>QXEO01000340.1:326989-1714217 GCA_007115705.1 Dactylis glomerata
AACTAAGAAAACTAAAACAACTGACGCTCCAAGAAAAACACATAGTGCATGAAGCAATAAAAATATAGTGTTTTGAAAGGTGACCTGATTTTTGCCGATGAAGAAGGGGTGCCTCGGGGGCATCCCCAAGCTTTGACGCTTGTACTTCTTGGATATTTCTTGGGGTGATGCATGGGCATCCCCAAGCTTGAGCTTTTGTCCATTCTTCAACTCATCTCATCATTCTCCAATCCCTACACTTGAAAACTTCCTTCATACAAAACTAAACACAATTCTATTAGCAACATTAGTGCAAGCATAACATATAATCAACCTCTTTTTGCTTCAGGTTTCAACCCAAAACCACCACATATAAAGTATATACTACTGTAGCAACTTTCCCAAAAGTTCCATGATCAAAAGAACTCAAAAAGAAAGCGATAAAGCGGCAAAAACGAATAGTGGCAGAAATCTGTCAAAACAGAACAGCTGACAAAGGTCGAATTTTTTAGGGGTTTTATGTTGCTCAAATCAAAAAGTGTTCAACTAACGAAAGTTTGGATATAACCTGGGGCATATGCACAAGAAATTGCAGGTCCAAAAGATATACAGAGAATTTATACAAATGTTTACGGTGCAGCACCGAAAACAGTTTCAGGACAACAACATCCCCAAATCTTTACCTCACTCGAATTAGAGGCTTCTCTTGGCACAACAATAAAATAAAAAGGATAAGGAGCGGTCATTACAGTAGTAATGACTTACAAGACTCAAATAAAATAAAAAGTACTGAAAATAAATCATTGGGTTATCTCCCAAGAATGCTTTTCTTTAACGCCTTTGAGCTAGGCGCAGAAAATTGCGAATCAAGTAACATCAAGAGATGAAGCATCAAGCTCATAGTTTGCTCTAAGAATAGAGTCAAAAAGTAATTTCTTCCTCTTCCTAGGGAAGTGTTCCATACCTTTCTTGAGTGGGAATTGATATTTGATGGTGCCTTCTCTCATATCAATAATGGCACCTACAGTTCGAAGAAAAGGTCTTGCCAAAATAATAGGACATGAAGCATGGCATTCAATGTCCATAACGAGAAATCAACGGGAACAAGGTTATTGTTAACCACAATAAGAACATCATTAATCCTTCCCAAAGGTTTCTTCTTAGCAACATCAGCAATACGAACATCATAATAACATTTTTCAAAAGGTGGTAAATCAAGCATATCATAAATTTTTCTAGGCATGATAGAAATACTAGCACCTAGATCACATAAAGCATGGCAATCAAAACCATTAACATGCATATCAATGATGGGTTCCCAACCATCTTCTAACTTCTTGGGAATAGAAGCTTTTTGCTGCAACTTTTCATCCCTAATTTTCATGAGAGCATTGGTAATATGCTTAGTAAAAGCAATATTTAGAGAACTAGCATTGGGAGTCAAAGAAAGCTTTTGCAAGAACAAAATAACTTTAGATATATTGCAGCCATCAACATCAAAATCATTAAAGGAAATAGAGCTATCATCTCCTACACTCCGAAAAATTTCAGCACTCTTTTGAGAAAAAGTTTTGGCAGTTTTAGGCTTTTTAACACAAGGAGTGGGAGTTTTCTCTACACCAATCAAAGTAAGAGGATTGGTAGCATTAGGAGCAACATCATTGGAGGTAGTAATAGTACAAACTTTCATATTCCTAGCAATCTCATCCTCTCTTTCCCATCTAGCATGCAATTCCGCAAACAATCTAATATTTTCATCTATTCCAACTTGAATAACATTAGCAGTAGCAAAAGGATTAGGCTTAGCGGACATTCTATTAACCAAAGAGGATTGCACATTAGACAAAGATGAAATATCGGTTTCGGCTTTGGAAACCTTAGCTTGCAATTCAGGAATAGCCTTGTTTAAATTTTCAAGTTGATGACTAATAGTCCACAACAGAGCTGATTGCTCCTCCATAGTCTTAGTAAACAACTTATTTTGCTCATATTGCATTTGCATAAAATTCTTGGTAGCCTTTTCAAGTTCTAAAAACCTCTCTTCAGTAGGCATGTTAGGTCTACCAAGATAGCCATTTTCACCATTAGAGGGAAACGGCCTATAGTTGTTACTAGCAAAATTGTTCCTATAAGCATTGTTGTTAAAATTATTGTTTCTAATGAAGTTCACATCAACATGCTCTTCTTGAGCAACCAAAGAGGCTAAAGGAACATTATTAGGATCAACATGAGCTCTATCATTAGCAAGCATAGCCATAATGGTATCAATTTTATCACTCAAGGAAGAGGTTTCCTCAACAGAATTTACCTTCTTACCTTGCGGAGCTCTCTCGGTGTGCCATTCGGAATAATTTACCATCATGTTGTCAAGTAGCTTTGTTGCGGTGCCCAAGGTAAGGGACATAAATGTGCCTCTAGCAGCTGAATCAAGTAGGTTCCTCGAAGAAAAATTCAGTCATGCATAAAAAGTTTGAACAATCATCCAAGTAGTCAGTCCATGAGTGGGACAATTCTTTATCATAGATTTCATTCTTTCCCAGGCTTGAGCAACATGTTCATTATCAAATTGACTAAACTTCATAATATTGCTATGCAATGCTATAATCTTAGCAGGAGGATAGTATCTACCAATGAAAGCATCCTTACACTTAGCCCATGAATCAATACTATTCTTAGTCAAAGATAGCAACCAATCTTTAGCTTTTCCTCTCAAAGAAAAAGGAAACAACTTGAGCTTAATAATATCACTTTCTACATCCTTATATTTCTGCATCTCACATAGCTCAACAAAATTGTTGAGATGAGCTGCAGCATCTTCAGTACTAGCACCAAAAAATTGCTCTTTCATAACAAGGTTCAATAAAGCAGGCTTAATCTCATAAAAATTTGTAGCAGGAGCAGGTGGTGCAATAGGAGTGCAGATAAAATCACTATTGTTCGTGCTAGTAAAGTCACACAACTTGGTGTTTTCAGGAGTAGCCATTTCAGCAAAACTAAAAGTAGACAAGTAAAAACAACTACCAAGGATTCTAATTTTTTTGGGTTTTTGATATAAAATGATGCAAGTAAAAATAAAGTAAAGCAAAACTTAAAACAAAGTAAAGTATGTGTGTGCGAAAAACTCCCCTTGCAGAGGTCTTCCACTCTTCCCCGACAATGGTGCCAGAAAGAGCTTGATGCTACCGAGTTGATGAAGTAAATAACCGGCTAGTTGGAAAACCCCAAGAGAAGGTTTGATGAAGATAGCAGCAAGTTTTCCCTCAGTTAAGAAACCAAGGTATGTCGATCAGGAGAAGAGCAGACAATACGACTGAAGGTGATGCGGACTGGCTTAGCGATAGCTTCGGACAATTTATATATGGCGCCTCGTCCAAGCTTTGCTTTGCTAGCTGCAACGTGGAACCTGCACACACACAACCAAGTACTTTGTTCCCAACTTGCGATGAGCTTGTCAATCTCACCGGTTTGCTTGAAACAAAGGTTATGAGCGTATCGAGTGGAAAACAGTAGAAGTATGCGAGTAAAGTAAACAGTGCGAGTAAAGTAAACATGTGATAGCAATATGATGGAAATAGGACCGGGGTCCACAGTTCACTAGTGGTGTCTCTCCATAAGATAAATAACACATGCTGGGTAAACAAATTACAGTTGGGAAATTGATAGAATAAAGATAAATGTGATATGTCAAGAAGATCACTATGCGATTTACTCTGGGCATTACAACAAAATACATAGACCGCCATCCAACTGCATCTATGACTAATAATCCACTTGTGGCGAATCAATCCGAGAACTCCACAAGTATTAAGTTGCGAACAACAGATAATTGCATTAAGCAAAGTGTGTAATGTAAACAAAGCATATGCCCTTGAACATATGAATGTTGTTTTCTCCCTAGTAGCAACAGCACATCTACAATCTTAGAGGTTTCTGTCATTCCCCCAGATTAAATAGAGGCATGAACCCACTATCGAGCATAAATACCCCCTCTTGGAGTCACTAGCAACTACTCGGCCAAGATAGCTACTAACAATGGAGAGCATGCAAGATCATAAACAACATAGAGATAACAAAAGATATATTTCAGTATAGCAACTCAATCATAACACCAATATTCATCGGATCCCAACAAACCAAACATGTAGAATTACATAACGGTGATCTCAATCATGTAGGGCAGCTCATGAGATCTAAACATGAAGCACATGGTGGAGAGGACAACCATCTAGCTACTGCTATGGACTCATAGTCCAAGGTAGACTACTCACTCATCGCTCCGGAGGCAAGCATGGCGATGAAGAAGACCTCCGGTGGCGATTTCCCTCTCCGGCAGGGTGCCGGGAAGAGCTTCTGGACCCTCCCGATCTTCGGGTCAACGGCGGCGGCGGATCGTGATGTGTTCTGGAAAATTGATCGGGTACTTAGGTTTTTTCCGTCGGGGGGTCTTTATAGGCGAAGGGGCATCGTCAGGAGTGGACCGAGGCAGTCTCACACGTAGGGGGCACGGCCAGGGCCTGGGCCACACCGCCCTGGTGTGTGGCCACCTCGTGGCCCCACTCCGTCTCCTCTTCGGATCTCTGGAAGCTTCCGGAAAAATAAGACTTCAGGAACTTATTTCGTCCAATTCTGAGAATATTTCCTGTGTATCACTTCTGAAACACAAAAACAGCAGAAAATAGGGAACTGGCACTGTGGCGACTTGTTAATAGGTTAGTTCTGGAAAATGCATAAAAGTGCCACGAAGTGTAACGAAACAGTAGGCAAATGGTGTAAAAACAAGCATGGAGCATCAAAAATTATAGATACGTTGGAGACGTATCAGTGATCCAGCAGTGTTCCGGCATATGGGATGCGCATGATGCAAACATGGGATCCTATCGTTTCTTGGTGCAGCAATTGAGTGGCTACTTCGAAGGTTGTGAGTTCTGGCATGTCCCCTGGGCTCAGAATGAAGCGGCCGATACATTGTCCAAGTTGGGATCTTCCAGAGAGTCAATTCCGCCCGACATTTTGCTGGAGCATCTAAGGAAGCCATCAATCAAGCCCTCGCCAGAGTCGTCGTCCATCTATGTTCCACCGAGCCCAGAGGAAGCTGTTCCAATGGAGATAGATGTCGGCGCCAGTTCAGATAACCCGGGGACTGCTCTTTCAGTCCTGGGGACTGGGCCGACATACGCGGTGACTGCTGTGTTCCGGAGCAGAAGCAAAGGCAAGGGCAAGATGTATCAAGAGGTTGTTCCGGCATACCCGGGGACTGCTCTGGCATACCCAGGGACTGCTCTCTCAGTCCCGGGGACTTCGCAGCCCATGGAAATCGATTATGTGTTGGTCGAAGTGATGGAGATAGATCAACCAGTGTTCACTGCCAGAGAAGTGCCCTCATGGGCGCGACCGATTATGGATTTTTTGGTTGATGGACAATTGCCGGTGGATGAGGCTGAAGCACGCCGGATTATGAGAAGGTCAAAAGTATACACCATCATCAATAAAGAAATATACAAGAGAAGCGCCACAGGTATGCTGCAGAGATGTGTTGAATCTGCGGAAGGCCCGGAGATGCTCCGGGAAATCCATCAGGGGGAGTGTGGTCACCATGCTTCATCCAGAGCTCTAGTGTCGAAGGCATTCCGGCACGGGTTTTACTGGCCGACGGCATTGCAGGAGGCAGAGGATTTAGTCCGGAAGTGCAACAGATGTCAAATGTATGCACACCAAATTCATCAGCCGGCATCAGCATTGAAAACTATACCATTGACTTGGCCCTTTACTCTTTGGGGCCTGGATATGGTCGGAGCATTTAAGCTGGCAAGGGGAAAGATGACCCATATTCTGGTCATGGTGGACAAGTTCACCAAGTGGATTGAGGTAAAGCCAATAAGCAAGTGTGATGGCCACACAGCAGTGAAATTCTTGAAGGACATAATCTTGAGATATGGCATTCCTCATAGCATCATCACTGACAATGGGTCAAATTTTGCCCAAGGGCCATTTGCCAGATATTGTGAGGAGGTGGGAATCCGGCTAGACATCGTGTCGGTCGCTCATCCTTGTACCAATGGCCAGGTGGAATGGTCAAATGGACTAGTGTTATCTGGCATAAAACCCCGGTTGATAGAGCCACTGGAGAAAACTCCCGGCTGCTGGCTAGATGAATTGCCGGCAGTGCTTTGGAGTCTGAGGACAACTCCGAACTGATCAACAGGCTATACGCCATTTTTCCTTGTGTATGGAGCAGAAGCAGTACCTCCAACATATGTAATACATGATGCACCAAGAGTGGTGCTATATACCGAGGAAGAGGCTAAAGAAGCGAGAGAAGATGATGTTGATTTGCTGGAAGAAGCAAGAGAGATAACATATCAAGAACTGCACTGTATCAGCAGAACCTCAGATGCTATCATGCGCAGAAGGTGAATCCAAGGAGATTCGAAGAGGGAGATTTAGTGCTCCGGCTAAAGCAAGGCACAGAAGGCCGGCATAAGTTAATTACTCCATGGGAGGGGCCATTCATTGTGAGCAGGGCTCTGCACAATGATGCCTACTATCTTATAGATGCGCAGGCCCCCAAGAAGGATAAGGTGGACAGGTCCGGAGAAGAAACCAAGCGGCCATGGAACATAGCTCTACTCCGTCCTTTTTACTCCTGAAGCTTAATGTATCTATTTCCATTTTGCTTTATGTGTCGGCACTGTATGCCGGCGCAAGACTAATGAATGAAATGTTAGCATCCCGAGGAGACCGGGCACTGCCTCCGGTATATATTGTTATTCATTTTCAGTTCTTCATTTATATGCCGGCTGGCTTGGTTTGAATGTTTCCTATGTCGGCCAAGTAATGTGTCGGCACCAAAGGCCGCTCTTCGACTTAGCTGCTGTCTGAAACCCGGCTTCATGGCTAGCAAGAGTAGATGCCGGAGATTGTCTACACATGAAAAAACGGCTAAGGAAAGATAAAACGAGCGAACCGACATTTATTTTTACTGCAAAGGTTAAAACTTGAAGTGTTGGATGATCTGAAGTTTAAGTTTCAAAGTTTAAGTACTGTATGTTTAATAAAGCAACCTTGAGACTCATACGTCAAAAGCTGAATAAGGTAGACAAGTAGCCAAGGTTGTGGAGTTAAGGAAACAGGAAAACAAACTCGGCGACTTAGCTAAAAGATGATCCGGCATTCATAAGCAAGCAAACCAAAATAAAACTTGTTCAGGTAGCAAACCAAAGGAAATAGAGTATATCTTACAACTGCACCCGGCACACCGGGGATTTGATAGAACTTAAAGTGTTTTTTGCAAAGCTTAAGAGGCAGGGGCGGAAGCAGAGCCGCCGACAGATGGAGCTATGGCAGTGGAGACATCGGCTTCAGGAGTGCCAGATCCAGCAGAAGGGATGGAGCCGTCACCTCCGGCCGGGACAGATCCCTATTCTGGAACTTCGGCACCGGCATTGCCAGCGTCCTCAGTTTCCTCTTCATCTTGGCTGGAGTCAGACCCTTCAGCGTCCTCAGCATCGTCCTTCTTCTCCGGTTCGCGGATGTCCCGGACGAAGGCCTCAGTGTCGGCATAGTCCACGTAGCTGTGGGCTAACTCCTTGCGGCGCCGGATAAACTCCGGATCTGTGGTCCATGCAGATCCTTCGTGCACAGAGTGCAAAGTCTCCAGATCAACCTTTTCATACCAAGATAAAAAGTAGGTGAGAGCTTCATCAGCTCCCACCCTTGCGCCGGAGTCCCGTCATTCCCTGAGGCGGACTTTGGACAGCTGCAAGTCATTTCCAAGATCAAGAGGGTCAGTGGGGGTCCTTTGTCCCGGCCATAAGGCTTGGTGAGCTTCCTGGGCGCCAAGGAAGAGATCATCGGTATATGAAGTCATGGCATTCTTGCGGGCCCCTAGGGCGATCAGCTGCTCCGACATATCCCAGCTGGAAGAGTCAACCGGAACGTTCCGGTTCACATGATCCACCTGTAGAGCCTTCTCAACGTCCTCAACAGAGGTAGGGAACAAGCCTGAAAGATGAAGAAGATGTTAGGAGCAGGAATATATGTCAGCATGAAGGTTGTGCCGGTGAAGATTGTTGTATGTCGGACAAAGATGTGTCGGGCAAAATAAAAGTGAAAGGATTTGAAGCTTACTGGCGAAATCGGCGTTGAGCCGGGCAATCTCAACTTCCCATTTGGTGGCCTGCTCCTTCAGGTGCTGCAGTTCAGTTTTTGCTCCGAAGGCATCAGCCTCTGAAGTGACAACCAACCCCTGGACCTTCTTAAGTTGGCCCTCCCTCTCCTCCTTTTCATCAAGAAGCTCAGTAATCCGGCTCTTCAGTTGCTCCACCTCGGCCTTGTGGGTAGCATCCCGTTCATCCAGCTGCTTGGCCACATCCACTGAGGACACACAGTCCTGGTGGCGAGCCTCCAGTGCAGCCTTTTCATCTGCAAATATTTGAAGTTAAAAGGATTTGAAGAGAGAAAACAGTGACAAAGATTGAAGGATTTGAAGTGCAAAGTGCTTATGTGGAAATTGGCAGAATCCGGCATACCTGTGAGCTCCTTCACTCTCTTAAGAAGCTCGGTGACTTGTTCCTCAGCAGTGGCTGAAAAGTGTTGGCAAAAGGGTTATGTGTCAGCACATCAAAATGTGTCGGCAAGAAGAATATTATGAAGTAAAAGAGGAAAGTAATCCGGCATATAGCGGTATGTCGGCTGGGTTTACCTTTCTTGGTCAGGTCCAGACGAAGTTTGCTGTACTCATTGGACAACTTCTGATGCTCGCATATCAGGTCATGATACATGTCCCGGCGCTCATTGTTCATGCGCTGCAGAAGTGTTAGGATTTGAAGTGATATAAGGAAAATTTGACATATCAGAAAATTTGAAAGTGCTATCAAGCTTTTAAGTTGAAGATCCGGCACAGGTGCTGCACACCTATCCCGGCTCTCGGTGACTAGGATTTGAAGCTCGAATCGAGCTTATATGTCGGACAGGTGGATTTGAAGGTTATGACAAGTTTTAAGTTTTTTGAAGACCCGGCACAGGTGCTTCGCACCTATCCCGGCCCTCGGTGACTAGGATTTGAAGCTCGGATCGAGCTTATATGTCGGGCAGTTGGAGAATCTGCTAAGTTAAAAGTGATGTTGGAAAATCCCGGATGTCCGTATCCCGGACAGCCGACATTTTCGGGGACTGGGGAGATATGAGGAAAAGTACTTACATTGGTGGCTTCGGCCAAGCGGTAAAGCCTCTGCTAGATGCTGAAGAGTTCACTGGCGATGGGAATGGGCTTGGCCGGTATAACATCAGGGTTGCCTGGAGCAGGAGTCTCGGCCAGTGATTTCTTCTTGCCAGAGCTGGCAGTGTCCAAAAAATCAGCATCGTTCCATCTCATGAAATGTTCCTTGAGGGACCCGAGGCTCTTGTCGCTCTTGGTCCACAGAGAAATGCGGCCCTCGAGTTCAGGAGTGTGGAAGGAGCTGATCCGGGCCGCTCCCTTGCCAGTATGGAGTGTCATGGCGGAGCTCGTAGCTGCGGTCTTGCCAGTTGCAGGTGTGATCTTGACAGGAAGTGGCGCGGTCTTGGCAGGGGCCGGTCCGGTCTTGACAACTTGTGTCATCTTGAAAGTTCTGGTCTTGGCCAGAATAGCAGCACTCTTCTCCGGGGCTGGAATCTTGGACACTGGTTTCTTCGGCGCGGCTGGTGTAGCTTGTCCCAGAGAAGCTGATGCTGGCTCAGGCCGGACTTCTGGCACTTCGGGATTCTTTCCCTTGTCTATGCCGATGCTCTTGTCGCCTGCGCCGGCATCTTCAGCAGTCCCGGCACCACTGGCATGGGCGTCGGTGTCAGAAGTATCTTGTTGAGCCCCTGTGTCCATGTGGACATCGGGGGCAGAGGTGTGTTGTTCCGGTGGAGCATCATCCTTCGCCGGGGAAGAAGTCTTTTTGGGTGCAGGCGAAGATGCCGGTGCCAGAGAGGTAGCATGGCTGGTGGCTGGTATGTCGGGGCGTGCAGGAGACGCCGGCTTGTCTATGTTGGGGCTAGCACTGGAGCTAGAAGCATGTTCCGGTGCAAGTGGAGCCCTGAGAAAGAAAAGAGCAAGTTAGCAAGCAAAAGAAGAGGAATGTCGGAAATAATATAAGGGGAAGGAGGTTACCCCGAGGCAACAGGTCTCTGCCTCTTAGGTTGGGGCACACCGATCTTCTGCCTCTTCGTTGTTTGACTTGGTTCAGGCTGGGGCTTAACTCCACACTTCCAGCCGGCATGTCCGTCGGTGGAGGGAGGTCCCTGATTCAGAGGGGCAGCGTCGATGACTTCCTCGTCCAGGATAACTGAGGACGGTATTGTGGGAAAGGCATAAGCAAGCGGCATTGGATCATAGTACATCAGGCATTCCCCGTCAGAGTCATCGTCACTCCAGTCTTGAATGGAATGCCGGGATAAGGAGGCCTTACCCGCGGCAGAAGTGGCGCGGGTGTTCTTTGGCATTTTGTCTTCGTGATCCGGATCTTCAGGATCCGAAACAGTGCGGTCGGCGGCAATCTTAATCCGGGAGTTCTCTATATCCTGGAAGCTGAATTTCTGCAGAACATAGAGCAAGTTGATCAAAAACCATAAATATATCGGCAATAACAATATGTCGGATCAAGCATAGATATATCGGCCGAATGAGCATGTCGGATCAAACATTGATATGTCGGCAGAGTAGATATGTCAGACTAAGAGCAAAAGTGTCGGCTAAAGAGGTTTACCATTGGGGCGGGGCGGTCCCGGCTGTATGGCTTGAGCCCCCAAGCAAAGATGACCTGAGAGGTCTTGCAGATATCTTTAACCCACCGCAGAATGTCGGCGGGGCTCAGTTCATGCGTGGAATGTCGAGTGGGGTCCATGGCCCCGCTCATTTGGCAAATCTTGTGGGACCGGCGCTGGAGAGGAGAAACTCGCCGGCTAATGAAGCAGGCGATAATGTCCTCTGGCGTCAGGCCGGCATCACGTAGCTCACCCTTAACCCGGTGGAGGGCATTGACTGGCCCCACCATGTTCTTGGGGTTATAGGTCCAATTCTTCATCTCAACAGGTGGCACATCCACATATGGCGGCAGGTTCAGCAGGTCAACTGCGGTGGTGTTCTTCACATAGAAGAAGCTTTTCTGCCACTTCTTGCATGACTCAAGCAACTCTATCTTTGGAAAGTCAGAGCCTTTCCGAGACATGATGGTGGCCGCACCGCATTGGGTCATTGGGCGGTCCTTCTTTTCCTTAGCAGTCTCCGGTGGGTCATCCTTGCTCCGGGGTTCTTGGGCGCTCTGTTTGCGCAGCTGGAAGTATTTGGCCCATGCCTGAACGAAGGGCTCTATGCCGGCATAACCCTCGCAGAAGGCAGCAAAGGCCGACAAGATCATCACCGCGTTGGCTGGCAAATGATGAGGTTGGAGATCGTAGTGGTTCAGACAGTCCCGGAAGAAGTCACTAACCGGCAGAGCGAATCCTCACTCAAAGTGTGAGATGAAGATGACTCGTTCGTCGGGCTCAGGT
Source organism: Dactylis glomerata (assembly GCA_007115705.1). Taxonomy (NCBI): domain Eukaryota; kingdom Viridiplantae; phylum Streptophyta; class Magnoliopsida; order Poales; family Poaceae; genus Dactylis; species Dactylis glomerata. The sequence goes on from QXEO01000340.1 coordinate 338,483, forward strand.
GCCGGCACAGTCTCGCCGGCAGGTAGCCGGCATGCTACGCCGGCCGGGGCACGTCTGGTCGTGGTTATCCATGATATGTCGGCCGGGGTCACCTCAGACCCCTCCCAGCCGGAACGTCCCTAAACCTGGGCCGGATTATCCTCCTCCGGCGCAGAGGTGGCCGTCATACTGGATGAAGCCATTGAGATGGCCGGAACAGGGCGTGAGAGCCAGAGTCCCGTATTGTTAGTCCTAGCAGAAGCAGAATAAAGGGGGGAAAGTTAGTCTCTCCGGCAAACAAGTCTCACAGAAGTTAGTAGGAAAGGAAGATCTACCGCCGCAGTTAAATCAGAAATAATAAGGGGATAATTCCTATGGGAAGAACATCTACAAACTTCCAGGGAAGATAAACCGCAATGCTAACCGAATCGATCAGAGGCTATGCACAGCTACTAGAGGAGATCTAAGCCAGAGAGATTACCACTAAGAGGATGCAAAGATACATGGCCGAAGAGCAAGAGGAAGAACTCACTGGAGTTTGCACGGCGGCGGTGGAGCGACGGTGAGCTTGCAGAGAAGATCCGATCTCCCCGGGCAATGTGCTGGAGAGGAAGAAGACCGGTGGTGGCGTGGAAGAAGAGCCCAAGGAGCAGTGAGCACTGGCACCGGCGTGAAGCGGAGCGGCGGCGGCGCAAGGTCTCGGTAGTTCGTACGGCGGAGGAGCACTCGAGGGGGAGAGCCCGAGGAAGAAGAGGAAGTGGGGGTAAAAGAGAATAAGTTACCCCCGCTCCCCTATTTATACCTGAGGAGCAGAGGTCGTGGGCACGGCGGTAGTGCTCCACTACCGCGACAATTGCTGGGCGCAGGTGCCACGTGGGGGCACGACGTGGGGCGGCGGTTCTGCTAACCGTGCCACTAGGCGAGTAAATGCAGTTATAACAGGCAATGATCACACTATGAACCGTCACTTGATGTGACCGTTCGCAGTGGCAGAGCAGTTGCAAGTCTCGAGGTAAACTATCAGACTTAGCTTCTCGAGGAAGCTTCAACTATGTGCCGGCATGACCAAGCTGAGAATATGGCCCGTCCGGAATACCTTCGGGACCGGCCGGGTAACTTTTAAAAGAGGGAAGAGGTGCCGGCATATAAGGAGCGGGCCGGCATTTATGGTAATCACCGGTATATAATCAAGAACCGGGATATCGCAAGATGAGAAGTTATGTTGAACCTGTCAAGGCCCCTCAGTTGATCCTGGGGGACCTCGACAGCTTCGGGGACTAGTGTCGGGGGGATGACCCCCGGTAGGGTTAAGAGACTAGAAAGTTATGAGGAGAGTGGTTGACTTTGTGTTGGTTGACCAAGGTTGGGCCTGGCCGGAATATAGGAGTATCAGCCAGGCCAGCATATAAGCCGTATCTCGGCCAGTGTTCAGATATGTCGGCATAGACGGGATACATGATAATGTGTGCCGGAATATACATAGATATGCCGGCCTAACCAAGTTGTTATATTATGCAGGAATAGGGGAGGCCGGATTACCCGACCTTGGGTCATTGGTCCGGCATATAGGTCCGAGATATGGCCAACGGCTATATCCGGGACACGGATGTCAACTATGGGGTCACATCCCTACAATCAAGGAGAGAAACATCCAAGCATGGAGAGAGATCATGATGACAGGGTACACAGTGGTGGTCTACCAACCATCACTGTGCCAAGTACCGTCCTTGACATCATAGTGGAGAGGTCACAGTCCAGGAAGTACAACATACAGGGATGTGGAGTCCCATCGAGAGCAATCAGGGAGAAAGTCAAGGGTTTCTGCCATCGTCAGCATGTCCTGTTTGGAGTGTAGTTGGTGTCACTTGGTCCATGTGACCGTTGTAACCCTGGCCACCCCTATATAAGGTGGCACATGGAACCCTAGCGAAGGGTTGGTCACTCCTTACTCTCATAGTTCATAGTTCATCTTCCTCCTCTCATAGAGAGCTTGGAAGCACCATTGTTGTGTACTCCATCGATCCAGTTATACAGATAGTAGTGCAGGAGTAGGGGTGTTATCTCCTTACAAGAGCCCCGAACCTGGGTACCTTGTGTGTTCCTCTGTGTCGTGCTTCTTAGTGCGCTGCCCTCTCCTGAATCCTCCAGCATCTAGTTCGGCCCCCATTTAAGCCATCCCATGGCATATGTTGTTTCACCACGACGACACTGCCTTGTCTCCACCACCACCTCACACATCTGGCGATGTATCTCTGCCCGTGAGAGGCATGTCGCATCTCTACTCTCTCGGCCTGCCGCTCGACAGCCATGAGCTGGCGGGCAGGATCATCCCGGTAGGCTCTCTTCATGAAATTGGTGAAGTCATCCATGTCCTCCTCGGTCGTGGGCTAGGGCCCCTGCAGCGCTGCCACTACCACTGCGTTAGCCTCCAACGTCACCGCCTCCTCGGCCTCCATGACGATTTCCACGCTCTCGCGCGTCTAGGGGTGGGCGCTCGATCTAGACCGAAAATTCGGTTTTTGTTTTTTGGTATTTTTTTAATTCGGTCTCCTAGATTTGTGAACCAATTTTAGCTAACAATTTTTGCTGACCAAAAATTTCGGGTACCCGATATTTTGGTCTTTACTTCGGTCATGACCGAACTATGCAAAAAAGGTTTATACTTCCAAGATTTGTCTGTGAATCTGTGATGCAACGTCTCCAGCGATGTCCCTACTCTAGTAAATGTCCTGCTTGCTTGAAACCCAACGATCAGACCATGTGAATGGGAAGCTAGCTAGGTGGATCAGAGGTACCATGCCCTCTTGATTTCACACATGGGAAGGGACGTCCGGCATGTTCAAGCCCGGCACATCTGCGACCGCATAGTCAGCCGAACCGAAGGCGATACTCACCGGCCTGTAGTAGTACGTGTCGAGGACGCTGGTGGTGGCCATGCCCACCTTGCTGGTCAAGAGCCCGCTCGGCTCCATCTCCGTTGCGTGCTAAAGGTGGTTTGTTGTGGCACTATCGCGAGATGGGATCTAGGATTAGGGAGGCGCAAACAGGGGAAGGGGAATTTTCGATCTGATGTTCTGGTCTTATCAGGGTCTCCATTGCTCGGGGAAGATTTATTGGGACGATGGGCCTTGGAGGTGGACGAGTGGGGACTGCCGGACTAGGCCATATGCACGAAATATCGGTTTGTTCGGTCCGTTCGGGCTAGGAGGAAGTGAAGACCGAACTGACCTTACTGATTTCGGTCTTTAAATTTTTCTGGCCGAATTTTTAATCGGTCTTTTCAGTTTTGGTCTCTTCGGTTTCGGTCTCGGTCTCTTCGGTTTCGGTTTTCGGTTTTTATGCCCACCCTACGCGCCTCGTTGTGTTCCATTGTCATCGCATATGTGTTGGCCTTAGCCATCACCACCTCCTCGGCATTCGCCCCTACCCTCCCAGTACAGCCCCATCACTACCGCCTTGAACATCTCCCTTGATCGCCCCTACATCGACATCCTCAGCTAGGTAGCGCTCGCGTGCTAGACAGATCATCCAAACCCAGTTGGTGGGATTGTTGTTGGTCATGGTTGTTGATGCCTGGTAGCCAGGATGTTTCCGGCTACCACATGAAGCCATCATTCTTTTTTGACAATCAATACCACATATATTCATAGTAATAAATAGTACATGGTAGAGATGCACGAGCTGACTTTAACTATTACAAAATAAAGCCCATAAGAAAATAGCAAATTTTTGAGGTCTTCAAACTCTTTCTTCTATGACACAATCTTGTACTTTCCTGGAGGCAGCCAAAGATAGATACCAAACCATGGACCTGAAAAAACCAATGAAGGTTCTCCCATAATTTTAATTTGAGGCGCAATACTAAGGCTACGCGCACGCGCGCAACCATTGAAGTAGTCAATCACCATAGGCAAGAGTACCCACACCAGTATGATAGGGGAAAAGTAACCGAACATCCTGGTCGACGTTGCTGGGGAGCCGAGAGCACGAATCACCATTGCTGAGGACGTAGCAGCCGGGACAAATATTATGAGGATAATACTCCTCATGGCAACCATGAGAAAAGATCCAAGATCGATCCAGCAAAGCAATATCCGAAGGAAACATACCTAGAGAAATTTTATCTTCCAACACTACCACTGATGCTGGGATGAAGATCTCGTCGTCGAAGGAAGAACCAAAGATCAATTATTGTACAAGATGCCATCTCCATTGAAGATGGCTACCAAACCCTAACTTAATCTATTGAAAAATACTACTTTTACTAAAACATCCACACATAAATTGAGTTCCCCATCCCTCCTGACGCTGATGAGGTCGGTCGAAGGAGGGGGAACCAATCTACAATGGAGTAGGAGGAGTGGCAGCGGCTTTATTTTTTTGGCCGAGTTTCACATGAAGCCATCATTCTTATAGCGCATGGCCTCGTAATAGTTGAATGCATTGGCCAGTTAGGTACCCTACCCCAAACAAATTAAGTGAGGACAAGTTTCTATTTCTTGTCCACGGGTCGATCCAAAACAGACATATTTCATGTGTAAAATGAGTTGCTGGGATGCCCTAAAATTTCTAGCTACTGTACATACGAAAGGCAGAAAAATAAAGTGAATATTTTTGTGTATGTCGTTGTCCCTCTAGCACCATCAAGGGCGCGCGATTGGTAGGTCACAACCCTTTTTGGGCTTCCTGGGCACAAGCGCTAGCGGGGCTAGATCGCATCGTGCATAAAAACCAACTTGGGCGTTTTGTTTGGTGTCCCGGGTCGCATCCAGAGAGCCAAAAGGCCCAGGTTGATTTGTACCCTGCATGATGGCAGAATCGTCTGAACTGGATTCAGGGTCATCTGTTTGGTTCATGCTGCGCAGGTTATCTGCTCACCTCTTCTCTTCAGTGGTGAGGTTAATATAGCACACCACTATGAAACTTCCTCATAACACACAGCGAGAATAGCGATGCATGTAAAATGCATACATGAACTTTCTAGTTTATTGTGCTAAAATGCTTATTATTTTGCAAAGTACATTTATTGCGACTAACCTACTAATACTTTCAAAAGTGCACAAGTTCTTGTTTTACACTTTGTTGTGTAGGAAAAACATGAATATGGAAGAAAATCCCTCATTATGGCAAGATTTGGAGTTTCCTGAAATCTGCCTTGCTAAACACTTTTTAAAGATTGATCCAACAGGGCTTTAATATAACGTCAAATGAAAAAGTGATTAACATGAAAGTTGTGGGGAATTTCAATCCGTACGATTTAGACTCAAAAAGCATCCAAAACAGAGTCCTGATGCACCAAATAAGTCCCAGTTACTGAAGGATATAGAAGCAGTTTCAGGATTCCAAAAGTTGGTAACATGGTTGACTTAAACTCTTGCCATATGAGATTAATTCGGCCAAGCCACGAATTTGGAGACTTATGGGCGTTTCTAAGAGTCACCATGAAGGTTCTAGAGGTTCCCAAGAGCCCTTGAATCCAAGAGTTTAGATTCGATGACCCCGATGAAGCCTCCAACACTATATATTGACCGAAAACCATATTTTTCGGAGGCACCATCCATAGCTGCGAATTTGCCTGCACCTTGTGCCATCTCCGAGGGGGAGGGCTCCTCTACAGTACCAAGTTGATCCAAGGAAGAATAAGATCAAAGGGCCGCCGCTCCCCACGGGCCGCCGCCCTCTAGGGCGGTCGCCGGGCTGCCGCTGCCGTGGGCTGCGGGCGCCGTGGCCGCCGCTTCTCCCCCTTGGGGAGGCACATCTCCATCATTGTCTACAGCACCTCTTCATCGTCTCCACTGTAATCTCTTGGCAAACATGATGTTTGATGCAACATATTATTTTCCCATGATCTATTGTATCTATGTCTATATTTGAGTAGTGATTGTTCTTAGCAATTTTGAATACTTTGTTGATTGGTTGCATACAAGTTTGTTATCTTCTATGATGGTCTTATGTACTGATATATGAGTACATACATATGTTGGGAGATGCATAAGGTTGTCACCGTTACATTTTGTTAGGAGGAGGAACGGCCGGAGTTGAAACCATGTTCCAAGTCTTATATGGATGTTTTATTAATTCATGGTTAATCAACATGGAATATATTGAGGATCTTAGAACTTAAAGCGGTTGTTGGACATATTTGTCTTAATGAATCCCTTGTTAGCACATTTATTTGGCCTAGGGACAAATCACTAGGGTGTGTAGTAGTTCATTTATTTGACTACTCCGATTTATGGCTATTCTTTAAGAGTTAGGTGCTATGCATCTTGCTAGTATAATATATTATGCGCTTCACTAATTGTGCCAACCACAACAAATGAAATAGCAATTTGCCATAATATTTGCTCCCTTGAGTTACTCGCTTTCACTTTACTTTACTTGCATTAGGTAGTTTACTTTCTGTATTTACTTTTAGCACTAGGTAGTTCTACTTTACAGTACCTTGCATCTTGTAGTTCATTGCATTGCATAAAAGGCCATATAAGTGGGTTATAGGGCTTTAGAGAATAGATAGTTTACCTTAAGCTCCTCGTGAGTTCGACACTCAATACTTATCGAATTGTGCTATAGTGATTCCCTGCACTTAGGATTATCAAATAGCAGTTCTTAAATTACGGCCATATAAACCGGGCCCTAGCTACGTATGAATATCAGTTATTCAGTTTAAGCACTACTAGTTTAGCATGTTAGCAGCATGACATGCATTCAAACCCTAACTGCTTACGAATGACAGTTCAACATTACAGACCGGGGAACAGTTCAACAATGGCGGCCTATGGGGGGTGCAAACCTTATGATTCTTGCTTCAATGTCAACCGTAGAAGACATCATTTCTATGCAACCACATTGACTGAGCCCAGTCGTTCCTCTTGTTCTTCCAAGCCTGGGTGTCTCCCTGCTCCACACCATGTTCAGTCTCCACATCATCAGGAGTAATTCCAGCCTCGTCTGGGACATAGTCACCCTCGCCCCAGCCCAGGATCCAGTTATGCAGGATGCAACAAGTAAGAACAAGCTTTACTATAGTGGGGAAAGTGTGGAATGGTTTCTGATCAAGGATTTTGAACCTATTTTTCAATGCAGCAAAAGCCCTCTCGATGGTCACCCTCGGGCTAGAGTGTCTAAGGTTGAACAGCTCCTCTACATTTTGTGGTCTGTTCCTTGGAGAGAACTTATTCAGATGATACCGGGTTTTCCTGAAGGGAAGGGGAGGATTCCTGGACGACAAGGTAGAACTTACCTTCAGGGAGTTGAATGCCATCAGGTCTGCTCAGGCTGTCGTTTAGAATGCTTACATCATGAGCTGATCCTTCCCAACCAGCAAGAACATAAGTGAACTTCAGATCAAAAATCAACAGTAGCTAGCACATTTTGGCTAGTGTAGTGTTTCCTGCCTCTATATGCCGCTGATTGGGATTTTGGTACTCTAGCACTGACATGAGTACCATCAATTGCCCCAATACAGTCCTATCATGATAATAACAGACGGAGAGTCAAGCTTGTGTGCATTGCAGAGTTCAAAAAGATTGTGCAAATGAAAATTGTAGCTCACCTTGAAGTATGGGTACCATCTCTTGTCGTGTCGTATCTTGCTTGGTGTTTCACCAGATAGAGGCTTGATCATCTCTTGTCTAAGCTCCCCAATTGCATAAAGAACTTGGTTGAAATGACGAGATATAGTCTCTATGGATCTTCGAAAGGTGCTGTGCATAACTCTGAACCTCTGGTTATGGACGACAACATGAAGAAACATAGCAACTTGCTCTTCCACACAGGTGTGGATGCTATCCCGCAGCAGTCCTCTCTCCCTAAACCTCTTGACTAGTTCATAAAATGGGGCTCTTCTTATCCTAACCATCTGAAGAGCCTCTACATCATTCCTATTGTAGATATAGTTAAGATTGGCAATACTCTCTTGGTTTCGTTCAAGTATCGGACCATAACTCACTCGTGGATATGCAGCTCGCATGACTACTCTTTTGTGGAGGAGGATTTAAGCCCGAATCACATCTACTAGTGCTACTGCCTAGTGGATCAGGCTCATCTGCTAGCCTAAGTAAATAGATCTACAATCAGTGGTGGAGCTGCATGCTTTTTATGTGGTCAAGCGACATTGATACGTCCCAAGCGTATCTATAATTTTTGATGCTCCATGTTTGTTTTTACACCATTTGCCTTGTGTTGCGTTACACTTCGTGGCGTTTTTATGCGATTTCTGGAACTAACCTATTGACAAGATGCCACAATGCCAGTTCCCTGTTTTCTGCTGTTTTGTGTTTCAGAAAAGCTACACAGGAAATATTCTCGGAATTGGACAAAACAAGTTCGGAAACTCCTATTTTTCCAGGACGGAGGACGAGGACCAAACGGGAGCTGGAGAGGGGCCAGAGGTTGCCCACACCATGAGGGGGCGTGGCCCAGGCCGTGCCCACCTGTGGTGAGGAGCCCCTGGTCGCCTCCTGACGATGCCCCTTCGCCTATAAGTAGCCTCCCGACGGAAAACCCTAAAACAATCGGCGTTTTTCCCAGAACAGTTCCGCAGCTCCGCCGCCATCGAAGACAAATTTCGGGGGACAGAAGTCTCTGTTCTGGCACCCTGCCGGGACGGGGAAGTGCCCCCGGAGCCGTCTCCATCGGTCTCCATCGCCGTCTCCGCCGTCTCCATCGACCTCACCGCCATCTCCACCAACCTTGCTATCTCCTATGATGAGGAGGGAGTAGTTCTCCCCCGGGGCTGAGGGCTCTGCCGGTAGCTATGTGGTTCACCTCTCTCTCCCATAATGTGATCTTTATGTGATCGTGAGCTTTGTATCTAGTTGAATTGGTAGATGTTATTATTCAGATATTATGCTACTCCCATGATTTATTATTGTAAACTCTGGAGACACCTTGTATCGTAATGGGAAGGTGACTAGTGTGCTCATTATGTGTGTCTTTTTGGTTAATGTCTCTATGAATTGTTGGTGTTTGTTGGAACCATCTAGTGCGTTCACGGTGATAGTGTGGGGCAATCTAGTTTGGGTACATACGGACTTTGAGGAGTGCTTCATAGCCCTACGCATGATTAGTGTTTGTTTTCCATTGGAGAATTGTTTTGAGTTGCATATTGATGATAGCATCTATTGGTTCAATTATGTTATATTTGTTGAGAGTGTGTCCACTAGTGAAAGTATGATCCCTAGACCTTGTTTCCAAGCATTGCACACCGTTTCCTTTCAGTTTTGTTACATGTTTGCTTGCAGCGATATTTATTTCAGATTACATTTACTACTTATAATCATCACTACCGCTTGTATTTCACTATCTCTTCGCCGAACTATTGCACCTATATATCTGACAAGTGTATTGGGTGTGTTGGGGACACAAGAGACTTTCTGTATCGTAATTGCAGGGTTGTTTGAGAGGGATAGCTTTGACCTCTTCCTCCCTGAGTTTGATAAACCTTGGGTGATCCACTTAAGGGAAACTTGCTGCTGTTCTACAAACCTCTGCACTTGGAGGCCCAACACTGTCTACAAGAACAGACGCATGTGTAGACATCAAGCTCTTTTCTGGCGCCGTTGCCGGGGAGGTAAGGTAAAAGGTACTCACATTCTTTGGTTACTAAGTCTTTTAGTTGTTGGTGAGTGCTCAAAGTTATTTCCTTCAGATTTTGCAATTATATCTTTTTGTTTCTTGTTTTTATTTTCACTAGTTAGGCTTAATGGAAAGTAAAGAGTTCTTTAGTCTTTTTCCTGAGTTTAGATTTGAAGAGAAAATTGAAAAACCTTTGGAGCTTATTTCGCATAGTAATGTTATTAGTACGAATGCTTTGAACACCATTATTGCTAATGCTATAGAAAAGTCTAAGCTTGGGGAAGCTGGTTTTGTTAAGCATGATATGTTTAGTTCCCCAGCTTTAGTGGAGAAAGTTTGCTCTGATGATATTTTATCTCCCCTTTGTGATGTTTCTAATGATGCTTGTGCTCCTCATCCTTTTAAAATACCTATGAAGATTGTTGAACGTGCTATGGATAACTGCTATTTAGGAGATGGAACTGTCCATCCTGGTGATCATTTGCTTTTTATACATGAATTATGCGAGTTGTTCAAGTGTGCAGGTATTTCGATGAACCGAGTTAAGACGAAGCTATTCTCTTTATCACTGAAAGACAGAGCTGAGGAATGGTATAAAACACTGAAGGATGGTCGATCTATTGACTGGGAGGAAATTGTACCTCTCTTTTATTCTAAATTCTATCCTTCTAGTGAGGTTTATAAAGATAGGAATTACATTTATAATTTTCATCCGCATGAGGGAGAAAGCATTGCCCAAGCGTGGGGAAGATTGAAGTTATTAATGCACAAATGTCCTATTCATGATCTTCCCCATAATATTGTTATTAATAATTTTTATGCAAGGCTTTAAGGATATTACAAGGACTATCTAGATACATGCTTTGATGGGTCTTTCACAAGCAAGGATGTTGACACCAAGTGGGGTCTGCTTGAAACAATTCAAAACAATATTGAAGGTTGGGATAGCGATAAAGGTAAAGGATCAGGTATGAATTAAGAGTTTGATTGCATTAAGTCTTTCGCTGAAACTGCTAATTTTCAAGAGCTTAGTGCTAAATATGGTCTTGATCCTCAAATTATGGTTGATTGCTTTAAAGCCTTTGCTTCCCATATGAATGTTCCTAAAGGAAATGGGGACATGTATCATGAACCTTTTAAGGACACTTGCATAGAAAGTGATATTGTTGTTGATGATTGCAATAAACATGCTCGAACTTCTGAAAGTCCTATTTCTTATAGGCATGTTAATTTTTGTGGAGTACATAGACCTTGTGAACAGAGTCACAACAAGGAAGATTATTGCATCACCCACGGGAATGAAGAAACCAATATGTGGCTCAGGGCTCTAGATGAGCTTGGTGAAAAGGTTTGCGAGCTTTATCCTTTTCTTTGTGAACTTTGCGATAACACGGGTCACTTTAATTTTCGATGCCCATTTAATCGAATGAGTACCGTAAATTTGTATTGTGATGACAAGATTACTCTCAATCAGCATGATGAGCTTACTTTGTTTTTGGAGTGTGAAGAGATATCTAGAAAGATTTCTTTGGTTGATATGAGAGATGTTGATATTAATAGCACCCTTCGTGGTTGTCATCTCTATTGTGCTAAAGATTGCCTCGCAAATACTTATATACAAAATCTTATAAAACATGATATTTTCCCAAGCTATGACAGGACTAATAGATATTTCTATCATATTAATAGAGAGGAGGAATCCTCCAAAGTTTCTTCTGTTGTTTCTGTCAGTAAACCAGATTATGTGGAGAAGATGCATTTCCCTCCTAAAGGATATGTGGAGAAGATGCCCTTCAAGTCTCTCCCTCCTAAAGGAGAGAGTAAGAAGAGTATGAAGAAGAAGAAGAGGAGTAAAAGCCGAGAGGACACGGTATCTTCCCCTAAGCATTATGATCCTGCTATAGATTATGATAATTCTGATTGGGATGATGTTCCCATGCCTGTTACCTATGTTAGTGATCATGATTGGGAAAAGCACTCTACTTTTGATATTGAAAATCTTTTTGGTACCAATTCTAAGGTTAATAATTGTTGTACCATTAGTACTATCCATGTTCCTTCTTATGATGATATGTTTGATGAATATGCTTTGCGAAATAGTTGTTCTCTAGCTTGTGATGATACTGAACCTCTAGTCTATGATGGTTACAATGATGAGTATAATGTTTTCAGTTCACCTACTTTTGAGGAGAAAATTAGCTATGATTACAATATGCCTCCTGTTTTTGATGATTATGGTGATGAGAATAATTATTCTGTTGAATCTGCTCCTACTACGATTGTTCATGTGGGGAGTATTAATTCTTTTATGCATGTGGCTCATGATAGGGATGCTTTATGTGATAGTTATATTGTTAGTTCTATTCATGATGCTACTGAAAGTTATTATGAGAGAGAGAAACATGGTTTGATGGATCTCAACAATATTGAGTTTCCCCTCTTTATGTTGCAATTCTTGAAGTTGTACTTGTTTTGCCTTCCTATGCTTTTTGCTTTGCGCTTTCATGACTTGTCTCTTTACAAGACTATTTTTCATAGGAAGTGATTTATATTTGAATGTGTTTCATATTTGCTTTTTGATGCTCTCTCTTGCTTCAAGTTCTTATATAGCGCATTTGCCTTAAGCTCTTTTATGGCGCCTACATGAGCATCTTTGCAAATTACTGCGCCTAGCTCAAAGGCCTTAAAGAAAAGCACTCTTGGGAGATAACCCAATATTTTAATTTCTGTTCTTTTTCTTTTATTTGAGTCTTGGAAGTTATTACTACTGTAATAACCTCTCCTTATCCTTTTTATTGCATTTTTTGTGCCAAGAGAAGCCTCTAATTTGAGTGAGGTAAGATTTGGGGATGTTGCTGTCCTGAAACAGTTTTCGGTGCTGCACCGTAAAAATTCGTGAAAATTCTCAGAATATCTTTTGGACCTGCGATTTCTTGTGCATATGCCCCAGGTTATATCAAAACTTTCATTAGTTGAACACTTTTTGATTTTAGCAACAGAAAACCCTCTAAAAATTCGACCTTTGTCAGCTGTTCTGTTTTGACAGATTTCTGCCAATATTTGTGTTTGCCGCTTTATCGCTTTCTTTTTTAGTTCTTTTGATCACGGAACTTTTGGGGAAGTTGATACAGTAGTATATGCTTTATATGTGGTGGTTTTGAGTTGAAACCTGAAGCAAAAAGGGTTGATTCAATATTATGCTTACACTAATGTTGCTAATAGATTTGTGTTTAGTTTTGTATGAAGGAAGTTTTCAAGTGTAGGGATTGGAGAATGATGAGATGAGATGAAGAATGGACAAAAGCTCAAGATTGGGGATGCCCATGTCACCCCAAGAAATACCCAAGAAGTACAAGCGTCAAATCTTGGGGATGCCCCCGAGGCACCCCTTTCTTCATCGGCAAAAATCAGGTCACCTTTCAACACACTATATTTTTATTGCTTCATGCATTATGCGTTTTTCTTGGAGCGTCTTTACTTTTGCTTTCAGTTTTCTTTTGTTTTGTTTGCTGCAATAAATGGTTGGATCACATCATGTTCTTTTTAGAGGAGATGAACTTCATTTTTCATTGCCAATAACACTCTAGTTTTCACTCTTATCGTTCAACGAGTGTTCTCTTTTTCTGCTACTGCGTTTAGCATTTGTTTTTCGCCTTGATTTTTGTTCAGATCTTATTTTATCTTTGCATCAAGGTGTATTTGGACCTCTGATCTATGTTGGTTTTCATCAAAATAGTTGTTTCAAAAAGGGTTTGAATGGTGTTGGAAAAGAGAAAAAGTTTCATGCAAAAAAGTGGTACAAAAAGGAGCTTGTTTAGACTGCGGCTTAGACTTTTGCATGCCATACTTGATTGTGTTTTGATAGTATGCTTAGTGATTTTTGCTGTAGCATGACTTGTCTCAAATGACTAAGATTGCTTAATGAGCCTTTGAAAAAATCATGCATTGTTTTAATTATTTGGAAGCATTATTTTGATTTTCTCCTTGATGCTTTATTTGGGTTGACTTGGCGCATGCTCACACATGTTAGACTCATACAAAGTCGCCATAAGCCTCTATGATCATTTAGTTTTTGAATTTTGATGCCATCTTATGCTTCTTTTAATGTCGCTTTGTCGCTTTGCATGATTATGGCCGTTATTGCTCTCTTAGTTGGTCGCTCCTAGTCTTTTGCTAGCCCTCATTTTGTACTGAGTATGAGCTCTACTCGTGCATCCAACTCCTAAAAACCAAGTTTGCCATTGTGTCCACTATAAATTCCTATACATGGTATTTGTAAGCCATTCCAAGTAAATTTTCATGTGCTACCTTTCAAAAACCTTCAAAACACTTCTCATTTTGCGCCACTGTTTTTAGCTCATGAGGACGTAGTGGTCGGAATTGCTATCTTCCATATTAAATTAAGTATCCCTCGACTAGGCAGCTTCATCTGCTCGTCATTAATTTTGCAAGGGAGCTGGTCAGACCATTGTAATCTATTTCTAAAAAAGAAAAAAAGGCACTCCTCCATGGTATGTGAATGTTGGTGGGCACCCGATGGAATCGGTTAGCCATGGTTTGAGAAAGGAAAAAAGGTGGGGAGGAGTGCCAAAGCTTTATAAAAGAGCACCAATGTGCCAAATTTTTAAAGAACTCGGAACCGCTCTCACTTGTTTATTATGGAAGATAGTAAGACCCCATTGCCAGTCGTTGACATGAAACAACCACCTCTCAAAACCCAATTTTTATCTCTCTGTTTTACAAATGAAAAGCTCTAGCACATGTTTAATCACTGCTTCCCTCCACGAAGGGCCTTTCTTTTACTTTTATGTTGAGTCTCCACCTTCTACCATTATGCACCGTCTAAGAGAGCATAGTTGTCATTCTGAGTATAATGTGCATTGTCCCAAAGTTTATCACTGATTGACTCATGATTATGGTTTCATTTGTTCTTAAATTATTTGTATCTAGTCGCCCTCTTAAACTTGAAGGTGTCCTATGCATTTATGTTTTGCTACTCCATGAGGGACAAGCTGAAAACCATTTGTTATGTTTTCCATATGGTTGAAACACACACGTGACTTTCATTATTTCATTTTCATGATTTTTCCTTTGTGTTTCTTTTCATGCTATAACATGGTTGCTAAGCTTTGATCTCAACACTCAATGCTTTACCTAGATGATCAAGATTGTGATGGTGCATGTCACCTCAAAAATTATTCTTTGTTATCACTTACCTACTCGAGGACGAGCATGAGTTAAGCTTGGGGATGCTGATACGTCCCAAACATATCTATAATTTTTGATGCTCCATGCTTGTTTTTACACCATTTGCCTTGTGTTGCGTTACACTTCGTGGCGTTTTTATGCGATTTCTGGAACTAACCTATTGACAAGATGCCACAGTGCCAGTTCCCTGTTTTCTGCTGTTTTTGTGTTTCAGAAAAGCTACACAGGAAATATTCTCGAAATTGTACAAAACAAGTTCGGAAACTCCTATTTTTCCCGGACGGAGGACGAGGACCAAACGAGAGCTGGAGAGGGGCCAGAGGTTGCCCACGCCATGAGGGGGCGCGACCCAAGCCCTGGCCGCGCCCACCTGTGGTGAGGAGCCCCTGGTCGCCTCCTGACGACGTCCCTTCGCCTATAAGTAGCCTCCCAACGGAAAACCCTAAAACAATCGGCGTTTTTCCCAGAACAGTTCCGCAGCTCCGCCGCCGTCGAAGACAAATTTCGGGGGACAGAAGTCTCTGTTTCGGCACCCTGCCGGGACGGGGAAGTGCCTCTGGAGCCGTCTCCATCGGTCTCCATCGCCGTCTCCGTCGTCTCCATCGACCTCACCGCCATCTCCACCAACCTTGTTGTCTCCTATGATGAGGAGGGAGTAGTTCTCCCCCGGGGCTGAGGGCTCTGCCGGTAGCTATGTGGTTCACCTCTCTCTCCCATGATGTGATCTTTATGTGATCGTGAGCTTTGTATCTAGTTGAATTGGTAGATGTTATTATTCAGATATTATGCTACTCCCATGATTTATTATTGTAAACTCTGGAGACACCTTGTATCGTAATGGGAAGGTGACTAGTGTGCTCATTATGTGTGTCTTTTTGGTTAATGTCTCTATGAATTGTTGGTGTTTGTTGGAACCATCTAGTGCGTTCACGGTGATAGTGTGGGACAATCTAGTTTGGGTACATACGGACTTTGAGGAGTGCTTCGTAGCCCTACGCATGATTAGTGTTTGTTTTCTATTGGAGAATTGTTTTGAGTTGCATATTGATGATAGCATCTATTGGTTTAATTATGTTATATTTGTTGAGAGTGTGTCCACTAGTGAAAGTATGATCCCTAGGCCTTGTTTCCAAGCATTGCACACTGTTTTCTTTCAGTTTTGTTACATGTTTACTTGCAGCGATATTTATTTCAGATTACATTTACTACTTATAATCATCACTACCGCTTGTATTTCACTATCTCTTCGCCGAACTAGTGCACCTATACATCTGACAAGTATATTGGGTGTGTTGGGGACACAAGAGACTTTCTGTATCGTAATTGCAGGGTTGTTTGAGAGGGATAGCTTTGACCTCTTCCTCCTTGAGTTCGATAAACCTTGGGTGATCCACTCAAGGGAAACTTGCTGCTGTTCTACAAACCTCTGCACTTGGAGGCCCAACATTGTCTACAAGAACAGACACGTGCGTAGACATCAGACATCACAAAATTTTAATAAGCACCATAAATGCTTGCTTGAGTTTACAATTTTGACCCAATAAATACTTGCTAATGACCTCACTAGTCACGTTTGCCTTTGATTTTAGCCTTTTGATTTGACATCGTTCAATGTCAATTCTAGCTCCACCATTATTTATAATGAGTGTCTGCTAAATCTACTAACAGGCTAACCAGCAACTTTAGGGACAGAAGGAGCCAAAGGGCATGTTGATGTACCTCTGCCATTTGAGACCGCCGCCGCGGATTTGGAGGACAAGACAGAGTTGAAGAAGACCTCCGCCGCGCCTCCCTCGGCCAGAGATGGAGTAGATCTGTGGAACTGCCGTCGCAAGCCGCCGGTGTCAAGACTGGTATGAGGGATGTTGTGTTGGAAGGTGACCAAAAAGAGAAGAGGTGACACTACTATTCCGCAAAACGCAGCGGACATTTTCGATTTCTCATGCGTTCTCGACGAGACCTCCGGCGTTCTCGACGAGGCCTCCCGCACGCACGCCGTTCCCATCTTTTACCGCTGATGCCTACACCTTAAAAAATAATCAATTCAAAAGTATCTAACGAACTTGGGCCAGAAGTAATTTACGCATCGCGCCAGCCAGAACGCATACCTCGACATGGCACATCTTTCGACACTCTGGAGGCTACAATCGCGCTCTCTGATCTCGCCAATTTCGCGTTCTACTTTCTGACACCCCTTTCCTCATTTTCCCCAGCAAAAGGAAGGAAAGAAAAAGGCGCTCTAAACCTCTCGTCTCCTCCCCGTCCGATCTCATCCCCGTCCGCCGGCGAGATCTCCGGGATGGCAGGCCGGCACGGCCCCTTAATGCCCCGCGGCGGCGCCAGCGGCGGCGGGAAGCCCCTCTCCCGCGGC
Organism: Dactylis glomerata; assembly: GCA_007115705.1. NCBI lineage: Eukaryota > Viridiplantae > Streptophyta > Magnoliopsida > Poales > Poaceae > Dactylis > Dactylis glomerata. The sequence goes on from QXEO01000340.1 coordinate 355,620, forward strand.
TCCCGCATCGCTATCGCCGTGGCTGTGGGCATCGCGCTGGGCTGCGTCTGCGCCTTCCTGTACCCGGAAGGCCTCTTCTTGCGCCCCTCCACCTCCGCCCTCCAATGGCCGCGTCATGTAAGGCCTTTCAATTCCTTCCTTCTTGTCTTTCCTGCCTGCATCTGAGAAGAAGTAATGGATATATGCTGTAAATGGGGGCTACCACGTCACGATGCTCACCTGAAGTCATTTGGAATTTCGGGTAGCTTTATGTCCTTGATTCCGGAACGATATAAACAAACTTAGGAACCCCATTTCATGCAATGGGATGATCCAATCAAGTGCTAGGATTACAAGTCAAAACTGCTCCATCGGAACTATTAGTTAGTGCACCCATTTGTCAAACCTGTGCGCTTATCTGAAGCTCGTGTCTGAAATTAACAGTGCCAAAACATTTAGTTATGCAACTGTGCGTCTTCAGTTCGCTTCGATGGCCTGGATTCTTCTATATTTTACCTCTCAGTCACTTTAGCTGTTTAACGGTTGCCACTATTACCATTTCCAGTCCAGTTAGTATGTCATAAGCTTGCTTACCCCCGGCATGGCTGGCATTGAATTTCTTGTTGCTCAAAGCAAACCGTAGAACATATACCAATATATCTCATACATTAATACAAGGGCATCTTTTGAAACTAGTTTGTGTTGATTCTTGATTGATTGTTGTGATTCTCGTTGATCTCATCCGGGATCTGACACCATTACTGTTAGCAAGCCTTACTGAGTTATTAAATGAAATATCTTCCTGGTGGTTTGGTCTCTGCACCCGCAGAGATCCACTGCTGGCATGGTTTCGTTTTCACCAAGTTCTTTGTTTGGTAGCTTGTCACATGTTACTTCTAAGTTAGGTTGTTGGTATGTTGCTTGATGCCCTCGCGTACTCATCAGTGGCAGTTCTGTGGCATGCCATCGCTAGTATTCACTGTTATATTCAGCTGTCCCAGGTATTGAGACAGTGAGAGGGAGTGAGGTGGTGAATCAGATCAGAACTTTTTCGGAAGTTTACCGGTTGCATTTACCGCTCCACCACACTTTGATAAAAAAAACGTCATATTTGTTTCGACATCTGATAGCACCTGTCTATAAAGGATATTTACTTTCAGATGATCATTTTTTGTAAGAATGATTGAAGTGGTCGAATACTCGTCTGACATGAAACCCTGGAAGTAGAATATTGTGTCATGGCATATTTATTTTACAATGTTCCTTCACACACTTGTTTGTACCATGTATGCAAATGACTTTGAATCCCTTGTAGCTCGCATACTCGACCTTAATCTTCTAAAAACCACACCGGGTGCCCGATTAATTGCGAGTACTTGTATTCTGAGCATCTACCGGTTTATCCGGTCGTTTACTAGTGTGGCCATACTAGTTACCATTTATAAAGCTGGTTAAATGGGTTATTGACACAAGCAGGATTTCTATATATAATAGGCTGGGCCTATTCTATATTTCCATCCTATGTGTGGTGTGCCAATGCTTTGTCTCATCTCTTGCAGAGTGCAATATTGTCATACATAATACATTTTTTTCTGTATATAGACTATACTACTTCTAAGAGTATGAGTTTTGTAGGGATACTTACGATCTGAACAGCCAAAAATTTATCGATGACTCAAAATTTAAGTACAATGCCTCTTAATTGCATACTTGTGAAACAATTAATTCTCTAATCAACCTATTAACTGATCAGTACCTCCCTATTGCAAGCTTACGGCTCATGATTTAAATATGCTTATTGCATTTTTCTCCTTTCAAGTGATTTATGGGAGGAAAACTAAATTTGATAATAGGTAATATACTAATATCATATTTTAATATAGTTTTCTACATATACTAATATCATATTTTAATATAGTTTTCTACATATATTAGGCCCTGCTTGGAACACTGTTTTAATTTCCATCCCCCCTCGGATTTTACTTTCCACGCCGGATTTTTGGCGTGGCCTCCGCAGGTCTGTGGATATTTCCCCCTGTTTTGCCTAAATAACAGGGAGCCAAGCGGGACCTTAGTATTACTTCAATGCAATACATATTAGTATAAAAGTTTGAATCACGAGATTTCGCCAATTTGTCATTCTGCACTTGCCGATTTACAATTGTATGATGACATCTTATAACTTCAATTTTGCTCAAGTTTGTGAATACAGTTTGTGATGTACACAATTATTATGTTGGTGGTCAAAGATTAAGTCCATGTTTGTAGAATGTAAATGGTCTGAAACTTAAAACGGAAAACTGGTTACAAGGCTGAGTAAAGTTTGCTTTCTGTATACTATTGCAAGATGAGGTGGCGTAGAAGCATCAGACCTAAATAGTCCTTTGACTACATAATCATGGTACATTAGAAGCCTGTAATCATTTTCTCATTATGTGGCTCTCTCTCTTGGTATTTTCCTTGCTCTTATGGTAATGCGAGCATAGCTATATGATTCACTACTTAGCACATCAAAGACCATGCCTCATTTGCTGCATTGTCTTTGGTGCATTCTGTAGTCCACCTTTATTGTTTATTATTTACTTTATTCATTAAGATGTACTGTCCTCATGAATAGTAATGGTCCATACTCTTACATGCACTTTTTACTCGTTGATTTAGGTTGGCTCAGTTGCCTGTGAATCATCATCAGACAAAGTTACCAGCCTCAAGTCACAGTTGGTGTCACTGGAGAGAAAAAATGCTGAAATGAAAAGTCAGATTAATGAACTGTCCATGAAACTTCAGTTGGCTGGGCAAGGAAAAAATGAATCTCTCTATAAGGCTGGTCCTTTTGGCACTGTCAAGGCTTTGAGAACGAATCCAACAGTAATACCTGATGAATCTGTTAATCCCAGGCTGGCCAAGATACTGGAAGAAGTTGCTGTGAAGAAGGAACTCATTGTTGCATTAGCAAACTCCAACGTGAGGGAGATGCTTGAAGTTTGGTTTACCAACATCAAACGAGTCGGTATTCCAAATTATCTTGTTGTAGCATTGGATGACAATATAGAGAGCTTCTGCAAATCAAATGGTGTCCCAGTTTACCGCCGGGATCCTGATGAAGGTGTTGACAGCATTGCAAAAACTGGTGGAAACCATGCAGTTTCTGGACTGAAGTTTCGTGTTCTAAGAGAGTTCTTGCAACTTGGATATAGTATTCTCCTTTCTGATATTGATATTATTTTCTTGAGGAACCCCTTCGATCACCTTTACAGAGATTCTGATGTTGAGTCAATGAGTGATGGCCACACCAACATGACAGCTTATGGTTTCAATGATGTGTTTGATGAGCCCTCTATGGGTTGGGCAAGATACGCGCACACGATGCGGATATGGGTTTACAACTCTGGGTTTTTCTACATAAGACCAACGATTCCAGCAATAGAACTTCTGGATCGCGTAGCTTTTCGCTTGTCTCGGGAGAAAGCATGGGACCAAGCAGTTTTTAATGAGGAACTCTTCATCCCATCTCACCCAGGCTATGAAGGTCTTCATGCATCCAGAAGAACCATGGATATGTATCTGTTTATGAACAGCAAAGTCCTCTTCAAGACTGTAAGGAAAGATGCCCAGCTCAGCAAGTTAAAGCCAGTAATTGTGCATTCAAACTACCATCCTGACAAGCTAGATAGGATGAAAGCTGTCATCGAGTTCTATGTCAACGGGAAACAAAATGCACTGCAACATTTTCCCGATGGGTCAGAATGAAAGCTGCCATTGATTTCTATGTCAGCGGGAAACAAAATGCACTGCAACATTTCCCTTATGGCTCAGAATGATAAATCTGTACCTTATGGTGTCAAATCTATACCACATCGTGACCACGTGGGGGTTCTCTGGGCACTATCTGCTAACGGGCTAGTTGATCCGATGAGATAATCCTGGCATATATGGATCCATTGAGCGTGAGCTGTTTTGACTTGTGCGTAAACCTTTAACCTGGGCACTCATGTAGTGAGCGTGTAACCTAGCAGCTTTGGTGGCATGTTGAGTTGATATTGATTTGGATAGAATTTGGTGGTGCTTCCTTATCGGGTTGCCTCTTTTTCTTTTCTTGTTGGGGATAAAACTCGTTAGGATCTTGGAGATATTAGTTTGGCATTATCTTCATTTTCCTTTGCGTGCAGTAACGACGTTGCTTGACGCTTGGCCATGCGATGTGCACTTGGCTGTGTCGTTTCTGCTGCATTGCGATAACATCTTGACGCAACCCAAAGGAAACGTGTGAAACATGTAGGTTTGTCTGTATATAGAGAATGGAACTAATGGCGGAGAGATCTCCTAGGTATGAACTGACTGGCTGTGGACGCTAAGCGGCTGTTCAGAAAATCTGCAGAAATCGTGGATATGGTGAATCCTGCGATGATGTTTTTGATCGAAGCTAGGATTCGGCCCTGTGATGGCCACAGTTCAACTTCATGACTAACGTATGCAATGCGATTTACAATCCGTTCTCATAATGTAATATCCTCTTGCCTACTGTATGATTGCCGCGGCGTGAGATCCAGATCCAGAGAAATCATGGATTCATGGACAATTGAGAGGAGGAAGACACACGGTAGAAGCAAAAGAGATGAGATTGTTCAGTCTATTTTCATCATGAAACAGGCCGTTGGCCTCGGATCTAATACACGGTTTGGCCACTGACTGATGGACCTCATTACTCACCACACCGTTCAGACTTTGCTTCATTCACAAATGTGATTCCCTACACACGAAGACGCATCAACTGATGCATGAGTCTTCACCTACTCTGTCCGTAGGCAGAACTTGCTTGACCACCAGCAAGGGACGGCGGAAAACGAGCATGTACCACGTTGAAGTCCTCCTGGGTAGCAAAGTCTGCCGGAATGCCGGTCCATTTGATGAGTTCTTGAGAAATGGTGGTGTTCCCTCATGAGGGAGCTCTACAAACATGAAAGAAATCTGGGTGAAATTCTTATAACTGGGACATGTGAAAGACGGAATGGATCATGCTCTCCGGAGGCTCCAATTTATAAGTTGCGGCGCTAATGGGTCCCAATATTTTGAAGGGATGGATCATGATTGGGATCCGGTCTGGTTCCCGTCCGGTATAAACAAGCCTAAACACCTCGTCCGGTCCCAGGTCTAGTTGGACCAGACCATGAATCGACAGAAAATTTGCTTTCACGAAAAGGGTGATATATTTTTACTCCATTATTTTTTGACAAATTTGTGATTTTTGGAGAGCTAAAAAAATTCTCTATCTAATCAAGACTAGAAATCCTAATAAATAGAAAGATATAAAATTCCAAGAATGGAGATGCATACAACCCCCTGAACAAAGAATCGAGAAAACCTCAAACTCGAGAATGCAATAGAAGATGCATATGTATTCCCTCTTCAAGGAACTTGTACTTGTTGAAAAACTAGAAACAAGCTCAAGAACCTCACACAAAGATGCACCAAAAAGAAACAAAATAGATTGATGCAAAGTATACAAAGATTTGAAATCCCATGTGACAATGTGATCAAGCTACAAAACTAGAAGCCCCTCTTGATAGTGCGACTATCTATCCTATAACTCACCTTCAGACCATTAAAAGGAAAATCTAACAAGGCTATACCTTTGCCTTGCTCATCCCGTTTGATCTTGATGATGACGTTTTATGTTTTCGTTAAGTCGAATGTTTCACTTGATCATTGTTGTTGGGTGAAGACTCACAGTTTGCGCCCCCATAAACCATATGAGATAGCTTCATTAAAGCACATCTGACATGTCCATTATCACTATTTGAAGAACAAACTTCAAACATATTATCTTCTCAAGATGCTCATTTTGAAATTACACTTCTCAACCTTGACGACCATCACATGATATTTGTGGAAAACTTCCTTTTGCTGCATGCCCATGGAAAGATACAATAACCTACATAGATACATAAGACACACAGATCATGGATTACCTCCCAAAACACAATCGAGACATGCTTACCATACCAGGAGATAACTTGATCCTACGTGGTACATTCTTTATGCTTTGTGGATTGACTAACTTGAATCCACTTGTTTCACTTTGTCTTGGCCAATCTTGTATCTTCTCTCATGCTCTATCACAACCTCTTGAGGTGTATATAAAGAGTTCACTTGATTGCATTCTTTAACTCTTGCTCAAACCATAGCTCAACTCACGAGCCAACAATCATGACTTTGACTTAGCCATATCTTGAATTCTTCTCTTAAAACCAAGTTTTTAAGATCTTGATCCTCCATGGCTTAACACATAAGCTAGAGCGTGACTTTCTTTAATTTTCATACAAGAACTCCACCTTTTTTTAATTTCCTCTTGATCATACTGAATACACCTATCTTGATGACAATACTCAGTCTATACCTTTATTTATCTTCATGGCATTCACTCTTGAAAACACCAAAAAAAATGAATATTGGCAGTCAAATTGGACTGTCAAAAGAATATATAAAAAAAAGACTTGGACTTACCATCGCCCACCTCCTGTAAAAAAACAAATAGAACGAGTCCATCGAGTCGATCGCGAGGCCGATAAGGCTACACGTGCGTGGCGCCTTCTTCTTCTTCTTCCACCCATCGCTCTCGCCGCGTCCCCCTCCTCCTCCTCGCTGTGTCGCCGCGCGCGGAGGGGCGTAATCGCCTTCGCCTTCTTCCTCACCTCTTTCGCCCCAACCTAACCCTTCCTCTCCGCTCGTGTCGAGCTCCAATTCCAGCTCCCCAACCCCTCTGCCGAACACACCCCAGGGCCCACTTCCATCCCCGCAGGCAGGGCGTGGACGGCGGCGGCGGCTGAACGGTGCGTGGCCGGCGAACCCGCCCTGCACAGCCCTCCCGCTCTCTGAGCAGGTTTTACCTCTCTCCCTATCTCTGCGCAGGTCCCCCCTCTCCCCTGTCTCTTCCCCCTCAGGCGCACGGCTGGCGACCAGCAGCTTCAGCGCTCTGATTCCACTATCTGCATGCAGTGGCAAGGCGACTCTCTGATTCCCCTCGCTCCATTCAAAAGACAACCAACAAATCTGAACCTGACTTGTTCGTTCCGTAGGTGTTCAGGGCTGTTCTTAGTGCTTGCTGAGTTGCCTTTCCGTAGGGTTTGGTAGCTATTATTTTCCTTGGACTTAGCCTGCAAATCGGATGTACAGTTACAGTGTTACTATTACTCTTGTGGTGTTTATGTACATTTCAAAAAATAGGCAGTTATCCCACACTACATTTACGATAAATCATTTTCCCTAAAGCTAGTCCTCCACGTTATTATTAGTTTATTAGCTATGAATTTTGTACTGTTTGAGTTTCTTTTTATTGGAACAGCTATAGCTTCAATGTCCACCTCCTCCTTTGTACTCCAATTAAATTTAAAGAAAAACATCCTGCAAGCAACGCACATAACTTTACCAGATAGCTATGCCTATCACAACAACACTCACAAAATTTCTTTTTATCATTCCAGGGGAATTAAACTAGCGCAGCCAACAGATGAGGAGCTGATAGGCGCTGCTTCAGTTGACGTTAATATTGCACATTCCTTTGATCTCTGCTTGAGATGGCGGTTGGAGTGACATCCCAGCTGTTCCAAGGAGTCACTGCTACCAACAGATTAAGCCAAACCAACAGATTTAGAGTACGGGCAGCTGGCTCAGAGATGCGGCGTTCTATCCTGCCATCCACTTCGTTGCCTTCAGTTGCTTATGTATGGTTCCTTTCAGCCTTGCAAAGCTAAGTAGCATATTTTGGACGTTCTTGTATTATTGTCTAATGAAGGGTTTAAGCGGTTCATTTTTCATGATTGATTACAAGACATTGAATTGTTGACGTGTCCCCTTCCATATATACTTTATCACCTTGGAAGTGTGAAGTATACACTTCTGTGTTTGTGCCTAGTGTAAGCTAGTAGTTGTTAATTAACCAAAAGAGAATACACCTCCAAAAACATTTCTATTGACAGAAAACATAAATTGTGATTAATAGTTGTCGAGAAATGACCATACACACCCTTATTAAATGACATGGCACAACTAAACCTTTTCAAAAGAACTAAAGTAGGCTTGGAAGTGGAAACTTTGCGCTAACTGCAAGCTTGATTCCAAAAATAGATGAATATTTTAATTAGAGCCATTTAGGTTGAAAGCCAGCGCACTAATACCTCCCTAGTCAGCGACAGTTGAGGCTGCATACCAACACATCTGGATGGCAAGGCCCTTTCGGTACTTAAAATTGTCTAAACAGATCAATATGTTCAGAAATGAGAACTCTGCTGAACGATTAGTAGCTGATATGAATTTGCCTGTGGTGCATCAAATGCGTTGGTTTACTAGGCGGTTATGTTCTTTAATAATTATACCCGTTGTTTCTCAATACATGTCATGTTAGGTGATATGGAGTAAATCTTCCCAAAAATTGCATCATATGAACATTTTTGCTTAAGGGCCATGTATTTTGTGACGCACAACATTTCTGTTGATTAATATCTAGCACAATACTGGATTTTTTTTTTGAATGTGCACAGTACTGGATTGAGTATACTAGAATGACACTAACTGCACCAAACATACTTCCATAAATTTTGAATTTCTTGGTTGTTACTTGTTACTAACATTATTGGAAGCAAATCGCATTCGGATGTTTACTACCTTGGAGACTGAAATCAAAACCTTAAATTAGGAACACAGGAGCTATCCTCTTGAATTTAATACTTCTATATGCATCTATTCGATGACTTAAGTTTATGTTGTTGGCTAGGAGTACTTATTTTAGTTTCGTTGCACCAGATAATGGATTCATAATGTATGGTAGGTTATGGCACTCTTTGTTGCTCCTTCGTAATATATATGAATTAATTAAGTCAATACTGTAGTCCAAAAGGCACACCGTTTTCCTCCCTCATTGGTATTGTATCTCAGAGAATGCGTTTTTTTTGCCTTGCAGGGGCAAGATGCAACAGTGCATAACTTATTCGAGAGGAACTACATGCCCATGCTTTATGTGCCTTGTCGACATCGGGCCTTGAGTGTTAGATCTTTTGCCTTGCCCGTTGCTTTGAAGGAAATTCCTTTTGTGAAAAGCACAACATTAGTATTGACTAGGTAACTGTTGTCATGTCATTATTTACTTTCGAAATTTCTGGAATGGTTAGATAGTTTGCATAGATGATCAGATGACACTAATCTGGATTATTCAATTTCTACCTGTAAAATGTCATTTTGCATAAAATTTATTATTTCGTTAATGAGAACATGCAACAACTTTTTTATAATGTATGTACCACGGGTTGGTTGGTACCTTGCAGCATCTTTGCGGGTATAAGTTAAGATAATGAAGAATCTAGGGTAATGCCTTAACATGTGGTAGCATGTATATAGCGTCTTAAAAACAATAATTATTAGCAACATATTAATTACACCAACATATTAGCCGATATAGTTTGGTTACTTAGTCTTAAATGGGAACTTCTATGGTTGATGATAGTCTTGCGTGGGCTTCCATAGCCAATTCAGTAGACTATTATGTACTAGCTATGCTGGCCTTTTCCCGTTCTTGAACGTCGTATTTATACCATTTTATGCAATTTAAGTCAGTTCATCTTTGAATTGTCACGTTTTTATAGTTGCCTCTTTTCTTCTTTTTGTTCCTTCGACAGGTCATGCGACACTTTACTTGCAAATCCTGCCACTGCATTTGTGTTACCTGCAATTGGAATAATTGTCTTTGCTCTATGGGGGTTTTTGCCTCTAATGAAGGACATTAGAAACCGTTTTGATGTATGTGCCTGTCCTGCACAACATTATTTTCTATTTTTTATATTTATCGCTAGCTAAAAGATCAAAGTCTTCTATAATATAACGTTGCAGCATGGAGGCAACTGGAAAAGGAGCCCTACCTACCTAATTTCTAGTTCCTACCTTCAACCTTTACTCCTCTGGACTGGAGCAACACTTATCTGCAGGTATATACGCAACAGAGAGTAATGTTTTTTCTTGCACTAGCATTCCCTATCTGATATGTTGCTGAATTTCTTTTGTTATTTGTGCCTCAGATGCTTAGTTCTGTTGCTGATTTTCTGTTCTTATTCGGGCCCTTTGCTCACAAATTCTCCTACAGGGGTTTGGATCCAGTCGTGTTGCCATCAGCAGCAAGCCAAGCTGTTAAAACTCGGCTTTTGACTTTTGTGAGATCATTATCGACCGTCCTGGCTACTGCATATATTATGACAAGGTGCAAATGATACAATCTTAGTGAAAAGCCACACTGCCTGTTTGCTAGTTGTATGTTTAATGATCCAATCATGCAAGATGCTTATGACTAATGACGGCATTGCTTCTGTTTCTTGATGCAAAAGCACTTACCGAATTTTGGAATTAGGCCATTGAAAATCTCTTATTCTAGCTTAACATCAGTTTATATCAACCATATTTGCAAGTGGATAATCTTTGATTTTCTAACTAATTTTTTTGAACCCGACTTGCTAACTAGACAGAGGTGTCTTAGCTATGGGCCATTAGTAGAGCACAAGGAAAAACAACAATTATAGTAGTTGCAAGAAATAATCTAATAAAATCATGATTAGCTACCTTTTTCATATTAATTATGTTGCTTGGTCTTTAAGGATTAGTTAAGATCTGATTGCATTTTACTCCCTTTATTCAAGAGAAGGCATATAAGTTTAGTAAAAAAGTAACCTATTATAAGTTTGACTAGTCTTAAAGATGTTCATATTTTTTTATAAGATTGGTCAAACTTACGCTATGTTGACTTTTGACTAAAAATATACGCCTTATTTTGAGGAACGGAGGTAGTAGCTAGTTAAGATTATATTAAGTTCTGTTTTATATTTTAGCTGATGTACAAAAGGGCAAGCAACCCAATTGAGATGAACTAAAGGATGAAACCAAAACTATTCTGTTACCTTTATATCTTCTGGTTCTCCCTAGGCCAAAGCACCTCCCTATCTTATCTCTTTTCAATCTACCCATGGATGCCTTTCCCCGCTATCCTTCTCCTATATAAGTACATGTCTATCGAGATTCGCTAACTTACTGAAGGTAAGCCAGAGAGCTATAGTAAGTCACCTGACTTTTCGATTCCATCCCTCCCCCGCCCACACAGCACCAATATTCTATCTAATATCTGTTATTTGTAACATGTACCTGTTCCAGCAATATTAATAGTTATTTTGGTGAGTTGACTGTCTTTGTAGGGATTTCCAGTGATTTAACTTGCAGACTGGGGGTGGGACTCGAAGCCGAAAAAACCCCAAACAAACTACTAAATATTAAGAATAATAGTCATTCTGGCAGATAATTTAGATATATTTTCTTCATAAAACTTGTACCTAAGGCCTTTCTGTGGATTATGTGCTTGGCCTGAGAGTACAAACAAGCTCCCACATAAGGAGTCGGATGGAGGAGCAGAGAGAGAATCCGCGTGGGGACAAAAACCAAAGAAATGCCAGTCCTATTATTACCCATTTGTGTGGACTTAGAAAATGATGCCCCTTCCCATGGAAACTCCTGCCATTGGTCGGTTGTCCCTGGGTTTGTGGTCAACCTGCCATGTCAACTCTCTAGTCTAGCTAACACACTTAAATCAGGGCCAGGGTTAGAGTTTGGTTTTTTAGAGAACGTGCAAACAAGCATGTGTATATCTTTTAATTAAGTTCAGGAATTGGGATTTATTTGACTCCTTGGACAATTTTAAATAGCTGCAAATTTTGGATCTTTGAATATTCATCAACCAAGTTCCCTGTAGCGTCGTACTGCCGTAGCAAGAGGTGCAGGAAAAAAATAATTGAGATGTTCTGTTTAGGCGATCTACCTTGTTTTTATGGTCAGTTGGTTTCTTTTCTGTGTTTTTTTATCCCTTACTTCTACTAATACAATTTATCTTCTCTTAGCTTGATTCAGCAGGTACAGAAATTCCTAGTGGATATAAGAAGCCCCAATGATAACAGAACTGTAAGAATTATGTCCTATAGCATAGTGATTACATTATTAGAGTACCTACTGTAGTTGTATCATCTGGTTTCAGTTTTAGTGATATAGCATATAAGTAAGGGAAATATGATGAATATTGAATTGAAAGTAGATTTAAGGATGTGAGTGCATTCGCGAGAGGATCCTTTTCTGCAGTTTTCTGCTGCATTTTTGGTTATTTCCTATGGAAGGTGGGAGAGGTGGGGTGGATGTTGTATAGCAAGCTTTTTTCATCGTGGTTCTGTGTGGGAGTTTGGGGTCTATGAACATAGAAGAAAATAATGCGCTGATGCTCTTTTTTAAGTGGAGATTGTGGTTTGATCTTTAACTGACCATTTTCTTGCTTTTGGTTTATATTTTTTATGATAAATATGATGGCTATAACTTTTACTTGATAGGTTAGGTTGAAATTTCTTAATGTTATTGTCATCAGTGAAAAATTATACTAAATTTGGAATTTGATCTTATTAGGCCATCTATTTTAATATTAAGATATTATTCTGGTAGTTACTTTGTGCTGTACTTATACCTTACAAATTTTCCCTCAATTTTTCACATGTTGTAGCATTACTTATATGATCTGTTTTTGACAGATGGGGTTGGATTTCACCATGAGAGCTGTTTATACTGGTATCTGGATTGCCGCTGTTTCGCTTTTTATGGAGTTGCTGGGTTTCAATACCCAGAAGTGGATTACTGCTGGAGGTTTTGGGACAGTATTACTGACGCTGGCTGGCCGGGAGGTACTGTAATTCTTTTATTGATAGTATTATCGTTGTGCTGTACGACTGATAGCTATGGCGATTCATTGCAGATTTTTACTAACTTCCTCTCAAGTGTTATGATCAATGCCACCCGCCCATTTATAGTGAATGAATGGATCAATGCAAAGATAGATGGTGTTGATGTATCTGGTATTGTTGAGGTCAGTATTGGTATGCTTTATTTGAACTTGAACTATCTATCATTTGTTGCAGATTTGCAGTTTTCATTGTCCCATGTGTAGACTAAAACGCAGCGATCTAGCTATGAAGTTAATTTCCTGTAACTCTGAATTATATTTATATGAAATAATAGCAGTATATCACTCACACCCTCATACAAGATATTCCTTATGCTTCATTTATCTCTACTTTAACTTCAACTAATGTGATTTTCAACACTCTTCCAGAATGAGAGATATCAGTCACACCCTCATACAAGATACTATTGATACTGCATTTTGTCATCACACTAACTTCAGCTTATTTATTTTTCAGCATGTTGGCCTGTGGTCACCAACAATCATTAGAGGTGACGACAGAGAAGCTATATACATTCCTAATCATAAATTCACAATGTCTATATTGAGGAATAACACTCGGAGAAGCCATTGGCGTATTAAGACGTACCTTGCTATAAGCCACATGGATGCTGGAAAAATTGGTGTAAGAACTTTGAATTAATCTTGGACATTACATACCTTCTATTAACTTAGTATCGGTGAATCAACTATTAAGATCTATTTTAATCATGTTTCTCTGTTTTTCTTTTGTAGATAATCGTTGCGGACATGAGGAAAGTGTTGGCTAAAAATCATCATATAGAACAACAGAAGTTACATAGAAGAGTATTTTTTGAAAAAATTGATCCAAAAACTCAAGCTCTTATGGTAATTTCTTGTATTAAGCAATTATATCTTAGGCCAGAGCCTTCTTAGTCTGTACATGGCTAGTTTTTGCTTCTCTCCTGTTGGCCATACTTGATATGCTTTGCCTAAGCTGTTCAGAATGTGACACATAACTAGTGACTTGGAATTATTTTATGCCCTTTGAGAACTTGTGCTTGATCTTGGCATACAATAGCAGCTCTGAGTCTTGGGGCAGTCGTCAACTTGGATAGGAGTGAATGAACACCCTTCAAAATTCATAATAAGAGGTTTTTTATTTTCTGTCAGAATTTCTCATATTGATTGCATAAAGTATTTCTGTGAAAAATCCAGAACAGTGAGAACTGTTTTGTTTTGTCAAAACTTCTATTTGGAAAAACTAATAATATGTAATTGTCCAGTTTCACAAGTTTGTTGCTGGTAGTAAGAATCAGTTGCCAATTTATTAAATAGTAAGAACCCAGGAGTTCAGCCCGGGTGGCTGGCTTGTACATCCACTCCCCTAACCACTTCCCATCACTTCCTCTCTGTTGCCTTAAGTTCGGCACAAATTTTGAACTTCTGTTATGTTGCCTTAAATTTAGAACTTGTGCAGAATTTTGCATCATTTGATCTCTTAGGTTTCTATCATTTTGTTGTGTTGTCCTGCAGATTTACATATCCTGTTTTGTGAAGACATCACATTTTGAGGAGTACCTTAATGTCCAGGTAACTTTTTTATATGATGCTTCATAACTTTTTGGTGATGATGCTACATATTCTCCTTGCAACTGAACCTGGTACATGTTTAGTATAGCGTATACTCATGGTGACGTGTGCTCAACTGCATAAGTTTGTCAAGATAGCTTATATTATTAATAAAAAGAATTGATGCTCAGTTTTATTAGGAACTGTTTTACAGGGAGTAGTCTTGACCCATTGTCAATATGTCAGAACTAACAGTTGCAACTAGGGGTCCATTTCCTGTTACCGGGCTGATTACCACTAGTGAGTGCGAACTGGATTATCATCAGTTAATGGAAGGAACTGGTGATAAAACGCCCACAAATCTTGTGGCCAAATTTAGAAACCAAGATGAAAAAATGGTACCAGTAAATGCCCATAGCTGGCTGATCAGGATAGTAATTGAACGAGTATACATGGCATCTTTCTCTACTTCTCTTTGATGTACAGACATACGCAAACCACAATCTAATGGTGTGAACCTCGGTGCCGCTATAGTATGTAATGAAAGACGCCAATGGAATGCATTTAAGTTAGTTCCAATGTAATTTGTTTGGTTATAAATATAAGTGGCCATGTACTATTTGTAAGGGATAGAAATCAAAGGGACACACACCATGATTATCTCATAATACTGCCACTCCGTTTGGGTAATGGGATAGAAATCAGGGAACACACAGTGATTATTGCACAAAATTTCCACCTAGTTTTGGTAATGGGGTCGAGATAAGGAAAACATGCAAGCATGATTATCTCACAATATTGTGAGCTTCAATTGCCAAATCTTGCTTATTCTGGCAGTTTTCAATCTTCCCTGTTTCTAATTTGGTCCCGTCGTGTTTTTGGACTGGGAAGTTGCCAGTTGACATAAAGGCAAAACAAATTAGCCGGAAAACAATAAATTAAGAGCCCATCAAGTGCATGTCTTGGGTGTATGAATCCTAAGCTTTGAATTAGAATCAGACATATTAGATTGGATATTTACAGGAAATTTGTGCATTGCCTTGAGGATGATTCTGAAGGATTCCTAAAATCATCCTATTACTGTATGACGCATTTATGATTGTTCAGATTTTTTTCTTGCATGTAATGGGGAAAAGTACATAAGAGTTCTTTCTTTTTTCTTTACGGAATGATATATGACCGCAGATGCTGAATACTTCATCAGGATTTTGCATAGCACTAGAAACAAATCAATTCTATACCTGCAGCACTAAATAAAATTTGATTCAATGTTTGGATGTTCCAAATTGCAACAGGAAACAGTTATGTTGGATCTTCTTACAATAGTTGGCCACCACAGGGCAAGGCTTGCTACACAAATTCGAACAGTTCAGAAATCATATGGCAACGCAGACATTGATAACATTCCTTTTGGAGAGGATACATATAGTCGTGTGCGGGGCCGTCCGATCCTGATCGATACTTCTGCAAGGCTCAGTGACGACAAGAAACCTCGACCGGCATCACGCGAGGATCAGAAAGTCAAGACAAGTGTATCAGTTGAGACCAAGTCAGCTTCAGCTGATGCACCTGAAGGTTCTAGTGTAAGCAACTCCGAGAAGCAGGAAGAGAAAAAAATGGTACCAGACGATATTCGGATGAAGAACAGCAAGAGCGATCATGTAAAATCGACAATACCATCACCGACAACTCCGTGGGCAGAAAGTACTGATCCTGTAGCTTCCAAGCCTGGTAAAGGGAAGGCTCAAGGATCAGAGTCTACAGAACGACAAGGAGATAGTTCAGTTCCGGTGACTAATCCTCCAAAGAAGGAATCAAGACCTGCCTTTGAAGATAACATCGTTCTTGGTGTAGCTCTTGATGGCTCTAAGAGGACACTCCCAATTGATGAAGGAATGAACCCTCACCTATCCCTATCTGAACATGAGCAAGACACTGTGGAGGCTGCTTCATCGCCTAAGAAAGGTCAAGGCTACTCACTGTCAGGTCAAGAGAAGGCTGACCAAAGGAATCCTGACAGGTGATCCATGCCATATACTATATCTTTACCAATGATATTTGTCACCAAGCCAACCTTTTTTGTGTGCTTGTGCAAATGCAACCTGTCACGTGGCTCGCTTTTATATTTTAAGGTATAAAACGCCACTGATACTTCTTTTGTCCGGAGAATGTACCTGTTCAAAAAATGCACATTAGGAATTACTGCCAGGCTTGTTAAAGTCGCAAGGGTTTTTTCTGTACAATACTCTGTACATATGTTGGATCTGCTGTAACGATCTAGATAAAGATGATTCGGTTGTTCCTTGACGGAAACTTGTTTATACTGTGATATCTACAAGTCATTGTAGAAATGGTCTTGTACTGGACCTCTTATTTTATCGAGAAGCAACAAAATATGGCTCCATCGTCTGTTCCTTTTCATCTACGCGCGCTCGTGTGTTTCCCGGCCAGCACGCTGGCCTGCCAATATCTGAGACCTCCGTTGCACCCGTGGATTAAAAGCAAAGGAAGGTGCATTGTGGTTTTCTTAGTCATCAATCTATATATCCTATTATAACCTTCTTACGCTGTGGTGTTGTCTACAATCCGTGTTTTCGTGTACATATACATGCATATCTAGATAAATCTGCGACATCATAAATGACCAAACCAGTACTGTAGAGCACCTAACAACATGGTTGAATGAAAACAAACTTATGGAAGAACTATTATCTAGAATCAGACTGCCAGTTGTACGAAGAGTCATCTGTTTTTTGGCATGGGCCGAGTGGTCTTCATGAGGTTGTTGTGGCGAGGTCTTTCTAGGTGGTTGCTCTTCGATGAAGTTGGAGTCGTCGAAGGGTGATGACGATGCTAATGGGCAATCTCACGACGACCCTTGTTCTTAATCGGCAAACTTTCTTCTTCCTAGTTAATGAAAATGGCAAGTCTTTTGCCTTGTTTAGAAAAAAAATATCATGCATTTAACGAGAAGGGTAGCACACCTACTTAACACTTGTGAAATGGCCGTACGCATGGGACTTGGTTTAAATAATTCCGCGGAAAGAAATAACTACATGTGCTTGCTAAGTTATCAACACATGGAATTTTTTTTTTTTTTTTAAAAAAATGAGACCCGCCAGGACTAGCCCTGGCCGGCTTTGGTTTATAGAAGAAACAACCGTGAGCACCCGTCAATCCTAGGATTCGAACCCGGGTGGGCAGCGTGCGTTCCCGCATCGCTTGCCAACAGGTCGACGCCCTGTTCTCACACATGGAATTTTAGACATTGGGTGCATCGATCCATGCTGGTGTGGTCGTGTGTGGGTCTACACACACACACGGAGAAACATGGAAAGGACAAGTATTTGCCCCATGCCCTAAAAGGGCCGCTGCGGAAAGCACATGTTTGGGGGTGAAAAAGGAGATGACCATGTATCTATCTCCTCTCAACTCTCAATGCATGCATGCCGCATGCCCACGCCACTCACCTTCACCCTGTACCCTCAAAAGGGGTTCCCACTATCTGTTCCCTTCATGCTGGTCCAAGCTCTAGCCCACCGGAGCCATGGCAAATGCATCACTTTTGCTACCTAGCTAGTGGGAGATCGATTGATGGAACGGGATGGAATGAAGGAGCTCGATCCAAAACGAATCGAAAGCTCTCGCTCCTCCATTCTTGGCTCAACGTCCCAATGGCAAAAGGGCGACGAAAATGGTGCAAGGAGCCATCCATATCAAGAAAGATCAGACACGAGTATGATCGATGTAGCTATCAGGAGGAACGCGTACGTGATTGAATCCCTTTCCGTGTATACATTGCCTGACGATCTTCCCGATCGGTGCCGAAACCCCGCCCAGGCTGCAGCCTCTTTTTCCTTTTCTCTTGCCACGCTAGTGATAACATGTCATTCTCATCTTTTTAGGCTCCTTTTTTCTCCCACAGCGGCGCACCAGGAATCCTCGTTCCTGTTAAGCGCAAGACTGGAAACCCTCCACCAATGGAGCGCATGCACAAGTGGCCATTCTTAATCCCCCTGTCACCACCCAGCACCTTCTTTTGTTAGATTCCACCAATGCACAAGATTCGCTCTCCCTCTCCTCGCCACATCACGCGATAACGACCCTAGCGCTCCCTCCCTTCCCCTGCGCTGCTTGCCTTGCCCGCCCATCCATCCTTAAATTCCATGCCTTTCCAGTTCCTAGATTGATCGCAGCTCTCTTGCATTTGTCCCTGGGGTGCAGCCAATCTAGATCCCAGCTTGCGGTTGACTCTATTTCATTCCCGCCCTCCATAGTCTAGGGCCGGTGTTGGGCGTCAGCCGACTGAAAATTGGTGTAAATCGGTGATCCCAGAGCCGTCTGATCTGAATTAAGTCGAGATCATGGTCTGTCCGATAGTGCACAACATTTAATTTGTATGTTTGCAACATCGCTGTAACATTTTATCATGGTATATCCAGAGATTTGAATTTCGCTCGAAAAAAATCAAATTTTGTCTGAATTTTGCCCATTTTGGTTCAGACTGGTCAACGAAATCTACTGAATTATGGGGAGTTTTTCCTAATTTTTTTGAAAACTTAAATTTTGGTCAAAATTTGTCCAGAAATTCAAATTTTGGACCAAATTCAGTCTGATTTTGTTACAAAATTCAAATTTTGTTTTTCTCTTTTTGTCCAAGATTTGACCAAAAATTACTGAAATGGCCAAATTTCACCCATCTCGGTCAGGCCCGCTAAATTTTCCAAAATGAAATCCAAATCTCTGTGTATATCAAAACCATGCAAAAAAACTCCAAGCATTTCAAACACACATGCATCAAATATTTTAGTATATGCAACAAATCCTAATCTGTAGCAAATCCTTGAGGACAAAGCATCACACATATGCAACATATAAATAAAGCACTTGCAACCAAACCCAGAACAATTGAAGTATAAATGCAATATTTGTATTCGACACCCACAAGCGTTGTAATATGTCGATCTTGCATTTGCAGCAAAACACACACGAGTTTGCATGATATTAATACTATAAGAGCGTATGGCATTTCACAATGATTAGGTAGGTTAACACAATCGGAGCCCTTGGGGTCGATTTTTATGAACCGAGCTCGAGAGAGCCCCACTAACGCCAGATTGGAGCCACCGCGAGTCCATGTCCCCTCAGTCCACTTTCTTCCCTGATCTCGTATCCAAATAAACTCTTTTTTTAATTGGTTGTTCCCACAATAATAAATACCATGCAACTTGTGTCACAAGAAAAAAAAAGACCAACAATGTCGCCAAATATTTATGTGACATATCATCGCATAATTACCTCAACATATGTAAAAAACCAATTATTATGTTACTTAGTGTTATTTTGCATACTAAACCCGGAAGTTTGCAACTACTATGATCATGTGTTGTAGAGTACTTTAAAACATCAAATTAATACGCTAATTAACTAGGTTTAGCCACGTGGAATTCTTCAAGCAAGGATTGCTGGTATATCCGGTCCAATATATCCAGTTTGATCCTTTACATATACAGAACAAATACGCATGCTCCAATGGCTGAAACAACATAAGCAACATAGTACCACGTACGTACTGGCTCATCTCTTTATAAGTATATATCGATTTGTCAGTTTGCTGGAAAGCAGCAATGCTGCCATTTGTCATGTGCGTGCGACTTCCTACATACTGGCCCAACGAACTCATATTTGTACACATTTTATATTGTTCTTTGTATTCTTTTGACGACTTAATTAACAATGCCAGAAGGAAAACAATACACTTCGAATCGACTGATGTTGATAGGATGCAAACCATGCATAATCTTGTTTCATCTTGTAACTTATTTGTAGGTCGCTTGTGTTTGTGTCGCAAGTACACGAGAGTAAAACAAATAATGGTGATATTTGTTGTGGAAGATAATAAGGTAAATTCTACTTACTCCCTCCGCCCAAAAAAGGATGTCGAAGATTCATCTAAAGTTAAATGTATCTACACACTAAATAGTGTCTAGATACATCAAATTTTAATAAATCCGTGACATCTTTTTTTTTGGGATGGACGGAGTATAAAAAATCACATCAATCCGCCATCAACTTAGGCTGTTTTTATTCTTTTGTCATAGGACTCATTGCTTTTGTTAAAGAAATATATTCTACTCATTTATATGGTTTTAAGGTTGGGTGCATGTTAAATATGCAGAGACTAGGTTGTTGTGAGTTTTGAATTAATAAAAGCTCCATTTATCAGCAAAAATCAAGGTTTAAAATAGCGTGCTATTTCATTTAGCGTGACTCTTCTCTAGATGCTATACATGCTATATCGTGATAATAGCGTGCTATATTTCAAAATAGCGTTTTGAAATTTTAGCAAAAAATAAAGGATTTCAATAAAAATAAAGTATATAGTAAAACAGATAGATATTTTAGCATGATTAGTTGTGGTTAACAATTAAGATTTGCATTATATGTTCGCTTACTTAACACCTTTATCATATGATTTCTTACTCCACACCAGTATAACGGAAAAATAGCGTGCTATATTTAAAACAGCGCTGGCGCTATGATGTTTTAGCGCGATATAACATGCTATTTTGCAAATAGCGCCATAGCGAGTAAAATTATAAAAATTTAGCGTGAACACTCAAAATATGCTATAGCACGCTATATAGCGGGAAATAGCGCGCTATTTTTTTCCTTGAAAAATCAAAAGAACATGTTTATGAAAATGGGTATCTGAATTAAGAAATTCCAACAGCACACCTCATCTAAGAAGTATAGTTACACAAATTACTCCTTAACATCTTCTAGGACAGACCTCAGGAACGTGACCTTTGTGGGGTGTACCGATTGATATTTACTCTAATAGGAGGGACCTCAGATATCAATCTTTTTTTTTTTTTGCGAATTCCCAAATATCAATCTCTAACCCCCCCACATAAGTGTTTATAATTTTGGGGGGTGGAGGATTTATTCTCTAACCTCTGCATCAACTAGAGATGCACACAACCTTTCAAGCATGAGTACTAATTTTTTTTAGCTTGGTTATGCACCAAGTCTGTTCCTCAAGGATAAAATTGTACGAGTCTGAGAAAAACTCAATCCTCAATAATAAATGTATCCTAAATTCGCGTCAATGAGAATTTAAACTCAAGTGTTAAGTTTATATGTTCACTCCGCCAACCAAGTGAGCTAGGCTCCATGTGGCATGCCTAGACGGGCCAAATTGTATGGTCATTTCCTGTTGATTTGGGAGCAATTTGGTCAAAACAGGTGCAGTGTGTCAACAAGTTTGATTAAGAGGGTATGTTATGAGCACATACATATGACTCCCGAGCTACACATAGTCTGTCTTTTGAAAAAAATTAAAAGGGCGTTTAAAGTTTGAAAAATCGATAAAAAAATTCTAGATGTAGACAATATTGAGATCTACTAGATGCAAAAAACCAAATATAAATGACTCAGAAAAGATGGCAAATGTGCTGATCTAGGTGTTATTAACAGTGTGCGTTTACAACAAATTTGGCAGCCATATTTTACATGTTGGTAGAGTTCAATATTATCTATATTTAGGTTTTTGTTTCAAATTTTCTGAAACTTACCAATGTAATTTTATTTTATTTCAAAAAAGGCCGCCATGTAGCTCGTCCTCCATTTGTGGTTTCCGGGTATCTTATGTCCTAAATTTTGCTAAATGGCAGTACATTCGTAGCATTTTTTCTTAAATAGAGTTGTATACGGTCACAAGCGTGATCTTTGTGGGTGTACAGATTGATATTTACTACTTCAATAATACTGTTATACATACTCGAGGTTGTATCACATAGATAAGATCAAGGGATAAGCTAGCACGCACACGTTGCGTATGTCACGTACGAGGTCAGTCCTAAGGTCTAATGACATGGAGGAAGAAGAAATCGGTACGAATAAATAAGCACCGGAGGTGCTAGGCTGGGGAATACCAAGAAATTGTCGAGGGCCATAAAATCTAACAGATGAGAGATTAAAGAACCTACACATGCATTTGATCTCTCGCTCATGGATGCACTGCAACAATGTCGATCGTTCCTCCAAAGTTTGAGGAACCTACAATTAATTTGATCTCTACGTACGTACGTACTGAACTACTGGGAAAAAACCCTACGTACGGGCGTACGTACGACTATCCAAGTGAAGAATAAATCAATAAATGCACACTACCTGCTTCCCATGCGCACGTGTGAGTCCAAATACAAATGCATTTCCATGCAATGTCGATCGTCTTCTTTCTCGGTGCCGATCGATCGGTCTCACGGCCTCCACGCGCTTGCCCAGACGACGGCCTGCTCCTTCCACGCAAGAAACACTCCGGCAGCCGCGGCGTCGTCTGCGCTTGCCTCCCGCAGTGACCAGCCTTCCCGGTACCGCCGGAGCAATGACCGCACGTCATCGGCGACATCGTCGCTGAATGACACCGGAGAGAACCCGGAAGACCGCATGCGCCGTGCCCACGAGGCCCCGGTTTCCCGTCGCTCGGAGGATTCCGACGCCGGGCAGGACACGAGGTCTACTATGGCACGGCCGACCGCCCTCTCCAATGCCAGCTTCTCGTTGCTCGTCTTCGGGAAGCTCTCCTCGAGCGAGTCCATGTACGCCGAGAAGAAACGGAGGCCCTCGGCGAACACCTTCATGAACCCAGCCTCCGTGTCAGCTTCCTCGCCCGACGCCGCCAGGTCGGCCTCCTCCTCGACAACCGCTACCACGCGCGGCTCCAGCCGACGGAGTGACGCGACGAACGCGTCGCGCCGTCGAGAGCCTCCCGCGGCAACCCCACGAAGTGCGTTCATGCAGTTCACGGCGAGCGCGGTGGTGGCGCCGCCTTCCCGGAGGTTGAGCCCATCGAGGTCCAGCTCGGCGAGGTCGCCCGCGTGGTGGACAACGCGGAAACTGAAGGGCACTCCCATCAGCCGCGCGAACTTCTCGAGGCGCTGCCCGATCTCGCGCATCACGCGCTGCGCGGCACCGGACTGCCCCGCCGTGGGCACCACGGTAGTGATAGACAGGTGCGGCGTCTCGTCCGGCGACCGCGTCGCCAGCGCCTCCAGCAGGGTGGGCCACTGGGTGCAGAACGTGTTGCTCAGGTCCAGGATGTGCAGGCGCTGCGGCTGCGAGGACGAAGAGGAGCCCGCCGCCGCCGCCGCCTCCAGGAACGACTCCAGGATGGCCCCGTTCGCGGCGACGTGCCCGAACGACGTCCAAGGGCTGAGTTCCTGAAACTTGAGCGCGGTGCGGCGCGTGGAATCGAACGACGTGTTCCGGTCGGACGCCGCCGCGAGCGTCTTCAGGGTTCGCGGCCCGGAGGCGGTGAGCCTCGCGAAGAGTCCCTGCAGGAAGTAGGACGCGAGCTTCTGGTCGACGTCGCCGTACGGCGATGCCAGCTCGTTCAGCATCCACATGAGCTGCTGCACCCGCTGGCTGTCGCGCGCGGCAACCGAGCGCGCGCACTCCAGCAGCAGCTGGGCCGCCCACCTGTCCACGCCACCGCCCCCGGAAGACGAGGCGGTCCCTGTCCCGGCGGCGGCACCAGACGACGCTGGGGAGCCGAAGTCGATGTTGATATCGACATGCGGGAAGGAGAAGTCCGCGGCCTCGAACAGCCCATGCCCCCCGGTGGATGACGTCGACAGAGGCGGCGTTGGAGCTGTCGGCGGCTGCGTCTGCGTGGGTGGCAGCGCCGGCTGGGCGTGGAACTGGCGGGAGGAGGACGAGGAGGAGAAGTCTTCATCCATGTAGAAGCTGTGGTCGTTGGCGCATTCTTCTTGCAGTTGGTACGGTGCGGCAGTCTCCGAGTAGCAGCCGCCGGCGGTGTGGTGATCGTGGTAGTAGCTGTCGCTGTTGCCGCTACTATTATTGTTGCTGTAGTAGGGATGGGAGTGTGAGTGGGAGTGGGGATAGTAGTAGGAGGAAGAGTTGTTGTGGTTGTGGGTGTGGTGGGAGGAGGAGGAGCGGGAGCCGGTGGAGGTCGTCGAGCGGGAGGAGTTGTAGGGCGACTGTTGTTGGTGCTGGTCCGGCGAGGAAGAAGCAGCCTGTGCTGCTTGTTCTTGCTGGTGGTGGAGGCTAACCAACCTGAACAGTGTATCCATCTAGACCTAAACCACTTGCAAACATATGGTGTGGGGATGCAACTCCGCAAATGCCAATAAGAGGATCGATCGAGAGTAGTTGCTGGTGCCACTGCACTGCTACTACTACTACTGCTATGGTGTGGGTTGGGCCGGGTTATAACATGCAAAAGGAAGCCACCAAGATTCTACTGCTCCAGCTAGTACTCTATCCTCTTACTCCTTGTATAATAGCTAGTGCTAGCTAGCTATACTGGTATACTCCTCTTTTGAGTATACAGTATGGGTGCGATGGTGAGAGAGTGGAGATCGAGAAAGAAATCTTTTTGCTGGAATCGATGAGGGAATACTGGTGCTGTTGTTATTGGAAGTTATTCTAGCTTTCACTGTATGGCCGAGAGCTTTTGAATCTCCTCTTATCCTGGCTTTAGCTTCGGTCTGCAGCTTTGCTAAAGGAATAAAGGTGTGATGACAGTAGGATTGTGCACGGCAGACAGTTATATAATGGGCGCAACCAGGACCGGTAGCATTTCGAAATGGAACAGATCAGGATCTGTTACTCTGAGTCGCCCATGCATATATTGTCTGTCGATTGTCAAACAAAAGTTGCACACAAGACCATCGAAAACAGTTTGGTATGATATATATCGTGTAAGTAATACGGACATATCATCAACCAACTATAGATCCCAGTGAAGTCGGGAACTCAAAACGTAGACCTACACTAGCCCTTTATTTTCAACGTTCAAATTGGTATTTCAGACTTTCAAGTCCTAAACAAAAATCTAGAGGTACCACTCATAAGTACTACAAACGTGCAAAATCTCAAATGACTACTATTAGCAGCTTTGCTCAAAACAAGGGAGAAAATTTGCCCCAAGCTTGGGGGCGATTTTGTCTTATGAAAAGGAAGTGTCATGAAATGATTGAAAATTAATTGCTTGATACATTTTATAATAAACTAACTGATGAATCTAGATCTTATCTAGATTGTGTTTTAAGGCACATGACAATCTCAGAAGCCATGGAATTACTAAATACTATTGCTTAAAATCATGATGATTGGAATAATGAGAAGGAAGAGGAAATTAAAGCCACCCATGAGAAGAGAGGTATTCTTAAAGGGATTTCTATTTTCGTGCCCTCAGGTCCTTAGTTGTACTCAGTTTTCCCCAGCCGCTTAGTTTTTCCTCAGTTTTCCCCAAGCCCTTGTCTGAAACCCTCAGAAGGAGCTCGGACGGGAGGATTCCCGTTTAGTTGACCGTTCCGTGCTGACGAGTGGGGCCGCGCCGTGTGGGGCCGCGTCGTGTGGGGCTGGTAGAAAGGGACCGCGTGGGACAGGACGAGACCGTGTTTGGTCATACGAGCGGAGCTGGGGCCGTAGCGTGTGGGGCCGTAGCGTGTGGAGCCATGTGGGTCCGGAACGTGGGCACGAGTGGTTTCGGTCTCTTTCGCCCAGATTAGCAGTTTTCAATGCACCTTTTTCCTCTCTCTCGCTCGATCTCATTCATTCTTGATTGCCCAAATTGGTAGCAAATCTAGAGCAGCTTCTCCTTCTGTTTTTTAACGCCATTTATTTCTTTATGCCTTCGTTTTTACCCAATCAGGTACTCCCTCCGATCCATATTACTCTTCACTAATATGGATGTATCTACCACTAAAATGTGTTTAGATACAACCACATTAGCGAAGAGTAATATGGATCAGAGGGAGTAGGAAATCTAGGGCACAAATCCAGAGAAAATATACGATAAGCTGCATACAGCAGCCAACATAGCATAGATATATGGGATCACGACAGATCCAACAGTACTACCGAGATCCAACATAAGCTACTCCTACATTTTACATGGGATTAAGCTTGGAGGCTGCGCAGGTGAATCCCAAGTGCTTTGTGTTTGGCCATGAACGCATACACGTTCACGGTCGTTCCAACTCTAGCGCCGCCTCTGCCAATGGATTCAGCATGGTTCACCATGCAGTTGAAGTCGGTGGCGCGGAGCCTCCTGTTGCAGAAGGGGCACCTGTAAACGCCTCCAGCAAAGTGGCGATCGTAATGGCCGGACTGCAGCCTCCTGAGGACGTGACGAGTCTTGGTGTGGAAGGACTCATCGTCGCTGTCGACGTCGCTGCTCTGCACCTGTCACGTAGCACCAAAGATCGAAAAACACGGAGTCAATTGCAACGATGATGGAACAGAGAGTGAACAAAAGATCATGCATGATAATATGGGCACGAAAAAAAGAGGTAGCCTCAGTTACATTGGACACACTTATATCCAGGATTTGGGTCAGTGAACCAAAGATCATGCACAACAAATTTGTACACACCAATTGTTCACAGACCAAACCCTGAATCAATTTGTACCCAAATATTCATCATCATCGGCACAAATTAACCGGATGGGATTGATTACTCACATAAGTTAACCGAATCTTAAACAAAAGCAAATCACAAACACTAATAACGCAAGATCTAGAAATAGGAACAGACGAACCCTAATAACGCAAGATCTAACACGCAAGATCTAGAACTAGGAACAGACGAACCCCAATGACGCAAGATCTAACACAAAAGGATTGAACTAGGAACAGACGAACCCTATTAACGCAAGATCTAACACAAAATGATAGAACTAGGAACAGACGAACCCTAATAACGCAAGATCTAACACAAAAATGATTGAAATGGAATAAGAACAAGGGAACAAAGGGTTACCTCCTCGTCGTTGATGATGCTGGTGTCATAGGGGTTCTCCGAGGCGACGTACGGCTCTTGTTCGTACGGGTCCCAATCGACGGGGAACTGGACGGGGGCCTGGACGCGGGCGGCGGCCGATGCGCCGGCGGCTGATGCGCCGGCGGCTACGTCGGAAGCAGCGACGGGGGCCAGGACGGGGGCGGCGGCCGATACATCGGTGGCCGATGCGCCGGCGGCCGATGTGCCGATGGCTACATCGGAAGCAGCGACGGGGTCCTGGACGGGGGCGGCGGCCGATGTGCCAGCGCCTGATGCGTCGGCGGCTACGTCGGAAGCGCCGACAATGGGCATGTCATTCTTCTCCATCGCTGGGGTTTTTTCTTCGGGGTTTTTTCGACGCGAAGTGGAGAAGATGATGGGGCAGGAGAGGCGGTTGCAGTGAGAATGAGAGAGTGGGCGAGCGTCGAGGGAGAGAAAGAGGGGCTCTATAAAGACGAAGGTGGCGTTTGGTGTACCGCAACACGCGTCCGCTATAAAGACGGCTGCAGCGTGCACCGCGACACGAGGCTAACCCTTCGACGTTTGGTGTACTCTGTTCTAACCTCGGGCCTTATACAGAAATTTTATGTGTACTCAGTTTTCCCCTCGAGTACTTAGACTGGCAAGTGCAATATACTCAGTTCTACCCTCAAGTAGCTGGTCAACAGAGAGTCAACAAATGAGATTAACATAGCTAATTGAGTCATTTCATGTGCAAAAAAATCCAAAAAATAAAAACATAGTGGCACCTACTCATGGAGTCTTCCTACGCAACCTGCCACCTAGGAAACCTTAACAAACATAGATAAATCAAGTTTTACCACAAATTGCCACTTCTCAGAATCACTAATAGCTATGAAGATGCATGGTTTTCCACTCAAACCCCTTTGCAAAACATCTTCCCCAAAACATAGTTTGTCTAAATGAGGCCATAATTGTCACACTCATGTATATTTGAATTGCAAATAATTTGATGTAGCCCAATATGAATTATATTATACAAAACACGCATTTTTCATTTTGTAATTCTTTTGTTTGAATCCCTTAGTCTATTTACTATTTACGTGCCCTTGGTTTCTTAGTACTGCTCAGTTTTGCTCTCAAGTACTGTCACAAATGCTCACAGAAGCCCAAACTTATCCTGATTGGTTGAGCCGTTGTCACACGGATCGACTCCACCAACCGTTGATCCACTGATCTAACGGGCAGTATACCCATATCCGTCTCTTCGTGGCCACCCATCTCTCTCTTTGTGGCCACCCCTCTCTCTCTCTCTCGGTGGATCAACGGTTGGTGGAGTCGATCCATGTGACAAGAGACATGCATTTATGGATTATTTTGCCACGTAACTATATTCCCTCTATTTATGCATTATTTTCCACGATTTAAAAATGTTAAACTAAAAAGTGGTATAATTTTGGTGTAAACAAGAGACATACATATTTGCGGAATTCGGTGAATGGATTATTTATCACCCCTCTAACAATTATCAACTATCTTTAGCATTCCTTTTCTTTTAGGGAATATAGTTTTGGTAATTTGAAACGGCCCAAAAGTGGTATAATTTTGGTAGAAACATGAGACATACATATTTGGCATATTTGGGGGATTTCGGTGAATGGATTATTTATCACCTCTCTAACAATTATCAACTATCTTTAGCATTCCTTTTCTTTTAGGGAATATAGTTTTGGTAATTTGAAACGGCCCAAAAGTGCTATAATTTTGGTAGAAACATGAGACATACATATTTGGCATATTTGGGGGATTTCGGTGAATGGATTATTTATCACCCCTCTAACAATTATCAACTATCTTTAGCATTCCTTTTCTTTTAGGGAATATAGTTTTGGCAATTTGAAATGGCCCAAAAGTGGTATAATTTTTGGTAGAAACATGAGACATACATATTTGGCATATTTGGGGGATTTCGGTGAATGGATTATTTATCACCCCTCTAACAATTATCAACTATCTTTAGCATTCCTTTTTTTAGGGAATATAGTTTTGGCAATTTGAAACGGCCCAAAAGTGGAATAATTTTGGTAGAAACATGAGACATACATATTTGGCATATTTGGGGGATTTCGGTGAATGGATTATTTATCACCCCTCTAACAATTATCAACTTTCTTTAGCATTCCTTTTCTTTTAGGGAATATAGTTTGGGATATAGTTTTGGTTATTTGAAACATCCCAAAAGTGGTATAATTTTGGTATAAACATGAGACATACATATTTGTGGGATTTCGGTGAATGCATTATTTGTCACCCCTCTAACAATTATCAACTATCTTATTCTCTAACACTTATTTTTTTTTGGTAATTTTGGTGAATGCACACACTAACTTTGAAAATAACTACAAGTACATGTAACTGACTAATAGATTTGTAACAAGGGATCCCTTGTAACAACTTCTAGCGCTTGATGAGCAATGATAAGAATCCGATCGCAATTATACAAAAAAAAACAACCAGCCATTAGATTAGCTTGCTTCTTCAACTCGATTAGCTGCTTTAACTGCTTCTTCATTTTCTTCAGTTCTCCCTTCACTTCCACCAGTTCTGCATTGGGAGCATTAGGCATAATCGGAACGGCTCCTCTCTCCGCCGCATTCTCTACAGCAAGTCCCCCCTCCCAAATTGCGCTCCCCAATAGCGCCAATTGATTCCTGCAATTTAAGCCTCTGAACGTACACATCGATGCACTTGAAATACCTGCATTTCTTCAGGATCTGAAAACAACAACGTGAACCCTAAATCCCAAATTCGAGGGAATAACAAGAAAATCGAGAGAAAACAGAGCAATTGGAGCGAGATCTAACCTTATCCCCCTCTCTATATGGCAAGCTCTCGCATGCAAGGAACTCACGTCCACGGTTGCCGTTGTCGTCCGTCTTTCAGATCGACCGCTTCAGAGGCTCCTGGCGTGGGCAGTCAGGGCATCTTGTCAAAGGCACGGGTCCATACTGCGGCCATGAAGAACGGGAGGTCGAAGAGAAACTAGACATCACCCGCCTACCGGAGAAGGGCTGCCGCTGGCGGAGAAGAAGAACAATGGGGCGCGGGGAAAGAAAGGAGAAGCAATGGCACGGGCACGGGCGCGGGGCTGGCTCGGGCTCCCATTTTGCAACGGTCACCTGGATAAGCTGTGAGTCCGGCGCGCTAATGTGGATAAGTTGTGGGTCCCACGATGATCTGGATAAGTGGAGACGTGTCCACTGCGGGGCACCAACAGCGGCCCCACTTGCCAGCACCAACAAACGGTCAACTAAACGGGATTCCTCCCGTCCGAGCTCCTTGTGAGGGTTTCAGACAAGCGCTTGGGCAAAACTGAGGAAAAACTAAGCGGCTGGGGAAAACTGAGCACAACTAAGGACCCGAGGGCATGAAAATAGAAATCCCATTCTTAAATTATCAAAAGAAGATATGAAAAAGGCTCTAAAAACTACTGAAGAAAAGGTAATTTAAACCTCTGAGCTTAAGGAATTGTCTGCAAGAGGAATTAAATTACCTATCAATGAACCATGTTTTCCTATACAAGTGCACTAAGTGTCTTCTACTGAAAGTGATGGTAATATATCCCTTCCTACTGAAATAGCATCTACCGATAAGTCTAATGAGTTTGCTTCTTATCAATATCATGTTAATGATAGTATTAAAAGAAAGCTAATGGAAAACTTTCACCAAATTAAATTCCTTAGAGAAGGTTTAAACTCTAACATTTATTCCACTAAGATGATTGTGAAACATTGCACTATGATGAATAATCAAATAAAAAATAGTTTCTTTACAAAATAAATTATATGATAATTTGCTTGCTAATGAAGAACAAGTTTGTGGAGTTAATATCAGGTCAGTGAGGTTTAGCTACACATGATCATGATTATCCTTGAGGACATCCGAAGTGAAATTAAAGAGCAAGAGGTTTATAAAGCTAAAAAAATCTTCTATAGGAAAATCCCCCAATGAAAGTAAAGATAGTGGAAATTATGAAAATCAAGGGAATGATATATCCTTATCTGGTGCTGAAACCGAAGACAATAATGTTATAGAAGATGGGGAAGAAGAGTTATCTCCAAATGATGAGGTGCACCAAGAAAGTGAGAATGAAGATCTCGATGAATCTACTATTAGAGAAGACCCTCAACCATCAAATAATGTAACGCCCCAAGTTTTTGCTTTATATAACTTTTTGGGTTTCCCTTGATTTGATTTAAATAATTGATTTTGGCCTCTTTAAAAAATTACTATTCTATTTTTCTTGCGTCTTTTAAATTCTCAAGCATGGCCAACCTTGGGAATTTTTTGCACTTGAACTCTTTCCAATTTGCTATCCTATTTTGAAATCACAAATCTCAACTTTTCCAAAAAAATTAAACCCTTCAAAATATTTCCTTTTTCTATTTAAATAAAACCCTCTATTTCTCACTTTTTGAAGTGCCAAAAAATATGATTAATAAAATACATCAAAATAGGGAGTGATTCCTAGGACATACAAACCCGAAGTATGCAAAAATATTGGATAACTACTTTGGAGCAAAACCTATTTTTCTCTGATTTTGTTTCTGCCCAAAACTTTCTTAAATTTGAAAAGCTATTCAAATGATTTTTCCAAGGTAAGAAAATACGCCATATAGGTGCACAATGTGTGTAACAACAAACTACAGAATCCCAGAATCCATCACTCCTCTAAATCCCGATCAAAAGCATCCAAACCATTTTCTACTGAATTGAATTTTCAAAAATATTGCATGCAAAGTTTTGAATCTGAACAACTCTAAATAGGAAACTTGTTGGAAATATTGTTATGAAACTAATGGCAAAATCTTACTCCAAAATATGCACCACATCCTCCAAAAACTCCTAATGCCAATCCTAGTATGCTCCAAGGCCGGTCACCGCCAGCATGACCATTGCCTTTTGGTGCTCCCAGGAAGTGGTCATCGCCGTTACAGCCTCCCTCGCCTCAATACCTTGACAAATCGATGCTCCGCATCACTGCCCACTCCCTGCACCCCTTTCTCTTGCCCCTCCCTCCATGGAAGGCCGCCACTAACACTGCCTTGCCACTGTTTCGGTGGGACCGGGCTGCCAAAGACCACGCGCTGCCAAACCTACCTTGCACCTAACTCTATTACTCCACAAGCTCGGAAATCGACCATGTCTCGCACACAGACAAGAACGCTACACCCTGTCAAGCTCATCCACTCAAACCCACGAACGGCCGCAACATGTACTAAATCCTCTATAAAAGGCACCCCATTACCCTAAAAACCTTGCACCAATTCTCTCTCCCCTCAATCGCACCCTTGCCGAGTCCATCGTCCTGGGAAGACCTACTTTGCTAGTGATAAGCTCGCTTCCCTCCGCACAGCCTCAGGCCAAAACTACACGCCCAAGCATCCCATTTTTCATTAGGGTTTTCTATTTTCTTTGCCCTTACTTCATTAGCTCTAATCATTTTTCCCTAGCTTCAAAAGTTTTCCTCACTTTTGCCTAATCTGTTGTCTAAAACTCTCACAAAGGGTGTCGATGTCAGGTCCGTTAGGGTATGCTAACATGTGGGGCTGCTCGTGAGGGGCATCATAGGGTTGTGACCATGTTTGGCTGCACGGGTGTGGGTTGTTTATGTGATACGTCTCAAACGTATCTATAATTTTTTATGCTCCATGCTTGTTTATACACCATTTGCTTTGTGTTTTGTTTACACTTTGTGGTGTTTTTATGCATTTTCCAGAACTAACCAGTTACCGAGATGCCATAGTGCCAATTTCCTATTTTCTGTTGTTTTTGTGTTTCAGAAAAGTTACATAGGAAATATTCTCGGAATTGGACGAAACAAAAGCCGAAGTCCCTAATTACCTGACACGAAGACGGAGTCCAAAGGAGAGTAGGAGTCGGACCAGAGGCCGACCACACCTATTGGTGGCGCGGGCCAGGGCCAGGCCGCGCCACCAGGGGGTGTGACCGCCTGGTCCACCCCCTGACATCGCCCTTCTGCCTATATATTCTCCTCGATGAGAAAACCCTAGGGGCCCAAACTCTTTTCCAAAAAACATACTGCAAGCCACCGCTGTCGTCGACGCGAGATCGGTAGGGTCCAGAAGCTATTCCTGGCACCCTGTCAGAGAGGGGAATCACCACCGGAGGCCTTCTTCATCACCATGCCTGCCTCCGGAGTGATGTGTGAGTAGTCTACCTTAGACTATGGGTCCATAGCAGTAGCTAGATGGATGTCTTCTCCTTCATGTGCTTCATGTTTAGATCTTGTGAGCTGCCCATCATGATCAAGATCATCGTTATGTAATTCTACATGTTGTGTTTGTTGGGATCCGATGAATATTGAGTACTATGTCAAGTTGATTTGTGATTTATCATCTCTATGTTGTTTATGATCTTGCATGCTCTCCGTTGCTAGTAGATATCTTGGCCGAGTAGATGCTAGTGACTCCAAGAGGGAGTATTTATGCTCGATAGTGGGTTCATGCCTCTAGTAATCTGGGAGAGTGACAACAACTTCTAAGGTTGTAGATGTGCTGTTGCTACTAGGGAGAAAACAACAATCTTGTGTTCAAGGATATTTGTATTGTTTACATTACACACTTTGTTTAAGGCAATAATCTGTTGCTTGCAACTTAATACCTAGTGGTTGTTCGGATGATATCCGGTGGGTGGATTATTAGTCATAGATGCAGTTGGATTACGGTCTATGTATTATGTTAATGCCCAAGTGAATCTCATAGTGATCCTCATGACATGTACATGCATTGCTTGCATTCTTTATTCTGTTAATTGCCCAACTGTAATTTGTTTACCCAGCATGTTATTTATCTTTATGGAGAGACACCTCTAGTGAACTGTGGTCCTCGGTCCATTCTTTTACATTCATATTACCATTTACTTTCTACAAGCATTATTTACTTTCTTGCAAAAAAATATCTTTTACCACATGATACATTTAATCCTTTGTTTACAGCAAACCGGTGAGATTGACAACCTCACTGCTAGTTAGGGCAAAGTACTTTGGTTGTGTTGTGTGCAGGTTCCACGTTGCTGCTGGTGCAAAGCTACACCCCAGATAAGGCGCCATATATAAATTGTCTGGAGCCATCGCCAAGTCAGCTAGCATTAACCTTTGGAAGTTGTTTCTTTGTCCTACTGGTTCGATTAAACCTTGGTTTCATACCGAGGGAAACTTGCCACTGTGCTCATCATACCTTCCTCTTGGGGTTCCCAACTGGGTGGCTAGCACCGCCAATCAAGCATTTTTCTAGCGCTGTTGCCGGGGAGAAAGAAGATTTCTGCAAGGGGAGTCTCTCGCTTCCAATCTTTTACTTTGTTATTGTTTTGCTTACTTTCTTTACTTTATTTTTGTTTGCATCTTTTTATCAAAAATACAAAAAAATTAGTTCCTTTTATAGTTGGTATTTCGTTACTTTTACTTTTAGTTCATTATGTTGTTCCCCAAGTATGTTCTGGAAGACCTATCAATAGGTAGTGGTTCTATAATTGGGAAAGATAACATTGAAGAGTTCTTTAATAATGTCAGTAAGCACAAAGATGTTGAGGATAGATCCTTAGCCGAACTCGCTCCTAGTTATGAAGTTGCTGCTGCTTATTTAGTTCACATGTTGGAGGCTAGGTTTGTTATCCTTAATCCCTTTATGCAGCAAATGTTTCTTAAACTTCATGATATCGAAGACTCTAAAAAGAGAGATTTTATTTTGGAGACTTTGCATAAAGAATTTAGAGATGTTATTATAGAAGCTAGGAAAGTTTTTGAGTGTTTTAATATGCTTGGCTCACATGTAGAGGTTGTTGGTACAAATAAGGAAGAAATCAAAGTACCGTTACCTTTCAAACTCGTAGGGATACATGAAGCTTTGGAAAAGAATTTTGATTGGATTGTTCCTGAAAACCCTTTTGATAAAAGTAGTGAACCCAAGAGTGTTCATAAAGGATCTTCTAAAACTCATTTGGATAAAATACAATTCCTTGTTGAAAAGACTTCTGCTATTGATCTTAATTCATCATTTTAAAATACCTGATTTCCACTTTCTGCGCCTAGCTCAAAGGCGTTAAAGAAAAGCACTCTTGGGAGACAACCCAATGTTTTTTTTCAGTACTTTTTCTTTTTGTTGAGTCTTGGAAGATACTACTACTGTAATGACCTCTCCTTATCATTTTTATTTCGTTTTTGTGCCAAGAAGAACCTCTAATTGGAGGAAGGTAAGATTTGGGAAAGTTGCTGTCCTGAAACTGATTTCTGCACTGTACCGTAAAAATTCGTGAAAATTCTCAGAACGTCTTTCTGATCTGCGATTTCTTGTGCACATGCCCCAGGTTATTGTCTAACTTTCATTAGTTTTGGACTTTTTGATTTGAGCAATAGAAGATTTTCAAAAAAATCGATCTTTACCAGCTATTCTGTTTTTATAGATTTCTGCCACTATTTGTGTTTGCCTCTTGATCTCTTTCTTTTTGAGTTCTTTTGATCACGAAACTTTTGAGGAAGTTGCTACAGTAGCTTATACTTTAATGGGTGTTATACTTGAGTTGAAACTGAACCAGAGTGTGGATTTACTATCTTGCATACACTAATGTTGCTAATAAGAATTGTGTGAAGTTTTGTATGAAGGAAGTTTTCAAGTGTAGGGAAAGGAGAATGATGAGATGAGATGAAGTATGGACAAAAGCTCAAGCTTGGGGATTCCCATTTCACTCCAAGAAATATCCAAGAAGTACAAGCGTCAAAGCTTGGGGATGCCCCGAGGCACCCCCTTCTTCATCGACAAAATATCAGGTCATCTTTCAAGACACTATATTTTTATTGATTCATATACTATGCGTTTTTCTTGGAGCGTCTTTATTTTTGCTTTCAGTTTTGTTTTGTTTTGTTTGCTGCAATAAATGGTTGGACCCCAACATGTTTATTTTGGAGAAGACACACTACATTTTTCATAGCCAAGAACACTCTAGTTTTCACTCCTATCGTTCTACGAGTGTTCACCTTGATTTTTGTTCAGAACTTATTAGTTCTTTGTAGCTAGGTGCGTTTAGACCTCTGATATTTGTTGGTTTTCATCTTTAAGAGTTGTTTCAAAAAGGTTGATTGGTGTTGGAAAAGAGTAAAAAGTTTCATGCCTATAGTGGTATAAATGGGAGCTTGTTTAGACTGTGCCTTAGACTTTTGCATGTCATACTTGATGTTATTTTGATTATATGCTTAGTAGTTTTTTGCTGTAGTATGACTTGTCTCAAATGACTGAGATTGCTTAATGTGCCTTTGAAAGAATCATGCATTTTTTTTATTATATGGGAGCATATTATTGTGGTATTCTCCTTTGATGCTTTATTTGGGTTGACTTGGCGCATGCTCACACCATGTTTGACTTTATCCATTCGCCTTAAGCCTCTATGATCATTTGGTTTTTGACTTGTGATACCACTTTATGCTTTGGTTAATAATGTTTTATCGCTATGCATGATTATGGCTGTTATTGCTCTCTTAGTTGGTCGCTCCCAGTCTTTTGCTAGCCTTCATCTGTACTGAGAGGAAATACTTCTCGTGCATCCAACTACCAAAAACCAAGTTTTTTCAAAGAGTCCACCATATCTACCTATTAGCAATTTGCTATTCCAAGTATATTCGTCTTGCTTTTATCTATCTTCCAAATTAAACTTTTTGTTATGTGAAAATTAGTTAGTAAAAACAAAACGGTATGCACGTGGGTACCTACACACCCCTCCTTCAACTTTTGATTCAAAATGTATTAACCTATTTTAGCTTGGTTTTCTAGTAGAACACGAAATACTGCTGTGTAAAAGTGGTTTCAAATTTTTTGTATGAATTTTTTTGGTCAAAGTCAACCCGAAAAACAAAAAGTCAATGAAAAATCTATTTTTGAGTTGACTTTGATGAAAAAAATTCAAATCAAAATTCTGAAACCACTTTTGTACACCAGAATCCCGTGCTCTACTAGGAAAACAAACTAAAAATGGGTTAATTTGTCTTGAATAAAAATTTGAAAGGGGGTGTGTAGGTACCCAGGTGAGCACCGAATCCACTCTCAAGGTTGATTGGTGTTGGAAAAGAGTAAAAAGTTTTATGCCTATAGTGGTATAAATGGGAGCTTGTTTAGACTGTGGCTTAGACTTTTGCATGTCATGCTTGATGTTATTTTGATTATATGCTTAGTAGTTTTTGCTGTAGCATGACTTGTCTCAAATGATTGAGATTGCTTAATGTGCCTTTGAAAGAATCATGCGTTGTTTTTATTATATGGAAGCATATTATTGTGGTATTCTCCTTTGATGCTTTATTTGGGTTGACTTGGCGCATGCTCACACCATGTTTGACTTTAACCAGTCGCCTTAAGCCTCTATGATCATTTGGTTTTTGACTTGTGATACCACTTTATGCTTTGGTTAATAATGTTTTATCACTATGCATGATTATGGCTGTTATTGCTCTCTTAGTTGGTCGCTCCCAGTCTTTTGCTAGCATTCATCTGTACCGAGAGGGAATACTTCTCGTGCATCCAACTACCAAAAACCAAGTTTTTTTCAAAGAGTCCACCATATCTACCTATTAGCAATTTGCTATTCCAAGTACATTCATCTTGCTTTTATCTATCTTCCAAATTAAACTTTTTGTTATGTGAAAATTAGTTACTAAATCTCTCACGAACCTGACGGCACATTTACTTTCTTGCACTTAATAAACTTGACCATTGTGGCTCTCTTATGTTGATTATATGCTTGCAAGTTGTAAGTTGGGAGTTAGCTGATACGTCTCAAACGTATCTATAATTTTTGATGCTCCATGCTTGTTTTTACACCATTTGCCTATTGTTTCGTTACACTTAGTGGCATTTTTATACATTTTCCGGAACTAACCTATTAACGAAGTGCCACAGTGCCAGTTTCTTGTTTTCTGCTGTTTTTGTGTTTCAGAAGTGATACACAGGAAATATTCTCGGAATTGGACGAAACAAGTTCCTGAAGTCATATTTTACCCGGAAGCTTCCAGAGATCCGAAGAAGTGTCGGAGGGGGGCCACCAGGGCCCCACACAAGGGGGCGGCGCGGCCTGGCCCCTGGCCGCGCCACCCCTGTGTGAGAGCCCCTGGCTCCACCTCTGACATCGCCCCTTCGCCTATAAGTACCCCCCGACGAGAAAAACCTAAGGCCCCGATCAGTTTTCCAGAATACATCGCGATCCGCCGCCGCCGTCGACCCGAAGATCGGGAGGGTCCAGAAGCTCTTCCCGGCACCCTGCCGGAGAGGGGAATCGCTACCGGAGGTCTTGTTCATCGCCATGCTTGCCTCCGGAGCGATGAGTGAGTAGTCTACCTTGGACTATGGGTCCATAGCAGTAGCTAGTTGGTTGTCCTCTCCACCATGTGCTTCATGTTTAGATCTCATGAGCTGCCCTACATGATTGAGATCACCGTTATGTAATTCTATGATGTTGGTTTGTTGGGATCCGATGAATA
This sequence comes from Dactylis glomerata, assembly GCA_007115705.1. Taxonomy (NCBI): domain Eukaryota; kingdom Viridiplantae; phylum Streptophyta; class Magnoliopsida; order Poales; family Poaceae; genus Dactylis; species Dactylis glomerata. The sequence goes on from QXEO01000340.1 coordinate 394,249, forward strand.
TTGGTGTTTATGATTAAGTTGCTGTACTGAATTATATCTTTTGTTATCTCTATGTTGTTTATGATCTTGCATGCTCTCCGTTGTTAGTAGCTATCTTGGCCGAGTAGTTGCTAGTGACTCCAAGAGGGGGTATTTATGCTCGATAGTGGGTTCATGTCTCTATTTCACCTGGGGGAGTGACAGAAACCTCTAAGGTGGTAGATGTGCTGTTGCTACTAGGGAGAAAACAACATTCATATGCTCAAGGGCATATGCTTTGTTTACATTACACACTTTGCTTAATGCAATTATCTGTTGTTCGCAACTTAATACTTCTAGGGTGTTCGGATGATATCCCCGGGGGTGGATTATTAGTCATAGATGCAGTTGGATGGCGGTCTATGTATTTTGTTGTAATGCCCAGAGTAAATCTCATAGTGATCTTCTTGACATATCACGTTATCTTTATTCTATCAATTGCCCAACTGTAATTTGTTTACCCAGCATGTTATTTTATCTATGGAGAGACACCACTAGTGAACTGTGGACCCCGGTCCTATTTTAATCATATTGCAATCACCTGTTTACTTTTCCCGCATTGTTTACTTTACTCGCATATACCCTACTGTTTTCCACTCGATACGCTCATAACCTTTGTTTTAAGCAAACCGGTGAGATTGACAACCTCATCGTAAGTTGGGAACAAAGTATTTGTTTGTGTGTGTGCAGGTTCCACAACACCTTCAGTCGTCATCGTCTCCCTTCTCCTGTTCGATAAACCTTGGTTTCTTAACTGAGGGAAAACTTGCCGCTACACTCATCATACCTTCCTCTTGGGGTTCCCAACGGGCTGGTCATCACCACGCACAAGGACTTACTGCTCCCACGTCAACTACACGCCACCAGCTCTTTTCTGGCGTCATCATCACACGAGTAGCAGCACTTTTTCTGGCGCCGTTGCCGGGGAAGAGAGAAGACTTCTGCGAGGGGAGTTCTTCGCACACACATTCTTTACTTTGTTATTTGTTTTGCTTTACTTTATTTTATTTTACCTACACTGCTTTATATCAAAAACCCAAAAAATTTAGAATCCTTGGTAGTTGTTATTTCTTTACTTTAGTTTATCATGTTGTTCTCTGAGTTCGTTCTGGAGGACCTCTCTGTAGGGAGTGGTCCGATTATTGGCAAAAGTAACATTGAGGAGTTCTTTAATCACATTAGTATGCACGATGAAGATGAGGAAAAGTCTTGGGTTGAGCTTGCTCCTAGTATTGAAGTTGCTTCTATTTATTTAATTGACATGTTGGAAACTAGGTTTGCTAGTCTTAATCCTTTTATGCAATATATGTTCCTTAAGCTTCATGAAATCAAGGATCCCAAAAAGAAGGCTTTTATCTTGGAAACTTTGCGCATAGAATTTAGAGATGTTGCAGTTGAAGCTAGGAAAGTTCTTAAACGTTTTAATAAACTCGGTTCACCTATAAAGGTTATTGATACTCATGATGAGGGAACCGAAATACCTATACCTTGCAAGCTTTTGGGATTGAATGATGCTTTCGAAAACAATTTTGCCTGGATTTGTCCTGAAAATCTTTTTGATGAGAATAGTGTACCAAAGCATGATCACAAAGGGTCTTCAAAAACTTATGTGGATGAAATACAATGCCTTATTGATAAGACCTCTTCTGTTGATCTTAATGCTTCTGCTGATATTACTTGATTCGCAATTTTCTGCGCCTAGCTCAAAGGCGTTAAAGAAAAGCACTCTTGGGAGATAACCCATTGTTTACTTTTCAGTACTTTTTCTTTTATTTGAGTCTTGGAAGTCATTACTACTGTAATGACCGCTTCTTATCTTGTTTATTTCGTTTTTGTGCCAAGAGAAGCCTCTAATTTGAGTGAGGTAAAGATTTGGGGTTATTGCTGTCCTGAAATTGTTTTCGGTGCTGCACCGTAAAAATTCGTGAAAATTCTATGTTTATATTTTGGACCTGCCATTTCTTGTGCATATGCCCCAGGTTATATCCAAACTTTTCTTAGTTGAACACTTTTTGATTTGAGCAACGGAAAATCCCTCAAAAATTCGTCCTTTGTCAGCTGTCCAGTTTTGACAGATTTCTGCCAATATTTGTTTTTGCCACTTTATCGCTTTCTTTTGAGTTCTTTTTGATCATGGAACTCTTGTGGAAGTTGCTACAGTAGTATATACTTTATATGTGGTGGTTTTGGGTTGAAACCTGAAGCTAAAAGAGGTTGAATATATTTTATGCTTACACTAATGTTGCTAATAGAATTGTGTTTAGTTTTGTATGAAGGAAGTTTTCAAGTGTAGGGATTGGAGAATGATGAGATGAGTTGAAGAATGGACAAAAGCTCAAGCTTGGGGATGCCCATGCATCACCCCAAGAAATATCCAAGAAATACAAGCGTCAAAGCTTGGGGATGCCCCCGAGGCACCCCTTCTTCATCGGCAAAAATCAGGTCACCTTTCAAAACACTATATTTTTATTGCTTCATGCACTATGTGTTTTTCTTGGAGCGTCAGTTGTTTTAGTTCTCTTAGTTGGTTTAGTTTGTTTGTTTGCTGCAATAAATGGTTGGACCCCAACAAATTTCCTTTGGAGGAGATGTACTCGTTTTCATTTGCAAAGAACGCTCTAGTTTTCACTCTTATTAAAAATCGTGCGTTCTACTTTTTCTGCTACTGCTTTTGGTTTTCGTTTTTGCCTTGATATGCATTCAGATCTTGTCATATCTTTTCATCAAGGTGTATTTTTGCCTCTGATCTTTATTGGTTTTCATCAAAAGAGGTGTTTATAAAAATTTCAAATGGTGTTGGAAAAGAGAAAAAGCTTTGTGCAAAATAGTGGTACAAGAAGGAGCTTGTGTAGACTGCGGCTTAGGCTTTTTCATGTCATGCTTGATGTCTTTTTGATAGTATGCTTAGTGGTTTTGCTGTAGCATGACTTGTCTCAAATAATTGAGATTGCTTAATGAGCCTTCGAAAAAATCATGCGTTGTTTTTAGTGTATGGAAGCATTATTTTGGTTTTCTCCCTGATGCTTTATTTGGGTTGACTTGGCGCATGCTCACACATGTTAGACTCTTACAAAGTCGCCATTAGCCTTCATGATCATTTAGTTTTTGACTTTTGATGCCATCTTATGCTTCTTTTAATGTCGCTTTGTCGCTTTGCATGATTATGGCCATTATTGCTCTCTTAGTTGGTCACTCCCAGTCTTTTGCTAGCCCTCGCCTTGTACTGAGTATGAGCTCTACTCGTGCATCCAACTCCTAAAAGCCAAAGTTTTTCAAAGTGTCCACCATACATACCTACTAGCAATTTGCTATTCCAAGTAAATTTGACTTGCTTTTATTTTCTCTTCAAATTAAACTCTTACCAGTGTTATGCGAAACTCGGTTAGTAAAGCTCTCACGAACCAAAAGGCACACTTTACTTTTTCCTATTCTTAAAAATTTGACATTGTGGTCTCTTATGCTGAGTTGTTATGCTTGCAAGTTGTAAGTTGGATTCTAGCCCAGCCATGCTGTCATGGGGCAAGCTTTCAACATTGCACTTCTTATTTGAGTTGATATCGTGATCTTTTGTTTATGGATGCCCGCGGTGTGAAATGAATTGGGAATCTTGTGAGGATCATGGAGTTTTTATATGTGTTAGGGAAACGCCGGGCCGCCAATCTAAGCCATGCATAATTCATGGTGGAAATTTGCAGCATACCCATGGTGAACATTCGACGACGCATCTCACAATAAAAAGCTAAACAATATAGCAAATAAAAGAGATGTCGAGGTGTTCATTGTCTGCTTGTCCTGTCATTTTGGTGTGGGCTTGTTCCATGTCATCGGGCACGGAGGTACCCCATTGGCGGTTCTCAATGATATGCATATACTTACAATGACAAGAGCCTGCTTGGGACTCTAAGTAAAGTAGCATGGTTTGGGTACTCGTATTCACGGGACACGAGGTTTTCAACTTATGATTTGTCAAGCATATGCACCATAATTGTTCTCGCATTAACTTTAACCATTCAAGATGCTTATGATGGGGGCAATGAGAGCTCAAAGCCGGTAAGTACCATAATTTTTGAAGGTTATAAAACTTGCAATCACTGCTTCCCTCTGCGAAGGGTCTTTCTTTTACTTTTATGTTGAGTCACCACCTTCTTTCTTTATGCACCATTAAGAGAGCATAGTTGTCATTCTTAGTGTGATATGCATTGTCCCAAAGTTCATTGATTGATTCATATTGTTGGTTTCACTTGTTCTTAAATTATTTGTATCTAGTCGCCCTCTTAAACTTTGAGGTGTCCTATGCATTTATGTTTTGCTCTCTTTGAAGGACAAGCTGAAAACCATTTGTATGTTTTTCCTTATGATTTGAACACACGTTTGACTTTCATTGTTTCATTTTCATGATCTTTTGTTTGTGTTCATTTGCATGTTTTCAACATGGTTGCTAAGTTTCTTATTGTCATGATTATATCTTTCATGCCCATGTTTTAAGTTCTATTGATCCCAGCTCACCAATGCTTACATATATGATCAAGATTGTGTAGGTGCATGTCACCTCAAAAATTATTCTTTTGTTATCACTTACCTACTCGAGGACGAGCAGGAGTTAAGCTTGGGGATGCTTGATACGTCTCAAACGTATCTATAATTTTTGATGCTCCATGCTTGTTTTTACACCATTTGCCTATTGTTTCGTTACACTTAGTGGCATTTTTATACATTTTCTGGAACTAACCTATTAACGAAGTGCCACAGTGCCAGTTTCCTGTTTTCTACTGTTTTTGTGTTTCAGAAGTGATACACAGGAAATATTCTCGGAATTGGACGAAACAAGTTCCTGAAGTCATATTTTACCCGGAAGCTTCCAGAGATCCAAAGAAGTGTCGGAGGGGGGCCACCAGGGCCCCACACAAGGGGGCGGCGCGGCCTGGCCCCTGGCCGCGCCACCCCTGTGTGAGAGCCCCTGGCTCCACCTCTGACATCGCCCCTTCGCCTATAAGTACCCCCCGACGAGAAAAACCTAAGGCCCCGATCAGTTTTCCAGAATACATCGCGATCCGCCGCCGTCGTCGACCCGAAGATCGGGAGGGTCCAGAAGCTCTTCCCGGCACCCTGCCGGAGAGGGGAATCGCTACCGGAGGTCTTCTTCATCGCCATGCTTGCCTCCAGAGCGATGAGTGAGTAGTCTACCTTGGACTATGGGTCCATAGCAGTAGCTAGTTGGTTGTCCTCTCCACCATGTGCTTCATGTTTAGATCTCATGAGCTGCCCTACATGATTGAGATCACCGTTATGTAATTCTATGATGTTGGTTTGTTGGGATCCGATAAATATTGGTGTTTATGATTAAGTTGCTGTACTGAATTATATCTTTTGTTATCTCTATGTTGTTTATGATCTTGCATGCTCTCCGTTGTTAGTAGCTATCTTGGCCGAGTAGTTGCTAGTGACTCCAAGAGGGGGTATTTATGCTCGATAGTGGGTTCATGTCTCTATTTCACCTGGGGGAGTGACAGAAACCTCTAAGGTGGTAGATGTGCTATTGCTACTAGGGAGAAAACAACATTCATATGCTCAAGGGCATATGCTTTGTTTACATTACACACTTTGCTTAATGCAATTATCTGTTGTTCGCAACTTAATACTTCTAGGGTGTTCGGATGATATCCCCGGGGGTGGATTATTAGTCATAGATGCAGTTGGATGGCGGTCTATGTATTTTGTTGTAATGCCCAGAGTAAATCTCATAGTGATCTTCTTGACATATCACGTTATCTTTATTCTATCAATTGCCCAACTGTAATTTGTTTACCCAGCATGTTATTTTATCTATGGAGAGACACCACTAGTGAACTGTGGACCCCGGTCCTATTTTAATCATATTGCAATCACCTGTTTACTTTTCCCGCATTGTTTACTTTACTCGCATATACTCTACTGTTTTCCACTCGATACGCTCATAACCTTTGTTTCAAGCAAACCGGTGAGATTGACAACCTCATCGTAAGTTGGGAACAAAGTATTTGTTTGTGTGTGTGCAGGTTCCACAACACCTTCAGTCGTCATCGTCTCCCTTCTCCTGTTCGATAAACCTTGGTTTCTTAACTGAGGGAAAACTTGCCGCTACACTCATCATACCTTCCTCTTGGGGTTCCCAACGGGCTGGTCATCACCACGCACAAGGACTTACTGCTCCCACGTCAACTACACGCCACCAGCTCTTTTCTGGCGTCATCATCACACGAGTAGCATTAGCTCAGCCATGATGTCATGGGGCACGCTTTCAACATTGCACTTATTTCTATTTAAGTTGGTATTATGATGTTTTGTTTATGGATGCTTATCTGTGTGAAAGGAGTTGGAAACTTGTGGAGTTCATGGAGTTTGTATATGTGTTAGAGAAACGCCTGGGCCGCTAATCTAAGCCATGCATCATTCATGGTGAAAATTTACAGCATAACCATAGTGGACATTCGATGACGCATCTCAAAATAAAAAGCTATACCCAATGGTAAATAAAAGAGATGTCAAAGGTGTCCAATGTCTGTTTGTCTTGTCATTTTGATGTGGGCTAGTTTCCATGTCATCGGGCAAGAGGTACCCCGTTGGCGTTCTCGATGATACATGTATGCTTACAATGACAAGAACTTGCTTGGGACCTAAGTCGACTAGCATTGTTTAAGTATTCGTATTCATGGGACATGAGATTTTCAACTTATGATTTGTCAAGCATATGTCTCATATTTGTACTCGCATTAACTTTAACCACTAAAGATGCCTATGATGGGGCCAATGAGAGCTCAAAGCTAGTAAATACCATAATTTTTGGAAGGTTTATAAAAACTTGCAATCTGTGCTTCCCTCTACAAAGGGCCTTTGTTTTACTTTTATGTTGAGTCTTCACCTTCTACCTTTATGCACCGCCTAAGAGAGCATAGTTGTCATTCTGAGTATAATGTGCATGGTCCCAAAATTTATTATTGATTGATTCATGATTATGGTTTTGCTTGTTCTTAAATTATTTGTATCTAGTCGCCCTCTTAAACTTGAAGGTGTCCTATGCATTTATGTTTTGCTACTCCATGAGGGACAAGCTGAATACCACTTTGCTATGTTTTTCTATATGCTTGAAACAAACAATTGACTTTCAATGCATTATTACTCATGATCTTTTGTTTGTGTTACTTATCATGTTATAACATGGTTGCTAAGTTCTATTGTCAAGATTATATCCTTTATGCCCATGTTTAGAGTACTTTGATCTCAGCACACAACGTTTTACATCGTTTTGATCAAGATTGTGTTGGTGCATGTCACCTCAAAAATTATTGTTTTGTTATCACTTACCTACTCGAGGACGAGTAGGAGTTAAGCTTGGGGATGCTTGATACGTCTTAAACGTATCTATAATTTTTGATGCTCCATGCTTGTTTATACACCATTTGCTTTGTGTTTTGTTTACACTTCATGGCATTTTTATGCATTTTTTGGAACTAACCTATTAACGAGATGCCACAGTGCCAGTTCCCTGTTTTCTGCTATTTTTGTGTTTCAGAAAAGTTACACCGGAAATATTCTCGGAATTGGACGAAACAAAAGCCGAAGTCCCTAATTACCTGACACAAAGACGGAGTCCAAAGGAGAGAAGGAGATGGACCAGAGGCCGGCCGCACCTACTGGTGGCGCGGGCCAGGGCCAGGCCGTGCCACCAGGGGGTGTGACCGCCTGGTCCACCCCCTGACATCACCCTTCCGCCATATATATTCTCCTCGACGAGAAATCCCTAGGGGGGCAAACTCTTTTCCAGAAAACATACTGCAAGCCGCTGCCGTCGTCGACGCGAGATTGGGAGGGTCCAGAAGCTCTTCCCGGTATCCTGCCGGAGAGTGGAATCACCATCGGAGACCTTCTTCATCACCATGCATGCCTCCGGAGTGATGTGTGAGTGGCCTACCTTGGACTATGGGTCCATAGCAGTAGCTAGATGGATGTCTTCTCCTCCATGTGCTTCATGTTTAGATCTTGTGAGCTACCTATCATGATCAAGATCATCGTTATGTAATTCTACATGTTGTGTTTGTTGGGATCCGATGAATATTGAGTACTATGTCAAGTTGATTTGTGATTTATCATCTCTATGTTGTTTATGATCTTGCATGCTCTTCGTTGCTAGTAGATATCTTGGCTGAGTAGATGCTAGTGACTCCAAGAGGGAGTATTTATGCTCGATAGTGGGTTCATGCATCTAGTAATCTGGGAGAGTGACAACAACTTCTAAGGTTGTACATGTGCTGTTGCTACTAGGGTGAAAACAACAATCTTGTGTTCAAGGACATTTGTATTGTTTATATTACACACTTTGCTTAAGGCGATAATCTGTTGCTTGCAACTTAATACCCAACGGTTGTTCGGATGATATCCGGCGGGTAGATTATTAGTCATAGATGCAGTTGGATTACGGTCTATGTATTATGTTGTAATGCCCAAGTGAATCTCATAGTGATCCTCATGACATATACATGCATTGCTTACATTCTTTATTCTGTCAATTGCCCAACTGTAATTTGTTTACCCAGCATGTTATTTATCTTTATGGAGAGACACATCTAGTGAACAATGGACCCCGGTCCATTCTTTTACATTCATATTACCGTTTACTTTCTACAAGCATTATTTACTTTTTGCAAACAAATATCTTTTACCACACGATACGTTTAATCCTTTGTTTACAGCAAACCGGTGAGATTGACAACCTCACTGCTAGTTGGGGCAAAGTACTTTGGTTGTGTTGTGTGTAGGTTCCACGTTGCTGCTGGTGCAAAGCTACGCCCCAGATAAGGCGCCATATATAAATTGTCTGGAGCCATTGCCAAGCCAGCTAGCATCAACCTTCGGAAGTTGTTTCTTTCTCTTACTGGTTTGATTAAACCTTGGTTTCATACTGAGGGAAACTTGTCGCTGTGCTCATCATACCTTCCTCTTGGGGTTCCCAACTGGGTGGCTAGCACCGCCAATCACTATGTCGCTCACCTCACAAAATAGGAAATATTAAACAGAATACCTTTCTCTTACCTTTTCTCTCTCTTGTCTCTCTATTTCTAGAAACAAATCAAAGCAACACTTTTTTGCCCAATTTGGTAGCCAATCTAGAGAAGCTTCTGTGTCACTCTTGCTTTCCCCAAATAGAACATCACACTACCAGAATATAACAAACATTTGGAAACAGAAACCCTAGCATGTGTACATGGGTTTCACAACAGTTTAACACACGTAGGATGCTTAAAGTAGTGGCACACACATAGGTTCACAACAGTTTAACAAACATCAACAAAATAAGCTGCATATTAAAGCAGCAACACACACATACAAAGTTCAAACATTCAGAGGGGTGGCATAAGTCCTTTCTCACTTACCTCCATGGTTATTGCTCCCCGACAGCTTGTTCTTATTCCTCTTGATAGGTTCAGAGGTGGTACCACCCCCTGTTCAATAGCTAGGGCACTGATGCATGTAAAATGCATCCATGATCTTTTTTGTTTATTAGATCATATTACTATTTATTTGATAGTTTCATGAGGACCTGGACTTGTTTGCCATTGATTCCGGGGGTTTTCTAAACAATCCCTTTTCATTTGGTTTTAACACTATGAAGCAGATTTCCTTCTTCTTGCATGTTTTTGACTTTCAGGGACCTTCAGGACGTCAAACAGACACAAACTTTTTGCCACGTCATTTTTTTGGGAAATAGAAGACCGTGAGAATAAGAAGTCAATGGGGGATGCCACGAGGAATGAAAGAGGGCCCACCATGCCAGCCACAATCCTGGCCATGTGGTGGGGCCCATATTGGCCCTCGTGCATTGTTTTGATGCAGTCTTGGACTCCACGGACTCGTCTTGACTTAAAACTGACAATATATACCCCCTCCTTGGGCGACTTCACACGGGGCGGCAGAGAAACACAAAATACACGAAACTGATCTGAAGACTCTAGGGATAGGAGGGGAGAGGCTACTGGAGCCGCTCCGGTTGCCCTTTTGACACCATCGACACCATCTCCTTCTGCAACATGATGAAGAGGGAGTAGTTCACCACCTAGACTATGGAAATTGTGGAAGTATTGCTTAAGGCGATAATCTGTTGCTTGCAACTTAATACCCAACGGTTGCTCGGATGACATACCGCGGGTGGATTATTAGTCATAGATGTAGTTGGATTACGGTCTATGTATTATGTTGTTCATCATGACATGTACATGCATTGCTATGCATTCTTTATTCTGTCAATTGCCCAACTGTAATTTGTTTACCCAGCATGTTATTTATCTTTATGGAGAGACACCTCTAGTGAACTGTGGACCCCGGTCCATTCTTTTACATATATATTACCGTTTACTTTCTACAAGCATTATTTACTTTCTTGCAAACAAACATCTATTACCACACGATACATTTAATCCTTTGTTTACAGCAAACCAGTGAGATTGACAACCTCACTGCAAGTTGGGGCAAAGTACTTTGGTTGTGTTGTGTGCAGGTCCCACGTTGCTGCTGGTGCTGAAGCAACGCCCCAGACAGGCACCATAAATAAATTCTTTGGAGCCGTTGCCAAAGCCAGCTAGCATCAACCTTCAGAAGTGGTTTCTTTCTCCTACTGGTCGATTAAACCTTGGTTTCATAATCAAGGGAAACTTGCCGCTGTGCTCATCACACCTTCCTCTTGGGGTTCCAAATTGGGCGGCTAGCACCGCTAACACCGTGTTGGAAGCGAAATTCTCGGCTTTGGATGAAAAGAATGCCCATTCCAAGGTTGTTGAGGTTCTTTCGAAGGAGAAGCCAAACTCGGATAAAGCTAGGGTGGAAACTCCACCTAAGCTTGATGGACCTTCTCTTCATGCAAAGCTATGATTATCCCCTCGAACGCGTTCCTATGCCTCATATGAACCCTTCATCTAGTGCTCCTCCCATGATTGATGAATTTAACTATTCCTATTGGAAGTCTTGCATGCGCTCTAATCTTAGGTGTGTTTGTGTGGAGATTTGGGGAATCATCGAGAATGGGTACACTCCCGTTAATTAGAAGTTCATGACCGCCAAAGAGAGAATTGAGTGTCAACTCAACTCCACCGCTCTTGACAAGATTCGCCAAAGTTTGAAGCGTGAAGTGTATGATCAAGTCTCAAGCATTGAGTCCGCCAAGGAACTTTGGGAGAAGCTCTCGGTCAAGTTTGATGGGACATCAGAAATGTAAAAGACCAAGTATGAAGCCGCCAAACAAGACATGAACTTGTTTTGTATGAATGATGGGGAGTCGGTCACAAGTGCGTACTCAAGACTCCAAGCCCTCAAGGAAAAGATCATTCTTCTTGGAGGAAATACCATTGATGATGGCTTCCACATGAATGATAACTTCATGAAGAACAAGTTCATCGAGATTGTGTCTACCGAATACAAGGAGTTGGCATTCAATGTCACCTTCTTGGAACCTTGCCGTAGGATGACCGCGGATGAGCTTGTTGGGTACTTTGTTGCTCATGACAACATGATTGCCAAAGCCAATAGAACCAAGGAGATTGTCCGTGCTATGATCAAGAACCCATCCCTTGCTTTCAAGGCCAATGTCACTCAATCAAAGGCATGTGAGCAAGCAAGGAAGAGAGAGTTGAAGAAGATCTTGAAGAAGAAGAAGAGATGACTTCAAAAAGTGAGCTAGATACCGATCTAGCCTTCTTCGCCAAGAAGTATGGAAAGCATTCCATGAAGAGGGGAAGTTTCATTCCCAAGGAGAAGAGAAGATCTTGCTAAAATTGTGATGAGCCGGGGCACTTCGCCGACACTTGCCCCTATGAGAAGAGACAAGACAAGCGGAAGTATGTAAAAGGTGTCAAGCCAAAGTTGAAGACCAATCCTATCAACTTGAGGAACAAGAACAAGTTCAAGGTTGTCAAGGCTCTTATTGGCACTGAGTACACCTCCGATATTGATGAAGAGGATAGTGATGAGGAGGACGTGGTCGGAGTGGCCGGCTTGGATCTTGCCAAGCCCGGGTCTCTATTCAAGTATGACTACATCAAGGACTATGAGAGCTCCACCAAGAACACTCCTCCTAAATGCATTATGGCAAAGGAGGCTAAGGTGATCCTCCCCTCCCAACCTTCTTGTCCCATTAATGATGATATGGATGAAGAGGCTATACTTGCTACCCTTTACAAGACTATGTGTTCTCTTCGTGGTGATGCTCGTGCCCATTTTGAATATTTGATGGACACTATTTCTCAATGCAATGAGTCCCTCGATGAAGCAAGATCATATGTTGAAGATGGGAAACACAGAGCTAACCGAGGAGAAGAACACTAGTTTGTTTCTATCTCAACAAATTGAAACATATCAACTTGATAAAACTAAGGACATGGATACTATGGATAAAACTTTGTTAATGGCACAAGAACTTGATGCATCTAAGAAGGAGCTTGAAGTTTCTCATGCTTCTCTTACTAAGGATCTTGAGCACCTTGAAAGGGCTAACAAGCTAGTCAAGGATGAGCTCAATAGACTTATCAAGAAATATGAGGAACTTCAAGATATTCATAATGAAGTCCAAGGTTCCTCAAGTGTGCCCATAATTGTTGAGAATATTTCTGGTGCTACTAACTCTTCTCTAGATCAAGCAATACTCATTGAGGAAAATGCTAAGTTAAAGGCTCAACTTGAGAAAGAGCGCCTCACCTCCCCTCAACTTGGGAAACCCCCATGAGCTTTTTGCTCAACAAAAGGAGAGGCCTCGTAGGCAAGGTCTTGGGTTCAATCCAAGGAACAACAAGAACTATGCCATTCCACCCAAGAAGATCAATTTTGTGAAGGAAGGATACAAGGGGAATGGCAATGGTAAGAAAGACGCTATGAGTGGGAATGCCAATAGGGGCAATCCTAGCCATAGCTTTGCCGGAAAGACCAACCCATCCTATGTGTTGTGTAAGGACACAGATGGAAATGTATTTGCTAGATATGTTGGTGCTCGTGATGGTTATGCCTATAGATGGTACTCGATTTTGGTACCTAAATCTTTTGTTGCTAATGCTAGGGGTCCCATTACCCAATGGGCTCCTAAACCCAAGAATTGATTTTGTAGGGCTATTCCTCTGGTGGGCCAAAGTGGTTGTTTGATAGTGGTTGCACTAATCATATGACCGGAGGAATAGAGGTTCTTGAGCAATTCTTTGAAGATGTAAACTCAACTCAATGCATCCTCTTTGGAGATAACTCAAAAGGAAAGGTATTGGGTCGAGGCAAGTTGGCAATCTCAAAGGACTTGTCCCTTGAGTACATTATGCTTGTTGACACCCGTGGCTATAATCTTCTTTCAATACGTCATCTTGCAAGCATTGGTTATGATTGCTATTTTACCTATAATCATGTGACAGTCTTTAGGAGTGATAACCTCAAATTGGTTTGTGTTGGACATGTTGAGGTCAACCTTTACGTGGTTGATTTGTTGAAAGAGAGCATTTGTTTCTCAACATGCATCATAGCCAAGGTTGACGAGGGTTGGCTATGGCATCGCCGGCTAGGCCACGTCAACATGAGAAATCTCAAACGACTCCTAAGGGGTGAACATGTTGTTGGACTAACCAATGTAACTTTTGAGAAAGATCGTGTGTGTAGTGCATGTGTTGCCAGGAAGTAACTTGGGAAGAATTATCCGGCCAAGAGTGTGATCTCAACGACAAGGCCTTTGGAGCTCCTTCACTTGGATCTCTTTGGGCCATCCACCTATGACACTCTTGGAGGTAGAAGATATGGTCTTATCATCGTGGATGATTATTCAAGATATACATGGGTGTTCCTCCTTAAGTCTAAGGATGAGACCCACAAGTACTTCACCAAGTTCGCCAAGCAAGCGGAACGTACATTTGAAGAAGTAATCAAGACCATAAGGACCGACAATGGGTCAGAATTCAAAAACTATGCCATGGAAGATTTCGTGTGTGAAGAGGGGATCAAGCATGAATTCTCCGCACCTTACACCCCTCAACAAAATGGTGTGGTGGAGAGGAAGAACCGGACGATCATTGAGATGACAAGAACCATGTTGGACGAGTACAAGTCTCCCCATAACTTTTGGGGAGAAGCTATTGCTACCGTGTTTCATATCTCCAACCGCCTCTTCCTCCGCCCGGTGTACAACAAGACGCCTTACGAGCTCCTCACCGGGAATAAGACAAATGTCTCCTACTTCCGCGTCTTCAGATGCAAGTGCCTCGTCAAGAACAAGAAGGAGAGACTTGGTAAATTTGAGTCTAGATCAGTCGAGGGTATTTTTGTTGGCTATGCGGACGATTCCCATGCCTATAGATACTACAATAAGTCCTCCGGATGTGTTGAACTATCTTGTGACATGGCATTCGAGGAATTTAATGGCTCCCAAGAGGAGCAAGTTGTTCCAAGTGATGTAGGTTATAAAGAATCTTCTCAAGTCATCAAGTCTATGGGCATTGGATATATCTTGCCATGTGAAGATCATCCAAGCCAAGACAATCCACATGAAGAAGATTCAAGGTCGACACAAGTAGAGCTTAGCTCAACTCAAGATGAGCCTTCATCACCATCGCAAGTGGAACAAGAAACTCAAGAGGAGATGCAAGCTCAAGAACAACCACCTAGCCCTCAACTCCAAGAGCAAGATCAAGGAGATGATCAAGAACCTTCCATTACTCAAGATCTTGCTCAAGAAGATGGGCATGACCAAGACAAGCCTCAAGAAGAATTTGTTGGTCATGATGGATTGAAGCGGCGCATCAAGGCCACCACCAAGGCTAGTGACCTACAAGTCGACAAGATTCTTGGTGACATTTCTAAGGGAGTTTCAACTCATAGACAACATGCTTTACTTGCCACCTTTTGTGGTCATTATGCTTTTGTGTCTAGTTCTGAACCTCAAAATGTACATGAAGCCTTGGGAGATCCGGATTGGGTGAATGCCATGCAAGAAGAGTTACAATGCTTCACCCGCAACAAGGTGTGGTCTCTCGTTGAGAGGCCCAAGGACCATAGGATCAATGTGATTGGCACCAAGTGGGTGTTCAAGAACAAGCAAGACGAGAATGGAGTCATCACTCGCAACAAGGCAAGGTTAGTGGCGCAAGGGTTTGCCCAAATAGAAGGTATGGATTATGAGGACACCTTTGCGCCTGTTGCTCGTCTTGAAGCTATTCGTCTATTGCTTAATTATGCTTCGTACCATGATTTTAAGCTTTATCAAATGGATGTTAAAAGTGCTTTTTTAATGGCCCCTTGAAAGAGGAGGCATATGTTTCTCAACCCCCAGGTTTCGAAAACCCCAATTTCCCGAACCGAGTGTACAAACTCCATAAGGCTCTCTATGGCCTCAAGCAAGCTCCACGTGCACCTTAGGGATTTTTTACTCACGGACGGTTTCGAAATTGGGAAGGTAGATTCCACCCTTTTCAGCAAGCAGGTTAAAGGGGGTGGGTTGTTCATATGCCAAATCTATGTTGATGATATTATTTTTGGTGGGGCTAATGGAAAAACATAACAAAGCTTTTGAGAAGTTGATGACATAGAGATTCGAGATGTCTATGATGGGAGAGTTGAAGTTCTTCCTAGGCTTTCAAGTAAGGAAACTTGAGAAAGGAACCTTCATCTCTTAAGAGAAGTACGTGAAGGACATGCTCGCTCGTTTCGAGATGACCAAGGCCAAGAGTGCAAACACCCCCATGCTGACCAAAGTGCAACTTGACCTTGGAGAAGGTGAGAAACCAGTGGATCAAAAGGTATACCGCTCCATGATTGGATCCCTTCTCTACCTTTGTGCTTCTAGGCCGGACATAATGCTAAGTGTCGGGTTGTGTGCTCATTTTCAATCCGCTCCGAAGGAGTTCCACTTTGTGGCGGTCAAGTGGATTTTAAGGTACCTTATTCACACTCCAACTCTCGGGCTATGGTATCCAAAGGGGTCAACTTTTGAACTTGTGGGCTATTCGGATTCCGATTGGGCCGGTGATAAAGTTGACCGGAAGTCGACCTCCGGGGCTTGTCAATTCATTGGCCGGTCGTTGGTGAGTTGGTCGTCCAAGAAACAAAACTCCATCTCCCTATCCACCGTCGAAGCCAAATACATTTCCGCGACATCTTGTTGCACTCAATTGTTGTGGATGAAGCAAACCTTAAAAGACTATGGTGTGTCTCTTGGTACGGTGCTTCTTCTATGCGACAATGAAAGTGCAATAAATATCGCTAATAACCCCGTCCAACACTCCTGCACCAAACATATCGACATTCACCACCACTTCCTACGTGACCATGTCGCAAGAGGTGATATTTCTCTCTCTCTCTCTCTCATGTGAGCACCAATCACCAATTGGCGGACATTTTCACAAAACCTTTGGATGAAGCCTGCTTTGTTAGAACTAAGGCTTGAACTTGGTATTCTTGATCCTAAAACTTGGCTTTATTTACTTCATTACAATCTTGCATTTATCTTGTGTCTAGCTTAGAAACACCGCACACATAGGCTGAAGTCATTTTGCCACGTCTTGGCATAATGCATACCTATGTGTGCTACATTAATTAGACCCAATATCATGACATGGACCCAAGCATCTATCTTTGCGGTGCCATGACATTTGCACTTAAACATAGGGGAGAAATCCTCCGCAAATTCTTTGCCTCCTATTTTGAACTTGTGCATTTTCTTGAGGCTCTTTGATCATGTGATCTCTTTTTTGTAAGTTTTCTATGTGTTCAATTTGGATTTCCTTGAATATTCTTCAAGTTTGTGTTGCATTTCTTGAGAACCATGCCACCTTGCACAAATCCTTGAAACTGACGCAACATTTTCGATGAAATCAAGACAAGGGGGAAAAAATTTCTGGAGATTTCTGGCGATGCCAGCCTGTACGCCGGTCGGCCCGGCGCAGGGCCCGGTGATCACCGGGGCTACACCGGAATCCCTCCCATTATGGGGTTCCGGTATAGGCCCGACAACCACCAGCCTGTGCACTGGGTGCCCCAGCACTGAGCCCGGTCTGACCGGGCTAGAACCGGACAGCCGGCGCACAACCCGGCGACGCCGACTTACCACCGGGCGGCAGATTTGGGGTATAAAAACTTGAATCGGGTTTGCCCTAATCAGTTCTTCTCTTCTTCCCCTTCCATCCCCAACCTCCATGGTCGTCGCCCCCTTCGTCCTCCTCAAGAGCTAGGTAGTTCCCAACGATAAAAACTCCTCATATTCGACACCTTGGTAGATCGGGCCTTTTGGAAGACCTCTACCCAAGGGTTCGTCGTTTCTCGCTCCATTTTGGGAGATCTTGGGAATCCACCCTCCAAGAGACCTCCATAGAAGTTCCTCTCCACCAAGTTAGGGCAAGAGGAGCGATGTCTTCGAGTAATTTTGTCTCTCTCCCTCTCAAATCCCTTGTTTCTTTTGCTACACCATATGTGGGTTTGAGATTTATGGTTAGAACTTTTTGCAATTGGAGGTCACACACTTCATCTCATGGCCTCTATTCTTCTTGTCACTAGTCGTTACACAAGTTATTGTGAGCATCATAGTTGATTTCATGGGAATATCACATTCATGCATGCACTAGGGTTTCGTCTGTGAGATCCCGGTGTTCACCGGCCCTAGCATCGGCTGGTCCGGCACACAGCCCAGCGCACATCGGACTCAAACCGACAACCCAACACCAGTGCCGGCGCACACCAGCCTCGAACAGGCTTCCCGGCGCCAGTGCCGATCACACCGGCCTCCCTGTTCATGCCTGAATTTCGGTCTTCCAACCTACTCTACTATATTCACTTGTATGTCATACTAGTTAACTCTTGGCCTCCTCTCTCATTAGTGCAATCGTTACATGGTTTCTCTCTTTATTTTGTAGTGTTTTCAAATGATGATTTTGAGGTTGATGAGGAGGAGGTGCTCACTAAGAGGCCCCGTACTAAGAGGCCAGAAGGTACTCGCACTAGTGGAAGGGTTATTCAGCCAAGAAGGAGCACTGATGTTCCAGTAATCAAGAAGTCAATCGGTTCCAAGAAGAAACCTCTGAAGCCCTATGAGCCGGAAATGATTCCGGAAGGCAACTTTGGAGATATGCATGCTGAGCTGTGGAGGGAGTTTCATCTCCATGATCCTTACCACTTCAATAAGAGAACCTACACTAGGGGAGACAAGCTATTTTGGACTGAGGGACAGAAGCAGATGTGGGATGACCACTACAATGAGAAGGGAAACTTCAAGAGGGGCTGGGTTGTGCATCAACACGCACTCCACATGACTCACTTCAACAATCAAATTCAGGATGATTTTCACTTCATTGATGAGTGCCTGAAGAAGCTTGGTGCCCTTGCGATAGCTGCCTTCAAATATGACTACTATCCAGATTTCATTCATCAGTTCCACTACAGTGTCTACTTTGATGAGAACCGCAACATGACTTGGATGACAGGCTCTAAGCAGGCTTACGACACTTATGATGAGTTCTGTGAGGCTCTTGGATTTGGAAACGGGCTTGCCACTGGGTACAAGATTCACTCCGAGGCAGCCAAGGCGGTGAGCAACATTTCCTTCTGCTACCCTACCTCAGACCGTGTGGCAGAACCTCCCGCTATTTCTGGCATGTACTACTCTTTGAATGCTCTTGCCAAGCTTTTCCATGAGAATTTGGTTTGCAAGAAGGGGGACACTTCTGACATTCGTGGCTATCATATCAACCTCCTTTATTGGTGCAAGCCTGGTCGTTAGATGACAATTGATGTGTGTGATTTCATCTTATGTGATCTGAAGAGGTCCGTTCTTTCCCGCATGACTCTAGGATATTGTGCTTTTGTTCAGAAGTTCATTGACTCTAAGGTGGAGGCCATGTTTGTCCATACCAGAGAGCGCCACAATCATACCACTTTCTCTCTTGGCCTTAGTGATGGATGGTTGGAGTTTCCCGGTATTCGCCGCCCCATAGAGATTTCCCACAGTTCTCCCATGGCCTCTAGCTCTCGCCATGTCCCTTCTTGCAAGAAGAGTGGGGCTGCCAAGTTTTAAAGAATCTTTGGGATATGTGCAAGTCTACTCATGATGTGGCTCACCAAGCTTTAGTGATGTCTCAACATACAAGGGCCCGGCAGAATGAGTTCTTTGCTTCCAAGAATTATTCTTATCCAGCTCCCGGTCCAGAATTGAACCTCGTGCCCTATGTCAACTATGTGATGCCTCCGATTGATGATGAGATGTTCTATGGATATTATATGCCTTCTTCTCAAGGCTGTTCTCATCCCTCACATACTCAGAATTTGGATGATGATGAGATCCATGAAGATGAAGACAAAGGTGAAGATGAAGGCAAGGAAGAAGATGCCAAGGATGCTGAGTCACCTCCTCATCCATTTGCCTAGTTGCTTTCATTTGCCACTCTATCTCGCTCCCTCCTTTTTGGTGTTTTGATGCCAAGGGGGAGAAGTGAGTAGAGTTCTTTGCGTCTGCGTCATTTGCACAAGCCATCGTTATGTGGTGCTTTTCTAGTGGCTTGTGCTTGCTATCTTAGTTGGTTCTCGAACATTTAGTCTTTGTGTGGAACTTTAAGTGTGTTGAACCATGTCAAAGTCCCATGTGTATGGGCAAGTTTGTTTAATTATTGTACACGACTAAACTATCTATGCGTCCTATCTATCTTGTTTAATCTTATGCATGGATAGTCTAGCTTATTGGTTTTACTTGCCTATATCCTATTTGTTCCTATATATATTAGAGGAGCTTCCCATATTCTATATATGTTGCACATTGCATTCGAACGCAAACTCAACCGTGTGCAAATATTATGGGGGAGCTGCTCTAATATGTGCGGAAACATTAGTTACTTGCTTATTATAATATTTTATGAACTCTAGCTCGGGTTGTCATCGTTAACCAAAAAGGGGGGCAGATTGTAAGGGTATTTTACCCTTAAACGTTATTTTAATTAATGATGACACACGAGCTAGTGACGATCTAATGTGTCTTGCTAGTCTTACTTACATGTTTTAGTTCATCATGTTTGATGGTAGGAGTTGAGAGACCCCCCATTTGTTTTGAAGAGGCGGTAGTTCCTTTTTCGCTTTATTTCCTTTTTGAGTAATAGGAACTCTGCACTATTAAGAGGAGTAAACTCGATGAGCTTAGTGGGAAGGTGACCTACTTTCATTCTCCACGTCCTACCACTCAAATAATGAAGGGTTTCGCAGCATAGTAAATCAAAAAATTTCCTACGGATGCAAACAAGAAAGCCAAGATCTAATCTAGGAGATGTAATCAACGAGAGAGGTAGATGATATCTTCATACCCTTGAAGATATCGCACAGCGGAAACGTTCAACAGAACGTGGATGATGTAGTCGTACTAGCCGTCTCCTCCCCGCGATCCGATCCGATCCTACGCCGCAAGTGGCGGCGCCTCCGAGAGATGCACACGTACGGTGCAGCGACGTCTCCTCCTTCCTTGGTCCAGCAAGTATGGTGGAGAGATAGATTGGATCTGCAGCACGACGGCGTGGTGCTTATGGTGGAGAGTTTCTGCAGCAGGGCTTCGCCTACGTGCAGTCGCGAGAGAGAGAGATTGGAGGGCAGCAGTTGGGCCGGCGGCTAGGGTTTGAGGTGAGCACGCCCCAGCCCTCCCCTCCCCTTTAAATAGGTCAAGGGGGGCAGCCAAGGGGGCTGCCTTAGCCTCCAAGTCAAGCCGGTGGCCCCAGGGAGAAAACTTGCCCCCTAAGTTTCCTTTGCCTTGGCCCATAAGAAAACCCTAGGGTTTTGCCCTTGGCCTCATAGGACAAGTGGGCATGGACGACCAGGCCCATGTAGGCATCACCCTTTGGTCCATGTGGACCCTTTGGGGCATGTGGGCCCCACCATGGAGCCATTCGGAACTTTCTAGAACATTCCGGTACTCTACCGAAAAAGTCCAGAACTTTTCTGAAACCCAAAAACTGCTTTCCATTATATGAATCTTATTCTCCGGACCATTCCGGAACCTCTCGTGATGTCCGAGATCTCATCCGAGACTCCGAACGAAAAACTCAATAACCAATTATCCATTCTATCCTAGCGTCGATGCACGTTAAGTGTGTGACCCTACGGGTTCGAGAATATGCAGACATGATCTTCTATCAATAATCAACAGCGGGATCTGGAAACCCATATTGACTCCCACATATTCATCGATGATCATATCGGATGAACCACGATGCCAGGATTCAATTAATCCCGTATATGTATTCCCTTCGTCACGCGATATTTTACTTGCCCGAGATTTGATCGTCGGTATCGCCATACCTAGTTCAATCTCGTTCACAGCAAGTACTTTACTCGTTCCGTAATCCGATATCACTTTGTGATTAACTCCTTAACCACGTGCTTGCAAGCGGTGTTGATATCGATTACCGAGTGGGCCCGAAGTATATCTCTCCGACTCGGGAGGGACAAATTCCATCTCGATACATGCAACCCAACAAGTACTTTCTGATCACCTGAGAGACACCTTTATGATCACCCTCACATAGGATGACGTTTGATGACCTCAAAGCTTTCTTCCGATACCAGGGATTTGTATTATCTCATGGTCTAAGGAATACAATACTTGACATAGAAAAAAGCTTCGCAAAGATAAACACGATGACACGATCTAATTGCTCTGCTTTATTTGGGTCTGTCCATCACATCATTCTCCTAATGACATGATCTCATTATTAATTGACAACTCATGTCTATGGTTAGGAAACCTTAACCATCATTAATCAATGAGCTAGTCTAGTAGAGGCGTACTAGGGACACGGTGTTGTTCATAAACCACACAAGTATTAATGTTTCCGCTTAATACAATTATAGCATGGAGTATAAACATTATCATGAACAAGAAATATGATAATAACAATATTATTATTGCCTCTAGGGCATATTTCCTTCAAATAATCCTAAACACTTTGACAAAGTTCGTAGGGAGAAGGACCTCATTGAAGCAGGAAACCTGCATCCGGTTTTCATCCGGCGGTGCCGGGCTGTGCGCCGATGCCCCGGTGAAAACCCCGGCATGACTGGGCACTACGCCGGGTGGCCCGATGCAGACGTCGGGCCTCAACCGGAAAAGCATTCTGACTAGCTTTTTGGTTAAGAACCGGCGTGGCACCCGGATCCCCGGTTTTAGTCTCCGGTGTGCACTGGCAGCCCGGCGCAACCGGGCACTGCGCCGGACTCCCGGTGCGAGGCCAGTGTGACCGGACCGTGCACCAGATAGGTGCAGGATCTTTGCTTCAAACGGCTCTCTCTCCATTTGGACTATAAATACCCCTTCACCTACCTTGAGAGGATAAGGTTGCCATTCAAATCACATCTTTGCCTTCACACTCTCTCTCCTCCATTAATTAGCTCTCAAAGCTAGACGGTCTCCCATTTCTACCCATCCAAATTCAAATCCCTTTGGTAGAAAGATAGAGGAGACCCCGATCTACATTTCCACCAAGCCAAATCTCATTCCCCCTTGTGTTCATCGAGTATTGCTTGTTACTCTTTGGTTTGTGGGAAACCCTAGGCGGCTAGGGTCGCCCAGAGGCTTTCGGCTTGTGATTCGCCCTGTGGAAAGTTTGTGAGGGTTTGGAGACCACCCTAAGGTCTACCACGAGTGATTGGGCTCCTAATTTGTGAAGGAGTCTCAAGGAGAATAAGGTGAGCCTTCGTGGCATTTGGGTACCCTTCGTGGGAACTCACACCTCTCCAATGGTGACTAGCTCTCCCCCAAGAGAGTGAACATCGAGATACATCTTTGTCTCCGCGTGCCTTGGTTATTTCTATTCGAGTCCTTTTACTTGTGTATTTATCTTTGTGATAGCCTTCGTGCTTGAAGTATTTTTCATTGCATCATATAGGTTGCTCACCTAGTTGTTAGGCACACACTTATATTCCGCAAAGCCTAAAACTAGTGAAAAAGATAAGTAAAATTTGCAGAAACCTATTCAACCCCCTCTAGGTTAGACTATCGATCCTTTCAACAAGGACATCAAAGAGTACAAAAAGAGAGGGTGGCAGCACCACCCAAAAAGACAAGAAGTTGAAGAAAACTTTGGAAAGTTGCTTAATCATTAGGTTAGAGCCTATAAAAGTAGTTAGAGCAAGTGGTCAATGGAAAAGATATTATGAACCGGGAGAGTGCTGGGTACCCGAGGACGAATATGAGCTTCTTCCCTTCGAAATGAAGGTTCTGCATGACAAAGTTGTACATCTGGGATTTGGAGGCTATGGAAGCCATGCTGCAAGAAATTTCACCCGCAAGGTGCCAAAGAATCGCCACTTTCTTAACTGAGATTCCCGCTCGGCTGATCCCTGTGAGGTTTGTGGACATATGGAATATATTCAACCTATGCCTAATCAGTCCATCAATGGTTAGGCTTTGGGCGCTGTACCTAGCCAAAGAAAATAGACGGTTGAATAAGCACATATGTGCAGTTATGGATCCCTTTCACATGTACGAGGATAACTCTTATTCACCGGCAGGTAGGAAGAATATGGAAGACTGCTTAGTCACTGCAATGGTAAGTCATACTGAGACACCGTACCTACTCGTGCCCTACCAGCAATGGTGAGTCCTAAATTAAGGTTGTAATTATTTTCTTGTTCGTTGAGTATTTTTTCGCTGGAAGAAGAACTAGACGATCATACTTAATAGAGAAGAAGCATTAACTTTTGTTTCGAGTTACATGCACATACTAGCTTGTAACATACATGTGCTGATTTAAGTTCACTTGCATGCCCATTTCAACAAAATAAAAAACTAGCAAACACTATGATTATTTCCTGGTATATATATATATATATATATAGGGTAGGACTATTCTGCAACTGATGATAGAATAATATTCTATACATGTCTCGATCCCATGAAATACAGTCTAAAAATTACTCCCCGCTTCAAGATGAGACCACCCCTATCCACACCTACACCCTCCATTCCACCTCCTGCACCTACCGACCACAACACCGGCCCCGCCACCCGTTCACCGCCGGCCATGGCCTCCGAGCGCCACCGGCCATGGCCTCCGAGCGCCACCGGCCCTGGACTCCGCGCGCCGCCGTTCTGGAACCGCGCACGCCGCCGGCCCTGGCCTACTCGCGCCGCTGGCCCTGCCCTTCGAGCGATGCCGGACATGACTCGCGCGCGCCGCCTGCCCCGTTAACCGCACGCCGCCGGCCATCCCAAGTTCCCGGCCACTCGCGCGCCGCCAGCACTGCCAGGCACGCCGCCCGTCGGTCGCTTCCTCCTCTAGCTCCCCAGCGCCGTGAGCCCCCACCTCACCCACATCCTCGCCATCGCGCTGCAGGTCCCTGCCGGTGCCATGCCCGCCCACTCCATCGACCAACTCCCGTGAACCCCGCAAGGCGCCCCAGTTTTTGTCACCGCCCGTGCCGGACCATGGCCTAGAGGGCTCCCCGTCGCCGCCTGGAGGGCTCCCCGCCGCTTGGTATCTCGCGGCCGGCCGGACTGCTCCTGGCGACCCCTACTCCCATCGCCCCTCCTACTTTGTACACCAGCGCCGGCCGCCCGCTGCCAGCTCATTGGCACCGGCGTTCCGCCACGACACTCCTACAACGCGCACGGACACGCCTGGACTCATTCCCCATCGCTGCCTCGGCAGCCTCGCGGGATTGGGGTGCTCCGTGCCGCCCGTAGCCACACCAATCACCGCCGGCCAGAGCGCAACCGCCCATCTAAAAAAAGCAGTACAGTCGCGTATTCATACGAAGTACTGTACATATATTCTTTGGAAAAAGTCCACGTGCTTGCAAAGCTGCTGTTGCGATCGGTTTTGTTGGCATCGCGATCCATGTTGGCCGCCTTGCATTGTTTAATTCCCTTTCCTTGTGCACATACGCCCACTAGTGCCTTTGGCTTTGTTTGAAGCAATTGTTTAGCTGGTGGCTAGGAAACAAAAGAGCTGGTCTGTGGTAGAGAAAAATCACTACTTTTGGGTAGTAATTAGTTTATAATTCTACATTACAAAAAAACTATTGAAAAGTGCAAAAAAATCACCATCTATAAAAAATACACTCGTTGCATTAAAATAACCACGCATCCCACGAAACAAAGTGAAAAAATAAAAGAAATAAAACGTGCCGACAGTCAAGGCGGCGATCAAGAAAAACTATATAAGCATCCAATTGAGAAGTGCACATCGATAAATTGAAATAATAAGGAAATGAAACATTCCATTAGTACGTATACACAATAACTTTAAGAAGTACCCATGTTCAGCTTACAAAATACACAGTCTACTAAGAAATGTAAAAAATAGAAAAATAATTAAAATATAATCATTTACCAAACTTAGCCATCTGAAAGTAGTAGCCTTCAATTCCAAGAAGTACAACGAGTGACTCCGGGAAGTATTGACTATCAATTTCAGAAGTACACACTGTGACATGGGGAATCAGAAAACCTTGTTTTCAGGAGTGAAGAAGTCCCAAAAATTGTGCCAAAAAATCACTCACTTTGAGAAAACACTTAAAACCACCGACATCTGAAAGGAAGTACACTTGTTAACTTGAGGAAGTACAAACTTTCACTCCCACGAAGTATGCATCTCATCGGGATGGAAGCAACATGTAAAATAAATCGTTCCATCAAGAAGTATAGAGACTTTAACCGAGAAGTACACACTTTGTCTCCTAGAAGTACAAAGAACCACCCTAATTGTAACTCAACCTCGATACGCTAACACCTAGACTCTATGTCACTATAATAATGAAATGAACACATGATAACACCATCAAAGTATGCAAACTTATTTTGGCAAAGAAAAATTGGATTCCAAGGAAATACATGAAAGAAATTTCGAGAAGTGCAACATTCAAATTCAAAAAGTATGAAAACGCTATTGAGAAGTGACGATGGGAAGTACACATAGTGTCGACATGAAGTACATAGCTAGGTTCAAATTTGGGAAGTGCAAGGTCCCCTGAAAGGGTTGCAAAAATGATAAAATCATTTGCCAAAATAATGAAGGACGGTCAGTGACTCTTGGAAGTACACATGGAAGTTCCACATGAAGTGCTAGAAAAATGATAGAATAATCTAGAAGAACTTAAAAAATATGAGAGTGGGAAGTACATGTATTAATGTCGGGAAGGCCACACGGTGACGACATGAAGTACAAACTGTGATTAAGAGAAGTATGCACAAAAACAAAGGGAAGTACATATATTCAGGTTTTGGAAGTGCAACTTCCACGTGAAGTGTTAGAAAAATGATAAATTATCTAGAGGAAAAGACAAAACTATGTGAACGGGAAGTATATGCAATAATACCAGAAGTATATGATACATTGGCTACATGAAGTACATATTGGTTTTTGAGAAGTGTAGAACTTCTGTTCCGGGGAGTACACACAGAGACGGGAAGTATACCCGATGATGGCAAGAAGTACGGGTGTTGAATTTTGGGAAGTACATGTGATGACAATGGGAAGTGCACATAGTTTCGACAGGAAGTACATTGGTTCAACTTTTAGGAGTGCTAGAAACATAATAAAATCATCTAATGGGAAGTACGGAAGTATGAGAGTAAGAAGTACATGTATTAACAACGGGAAGTACAGATGTTCACTTTCGAAAGTGCAAAGTCTTCCATAATTTGCAAGACAAAATAATGGCATCATCCACGAAAATTAAAGGAAGTACAACAATAACAAATAGGAAGTGTAAGGTTTCAATTAAAGAAGTACACATATTAAATTTTGAGGAGTACAACAACCCAATGATTTTTATATTTTTTATATTTTTGCTTAGATAGGTGCCTTTATTTTTAGAACATAACAAAAAATCACACAATTTGGAAATCGAATGGAAGGTCAAATGATTGTTTAAATATGCATAAAATGGTTTGACCGAACTTTGACCACATATAACCTTAGGATTTGTTTTTTAAGGTTGTAAATGAAGAGCGTTATTATGTTAAGCATTTTAAGTGGTCGTGGACACAAAACGGACACCGTATGAGAAAGTTGCATCTATTTTCTAAATAGTTTTTCAAGCTATGATAGTAGTATAAACACTTGCAAAAAAGAAGTACCGATATGTGTCAGAGGAAGTACGAATACTCTGTTTTTTCGGGGCGGAAATCTATTATGAAAATCTCATTGTTTTGAGCATGTATCGCCTCAATCATTGGCATAAATGATTTATATGGTAGAGTATAACTCTAGTTTCATTATCTATTGCATCCTATAAGGAATCACGAATTTTAGCTTGTTAATTTCATGTCACTATTTTGCAAACAATGCAAAATATGTAAACTTAAAATTTCACAAATTATTCTCAAACCTTAAGAAATTGAGGAATATGATCTTGACAAAAAAGTTGCTCCTTATTGACACATTTCGAACAATATATTACTTGTATCATTTGCATATACCATTTGATAATACCGGTAAAAATCGTTCGAAGCCAATCACTATAAACAATGAGCTGTAATTTCAAATCTGCTTCTAAATCATAAGAAATTTGCGAAAACACTCTGAACAAAAAAGTTGCGCCTACTCCATAGCTTTCCAACGCCATATTACTTGCATTATTCTGACAAACGGTTGGAAAACTCTGCTCAAATTACTGTCCGTCATTTTTGAGTAGATCCGAAATATCGTATTTTAAAAATTACTCGAAAACCGTACAGAATTGGAAAAAACTTGCAGAGATACAAAATTTGCGCATTTTCAGTAGCTTTCCAACGGTATATCATTTGCACCATTCCGATCAGCGCTTTGGAAACTAAGTCCAAAATACGTTTTATATGTGTTTATGAAGATTTCCGATTTTCAAAATTAAATTTAAACGGTTGATAATTTGAAATAAGTTAGAATACAAAAAAGTTGCGGATTTTCATTAGCTTTCCAATGATATATTATTTGCATAATTCTAATAATTTTTTTAAAAATTAGGAGAAAAACAACTACATAGATATACGATCAGTTCAAAGTTCGCGAACAAGCAGTACAGTATAGTCATACAAGGCAGTACGAACCTGTCTTGTAAGCAGTATAGAATATATACAGAATATTATTCTGTCATCGATGATAGAATAGTCTCCATGTATATATATATATATATATATATATATATATATATATATGTTTAATCCAAGTAAAATTTTAGCAAATATAATATGATAAACTGGGTGTTGACTATGTCTAAAATTGTCTATATTTTGATAGAGTAACATGTCTGAAACGTTAAAGGTCCTCTTTTGCTCTATCATATCTTTTGTGTGTGGATGTTTTGCTTGATCATATTTAATTGCTATTATGCGCAATGCTTGAATATTTCACCATATCACCGCAATCTAATAAATGTTTTCTCTCATAACATATATATTATTAATACTTAGGTTTGTTCATATGTTTGTGCAACCACCACTGGATTCTAATAATTCTTGAGACGAGAAAGCGAAAAGCATATTACATGGATTCCTTGAAAGGCAAATCAAGGATGAGAATCAAACTTATCTCGGATATTCTTGATGACGCTCTCTTTGAATTTACATGCAAGGGACTTTCACCAAGCAAAGGGGAGAAAAAGTTCCAACACGTGGCAGATTTCGATTGCGTAGGGCACCCTCTAGATGACTCGGTTGCCTTCCTTGTATGCTGGCATTTGGACCATTTAGTACGAATCCAAAACACATTCAGAAAAACTGAAGACCTAGAAAAGTGCAGTTCACTGATGGAGCACACATACTTTGACTATGGACAAGAGTTTTCATGCATCCAAAACATGTTCGCGAAAATCATCAACGCGGAGGTCCTTGCAGAAACCGGGCTTTTCTACTGGGGTGGTGACACAACCGGCTATCCCACGATGTTACTTGGCCATTTCCTCCTTCACCTGGTATGCTTCTTTGACTACACATCTCATGTTACTTTATTTATTTATTATAACTGTAATCAAGTTTTTAGCATTTGTAATAATATACCAATTCTTATATTTTGTTCTGATCAAACCTATATGCAAAGATGTGTGTGTTAGGAGTAATCTAGTGGTTTGCATGGATAGTGACAATATTTCCTTCAGCCGCCAAGGTTTTTGCCATTCCATTGTTTACCTTAGTAGGGATGAACGAATGCTTACACAATTGTTCCATCTTTGTTATGTTTCGTAGAATGTACATACTACTTTTTCCAGGAAACAAATGTTTTTTTCAAACCGTGCATTTACAATCCATATATGCATGTATGCACAACGACCTGTGAACCTAGTTCTTGCTTATTCATTTATATTATGCTGAAGATAATTTCTCGAAGATAGTTGTATCTGTTGTTATGCATCTTATCTAATTTACTTAACTAGTTATCTTCTCATTCTGTACATTTTTAGTTAATTATATGTACCATGATTTTAATCATATCTCTTGGTTAGCTTTTCTTTTGTTAACTCATACCTATCCAAACATCCATATATAGATCTACAAGCATGTTACAACTTATTTAAACCTGAATTGTGTTAATTGCAGCAAAAACGCTACGAGCCTGCTCCATATGAAAGCTCCTAGGATTGAAGATAGATGATCCATTTGCAATGTTAATGTTCTTTATGGTTCTTAAAACTTAGCTTTTGCCTTTGGAAGTCAACAATTTGCCACTTGAAGATGACGATCATAGTTGAGGTACATACTGCAGTGTAAAAAATGTATGCAATATTGCCTGTAGTCAGTTATGCTGCGGATTGCTACTTCTGGATGCATTGTGAATATGCATACGTATAAAATGTCTGCTTTTGTATGCAATCCACAACAGAATGTATTAAACTACCACTTTTGGATGTATTTTTAAATTTGTATATGTATAAAATGTCTACTTTTGTACATACCCCAGCCTGGAATATATTGAAATACGAATTACGCGATTATCTTTTTAATTCCAAAATCATAAGCAGTGACGTCCATGGTTACTATAACCTTCACTGCTACAAATAATCGAGCGATGGGTACAAAACTCATTGCACGTCACATTTCACGCTATCGGAGACGATAAGGAATGAAAAGAGCACGTCAGTGAAAAAGTACGAATGACAGATTCATTGAAGAAAGCGCGTCACAGGAACACTACAGTTGACACCCGCATGTTATGCACACACGTCACCTATGCATTACAAATGACATGGAGCAATACTTTCTTCTCGTCAGATCAGCACCACGACTGACGTGCCACCCATTGTTTGCGAGCCACTGAAATGTCGCTGGATAGCACCGCTCGTCAGATCAAGCAACTACCGCCGACAAATGGATTTTTATCCGGGCATCACCGCCCAAGTGCTATACATGACTGGCCGTCGGCGGTACACATTACCAGTGGCTGCAAATGGCGATGGACGCCTCGATCGTCAGTGTACGGGAAAACACGCCCATCACTGCTAGGCCTTTTTGGCATAGTGGATATGCAAGTTCAAGATAAGCATCTCAAGAAGATCATATGGTTGAAGTTTGCCGTCCATTTGGTGATAATGGACTTGTGAAGATGTGTGTTAACGAAGCTATCCCATAATGGTTTATGGGAGCGTAAATTAAAGTCTTCACGAAGCAACAATGATCAAGTGAAGCATTCTGGCTTGACGGGAGCATGAAGCATCATCATGAAGATCAAGCGGGATGCTCAAGGAAAAGGTATGTTCTTGCTAGGTTTTCCTTTTACCGGTCTCAAGGTGTTTGTTGGGAGACCGGGTTTTAGGATAGATAGTCGCACTATCAAGAGGGGCTTTCGGTTGGGTAACTTGATCACATCATCATAGGGAGCTCAATCCTTTGCATACTTTACATCACCATATCTTGTTGCTTCTTGGTGTTTCTTTGTATGAGCTTGAGCTTGTTGCTAGCTTTCCAACAAGTCCAAGTTCATCGAAAATGGAATCCTAATGCATCTTCGATTGCGTTTTCGAGTTGAGAGGTTTTATTGGTTCTTCACTTTTGAAGGTTTCACACATCTTCACATTTGGTATTTTCCATCTTGACAATTCTTGGTGTTTCTCTGCATAAAGTTGTAGTACCTTTTCTTAGCTTTTCAAAAAGCCCAAGTTTGCTAAAAACGGAGTTCATATGCAAAAGATATTGTATTTTTCGTATGAGTATTTTTGCTATTTTGCAAATCCAGAGTTGCTCCAGGCTCTGCTCCGGGCTGGGTAGTGGCGCTGTACTCAGTCCAGAGTACTGTCCAGGGCAACTCCGGGCTCTTCTTGGAGCGCCCCGAAAACTCTATAACGGGCAGTTTTCTTGCCCTATAAAAGGAGCCTTTTTCCCAACGGATTTCTATGGTTCTAGAGCTTGAAATTGACCTCCATTGTTGACCTTCAAGAGATTTATTCCTCTCCCATCCCTCCTATGATTTTTGCATCTTTTTGAGGACTTTGGAAGAGGAGATCTAGATCTACAATCTCCACCAACTCATTCCTCCTCTAAGTGGGGAAACCTTTGGGATCTAGATCTTGGGGTCACTAGTTGACCACCACCATTGTTCTTCCTCTCTAATCCCATCCTAGCATTTGTTGCTTTGGTGAGATTTCGGAGTGAGGGATTTGAGCACCCTTGGTGTTCTTGCTTTGCATTCTTGCATAAGTGTTGAACTCTCCATTTCGATTAGTTCGAGTGAGAGACCTTGAGCTTGTTACTCTTGGAGGGTGACCTCCTAGTTGGCTCGGTGATTGTGCCGCGGTGCCCTCTTCATGGAAGTTTGTAAGAGGCCTGGGCTTCTCCTTCGTGGAGCTCGTGAAGTGGTTTTGGAGCTCGCCATCTTCAGGGTGGAGGAAAAGGTAGCCATAAGAGGAAGCCCTATCTTCGTGAGGGGGAAGGAGAAGAAGGTGAGCTTTTGTAGCATTCGGAGGTCCTTCGTGGTAACCCGCACGTCTTCAACGGTAATTAGCTTACTTACGAGTAATTGAGCATCGGGATACATCTTCATCTCCACGTGCCTCAGTTATTTCTATATCCGAGGTTATTTCCCTGTGTTAGCCTTTGAGCTTAAAGTTATTTATGTCTTGCTTATCACCTGTGAAATATATCTTGTGCTATCTTTCTTAGATTTAATTGTTATTGGTGCACTTAGTTAAGTCTAGATTTATTAGGTTTTGTGTTTAAAAATAAACGTTAGTTTAATTCTGTATTCTTTCAAACCTAATCCATAATTGTTTTTAAAAACGCCTATTCCCCCTCTAGGCGACATCTCGATTCTTTTAGCCGCATCATACTTCCTTTTACCCCTAGGTGCGGCTACACCTTTCATCTGCATACACCATACTGCTTTATATAAAACACACTACGATATTACGACAAAAGTTTTGTTTGTTGTGCGCATCTCGCAATCTACCTACACAATCTAAAAAAACATTGCTATCACATTATCCATCTGGGTAAAATTGTCCCTAGAATTGCTGATTATTTTTAAGCCATTACCTATCCCGGAACATACGGCGCCAAAGCACGCATCAACCTTGGTGGGCGAGTCAAGCCGAGTTTGACTAGACTAGACAGTTTGGGACGACTAGGATGACAGCAACCTTGGATTGGATGACCCAGCTAGGACAAGGAGGGCCGGCACGGCGTCCGATCGAGGTAGGGGGGAAAAGGTGGAAAATATTCTTGTGCATGCGTTGGATTTCCAGCGGCGAGACGATCCAACGCGACGGCACGAGGAAAGGAGGGACAAAAGCTGGAGCGCAGCGCGCACGCGGTCTCCAGGCCGGCCATCATCATCACCACCGTCGACCGATCGTGCGTCAAGCCCAGCGCCAGCCGATCGAGAGTCCCTAGAGCTGCTGCCTAAATCCGCTCGCGTCGCGTCGCTCCTTTTTGGAAGCACGAAAGCTAATGTGGCCGCCAGCCTTTTGTCCCCAGAGTAAGCTGCTGCCGGCGCTAGCTAGCTAGCTGCGAAAGAAGAAGACCCTCTCATTCCCATCTCTGAAGCTGGAAGCCGTTGCGCCCTACGGCTGCTTGCGCTTGTACCCTGTGATCTAGTATATCTTTGACCGCTGTTTCTCCATCTCCTGCTCGTCGCGGGCACTGTAGGCAGTGCCTGGAAGGCTGGAACTACAACTGCAACGGTTGGTCCAAGGCGTATGGTTCTTTCGGCACAAGCTAATTAATTAGTAGGATGACCAGCTCTGCAGTTCCTTGCATTTTGGCTAGCTGCGTGGGCTGGGGCTGCTTGTCTACCTACGGTGTCTGGGCCAAAAAGCATGTTTAGCATATCCCTTATATCACGTTAATTTTTTTTATAAAAATATATTAGTACCAAGATAATATCAATTACACCATATGTAAACAAGAAAAAGTCTAGACATCAATGATACACAAGCAAAAAAAAAAATGCGCCTACCAAACCAATTAGAGACTCGCATCAGGAATAGCCCCACCAACGACACCTCAGAACTGAATAAACTTTCCCCAAAACGACACCTCTAGCAAGAAACAGTGCACAGACACTATTGTAGTTCGGACTCACCAACAAGTGAAGAAGGTCCAGCCTCCAGACAATGCCTTTAACAAAGAAATGATTAAGAAGACACCATTGCCAGGTGCAACCATCAAAGATCAGACCTAGGGTTTTCACCTCAAAAACTAAGATAAGAAGCACAATCACAGCCAAGAACACTACCAAGGACACCACGTCCACTTGTAAACAACACTGCTACAAACATCGATCTCCGACACGCATACTCTAGCCAAACCACTGCGAGTACCCCCAAGGCTTTGCAACAAGATTCGTCTTGTCCTAGTCCATTCCGAACACACAAGAATAGCCGCACACACGTGCATGGTCCAGGCATGAATTCCACGTGACCAAAGATCTTGTACATGCAAAACAGTTGCCCCGTCACTACTAGGAAAACCTCTATAGGTAGTACAGCTACCCGTAGCGCATTGTATATGTGGTGCGCTGCGGGTATTTACCCGTAGCGCATGTGTGTACATGCGCTGCGTGTATGTCACATACCCGCAGCGCACCATATATAAAATGCGCTACGGGTATATGTAGGCCCGGATGGGAAGCTCTGCCCATACTTACCCATAGCGCATGTGATATACATGCGCTGCGGGTAGTTCAACCACCCGTAGCGCACCTATACACATGCGCTACGGGTAAGTGTGGGCAGAGGCAGTGCCATGTTACCCGTAGCGCATGTGTATAGGTGCGCTACGGGTAGTTGAACTACCCGCAGCGCATGTATATCACATGCGCTACGGGTAACCTGGGATTCAGATTTCTAAGGCATTGAGCCACCTAACACCAATCATTGCCCCCTCTCTTCCCCCTCTCATTCTGGTCGTCCCCCTCCTCCTCCCCAACCTATTTCCATCATTCTTTCACCTATTTTAGCTTATTAGAGCTATTTTGGTTGGTAGATATGAGAGTGCAATGTCTCCCAACCTTTAGATATCACTTTATTACATTCTCGTCCATACACAATCTCTCGGGCTCTCGTATCGCGGTAACTTCTATAATAGGTGAGTAATATGAGGACATCCATGCTTAAGATTGTATGGCAACGGTGTTTATATGCCCTACAGGTATGCTTGTACGCGCGTGTGGCATCGTTTGTTTGTATATATATATGTATGCATTAGCTTGGATATGTTTATGAAATGTTGATTTGCCGATGGTGCCAATGTTGTTTTGCCGAAATGTTGATTCACTTCCATTTCGGCATATTTTGGCACCACGCATAGGTCCAAATTTAGGCAAGGTCATGCCGAAATTTTCGGACGACCATATGTGTATGTGGCCGGTTTTAAAATATTCTCTTGCTCTTTATATACCAGGCGACCATGGTCCGCTCGATGAGCGAAGGCATCGTGGCAAGATATATGAAAACCGCAACCCACGATATGATTCAAAATAACCAGACGGAGATAAAATGTCCGTGTAAGAGATGCAAACTGAAGTGCTATCTCGACCCTTGATACGTCTCAAACGTATCTATAATTTTTGATGCTCCATGCTTGTTTTTACACCATTTGTCTACTGTTTTGTTACACTTAGTGGCACTTTTATGCATTTTCCGGAACTAACCTACTAACAAGTTGCCACAGTGCCAGTTCCCTGTTTTCTGCTGTTTTTGTGTTTCAGAAGAGCTACAAAGGAAATATTCTCAGAATTGGACAAAACAAGTTCCAGAAGTCTTATTTTTCCCGTAAGCTTCCCGAAGACCGAAAGAGAGCCGGAGGGGGAACAGAGGCCGCCCTCACACATAGGTGGCACGGCCTAGGCCCTGGCCGCGCCACCCTGGTGTGAGGAGCCCCTGGCTGCCCTCTGACGACGCCCCTTCGCCTATATAAAGCCTCGGGACGGAAAACCCTAAGGGAGTCGGCGAAATTTCCAGAACAGTTCCGCAGCGCCGTCGCCGTCGAAGCCAAATTTCGGGGGACAGAAGTCTCTGTTCCGGCACCCTGCCGGGACGGGGAAGTGCCCCCAGAGCCATCTCCATCGGTCTCCATCGCCGTCTCCGCCGTCTCCATCGACCTCACCGCCATCTCCATCAACCTTGCTGTCTCCTATGATGAGGAGGGAGTAGTTCATCCCCGGGGCTGAGGGCTCTACCGGTAGCTATGTGGTTCACCTCTCTCTCCCATGATGTGATCTTTATGTGATCGTGAGCTTTGTATCATGTTGAACAAGTAGATGTTATTATTCAGATATTATGTGTACTCTAGTGTGTTATTAAAGTAATCTATTCCTCCTGCCATGGTGTAACGGTGACAGTGCATGCATCGTGGTGGTACTTCGTCTAGGCTACGATTGTGATCTTTTATGGATTATGAGAATAATTATCACTATGATAGTATTGAAGTGATCTATTCCTCCTTTCATGGTGTAATGTTGACAGTGTGTGCACCGTGTTAGTACTTGGTCTAAGTTGCAATAGTATCTATCTTGAGTTGTGATTTGATTTGGATATCTCTATGAGTGGTGTTTGTCAAGTACTTGATGAACTTTGAGGAGTGCTTCGTAGCCCTACGCAATGATTAGTGTTATTCAATAGGAGAGTAATTCAGAGTACCATAGTGAAGAGAAGTTATTTATTTGTTCAATTATGTTATATTTGTTGGGCGTGTGTCCACTAGTGAAAGTATGATCCCTAGGCCTTGTTTCCAAGCTTTGCACACCGTTTACTTGCTGTTTTGTTACTTGTTTGCTTGCTGCCATTTTTATTCCAGATTGCATTTACTACTTATAATCATCCATACCACTTGTATTTCACTATCTCTTCGCCGAACTAGTGCACCTATACATCTGACAAGTGTATTGGGTGTGTTGGGGACACAAGAGACTTTCTGTATCGTAATTGCAGGGTTGCTTGAGAGGGATAGCTTTGACCTCTTCCTCCCTGAGTTCGATAAACCTTGGGTGATCCACTTAAGGGAAACTTGCTGCTGCTCTACAAACCTCTGCACTTGGAGGCCCAACACTGTCTACAAGAACAGAAGCGTGTGTAGACATCAAGCTCTTTTCTGGCGCTGTTGCCGGGGAGGTAAGGTAAAAGGTACTCGCATCCTCCTGTGTGAGTGCTCAGAGTTATTTCCTTTAGATTCTGCAATTACATCTTTTTGTTTCTTGTTTTTATTTGCACTAGTTAGGCTTAATGGAAAACAAAGAGTTCTTTAGTCTTTTTCCTGAGTTTAGATATGAAGTGTTTGAAGAGAAAATTGAAAAACCTTTGGAGCTTAATTTGCATGCTAATAGTGTTGTTAGTATGAATGCTTTGAATCCCGTTATTGCTAATGCTATAGAAAAGTCTAAGCTTGGGGAAGCTGGTTTTGTTAAGTATGATATTTTTAGTCCCCCAGTTTTAGTGGAGAAAATTTGCTCTGATGATATTTTATCTCCCATATGTGATGTTCCTTCTTA
This sequence comes from Dactylis glomerata, assembly GCA_007115705.1. Lineage (NCBI taxonomy): Eukaryota > Viridiplantae > Streptophyta > Magnoliopsida > Poales > Poaceae > Dactylis > Dactylis glomerata. The sequence goes on from QXEO01000340.1 coordinate 431,169, forward strand.
TGATGATATGTTTGATGAGTATGCTTTGCGACATAGTAGTTCTCTAGCTTGTGATGATACTAAACCTCTAGTTTATGATGGTTACAATGATGAGTATAATATTTTCAGTTCACCTACTGTTGAGGAGAAAAATAGTTATGATTACAATATGCCTCCTGTTTTTGATGATTATGGTGATGAGAATAATTATTCTGTTGAATCTGCTCCTAATACGATTGTTCCTGTGGGGAGTATTCATTCTTTTATGCATGTAGCTCGTGATAGGGATGCTTTATGTGACAGTTATATTGTTAGTTCTATTCATGATGCTACTGAAAGTTATTATGAGAGAGGGAAACATGGTTTGATGGATCTCAACAATATTAAGTTTCCCCTCTTTATGTTGCAAATCTTGAAGTGGGACTTGTTTTATCTATCCATGCTTGCTACTATGTGCCTCGTTGATTTATTTTCTTACAAGATTCCTATGCATAGGAAGTGGTTCAGATATAAATGTCTTTCACATCTACTTTTTGATGCTCTCTATTGCTTTAAGTTCCTATATGGCGCCTTTGCCTCAAGATCTTATATGGCGCCCACATGAGCATCTTTGCCAATTACTGCGCCTAGCTCAAAGACGTTAAAGAAAAGCACTCTTAGGCGATAACCCATTATTTTATTTTCAGTACTTTTTCTTTTATTTGAGTCTTGGAAGTTATTACTACTGTAATGACCTCTCCTTATCCTTTTTATTTTGTTGTTGTGCCAAGAGAAGCCTCTAATTTGAGTGAGGTAAGATGTGGGGATGTTGCTGTCTGAAACAGTTTTCGGTGCTGCACCGTAAAAATTTGTGAAAATTCTCTGTATATCTTTTGGACCTGCGATTTCTTCTGCATATGCCTCAGGTTATATCCAAACTTTCGTTAGTTGAACACTTTTTTATTTGAGCAACAGAAAACCCCTCAAAAATTCAACCTTTGTCAGCTATTCTGTTTTGACAGATTTATGCCACTATTTGTGTTTGCCGCTTTATCGCTTTCTTTTGAGTTCTTTTGATCATGGAACTTTTGGGGAAGTTGCTACAGTAGTATATACTTTATATGTTGTGGTTTTAGGTTGAAACCTGAAGCAAAAAGGGTTGATTCGTTACTATGCTTACACTAATGTTGCTAATAGAATTGTGTTTAGTTTTGTATGAAGGAAGTTTTCAAGTGTAGGGATTGGAGAATGATGAGATGAGATGAAGAATGGACAAAAGCTCAAGCTTGGGGATGTCACCCCAAGAAATATCCAAGAAGTACAAGCGTCAAAGCTTGGGGATGCCCCCGAGGCACCCCCTTCTTCATCGGCAAAAATCATGTCACCTTTCAAAACACTATATTTTTATTGCTTCATGCACTATGCGTTTTTTTGGAGCGTCAGTTGTTTTTGTTTTTAGTTTTATTTTTCTTTGTTTGCTGAAATAAATGGTTAGATCACATCATGTTTCTTTTGGAGGAGATGAGCTCGCTTTTTATTTTCCAAGAACGCTCTAGTTTTCATTCTTATCAAAAACCGAGTGTTCTTCTTTTTCTGCTACTGCTTTTGGTTTTCGTTTTCGCCTTGATTTGCGTTCAGACCTTGTCATATCTCTTCATCAAGGTGTATTTTTGCCTCTGATCTTTATTGGTTTTCATCAAAAGAGGTGTCTTAAAAATTTTCAAATGGTGTTGGAAAAGAGAAAAAGCTTTATGCAAAAAAGTGGTACAAGAAGGAGCTTGTGTAGACTGCGGCTTAGGCTTTTGCATGTCGTGCTTGATGTCTTTTTGATAGTATGCTTAGTGGTTTTTCTATAGCATGACTTGTCTCAAATAACTGAGATTGCTTAATGAGCCTTTGAAAAAATCATGCGTTGTTTTTATTATATGGAAGCATTTATTTGGTTTTCTCCTTTGATGCTTTATTTGGGTTGACTTGGCGCATGCTCACACATGTTAGACTCATACAAAGTTGCCAATAGCCTCTATGATCATTGAGTTTTTGACTTTTGATGCCATCTTATGCTTCTTTTAATGTTGCTTTGTCGCTTTGCATGATTATGGCCGTTATTGCTCTCTTAGTTGGTCACTCCCAGTCTTTTGCTAGCCCTCATTTTGTACTGAGTATGAGCTCTACTCGTGCATCCAACTCCTAAAAACCAAGTTTGCCATTGTGTCCACTATAAATTCCTATGCATGGTATTTGTAAGCCATTCCAAGTAAATTTTCATGTGCTACCTTTCAAAAAAACCTTCAAAATACTTCTCATTTTGTGACACTGTTTTTAGCTCATGGGGACGTAGTGGTCGGATTTGCTATCTTCCATATTGCTTATTCCAAAAAAAGGGAAAAAAGAAAAGAAAAAAGGCACTCCTCCATGGAATGTGAATGTTGGTGGGCACCCGATGGAATCGGTTAGCCATGGTTTGAGAAAGGAAAAAAGGTGGGGAGGAGTGCCAAGTTTTATAAAAGAGCACAAAAGTGCCAATCTCTCTCTCTCTCAAAAACTTGCTTCATTTTTGTATGGAAGATAGTAAGAACCCCATTGCCAGTCGTTGACAAAAGCAACCACCTCTCAAAACCAATTTTTATCTCTCTGTTTTACAAATGAAAAGCTCTAGCACTTGTGAAATCACTGCTTCCCTTTGTGAAGGGCCTTTCTTTTACTTTTATGTTGAGTCACCACCTTCTATCTTTATGCACCGTCTAAGAGAGCATAGTTGTCATTCTGAGTATAATGTGCATTGTCCCAAAGTTTTCATTGATTGATTCATACTGTTGGTTTCACTTGTTCTTAAATTATTTGTATCTAGTCGCCCTCTTAAACTTGAAGGTGTCCTATGCATTTATGTTTTGCTCTCTCATGAAGGACAAGCTGAAAACCATTTGTATGTTTTTCCATATGATTTGAATACACATTTGACTTTCATTGTTTCACTATTCATGATATTTTGTTTGTGTTTCTTTTCATGTTATAACATGGTTGCTAAGTTTCTATTGTCATGATTATATCTTTCATGCCCATGTTTTAAGTTCTTATGATCCCAGCTCACAATGCTTACATATATGATCAAGATTGTGTAGGTGCATGTCACCTCAAAAATTATTCTTTTGTTATCACTTACCTACTCGAGGACGAGCAGGAGTTAAGCTTGGGGATGCTTGATACGTCTCAAACGTATCTATAATTTTTGATGCTCCATGCTTGTTTTTACACCATTTGCCTACTGTTTTGTTACACTTAGTGGCACTTTTATGCATTTTCCGGAACTAACCTACTAACAAGTTGCCACAGTGCCAGTTCCCTGTTTTCTGCTGTTTTTGTGTTTCAGAAGAGCTACAAAGGAAATATTCTCAGAATTGGACAAAACAAGTTCCAGAAGTCTTATTTTTCCCGTAAGCTTCCCGAAGACCGAAAGAGAGCCGGAGGGGGGACAGAGGCCGCCCTCACACATAGGTGGCACGGCCTAGGCCCTGGCCGCGCCACCCTGGTGTGAGGAGCCCCTGGCTGCCCTCTGACGACGCCCCTTCGCCTATATAAAGCCTCGGGACGGAAAACCCTAAGGGAGTCGGCGAAATTTCCAGAACAGTTCCGCAGCGCCGTCGCCGTCGAAGCCAAATTTCGGGGGACAGAAGTCTCTGTTCCGGCACCCTGCCGGGACGGGGAAGTGCCCCCAGAGCCATCTCCATCGGTCTCCATCGCCGTCTCCGCCGTCTCCATCGACCTCACCGCCATCTCCATCAACCTTGCTGTCTCCTATGATGAGGAGGGAGTAGTTCATCCCCGGGGCTGAGGGCTCTACCGGTAGCTATGTGGTTCACCTCTCTCTCCCATGATGTGATCTTTATGTGATCGTGAGCTTTGTATCATGTTGAACAAGTAGATGTTATTATTCAGATATTATGTGTACTCTAGTGTGTTATTAAAGTAATCTATTCCTCCTGCCATGGTGTAACGGTGACAGTGCATGCATCGTGGTGGTACTTCGTCTAGGCTACGATTGTGATCTTTTATGGATTATGAGAATAATTATCACTATGATAGTATTGAAGTGATCTATTCCTCCTTTCATGGTGTAATGTTGACAGTGTGTGCACCGTGTTAGTACTTGGTCTAAGTTGCAATAGTATCTATCTTGAGTTGTGATTTGATTTGGATATCTCTATGAGTGGTGTTTGTCAAATACTTGATGAACTTTGAGGAGTGCTTCGTAGCCCTACGCAATGATTAGTGTTATTCAATAGGAGAGTAATTCAGAGTACCATAGTGAAGAGAAGTTATTTATTTGTTCAATTATGTTATATTTGTTGGGAGTGTGTCCACTAGTGAAAGTATGATCCCTAGTGAAAGGGCATTTCCCTAATAAATGTATTTTGGTGTTTGTTAACAACATTTGGTGATTTAACTATGCTATTAAAGTTCTGCAGATTTTCTAGGTTATTTCAGGATCTCGCGGAGGTACACCCCAAAAAGGTAGAAAAGATCGGAGCCCGTAGTCCAGTAGTGGAGTTAGGGCTTAGTTGTCTTGCAAGGTGCTTCGCGAAGGTGGAAATGGTGGAGAGGGGTTCCACAAAGTGCTGCTGTTGCTTCTTCTAGGGCGGAGACTCCGGCCCTGTTAGCCGGAGACTCCGGCCTAGGGGATTCGCCCCAGCAATCCTCCTAGTTGGTCAGTTCAGATGCCCTCCCGGAGTTGGGCCGGAGACTTTCTGTCTCTGGCCGGAGACTCCGGGTGGGCCGGAGACTCCGGTCTGTCCGGCTGGGTCCTGGTTTGCTAGGGCTTGGACGAGTCAGTGACCAGGCCGGAGTTGGGCCAGAGACTTCTGTCTCTGGCCGGAGACTCTGGCCCTGGAGTCACTTAGGGCGGAGACTCCGGCCCTCCTGGCCGGAGACTCCGGCCCTAGTCGTCCAGCAACGGCTACATTTCGTGGAGGACTATATAAAGCCTTCTTCTACCTCAAGAAGGGGCTGCGGCTTCCACTCTCTCTCCTCCATTGTTTCAAAGCTTCAAAGCACTAGTTCTCTCTCCCTAGCCAATAGAACTCAAAGCCCTTTTGGGATTTGAGGGAGAAGACCTAGATCTACACTTCCACCAAGGCGATTTGATTTCCCCCCTCTCTTTGTTGAGGGGCTTGTAACTTGTTTGATTCATCGGATTCCTAGCCGGAAGAAGCCGTCCTCCAAGCTTAACTTTGTGTGTAAGAGCTTGGTGGGCCTATTGGGAGCCTCCAATTGAGTTGTGGAGCTTGCCCCAATACTTTGTGTAAAGGTGTCGTGCCGCCTTCAAGGGCATCGCTTAGTGGAGCGTGAACTCGCCTTTGTGGCTTGTTCACCGGAGAATAGGGTGAGCCTTTGTGGCGTTGGTGGCCTTTGTGGCACCACACCTCTCCAACGTAGACGTACTTCCCGTAACAAGGAAGGAACTACGGGAATACATCCTTGTGTCTTCGTGTCTCCATTGTGGTTACCTCTATCCTTTACTCGTACCTTTACTTATATTGTTATTGCTAGCTTGCTTGTCACTCTAGGTAAATTCACTTAGTAGCACATCTAGAGAATTTACCTTCTTGTCTAGCCTTAACTTGAAAAGAAGTAAAAAAATTGGGTAGCTCCTATTCACCCCCCCCCTCTAGTCGCTCATACGATCCTTTCAATTGGTATCAGAGCGTGGTCTCTTATTCGGGCTTAACCGCCTAAGAGTTTGAGCGACTATGGAAGGGGATAAGAGTAAAGAAACTCCTCCCGAAGATACTCCTCCATCTATCTCTTCCTCTTCAATCTCACGTGAGGAGCATTTGGCGTCCTTGGACACAATGCAAACCACCATGAGATTGGAGATGAAGGCTATGTTTGAGGAATATTTTGGAAGAAAACCTTCCGGGCCCACTGACCCAAACACCACACCTAGTGTGGAACTCTCCTTGGCTAAGGTGAAGCCACCTAACAATGGCTCCACCTCCGCCGAGAATAAAGGTGACCCTCCTAAGGAAAATGATGGTCCGGCAAAGGGTGCTAACATTCCACCCCCTAACACTTACTCCCCTCCACCGGTCCATTATCCTATGCCACACATTAACAACATGGGATCTCCACCTAAGCTTGATTCTCGCAATTTTATTAAATGGCAAGGTCTAATGAAATCTCATATTTCTAGCTCTTCTACTCATTTGTGGAGGGTCATACAAAATGGCTTTGCACCTCATGATCCTCTCAATTTGACCGGAAGGGAAGAAGTTGATGAGCAACTCAATGCCACCGCCAAGCATCTCCTTCAACAAGCCATACCGGATACTCATGCGGTACACATCAACAACTTGAGCACCACCAAGGAAGTATGGGACTATCTCACTATGCTCTTTATTGGGAATGAGAGTATTCGGTCCTCCAAGTTTGATGAGCTCAAGAGTGAAGAGAGGGATTTCATTATGCGTGACAATGAGACTCCCGATGAGATGTATCAAAGGATCTTGGCTCTTGCAACGGCCTTGACCGGGTTTGGGTGCAAAGACAATGGTGATGCTATATCAAGCGTATGTTCATTACCTCCATCAACCCAAGAGAACCCATGCGGTCCGAGATAATCCGTTCAAGACCGGATTTTGGGAGTATGACCTCAAATGAAGTTCTTTGCGAGTTCACTGCCTTGTCTATCTTGAAGAAGAACGCGGAAGAGACTAGAGCTCGTGTTCTTGCCGGACAAGGTGTTCACAATCTTGCTCTCAAGGCCAAGGTGGTGTCCAAGCAAGGTGAAGGAGAAGAAGAAATATATGAAGAAGAGTGTTGGTCTCCGGAAGATCTCAAGTTTGCACTCCATGAACACTTGGCTCTCAATGCAAATGCTTTTTGGGATGCCAACAAGCACAAGACGAAGGGATCCAAGTTCAAATCCTTTCCAAGGAAGGGTGGTGACTCTAAAGTGAGGCATTGCTACAATTGTGGAGGAATCAAGCACTTCATCGCCGAATGTCCTTATGAGAACAAGGAGGACAATGAAGGCCGGCTCATCCCCAAGCGCCGGTCATCAAAGTTCTATCCATCCAAGAAGCATGGGAACAAGGACAACAAGAAGAAAGGGGAAAGGGTGTTGGTGGTTCATGAGGAGTATGACTCCAGGTCCGATGATGATGACTCCGATGATGAAGAGAATGGAGAAGTGGCCGCCATTGCCATTGTCTCCACTCCACCTACATCCCTCTTCAACTCACAAAATGAGAACACCACCATCACCACCCACAAGTGTCTTATGGCCAAGGCCTCGGAGGTAACCTCATCACCTACTCCTTCATCATCTCATTCCAATTCTACTTCTATGGATGATGTGAGTAGTCTTAAGATTAAGAAAGAACTAGTTTCTTGTGATGAATTTATTGCTAACATGAAGGGGCCAACCAAGATATACTTTGAGACACTAATGTGTGAAATTGGTGATGCCCATGACACTATCAAGGAGAAGGAGGAGTTGGAAAGACTAGCCGCCGATGATATTGGCTCTCTATCAATTGAGCTCGAAGAAGAGCAAAACTTGAGAGTCTCTTTAGAGGAGAAATTATTGGGACTAGAAGAGTCTCATAATCTAATCTTATCAAAACTCACTAAAGAACGTGACCATGCTCTTGCTATGGTCAAGTTGCTTAAAAAGGAGAAAGTTGAATTTGACGTTGGTCATAATGATCTTCGTGAGAAGCTTGAGAAGCTTGAAGAAGCCCACAAGGCTTTGGAAGGCAAATTCTCGCATCTCACCAAGATTCGTGAACAACTTCAAATTCAACTAACTATTGAACAATCTAAAGTCCCACCAATGCAAGTTATTGAAGTTCCTTGTTCTTCTAACTCTATTTGTGATCATAGTGATATCATTGAGGAGAATAATAGGTTGAAGGCTGATCTTGCTAAGGGCCTTGCTACTTGCATTCAAGGAGAGAAGAATCTCAATGATCTCTTGAACAATCAAAGATTGTTCAAGGGAAAGGAGGGCCTCGGATTTGTTGCCGAGTCCTCAAAGAAAGGGGATCTTTGTTTGGTGGCCATGCCCTCAAAGAAGAAGAAGAATAAGAAGAACAAGAAGAAGGCAAAGCCTGCTGCTGCTCCTACTCCTCATGTCCCCTTTGATATTTGTTACACCGAGGAGGAGTGGGAGGAGCTGAATGGAAAGAAGAAAATCGAGGAGACCGGAGTCTCCGGATCAAAGGCTCCGGAGTCTCCGGTTAGTTCATCTACCCCGGAGTCTCCGCTCCCAAAGGCCGGAGTCTCCGGCCCTTCTCACAATAATTTTGCAGGAAAATATAACCCTCATTATGTTCTTCTTAGGGACTATTATGGCGATGTCTATGCTAAATATGTTGGTCCCTATGATGGTTGCATTGAATATGCTATTTGGGTACCTAAGATTCTTGTGACTAATAAAAGAGGACCCATTCAAAAATGGGGACCTAAAACCAAGAATTAATCTCTTGTAGGACATTGCTTCCGGAGGAGGAAAATGGATTATTGATAGTGGTGCCACAAGCCACATGACCGGAAGCAAAGATATTGTGGAAGATCTAAAGCCAAATACTTCAAATGTCACGGTTTCATATGGTGATAAGTCATCCTCTAAGGTACTTGGTTTCTGTAAGGTGGTGATCACTCCGGACGTGTCCCTAGTGAATGTCATGCTTGTCGAAACCATTGGTTATAATTTACTTTCCATTCATCAACTTGCTACTATGGGCTATGCCACATATTTTGATGTTGATATTGTGGTCATCATGTGGAGTAAGTCTCTCAAGGTTGCCTTTGTTGGGTATGTCGAAAATGGCTTGTATGTGGTGGACTTCTCGGAGAAACCCACTACGGCCGCGATATGCCTAATTGCTAAGGCCGACGTGGGATGGCTTTGGCATCGCCGGTTAGCCCACGTCAATATGAGAGCTTTGCAAAATCTCTACACCGGCGGCCACATACTCGGACTAAAGGATGTTTCTTTTGCCAAAGATCGTGTTTGTAGGGCATGTATTGAAGGGAAGATGCATGAAACAAGCCATCCGAGCAAGACTATTATCTCTTCCAAGAGGTGCTTGGAGCTCCTTCACATGGACCTCTTTGGACCTCCCACTTATGCAAGTCTTGGTGGCAAGAAGTATTGCTTGGTGATTGTCGATGACTATTCAAGATATACTTAGGTTTATTTCTTTGAGTTCAAGAGTGAGACCCAACAAACCGTCAAAGACTTTGCCACCGAAGTTGAGCGTCAATTCAATACCACCATATTGACTATAAGAAGTGACAATGGCACCGAGTTCAAGAACTACTCCCTAAATGAGTTTCGTAGTGATGCGGGTATCAAACATCAATATTCCGCTGCATATACCCCGCAACAAAATGGAGTTTCCGAGAGGAAGAACCGGACTCTTATGGATGCGGCAAGAACTATGTTGGCAGAGTTCAAGTCTCCATACAACTTTTGGGCCGAAGCTATTAATACCGCATGCCATGCCACCAACCGGCTTTATCTCCGCAAGAACTTGAACAAGACTCCATATGAAATTCTTACCGGGCAAAAGCCCAACATCAAGTACTTCCGGGTATTTGGTTGTAAGTGTTTCTATCTCAAGAAAGGTGTTCGTTTGTCAAAATTTGATTCTAAAGCTATAGAGGGTATCTTTGTTGGTTACTCCACGGACTCACATTCCTATAGGATCTATAGCAAGTCCACCGGGCATGTTATAGAGACTTGTAATGTGAGGTTCGATGAAGATAATGGTTCCTTTGTGGGACAAAGTGGTGTTCGTGATGTAGGTGACGAAATTCCTCCCCAAGCCATAAGAAGAATGGGTGTCGGATTCTTCCGGCCCATTGAGGGACACCTTTTGGCCGAAGGAGAAGGACAATGCTCTACACAAGTGGAGCCTTCACCTGCTGAACACCCACAGGACATTGACCAAAGACAAGCTGCACACCCTCAACCTCAAGATCATCCCACCGAGCAATCTTGCCCGGAGTCTCCGGCCCCTGTGGTCCGGACTCTCCGGCCTATACCGGAGTCTCCGGGTATGGATACCGGAGTCTCCGGGGGTGATCAAGGCTTTGATGAAGATCCTTCAGAATTCTGTGGCTATGGGCCACTTGATGATCAAGGCAATCCAACTGGTCAAGGCGAGGACCAGAACAGTGATCATGAAGATGATCAAGTAGTCTCTCAAGAATCTCCTCTTGAGGCTCGCACTCGCCGTGAGAAGAAGCTTGAAGCCATTCTTCGACGAAGAAGCATATCCTTGGAAAATGTTGTTGGGAGTGTTCGTAAAGGTGTCTCCACAAGGAGGCAACTTTCTAACTTTAGCTCTCATCATGCTTTTGTCTCATGTGTAGAACCCAAGAAAGTTTATGAGGCGCTTGAGGATCCGGATTGGCTTGATGCCATGCATGATGAACTCAACAACTTCGAGCGCAACAAAGTGTGGACTCTAGTAGAAAGACCCAAAGATTGCCGTAATGTCATTGGGACCAAGTGGATCTTCAAGAACAAGCAAGATGCAAATGGCATTGTCATTCGTAACAAGGCAAGATTGGTGGCTCAAGGTTTCTCCCAAGTTGAGGGTATTGACTTTGGTGAAACTTTCGCTCTCGTTGCCCGTCTTGAATCCATTCGCATCTTACTTGCATATGCATCTCATCATAACTTTAAACTTCAACAAATGGATGTTAAAAGTGCATTTCTCAATGGTCCCTTAAATGAATTGGTTTTTGTGAAGCAACCCCCGGGTTTTGAAAACCCTAAGTTTCCTAACCACGTTTACAAACTTGATAAGGCGCTCTATGGGCTCAAACAAGCCCCATGTGCGTGGTATGAGCACCTTAAAGAGTTGTTGGTTGATCGTGGTTTTGAAATTGGGGTGATCGATCCCACTCTTTTTACTAAGAAGGTCAATGGGGAGCTTTTAATTTGCCAATTATATGTTGATGATATTATATTTGGCTCTACTAACAAAGCTTTCAATAATGAGTTTGCCAAGCTCATGACCGACAAGTTTGAGATGTCTATGATGGGGGAGCTAGAGTTCTTCCTTGGATTTGAAGTCAAACAATTGAAGGGAGGGACTTTTGTGAACCAAGCCAAATATACCCAAGACATGCTCAAGAGGTTCGAGATGATAGGAGTCAAAGGTGCAAAGACTCCCATGCCAACAAAGGTTAATCTTGATCTCGATCCTAATGGTAAAGAAGTGGATCAAAAACTTTATAGATCTATGATTGGTTCCTTGCTTTACCTTTGTGCATCTAGACCGGACATTATGTTAAGTGTGGGAGTTTGTGCACATTTTCAAGCCGCACCAAAAGAAAGCCACTTAGTGGCGGTCAAAAGAATCTTTCGATATTTAGTGAATACCCCTAAATTTGGTCTTTGGTATCCAAAAGGAGCAAGTTTTGATCTTGTAGGTTACTCGGATTCGGATTGGGCGGGAGACAAAGTGGAACGGAAATCAACCTCCGGGGCTTGCCAATTTCTTGGTAGGTCTTTGGTGTGTTGGTCATCTAAGAAACAAAATTGTGTGTCTCTCTCTACCACCGAAGCCGAATATGTAGCCGCGGCTAGTTGTTGTGCACAACTTTTATGGATGAGGCAAACTTTGAAGGATTACGGTGTCATTTTTGACAAAGTGCCTCTTTTATGTGATAATGAAAGTGCAATCAAGATCGCTCACAACCCGGTGCAACACAACAAGACGAAGCATATTGAGATTCGTCATCATTTCATTCGGGATCATGTCAACCGTGGAGATATTGAACTATCTTATGTTGGCACTCATGAGCAACTTGCCGATATATTCACAAAGCCTCTTGATGAAGCAAGATTCCGGGAATTGAGGCATGAACTAAATATCATTGATTCAAGCAATGTGGCTTGAGCTAGGTGCATTTACTCCCATACTTCAACGTGTGTGTTGTTCTAGATGTGGGCATGGAGATATGGGGAGTGCGGTCCTAATTGATTGGACTATCCCTCCCCCCATAATGCCAATAGTAAGCATATTGTTCTATCTTGTCATTTGTGATATTTTTGAGCTTAATCGATGAGTCTAGGTTTTGGGCCCAAGATATATCTTTGCGGTGCCATACCTATATACTCATACATGGTGGCCTTTTGGTCACCAACCTCCCTAGTGGAGGAGTTTCCCATTTGATTTTATTGTCTTATTTTTATGGGAACATGCTCATGTTTGGTCTTATTTGATTTTATTTGCATGTTTGCAAACATGAGCATTTTGTACCACACAGTGACAATGTGTCCATCCCAAGCCTATCTCATCCTCAAACATACTTAATCTTCAAATGACATGTCCTTTATACACCATAAATGTTGATCTGGTCAAGAGGGGCCGGAGACTCCGGGGTTTACAGCCCGGAGACTCCGGTGGGCCGGAGACTCCGGGGTAAGTACCAGAGACTCCGGCCGGGTGGTTTCAACTCAAATACTTAGGGCACGGGGTGGGGAAGAACGGTTCATTCTTCCCCATCCACCCCCGTGCCTCTACTCCACCCCTGCCGTCCTCTTGCCCACAGATCGACCCCCGGAGCCTCTCCAAGCTTCGGGATCTGCCGTGCCACCGGCAAAACAAGTTCTTGGTGGTGTGGGATCAATCCCACCGATCGATTTTGTGCCATGGACTCCGGTAAACTTGCCCTCAATCTCCTCCATCTAGTTCTCCCTAGATCTATGAGATTTGCATGTTTCCCTTAGTTTGATATGGTATACTACCTTCTAGTGGCTATCAATCATCTTCTTAGCAACTCTTTTGTGGATTTTGCACTCGATTTGTTCAAATGTGGTCTCCTAGGCTCGGGCTCCTGCATCCAACCGGAGACTCCGGCCCCCAGTGGCCGGAGACTCCGGCCCGAGTCCCCAGAGACTCCGGCTAGATCAGGCCTGAGTGCACTAAGTCACAGCATAGTTGCTTACTTTTTGATTCTAGGACATGTCACCTCAACCTTGCTATCTTCCTCACTCATTCACAGGTGCAGGTGGTTCTCGGAAACCGGCCGCTCATAGCAAGGACAAGTTGGTTGTCAATCCTGCCACAGGGGCTATTGCTCAGAGGTCAGTCATTGCTCAGCAAGCAAGGGATGCTAAGAGACTCAAGACGAGGATGGCTGAGGAGGAACGTGCTGAGGCAGCTAAGAAAGTCAAGTTCGATAGCCTTGTGACCTTGGAAGGGCTGTCATCATCTGAATATGTTGAGATGAGGAAGAGGGACATGTACACTCTCCCGCGGAACTCTCGTGACCGTTGCTTTGTCCGCAAAGAGCAAGAGCTGATCATGAAGGAATTCTATGCTTCTCTCAAGAAGTATCCGGTTTGCCCTCAGACGGTCATGGACTTCTCTCATTTTGCCAAGTACAGTGCATATTTTGGAGAGGCCGTGTGGATCACTCGCAAGCTTGGGCTCCATCCACTCATGTAGATTCAAGAGCCCTATAACATCACTTTGATCCATCAGTTCTTTGCTACCTTGGTGCTTGGGGATGGTGAGGAGATCCCCATGACTTGGATGACCGGAGAAGAGGTTTGTCACTCCAACTTCATGGATTTTGCTGCTCTCCTTGGGTATGAGTTTCGTGGTGCTACTACTCCTAGTGGCATGAGGATGCATGTGGATGGTGAGTACTATGAGAAGAAGAAGCTTGCTCCTCTCTACACCGGGGATGATAAGAAGATTGTCATTGGGGGCACTCTTGGGCTATCCAAATGGTCCAACATCTTGCTCCGCATATTCCGGGCCTCCATTGCCCCTCAAGCCGGTAACTTTGATGCTATTCGTGGGGCCTTGGTGAATCTCTTGGCCTACTCACATGAAGTCTATTGCAAAGGGGAGACCGCACCCGTTGAGCCACTTGATGTGATGGATTTCATTCACAAGGAGATCAATGATTGCATTCTCAACAAGAAGACTCCTCTTTTTGCCCCATTTATCATGAGGCTCATCCGTGCTCAAGGACTCAACCTTCCTCTTCTCGATGCAAACCTTGTGAATCACAAGGTTGTGAAGCTTCAACGCAAAGAACCCACCGGTCACTCCAAGGAACCTTTCACACCGGTGAGAGGTGAAGATGATGATGCCTTTGCCGAAGGAGTTTCAACTAGGAGGGGCCCAAGGATGAAGAATGCTAGCAATGCCGGCTCTAGCTCCAACAATGAGTTTGGTCAAGAATATAAGAAGCTCAATTGGTTCCAAAGGAATGTGCTTTGCATGAATGTGGACATCCGTCACAAGCAATATGAGAGCTACATTGCTCAAAAGCACATAAATGACAATCAACAAGTTCTTCACAAGGCTTTTCGGAAGTCTCAACCGGGCTATGTGGAATCTCCACCTTCCTCCTCTTCATCCGGCACTCACTCCTATGGCAAGTGGAGCAAGGGTCTGACTGACTGGCAAGCCTTTGAGGAGGTCACCTCTGGCACCTCCAATGTGCGTCATGGCAAGAATCCCATGGCTTCTGATGATATTGAAGAAGGGGATGAGGACTTCGATGCCGGTTCTGAGGACGAGCCCGAGGATGAAGACGATGAGTGATCTCATGGGCGTGTAGCATCGCTCTTTTCCCTTTTTGGTGTCTCGATGCCAAAGAGGGAGAAGTAGCTCTATTAGGATGTCTTCGTTGGGATTTGCCATGGGTTGGTTTATTTGGATTTGCATTTCGTTTGCTTTGGTCGAGACACAACTTCATGGACTTCATGTTGTGTCTCATCTATCTTAGTGTTGAACTATCGTGTGTGTGGTACGGTATTATGTTTGTGAGACTTAAGTACCTTACTTGCTAGTAAGACTATTATTAAGTTGTGCTATCTATCTTGTTAGTCTTACTTATATGCTTATGGTTAGTCTCATGTATTATTACTTGCTCTTGGTATAATTGAGAAATATATAGGGGGAGTGATGATCCTTACTTGTGTGGCTCATATTCAAATGCAAATTGTGTTGTGCACACAAGTAGGGGGAGCTTTGGCTATATATTTTATTTTATTGTGCTTATATCTTGCAAATCCGTATGTTGTCATCAAACACCAAAAAAGGGGAGATTGAAAGGGCATTTCCCTAATAAATGTATTTTGGTGTTTGTTAACAACATTTGGTGATTTAACCATGCTATTAAAGTTCTGCAGATTTTCTAGGTTATTTCAGGATCTCGCGGAGGTGCACCCCAAAAAGGTAGAAAAGATCGGAGCCCGTAGTCCAGTAGTGGAGTTAGGGCTTAGTTGTCTTGTAAGGTGCTTCACGAAGGTGGAAATGGTGGAGAGGGGTTCCACGAAGTGCTGCTGTTGCTTCTTCTAGGGCGGAGACTCCGGCCCTGTTAGCCGGAGACTCCGGCCTAGGGGATTCGCCCCAGCAATCCTCCCAGTTGGTCAGTTTAGATGCCCTCCCGGAGTTGGGTCGGAGACTTTCTGTCTCTGGCCAGAGACTCCGGGTGGGCCGGAGACTCCGGTCTGTCCGGCTGGGTCCTGGTTTGCTAGGGCTTGGACGAGTCAGTGACCAGGCCGGAGTTGGGCCGGAGACTTCTGTCTCTGGCCGAAGACTCCGGCCCTGGAGTCACTTAGGGCGGAGACTCCGGCCCTCCTGGCCGGAGACTCCGGCCCTAATCGTCCAGCAACGGCTACATTTCGTGGAGGACTATATAAAGCCTTCTTCTACCTCAAGAAGGAGATGCGGCTTCCACTCTCTCTCCTCCATTGTTTCAAAGCTTCAAAGCACTAGTTCTCTCTCCCTAGCCAATAGAACTCAAAGCCCTTTTGGGATTTGAGGGAGAAGACCTAGATCTACACTTCCACCAAGGCGATTTGATTTCCCCCCTCTCTTTGTTGAGGGGCTTGTAACTAGTTTGATTCATCGGATTCCTAGCCGGAAGAAGCCGTCCTCCAAGCTTAACTTTGTGTGTAAGAGCTTGGTGGGCCTATTGGGAGCCTCCAATTGAGTTGTGGAGCTTGCCCCAATACTTTGTGTAAAGGTGTCGTGCCACCTTCAAGGGCATCGCTTAGTGGAGCGTGAACTCGCCTTTGTGGCTTGTTCACCGGAGAATAGGGTGAGCCTTTGTGGCATTGGTGGCCTTTGTGGCACCACACCTCTCCAACGTAGACGTACTTCCCGTAACAAGGAAGGAACTACGGGAATACATCCTTGTGTCTTCGTGTCTCCATTGTGGTTACCTCTATCCTTTACTCGTACCTTTACTTATATTGTTATTGCTAGCTTGCTTGTCACTCTAGGTAAATTCACTTAGTAGCACATCTAGAGAATTTACCTTCTTGTCTATCCTTAACTTGAAAAGAAGTAAAAATTTGGGTAGCTCCTATTCACCCCCCCCTCTAGTCGCTCATACGATCCTTTCACCTAGGCCTTGTTTCCAAGCTTTGCACACCGTTTACTTGCTGTTTTGTTACTTGTTTGCTTGCTGCCATTTTTATTCCAGATTGCATTTACTACTTATAATCATCCATACCACTTGTATTTCACTATCTCTTCGCCGAACTAGTGCACCTATACATCTGACAAATGTATTGGGTGTGTTGGGGACACAAGAGACTTTATGTATCGTAATTGAGGGTTGCTTGAGAGGGATAGCTTTGACCTCTTCCTCCCTGAGTTCGATAAACCTTGGGTGATCCACTTAAGGGAAACTTGCTGCTGCTCTACAAACCTCTGCACTTGGAGGCCCAACACTGTCTACAAGAACAGAAGCGTGTGTAGACATCAACCCTTGTTCCGGAGTATTGCAGAGCCACCTGCTATCTCGCGGTTTCATGGATGGCTACACTCGGTGGATAAGTGATGAAGATGCCGATAATGTGCATGGGGTAGCGACGGGAAATAATGAGGAAGGGCATGGTGGTGATCACGAAGATTCTCACGGACATGACGATGCCGGAGAAGATGCCGGACATAGTGAAGAAGATGAAGATGCCGAACAAGGTCAAGACAATCAAGATGCCGGACATGGTGAAGAAGATCAAGATGTTGGACATGGTGGCGGTGAAGAGGATCAAGATGCCAGAGAAGATGGAACACCGTCAGGTAGCTGGGTGCAGAACCCTTACGTTCAAGCACTGCTTCTCAAGCAGACGAGCAATGCTAGGGATGCGGCTAGAGAGAAAGCCAAGCTGGTGAGCCTGAAGAAGGACGCGGTTACTCCATTGTATGCAGGATGTAGGCCTGGGGATACCCGTTTGGACGTCACGCTCAGGGCTCTGCAGATGAAGGCAAGGCACAAATGGACTGACAAAAGCTTCGATGAAAACATGGCATTCTAGCAGGAGCGTCTACCCAAGGGGAACAAGTGTCCAACTAGTATTGAGGAGGCCAAGAAAATCATGTGCCCTCTAGATTTACCGCATGTGAGATATCATGCTTGCATTAATGATTGCATGATTTATCGGGGCGAAGACGCAGAGGGAAACACATGTTCGGTGTGCGGTGTATCTCGATACAAGAGTGGGAAGAAAGCTCCTCAAAAAGTGGTATGGTACTTTCCGATCACTCATCGTCTACAGCGGTATTTCGCAGACCCTAAGGAAGCAAAGCTTATGCGCTGGCACGCGGAAAGGAAGAAGCCAGAAGATGATGCCGATGATGATGAGGCGGACAAGATACTGAGACACCCTTCAGATGCTAGCCAGTGGAAGGCATTGGACATTGAGTACCCAGAATTTGGGGACGATCCAAGGAACGTCAGGCTGGGTGTGAGCACCGATGGACTCAATCCGTTTGGCAGCCAGAGCAGCACCCATAGCACGTGGCCTGTGTTTGTATGGATGTACAACCTACCCCCCTGGCTGTGCATGAAGAGAAGGTACATACAAATGACTATGCTAATTCAAGGTCCAAAACAACCGGGTAATGACATCCAACTGTATCTCGGTCTGTTGAAAGAGGAACTAGCAACGTTATGGGACGCACCATTGAATACGTGGGATGCTGTCGCACAAGATTATTTCCCTATAAGAGCCGCGTTGGTCACGACGGTGCATGACTATCTCGGTTGCGGATATGTCTCGCGGCAGGTGGTCCACGGATACTGTGCATGCATTAGGTGCATGGATGACACAACGTATCACCAGCTACAGAAAGATCCCTGTTCTTCGAAAACCGTGTTCATTGGGCATCGAAGGTGGCTTCGCAAGGATGACCCATGGAGAAGACGCAAAGATCTGGTCAATGGGAAAGTTGAGCTCCCAGGAGAGCCATCTCTGAGGAGCGGCGACAAAATCGATGAGTTGTTGACAAATTGGCCAGAGTGCCCAGCGCCAGAAAAGAAGCGAAAGGCGCCCAAGCCGCTGCTGAAGGTATGGAAAACGAGCTCTGTTTTCTAGGATTTGCCGTACTGGAAGATCCTCCACGGTGATTGCGATTGATTGCCGTACTGGAACCACCTGCGAGAGGAGAGGAGGACATCTTCAGCGTCACCACCGCCGTCTTGCTCACCGCGGTGATTGCGGTTGTAGTGTACTTCATCGTAGTGTAGGAGACTATCTCATTCATGTAAGATGTGATGATGAACTTGCATACTTGGTCGGTGTCGGTGTCTTAGACTACGAATATGATCGTTTCATTTCGAAACAATGTGATTCATATGCTATGCATGTTTTATGCTATTTATATTGCATTATCATGTATACCTGTTATATTCTCTATACTGTACTATATTATGTATAAAAACTGTAATTTGGCAGCAAAAATAGAGTATTTTAAAAAATAAAAAAAAATACCCATAGCGCATGTGTCTGGTGCGCTACGGGTAATATGCATACCCGTAGCACATATGTCTGGTGCGCTACGGGTAATATCACCTGTAGCGCACCACATATGCGCTACGGGTATTTTTTTACTAGTGGCGTGCTACCCGCAACACACGGCATATACGCTACGGGTAGCTATATTAGGTGCGCTACGGGTAAGCTTTTTTCTAGTAGTGCGTTGATGATCTTCTCTTCCACAGACTTCAAATCACTTCGATCCGCCCTTATGGCAGTAGACACGCAGAACCTGTGGTTTCCTCTGGCGGTGGCAGGGTGGAGAGGTGGCGGAGTGGGCGTCGGTTTGGATGGCGACGCTGGGGGCCTCCAAAGTCGCAGCAGGCGACCAGCGAGGCGGCTAGGTCTTTTCCCATATAACGGGAGACAGAAATAATAATTTTATGGTATCGCACGGGCTGCGGCCAAATAAAACTAAATATTCTGTTATATGGTAGAAGAATCTGTTTGGTCGCAACCCTCCTAATACCATAAAATCTAATTAAGCATATATGTCATTTTGGATAACAACATCATAAGATTACCGGAATATAAAATCATATTTATGAATGTTTTAGCATCACACAATACAACAATAATCCAATTTTCAATAATACTTCTAATTCAAATAATTAAACAAATAAGAAATCGTTCAGAATGCAAAGAAGGTTCAAATCACAACGAATATAAAGGAAATATTATGAATAAGTTGGGAGATCAACTCCTATATTTGCCACTGATGCTCAACGTGACCACCATGAAGTTGGATATGTGTACCCTGTTTTCAGCATCCCAACATGTCTAAAGAAATGCTCGGATTCGGTTCGGAGTTTCTTGTTGGTTTCACACAACTACCAACATTGTCAAAGAAAAACTCTAAGTTCAAATTCATTTCACCATCGATGATCATTTTGTGAAGAATTAAACATGATATCATGATGTTTGAGAGAGATTTCTTATCCTTGAAACGTGCAGGACCTCGAACAGTAGCAAATCAAGCTTGTAATACACCAAAAGCGCTCTGAGGGTCTTCCTGGCATGCTTCATGAGCTTTGTCAAAAATAAATTGCTTTTTTGTTCTTGGTGTTTGGATGGCACAAATGTTCACCAATGAGGGTAGATGTCGTCGGCTAGATAATACCAAATGGTGTAGTCATGCCCATTGATAGAGTAGTTGCAAGTCGATGAGCATCTCCATTAGCAAGCCTAGCAAAAATATAAGACCCGCACATTGATATCATTGAGAGATCCTGTCAACCCAAAGAATCGATGCTAGAACAACAAGCCTTTGGATGCCGCTGCTTCAAGCACAAATATAGGATCACGAGATGACCGGTGTACTGCCTGTGCCATGCCACATGATAGTTCTTCCACCTCCAATGCATACAATCAATGCTCCCAAGCAATGCCTGGCCAACCCGTTGCTTCATTTATCTCCATCAATCTCTTCGTGTCCTCCTCATTGGGATCTTGGAGATAGTCAAAGCTAAAGGCCCGAATCAAAACCTTGGCAACGATGCGCCCACAATTGAGTGTTGTATCTTTGCAAATGCAAAGGTAATCTTTGGTGTATTCCATCGGGATTCTATATGCAATCACTCGCATAGTTGTCGAGATCTTTTTCTACAAAGCAAATCCAAGATGGTCGGCAACATTCTCTCACAACTGAAAAAGCAAGAGTTGGCCTCACAAGATTCAAGATACGTGCAAAAAGATATCTACACATTTGATAACGCCTACAAAAGAGATCAGGATGGTAGGTCGATACCTCGGAGAAATAATACCGCATGATCAAGACTCCAATTGTACAAAGATGTATACCTATATCAAATCTTCCTTTGCTTTAATACTGCATAGAGCTAGACCTAGCCTTAAGAGAGGAATGCAAGCATGGCTTCACACCCTATGAATATGTACTAAGGATTGGTCCCATCTAAACATGCCACCTTTTGTATAAATTAAAAATGACACAGCAGGGGCTTTGCCTACTATATTTGTGTATAAAAAGCATTTCATGCCCGAGAGAACGGTTCCGAGGAATGAAAAGATGACAAATTATCGATCCTTTCCACTTTAGTTTTTTTGTTTCATTTCAAGTTTCTATCTTTGAGCTCCTTCGTCAGCAAGCAGGACAATTATAGTATTAACATCATCATCGTGGATTTTTTTTTCGAAAAGGGGCAGTCCCCAGCCTCTGCATCAAATCGATGCATATGGCCGGTATTTATTAACTTATTCACCAAGTTGCAGAAGTAATTATTACAGCTCAAGGATCACTCAACGTGGCTACAAAGATTAGCCACCTAAAAAACCACAACACAAGACCCGTAGAGCTCAGCATGTCACAATGCGGTTATCACGCCGCCAACCGTATTGGCTGAATAAGCCCCGTGCGACCGTCTCCAAATGGTTGCACCCAATAACCATGGCCTCCCGTTCCTCCACAGGCTGCAAATAGGACTACATACGGATCCAATGGGAAGCCATCGGTATAACCTGCAAAAAAGATGAAGCTCTTGTTTTGTTAAACACTTTATCATTTCGTGCATTCCAGATAGCCCAGATAATAGCGCACACCCCAACTCTGATTTGCTTGACATCACGCTTGTCAATGCCAGCTAACCAATTACCAAAGAGATTCTTAACATTTTTTGGGGGTGGTAGGCCAAACGTCATATGAACTATACGCCAAATAATTTTCGCTAATGGGCAGTCAAAAAATAAATGTTGAATGGTCTCATCCTTGTCACAGAAACAACATGAAGTATTACCATTCCAATTCCTTTTTAGAAGATTGTCTTTTGTAAGAATTACTTTTCTATGAAAGAACCACATGAAAATCTTGATCTTCAAAGGTACCTTCATTTTCCATATATACTTTTTTAGATATTTAGTATGTCCATTCATGTAATCAAGGTACATTGATTTAACTGTAAACACACCTGAGGTAGTGAGACTCCAAACAAACTTGTCCTGCTCAGAAGATAGACTAACAGACATAAGTCTATTTACCAAATGGAGCCAACGTTCCCATCTAAGACCCGTTAAGCTCCTACGAAACTCAATGTTAAGTGGGTTCTGTCCTAGAACAGAGGCAACCGTAACTTGTTTACGCTGCACAATGCCATATAAAGATGGATATTGCTGAGCTAGAGGCTTGTCTCCTAGCCACTTATCCTCCCAAAAGCGTGTATTCTCCCCGTTACCCACCTCAAAAGACCCACGATCGAAGAAATCTTCCTTTACTTTCATTAAACCTTTCCAAAAAGGAGAATCACAAGGTTTGGCCGCAACTTGAGATAGCGTTTTGGAGTGCAGATATTTATTTTTAATAAGTTCTTGCCAAACCCCTTGTTCATTTAGAATCTTAAACAGCCACTTGGCTAAAAGACATTTATTTTTAAGTTCTAAAACTTCAATTCCGAGACCCCCTTGCTCCTTGGGTCGGCAAATAATATTCCATTTTGTCAATCTATACTTCTTTTTATTGTCTTCTCTTTCCCAAAAAAATCGAGATCTATAATAATCTAAACGTTTTCTAACCCCAATGGGAATCTCGAAGAAAGATAGCATAAACATCGGAAGGCTGGTTAGAACCGAGTTAATTAGAATCAACCTATCCCCATAGGACAGAAGCTTTCCTATCCAGTTACTCAATTTGGTCTCAAATCTATCTTCCACTGGTTTCCACTCCCCATTTTTCAAACGTCTAAAGTGAATCGGAATTCCTAAATACTTGAGAGGAAAAGACCCGGATTCACACCCAAATAGCTCTTTGTGTCTCAGACGGCAATGAGTCATCAAAAATAATTGCGCACTCTGTCTCAAGATTGAACTCATCTAAATATGCACGAGATTTCTATGTCAAAATCAAACCTCGCAAAGATCCCTAAACTAAAATAGGAAGAGATCAACATATTTACCCCCGGTTTGCTCGGGTAACCGATGGCCAGAGAGGGCTTTGCAATGGAGCAACCCAATTGGGACGGATATGCTGACGGTGGGACTGAATCTGGGTGGCTACAATGATGCCGCGGCTGAATTTGGGTGCTATGGCGACAACACAACTGAATCCATGGCGTCCACGAGCTTGGTTCTCTCGTCGGACAGGGACCCGACGAATCGCGAGCTCTGAGATCCCAGAGACGTCATGAAATAGGAGTGGAGGGCGGCGAGCGACCTTTCTGACGGTGCAGCGTCGGTCCAAATCGGTAGTGGGAGTGGCGGCTGTACAAATTGGCAGTGGGAGGTGGCGGTGGGGTTGGTGTGAGCTCAGTGTGGGGGGTCAACACGCATATATGTCACGAGCGCGGAAATTGGGGATATACCGGCTGTGAGGGAATTTTATGCGGTTCTTTCAAAAAAAAGTGTCGGATGATTTTAAAGGAGATGCTTGGGTTTTTTTCTGGCTGAAATTTCAAAAAACGGCTATTATAAGAGCCGGTGTAATACGAGGGTCTGCTAGAGATGAAGATCAACAGTGTGAAAGTAACCGAGATCGAGTTGGCCTTCACAAAGGGGAAGGAATTTTTGGAACCCAACTTTGGCTAAAAGCAATAAGCTGGCAATGGAGAGGCGCACATTGGGGGGGGGGGGGGGGGGGGGGAATGTATTTTTGAGTTCAAAAATTCTGAAAAAATATTTGCATGTAGGAAATGGGAACGCCTACATATTTAGGAAATTTGAAATTGAAATATGTGTATTTGTAACATGTATAAAAAGACGAAAATACATAATCTACATCAGTAAGTGAAAAAAATTATAACTTGTCTTAACTTGATATAACTTACTGGAACTTAGTCCCGTTAAATTCATCTGTTCAAATTATGATTTCCCTGCCCAAAGCCGGATCCACATGTCACGAAGTATCACCTGTCTTTTATTTAACTCGGGTCTGTTGCAGAATAAAGTTAGTGGCTCGACGTCCCAATCATGGTTGGAATCTCCAAAGTGGATTTATGCGGGCATCCAGGAATTGGCTACATTCTCACCGTTGCCGATGATCCATGATCCATCACCAGCCACCAGGGCTACCTACAGCTACCTTTCCTTTGAATCCAAGCAAGCCACTGCATGCTCGTATGCACATCACCATCATCATGTTTTGTCTCGGGCCACCGGCCACAGCCCGCGGGAGCAATCACGCTTTACAAACAATATTGTTTGTGCTCGTCTGCTTCTCCTCTCTTGTCTTTGCTATCGTTCTACTCACCACACTGCTCCTACTCCAATTGGTTTGGTCCCGCGCCTCTGTTTATGAGAGTGGATAATGTTTAAAGTTTAAACCACATTTACCTGCCCAAGTATAGATGATGGCTGCTTGCACAGTTGCACTTCTTCTTCACTTGAGAGCTCAAGTTGGAGTTTATACTTCTATATACTGTACGGATTTTTGCTTGTTTTTCCTTTTTGTTATGTTGGAAACAACTTGAGTGGCATCCTGTTGGAAAAATGGGTTTTAACCAGCGAGCACACCATTGTATAGAAGATCTTATGCTAATTCATTGTATAGATGAAAATATACTACAACATTGTAAGTTTTTTATGTAAAGTCGATTGAGAAATAAAATTTTCACAGTCAAATGAGATATAATCACACCCATACAAGAAAATCTGCAAGTTGATATTAGTTGATTGACAAACATATTGCATGAAGCGAGGAAAAAATACAACCATATATGGCCTGCATATGTCAAATATGTTCTTTGGCTAAGAATAGGGTGTCCATATGACATAAAACAGCAAACGGAGCTTGGCTCCAATGGTTGGGTTCCCTGTGGCGGCCTACCCAGGTTCAATTCCTAGATTTAGCATGAGCGTTTGCATTCACCTAGATTTATTCCATGATTATTCGGTGCTACTCTTTCAGTGGTAGGTGACGTGCCCGTCAGCAGCGAGGCGCATGTGGTGACTTCGTCAACCTCAAGATCTGTCGACTTAGTCCTTCAGAGGTGCATATAGGAGTAGAGTTTGCGTGCGTATGTTTATAGGAGTGAGTGTACGTACGTGTTTGTGAGTTTATGTTGTACTATGTTCTCAAAAAAATATGACATAGACCAGATGTCCACTTCGAGCACACGAGGCATCAGAAGACAAGAACACTAGAATACTATAAGATGACTAAAAGCTAACACGTCAGCAACACTTGCAAAAAACAAGCCTTACTATATAGATAGGCCGGTAAGACATCTAAGTTATTGGATGAATCTCGATGTTGCTCAGTTAGGCGTTTTCCATCAAATATCACTTGGAACCTCTAAGCTAGTGTGATTGTGCTTAGTGAAGCATCAAACAAGAGCTCCTTCGAGTCCAGAGATGTTGATCAATTACTCTTAGAGGTTTGGCGTCTCCTAGCAAAGACATACGCTGTTTGAGCGCTTCCATCTTATGGATCCGCCTCATGAAGCTTGTGGAGGTCAAAGAATCACCTCAAGATCCACCGTGGGTGTTTGTGTGAGTTCTTCGTTTACTTAGCTCAAGAAGATAAGCTTTTAATTGAGCCTATGCCTCTTCAACAGACATAGAGTCATGCATATGCATGATTTGAACTTCCAGTGTCTTAGCATCTAGATCTTTACTTGTGTGTTTTCATTTGTTGTTGCTCTGTGCTAGATTTCTAAGTTTACCTTTTGCTATAGTTATAGTATATATTTAATTTCCGTAAAAATTGTGAACCTCCTATCCATCCCTTCATCCCTTGCTACTCGATCGAACTCAGACTTTCAATCACTTTTATGTTTCTTCCCATGCGACAAGCATATCAATAGGAGTGTGTGTGCCAACAACGGTTGCCTCCCATTTTGTTTTTTAATTTTTTACTAGTTGAATGTCCGTGCGTTGCTATGGGAGATTATATTCTTTGCCCGGTATACACACAAATACAATGAACTTGAATATTGCCGATATGAAACACACTTTTTATCAACACTTTTGATTGTCAACACCATTGGCGCGAGCAATCAGTTTAGATTACCCAAACTATATGTCATCCTCGTCGCCGCTGCAATCTCAAAGATATACTTGTATTTCTCATCGATTTCTTTCTCACACACGCATTACCCAAACTACAAGTCATGGTCGTCATCATCGTTGTAATCGAAGTATATACTTGTATTTCTCATCGATTTCTCTCTCACAGATGTAGACACACCATCACACATGCACACTAAAACAAAACATAAAACCATAAAGGCATGACCCTGATGCATTTTTCCACCCCTTATCTCTAACCACCAGCCCCTCGACTTCACCTCCGATCTAAAAAAACCCCAAAAAACAGCATGCTAAACTTCTTTTTCAAGAAGGAAAAAACTTGGCTAAACACCATCTCACCTACACCCTCTTAATGGCACGTACATTATCATGCTGGACGAAATATGAATGTTTGTCATTACTGGAACATGGAGCGTCTAGGGAAATATCTCATAACAGCTCATGTGTGCATCCAGAATAGTAAGAGAAGGTGTATCAGTTACATATGGATGGAGCGGTGAGGAGGCAGGGAATAGGACCCTGGTCTCCATGTGGGGCGATGCAACAACAGAGGACGGCAAAGATGCGGAGAGCACCAAAGATGCGGAGAGCAGCAACGACCGTGGAGCCGAGCAGGGCAGCCGGCCAGATGTGGAGGGTGGTGGCAGCAACCCTGAAATCGGTGTTGGCGCACGCCCACAACCTCCTGGCCCTCCACCAAATCCATGGGAGAGATGGGGAACCTCCTGGCTACACATACGAAAAAAAATTACGGAAAGACCTCTACGCGCTGACGTGCCACAGTACGTGGAACCCACGTAGATCCATTAGAACGCAAAAAAATAATCTCCAATTCCCCATCCCTTCCCTCCCACGCAAGTACACGACAGGCCGACGGCGACGCGAGAGGCGATGTCTCCCATGGCGGCGTGAGCGCATCGTCTCCCTTGGCGGCGTGAGTGGCAAGGTCCCTGTGAGACTCCAAATCAGCACGAAGGGGAATTGGAGTATATTGTTTGATCATAGAAAACGCAAAAAAATAATCCAAAGTACCAGAACAGTACAGATCATAGAGTTCTACCTGCACATGGCCGCTAGCTACCTCTTATGACTGGGATTGTTTGATCGTAAGAACACGCTTTACAATCCTTTAAAATTTCTAGTACGAAACATCCTTCTTCAAAGGGACTACGGGAGCGGCAGAACTAGAGAGAGAGGTCGACGAGGAAGACGACCTCAAACTGACCACATGGCTGGTGATGACGACCACATATACCAGCCGGCCACAACAGAGAAGTAGAGTTCTCACCCTGTACTCCCGTTTTTGACGACCAAGAGCTACCGCACTTCCGGCGACCTAGATCTTGCCGCTTCCTCCACAGGGGATGACGAGGGTTAAAATCGACAAATGTCCTAGATGAAGGACTTAGGATCGGGGAGATAGGGCGTCGAATGAACTCGAAGGTAAACTCAGTCAAACAAGATGGCTATGAAAGTAAACGTGGGTGTAGAACTTGGCTTGCTTTCAATCTGTCCCACACCGTCCCCTCCTGGCCCCTTTATATAGGTGGCCAGGTCTCAAGGATCGGGTGGGATCCGACACAGATTACAATATCGACATACGATATGAACTCGTATTTCGACTAGTATTACAATTGGGCCTAGCTTAACGGGCCTCAGGGGTACTCAACTGACGGGCTCTATTATCTATACCCTTATCAGTAGCCCCCGAGATTCTACCAGAATTGCAGATTCGGGTTGAATCTCAGATCTTCAATTCTTTGACTTGATCAATACTTGACTGCTTCAAATCTTGAGATCTTCGACTTGGTCTTTCGACTTATCTTCCTCTATAATATCTCGCAAGGGGTTTTGATGAACAAGCCTGACAACTCTGACGGATCAAGAGGCCAGTTAACTGTCGGAACAGACACTTGCCACCTACTTTAAATTCAATCCCCTTGGACTTGAATTTGGAAAACCGGTCAAACCCACTCTTTTGCCGCATTTAGGACTTACAAAGAATGGGTCCCAGTGGTTCTCAGGGTACCCAGTGCGTCCACCAGGATTTTTCTTCACGTCGTAGACACGGATACATACCAGCAGAGCGCATCCATGTGCGTATACCAGGCCACACAGGACGGATCCTGGGGTCTTACCTTCGTGATATATCACGGCATTCAAGTTTTGTCACGATGACGCAACTCGAGAATTATATTTCGCAGCCTTGTTTGACTGATTCAATATACATAACTTTTGGAGTTTATCTTCTCATGAATAGCTCCCGATGGAAGTAATCGACGTCTTATTTTGTCGACAGTGTAGCCGAAGTTTTTTGCTGACGAAAAGCAATCGATTATACATCTCGCTTTCCTTTATCTCATGTTTCCACTTCTTTCCATCCTTTTTGTCGACTTCTTTCTATCGGGTGCGCGACAGCGCTCCCGATGGGAGTAGCCCCCGAGGCTATAGCCAAAATTTTCAGGTATAGGCTCTGGAAAATAGATAAAACCTGTTCCTTATATTACTTTTTCACATAATTTTATCGACTTCTTTCGCCTTTGCAATGGGTTTCCTCCCTCTTCGTAACACAAGCCCCCGAGTCGAAGATTAGGTGAACTTGTGTTTCTTGACAGATATTTCCTTATTCCATGCTTTCTTTATTTTTTGCTCGCATCTTCTCCCTTGATACGTTTAATTCTTCTGTACTATTTTGCACTGTAAAAACCCAAAAGTATACTTTGGGCCCTGCCGCTCCAAAGGCCCATTAGTACGTGCTTATAAATAAAGCGCGCTTGACAAGGGTAAAAACCCTAATCCTTTCCCTAGTGCTTCCCTCCGCCGCATCGTCTTCTTCTTCCTTAACCCATCTAGGGTTTTTCGTCCCTGCCACTTATCTCCATGGCCGATGCAAGTGGCTCTCGCTTGAACCTCGGCGCCCCGGTGGAGAAGCAGGGCCGCGGCCGTCCTCGCAGAAGTAAAAACAAGACCATCGCCGCAACTGTGGTAGCATCGTCTTCTGCTTCGGGCAAGCGACGCCCCGGCCGTCCGGCCGGAAGCAAGAATAAACCCAAGGCGCCCTTTGCTACGCCAGGTTCAAGTGTTCCTTCCCCTGATGCTTCTTCTCCTTCGCCCCGAATCTACTCTTTCTTCTGTATCTGCAATGCGCAGTGACGCGAGATTCAGCGCCTGCCACTGAAATTTACTAAATTCATGGATGGGCGAGAACTGCGTGAAGCAGTTCTCCGTGAACACTCTGGTGGCAGAACCCCATACGAAGTGGAGGTGTGGTACGATGGCGCCGGTGAACAATTCTTCAAGGGCGGCTGGTCGCGATTTGCGGAGGATCATGACCTCCATCAGGGGTTCTTCATGACCTTTGATTTCCATGTTGGCACGTCGAAGTTCGACGTGAGAATCTATGACGGCACCCAATGCCAGAAGGAGTATGAAGCCGAAGTGTACTTTCACTAGTTTTCTCCTTTATGTAATCCAGTTGTCTCTTTGTCGTGTTTATCTGTAATAAATAATCATATCGGAATTTATGTGTTTATGAATAGACCAAGGGAACGAATCATGGTTCCGAGGTATGTACATTAATATTTTATCGGGTTCCTTTGAACCGTATATGGTGCTGTCGAAATATCGGGTTGTAATCAACCTTGTAGTATGTCGCAGATAGTCACAAAACTTGTTTAATATTATTTCGTACAACTCGAGGGTCTTAGCCCCCGAGTGTAAAGTAAAATATTTACACATATTGTCGATTTGACCCAATGAACCCGACCTATGGCCTCATGTTCTGGATTCAGAGGGTCATAACTCAAAAAAACCTCCTTGGTCGCCTTATTTTGCCTATGCGTAGAACCGTCGTAGCTGCTCTGCATTCCACGGGTTACTCTCGTCCTTCCCCATTTTCTTGTCTTGTAGTCGATAAGCTCCTCCTGGTATTACTTCTGTCACAATGTAAGGTCCCACCCATGGGGACTCTAGTTTTCCATGGCTATCTTGCTTTAGTCATAGTACTAGATCTCCCACCACGAAAGATCATGGACAAACTCGACTACTGTGGTAGTTTCATAGATTTTGCTGATATTGAGTAGCTCTAGCGAGTGCTACATCTCTTGCTTCGGCAAGTGCATCAACATCATCCTGAAGTGCTTCTATAGAAGTTGCCTCATCATATGCCGCGATTCTTAGAGCTTCATGAGTTATTTCAACTGGAAGCATGGCTTATGTGCCATAGACTAGGAAAATGGGGGTTTCTTGAGTACCTGCGTTAGGTGTAGTTCGTAGACTCCAGAGTACGGAGGGTAGCTCATCCACCCAAGCGTGCTTTGCTTTTTCGAGGGGCGCTAGCAGCCTTTTCTTTATCCCATTGCATATTAAGCCATTGGCTTTCTCGACTTGCCCATTTGACTTTGGATGCGCCACAGATGAAATTTCAATTTAATTCCCAAACCTTCACAGTAACTCTTGAATTCTTTTGATGTGAAGTTTGTCCCATTATCTGTGATTATGTTGTGTGGTACTTCGAAGCAAAAAACTATGGACTTGATGAAGTTAATCGCGGCTGTAGAATCTTGGGTTGTCACTGGGGCTGCTTCTACCCACTTGGTGAATTTGTATCGACTGCTACCAGCATGTACACATGCCCTCCTGGCCAAGATTTATGTAATTTCCCTACCATGTTGAGACCCCACTGCGCGAAAGGCCAAGATAATGGTATTGGTTGCAACTCTGCTGCTGACACGTGCGGTTGAGATGCGAAGCGTTGACAAGCCTCACATTTCCTTACTATGTCTTTTGCGTCTTTAATGGCTGTTAGCCAATAAAATCCTGCGCGAAAGGCTTTGGCTGCGATAGATCTGCTGCTAGCGTGATTTCCGCATACTCCTGCGTGGATATCTCTTAAGATTTCTTGCCCTTCTTGAGGGGTGACGCATCGTTGTAAGACGCCTGTTATGCTTCTCTTGTATAGTTTTCCTTGCAGCATGACGAAAGCTTTGGATCGTCGTATTATCCTTTTTGCTTGCACTGTGTCTTCGGGTAGTGTTTTGTTTACCATGTATGCCAAGTATGGTTGCATCCAGGTTTCCTCGATCATCATGACTTCTTCAGGTTCAGCTGTCCCGCTGCTACCAGCCCCCGAGCCTGTTGCTTGATGCTGGGCTTGCTCTCCTGTAGTCGAAACTTTAGTTCCTTTTATTGATCTTTCTATGATTTCCTCCCAAAAAACTCCTTGAGGTACGGGTAAACACTGGGACCCGATATTTGCTAAATTGTCGGCTTCCTCGTTGCTTGCTCTACTGATATGCGAAACTTTGCATCCATCAAATGTTCCCTCGAGATAATAATATAAGTTCCTGTACGCTGTCATATTGTCGTTGATGGCATTGCACTTGTTCATCACTTGTTGGACGACGAGGTTCGAGTCTCCAAATATTTTCAGTCGAGTTGCTCCGCATGCCTTGGCCATTTTCATCCCATGGAGTAGCGCCTCATATTCGGCTTCGTTATTGGAGGCTTGGAGAAAACTCATCCTTAACACATATTTCAACTTGTCGCCTTGTGGTGATATTAGGACTACTCCTGCTCCTGCGCCTTGGACTCTTTTTGATCCGTCGAAGTACATTGTCCATACACTTGATAGGTCTGGTGGTCCTGTGTTTTGCAATTCCAGCCACTCTGCTGTAAAGTTTGTTAACACTTGTGATTTGATCGCCTTTCGCTTTTCATACGTGATGTCCAGGGGTGACAACTCAATTTCCCATAAGGAGACATGTCCTGTTGCTGAAGGGTTATTCAATATATTGGATAGTGGTGCTTCGTTGACCACTATGATCGGGTGTACCGTGAAATATTGCCGTAGTTTTTGTGCTGATGTGAATACATTGTATGCAAGTTTCTGATAGTGCGGGTACCTTTGCTTTGTTGGAGATAGCACCTCGCTGACGAAATATACTGGCCGCTGAACTCCATGGGTTTTCCCTTCTTCACTTCTTTCGACTACTAATACTGTACTTACCACCTGATGTGTTGCTGCAATATAGAGTAACAATGGCTCCTTTTCCTTTGGTGCGACCAACACCGGCGGTGTGGAAAGCACTTTTTTCAATTGTGTGAACGCTATGTCTGCTTCTTCCGTCCACTCGAATTTATCGTCTGATTTTTTTCATCAGTGCATAGAAGGGAAGTGCTTTTTCCCCTAGCCGTGCCACAAATCGACTTAGAGCCGCGACGCGTCCTGCGAGCTTCTGTACATCGTGCAGTTTTGTTGGTTTCCCCATCGTTAGTATTGCCTGGATCTTTTCTGGGTTTGCCTCTATTCCTCTTGTGGATACCAAGAACCCGAGAAGTTGCCCTGCAGATACCCCAAAAGAGCACTTTGTCGGGTTGAGTTTCAGTTTATACCTGTTTAGGTTGTCGAAGGTTTCTGCTAAATCAGTGATTAGTGATTCTTCTTTTTGCGTGGTGATAACCACGTCGTCGATGTAGACTTGGATATTTTGTCCTATTTGACTTCCGAGGCAGTTTTGCATCATCCTCTGGTAGGTTGCTCCTGCGTTTTTTAGGCCGAAAGGCATGACTTGGTAGCAGAACACGTCGTAAGGTGTTATGAAAGCTGTTTTTTCCTCGTCTTCTTTCTTCAACTTGATCTGGTTGTAGCCAGAATATGCGTCCAGGAAGGAAAGCCTTTCGCACCCTACTGTTGAGTCAATTATCTGATCAATGCGAGGTAGAGGGAAGGGATCCTTTGGGCAGTGCTTGTTGAGAGACGTATAGTCGACACACACTCTCTGCACATCCATGTTTTTCTTGGGGACTATAACTGGATTAGATACCCAAGTCAACGATTTGATTTCCCGGATGAACCCTGTGTTTTCAAGCCTGTGCAATTCCGATGCTGTTGCCTTCCTATTGGGTTCATCGAATCTTCTCAATGGTTGCTTGACTGATTTTGCTTTGGGATCGACATTTAGTGCGTGCTCGATGAGTTCCCTGGGAACCCCTGGCATGTCTGAAGGACACCAGGCGAAGATTTCCCAGCGCTCACAGAGGAACTCGATGAGCGCGCTTTCCTATGCAGGATCCAAGTTTACTGCTATAGAGGTAGTTTTGCTTGGGTCCATAGGGTGGACCTGGATTTTCTTCGAGTCTTGAGTTGCATTGAAAGCCTGATCTGGCAGGGATCGCCCGATATCGGGTAGTACGTTGTGGTCGGTTTCGCCTTTTAGTCTCGCATATTCTGCTGTCATGCCAAAGGTTTGCGCCAGTCTGTTGAATTCTTTGTCACAGGTGTTGGATACTTCAAAACTGACCTGCACCGTGATTGTTCCTTTGGGTCCTGGGATCTTGAGTGTAAGATAAGCGTAATGAGGTACTGCCATAAATTTTGCAAATGTTGGGCGTCCCAGGATTGCATGATACTGTGAAGGCCAATCCATAACTTTGAATTCCAGCTTTTCTCTGCGATAATTATTGCTATTTCTGAAGCAGACGTCGAGTTCTATTTTCCCAAGAGGGTAATTTGCGCTTCCTGGTACTATTCCGTGGAAAGAGCAATCCGTCGGCTTTAAACTTTCCAGTGAAATGCACATTGCCCTCAGAGTTCTTGCATATATCAGATTTATGCCGCTTCCTGCATCCATGAATACTCTTCCAATGTCGTATCCCCCTATTTGTGCTTTTAGTACCATTGGTGCATGCCCTGGCCTGGGTACTTTCCTTGGGTGGTCTGCTCTGCTGAATTTAACTGGTTGATCGGACCACTTTAGATACTCTGTAGTAGCTGGTGGCGATGATATTGCCAGGTTGACTTGTCTTGATATGCTCTTCCTCTCTTTCTTTGACTTTGGCACTGGTTGAATCATTGCTGATATATATATCTTCGACTCTAGTTGCTTTGCGAGTCGCTGCATTTAATATCCTTGACTTGTTATTTTTCCTCCATGTCGTGTTCCCTGGTTTGAATCCATGGCGTTTTGTAACCTTAGGAAGGTTCTACAATCCTTCATCTGGTGGTTGGAGACTCTTTTCCCGTCCAAGTACGCGTAATGGATGCGACAAGGACCATATAGCTTATCTTCTGCTGAGGCACCCGAGTACCTTGGTTTCTCCTTTCCCCTGTTGTCTCTTGCCTGACACTCTCTATTTTCTTAACCTTCCTCGTTCCTTTCTTCGTATCCTGCGGCTATCTGATTTCGCTTTCCATGGTTGTCGCTGTTGCGGTACCGTCGCCTTTGCCAGCTGGGTTTGTCGACTTCCGGTGAACGTCCCCTTTTGTTGTTATACGCGTCTTCTCCGTCGGCAAATCTGTTAGCTATCTCCATTAATTCTGAAACTGTTCTCAGCTTTATTCTTATTATCTCTTCCCCGAGGTCTGAGCGACGAAGTCCGGCTGAAAAGGCGTCTATTGCTCTTTCATCGGAGACGTCCTCTGCGGAGTTTGTAATGACGCTCCAGCGTTGTATGTAAGAGCGCAGAGTTTCGTCTCTTTCCTGTATGCACGATTTAACTTCTTCCAATGACGCTGGTCGCTTGTATGTTGAGCGAAAATTTCTTGCGAATTGGCTTTCTAACTCTCCCCAACTTCCGATGGAATCGTTGGGTAGTGTATTTAACCAGGACCGCGCTGCGCCGGTGAGGTGTAACTGCAAACTTTGCATTGCTGTTGCTCTTGTTCCCCCTAGTATTTGTACTGCTTGTAGATAGTTTGACAACCATAGCGTTCGTTCCTGTGACCCATCATATTTTTCCTGATCATGTGGTAACTTAAATCCTTTGGGTACTCGCGTTTTGCGAACCCTGCGGGTAAAGCATAGCGCGCCCATCTCTTTTTCGTCGTATTCGTAGTTTTCTTCCCTCCACGCATAACGTGAGTTATTTACCCTTGCTTGTGCTATTATGTTCCTTGCATCCTCCTTCTTCTTTTGGCGTTTCTCATCTTCTGAGGACTCGCTAGTTTCGTTCCGCGAAGATTTGCATTTGACCTCTTCTTTTTTCCTTTCACTACGGTGAGTTGACTTTTTCTCTGAAATATTTCCCTTTAGCTTCTCTTCTACTAACCCGAGGCTCCGTATCGCGGCTTGATGCATTTGTTCCCGTGGGTCACCAGGTTTTGGTTGCGTGGTTAGTAGGTATGCTTGTGCTGCTATCAATGCTGCTTCTGGTGTTTCTTGCACGAATTCTTCCTCCTCTTCTGGTTGATTCGCGCTTGGGCTTCTCGTGTAGCTTTCTTCTACTACACGTGCTGTTGTCCTTCTATTGTGCTTCGGGTCTTTGTGCCTCTCCATGCTGGATTCTGATAAGTTGGTATATTCGCTCCAATATCCTTCACTTGGTGTGTTGTTGTAATCTGGGCTTCTCATAATCATATCTCTTTCCTGCCTTAGCTTTTTCTTGCGCTGGTGTAGCGCGTATTGGTACCCATTAAAACTTCTCTTTTTGAATCTGCGGGTACATCAGTCCCGTGGTTGACAGCTGTCATGATCATTCTCCACTCTCCAGCCGAAACATGTACTTTCTCCTTCTCTTTCTTGCCATTGCTCCTTATTTTGTCGACTTGCATGTCGACCTCCTTGTTGCCGGAGTGATTGTTTTCTTCTTCTGCTGCTTCAGTGATGATAACGCATAACTGGTGTACGCTCCTAGAGACGCCGATGTTTCTGCAGGCGATATCCTTTGATTTGTCCACTGCTTCTTCCACAATGGTCTCTTGCCCGATTTCGTCGGGTTCCTCTAATTTTCCCTGCAAATTTTTTGTTGCTGCTAAGCTGACTGGCGAGTTTGCCTCGCTAGAAGAGCCTACAGATGATCCAGATGCTGTCATCCTCTCTGCTTTGCCCGCCGACGGAACTGATTTTGTCGAATCCGAAAGGCGAGTTGAACCCGAAGGTCCGATGTCGAAGCTTAGACTTCCGAACGTCAATTCCATCTCTTGATTTTCGTCGACTTCTGGATTGCTATTGGCTAAAAGCAAAAAAGCCGTCGAATTCATGATTTCAACGCCCAGAGTCCCCACGGTTGGCGCCAATTGACGAGGGTTAAACTCGACAAATGTCCTAGATGAAGGACTTAGGATCGGGAAAACAGGGCGTCGGATGAACTCGAAGGTAAACTCAGTCAAACAAGATGGCTATGAAAGTAAACGTGGGTGTAGAACTTGGCTTGCTTTCAATCTGTCCCACACCGTCCCCTCCTGGCCCCTTTATATAGGTGGCCAGGTCTCAAGGATCGGGTGGGATCCGACACAGATTACAATATCGACATACGACATGAACTCGTATTTCGACTAGTATTACAACTGGGCCTAGCTTAACGGGCCTCAGGGGTACTCAACTGACGGGCTCTATTATCTATACCCTTGTCAGGGGAGCTCGCCTTGCCGCCTCGGAGGAGCTTGCCACGGCCGCTAGTGTCGCCGTCAGCCCATCGCCTAGGATATTTTTATTTTACTATTCCAATCGATCGATATCGGGGGCGGTGAGGTATGGCAGGGTGTGGGAGAGAGATTGGAGAATTCCACGGCAAAGATGTTTTCTGGGATATTAATGTCTTCATATTACTGTGATTGGCGTTTCCTTGATTGGTGTTTCCTTAATTGTATCCTGTATTGATGTTGATCCCAGGCGCATGGTGAAGGATCATGTCGATGATCCTCGAGTTTTGTCCCGATCTTTTATAGCGAGTCAACCAGATAGATAAATCTTTCAATAACGTGAAGAATGTCACCTGAAGATGATGAACAAATCCAGCAAGCAACGTGATGAAGATCACCACGTCTGAAACCAATCCACGACAATCCTTGATGAACGCAAGAACCTCCACAGCAATCTTTATTATAAACTGATAAATGGCATCGCCGTCCCCGGAGGGAAGCTTCACCAAGCAACACACGATAGTTTTAGACTAAAATTTCGAACTTCCCTAAATCCTAGACGGCTGACTCCTTTATATAGGAGACCTACAGACCAAACGGTTGGCAGGCCCAAACCAAAGGCCCAAACCAAGACATAAAATAAAAACCTATCTGGCCCACAGCATGACCTGGCTAATAAAATAACATAAAGTCATAAACACAAATATAAATTATTGATACAACCTTAAACTAAATCATTACGTATCGTAGGTCGTCCTGACGTGCCAATCTTCAACGAGCTGTCCTCATTTTGGTAGAGTTCTGAAATTGGGCTTCACCTCCTCCGTCGTGCCCATATCAGATGTCCCCGTAATATGTAAAGGATATTTTCGAAACTCAAATGATGTATGTTGAGTTGGTGGCTTCACCACCAACTCGAAACCAACAGTAAAGATCACTCTATTGTTTTCTTTCCATGCGTTTAGTTACATTAGCTTTAAAACAATTTATTGTGGCTTATAGAAAACTAATATATTTTCTATAAAACAAGCCAAAATTCCTGATCAGGAAGCAATACGAATTACAGAAAATCGGAGCCGGTTAGGGGAGAGCTCACGCCAACGGGAGGACACCATCCTGCCAGTCCACCTTTTCTTTTTGGCGCCACCAAATCTGTAACTTCTCTTTGTGCAATTCTTTTTTGCATCATTGCCGCCCATCAGGGGCGCTCCTAGTTGACGCACACGAGCCCGCGTTAATTCCTCGCGCGTGTGCTGCCTCTTCATGGGCCTGATCTAGGGACGGGTGTGGGTATTTTTTTGACAACTTCCTGTGCTTCGCGCTTTAGTTTTTTTCTGAGATATGTGAAATTGTTTTAATTCTAAAGTTGTTGAAATCTAAAAAATTGTTCAAATTTGAAAAAAAAATCAGTTTTTTAAATTGTTCAAATTTGAGAAATGTTCAAAACCGAAATTGTTCAAACTTTAAAAAGTTCAAATTCCAATTTAGAAAAAATGTGCAAACTTGAAAAATGTTCAGATTTAAAAAATGTTCAAATTTTAAAAATGTTCAAATCCAAAAATTGGTCAAACTTTAAAATGTTTAGATTTTAAAATTGTTCAAACTCAAAAAATGTTCAAATCTGAAAAAGTTCAAATTTCAAAAAACTAAACCAGTAAACCAGAAAACAAGTTAAAAACCGTGAAACCCAAACCAGTAAAAAAAATAGCAAAAAAACCAATATATAATTCGAAAAATCCGAAAAAACTGGTCACTGGTGCCTCTCCTGGGCAGTTGCCCATGTTAGCTCCGCCCTTGAGCGCGACGCACTCTAGCGCGCCTGCGGGCTATAAATAGAATTTGCCACCCATCAGCCTTCGCGGCCCGTTCCGCACCCCTAGCATCAATTGTGGGCTGAAAAAAGTTCTAGAAAAATTGTGGGCTGAAAATTACACCAGGATGATAGGAACAGATTGCTCAGCTCTACTCTTTGGTTTGGGCCCGAAAAATGCAATGACAGTGATATGGTAGCTGTTCACTCGAGTTCTAAAAAACAAAACTATTCGCTCGTAAGGTCGGTGGGTGTGGAGGGCCGATCCGGATTCAATCCTCTTTCACTCTTGATCTGTTACCGAGTCGGAATCATATCAATCTGCAGAATTCTCCTGGCGGTCCATATATACCAGCAAATCGGGCAATCAACACGAACGCAGATCCCTCCATCGCAACTTCCCAATTCCTGTAGGCTGCCCTTCTCGTGAGTTCTGAAAGATCGTTGGATCTACCACAGCTGTCCGAGGTGATCCCAATGGAGTCATCGCCCTCTCCGCCTTACGCCGCGCAAGAGCAATCGTCGCTGTCGCCTTACGGCTACCTTGACGATCTTCCCAGGAGCCCTCGTTCACCTGCCATGCCTGCCAATTCGCCGCCCTATTTCCTCGACTATACGCCTCCAAGGTTCAACTCTCCCACCTCGCCGCTGGACATGCCGTGCTCGCCGGGCTCATCGTCGCCACGCTTAGCCGCCTCGCCTTATTATCCAACGTCACCATCGTACTCCCCCAACTCGCCGATTTATGTCCCCACATCACCGTCGTACTCCCCCACCTGGCCGCCGGGCTCATTGCCTCCATGCTTAACCCCCTCGCCTTATCGCCCAACGTCACCGTCGTACTCCCCCGACTCGCCGATTTATGTCCCCACATCACCGTCATACTCCCCCACCTGGCCGCCGGGCTCATTGCCGATTTATATCCCCACATCACCGTCGAACTCCCCCGACTCGCCAACTTATATCCCCACATCACCGGCGTACTCCCCCATGTCAGTGCCGTATAGCCCCCACTCACCGGGGAGAGGTTGTACCTTCTGGATGCCCGATTCTCCGGCGTCACCGCGGGAAGATGATTTCCAGTTTCATCTGCCATCGCCGGAGTATTGCTATTGCTGTTCGACAACACTTGAACTTTGCGAGTGTCCACTGTCACCTGAAGGCGCAGCAAACGAGGCTTGTTTTCCAGGCTCAGATGAAGTACATGGAGAACATGTCCACAAATGACATGCCCAATCTGGAGCTTGGATACGTGCTACCGGCGATCGGTGTCTTCAGGAGAAAGTAGCTTAATTAATTTGGTTTTAGTAGTAGTACAATGTCATTTATGCGTGTGATGTGTACCAAGCCTATCTAAGCTGAACATATGTTCCTCGTTTTATACATTACTATAAAGGTTTACATTTTTTAATAATATGGTATATGCTGTAATTAAAGAACATACTAATGCATATACATACGTCTCCATTTACATCTACTTGCCTCCCATTTGCAGACAGCATATGTCAGGTAATATCCGATCTGATCCGCGTTGTTGTGGGAGTAATCTACCCGGATCAGCGCAAATTTCATACGGACTCGCTTAATACTTACACCTGAACGGTCGATTTTTTTTTTATCAAAATAGCCAACATGCGCAACAAGAAGAAATCGTTGATCGGACCTCAATCTCTGGAACCCGAGATCAAGCTAGGATGACTAGCACAAAGATCGATCCAACAAGACCGTAGGAGCTCGCAACATTATAATCAGGGTCTGGGAAGGGGAACACTCCTATATACCAACCTAGTCGGTGTCTACCCGGCGCCGCACACCCTTCGTTGGACGTAGGCTTGGCCCATAATATGCATTCGGGGTAGGAATAACAGAACTTTTTTTGGAGACTTCTATACACCAACCTGGTCGGTGTCTACCCAGCACCGCACACCCTTCATTGGATGTGGGCTTGGGCCATAATAAGCGTTCTGGGGAGGAATATCGAACCTTTTTTTTCTCACGAGACTGTTTCGTAAGCGAACACTATTTATAGCGTATGCCCATGTTAAAAAGTAGAGAAAAATTCCAATTTCGTACACAAAGTTGCTTTAAATGTGCGATTTGGTTGCAAACTTACAAATCGTCAACTTCGAGTCACAAAGTTGCTCTACACACGCGTGTTGGTCACTCCGTGATAGATACCGTTAGTTTGCATACGTTACGGACTGTTTTTTAATGAATTGCCTCCTCTATTTTTTCCTTCTCATCTTTCTCCTCGGTCAAAATGCTTTTCTGTCGGAGGCAGAATGAAGCTACAATTGATGAGAAAGAAGAGCAAGGCGAGGCGGTCACAACGGGTTATACAGATGAGGATAGGGATCACTTATCTGTTCGGAATCGTCGACGCTTCGATTGACTGGGATTATTCCGAGGTTACTTTGTCTTTTCCATGGAACAAAATATTGTGCGGTTTTCCCTTTGTGATGGGAGTGCGACATGGCGCGGTTTCCCCTCCGTGATGCCACCCTTGCCCGCAACTTGGACGGTCGTACATGCTGCCATTGACCGCACGCTGTCCGAGCCCAGCATCGCCACGCCGTCGGCGCAACGTGGCGCCGTTCTACCTTGCCGCGTCGGTGAATGGTGGGTGTCGTTCCTCGCGTGCGCCTGCCGGCCTGCTGTGCACGACATAGTTGTGTTCAAGGCTCTGCAGGCACGTCCTATCTCGGCGTCGTCCGTCCATTGTCTCTTCGGCGTAGCGCCGCTCGAAGTCTCACGTGTGCCGCATTGCCGAAGCTCTGCACACGTGGGTTCTCCCATCGAAGGAGCCAGGACGGCGAGCACCTAGACCAGGTAGGTTGGGGTTCCTCATCTGGGGCCACTTCCCGACGTTGGTGGGGGAGGACGCACCGTGCTCCACGAGGCCAAGGTGAGGAAGACAATCACGATGCTCCATGCAACGTGCTTGATAAAATGTCTAGTCCTTAGGGATGAACAGATGAGAAAAAATAAATTTTCAAGGTCCAGTTTGCAAAACAAGG
This sequence comes from Dactylis glomerata, assembly GCA_007115705.1. Taxonomy (NCBI): domain Eukaryota; kingdom Viridiplantae; phylum Streptophyta; class Magnoliopsida; order Poales; family Poaceae; genus Dactylis; species Dactylis glomerata. Next base: position 472,103 of record QXEO01000340.1, read on the forward strand.
TTAGCCATGTCACCCAACTAACAGTCGCCGTCAACGAATGACCAAAGAACTCGTTCGTGGCATACGTGACTTGAAATTCACGATTTGCAACTTCATGACCAATTCACTCAGTTTGGGCAAGTTCATGTACCAAATTGGCATTTTACAGTACTATATGAACAACTCGTGGATGTGGTATGTCTATCAAAACTAAATAATTATTTTAAAAAAATTAAAACATTTTTGAAAACAGATCATTTTTAAATTTGAATATTTATGAATCTAAAGATTTTGAATATGAACATTTTATAAAACTGAACAATTTTAAATTTTAAACAATTTAAATTTTTGAATCTACGATAGCGTCCTCTAGACCTCGCGATAGTTCAATTCCAGCCACGTGACCATCAGATTCTCTATCGGACCTACAGTGCCATGTTGTTGGAGCTTGGCTACCTACTAGACGGACCGAACGCGCTCTGCTGCGCTGTCTTCTGAGACCATCGCTAAATTTTTGTGGCATGGTTTTTGTTTTGTCGGAGCATACGTGATTTTATTGTTGGTGGGGCTAGGTGTGTTTTGTAGGACGATGCATGGTCGTTGCATCGTTGCTTCCGCGACATAATCCACCCGAGCCACCACCACAATAATACGCAAAAAGAATGCAGAACAACTACCAGAGGAAAAGAAAGCATTTGCACTGAAAAACACAGGTGGAGACAGCGATGGCACCCAAAAGCCACCAAACCTAACGCAACTCGGTCGACGATGAATGCAAAGAGCACCAACAGGGAAAGAGAACCACCACCATAGCAAGAAGCAGAAAAGTTCCCCTGTCAAAACAGTCAACCAACCCCGTGGCTTTGTCTTGCTTCCACATCGACAACCTCTGTCTCCAGACAAAACACCACAACGACACACACACAGATTGGATAAAACATTCATAGGCCGCAATGTAGGGTACAAAACCGAACAACCCACCCATTGCCGATTCCATAAACTGCCAAGCGCTGCAAGTATGCCCAACAAGGAGCGACAACGCTATGGACTAAAGACGATCGATTTTACCGACACCCACCACTATGTGAATCCTATACACCACTATGTGGGGTGCGGAGGCTCACCGCGCACAAAGAGATTCGGTCGTGGGTGTGACACCCCAACTTTTATAAACTTGTTTAAGCTAAGTTTAGTAAGGCAAAAATGAGGGCCAATAAAAACTTTTTGCAATTAATAAAACCTACTAAACTTTTGTGCATGTTTGACTTGTTTGTTGTGTCTGTTAGAATTGATTTTTGAAACAATATTGTTAACCAACACAATTCTCGTGCTCTTGAACATGTCACACTAAAAACTATTACTCTGTGTAACGACCCGAAAAATTTCTCAATATTAGAATTGATTGTTCTTTTTTTCGCGTCATCGCGACGCCATGCATCATCATGCATCTCTCACTTTGCATATTTCCCAAAAACCCTAAACTATTTTGTCGTATAACTCTACTTTATTTTGCTCATATGGTTTTATAATAAACCCTTCTCTTCTTTTCTTATTTTAATTAAAACTATAACTTTAATATTTGCAAACTTTGAAAACTATTTTTAAATCAAAACTAAGTTTTCAAAATCTTGGTCTGATCTTTTTCTCCCCATCTCTTCATTCCCCTTTCTCCGATTTATCTATCTCTCTTTGTTCCGTAATACAAACTCAATCAGAAATTCTCTGAAACCCTTAAAGGGCTGTTGCTTTTCGTTCTAGCCCTTCCTGGCTTTTGGCTCTTGTGATCTCCCTGCTCCAGCCCAACAAGCAACGAAGCCCACCGTCCATTCCTCTTGCCATCTTACTTCTCTGTACGGACGCGCATCCGAAGCAGCCACGTCGCCCGGGTCTCCGATGAGACGGCTCCCATGTATCAAGCTGCTCCTTTTAAAGCCCCCTCTCAAAACTAGCCCTGCAACCCTAGCTCGACCTACTCCAACCTGGTGCGCCGCCGCTCTCTTTCCTCTCTCCGCCAAGCTCGCCTCCCTGCTCACGGACCTCCGCGCCGTCGTCGTCTCAAGCTCTGCCGTCGACTTCTCCGAGCACCTCACGCCCCTCGCATGTCTCCGTCACCGACGCTTCCCGCCGTCAAGCCGAGGTGCTGCACACGCGTCTTTGCTGTGAGCTCTACTTCCAATTCATTTTCTTCCTTGTCTTTATCGTGCATCACCTCTGCTCATCCGCTCTCCGCTCCCGTGCTCGTTTCTGCCAAGGACTCTGCATGCTCCGCTCTTCGGCGTCCGCGTGACTTCCCGCTACTTGGTTTCTGCCCTTCACCGGTCACCGCCAAGATCATGCCCGACGCCCACGCCGGCTACGTCATCCCCATCCAGCACGTCACCAAGGATGCCTCCGACCGTCTCTGCATCCTCGAGCTCTCTCCATAGGCCGCCCGTCTCCGACCTTACAGCGGCGCGCCTCGCCTTGCCTTCTAGAGCGCCGGCCTCTGCCTCGCCTCCCTCGTCAAGCTCAAGGACGTTGCCAAGAAGTTCTTCAAGGAGGTCGCCTAGTCCACCCTCGCCCGCGCGTCGCCAAGTTTCTGCAACGGGCGCGCTTCCCCGCCGTCGCTCTCCTCTGGTTTCCGTTGCCGGATTGCACCTCCGCGTCAGACCAAAATCGCGACCTTCAGGTGTATATTGCAGCATACAGTAACATGGTCAGCAATCCGACTCAGTTCTTCTGGTCTGTTCCATTGTAATCCTGGTGAGATCCCTTGTTCGAATTCCGTCACAAGCCATCCTTTTTGCCCATTTATTCTTGATCCACACTGACTCCCAGATCCCCAAAAAGGCAGCGCCTTCAGGCAATCCTGTTCGTCTTCGTCTGCATCAAAGCCCTCCTCGTCGCCGGTCGGGTTCAAAAAGGTCCGAGCCACTTAATTGACAAGATATGTTCCTAGGCCAGTTTGTTTTCATTTGTTTGAGAGAGAGATCCTGAGTTCGATCCCAGATCCAGCTAATAAGAGCCACCCCTTTTTTCTTCCTTTTTTGTTCAGATCCGAAGCTAACTGGGCCTTGGCCCGTTTCCTACCGGTGTTGTCTGTCGGCGACGTGCGACAGCTGCTATCCATCGCCACTCGGGTTCAGGTCTGGCCCAGTTTCTATTTTTTTAGTGAAAATTCCTGCAAGTGTGTTAATTTTGCAAAATTCATATCTTTTGTTTGGTAACTCGAAATACAAAAGTATTTTATATGAAAATTGTTCAAAAAAATGCATAGAATCTGAATATGCCATCCATAAACCTGTTTGCATCTCGCATCATGTTGCCACGTGGTAGTTTGCATATCACCTAATAATAACATATGAAGTATTTGGGAAGTACCAAATATGATTTCCCCCTTCATTTAATTTTGTGTAGCTCACACATGCCTTGTCTTTGCCATGTTAATCAACATTTAAAATGTCGAGTAGTAAAACAACTTAAATTATATATGTGTGTGTCGGGATTCCTATTCCGCTTAATGTGGATAAGTTGCATTGCATCATAATTGACATGTCATGCATACATGCTTCACATGATCATGCCGATTCTTTTCTCGTAGTAGTAAGTTTTGCATCTGTTGTTTGTTGTAGTGTTTTGCTTCTTCCCAGATAGGACGCTTCGTGGTGTTGTGAGCAACGACAAGTTCTCCGGGTGTTCTTCGACCATCTTTTCAGGCGAGCCCTTTTCTCTCTACCCATTTAACACTTTTGCTCTCGCTAGCTCTATATTCTAGTCTTGTGTCACGATGCTTTGTTCGAGTCTCGTGTCCTATCCACCTGTGATCCAAAGCAAAGCCATAAAACCTTCCATACATCCTATTACCCGTGTGCTTGTTGTTTGAGTTGGCCTTGCGAGTCGTAGGCATTTTCAGATTGTTTCAAGTGGTGTTATCTTATCGGGTGGGGAAAGTTATCACATGCTCTACTTTATGGATATATGTTGTTGGAGATACTCATGGCTTACTTTAATGTTAATAATTAAAATTGAATTAAGCAGAGGCATCGGTGAGTCATTTTGCCAGTTTTACGACGGCTCACTTGTGTCCCCTAGGACCCCGAGATCGCATGAACTGTTCTGAGACTGAGCGCTCTAACCAGACGTGGGTACGTTTACGGGCCTCCCCTTGATCACTGCCAGAATCTACACACTTGTCCAGTGGCCACAACTAGTTTGAGGTTTTCCATTTGAGTTTTGCGTGCATGCAGCTCTTGTATCTTATGGTCCGCTTTACTTTGGGGGAAACCGTGGGTGCCTTGTAACCCCTTGTTTTGTTTCTGCATGCACGTATAGGATGTGGTACGAGCGTTTATCGCATGCTGAAGCGGGTCGTCTCCCGAGGGTGGAGCCGGGCCTCGGAAGCCATAGACACAAACAACTAGGTCTGTCTCGGAGATTCGGCCGGACTCTTGATTCGGGTTAAACTTAGTTAGGTGGCTTACTGGACTTGTTTGTAGTGAAGGAGAGTGCGAGTCGTGACCTCCTGCCGGCACACCATCGGAAGTGTGCTTCATCATGTGGCATTAAGGGGTGATCGTGTGTTTGGGTACATTTGGGCACTCCTGCAGGGTTAAATCTTTTTGAAAAGCCGTGTCCGCGGTTATGGACGACTTGGAGCTGTACTACTCGATCATAGAACAACTTGCACTTGCTATTTCAATACTAATAAACTTATGTAGTAAGTTAGCACAACTACAACAATAAAACTTGGTAACCGTGTGAGTGCCTTTGATACTTGCTTCTTCGTTTGGTCACGAGAAGGTGATTCATCGGCTGGGTTATGTTTGGTGTTAGTTTCTAGTTGGTTACCTTTATGCGCTCTCTTATCTTATCTATTTAGACGAAAGGTGTAGTGTGTCTCTGTAGTATGATTCTTTTGTTGCCGCTAAGTCCACTATATAGCCCGTAGGCGAGCACAGCTGAATTCCAGTCTCGCGAGTACGTGCCTCGGTACTCACTCTCGTTTTTCTTCTTTTTCCTTTCTCTTTCTCCCTCCTTTTTTGGCAACCGTTGGCCCGATCTTCACAGGTATGGGAGCGACGACGTTAGCAAGGTTACCCTTCTGGCTTGGCCTGGGCAGGGTTATGGACGCCATTGTTTATCTTCAGGCCTCTTAGGCCCATTTGTATTCTTGTCCGTACTCGGATGCTATTTTGCTTTATGTATGATTTGGATCTTTGTATGTATATTTGGATTCTTGACTCGTGGAGTCTTTGCGGTTATATTATATATTCTTTTGTGGGTTCCATCGTGAACTTGTGTAACTGTTGCTACCTTGATTCCACCCGTGTCACGTGCATGTTGCACATGCACGAGTCGCTTGGTGGTGCGTTTCCAAAGCGACATCATGTAGATTGTGGCGTGATCGCTATAATCTGCAAGGTGCCGGTTTTGGGGCGTTACAAGTGGTATTTGGGGCGTTACACTCTGTCCCAAAATGTAAGCTTTTTTAGAGAGCTAACTTAGCTCTCCAAAAAGGCTTACATTTCGGGATGAAGGGAGTATTTGGTAAATATATTCTCTTGGCAACCTCTAATTTTTTTTAAATAATTTAAGTGCTCCAAAACAAATTGCCAAGATTCTTTAGACAAAAAGGCTTTTCCAAAAACTATGTAAAATCTATTGGGATCTATAAGTTGGTCCCACTATTTTGCAAAGCTAATATTTTACAAGCTTATGTTTTCAAAATACTTCCAAATGTATTTCTGTCTTATAGAAGAAATCCTTAAGAAAGGGGATATAATGTCCCCATTCATTTTCAAGAAAATAGAAATACCCAAACCAGGGTATCTCCCTCAAAACTCTTTTCTTCCTCAAACCATTTTCAAAGAATTTTCCATGACATGATCATCTTGTCAGCACATACCCTTATAAAACGTTTCTTGTGTTGATTGGTTGTTTGGCTTGTGTTGATCTGTGTCGACCCTATTAGAATTCTTGCAAGGTAGTATTATTTACTTGGGTCTGTGACCCAGCACATCACCTTTAGTTTTTACCTAATAAGGTCCATGCTTATCTTTAGCTCTGAAAACTATCTTCCAGGAATAAATTGGAGACCCTCAAAACCACATCTTAAAATTCATCTTCTTCGTCAACCCTTATGCCCACCCCTACCACCATCCTTCTGCAAAACTCATTCCAATTTCCTCTCTTACATTCTTTAGCTATATGGATATGACTTTAGCTCAACCCTGTTTTCAAATCTAACAAAAACCTGATTTTTTTCCTCATGGTTTCTCTCTAGTCTCCTACGCATAATGGCAATAACAAGATCATCATGATCTTGCTCCTTTTCTCAAGAAAACCCTTCCATGCCAATTTTCCTCTCCAACTTTATTTTCAAAACCTTTCTCTTTTACTTATGAAACTAAAACCATATGTCCATGTTACCTATGAGATTACTTTCTCTTTTGTAATTTTGATATATAATTGTTTCTCTTTTCTCTCTCAACTTTGATTCTACCTTCTCATTAAATTTGGTGACTTTTATGGTACCTTCTTACAATTCATACTACTCACTAGAGAAGGGCTAGTATGAAAGGCCCATCAGCCCATCATCAACCCTTAATACCTGGGGACATGTCGCTAAAAGGAAAAGCAACCAGGTTCGTTGAAAGTAAAGAATCAACGCCGCCGCCGCCTGCATACGAACGCGCTGCCGCCAGACCCCGCCTTCGCCAGGCCTCATCGAACCTGTCGCCGCCAGACCCCGCCGAACCCGTAGGCTGCAGACCCCGACGCTCCCGCATGCTGTAGACCCCGCCGCCACCGTTTCTAGATCCCATCACCACGCTGTCGCTTCCATCGATGGGAAGGACGAGCGGGACATCTCCTCCTCCAAACCGCCAGAACTGAAAATAGCTTAAGAGTGCCACAGTAATTACAAATCATATATATCGGTTGTTTCTAGAAAAAATACAAAATCATGCCAAATAACAATGTCCCTTGTTAGTTAAACACACAACAATTTGCAAAAGAAGTCACAGAAACATGAAACGGTTCGATGAAATCAATCTTTCAAAGTTTAGCACCAGATCATTTCACGCTGTGACTGCCCGCAATCATGACAAGATTAACACTTCAGTGCATGCACGGAGGTGGTGAAGTTGCTGCTGCCGGGCTCTTCGGTGCATGGACGGCGGCTGCGGCAGCGCGGCATGGCCGGAGGAGTTAGAGAGAGTCGACCGAGAGAGAGAGAGTGACGCCGGACGGGTATTGGGCTGTGAGGATTTTGGGCCGGGGTGCTGGCCTGACTAGGAAATGTGCTAATTTTTTAGACTAGTATGAATTGTACTGGTTATGTTTCTGGCACTAGTATGAATTGCTATGGGCCATTAGATGCATGAAAATGAATGGCTATTATTCATTTGAGGGTATCATAAAATGTCTCTTAAATTTTGCTTCCCTTGCTCACATAGTTCCCTAGAATTATCTCATCCCTTGTTTTATCAGAAAACTTCTTAAAAGAAAATGATTCCTAGCTTCTCAAACTCAAGAAAATACTGTGAGGTCCTACCTCACCTTTTATTCCAAAAATAATTTTTATAAAGGTATACTCCAATTTTATTTTGTATTTCTTAATGTTTTGAAAATACTTGCTATACCCTTTCATGTATCAAAACTTTGTTTAAAAATTTCTTTGTAGACATGCAATGCTCAAATTAGGGCAAGGTACATGGCCATATCCGCAATCTTTTGGTCTATCAACACCACCTCTCATTGCTCTCTTATTCTAAAATCAAGTGGAGGCCATGTATACTTTTTTTAAAAAAAAGGAGAGAGAACAAAACCGTCTTGATCATTTTCAGAGTCTCCAAACCATAGCCACCAATTCATCTCTCCTTGTTCTCAAAACAGCCTTGTTCTCAAATATTTGGGCCAAATTTTATTTGTTTCCTTCTCAAAACCGGCTGCTCATCCCTCTCTCTTTTTACCTCTACTTTTTCTCTCACCAAGCCCAGCCCAACACCCTGGCCCGGTCCCTCTCACCCCTGCATGTTTACATCCCCAGGAAAGAGACAGGGCGATCGAGCCTGTCACGTTTTTCTTCCTAGAGAACCATGCCGCTCGTTTGACCCTAGCCCCAACCCCGACCTAGCGTTGCACACCTTGGCTCCTGCGCACTGACGTCAACCCTGCGATGTCATCCCGATGCCATCCGCCTGACGTCTGCCCTCGCCCGGCAATTGGGCGAGACCACCGCCCCGGAGCACTCACTCGACTCCCTCCCAGCTATAAAAACCCCACCCCGGCCTCTCACTCCCTCACACCTCTCCACTCTCCTCTCCACACCACTCCAGAGTGCGGAAGTGCTACTCTCCCTCTCTCTCTCTTGCTGAGAAGAGCGAGAGCTCTCTCTCTCTCTCTCTCTCGATTTCCCGGAAAGGAGCGGTGAAGGTGGTGGGCGTTCCCGACGCCCCCTTGCTGTTTTTTTGTACCACCAAGCTCCCCATCTCCCTCTGATCCTATCCCACCTTTTTGCCTTTTCTAGAGCCCGCTATAGCCACCGCCATTGAGCCACGCCTGGGAGCTCCACCGGAGTAGGAAAGGACCACGCCGCCGCAGAGATCGACGTCGCCGGACCTGGAGCTGCTGTCGGATGCCTCCCCGACCGCCTGCGACCTCTCTGCCACCTCGCCGACCATCGTCATCAACCACTGCTGCCTCCCGGTGAGCCCCCGTGTCCCTTGCTTCAAACCGTTAGGGCTTCCGCTCGTACATGTGTCCAGGCGAGGAAGACAAACAACAACCGTTAGATTCCCTTTAAATCGAACGGCTGAGAGCCCAGCGTACCCCTTCGGTTTAAATAGGCACCGATAGGCGAGCCCCGCCTATCAGCCCTTTTTTTCCTTCCCGCGCCCGGATGCGTTGCTGGGCCGGCCCTCGTTGTTCCACTCGGCCCAGCAAGCTTATGGTCCACTCCGTTTTTTTAGGAAAAACGTTGTAGCTTTTTGTTTAAAAACTGCAGCTTTCAAATTTGAATATCTTCAAATTGGTAAATCCAAATAAACTGAAACCAATGCCCTTAGATTCAAAATTTAGTTAACAATCTGTTAGAATTAGACCCATTTCAGTTTGCTCCCTTTTTATTTTTGTTGAAATTTAATTGTGGTGAATAGTGTAAGTAATACCTTTTAAAATCTGAAATGTTCAAATGCTTGCGGATTTTGTTTAGATCATCAAAATGGTTTGGAACAAATTGCAGTAGAGTAGTAATGTCTATATCTTTCTTTTGCAACTGGTCCCATACCCATAACTTTTTTTAGAATAAATGGTGGTTTATTTGTGATCCATGAATTGTTTGAAATTACAATCTGTTGTAAGAATTTTTTAAGAAATTATTTTGGTTTGAAACTTTTTGTTGTTTAACACTCTAAAAGTATCTTATTACTGGTATTTATCAAGATTGTTGGTTACTTTTATTTTTGGAGGCCGACTAATTGTTTCACCCTATTTGGTATCCCGCATGCTATTAGTTGCATTTATAATCTTAATGTTTGAAACCATAAAGTTTTGACAAAATCTTGCAACAACTTTGTTTAGTAACAAATTAGTTATCTGAACTTGTTTGAGTGTTTTCTTGAATTGCTTGATGTGGTGTGTTAGTGCTAGTGCTTGATTGTTGATTGTGCGTTTGCTTTCTTTTCACGACGCTAGTCCCGACCGTTGACAAGTTTGGCAAGGAGGAGTACATTGAAGAATTTGAAGAAGACCAGGGACAAGCCACCCAAGGCAAGCCACCTTTACTTGTTGCATACCTTGATCCCAGTTTTATTTATGCAAGTCTTTCCATTTATGTTTATTCAAAGATGCATTGTTTTTTTTTGGAATTGCTATTACCTCTTGATAGTGATTCATTGGCGACTAGGTGATGACCCACACGTATAGGGGATCGCAACAGTCTTCGAGGGAAGTAAAACCCAAATTTATTGATTCGACACAAGGGGAGCCAAAGAATATTTATAAGCCTTAACAGATGCGTTGTCAATTCAGCTGCACCTGGAAACAGACTTGCTCACAGCGGTTTATCAGTAGCAACAGTTTTATAGTAGTGGCAATAGTGAAATAGTAGCAACAATAATAAAGTAAAGACGGTAACAGTATCAATAGTAAACAACAAGATTAAATACTATAGGTATAGGGATGGATGAACGGGCGTTGCATGGACAAGATAATTCATGTAATAATCAATGACATGGGCAATTGCAGATAAATAATAATAATAATAAAGCATCCTAGTACTAAACAACCATAGGCATGTGTTCCATATATAGTCGTACGTGCTCGCAATGAGAAACTTGCACGACATCTTCTGTCCTACCAGCCCGTTTGCAGCGGGGCCTCTAGGGAATCTACTGGTAATTAAGGTACTCCTTTTAATAAAGTACCAGAGCAAGCATTAACACTCAGTGAACACATGTGATCCTCACATCACAGCCATCCCCTCCGGTTATCCCAATTGCTGTTACTTTGGGCCCCGGGTTCCAAACAATGATATGTATATACAACTTGCAGGTAAGACCATAAACAACAATTATCATCATAAAACAATAACAAGTTCAGATCTGAGATCATGGCACTCGGGCCCAAAGTGACAAGCATTAAGCACAACAAGTTGCAACAATGTCATAAGCACTAATAATAAATACTAGGCACCATGCCCTAACAATCTCATAGCAATTACATGAATGATCTCATCCAATCCCTACCATCCCCTTCGCCTACAGCAGGAATTACTCACACGTGGATGGGGGAATCATGGATGGTTGATGGAGAGACGTCGGTGATGATAATGATGAAGATCTCCTCCAAATCCCCATCCCGACAGGGTGCCAGAATAGAGTTTCTGGTTCTGAATCGCGGTTTCTGATGGTGGCGGCGCAGCTGAACTCTATCTAGGAAAAACGCCGAACCCCCGATGTTTTCAGGTCAGAGGGTATATGTAGGCGGAAGAAGGGATCGAGGCGATGGCCGAGGCGGCCTCACCGCCCCCTGGCGCGGCCTGGCCTGGCCCGCGCCACCAGGGGGTGTGAGCCCCTCGTGGCCCCTCTCCATCTCGTACTCTCGCTCCATGGGTCTTCTGGTAAAATAGGATTTTTGCAGTATTTTCCGGGATTTTTTCCTGAAAGTTGGATTTCTGCACAAAAACGAGACACAAGGGCAATTCTGCTGAAAACAGCGTTAGTCCGTGTTAGTTGTATTCAAAACACACAAATTAGAGGAGAAACAACAGCAAAAGTGTTTGGGAAAGTAGATACATTTTGGACGTATCACTAGGCTCCACTAGTCACTTGATATCATCTTTAAGATGACACCCCTTGATACCTACTTACTCCCTTATTTAGTAGTAGCTTGATGCTTACCATCATGTTACCCCTTGTAGCCTTGCTTAGTGGAGCAAAAACTCTAGGTTGGGACACTCAAGAACTTTTGGAAAAAAAATGTTCTTAAAACCTTGATGAGGTTTTGGCCTTACCAAGTGTAAGTTTGAAAGGGAAACTTGTTGAGGTTTTGACAAAGAGGTTTTGACGGAAAGGTGGAGTTTTTGGAAAAACAACACATGGTTCTATGTAATTGAACGGATCCAACCTTCATGTGTAACCACATTACCCTGGAACGGGACGGGGCTTTGTCCGTAGTTTATTTGTCTTAGTATGGGCTACCTCACAACTCTATAAGGTGTTTGATCCCTTGAAGCCGGGTTGCTATTTTATGGGGCAATACACCATAGTTGTCTACGGCCGGACGATACTATGGGTCTCTTGACGTGGCGATGGTGTCGTGGTTAAGTGGGGAAGTGGACTACCATGGTGCCGGAGAGATTAAGCACGTAGGGTAGGTGCCTATACTAGGATGAATAAGTGAAGGGCTTTGTTTGATTATCCGAGCCCCGCATACTTGTGTATAACGGTCCGTGGTAGAGTCCTAGTGGATTTATCAAATCTTGTGGGTAAAGTGTACAACCTCTGTAGAGTGTAAATTTATTCGAATAGCCGCGTCCGCGGTCATGGGCAATTGGGATGTCTTTACTTAGCTGTGTTGGTTTTGTTTTCAAAAAGGTTTCTTGGAAAAAGGAAAGAGGAGATGGTTCGGGGTACCCATGGCGGTACTACCATGGAATATGAGTTGGGCTAAAGGAAATTACAAATTGGTTCACCCTTCCTAGATATTTTACTAAAAGTTGTTTCAAAAATGTTTTTCAACAAAGATATAGAGATGTCGTAGGACATGTTTCTTAACATGCTATATCGACAAGAGAAAAATTAGAAAAGAAAACAAACTTAGTATAGAGCCACCCTTCTAGAAGCCATTCTAGCATACCTCTTGCATATTTCTCTTCTTAAGTGGTTTGCGAGTTCAATTCCACAATGTACTCACGGCTTTGTCCCTGGCTATTAACTTGGCCAGACTATGAGGAGGAGTTCGATGGTGAAGAAGGCTACGATGACGACTATGCAAACTAGGATGTTGATACGTCTCAAATGTATCTATAATTTTTGATGCTCCATGCTTGTTTATACACCATTTGCTTTGTGTTTTGTTACACTTCGTAGTATTTTTATGCATTTTCCAGAACTAACCTACTAACGAGATGACACAGTGCCAGTTTGATACGCCTCAAACGTATCTATAATTTTTGATGCTCTATGCTTGTTCTTACACCATTTTCTTAGTGTTTTGTTACACTTCGTGGCATTTTTATGCATTTTCCGGAACTAACCTATTAACAAGATGCCACAGTGCCAGTTCCCTGTTTTTTGCTATTTTTGTGTTTCAGAAAAGTTACACAGGAAATATTCTCGGAATTGGACGAAACAAAAGCCGAACCTCCTAATATTTACCGAAGCTTCCAGAAGTCCGAAGAGGAGACGGAGGGGGGCCACGGGCTGGCCACACCATAGGGCGGCGCGGCCAGCCCCTGGCCCGCGCCCCTATGGGTGAGGCCACCCTGGTCCACCTCTGATGTTGCCCCTTCGCCTATAAAGACCCCCCGACGGGAAAAACCTAAACATCTGATCAATTTTCCAGAAACACATCGCGATCCGCCATCGTCATTGACCCGAGATCGGGAGGGTCCAGAAGCTCTTCCCGGCACCCTGCCGGAGAGGGGAATCGCCACCGAAGGTCTTCTTCATCGCCATGCTTGCCTCTGGCGCGATGAGTGAGTAGTCTACCTTGGACTATGGGTCCATAGCAGTAGCTAGATGGTTGTCTTCTCCACCATGTGCTTCATGTTTAGATCTCGTGAGCTGCCTTACATGATCGAGATCATCTTTATGTAATTCTACATGTTGTGTTTGTTGGGATCCGATGAATATTGGTGTTATGTTAAGTTGATGTGCTGAATATTATCTTGTGTTATCTCTATGTTGTTTATGATCTTGCATGCTCTCCATTGTTAGTAGCTATCTTGGCCAAGTAGATACTAGTGACTCCAAGAGGGGGTATTTATGCTCGATAGTTGGGTTCATGCCTCTATTTAATCTAGGGGAGTGATAGAAACCTCTAAGGTTGTAGATGTGTTGTTGCCACTAGGGAGAAAACAACATTCTTGTGTCCAAGGACATTCATTTTGTTTACATTACACACTTTTCTTAATGCAGTTATCTGTTGTTCGCAACTTAATACTCGAGGGGTGTTCGGATGATATCCCCGCGAGTGGATTATTAGTCATAGATGCAGTTGGATGGCGGTCTATGTATTTTGTTGTAATGCCCAGAGTAAATCTCATAGTGATCCTCGTGACATATGCACGTTATCTTTATTCTATCAATTGCCCAACTATAAATTGTTTACCCAGCATGTTGTTATTTATCTTATGGAGAGACACCACTAGTGAACTGTGGACCCCGGTCCAATTTCCTTTACATTGCTATTACTGTTTACTTTTACTCGCACTATTTACTTTACTTGCTCTACTATCATCCTTTTACCACTCGATACGCTCATACCTTTGTTGACAGCAAACCGGCGAGATTGACAACCTCATCGTAAGTTGGGAGCAAAGTACTTGGTTGTGTTGTGTGTAGGTTCCACGTTGCTGCTAGTGCAAAGCAAAGCCCTGGACGAGGCGCCTTATAAATTGTCTGGAGCTGTCGCGAAGCTAGCAGGCATCACCTTCTGAAGTTTGGCTTTTTTCTACTGGTTCGATAAACCTCGGTTTCTTTCTGAGGGAAAAACTTGCTGCTATGCTAATCACACCTTCTCTTGGGGTTTCCCAACTGGTCGGTCCTCTACATCAACACCGTACCGCAATCAAGCCTTTTTCTGGCGCCGTTGCCGGGGAAAAAGAAGATTTCTGCAAGGGAGTTTCACACGCACATCCTTTACTTGGTTTTAGTTTTGCTTTACTTTATTTTTGCTTGCATCGTTTTTATCAAAAAAACAAAAAAATTAGTTTCCTATTAGTTGTTATTTTTACTTGTCTGCTTTTAGCTTTGCTAGAATGGGTACTCATGAGAACACCAAGTTGTGTGATTTTACTAGCACTAATAATAGTGATTTTATCTGCACTCCTATTGCGCCACCTGCTCGTACTGCCAATTTTTATGAGATTAAACCTGCTTTATTGAACCTTGTTATGAAAGAGCAATTTTCTGGTGCTAGTACTGATGATGTTGCAGCTCATCTCAACAATTTTGGTGAGCTATGTGAGATGCAGAAATATAAGGATGTAGAAGGTGATATTATTAAGCTTAAGTTGTTTCCTTTTTCTTTGAGAGGAAAAACTAAGGATTGGTTGCTATCTTTGCCTAGAAATAGTATTGATTCTTGGGCTAAGTGTAAGGATGCTTTTATTGGAAAATACTATCCTCCTGCTAAGATTATAGCTTTGCATAGTGATATCATGAAGTTTAGACAGTTTGATAATGAACATGTTGCTTAAGCTTGGGAAAGAATGAAATCTATGATAAAGAATTGCCCTACTCATGAACTTACTACTTGGATGATTGTCCAAAAAAATTATGCAGGACTAAATTTTTCTTCAAGAAATCTATTGGATTCAGCTGCTGGAGGCACTTTTATGTCCCTTACCTTGGGCGCCGCAACAAAGCTTCTTGACAACATGATGGTAAATTATTCTGAGTGGCACACCGAGAGAGCTCCACAAGGTAAGAAGGTAAATTCTGTTGAGGAAACCTCTTCCTTGAGTGATAAGATTGATGCTATTATGCTTATGCTTTCTAATGATAGAACTCATGTTAATCCTAATAATGTTCCTTTAGCCTCTTTGGTTGCTCAAGAAGGGCATGTTGATGTAAACTTCATTAGAAATAATAATTTCAACAACAATGCTTATAGGAATAATTTTGCTAGCAACAATTATAGGCCATTTCCTTCTAATGGTGATAATAGCTATCTTGGTAGACCTAAAATGCCTAGTGAAGAAAGGATTTTAGAACTTGAAAAGGCTACCAAGAATTTTATGCAGGTGCAATATGAGCAGAACAGGGCTTTCACCAAGACCATGGAGGAGCAATCAACTCTGTTGAGGACTATTAGTCATCAACTTGAAAATTTAAACAAGGCTATTCCTCAGTTGCAAGCCAAGGTTTCCAAAGCTGAAACCGATATTTCATCTTTGTCTAATGTACAATCTTCTCTGATTAATAGAATGTCTGCTAAGCCCGATCCTTTTGCCACTGCTAATGCTATCCAAGTTAGAATAGATGAAAATGTTAGGATGTTAGCAGAATTGCATGCCAGGTGGGAAAGAGAAGATGAGATGTCTAGAAAGATGAAGGTATGTACCATTACTACCTCTAATGATGTTGTTCCAAATGCTAGCAATCCCCTTACTTTGATTGGTGTAGATAAAACTCCCACACCTTGTGTTAAAAAGCCCAAAACTGCAAAAACTTTTTCTCAAAAGAGTGCTGAAATTTTTTGGAGTGTAGGAGATGATAGCTCTATTTCTTTTAATGAATTTTATGTTGATGGCTGCAATATATCTAAAGTTATTTTGTTCTTGCAAAAGCTTGCTTTGAGTCCCAATGCTAGTTCTATAAATGTTTCTTTTACTAAGCATATTACCAATGCTCTCATGAAAATTAGGGATGAAAAGTTGAAGCAAAAAGCTTCTATCCCCAAGAAGTTGGAAGATGGTTGGGAACCTATCATTGATATGCATGTTAATGGTTTTTATTGCCATGCTTTATGTGATATAGGTGCTAGTATTTCTATTATGCCTAGAAAAATTTATGACATGCTTGATTTACCACCGCTTGAAAAGTGTTATTATGATGTTCCTATTGCTGATGTTGCTAAGAAGAAACCTTTGGGAAGGATTAATGATGTTCTTATTATGGTTAACAATAACCTTGTTCCTGTTGATTTTCTTGTTATGAATGTTGAATGCAATGCTTCATGTCCTATTATTTTGGGGAGACCCTTTCTTCGAACTGTAGGTGTCATCATTGATATGAGGGAACGCACCATGAAATATCAATTCCCACTCAAGAAAGGTATGGAACACTTCCCTAGGAAGAGGAAGAAATTACTTTTTGACTCTATTCTTAGAGCAAATTATGAACTTGATGCTTCATCGCTTGATATTACTTGACTCGCACCTTTCCGCGCCTAGCTCAAAGGCGTTAAAGAAAAGCACTCTTGGGAGATAACCCATTGTTTTATTTTTAGTTCTTTTTATTTTATTTGAGTCTTGGAAGTTATTACTACTGTAATAACCGCTCCTTATCATTTTTATTTCGTTGTTGTGCCAAGAGAAACCTCTAATTTGAGTGAGGTAAGATTTGGGGATGTTGCTGTCCTGAAACAGATTTCGATGCTGCACCGTAAAAATTCGTGAAATTCTCTGAATATCTTTTTGACCTGCGATTTCTTGTGCTTATGCCCCAGGTTATATCCAAACTTTCATTAGTTTTACACTTTTTGATTTGAGCAACAGAAAACCCTCGAAAAAATCGACCTTTGTCAGCTGTTCTATTTTGACAGATTTCTGCCACTATTTATGTTTGCCTCTCGATCGCTTTCTTTTTTAGTTCTTTTGAACCCAGAACTTTTGGGGAAGTTGCTACAATAGTATATGCTTTATATGTGGTGGTTTTGAGTTGAAATCTGAACCAAAGGGGGTTGATTCATTATTATGCTTACACTAATGTTGCTAATAAAATTGTGTTGAGTTTTGTATGAAGGAAGTTTTCAAGTGTAGGAATTGGAGAATGATGAGATGAGTTGAAGAATGGACAAAAGCTCAAGCTTGGGGATGCCCACGCACCCCAAGAAATATCCAAGAGGTACAAGCGTCAAAGCTTGGGGATGCCCCCGAGGCACCCCTTCTTCATCGGCAAAAATCAGGTCACCTTTCAACACACTATATTTTTATTGCTTCATGCACTATGCATTTTTCTCGGAGCGTCTTTACTTTAGTTTTCAGTTTTATTTAGTTTTGTTTGCTGCAATAAATGGTTGGACCCCAACAAATTTCTTTTGAATAAGATGTACTCGTTTTTCATTTGCCAAGAACACTCCATTTTTCACTCTTATCGTTCAACGAGTGTTCTCTTTTTTAGAACTGCGTTTAGCATTCGTTTTTTGCCTTGGTTTTTGTTCAGATCTTGTTTTATCTTTATATCAAGGTGTATTTTGACCTCTGGTCCATGTTGGTTTTCATCAAAAGAGTTGTTTCAAAAAGGTTCGAATGGTGTTGGAAAAGAGAAAAAGTTTCATGCAAAAAAGTGGTACAAAAAGGAGCTTATTTAGACTGCGGCTTAGACTTTTTCATGCATGCTTGATGTCGTTCTGATAGTATGCTTAGTGCTTTTGCTGTAGCATGACTTGTCTCAAATGACTGAGATTGCTTAATGAGCCTTTGAAAAAATCATGCATTGTTTTTATTATTTGGAAGCATTAATTCGGTTTTCTCCTTGATGCTTTATTTGGGTTGACTTGGCGCATGCTTACAACATGTTTGACTCATACAAAGTTGCCATAAGCCTCTATGATCATTTAGTTTTTGACTTTTGATGCCATCTTATGCTTCTCTTAATGATGTTTTGTCGCTATGCATGATTATGGCCGTTATTGCTCTCTTAGTTGGTCGCTCCCAGTCTTTTGCTAGCCCTTATTTTGTACTGAGTATGAGCTCTACTCGTGCATCCAACTCCCCAAAACCAAGTTGTTCCAATGTGTCCTCCATACATACCTATTAGCAATTTGCTATTCCAAAGTACATTTGACTTGCTTTTATCTATCCTTCAAATTAAACTCTTTTGGTGTTATGCAAAAATTGGTTAGTAAAGCTCTCACGAACCTGATGGCACACTTTACTTTTCTCGTTCTTAAAATTTTGACATTGTGGCTCTCTTATGTTGAGTTGTTATGCTTGCAAGTTGTAAGTTGGAAATTAGCCCAGCCATGCCGTCATGGGGCAAGCTTTCAACATTGCACTTCTTATTTGAGTTGATATCGTGATCTTTTGTTTATGGATACTCGCGATGTGAAATAAGTTGGGAATCTTGCGGGATCATGGAGTTTGTATACGTGTTAGAGAAACACCTGGGCCGCTAAGCCATGCATAATTCATGGTGGAAATTTACAGCATGCCCATAGTGAACATTCGACGACGCATCTCAAAATAATAAGCTATACCAATGGTAAATAAAAGAGATGTCGTGGTGTTCATTGTCTGTTTGTCCTATCATTTTGATGTGGGCTTGTTCCATGTCATCGAGAACGGAGGTACCCCGTTGGCGGTTCTCGATGATACATGTATACTTACAATGACAAGAGCTTGCTTGGGACTCTAAGTCGAGTAGCATGAGGTTTGGGTATTCGTACTTCACGGGACACGAGGTTTTCAACTTATGATTTGTCAAGCATATGCTTCATAATTGTACTCGCATTAACTTTAACCATTCAAGATGCCTATGATTGGGGCAATGAGAGCTCAAAGCTAGTAAGTACCATAATTTTTGAAGGTTTATAAAACTTGCAATCACGGCTTCCCTCTGCGAAGGGCCTTTCTTTTACTTTTATGTTGAGTCACCACCTTCTACCTTTATGCACCGTCTAAGAGAGCATAGTTGTCATTCTGAGTTTAATGTGCATAGTCCCAAAGTTTATCATTGATTGATTCATGATTTTGGTTTCACTTGTTCTTAAATTATTTGTATCTAGTCGCCCTCTTAACCTTGAAGGTGTCCTATGTATTTATATTTTGCTATTCCATGAAGGACAAGCTGAAAACCATTTGCTATGTTTTTCCATATGATTTGAACACACGTTTGACTTTCATTGTTTCATTTTTCATGATCTTTCGTTTGTATTCTTTTTCATGTTATAACATGGTTGCTAAGTTTCTTCTATCAAGATTATGTCTTTCATGCCCATGTTTTAAGTTCTTTTGATCCCAGCACTCACTGCTTACATAGATGATCAAGATTGTGTTGGTGTATGTCACCTCAAAAATTATTCTTTTGTTATCACTTACCTACTCGAGGACAAGCAGGAGTTAAGCTTGGGGATGCTTGATACGCCTCAAACGTATCTATAATTTTTGATGCTCCATGCTTGTTCTTACACCATTTGCTTAGTGTTTTGTTACACTTCATGGCGTTTTTATGCATTTTCCGGAACTAACCTATTAACAAGATGCCACAGTGCCAGTTCCCTGTTTTCTGCTGTTTTTGTGTTTCAGAATAGTTGCACATGAAATATTCTCGGAATTGGACGAAACAAAAGCTGAACCTCCTAATATTTACCGAAGCTTCCAGAAGTCCGAAGAGGAGACGGAGGGGGGCCACGGGCTAGCCACACCATAGGGCGGTGCGGCCAGCCCCTAGCCCGCGCCCCCTATGGGTGAGGCCACCCTGGTCCACCTCTGACGCTGCCCCTTCGCCTATAAAGACCCCCCGACGGGAAAAACCTAAACACCCGATCAATTTTCTAGAAACACATCGCGATCCGCCGCCGTCATCGACCCGAGATCGGGAGGGTCCAGAAGCTCTTCCCGGCACCCTGCCGGAGAGGGGAATTGCCATTGGAGGTCTTCTTCATCGCCATGCTTGCCTCTGACGCAATGAGTGAGTAGTCTACCTTGGACTATGGGTCCATAGCAGTAGCTAGATGGTTGTCTTCTCCACCATGTGCTTCATGTTTAGATCTCGTGAGCTGCCTTACATGATCGAGATCATCTTTATGTAATTCTACATGTTGTGTTTGTTGGGATCCGATGAATATTGGTGTTATGTTAAGTTGATGTGCTGAATATTATCTTATGTTATCTCTATGTTGTTTATGATCTTGCATGCTCTCCGTTGTTAGTAGCTATCTTGGCCAAGTAGATACTAGTGACTCCAAGAGGGGGTATTTATGCTCGATAGTTGGGTTCATGCCTCTATTTAATCTGGGGGAGTGACAGAAACCTCTAAGGTTGTAGATGTGTTGTTGCCACTAGGGAGAAAACAACATTCTTGTGTCCAAGGACATTCGTTTTGTTTACATTACACACTTTCCTTTATGCAGTTATCTGTTGTTCGCAACTTAATACTCGAGGGGTGTTCGGACGATATCCCCGTGAGTGGATTATTAGTCATAGATGCAGTTGGATGGCGGTCTATGTATTAGTTATAGATACTCGAGGGTCATAGACTAAAAATCAACGACTGACCAAGAAGTTAGCATCCTCCAAGGCATCATCCTCCGAAGCCTCGAGTGAAGACGAAGCACCCAGAAATGAATATCTCACTCGCATCATGGGTTCGGACTACACCTCTATCCTTTTGGAAACTGAGGATGATGAGTGAGATCACATCGTAGGTTCACTCTCGCGCCATAGGTACAAGATTGTATCTTCCATTTATAACGCGAGTCCAGTCCTTGTAATGGTTAAATGCAAACTCATCTTTGTGATTTTTAAGTGTTGCTATGTTATGATGTGATCTTTTTGGTTGCTTATGAGGAAGTGTTTGGACAATCTGACTTTAAACCAAGAAGTTTAGTAGTATTTTTCTACATCTTTGGCACACTCCCTTAAAAATATGTTTCCTTTTTATGGACTTGTACCTAACTTAAGCTCCCTCAAAGATGGATCCCAGATCCGATGTTGATCCTAATTTGGTGTACGACCAATTCCGTATGATTTTTCCAACAAACATGCTTCTGATGAACTGAAAGTATTCCCAAAAATTCAAGTCCACATTTGGAGCAAATTCAAAAGGAGGTCGCCAATCTCGTACAACCCCAAGGGTATCTCTAACTAGAAACCAAGAAAAAAGGAAGAGAAGGCCCAAATCCCTTGCACATATGTTTTTCATGTGGAGATCAATACCACATGTCTAGGAATTGCCCCACAAACTCCATCGCTAACATGAAAAACCTTGAGAAGAAGGCTTGTAGCCGCTGTGGAGAAGAAGGCCATCCAGCAAACAAGTGTCCAGGGAACTATCCTAACTGCGGAGCCATCCACTCTATCAAAGACTGTACCACAAGACTCGTCTCGTGCTACCTATGCGAAAGCAATGATCACACACCTAATAAGTGCCCCATGGACTTCTTAGTAACTTCTATAGCTAGCATCCAACAAGGCAGTTTTCGTATAGCTTCTCAAACCTTCACAAGAGGAGGTCAAGAAATGAAGTCGGAGATCATGAACACCTTGATCGATGAAAAATCTAAAAAATACAAGCAAGACCAACTCAAAGACTGGAGGTGACCACAACCACGGGATCAAGAATATCGACTACCTCAAGTGCAAGGGCAAGAGCTACACTTGCGGAGAGCCCGGTCATTTCTCCGGAGAATGCCCCAAGGAGAATGTTGCTTTGTGCCCAATACACCGGAAATAAAACTCAAGACCATGGATATCCAAGGATCAAAGCGATGATGAATGGAAGGCAAAAAGGACAACTCATCAAAAGGATCAAGTACCCCTGAAGATGTGACCTACCACCGACCTAGTCTCTAAACTTCCCTAGCGCTACACTTAGGAATCTCGGGGACGAGATTCTTTTAAGCGGGGAAGATCTGTGACACCCCAACTTTTGTAAACTAGTTTAAGCAAAGTTTAGTAAGGCAAAAATGAGGGAAACAAAAACTTTTTCCAACTAATAAAACCTACTACACTTTTGTGCATGTTTGACTTGTTTGTTGTGTCTGTTAGAATTGATTTCTGAAACAATATTGCTAACCAACACAATTCTCGTGCTCTCGATCATGTCACACTAAAACCTATTTGGTAAATGTATTATCTTGGCAACCTCTCGTTTTTCTAGAATAATTTAACTGCTCCAAAACAAATTGCCAAGATCCTTTAGAAAAAGGCTTTTCCAAAAACTATGTAAAATCTATTGGGATCTATAAGTTGGTCCCACTATTTTGCAAAGCTAATATTTTACAAGCTTATGTTTTCAAAATACTTCCAAATGTATTTCTGTCTTATAGAAGAAATCCTTAAGAAAGGGGATATAATGTCCCCCTTCATTTCCAAGAAAATAGAAACACCCAAACTAGGGTATCTCCCTCAAAACTCTTTTCTTCCTCAAACCATTTTCAAAGTATTTTCCATGACATGATCATCTTGTCAGCACATACCCTTATAAAATGTTTCTTGTGTTGATTGGTTGTTTGGCTTGTGTTGATCTGTGTCGACCCTGTTAGAATTCTTGCAAGGTAGTATTATCTACTTGGGTTTGTGACCCAACACATCACCTTTAGTTTTTACCTAATAAGGTTCATGCTTATCTTTAGCTCAGAAAACTATCTTCCCGGCATAAATTGGAGACCCTCAAAACCACATCTTAAAATTCATCTTCTTCGTCAACCCTTATGCCCAACCCTACCACCATCCTTCTGCAAAACTCATTCCAATTTCCTCTCTTACATTCTTTAGCTATATGGATATGACTTTAGCTCAACCCTGTTTTCAAATCTAACAAAAACTTGATTTTTTCCTCATGGTTTCTCTCTAGTCTCCTACGCATAATGGCAATAACAAGATCATCATGATCTTGCTCCTTTTCTCAAGAAAACCCTTCCATGCCAATTTTCCTCTCCAACTTTATTTTCAAAACCTTTCACTTTTACTTATGAAACTAAAACCATATGTCCATGTGACCTATGAGATTACATTCTCTTTTGTAATTTTGATATATAATTGTTTCTCTTTTCTCTCTCAACTTTGATTCTACCTTTTCATTAAATTTTGCTTCCCTTTCTCACATAGTTCCCTAGAATTATCTCATCCCTTGTTTTATCAGAAAACTTCTTAAAAGAAAATGATTCTTAGCTTCTCAAACTCAAGAAAATATTGTGAGGTCCTACCTCACCTTTTATTCCAAAAATAATTTTTATAAAGGTATACTACAATTTTATTTTGTATTTCTTAATGTTTTGAAAATACTTGCTATACCCTTTCATGTATCAAAACTTTGTGTAAAAATTTCTTTGTAGACATGCAATGCTCAAATTTGGGCAAGGTACATGGCCACACCCGCAATCTTTTGGTCTATCAACACCACCTCTCCTTGCTCTCTTATTCTAAAATCAAGTGGAGGCCATGTATACTTTTTTTTAAAAAGGAGAGAGAACAAAACCGTCTTGATCATTTTCACAGTCTCCAAACCCTAGCCACCAATTCATCTCTCCTTGTTCTCAATACAGCCTTGTTCTCAAATATTTGGGCCAAATTTTATTTGTTTCCTTCTCAAAACCGGCTGCTCATCCCTCTCTCTTTTTACCTCTGTTTTTCTCTCACCAAGCCCAGCCCAACACCCTGGCCCGGTCCCTCTCACCCCTGCACGTTTACATCTTCGGGAAAGAGGCACGGCGATCGAGCCTGTCACATTTTTCTTCCCAGAGAACCATGCCGCTCGTTCGACCCCAGCCCCAACCCGACCTAACGTTGCACACCTTGGCTCCTGCACAATGACGTCAGCCCTGCGACGTCATCCCGACAACATCCGCCTGACGTCTGTCCTCGCCCGGCCATTGGGCGAGACCACCGCCCCGGAGCACTCACCCGACTCCCTCCCAGCTATTAAAACCCCACCCCGACCTCTCACTCCCTCACACCTCTCCACTCTCCTCTCCATACCACTCCAGAGTGCGGAAGTGCTACTCTCCCTCTCTCTCTCGCTGAGAAGAGTGAGAGCTCTCTCTCTCTCGATTTCCCGGAAAGAAGCGGTTAAGGTGGTGGGCGTACCCGATGCCTCCTTGCTGTTTTTTTGTACCACCAAGCTCCCCATCTCCCTCTGATCCTATCCCACCTTTTTGCCTTTTCCAGAGCCCGCCGTAGCTGCCGCCGTTGAGCCACGCCTGGGAGCTCCACCGGAGTAGGAAAGGACCACGCAGCCGCAGAGATCGACGTCGCTAGATCTAGAGCTGCTGCCGGATGTCTCCCCGACCGCCTGCGACCTCTCCGCCACCTCGCCGACCATCGCCGTCGACCGCCGCCGCCTCCCGGTGAGCCCCCGTGTCCCTGGCTTCAAACCGTTAGGGCTTTCGCTCATACGCATGTCCAGGCGAGGAAGACAAACATCAACCGTTAGATTCCCTATAAATCAGACGGCTGAGAGCCCAGCATACCCCTTCGGTTTAAATAGGCGCCGACAGGCGGGCCCCGCCTATCAGCCCCTTTTTTCCTTCCCACGCCCGGATGCGTTGCTGGGCCAGCCCGTGCTGTTCCACTCGGCCCAGCAAGCTTACGGTCCACTCCGTTTTTTTAGGAAAAACACTGTAGCTTTTTGTTTAAAAACTGTAGCTTTCAAATTTGAATATCTTCAAATTGGTAAATCCAAATAAAGTGAAACCAACGCCCTTAGATTCAAAATTTAGTTAACAATCTGTTAGAATTAGACCCATTTCAGTTTGCTCCCTTTTTATTTTCAAGGAAATTTAATTGTGGTGAATAGTGTAAGTAATACCTTTTTCAAAATCTGAAATGTTCAAATGCATGCAGATTTTGTTTAGATCATCAAAATGGTTTGGAACAAATTGCAGTAGAGTAGTAATGTCTATATCTTTCTTTTTCAACTGGTCCCATACCCATAACTTTTTTAGAATAAATGGTGGTTTGTTTGTGATCCATGAATTGTTTAAAATTACAATCTGTTATAAGAATTTTTTAAGAAATTATTTTGGTTTGACACTTTTTATTGTTTAACTCTCTAAAAGTATCTTATTACTAGTATTTATCAACCTTGTTGGTTACTTTTATTTTTGGAGGCCGACTAATTGTTTCACCCTATTTGCTATCCCGCATGCTATTAGTTGCATTTATAATCTTAATGTTTGAAACCCTAAAGTTTTGACAAAATCTTGCAACAACTTTGTTTAGTAACAAATTAGTTATCTGAACTTGTTTGAGTGTTTTCTTGAATTGCTTGATGTGGTGTGTTAGTGCTAGTGCTTGATTGTTGATTGTGCGTTTGCTTTCTTTTCACGACGCTAGTCCCGACTGTTGACGAGTTTGGCAAGGAGGAGTACATTGAAGAATTTGAAGAAGACCAGGGACAAGCCACCCAAGGCAAGCACCTTTACTTGTTGCATACCTTGATCCCAGTTTTATTTATGCAAGTATGTCCATTTATGTTTATTCAAAGATGCATTGTTTTTTTGTAATTGCTATTACCTCTTGATAGCGATTCATTGGCGACTAGGCTCCACTAGTCACTTGATATCATCTTTAAGATGACACCCCTTTATACCTACTTACTTAATTATTTAGTAGTAGCTTGATGCTTACCATCATGTTACCCCTTGTAGCCTTGCTTAGTGGAGCAAAAACTCTAGGTTGGGACACTCAAGAACTTTTGGAAAAAAATGTTTTTAAAACCTTGATGAGGTTTTGGCCTTACCAAGTGTAAGTTTGAAAGGGAAACTTGTTGAGGTTTTGACAAAGAGGATTTGATGGAAAGGTGGAGTTTTTGGAAAAACAACACATGGTTCTATGTAATTGAACGGATCCAACCTTCCCGTGCAGCCACATTACCCTGGAATGGGACGGGGCTTAGTCCGTAGTTTATTTGTCTTAGTATGGGCTACCTCACAACTCTCTAAGGGTGTTTGATCCCTTAAAGCCGGGTTGCTATTGTATGGGGCAATATACCGTAGTTGTCTACGGCCGGACGATACTATGGGTCTCTTGACGTGGCGATGGTGTCGTGGTTAAGTGGGGAAGTGGACTACCATGGTGCTAGAGAGATTAAGCCCGTAGGGTAGGTGCCTATACTAGGATGAATAAGCAAAGGGCTTTGTTCGATTATCCGAGCCCCGCATAGTTGTGTATGACGGTCTGTGGTAGTCCCGGGGGATTTGTCGAATCTTGTGGGTAAAGTGTACAACCTTTGTAGAGTGTAAATCTATTCGAATAGCCGCGTCCGTGGTCATGGACAGTTCGGATGTCTTTACTTAGCTGTGTTGGTTTTGTTTTCAAAAAGGTTTCTTGGAAAAAGGAAAGAGGAGATGGTTCGGAGTACCCATGGGGGTACTACCATGGAAAATGAGTTGGGCTAAAGGAAATGACAAATTGGGTCACCCTTCCTAGAGATTTTACTAAAAGTTGTTTCAAAAATGTTTTTCAACAAAGATATAGAGATGGCGTAGGACATATTTCTTAACATGCTATATCGACAAGAGAAAAATTAGAAAAGAAAACAAACTTAGTATAGAGCCACCCTTGCTACAACCATTCTAGCATACCTCTTGCATATTTTCTTCTTAGGTGGTTTGTGAGTACAATTCCACAATGTACTCATGGCTTTGTCCCTGTCTATTAACTTGGCCAGACTATGAGAAGGAGTGCGATGGTGAAGAAGGCTACGATGACGACTATACGAACTAGGACGTTCTCCCAGTCAGTTGCCTGTGTGTTTAAGGCTTGACTTGGGCCCGACGATGTTGCTGTTTTCATCCGCTGCTTATTATGTTGAACTTAGCCTGCGAGGCATTGTTGTAATACTTGGCCATGTGGCCATTATTGTAAGTTGTTTAAATTTGGTTGTATGGATGTTGTAATTTGATTACCAGTTCGGTTATATTGTTCATGGCACACTGATCATGGGATCGTGAATGAATGCATAACGGGTGTTTCGGACAGTCGGTCCGGGGCCCCCACAGTGGGCCAGGCCCAGTTTGTTCGATAGCTTGGCTGGTTTCTCAGATGCGATACAGCTAGATGTTTTCGGGTTTGTGCATATGATTTTTTGGGTAATGGTTTTTTCTTACATCCTTTTGCTGCTTCTTTTCTTTTCATTTTTGTTTAATTTTCTATAATTTTATTTTTTAATGATACTTCCATATTGAAAAATATTAAAGTAGCAATTTGAAAGAATATTCACGGGGTATAAAAGTGTGTAATAGATTCAAAATGCAGCTTATATGGATTCAAAAAAATATTCCCATGAATGCAAAAATATTTTCATATTTCAAAATTTTACATGTAGTTTGGAAAAAATGTTCATGAGGTTTAAAAGATGTTTTTATGGATTCGATAAAAAAAGACCATGAATTCAGAAAATGTTCACAAGTTCAAAAGTTGTTCTTGTAACAATGGATGCAATAGCTAGCATGTTAATAGCATGGTACAGAACCAAGTTTCGGCATCATGGCACTCTGAAGTAGAGTGATATCTAAACGCAATCTCTGTTGACAAAAAACACAATGCATGTTCAGTCTAGCGTAGGGAAGATGTAGTGAGCTGGTTGCAGAACTAAGGTGTAGCAATGAAACTTAGGTATACTTTTGATAAATATATTTTCTCTACATGGAAAGTCCATAATACGGACAAATAACAATACATCAACAAGGTGCTCAAAACGAACAATCTAGCTGAACGGTTTTGCCAAGTTCTAGTACTGCACCTGCCAGTCATTGCAAATTTCACTAAAGCCTAGCATAGCAACCGTGCCAGTTTGTAAATGACGAAGATTTATTTCAAGGTTGATCACCATAAGGCCTTGTTTACTTCTAGGGTATTTGAGGGGATGAGAGGGGATTATTTCGTATCCTGGAACTTCCCCGATAGGTTATTTACTAGTCCGGGTTTTGAGGGGATAATCCCGAGATATCCCGACAAATCCCCTCCACTCTAGTATATTTTTGGCTAGATTAAAAACTCTCCATCATGGTAGAGTATTTTTGGAGAAGAGTATTTGAGGGGATTTGGGAGTATTGGGTGAACACCAAATTCCCACATATCCCCACATTCTTCAGGGATGGAAATACCGGAGAAGTAAACATGGCCTAAAGATACTTAGAGTAACAAGATCCAACTGCCAAAAGTATTTTTCATATTAGTAGCCACCCTAGATTAAATTAAATATTTGACACAACAAACCCAATTTGATGTTTTAGGGCTCGTTTGGCACCCATCATTTCATTTCATTTGGTAGAAATGAAATGAAATGACATGATGATATCATTTTATTTTTAAAAATCCACAGAAATGACAGGGTGCCCAATAGGTATTAAGGTTAGGCATGAGATGAAAACCCATGGAATTCCAAATGAATTCCATAACCAATTCCATGGCAGCCAAACAAGTAATTGTTAGAATCATAAATGAATTCTTTGATTCTAGCCCCAAATGATGGGAGCCAAACGAGCCATTGCAACCCAAGAGAATATGATGACAAGCTTATATAGAAAGTAAAAGTAAGCAATCACTTGTACACAAAATCACCTCCACTGGTAGTTCGTTTCGAAAAAACCTCCACTGGCAGTTCCAATTAGATATTGGAGGTCAAACTTGTGCCGACAGCTTGGTTCATCTATTTCAGTGCACTGCAAAAGATTCATCGGGATATAAAGAGATGTTTCCAACAGATGAACATCACCAAAAGTCAATCCTTGTAGCTTAGCAATACCAGGCAATTGGGGAAATGAAGAGATTAAACAGTAAAACACATCCGATTAGCAGACAGGAGGAGCACCGCGCCCCATGACACATGCCAAGCAACGATGGAGCCTTCTTCTCTGCCCCAGCAACTATCTCTCCCTGGACAACCGAAGATCCTGCCTGGATCATGCGACCGAGCCGTGCTCGTCCCCTCCTCTGAGCTTCCTCTCCCTTATGTCGTGTCTCCCTCAGATCGGAACATCAGGGCATTCCGATGGCTCGCCGCACCGTGTTGTAGCCCAGATGCCACCGCCCCATGTTCCGTCTGCCCCTGGTGCGCCCTCTCTTGCCCATGTTGCCATCTCTCGATATAGTTTTGACAGGAAACAAAGCGAGCGGACTAACCTTTTCGGGACAAAGGCGGCTGACGGCGGAGGGTCGTCGTCCTTTTCTGCCCAGGCGGTTCTCCAATCTCCTCTGCATCCCTCTCCTCTGAGGCGGCATAGCTTCCCTTCCTATTGTCCGCTGCAACTTCTTTCTTTTATCCCTTCTCAACCACAACGGCGACAGAGCTCCGCCCGAAACAATCTCCTTGTCTTGCATCCCCAACTCCACTGAGTGGTTGTCAAGCACAAGATGTTGAATGTAAGTAAAACAAAATAAAATAACAAATGTAATAAAATAAATAACAATGCAATAATGTAAACTAAAGCTATTATGTGACTATTGCAATAAGGTAAACGTGTTTTGGGGTTTTTGATATGATTGCAACAAAGTAAATATGTTTTTGTAATTTCGGATTTAATTGATCCTAAAAATAAAAGGACACGTGGAAATGTTGGAAAGGTGTTTCTTATGATTAATATTGGACCGGGTTCATGGGTTCACTTGTCTACTCTCTCATAAAGTTGTGGTGGCTTTAAGTTCAAGATAGATGACCGAAACAATGACATGATTTTATAATGTTACTTAATAATATTCATATAGGCATCACGTCCTAATACACATCTTACTTATACACCACTAGAAAGGAATTACCTTCAAGCAATCTAGTATTAAGAATTAACAGCGTATATCCTTAGGTACTTTAACATGATGGTGAACAACAAATATGCTACCGCTTGGACATATTACAATAGAACATTGTCTATGAATGTTAACTTAGGATTCTTAGATGTCATCTAAGAAATATAGCATATGCATTCTTTTTATCCCTAGTGAGGTAACTATGGATTGGTAAACTACCATAGGAGGTCATGAAATTGTTGTCACAATTCACTACTACTATCAAGTTACTCTATCTAATACACACCATCCCTCTTATGCTCTCGCATGCAAGTTGGATCAGAACAAGTAATAAAGAATGGGGTAACAATATGCATCTACTCTTACATCAAGAATATAATAAAGTATCACATCACATAGATCATCCGATAAAATAAGGATCTACTACATAGGAATTACATAATATGTACCATAATCATGTTGGGCAGCTCATATGGCATCTAAACATCATAGCACAAGGGAGAAATAGAACAAGCTACTGGCACAAACCCATAGTACAGAGGTGGACTACTCTCTCTTCATCATGGTGGCGGTGTTGATGTTGTTGGAGAGGTTGGAGAAGCGACCGGGGGCAGCTCCAGCAGCATTTCCCCATCCAATCTTCGCTGGAACAGCCTTTGTTTTGTGGTTTCGCGTTTCCTCGCCGCCTACTCGCGAGAACGCTTCGGGGGGGGGTCTTTATATAGGCATTTTTAGGTCAAGCTGAGCAGTCTGAGATGAAGATGGATGGCATTCGAGGCACGAGGCTCATTTGAGCATGGGTGGCACAACCTAGCCAGGGCCTTTGCCACCTGTTCTCGTTTGGGCCTCGTGGCCCTCCTTGTTGACTTCTTGATCTCCAGGTGCTTCTCTTGATAAAATATTAACGCTCGAAAATCCTAGATCAATTTGAGTTCCAGAAGGTCCCTGAAACGTCAAAATACGCAAAACATAGTTTTCATGTTCTGCAGAGTTATAACCAAAATAAGGGGGTCGATTGAAAATCCCCAGAAATCAATGCAAAATATGATTATAACATCTCATAACATCTTAATATGTTGGAATATGCATCAATAAACTACAAAGTTAATGCATAAATTTTGCATGCATCAGGCATCAATGCCGCCAGCGGCCCTTTCTTTTTAAGGCTGTCTAGGCGCTCCTGCCAGCGCCATCTCAAAGTTTAATCCACTCCCAACCTTGCCCGTGCTTGCTCTCCTGCAATTGACCAAGATGTCAGGCTATTTGTGGCTTTCTTCTAAGAAGAAGGAGGCGAGGCACGACCACAAGGCAAGCTCCCTGAGGGGCCCGTGGCGTGACTAGTAGTCGTGGCGCCGCTACATCGTGGAGGAGTCGATGTTGCCACCGTGCCGTCAATGGCTGCTGCCACCACCACCCTACCTTTGCCTCCACCTCCACCGGCTCAGCCTCCTCGCAACCGGGTCAACGTGCTGGTCACCGACACCCTCAACTTCTGGTGCAACAACTAGCCCGTCGACTAGCCGGACGTGAACCTCCCCGAAGGCTAGCACCTAAACTCCCACAGGGTGTGGTGCCAAAGTGCCTAGGCACGAGCCAAAGTGCACACGGGATATCGCGCCAGGGGGCGCTGCTCCAGCTGGCGCTTCACCGCGACCCGGCGTTCGTCATAGGTTCGGAGAACTGGTTCACTATCCACCTGTGGGAACTCAACCCGAAGTGGCACGCCGGGTACTTTGCGAGGTGGACTATTTTTTATTTTCATGCACTATGTAAAATATTAGGAAAGTTAACTAAAAATAGGTTTAAAAAATTTAGGTCACACTGTTGGGCGCAGCCCGCGGCCTTAAGGGGCAACGCTCTCTTTCCTCGGGCTGACCCAAACGGACTGAATCAGACCAAATCGATGTCCGAAATAGGTCGGTCCATTAAAGATGCTTTTAAGTAAGGAAGAGGTGCAGGATGCCGAGTTGAACTTGGGCCGGCTGGGAAACGCCACCGCTCCCTAGTCACTGGAACACGAACCCATCCGGCCTTAGTTGATAAAACCCAGTAGGGACGCTTCTAGTTTGTGCAAATTAAAATGGTTTGAAAAATTGTTCAGTCTCTTTTTTTTATAGATGGAATATATTAATAGCAAGAAGATACCAATTACATCTAGCGTCTGCAACAACGCAGGATCCTAATGACATTACGGATGTACACAACCAAAAAAAGAAAATTACAGGAAAGAAAAGTCCCGCTATATTGATCTATTCCTTGTAGCAGTACTACAAACACCACAAAGACAACACCAGAAATCCAGCTTCTCCAATAGCAACGCCTCTAAGAAAGAAACAGTGCACAAGCGCCATCATTGCCCAATCATAAATCATAGGTTTTCAACCTAGAGAAAGTATGCGCTCACAATACAATGCCTTCAACAAGGCAATTGTTAGGCATAACCAATTAAGACTAGACCTTGGATTTTCATCCATCCTGAAAGGCGGGACTTTGAACTTCTCCTATGTTGTCACCCCCACTTTTTGATGCAGCTGCCATGAGTCATGAATTACCAAAGAAATTCCTCATCTTTACAAAAACTTGAACCACCATTGCTAGTCCTCATATCTTGGTTTCCATGACATTCTCTGCCTCTGACTTTAACATAGAATGTAAAAGATGTGTCACATGATGACAACAGACAACGGAGTCGCTCGGGCGAGAGCGGCCCGGGAGGTCTCGGGAGGATCCCCTTTTTACTTGACACTACAAGCAACCCAAAAAAAACCACTGCCCTTTGTAGCAACATATTGGCCTAGTTTGAAGTTTAAGTTGTGCACAACTATTTAAAAATTGAATTACTAACTTTTATAAACTAATGCCACCGTTTTAACATGGATTATGGATATAATATAACAAGATATTAAGAGACAACGACTGTAAATAAATAGGCAGTGTACATAAATATGCAGTTTCGTTTTCTGCAGTATCGGAGATCACATTGTTCATCCTCCACCGTCAATTCACCGCCCGGCAGTTGACCCTGATCTCCCCGGACGACCCCGTGAGCAGGCCGATATTGCCCAATTTCAGCATCGCCGCCGCGAAGTCGCTGCCAAATTGATCATTGTTGGACGCGTAGCTCCTGACCAGATCGTCGGTGGTGCCACCGTCGTACAGCGCCTGGTCGGAATGGAGCAGCCCCTGACGGGAGAGGAGGCCGGAGTAGTAGCCGTTATCAAAGGTGTTGGGCGAGGATGCGTCGAGCGGCGAGAGGCTGCCGTCGTTGCCGCCGGCCTGCGGGCAGCAGCCTTGCAGGGACGCTGCGAATGCCCCGTCGATGTCGGTGTCGGTGTAGATCCGGTTTCGGTAGTTCTGGCACTGCCCCCGGCCGATGGTGTGGGCACCTGCATGCAGCAAATGTGATGGAGTTTAGCATGGATTCACGCGAGCGCAGTTTTTCCACAACCTTAGGGAGGTCCTTGGCTTATCCAAGGGTCGTCAGTGTTCTAAGATTCGTGTTTATCTATTTTGCTTCCACCACCCTGTACTTTGTACCACTTTGTACATCTTCCTCCCCTATAGCTCCCAAAGTGTACACGGTACAGTTAGATTCAGATTCTCTCTCCCGAATTTTTGACCAAAAAGATCACCTTCACCAACGGATTGTTAAAAAAGACCACATATAAAAAAAATTGTCAAAAAAGACCCCCTCTTGGTGGCGGCATGTCTAGCCAACTGACACGTGGCACATGCCGCCATTGCCAGAGCCGGCATGTACTTGCCGCCTGGGACAAAGCCGGCATGTTGTCTAATATGGGCCATGCCGCCTGAGTCAGATCCGGCATGCTGAGGTGGTAGGTGGACAAGCATGGTGTGCAGGTGTCACGTGTCAGATTCAGGCAACGTGCCGGCTCTGGCAATGGCGGCAAGTACATGCCGGCTTTGCCAATGGCGGCATGTGTCACGTGTCAGTTGGCTAGACTTGCCGCCACCAAGAGGGGGTCTTTTTTGACAATTTTTTTATAGGTGGTCTTTTTTGACAATTCGTTGACAGAGGTGGTCTTTTTCGTCAAAAATTCTCTCTCTCCCCATGCCCCCCCACGAACTAGACGAGACGGGCCGCGGTTTTTCTCCTCCGTCTCTTTGACCTAGCCGCCGCCTCCAAGCTCCGCCTCCTCCATAGATCGGTTCCCCCTCCTCCGGCCGGCCTCGCCGGTGTCGGGAGGGGTGGGGAACCCGATCTATGGGTGGAGATTTCAATAAAAGTAGTATTTTCTAAAGATTAGGTTAGCGTTTTGGTAGTCATCTTCGTTTCTTCTACGTCCATGGAGATGTCACCGTTCATAATAAGTGATCTTCAGCTCTTCGTTCGGCGTCGAGATCTTCTTCCCGACGTCAATGATGGTGCTGTAAGATTACAGTTTTTTAGGTACGGTCTTCAAGATCTTGCTTCGCCTGATCAGTTTTGGATCGTTTCTCCTGGTTGCCGTGAGGACGGTTATCCTCGCAATATTTGTCCCGACTGCTACGTCTTCGGCAATGGTGATTCGTACTCTCGGCTTTCCAGCGACGTTGACAAGGTTGTTCGGTTTCTCTTCCCTGGAATACTGGTGTTGGTACTCTTGCCGATGTTGTATGATTGCTTTAATGGTTGCGTGCGTGCACGTAGCCTTGGCATTGCGGCTCTAATTAAAAAAAAGGGAGAACCATTGTTGGTATTTACAGGTTTATGGTTTGATATCTGCGCCATTATCTTTTGGCTGCCTTCAGAAAAATACAAGATTGTGTCATGCAAGAAGAAGAGTTTGAAGACCTCGAAGATTAGCTTGTTTTTTCTTAGACTTTGTTTTGTAATTGTTGAAGACAGCTTATGTATCTCTACCATGTACTGTTCATTGCTATAATATATCATGGTATTATTTAAAAAAAAAAAAGACGAGACGGGCCGCCTCGGCCAAGAGAAGTCGCGTTCATCCCCATCTCGACGGGTAGGAGGACGCGGTGGCCGGCGGCCGGCGGCGGGATGGAGGAGGGCCGTGGTGGCCGACGGCCGGCGGCGGGATATAGGAGGGCTGTGGTGGCCGGTGGCGGGATGGAGGAGGGCCGCGGTGGCCGGCGGCCGGCGGCGGGATGGAGGAGGGCTGCGGCTGGCTGTGCGAGCTGCCCGGGCTTGTCCTCGAGATATAGTTTTGTTTTTTGTTGCCTTCTTTTTGTTTAGACTTTGGATCTTATTCTTTGGTTGCTGGCTCCCGATCCCAATTTTTGTTAAGGAATCTCAAAAGGTAGCTCCAGATCTGATTTGCTTCCAGTTTCTATCGATGAAAACATGATGTCTTCGAAGATCGGATTAATACTCTTGGGTTGCAAACTAACTGTGCCTAATCGCGCCTACTATCTATACTACTTTTCCGGTTCAGGATGCATTCTGGTAAATCTGTACTGATTTTTTTGGCTCCAGATGTGTTTTGGTGTTTCTTCTACTAACCAAAACTTTCTGGACGTTTGTTCATGGTTCGTTCATGGTTCGTTCATGGTTCCTGTACGTTTCCGGTGAAATCCGATGCGAATGGTTTGTTCATGGTTCCTGTACGTTTCCCTGAAAATTTTCTGGACGAATTTACTTTGCTACCATATATATTTGATATGAAATTTTCTTGTGAATATTTTCTAAATTTCTTCCTGGCCCTGATGCTGGACGGATGAGGAGCCGCAACACGCGGCCTGCAGCCGGCCGATTTCCTATTCAGTTTGTTTCCTTCTCCCATATCTCAAGATCCGTAGATGTGGATCCAATTCCTGACTAAAAAAATGTAGAACAGTTCAATTGCATGTGAAACAAGGAACAGTTCAATTCCTTACTGAAAAATGTAGAACATAAAATGTTTACTTTTGCAATTCAAAAACACATAGGCTTCAGTTTCTTTCCATTATGTTCCAGTTAGTCTATGCAAACCATGGTCATTTTTCTTCTTCTTTGATATCCGGATTTGTTTATGAATCCAGGGTGAATTTCTTCTTTGAGTTTCGAATTTGTGTATGAATCAATGTTCTATTTTCTTCTTTTTCTAGATCCGAATTTATGTATAATTTTCTTATCCGAAGTTCTGGATGAATACATGGTACAAACTGCGTACGATTTTCTGATCCGATTGGTTCTGGACCGTTTGGATCCAGATGTTTCCAAAGCAGATTTGTTTTGTTCCCACAAAATTTATGTGCATTTTTCCTTGTTTTTCTTCCATTCGTGTATGTTGAGGAACCAAATGTCGATGAAAATGCTACTTGTTGTTCACGTTTGTGCATTTGATTCAGACTATTTTGTACAAGATTCCAGATTAAATGTTTCATGATTGTACAATCATGATTCAGACTATTTTTCTTTTCATGATTTTTTCCATCTTCCTAATCTGAATTGCAGATCGGATCTCTCTTTTGTTTTCTTCTTTTCCGCCCACAGATACAGTGCTAATTCTTAAGTACATTTTCTGTGTTAATAGTATATATCCAAAATAGGTGGAACGGTCCAGCATCAGTGTTTTTTTGTATATAGAAGCTAATTGCTACATATCCGGATTTGATGTAGCTTTCCATCTTATGGTTGGTTCAGATGTGGAATGATAAGCAAAGAAATGGCGTTAATCAATGTAATCATTTGTGTTGCTAAATCTTAAGAGTGTTTCCAGAGGTGGAACGACACAGATTTGTTGCTAAATCAATTTAATCATTCTGTTGCTAAATCAGTTAATCACCATAATCATTGGTATGGCGAATGTTTGCATAATGGTACAGATCCAATTAATTGTGTGTTTACTTTTAATCTCTGCTAATTTTTACATGAATATTTCTTTCTATATCCAAAATCCACAAGATCTCTGCTGCTAATAGTGTGGTTATTTGTACGAACGAGATATATAATCAGGAACCTGGTACAATGGTGACTCGGTGGGTGCAAAATGTGATAAAATAAAAATGCCCCGGACAGGCTAGAATAAACTAAAAACTTGGGTTATGTTGTGCAAAAAACTAGGACTGACAGATTAGAAATCGCTGGAACTAAGGGTGCTGTTTGCAATGTTCAGAGAGTCAACGCACAGATCTAAAAGCGGGATGGATGGATGATGATAAGACCCGGACGTCCATAACTATGTGGTATTGCTTTGTCGGGATCCACGCATGATTGCATGGTGATTTCCTTCTTTTTGAGTTTGGAACAGTCCATGGTGCATGAGAGCAAGAACAATAGTGTATGAAGAGATACACAGAGATTGAAGGGAAAAAGTGATTTCATTGATGCTACTGTTCAGCCTTATATAGTATCTGAACAGGTGTGTTTACATGTCGGTTACAGTATTCGCATCCCTTGGAAGAGGCATAGCGCCTGTTCGGGATGTTTAGCGTTTGGACAATGCTAAGAGAAGATAACTGCAGGCAGTTGTTATTAACATAATCCTAACTGCCTAGTTAGTCTAGAAATGACGCTAATTACTTCTAACACTCCCCCTTGGACAAACGCTGCCTTTGAAATCTTCAATGTCTTGAATTTTTCCATAGCGTTTTGAGTGCTGGAATGTCTTGATAATCCTTAATCTTGAAAACTTGAACTTATACAATATATGTCCTCCAAAATCCCGTGGGAAAAATATAAGGAGAAATATAGGAATCCGATATACCGTTGGTATAATAATTGTTATCGGATGGTAAATACTAAATTCAGTCCTATGAGATTTCTCCCCCTGAAATTTGCAAATTTCGAAGTCGTCTCATACCAATGCCATGAATGCATTTTTGAAATGCAGCTGTTGGTAAAGACTTAGTGAACAAATCTGCAAGATTGTCACATGATTTTGTTTGCAAAATATCAATTTCTCCATTTTTCTGTAATTCATGAGGAAAAAACAGTTTTGGAGCAATATGTTTTGTGATATTACTTTTAATATATCCCATATGCATTTGAGTAACACATGCGGCATTATCCTCATAGATAATGGTTGGTGATTCTAATGAACCGATACCACATGATGTTTGTATATGATTAATCACTCTACGAAGTCATACACACTCTCGCGAGGCTTCATATAATGCAATTATTTCAGAGTGGTTAGTGGAAGTTGCTATTAGAGTCTGTTTTGTAGACTTCCATGAAATAGCAGTTCCACCATATAAAAATACAAACCCTATTTGTGATCTAGCATTATGGGGATCAGAAAGATAGCCAGTATCAGTATAGCCAGTCAATGTCATGTCTTGATTTTTCTGATAGAATAAACCAAGATCTTTAGTACCCTGTAAATATCTGAAGATATTCTTTACTCCAGCCCAATGGCGTTTTGTTGGAGCTGCACTATGTCTAGCCAGTAAATTTACTGCGAAGGCAATATCTGGTCTAGTACAATTAGCAAGGTACATTAGTGCTCCTATGGCACTAAGGTATGGGAACTCAGGTCCCAAAACATCTTCGTTATCATCCCTAGGTCTAAAAGGATCTTTTTCCATATCAAGGGATCTGACGACCATGGGTGTTTTGGATGGATATGATTTATCCATATTGAATTTTTCCAAAACTTTCTGAATATATGCGGGCTGATAAACGAGTATTCCTGAGGGAAGGTGCTCAAGTTGTAAACCTAAGCAGAATTTGGTTTTTCCCAAATCCTTCATTTCAAACTCCGTCATTAAATGATTGCGTGCTACAGTTATATCTGCTGTGTTGCCAATGATGTTGAGGTCATCAACATAAACTGAGATGATGCAAAATCCTTTTGAGGATTTCTTTATGAAAACGCATGGGCAATCATCATTATTCGAGTATCCTTTATGGATAAGGAACTCACTAAGCCGGTTATACCACATTTTACCCGACTGCTTTAAGCCATAGAGTGACTTTTGTAATTTTACACAATACATGTTGCGATTTATATTTGGATTCGGAATTTTAAGTCCATCAGGGACTTTCATATAAATATCCGCATCGAGTGACCCATATAGATAAGCGGTCACTACATCCATTAACTGCATTGATAAATTCATTTGTACTGCCAATGATATTAAGTATCGAAACGTAATTCCACTCATTACAGGAGAATATGTATCGTCGTAGTCGATACCGGGTCTCTGCGTAAACCCTTGTGCTACTAGCCTCGCTTTATATCTCACCACCTCATTGTTTTCGTTCCTTTTTCGAACAAAAACCCATTTAGCTCCCACAGGGAAGACTTTATGAGGAGTAGGTATTACTTTAGAGAATACCTCTCTTTTGTTAAGCGAGCGCAGTTCTGCCTCAATTGCCTCCTTCCATTTAGGCCAATCCGAGCGCTTCAGGCACTCTTTCATAGATTTTGGCTCTGGATCCAGTTGAAGGGTTTTAGCAATTTTAGAGGAGAAATATGTGTCGACAAGTGTAGTCTTTCTATTATATGATTCTCCCGAATCGATATAGTTTGTGGAAATTTCATTAACTTCTTCAGGCTCCGTGTGATTTCCCATAACAACGGAGTCTGGTTGTTTCGATGTCCCAGCATTAGAATTTGTGTGCACATTTATGCTAGGTTCTTGATGTTGAACATCATCTTGGTGTCTATCAACTTCAGGTTGATTTGCATTTATCGTCATAGATTTTCTTTGTTTCCGCGGTGGCTTTAGAGAAGCCTTTTCCCTTGAGACCAGATTTCTCCCCCTTTTATTTGCAATTGGGAGTTGAGTAGTTTTATTTGGTACCTCTATTCGTTCTGGTGCATTAACTGCAGGGATATATGATTTAGTGACACCTTTGTGATCAGTAAATGCGTCTGGCAAGTTGTTTGCAAAGTGTTGCAAATCTATTATTCTCTGAACTTCAGATTCAGATTCTTTAGTACGTGGATCTAAGGATTGTATGCCTGTTACATTCCAATCTATTTCTTGGCATTCTTTGTGGTATGTTTCTCCCCCTAATGCCGGGAAATGATCCTCATCAAAAATTGAATCAGCGTACCGGGCTGTAAACAGGTCCCCTGTAAGGGGTTCTAAATATTTAATAATTGACGGAGAATTATATCCCACATAGATTCCTAATTTTCTATGGGGGCCCATTGAGGTACGCTGCGGTGGTGATATCGGTACGTATACAGCGCAACCGAATTTTCGCAGGTGGGAAATACTTGGCTGATTGCCTCGTACTATTTGAAATGGGGAAGTTTCATGATATGCAGTTGGTCTGACTTGTATCAGATCTGCGGCGTGTAAAACCGCATGTCCCCAACAAGAGGTTGGTAAATTGCAATTTTGTAATAATGGTATAGCGATTAATTTTACTCTTTTGATTAAAGATTCAGCCAACCCATTTTGAGTATGCACATAAGGTACAGAATGTTCTAGATGAATACCTAATGCCATACAATAATCATTAAATGCACGTGAACTAAATTCAGCTGCATTATCCATTCTTATTGTTTTAATCCTGTGTTCAGGATGATTTGCTCTTAATTTGATAATTTGAGCAATTAATTTGGCAAAGGCATGGTTACGTGTTGATAATAAACACACATGTGACCATCTAGTAGATGCATCAATTAGCACCATAAAGTACCTAAATGGTCCAGATAGAGGTTGTATTGGACCACATATATCTCCTTGAATTCTTTCAAGAAAATTAAGTGACTCATTTTTAACTTTGAGGTAAGATGGCTTAATAATTAATTTCCCAGTAGCACATGCGGTGCATATAAAGTCTGATGACTTAGGAAATCTTTTGATTGGTAAATTATGACCAACAGAATTGCTAATAATTTTTCTCATCATACCTATTCCAGGATGACCAAGGCGATCATGCCAAGTCTTGAATTTATCAAGATTTTGAAAAATTATTTTGTACGCAACATAAGGTACGGGTTTGATGTATGTAAAGTATAATCCGGAAGAAAATGAAGGGATTTTTTCAAGAGTTTGTTCCTCGTATCCGTCGCTTTTTGTTAAAAGCAAATATTCTTTCTTATCCATCTTAACGGTTTTAAGATGGAAATCGTTTGATCGGATATCTTTGAAACTTATAAGGGTACGTGTAGATTCAGGATACAATAGTGCATTCTGAATTACTATAGTAGTACCCATAGGGAGTGTGAATGTGGCTCTTCCTGAACCAATTATTGCTTTATTGCTCCCAGTTATAGTCATAACATCTTCCTTTCTCTTAGTAAGAGTTTGGAAGTATTTTGTTTCCCTTAGAATTGTATTAGTGGTAGCACTATCCACTAAACACAATTCTTCTTCCATCGGATTGTTTCCCGTAAGATTTCTAAAAAATAGAAAGAGAATATTTTAGAATAAGTTTATTTTATTCCAATATTCATCAAATTACATACATAGTATTTATATTACAAATTTGAGATATAAATACATTACAATATTATGTCTGATTCACATAGTACAATATATAATATACAAAGTCTGAAAGACTTTATTCTACTTATTGTTATACAATATATAACATCTCGTAGTATTTTAAATAGCTAAGTGACATCAATGCTTTAGGAGATCAATTCATGTCTCCAAAAACATCTTGGGTGTAGTCCACAAGCATGTCTTCATCGAGGATGATGTTGTCCTTTGGCTTAAATTCTTCAATAGCACTTTGAGAAGGACCAGCTTGAGGGTTGTCTTCTATGGCATTGAAGTGAGCTTCAGCCTTGTTTCCATGAACTTGCTTCCCTTTTCCTCCATACTTCATGTATAGATCCACGAGGTGCTTGGGAATACGACATTTATTTGTATGATGATTCGCACATCCACACCTTTGACAAACTTGAGAGTTGTCATTTTGATCATTTTTCTTGAAATGACCTTTCCCCTTGAATTGACCATTAGTCTTTTGACCATTGTTCTTCTTCCACTTTCCCTTGAATTTTCGGAAGTTCCTTTTACGGCCTCCAGATTTATTAGTAAAATGAGCATTAGCATGTGCTTCAGGAATTGGCGTCGCGCCCGTTGGGCGGGAATTATGATTCTTCATAAGAAGCTCATCATGCTTCTCAGCCTGAAGTAATGTGTATATAAGCTCAGAATACTTTGTGTATTTCTGTTGACGATATTGTTGTTGCAATATCCTCATCGAGGGGTGGAAGGTGCATAGAGTTTTCTCTATCAAGTCCGCATCTGAAACTTGCTTGTCACAAAATCTCAGTTTGGAGTTAACTTTATGCACGGCAGAATTATATGCCGCAACAGACTTGAAGTCTTGGAACCTTATGAGAGACCATTCTCTCTCGGCTTCGGGCAACATAACCGCTCTTTGTTGGTCGTATCTCTCCTTGAGAGAGTTCCATAAAGCTAGTGGATCCTCCTCCATCATATATTCATTTTTTAAATCAGGATGGAGGTGATGCCTTATGAAATGTAATGCCGCATACTTTACCACTAGGGGTATTTCTGGAGCATTTTCAGGGGGTGTGGTAATTGTGGGACCAAGGCTACGACTAGTTAAGTTTATTTTCATATCCATGGCCCATGATAGATAGTTACTTCCATCAACTTGCAGTTCTTGGAAATCTTTTTTATTGATGCCACTCATTTTTCCTGCATGTATGGTCATGCATTTAATTAATTTTACTTGATAGTAAAATTTATTTTGGTAAACAACAATTTGTTCTAGAGGAACAATTATGAATTTTAAGCCATATATGCGTAGATCTTCGAATCTCAAATTAACACATTGTAGATAATCTCCACTTTTATGGAATACATCTCTCAGTAGTAGGAAGCATAGTCTGACATTTGTCAGTAGACGCCTTATCCTATTACCTTGTGTTATATTTTGAATTAAATTATTTGGAAGAGCACTTTGTAGGTAATCTTATCGTCGTAATGACGAATAAGTACACCTCACAGTAATGGATAATCTGCATTTTGTGCAGTAGATGCCATTACCTTGTGATTCACAAATAATATTCGAGATAGTCACATATTTTATTTTGGCTGTTTATCTCATATTTTATGAATGAGAAATTTTGGCAAGAAAATTAAATTTCGAGCACGGGATAAAATTGTTGTACCAAATAACATGTTATAAAGTGCTAAAGGCAAATATAATAATAACATGTTATATTGCTAATAGACATAAGGTCTAAATATATTTACATCACAATAGGCTGTTACACTGAATAATAGACAAATATAATGTCTAAACAGAAATTTATAGTACTGCTACAGTGCTAGCTAGTACTAGTGAATAGTTTCTATGAATAGGTAGAATAGTAAACTAGTTTTTAATTTCACGGATGAAGCCAAGGACCGGTGGCCTGTTAGGCTCTTTTGGTCCACGACTTGCTAGACGCTACCACTACCAGGACGAGTAGTACTAAGAAAAAGGAACCAGAGGAGTGGATAAGATCGGGCGTTATTTCCCCAATTTCTCCAGTCGACGGCGCAGTGCTTCACGCCGGCGTCTATGGCCGACGATTCAGCGCCGGTTCATTCCAGTGGAGGGCTCGTCGAGGCGGAGGCCTCCCTCACGGTCAGTGAGGCCGAGTTCCACCGGGGACCAAGTCCCAGCGCGGATGCCGGCAGGGCGAGCCGCCATGGCTGCTGCGAAGCGGCGCAGGAGCAGGCGTGCCTCCGGCGAGGGCGTCGGAGGGTCGGCCGACGGCGCCGTGTCCTCGGCCTTCTCCTTCTCATCCAGTGCGGGAAGGTTGAGGTCGGGGAACCCGGGGACGACATGAGCAGCGGCTGCCTTCGGTGAGGGCGTTGGAAGGACGGCCGACTGCGCCGTGACCTCCTCCTCCATCTCCGGCAAGGGGCCGTAGCCTGGCGCGGCGAAGTACACCGGGTCCTCGCCGGAGGGAGTTGGAGACGGGAGGCAGGGGCCGAACCCGTGGCGCTGGTAGTACAGAAGTGGAGGCAGCGCCTCAAATTCCTCGTCGCTGAAGTCGCGTTCGGGGTCGTCGATGAGCCATCCGGCGCTCGGCCCGCCCAGCAGCCACTCCATGGGCGGGACTACGAAGGCCGGCGGAGGGGGCAGCAGGTCGTCTACGTCGGCGGTGATGTTGGAGGCAGAGGCCTCGTCCTCAAATTCGGCGTCGACAACCTGTTCTGCAACAACTTCCGGCACGGCGGCGAACTCCGGTGCCGCAACGGCGCCTACAACCTCCGGCACGGCACCAACCTCCGGCGCGGCCGGAATCTCTTCCCGGGGCACAACTGCCCTGGTACTTGGTCTTGGTTCTCCAGGAGAATGGCGGTGCTGTGCCAAGTGGTGACCACGGAGGTACTGGTTGTGGCGGCGGCGAAGACCACCACCAGGGCCGTAGCGACGACGAAAGGCACCGAGATGTGTCCTGCG
Source organism: Dactylis glomerata (assembly GCA_007115705.1). Lineage (NCBI taxonomy): Eukaryota > Viridiplantae > Streptophyta > Magnoliopsida > Poales > Poaceae > Dactylis > Dactylis glomerata. The sequence continues at coordinate 516,214 of QXEO01000340.1, forward strand.
GTGGCGGAGGCCATCGTTCCGGTTATGGCGACGCTGAAGGCGGTGGCCAAAGTTCCGGCCGAAATTCCGGCGACGTGCAGCGGCACGGCCGAATGTCCGGCGACGAAGATGGAAGCGGCGATGCTCCCTGGTAACAAATCGTGCAAAAGAGAAAGCTAGTTCCGGCAGCGGTCGGAAAGCCATTCTTTTTCTCACCTTTCTTCTCTGTTCTCTCCTTTAGCCTATGCTCTAGGCAGAGCAGTGCTGATGACGTGAAGAGATACACAGAGATTGAAGGGAAAAAGTGATTTCATTGATGCTACTGTTCAGCCTTATATAGTATCTGAACAGGTGTGTTTACATGTCGGTTACAGTATTCGCATCCCTTGGAAGAGGCATAGCGCCTGTTCGGGATGTTTAGCGTTTGGACAATGCTAAGAGAAGATAACTGCAGGCAGTTGTTATTAACATAATCCTAACTGCCTAGTTAGTCTAGAAATGACGCTAATTACTTCTAACAGTGTAGTCGGCAGCTGGCTATAGTGGGTTTGCCATGTCATCTATAGCCAACATATAGCCAACACATACAATAGTTGGCTATAAAATATACTACTTTATTACCACATGGCCCACCATTCACTCTCACAAAGGAGAAAGTATCCGGTGAAAACCGGTACCCAGTGGAAACCTGCAAACTCGAATATCGGTCGTTGGATCTAGTGTGTGCGGCTGTGATGTGGAACAAACCTGTACCTAGTATTTTGCAAGGAAACGCCCGCGGGCCTGCTTGTATATTTACACACAAACCCCTTACTTACTGTATCTCTACAAACGAAGGTCCAGAACAGAGTGCTACATGTACGGGTACAGATTGGAGCACCTCGTCGGCGAGGACGACCGGGCTTGGTGCACTAGCCGAACATCTTGCAGACTTGCTATTCATTTCAACTGCGTCAAATCTATTTGTTCCTTTTACGAATTTGAGTGAAGTGCTTTGAGAGGTTGTCTTCTCCCTTGGCTGTTCAAGAATTTGGATCCAGATCGACATAGTTACCATCGATTTTTTGCTGCCGCCATGAACGCTGTGGAGCTTGAAGTTCCCGATTTAGAGGTCAATCTGAGTCCTGCATATATGGAGACGGGTCTCGCCGTCACGGAGACAGGTCTCGCCATCACCGACCTCTGTTCCGCCATCCCGTTCGCTGGTTTGACCCAGAAATCCCCATCTGGTGTTTGAACATGTCCAATGGATTTGGGGTGATCTTTAGAAGGAGAGAATAGACCAGGGGGTTTACGTGAATATAGAACATGCAACGCGGGCGTGTTTTCATAAAACTCCATTGAGTAGGTTGTATCTCATCTCGACCGCACCCACCAGATCGAACGGCCTATGTTCGAGTTTGCAGGTTTCCACTGGGTACTGGTTTTCACCGGATACTTTCTCCTCACAAAGTGCCTAGGAGCACGTGCTAGAGCTAGCTCTTGCATGAGAGCCCACTCTCCTTCTCTTTCCTCTTCTCTCTCTTCCAACTAAGCATAAATATATTATTTTACTCCTTATAACCAGCTGACTAGGACTTATTGTACTTGCTCTGAATGAATTGTGTGGTAGTTGGGCGGCACACTCGAGTGATCAGGTACTTGCTGCTTCCGTTCTCCAGGAAAAGGGCACTTGATTGCTCGTGCAAGCCTTGTCTAGTTGCGAAAAGGAAAGGCGGTGACAAGCCTAGGGACGAGAGCAATCGATCACCATGCTGAATTCCGGGCATGCAGGCAAAAGGCATTGCGTCATGTTACAATCTAGCTAACTGCTAACGTGTCCCTCCCTGCTGGTATATATCATCAGTGTTCAGTCGAGTGATGGATGCGCCCTACTCGGTCGATCATTTAGGTACTTTTGAGAAAAAAGGAGTCATATATAATGGAAGCAAAAGGCCTACATGTATTAATGTACATATCTACCGTATAGCTAGCTAGGCAGCTAGCCATGTATACGTACGCACTTGGTATTGTTTGTTTGACTGCCAGGCATCAGGACCTAACTAGTGTAACACTCATCTCTGAGGTCAACTACTCAACATGATGCATACTCTGTCGTCCAGGTAATTAATCTGTTAATTATCTGTGTGTAGTGTAGCAAGCAAATGCATTTACCTGAGAGAGCAACCATGTCGCCGGTTTAGTACAACTTTGTACTAAATCAGCGACAACTAATATGGAACGAGAGTGAGTATTAGCTGTGTGTAGTAGCGCAGGCAAATGCATTTACCTGAGAGAGCAACCATGTCGGTGGTGCTTAGTCCCTTTTTGGAGAAGGCAGCGAGGAGATCATTGAGGTTGGAGTTGGGGCCGGGGAGGTCACTGCTGGCGAGCGACGCGCTCGCTGTGGTGGCGTCCCTCCTTCCAAGCTGAACCGTCCATGATGGCCCCCCTAGCTGCAAAAAAGTCCAGCCATTAACGTGCTGCTTGTCTCTTACATGTTACACCGACGGTACGGTTCAACGATCAGCGGTTTCAATCTGGCGCAAGAACTTCACAGAGCGCTGTAAATTCAAGTTGCGCTTAGCTTACGTCGACGACGGAGTCGCGGGCGGCGACGGCGAGGATGTCGGCGCAGGAGACGGTCCGCGGGCACATCAGCTCCAGCAGCATCTTGATCTTGTCGATCACCTCCAGACCGCGCAGGGACCCGGCGTTCGGCCCCGCTCCCTTTTCGCCGGTGAAGCTCGCCGTGTCGTCCAGCAGAACGGACGCGTCGCACCCCTGTTGTACACACATACATGTCTCCACCATCAGCAGATCTCTCTATGGTTTCTAGCTAGCTAAGACTATATATGTATGCTCGGAAGAACGGCTAGGGAAGGGACTTGCTTGCACAAAGCAGTCGTGGAAGTGAAGCCGGAGAAGAGAAGCGCCCATGCGGCGGTCGAGCAGCACCGCCGTCATCACGGCACTCTTGATGGTGAGAAGCGCAGCGGGGCAAGAAGACTCGTAGTAGTTCTCTGATAGCTGTGCGTTCGCTACCACCGCGGCGGACGTCGCTGCGAGGAGCAAGAGCAAACCAGCGAGGAAAGCAGAGCTGTCCTTCGGAGAAGTAGGAGCCATGAGCGATCTCAAGTTTCTCGAGGCCTCACCTAATCACCTTTCGGGCTTGGGGATAGCCCTCTGCGTTGCAGTTCCAAAGCCATATTTATAGGCAAGAACCCAAGGAATTACAGGTCGGGCATGGGCAGTAGCATTGATGTCTACTGCAGCATCACCACTGTGATAATTAGAACTACTCCCTCTGTCCCCAGTTTCTAAGGCTTACACGTATACCTAGATTGTCATTTTAACAAATATAATCTAAATTTTACAACATAAAAATTATACCATTAGAAAGTATAATGTTTGAACTTTTCAGTGATATGTATTTTGTAGTATATAAGTTTTATTATATTGGTCAAAATGACGATCTAGATATACGTGTAAGCCTTAGAAACTAAGACAGAGGGAGTAGTATAAATTTGAATTTGTAGGATTTAACCGTTACAAAAATAGCACTTGTAATAATGTATTGCTACAAATAATATTTGAATAAAATTATGTCTAGCTATTTCGCACGGTGAAGGCAAGAAAGAAACCTTACTCCCTCCTTGTCAAAATATAGTTCATCTCTACAAATAAAATTGCTATGCGGCTGGTAGGAGGTTGCTTTGCAGTTTGGCCCCTCCAAAATAGGGAAATCAACTCGTAGTCCCTTAGAACATAAAGTCATATTGCATTCTACCCCTCCGCTGCCCCCTGCCCTCTCCGACCACATCTAAGATCCTGGTGCCGCCCACCGCGCAGGGCACCAGCCCGAGCACCACCGCGTCTCCCTCGCCGCTTGACAAGGGAATGAACCCTCGGGTCCTTACCTTTGGCCTACCTGTTGCGGCTCAAGAACAAGACGGCGACTCGAGACTAATTAGGGTTCGCAATCAACTGTAACCGACTTGGACCGGATCCCGAGACCTCGCCCCCCATATAAAGGCGAGGAGGGTGGCCAAAGAGAGATATAGATATCTGATCTCGCATAGATCTTTTGACCCCCTACGCATATAGGCTAGCAAACGCCTCTTCTTCCACCTCAGCCAGATCTCATCTGCGCCACCATTGTAACAGCTACAACCATACAAACAATACAAGATCAGATAAGTAGGATGTAGGTCTTTATTCTTTGGGAGGCCGAACCTGGGTAAACCCTCGCGTGATCATGTTTCTGTCTGAAGCCGTCGAATCCGCCAGTGCCCACACTCTCTCCATGAATCGAAAGCCCTTAAACATAGACATTGCCGGATAGAACCTCGTCACCGCTGCTGCTGGTCTCCGAGACAGAGGAGGGAGCGGGATCAAAGGATGATGACACGAGAATGCGGTGCGTGAACGGCATGGCGGCGCCAACGACCTGTCCCGCTAACGCCTCGTGTCGGACTTCAAGCCCTCCATCGTCCTGCTCCAGCTGCTGACATGCTCTTCCTAGACCTGGGCGCTCACAGCCGGAGCATGGTCAACATCCCGTACCAGCGCTTGAAGATTTTTCTATTTGGATGTGGAATTGTGGATGTCCTCTTTGCGCACCAAGTGTTTGCGTTAATGCCAACAAGTCAGAAAGAACCCAAATAACGGGATAGCTGAAGAACATTACTGGAGTTAGGTCCTCGGGACGTCCGTGAAGAAGATTAATGGAGTTGATGTGACGTAGATGCACATGGTTGAGCAAATTCTTGATCTCACCTTGATGCTTCTTGTGTGGGAGGCGGATGCGCTGGGGAAGGGAACTGCGGTGCCGGGAATCGGCGAAGGCGGCCATGGGGGTGGATGCATTGGATGCCTACAGTACATTTGCTTGTTGGATATCGACGGCGCTGGGGCAGGAAGTGGTGTCGTTGTTTGCCTGTATACAAACATAGAACGATGGTAGCTGATGATTACCTCGATTAGGAAGCTGTACTGCGTTCGTACTGTATTGAACATTGGACAGGACTCAATTTTAAGTTGATCAGTTTTGCTAATTCTCTATGCTAGCAATAGAAAAATACAAGCAATAATCCTACACCCACCAGAAAATGGCTACGGATTGAATCTACAAGCGTTAGACGAAGGGGTGTTACAGACGGGTGATAATGAGTTGATGACTGAACTAAGGTACATACTGTTAAAGGAAAAAGTCCAAAACAAACCTTGAATTCGTAGAGTTTAGCGAAATCGAACCCTGAACTCCTAATCCCTGAAATTGACACTCTCAACTCTGTGATCCCGGTCTAATCTTAACCCTGAGACCCTTCCCAAACGGGGATTCGCTGACGTGGCGGGGATTGGCGGGGTGAAGCGTTTTTGGACCGAAATAAGCTGGGTCGTAGGACCGCGGCCCATGAACTCGTCTATATTGCAGTAGCAGTGCGGCCCAGCATCTTCAGTCGACGTCCCCTGGCATTCTTCCAGTACTCTGCTCCTGCGATGGCCATGGCGAGCGGCGGTTGATCGGCAGCGGCGACGATCGTCAGGGGAGAAGAAGGAGAGCGAAGTCAGAGGTAATTCTTGGTGATCTCCTCCTCGCGTTTGTACTTGATTGGCGTTTGTCGGCTGCATTAGGGTTAGGGTTTTGCGCGGAGAAATTGGGGGCGGTTTCGGGTGGTAGGAAAGGTAGGATTTTGGGGTGAATTTAGTTCGATTCTTTGGTTCATGTTGTTCGTACGACGAGTGTATGTTCATAAATTTGTGTTTTTTCAGTGAAATCATGGATCCTTCCGAGATTTTGAACGTGCGATTCCACATTGGAGGCGAATTCATCCGCATAGGTCCAAATATGGATTACGTGGGGGGCGATGAAGAGATGTCTGAGATCGAGAGGGACAAGTTGTCTCTGCAGGAAGTTAAAGGATTTCTGAAAGATCATGTCCAGTTGAAGGACTCGATGAAGATGTACTTTCTGATTCTTGGTCAGAATCTTGCAAATGGTCTGATGGTTTTGCACAATGACACTGGCTGTGTGCAGATGGCAGAGTACATTTGTCCTGGTGGAGTGGCAGATGTATATGTAGAGTACCATGGGGAAGAGGACACTGAGGACAGCAGTAGTTGCAGTGACTTTGAGGATGAAATTGTGCACCTCAGTGATGATGATCAACCTGATACTGTGATTACTGCAGAGCCAGCTGAAAGTTCAGAAGAAGTGTTTGTGCCTGATGAAAGAGGAGTGATCACTTAAGTTTTCAGCAGTCCAACTAAGTTGCAGAGAAGAAGATCAGTTCTGAATGAGGCAGAAGCAGAGGCAGTTTCTCAATTTGTAGTGTCCCAAGTTTGCAATCCAAGTCAGCACCCACCTGATAGCACACAGCATGAGCAAGTGCAGGAAGTGCCATCTCCTGGAACAGAGACATTGTTGCTGGCAGATGGCCCTGATACTGATAGTAATTCAGGTTCAGATGTGGAATACATGGCACATAGTGAGGATAGTGGGGAAAATTCAGAGGTTGTGGAACTTAGAAGACATGCAAGGAAATTCAAAAAGAAGATGAGGGATACCAAGAGTTGGATAGGAATGGATCCAAAAGCTCCTATTCCTATAGATCTTATTGCAAATATGGAGGAGCAGTTGCAGGAAGAGGAGAAGGAATGGAACTATGATTCATCTGATGAGGATTACTCATATGATGAAGACTCAGATGGTCAGATGGTTAGGAGGAAGAGTAAGTATCCTATTTACAACAATGAAACAGAAATTCCTCATTTTGTTTTGTCAATGGTGTTTAGAAGCAAGAACCAGCTAGTTAAAGCACTAAAGAGATATGGTATTACTACCAAAAGGAGTATTAGCTTTGTGAAATCGGAGTCAGATAGGGTCAGGGCAAAGTGTGGTTGGCCAGGGTGTCCATGGATGTTGTATGCAGCCAAGACATCAAGGTGTAGCAGGTTTCAGATCATTACCTTCAATGATGAGCACCACTGTGCTCAAAATAGGGACAATAGACTGATCACAGCTAAAGTTATTGCCCAGAGGTATGAGCATTTCATATTGGCAAATCCTATGTGGAAGATAAAAAGCATGAAGGCCACAGTGCTACAAGACATGTTTGCTGATGTGTCAACCTCTAAATGCAAACATGCTAAGCAGCTAGTTATGGACAAACTTATGAGTGGCATGAAGAATGAGTACACAAGAGTTTTTGACTACCAACTGGAGTTATTGAGAAGCAATCCTGGAAGCACTGTTGCAGTGGCTTTGGATCCAACTAACATGCATCAGAATGTTTTCTAGAGCTTTTATGTATGTTTCAATGCATTGAAACAAGGTTTCAAGGCTGGGTGCAGGAGAGTGATAGGACTAGATGGTTGTTTCTTCAAAGGAGTAGTGAAAGGAGAACTTCTGTGTGCAATTGCAAGAGATGCCAACAATCAAATGTATCCAGTGGCTTGGGCAGTGGTTGAGATGGAGACTAATGAATCCTGGAAATGGTTCATAGGCTTGCTGATCAAGGATCTAGAGATTAACAACAATGGAGATGGTTGGGTATTTATTTCTTATCAGCAAAAAGGTCTTATCAATGCTATTCTTGATTTCCTACCAAAGGCAGAGCACAGGATGTGTGCTAGGCATATCTATGCCAACTGGAGGAAGAAGCACAGGGCTCATGAGTGGCAGAAAAAAAATTGGGCAGTTGCCAAAGCATCCAACAAGCAGGATTTCAATTACTACAAGGCCAAGCTTGCTCAAGAAACACCAGAGGAAGCAAAAGACATCATGAGAACAGATCCAGTTCATTGGGCAAGGGCATTTTTTCCTGTAGGTTCAAATTGTGAGTCAGTTGACAACAATCTATGTGAATCTTTTAATCATGCAATTGTTGATGCAAGATTTTATCCAATCATTTCCATGATGGAAAAAATAAGGTAATTTTCCTTGTTGCTTGTAACCTACTTCATCATGCAGATACATTGATATTTTGGAATGCTTGATTCAGTACAATTTAATTATGTAGGAAGAAGATATTCACTAGAATTTAAGAACAGAGAGCCAAAGCAGAGAAGTTCCATGGGAAAATATGCCCAAGCATATTTAACAAGTTGAAGGCAAGCATTGCAAGAACTCAATTCATGGAGGTTCTATGGAATGGCAAAGATGGCTTTGAAGTGAAGCTCATGACAGGTAGGAAAAGACAGTACACTGTTAGTCTTGACAACAGGACCTGCTCTTGTGGTTACTTCCAGCTTTCAGGCCTACCATGTTCCCATGCAATCACAGCAATATACAAGTGTGGAAAAGTAGTTGAGGATTTCATTCATCCTTGCTACTCTGTGGAAGTGTTCAAGAACATATATGATCATTGTCTGCAGCCAGTAGAAGGGGAAGAAATGTGGCCAATATCTGAAAAACCTAGGCCTCAAGCTCCTGGATATGTGAAGATGCCAGGAAGACCAAAGAAGAATGATAGAAAGAGGGAAGAGACTGAAAAACCTAAAGCTACCAAAAAAATGTCCAAGCATGGTACTGTCATACTCTGCTCCATGTGTGGCAATGCTGGACACAACAAGTCTAGCTGCTACAAGAACCCAGAAAGAGGCAAGAAGAAGAATGCACATTTAGTCAAAACAACCAAGAAAAGGAAGACTACAGAGGTATTACATTTCTTTTTATGAATTACACTGATTTAATCATGCATTGCACTAATTTCTGTATATTTACATGCATTTTAGCAAGCTAGTTCATCAGCAGCACCTACATCTGCACCAAGTTCTTCTCAGCCTTCTGCTACACCTACAGCAGCTTCTCAACCAGCTTCTACATCTGCAAAACATTCAAGGAAGAAACCTGCACCTGCAGCTACAGCAGCTGCTCAACTAGCTTCTTTTAAACCTCCAAGGAAGAAGCCTGCACCTGCAGCTACAGCAGCTGCTCAACCAGCTACTACAGCTTCACAACCATCTATAGCAATGCCAGCAACCAGAGGAGCAAGGAAGGGCAAAAGAAGATCTGCAAGCTCAATTCCTAGCTATGGATATTTCAACTGTAGTGGAAACAACTAGATCTGCCATTTCCAATGTTTCTTTTGATCATGTGCAAAACTATGTCCTTCACATGGTACTTGTCCAGTTTCTGTAGTCCCAGATATTTTGGAAGTTCCTAAATGGATGTAATGTTGCAAACAGATACTATTGTTGCAATATTCTGAAATGGAAATCCCCAGGTTATTTCATATCATCTGATATTTGTTGCAATATTCTGAAATGGAAATCCCCAGGTTATTTCATATCATCTGATATTTGTTGCAAATAGATAGTACATTTTGCTCTCAAAATGACAACAACATCACAAATTTCCATGCAAACATCTGATATTTCATATCATCTGATATTTGTTGCAAACAGATACTACATTTTGCTCTCAAAATGACAAGAACATCACAAATTTGCATACAAACATCTGATATTTCATTGCATAACTTAAACATCATAATGTTGCATACATTGATAGAAGCATCACTGACATCACTGACTTAAGATACTTGATTTCACATAGACAAAAACATCACTACATTAACATCTTCCCAGAAACTACTCCTATCACAAATGCAAACAAAAGAAACACCACATTTTGATAGTTTCCCTTCAAAGTTGCTACTTGTTCAGTCTTCTCCTTCAACTGGGCTTCCAGAGCTTGGACCATTGCTTGTGTTCTTGCTTCCTCTTGTTCTGATCCAGTGGGAACACTTCTATCACGCAGCTTCCACACTTCATCCCGCAGGTCACCTAGCAAGTCACTCCAGAATGGAGGTAGTGGTGGATCATGCCAATCAACGAACCCACAACCACGTCCATTCTAACAAATTTGACAAGGATAAGAAAATCAGAGAGGGCGCCGACGAAAATTTCTAAAAAAATTCAGAGAAATTTGACCTCACCATCGCATCAATGCAGGCGTAGTACCTCCTTCCTGGGTTCTGTTGACTCCACGATATCCATCTGGGTGCCTTCCTCCTCGGATTGCAGTTGCACAGCACTGTCGGCTCGTAGCCCATCGGATTCTCCCGATACGGCACCAGTGACCTCGACTTTGTTCCCCTCCTTCTTCCGGCAGCTGCTCGGAATCCAGGCGACGAAGATGCACCGGATGACCACGACATCTCTCTGCTCCACCTCCGGCAAGCCTCGCTGCTCCACTGCCCGGATCCAAATCCAATCCGCCGCCCCTTCCTTGGAACCCTAACTCCTCGATCCCCTTTTCTCTCTCTCACAAATGCATAACGGTTTGGTCGGGCTCCGCTATCAAATGGGTAAGGTTAGACCAGGGCCCACAGCTGACACTAATCCCTGCCAAGTCAGCGTTTTCTAGCTTAAAATGAATCGGGGTTAAGATTAGACCGGGATCACAGAGTTGAGAGTGTCAATTTCAGGGATTAGGAGTTCAGGGTTCGATTTCGCTAAACCCTACTGTTAAACTCACATCGTGAATGAATCTCTAGAAAAAGACAAACACGGTTAGAGAGAGAGAGCAGAAAAAATAGCATCTCCTAAATGAAATGGAAAAGATGTCAATGATTTTTTTCGAAATAATAGCTTAATAATTAATCACATTACAACTTGTAAGAAATCAATTCTCAGACATCTTAATAGATGATGTGCAATTAAGAACTTCCAGTAATGTTTTTAAAAAGTCATCAAATTAACTTCATGGCACTATTAATATGGTTCCGTGGCGAAGCACGGACAATGTGCTAGTATTAATTAATCATGCCTTGCATTAGATTTTGTAAAGTTTAATCAAATTTATAGGAAAATATCACCAAAAATATATATCATGATTTATCTAGCGATACTAATTTGGCATTATAGTTTTGATATTTTTTCTATAAGCATGATCAAAGGTTACAAAGTTTGGCGTAGCACATGAAACTAATATGCAGTATATTTTAACATGGAGAGAGTACAGTTTTGAGCAAAAGGATGTGATGATACTTCCCTATGTATTCATAAGCTATTCATAGTCTTTAAACATTATCATGAAACTGTATCTAAAAAGTACATTACTTGTTTGTGAGACTATATTGTCAATGATGATTGTTCAATGGTGCATAGTCGATAAGGTGACGCAGACACAGATTGGTGTAGACACGGATTGGCATATGATTTAGTTGATGGGTATGTTTCACAAGTCACGTGGAGATGCAAAACTGATAGATGAACTTGTGGATGGAGAACAGCGAGCTGGGTAAACCCAGTTTGAGATACAACGAGATGTTTTGTCATTTGTTAGTCGTCTATATATTGTGTATGCTATGCCTAGTGACGAGTGTGAAACTTGACAATGTCCTAACTGACGGACTTAGGATCGGGGGAAGAGAGGGTCGGATAAACTCGAAGGTAAAAATTCAGACAAACAAAGGCGAAACTTGATGTGTATTGAGACAAAGCTTAATATTACAAGCTAAATCTCGATGTCTCCCTGGCCGGCCTCTGTCGAGTGTCAGAACTCGGACACCGAGGAATGCTCATCCCTAGATTATCCGGCAAGTGGCGAGGTTGAGACGCCTTCGCCACCACGGAGCACACATAGAGAAGCACACGGGGAGTTTACCCTGGTTCAGGCCGCGAGAGGGGATCTCACGTAAAACCCTATGACCAGCATGTCTAAGCTTGTTGTTGAAGATGTCGTCGGGGTGTGCACAATGTCACCGGCTGCCGCCGGAGCAGGCTTCTGGCCGCCGGACTTGGCTAAATCGGGCCTAGCTAGTCTACTCTACCTTCCCCTGCTTGGAGAAATCATCTAGATGGATCTGAGAGTGTATTCTCCATGTGATCCCTACGTTTGGATCCTGCAAGATGTAGATCTTGTAGGTCTCTACAGAAGAAAATATGCCCTAGAGGAAAATAATAATGGACTTATTTGCATATATCATATAGTTCATAATTAGTCAAAGCCACATGTCAAAACTCGGGTGGAAGCTCAATTTTTGTTCATGTATTCGTGAACCTGTAGGGTCACACACTTAAGGAGATGGAATTGACTCGAATTGGATTTGAGTTGACATGGTTTAGAGTCCTGTCAGGATAGACGTGTTGTGGGACCAAGTGGACATCTATATAAGTTGGAGGCATGAATGTTGAGCTAGTTTATTTGAGGGCTTTTTAAAACCCTATCCTAAACCACCTCCAAGCCCAAATCATGTGCTTGTATTCTAGCAATCTGTGGCAAGTCAATACTCCTTGTACGTGTGGGTACCTTGGAGGTGTTTCACAACTATATGAGGGGTCTACGGGTAGGATCATCGAATATGACTACAGTTGCATCGACGTCCTGGCCATACTCTACTGCCTCTAAGGTTGTGCATCTAGTGTTAATCACGTGATCAATAACAAGAGATCTGGGTCTACGCTGTAAAAAAGGTATTTTCTAAAGTAGTATGTGTGTCCGGATAACACCGCCATCCATTATAGGACATAAGTATTATGTGTTATAGAAGCTTGCAAACAACAAGCACAAGAGCAAAAACAAAACAAACCCTTGGCTATGCTATTTTCCAAAAATCACGCTAACACATCTCCACATGCATGCATCTCCATGGTTATATTGCATAAAAAATGGAAAACCTAGCTCCTTTTGACCTGCCACTAGGCGACTTAGGAGGCACTGCACCCACACCACAAACTTAGCCATCATCCACTCCACGGAACCTTGTTGCCACCATCAAAGGCCATCAATGCCAACGGAAGAAACGAGTACTCTTCCTCTAATGACCTCCTCCCCTTATTGATACGTCTCAAACGTATCTTAATTTTTAATGCTTCATGCTTGTTTACACACCATTTGCTTTGCGTTTTGTTACACTTCGTGGCATTCTTATGTATTTTCCGGAACTAACCTATTAACGAGATGCCATAGTGCCAGTTCCCTATTTTCTGCTGTTTTTGTGTTTTAGAAAAGCTACACAGGAAATATTCTCGGAATTGGACAAAACAAAAGCCAAACCTTCTATTTTTCCCGAAGCGTCACGAAGTCCAGAGATGAGACAGAGGGGAGCCAGGGGCCAGGCTCACCCTAGGGTGGCGCGGCCCAGCCCCTGGCCGCACCACCAGGGGGTGAGACCGCCTGGTCCACCATCTGACGCCCCCCTTTTGCCTATAAATTCTCCTCGATGGAAAAAACCTAAGGGACAGATCGCTTTTCCTCAAAACATACTGCAAGCTGCCGCCGTCATCGTCGCGAGATTGGGAGAATCCAGGAGCTCTTCCCGGCACCCTGCCGGAGAGGGGAATCCCTGCCGGAGGCCTTCTCCACCAGCATGGTCGCCTCCAGAGTGATGTGTGAGTAGTCTACCTTGGACTACGGGTCTATAGCAGTAGCTAGATGGTTGTCTCCTCTGCTATGTGCTTCATGTTTAGATCTTGTGAGCTGCCCTACATGATCAAGATCATCTTTATGTAATTTTACATGTTGTGTTTGTTGGGATCCGATGAGTATTGGTACTATGTTAAGTTGATGTGCTGAATTATATATTTTATGTTATCTCTATGTTGTTTCTGATCTTGCATGCTCTCCGTTGCTAGTAGATATCTTGGCCGAGTAGATGCTAGTGACTCCAAGAGGGAGTATTTATGCTCGATAGTTGGGTTCATGCCTCTAGTAATCTGGGGGAGTGACAGAAACCTCTAAGGTTGTAGATGTGTTGTTGCCACTAGGGAGAAAACAACATTCGTGTGTCCAAGTACATTTGCTTTGTTTACATTACGCACTTTGCTTAATGCAATTATCTGTTATTCGCAACTTAATACTCAAGGGGTACTCAGATGACTCCCCGTGAGTGGATTTTTAGTCATAGATACAGTTGGATGGCGGTCTATGTATTTTGTCATAATGCCCAGAGTGAATCTCATAGTGATCCTCATGACATATGTATGTTATCTTTACTCTATCAATTGCCCAACTATAATTTGTTTACCTAGCATGTTGTTATTTATCTTATGGAGAGACACCAGTAGTGAACTATGGACCCCGCTCCAATTTCCTTTACATTGCTATTACCATTTACTATTACTCGCTCTATTTACTTTCACGCATACTATTACCTTTTACTACTAGATATGCTTAATCCTTTGTTTACAACAAACCGGTGAGATTGACAACCTCATCGTAAGTTGGGGCAAAGTACTTGGTTGTGTTGTGTGCAGGTTCCACGTTGTTGCTAGGTGAAGAAACTCCTACGTCAAATACGCACCAGTATTCTTCTGGCGTCATTGTCCGGAGTGTCACGAAGCTAGCAAGCATCACCTTCGGAAGTTTGGCTTTCTCCTACTGGTTCGATAAACCTTGGTTTCACATCTGAGGGAAACTTGTTGTTGTGCTCATCATACCTTCCTCTTGGGGTTCCCAACTGGGTGCTTAACACGCACTATCAAGCAATTTTTCTGGCGCCATTGCCGGGGAGGAAGAAGATTTCTGCAAGGGGAGTCTCGCACGCACAATCTTTTACTTTGTTTTTGTTTTGCTTTATTTTACTTTTGCTTGCATCGTTTTATCAAAAATACAAAAAATTAGCTTCCCTTATAGTTGTTACTTCATTACTTTTAGTTCATTATGTTGTTCCCTAAGTATGTTTTGGAGGACCTCTCGGTAGGTAGTGGTTCTATCATTGGGAAAGGTAACATCAAGGAGTTCTTTAATCATGTTAGTATGCATAAAGATGTTGAGGATAGATCTTTGGCTGAGCTCGCTCCTAGTTATGAAGTTGATGCTGCTTATTTAGTTCACATGTTGGAGGCTAGGTTTGTTAACCTTAATCTTTTTATGCAACAAATGTTTCTTAAGCTTCATGATATTGAAGACTCCGAAAAGAAAGACTTTATTTTGGAGACTTTGCATAGAGAATTTAGAGATGTTGTTATTGAAGCTAGGAAAGTCTTTGAGCGTTTTAATATACTTGGCTCACGTGTAGAGGTTGTTGGTACAACCAAAGAAGAAATCAAAGTACCAATACCTAGCAAACTCTTAGGATTGCATGAAGCTTTGGAAAATAATTTTGATTGGATTTGTCCTAAAAATCTTTTTGATGAAATGAGTGAACCAAAGAGTGTTCACAAGGGGTCTTCAAAAACTTATTTGGATCTAATACAATGCCTTGTTGAAAATACTTCTACAGTTAATCTTAATGCCTCATTTGATAATACTTGATTTTCACCTTTCTGCGCCTAGCTCAAAGGCGTTAAAGAAAAGCACTCTTGGGAGATAACCCAATGTTTTATTTTCAGTAATTTTTCTTTTATTTGAGTCTTGGAAGTTATTACTATTGTAATAACCGCTCCTTATCCTTTTTATTTCGTTGTTGTGCCAAGAAGAACCTCTAATTTGAGGGAGGTAAGATTTGGGGAAGTTGCTGTCCTGAAACAGATTTCTGCGCTGCACCGTAAAAATTTGTGAAAATTCTCAGAATATATTTTTGATCTGAGATTTCTTTTGCATATGCCCCAGGTTATATTTAAACTTTCATTAGTTTTGCACTTTTCGATTTGAGCAACAGAAGGTCCTCAAAAAAATTGACCTTTGTCAGCTGTTCTGTTTTGACAGATTTCTGCCACTATTTGTGTTTGCCTCTCGATCGCTTTCTTTTTTAGTTCTTTTGATCACGGGACTTTTAAGGAAGTTTCTACAGTAGTATATGCTTTATATGTGGTGTTTTTTAGTTTAAACCTGAACCAAAAGGGTTGATTTAATATTATGCTTATGCTAACGTTGCTAATAGAATTGTGTGAAGTTTTGTATGAAGGAAGTTTTCAAGTGTAGGGATTGGAGAGTGATGAGATGAGATGAAGTATGGACAAAATCTCAAGCTTGGGGATGCCCATGTCACCCCAAGAAATATCCAAGAGGTACAAGCGTCAAAGCTTGGGGATGCCCCTGAGGCACCCCTTCTTCATCGGCAAAAATCAGGTCACCTTTCAACACACTATATTTTTATTACTTCATGCACTATGCATTTTTCTTGGAGCGTCTTTACTTTTGCTTTCAGTTTTGTTTTTTTTGTTTGCTGCAATAAATGGTTGGACCCCAACAAATTTCTTTTGGAGGAGACGCACTCCATTTTTCATTTGCCAAGAACACTCTATTTTTCACTCTTATCGTTCAACGAGTGTTCTCTTTTTCTAGAACTGTGTTTAGCTTTCGTTTTTCGCCTTGATTTTTGTTCAGATCTTGTTATATCTTTGCATCAAGGTGTATTTTGACCACTGGTCCATGTTGGTATTCATCAAAAGAGTTGTTTCAAAAAGGTTTTAATGGTGTTGGAAAAGAGAAAGAGTTTCATGCAAAAAAAGTGGTACAAAAAGGAGCTTGTTTAGACTGTGGCGTAGACTTTTGCATGACATGCTTGATGTCATTTTGATAGTATGCTTAGTGATTTTTGCTGTAGCATAACTTGTCTCAAATGACTGAGATTGCTTAATGAGCCTTTGAAAAAATCATGCGTTGTTTTTATTATATGGAAGCATTTATTTGGTTTTCTCCTTGATGCTTTATTTGGGTTGACTTGGCGCATGCTTACAACATGTTTGACTCTAACAAGTCACCATAAACCTCTATGATCATTTGGTTTTTGACTTGTGATGCAATTTTATGCTTCTTTTAATGATGTTTTGTCGCTATGCATGATTATGGCCGTTATTACTCTCTTAGTTGGTCGCTCCCAGTCTTTTGCTAGCCTTCATTTTGTACTGAGTATGAGCTCTACTCGTGCATCCAACTCCCAAAAACCAAGTTATTCCAATGTGTCCACTATAAATTCCTATGCATGGTATTTGTAAGCCATTCCAAGTAAATTTTCATGTGCTACCTTTCAAAAAACCTTCAAAACACTTCTCGTTTTGTGACACTGTTTTCAGCTCATGGGGACGTAGTGGTCGGATTTGCTATCTTCCATATTGTCTTATTCCAAAAAAAAGGAAAAAAAAAGAAGAAGAAAAGGGCACTCCTCCATGGTATGTGAATGTTGGTGGGCACCCGATGGAATTGGTTAGCCATGGTTTGTGAAAGGAAAAAGGTGGGGAGGAGTGTCAAGCTTTATAAAAGAGCACCAAAGTGCCAATCTCTCTCAAAAACTTGCTTCATTTTTGTATAGAAGATAGTAAGAACCCCATTGCCAGTCGTTGACAAAGACAGCCACCTCTCAAAACTAATTTTTACCTCTCTGTTTTACAAATGAAAAGCTCTAGCACATGTTTAATCACTGCTTCCCTCTGCGAAGGGCCTTTCTTTTACTTTTATGTTGAGTCTCCACCTTCTACCTTTATGCACCGTCTAAGAGATCATAGTTGACATTCTGAGTATAATGTGCATAGTCCCAAAGTTTATCATTGATTGATTCATGATTATGGTTTTGCTTGTTCTTAAATTATTTGTATCTAGTCGCCCTCTTAAACTTGAAGATGTCCTATGCATTTATGTTTTGCTATTCCATGAAGGACAAGCTGAAAACCACTTGATATGTTCTTCCGTATGATTTGAACACACGTTTGACTTTCATTGTTTCATTATTCATGATCTTTCGTTTTGTGTTTCTTTTCATGTTATAACATGGTTGCTAAGTTTTTATTGTCAAGATTATGACTTTTATGCCCATGTTTTAAGTTCTTTGATCCCAGCACTCAATGCTTTACATCGTTGATCAAGATTGTGATGGTGCATTGATACGTCTCTAACGTATCTATAATTTTTGATGCTACATGCTTGTTTTTACACCATTTGCTTAGTGTTTCGTTACACTTCATGGCATTTTTATGCATTTTCCGGAACTAACCTATTAACGAGATGCCACAGTGCCAGTTCCCTGTTTTCTGCTATTTTTGTGTTTCAGAAAAGTTACAAGGGAAATATTCTCAGAATTGGACGAAACAAAAGCCGAACATCCAGAAATTTACCGAAGCTTCCAGAGAACCAAAGAGGAGACGGAAAGGAGCCACAGGGCGGCCTCACCACCAGGGGGCACAGCCCAGGGCCTGGTCGCGCCGCCCTATGGTGAGGGCCCCCTGGTCCACTTCTGACGCTGCCCCTTCGCCTATAAAGACCCC
The DNA here is from genome assembly GCA_007115705.1 of Dactylis glomerata. NCBI lineage: Eukaryota > Viridiplantae > Streptophyta > Magnoliopsida > Poales > Poaceae > Dactylis > Dactylis glomerata. Next base: position 534,268 of record QXEO01000340.1, read on the forward strand.
CCGACGGGAAAAACCAAAATACCTGATCACTTTTCCAGAATACATCGCGATCCGCCGCCGCCGTCGACCCGAGATTGGGAGGGTCCAGAAGCTCTTCCCGGCACCCTGTCGGAGAGGGGAATCGCCACCGAAGGTCTTCTTCATCGCCATGCTTGCCTCCGGCGCGATGAGTGAGTTGTCTACCTTGGACTATGGGTCCATAGCAGTAGCTAGTTGGTTGTCTTCTCCACCATGTGCTTCATGTTTAGATCTCGTGAGCTGCCCTACATGATCGAGACTACCGTTATGTAATTCTACATGTTGTGTTTGTTGGGATCCGATGAATATTGGTGTTATAATTGAGTTGATGTGCTGAATATTATCTTATGTTATCTCTATGTTGTTTATGATCTTGCATGCTCTCCGTTGTTAGTAGCTATCTTGGCCGAGTAGTTGCTAGTGACTCCAAGAGGGGGTATTTATGCTCGATAGTGGGTTCATGCCTCTATTTAATCTGGGGGAGTGACAGAAACCTCTAAGGTTGTAGATGTGCTGTTGCCACTAGGGAGAAAACAACATTCATATGCTCAAGGGCATATGCTTTGTTTACATTACACACTTTGCTTAATGCAGTTATTTGTTGTTTGCAACTTAATACTTGTGGAGTTCTCGGATTGATTCGCCACAAGTGGATTATTAGTCATAGATGCAGTTGGATGACGGTCTATGTATCTTGTTGTAATGCCTAGAGTAAATCTCATAGTGATCCTCTCGACATATGCACGTTGTCTTTATTCTATCAATTGCCCAACTGTAATTTGTTTACCCAGTGACAAGGGTATAGTCAATAGAGCCCGTTAGTTGAGTACCCCTGAGGCCCGTTGAGCTAGGCCCGATTGTAATGATAGTCGAATACGAGTTATTACCGTATGTCGATATTTGTAATCTGTATCGAACCCTACCCGATCCTCGAGACCTGGCCACCTATATATAGGGGTCAGGAGGGGACGGTGTAGGGCAGATTGAAAGCAAGCCAGGTTGAACACCCAAGTTTACTTTCGATATACACCTATTTCGACTAACTTTACCTTCGAGTTCATCCAACGCCCTATCTCCCCGATCCTAAGTCCTTCATCTAGGGCATTTGTCGAGTTAACCCTCGTCACCCAGCATGTGTTATTCTATCTTATGGAGAGACACCACTAGTGAACTGTGGACCCCGGTCCTATTTCCATTATATTGCTATCACCTTTTTACTTTACTCGCACTGTTTACTTTACTTGCATACTACTATCACTTTCCACTCGATACGCTCATACCCTTTGTTTCAAGCAAACTGGTGAGATTGACAACCTCATCGTAAGTTGGGAACAAAGTATTTGGTTGTGTTGTGTGCAGCTTCCACGTTGTAGCTGGTAAAGCAAAGCTTAGACGAGGCGCCTTATAAATTGTCCAGAGCTGTCGCGAAGCTAGCAAGCATCACCTTTAGTAGTATTGGCTTTTTCCTACTGGATCGATTAAACCTTGGTTTCTTACTGAGGGAAAAACTTGCTGCTATATTCATCATACCTTCCTCTTGGGGTTTCCCAACTGGCCGGTCATTCATTCCATCACCACCGCGCCATCTACAATCAAGACTTTTTCTGGCGCCGTTGCTGGGGAAAAAGAAGACTTCTGCAAGGGGAGTTTCGCACGCACATCCTTTGCTTGCATCGTTTAATCAAAAACACACAAAAATTAGTTTCCTTTATAGTTGTTTATTATATCTAGTTCAGTTGCTACTACTATGTCGCCCGAGGATATGATTTTCACTTTCAAACAAAAGGATGAGAAAAGTTTCAAAGAAGCTTGGTCTAGAATTTATGATTGGCATGGAAAAACTGAACTGAAAATGACTTTGAGTTTGCTTCTTAGGTGCTTTTACTTTGGACTTGCTCTTCGTTATAGATATGCTTTGGATGCTACTGCAGAAGGAGATTTCCTTCATTGTGATGGAGATCAAGCTTTCAATATTATAAAAAAGTTGATTACAATTTATAGCATGCCAACTTATTTTGATTCCTCTCTTGTGAGCATTTTTAATAGACTTAATACTCTTGAGACTCGCACTGCTAGTTTGAATACTTGCTATAATACTTTGCGCCAGCATTTTGATTATGCGCCATCAAATTCTGAACCTTCGAGTTGGTACCCTACAGTAAAAATCACCATTAATGGTGAAACTTTTCATGCTCGTTGTGATATTATGTCTGAATTTTGTCTTATGCCAAAGGATGTTTATGAATCTTTGAGTCTTTGGAAACTTTCTGAGGGGGAGAAGAAATTTCTCTTACTAATAATGCCACTATATTTCCCATTGGAATAGCTAAAGGAATTTATACAAAAGTCCTAGGAAGAATGGTATCTACTGATTATCTTGTTATTGAATGTGTAGGAAAAGGACAAGTCACACTTGGAAGATCTCTACTGAAGCTCCTGGCGCTGTTATAGATGTGGGAAAAGGCAATATAAGATTCATCTCTCCACCTTGCAATAGTCACGTCTTTCCTAGAGTTAAGAGCAAAGGTAAGAAAGGAAGACGTAAGGCACCCGTTGACCCTAGCACTTCATCACTTGATATTACTTGATCCGCACTTTCTGCGCCTAGCTCAAAGGCGTTAAAGAAAAGCACTCTTGGGAGATAACCCAATGTTTTAACTTTCTGTTCTTTTTCTTTTATTTGAGTCTTGGAAGTTATTACTACTGTAATAACCTCTCCTTATCCTTTTTATTTCATTTTTGTGCCAAGAGAAGCCTCTAATTTGAGTGAGGTAAGATTTGGGGATGTTGCTGTCCTGAAACTGTTTTTGGTGCTGCACCGTAAAAATTCGTGAAACTTCTTTGTATATCTTTTGAACCTGCCATTTCTTGATAATATGCCCCAGGTTATATCCAAACTTTCATTAGTTGAACACTTTTTGATTTGAGCAACAGAAAACCCTCTAAAAATTCGACCTTTGTCAGCTATTCTGTTTTGACAGATTTCTGCCAATATTTGTGTTTGCCGCTTTATCGCTTTCTTTTTTAGTTCTTTTGATCACGGAACTTTTGGGGAAGTTCCTACAGTAGTATATGCTTTATATGTGGTGGTTTTGAGTTGAAATCTGAAGCAAAAAGGGTTGATTCAATGTTATGCTTACACTAATGTTGCTAATAGATTTGTGTTTAGTTTTGTATGAAGGAAGTTTTCAAGTGTAGGGATTGGAGAATGATGAGATGAGTTGAAGAATGGACAAAAGCACAAGCTTGGGGATTCCCATGTCACCCCAAGAAATATCCAAGAGGTACAAGCGTCAAAGCTTGGGGATGCCCCCGAGGCACCCCTTCTTCATCGGCAAAAATCAGGTCACCTTTCAACACACTATATTTTTATTGCTTCATGCATTATGCGTTTTTCTTAGAGCGTCAGTTGTTTTTAGTTTTCAGTTTAGTTTAGTTTTTTTTGCTTGAATAAATGGTTGGACCCCAACAAATTCTTTTTGGAGAAGTTGCCTTGCTTTTCATTTCCCAAGAACACTCCGTTTTTCACTCTTATCGTTTCAACGAGTGTTCTCTTTTTCTGAACTGTGTTTAACTTTCGTTTTTTGCCTTGATTTGTGTTCAGATCTTGTTATATCTTTTTATCAAGGTGTATTTTGACCTCTGGTCCATGTTGGTTTTCCTCAAAAGAGTTGTTTATAAAAAGTTCGAATGGTGTTGGAAAAGAGAAAAAGCTTTATGCAAAAAAGTGGTACAAGAAGGAGCTTGTGTAGACTGCGGCCTAGGCTTTTGCATGTCGTGCTTGATGTCTTTTTGATAGTATGCTTAGTGGTTTTGCTATAGCATGACTTGTCTCAAATGACTAAGATTGCTTAATGAGCCTTTGAAAAAATCATGCGTTGTTTAATTATTTGGAAGCATTATTTTGGTTTTCTCCTTTGATGCTTTATTTGGGTTGACTTGGCGCATGCTCACACATGTTAGTCTCATACAAAGTCGCCATTGCCTCTATGATCATTCAGTTTTTGACTTTTGATGCCATCTTATGCTTCTTTTAATGTCGCTTTGTCGCTATGCATGATTATGGCCGTTATTGCTCTCTTAGTTGGTCGCTCCCACTCTTTTGCTAGCCCTCATTTTGTACTGAGTATGAGCTCTACTCGTACATCCAACTCCTAAAAACCAAGTTGTTCCAAAAGTGTCCACCATACATACCTATTTGCAATTTGCTATTCCAAAGTACATTTGACTTGCTTTTATCTATCCTTCAAATTAAACTCTTTTTGGTGTTATGCGAAAATTGGTCAGTAAAGCTCTCACGAACCTGATGGCACACTTTACTTTTCTCACTTTAAATTTTGACATTGTGGCTCTCTTATGTTGAGTTGTTATGCTTGCAAGTTGTAAGTTGGAAATTAGCCCAGCCATGCCGTCATGGGGCAAGCTTTCAACATTGCACTTTCTTTCATTTGTATTGATATCGTGATCTTTTGTTTATGGATACTCGCGATGTGAAATAAGTTGGGAATCTTGCGGGATCATGGAGTTTTTATATGTGTTAGGGAAATGCCTAGGCCACTAATCTAAGCCATTAATTATTCATGGTGGAAATTTACAGCATGCCCATAGTGAACATTCGATGACGCATCTCACAATAAAAAGCTATACCAATGGTAAATAAAAGAGATGTCGAGGTGTTCATTGTCTGTTTGTCCTGTCATTTTGATGTGGGCTTGTTCCACGTCATCGGGCATGGAGGTACCCCATTGGCGGTTCTCGATGATACACATATATTTACAATGACAAGAGCTTGCTTGGGACTCTAAGTCGAGTAGCATGAGGTTTGGGTATTCGTATTTCACGGGACACGAGGTTTTCAACTTATGATTTGTCAAGCATATGCAGCATAATTGTATTCGCATTAACTTTAACCATTCAAGATGCCTATGATGGGGGCAATGAGAGCTCAAAGCCAGTAAGTACCATAATTTTTGAAGGTTTATAAACTTGCAATCACTGCTTCCCTCCGTGAAGGGCCTTTCTTCTACTTTTATGTTGAGTCACCACCTTCTATCTTTATGCACCGTCTAAGAGAGCATAGTTGTCATTCTGAGTATAATCTGCATTGTCCCAAAGTTTTCATTGATTGATTCATGATGTTGGTTTCACTTGTTCTCAAATTACTTGTATCTAGTCGCCCTCTTAAACTTGAAGGTGTCCTATGCATTTATGTTTTGCTCTCTCATGAAGGACAAGCTGAAAACCATTTGTATGTTTTTCCATATGATTTGAACACACGTTTGACTTTCATTGTTTCATTTTCATGATCTTTCGTTTATGTTCTTTCTCATGTTATAACATGGTTGCTAAGTTTCTTCTATCAAGATTATATCTTTCATGCCCATGTTTTAAGTTCTTTTGATCCCAGTGCACAACGCTTACATAGATGATCAAGATTGTGTAGGTGCATGTCACCACAAAAATTATTTCTTTTGTTATCACTTACCTACTCGAGGACGAGCAGGAGTTAAGCTTGGGGAGGCTGATACGTCTCTAACGTATCTATAATTTTTGATGCTCCATGCTTGTTTTTACACCATTTGCTTAGTGTTTCGTTACACTTCATGGCATTTTTATGCATTTTCCGAAACTAACCTATTAACGAGATGCCATAGTGCCAGTTCCCTATTTTCTGCTGTTTTTGAGTTTCAGAAAAGTTACACAGGAAATATTCTCGGAATTGGACGAAACAAAAGCCGAACATCCGGAAATTTACCAAAGCTTCCAGAGAACCGAAGAGGAGACGGAAAGGAGTAACAGGGCGGCCTCACCACCAGGGGGTGCGGCCCAGGGCCTGGCCGCACCGCCCTATGGTGAGGACCCCCGGTCCACTTCTGACGCTACCCCTTCGCCTATAAAGACCCCCCGACGGGAAAAACCAAAATACCCGATCACTTTTCCAGAATACATCGCGATCCGCCGCCGCCATCGACCCGAGATCAGGAGGGTCCAGAAGCTCTTCCCGGCACCCTACCGGAGAGGGGAATCGCCACCGGAGGTCTTCTTCATCACCATGCTTGCCTCCGGCGCGATGAGTGAGTAGTCTACCTTGGACTATGGGTCCATAGCAGTAGCTAGTTGGTTGTCTTCTCCACCATGTGCTTCATGTTTAGATCTCGTGAGCTGCCCTACATGATCGAGACTACCGTTATGTAATTCTACATGTTGTGTTTGTTGGGATCCGATGAATATTGGTGTTATGATTGAGTTGATGTGCTGAATATTATCTTATGTTATCTCTATGTTGTATATGATCTTGCATGCTCTCCGTTGTTAGTAGCTATCTTGGCCGAGTAGTTGCTAGTGACTCCAAGAGGGGGTATTTATGCTCGATAGTGGGTTCATGCCTCTATTTAATCTGGGGGAGTGACAGAAACCTCTAAGGTTGTAGATGTGCTGTTGCCACTAGGGAGAAAAAAACATTCATATGCTCAAGGGCATATGCTTTGTTTACATTACACACTTTGCTTAATGCAGTTATCTGTTGTTCGCAACTTAATACTTGTGGAGTTCTCGCATTGATTCGCCACAAGTGGATTATTAGTCATAGATGCAGTTGGATGACAGTCTATGTATCTTGTTGTAATGCCCAGAGTAAATCTCATAGTGATCCTCTCGACATATGCACGTTGTCTTTATTCTAGCAATTGCCCAACTGTAATTTGTTTATCCAGCATGTGTTATTCTATCTTATGGAGAGACACCACTAGTGAACTGTGGACCCCGGTCCTATTTCCATTATATTGCTATCACCTGTTTACTTTACTCGTACTGTTTACTTTACTTGCATACTACTATCACTTTCCACTTGATACGCTCATACCCTTTGTTTCAAGCAAACCGGTGAGATTGACAACCTCATCGTAAGTTGGGAACAAAGTATTTGGTTGTGTTGTGTGCAGGTTCCACGTTGCAGCTGGCAAAGCAAAGCTTGGACGAGGCTCCCTATAAATTGTCCGGAGCTGTCGCGAAGCTAGCAAGCATCACCTTCAGGAGTATTGGTTTTTTCCTACTGGATCGATTAAACCTTGGTTTCTTACTGAGGGAAAAACTTGCTGCTATATTCATCATACCTTCCTCTTGGGGTTTCCCAACTGGCCGGTCATTCATTCCATCACCACCGCGCCATCTATAGCAATCATGCATGTCACCTCAAAAATTATTCTTTTGTTATCACTTACCTACTCGAGGACTGATACGTCTCAAACGTATCTATAATTTTTGATGCTCCATGCTTGTTTTTACACCATTTGCCTACTATTTCATTACACTTAGTGGCACTTTTATGCATTTTCCGGAACTAACCTACTAACAAGTTGCCACAGTGCCAGTTCCCTGTTTTCTGTTGTTTTTGTGTTTCGGAAGTGATACACAGGAAATATTCTCGTAATTGGACGAAACAAGTTCCTGAAGTCTTATTTTACCCGGAAGCTTCCAGAGATCCGAAGAGGAGTAGGAGGGGGGCCACAGGGGCCCCACACACCAGGCTGGCACGGCCAGGGCCTGGGCCGCGCCACCCTGGCGTGAGGCCACCTGGCCCCACCTCTGACATCGCCCCTTCGCCTATAAAGACCCCCCGACGGGAAAAACCTAAGGACCCGATCACTTTTCCAGAACACATCGTGATCCGCCGCCGCCGTCGACCCGAAGATCGGGAGGGTCCAGAAGCTCTTCCCGGCACCCTGCCGGAGAGGGGAATCACCACCGGAGGTCTTCTTCATCGCCATGCTTGCATCCGGAGCGATGAGTGAGTAGTCTACCTTGGACTATGGGTCCATAGCAGTAGCTAGATGGTTGTCTTCTCCACCATGTGCTTCATGTTTAGATCTCATGAGCTGCCCTACATGATTGAGATCACCGTTATGTAATTCTACATGTTTGGTTTGTTGGGATCCGATGAATATTGGTGTTTATGATTGAGTTGTTGTACTGAAATATATCTTATGTTATCTCTATGTTGTTTATGATCTTGCATGCTCTCCGTTGTTAGTAGCTATCTTGGCCGAGTAGTTGCTAGTGACTCCAAGAGGGGGTATTTATGCTCAATAGTGGGTTCATGCCTCTATTTAACCTGGGGGAGTGACAGAAACCTCTAAGGTTATAGATGTGCTGTTGCTACTAGGGAGAAAACAACATTCATATGCTCAAGGGCATATGCTTTGTTTATATTACACACTTTGCTTAATGCAATTATCTGTTGTTCGCAACTTAATACTTGTGGAGTTCTCGGATTGATTCGCCACAAGTGGATTATTAGTCATAGATGCAGTTGGATGGCGGTCTATGTATTTTGTTGTAATGCCCAGAGTAAATCTCAAAGTGATCTTCTTGACATATCACGTTTATCTTTATTCTATCAATTGCCCAACTGTAATTTGTTTACCCAGCATGTGTTATTTATTTAGGGAGAGACACCACTAGTGAACTGTGGACCCCGGTCCTATTTCCATCATATTGCTATCACCTGTTTACTTTACTCGCACTGTTTACTTTATTCGCATACTTTTACTGTTTTCCACTCGATACGCTCATAACCTTTGTTTCAAGCAAACCGGTGAGATTGACAACCTCATCGTAAGTTGGGAACAAAGTATTTGGTTGTGTGTGTGCAGGTTTCGCGTTGCAGCTAGCAAGCAAAGCTTGGACGAGGCGCCATATATAAATTGTCCGAAGCTGTCGCAAACTAGCAAGCATCACCTTCAGTCGTTTGTCTCTCCTCTCCAAGAATGATAAACCTTGGTTTCTTAAATGAGGGAAAACCAGCTGCTATACTCATCACACCTTCCTCTTGGGGTTCCCAACGGGCTGGTCATTCACCACGCACAAGGAGCATTGCCGGGGAACAAAGAAGAATAATCTTCCTCGTCAACTAGGCAATCAGCTGTTTTTCTGGCGCCGTTGCCGGGGAGGAAGTAGAAGACTTCTGCGAGGGGATTTTTTCGCACGCACATCCTTTACTTTGTTATTGTTTTGCTTTACTTTATTTATTTTACCTGCATCGTTTTATATCAAAAACCCAAAAAAATTAGAATCCTTGGTAATTGTTTTTACTTGTTTACTTTAGTTTTGCTGAAATGGCCAATCCTGAAAACACCAAGTTGTGTGACTTTACTAGCATGAACAATAGTGATTTTATCTGCACTCCTATTGCACCACCTGCTACTGCTGCAAATTTTTATGAGATTAAGCCTGCTTTGTTGAACCTTGTTATGAAAGAGCAATTTTCTGGTGCTAGTATTGAAGATGCTGCAGCTCATCTCAACAATTTTATTGAGCTATGTGAGATGCAGAAATATAAGGATGTAGAAAGTGATATTATTAAGCTCAAGTTGTTTCCTTTTTCTTTGAGAGGAAAAGCTAAAGATTGGTTGTTGTCTTTGACTAAGAATAGTATTGATTCATGGACTAAGTGTAAGGATGCTTTTATTGGTAGATACTATCCTCCTGCTAAGATTATATCTTTGCGTAGCAATATTATGAAGTTTACTCAGTTTGATAATGAACATGTTGCTCAAGCTTGGGAAAGAATGAAATATATGATAAAGAATTGCCCCACTCATGGACTGACTACTTGGATGATTGTCCAAACTTTTTATGCAGGACTGAATTTTTCTTCAAGGAACCTACTTGATTCAGCTGCTGGAGGCACTTTTATGTCCCTTACCTTGGGCGCCGCAACAAAGCTACTTGATAACATGATGGTGAATTATTCCGAATGGCACACCGAGAGAGCTCCACAAGGTAAGAAGGTAAATTCTGTTGAGGAAACCTCTTCCTTGAATGATAAGATTGATACCATTATGGCTATGCTTGCTAATGATAGGACTCATGTTGATCCTAATAATGTTCCTTTGGCCTCTCTGGCTGCTCAAGAAGAGCATGTTGATGTGAATTTCATTAGAAACAATAATTTTAACAACAATGCTTATAGGAACAATTTCGCTGGTAACAATTATAGGCCGTTTCCTTCTAATGGTGATAATAGCTATCTTGGTAGACCTAAAATGCCTAGTGAAGAAAGAATTTTTGAACTTGAAAAGGCTACTAAGAATTTTATGCAGGCGCAATATGAGCAGAACAGGGCTTTCACCAAGACTATGGAGGAGCAATCAGCTCTGTTGAGGACTATTAGTCATCAACTTGAAAATTTAAACACGGCTATTCCTGAGTTGCAAGCTAAGGTTTCTAAAGCTGAAATCGATATTTCATTATTGTCTAATGTGCAATCTTCTTTGTTTAACAGAATGTCCACTAAGCCTGATCCTTTTGCTACCGCTAATGCTATTCAAGTTGGAATTGATGAAAATATTAGATTGTTAGCGGAATTGCATGCCAGGTGGGAAAGAGAAGATGAGATGGCTAGAGAGATGAAGGTATGTACCATTACTACCTCTAATGATGTTGCTCCTAATGCTAGCAATCCTCTTACTTTGATTGGTGTAGAGAAAACTCCCACTCCTTGTGTTAAAAAGCCTAAAACTGCCAAAACTTTTTCTCTAAAGAGTGCTGAAATTTTTTGGAGTGTGGGAGATGATAGTTCTACTTCTTTTAATGATTTTGATGTTGATGGCTGCAATATATCTGAAGTTATTTTGTTCTTGCAAAAGCTTGCTTTGACTCCCAATGCTAGTTCTTTAAATGTTGCTTTTACTAAGCATATTACCAATGCTCTCATGAAAATTAGGGATGAAAAGTTGAAGCAGAAAGCTTCTGTTCTCAAGAAGTTAGAAGATGGTTGGGAACCCATCATTGATATGCATGTTAGTGGTTTTGATTGCCATGCTTTATGTGATCTAGGTGCTAGTATTTCTATCATGCCTAGAAAAATTTATGGCATGCTTGATTTACCACCGCTTGAAAAATGTTATTTTGATGTTCCTATTGCTGATGTTGCTAAGAAGAAACCTTTTGGAAGGATTAATGATGTTCTTATTGTGGTTAACAATAACCTTGTTCCCGTTGATTTTCTTGTTATGGACGTTGAATGCCATGCTTCATGTCCTATTATTTTGGAAAGACCCTTTCTTCGAACTGTAGGTGCTATCATTGATATGAGGGAAGGCACTATCAAATATCAATTTCCACTCAAGAAAGGTATGGAACACTTCCCTAGGAAAAGAAAGAAATTACTTTTTGACTCTATTCTTAGAGCAAATTATGAGCTTGATGCTTCATCTATTGATGTTACTTGATTCGCAATTTTCTGCGCCTAGCTCAAAGGCGTTAAAGAAAAGCACTCTTGGGAGATAACCCAATGTTTTATTTTCAGTACTTTTTCTTTTATTTGAGTCTTGGAAGTCATTAATACAGTAATGACCGCTCCTTATCTTGTTTATTTTGTTTTTGTGCCAAGAGAAGCCTCTAATTCGAGTGAGATAAAGATTTGGGGATGTTGCTGTCCTAAAACTGTTTTCGGTGCTGTACCGTACAAATTCGTATAAATTCTCTATATATCTTTTGGACCTGCGATTTCTCGTGCATATGCCCCAGGTTATATCCAAACTTTCTTTAGTTGAACACTTTTTGATTTGAGCAACAGAAAACCCCTCAAAAATTCGGTCTTTGTCAGCTGTTCAGTTTTGACAGATTTCTGCCAATATTTGTGTTTGCCGCTTTATCGCTTTCTTTTGAGTTCTTTTGATCACGGAAATTTTGGGGAAGTTGCTACAGTAGTATTTGCTATATATGTGGTGGTTTGGGTTGAAACCTAAAGCAAAAAGAGGTTGATTATATGTTATGCCTACACTAATGTTGCTAATAGAATTGTGTTTAGTTTTGTATGAAGGAAGTTTTCAAGTGTAGGGATTGGAGAATGATGAGATGAGTTGAAGAGTGGACAAAAGCTCAAGCTTGGGAATGCCCATGCATCACCCCAAGAAATATCCAAGAAGTACAAGCGTCAAAGCTTGGGGATGCCCCCGAGGCACCCCTTCTTCATCGGCAAAAATTAGGTCACCTTTTAAGACACTATATTTTTATTGCTTCATGCACTATGTGTTTTTCTTGGAGCGTCAGTTGTTTTAGTTTTATTAGTTGGTTTAGTTTTGCTTGCTGAAATAAATGGTTGGACCCCAACAAATTTCCTTTGGAGGATATGTACTCGTTTTCATTTGCCAGGAACGCTCTAGTTTTCACTCTTATCAAAAACCGGGTGTTCTTCTTTTTCTGCTACTGCTTTTGGTTTTTGTTTTCGCCTTGATTTGCGTTCAGACCTTGTCATATCTTTTCATCAAGGTGTATTTTTGCCTCTGATCTTTATTGGTTTTCATCAAAATAGGTGTCTTTAAAAATTTCAAATGGTGTTGGAAAAGAGAAAAAGCTTTATGCAAAATAGTGGTACAAGAAGGAGCTTGTGTAGACTGCGGCTTAGGCTTTTTCATGTCATGCTTGATGTCTTTTTGATAGTATACTTAGTGGTTTTGCTGTAGCATGACTTGTCTCAAATAACTGAGATTGCTTAATGAGCCTTTGAAAAAATCATGCGTTGTTTTTACTGTATGGAAGCATTATTTTGGTTTTCTCCTTGATGCTTTATTTGGGTTGACTTGGCGCATGCTCACACATGTTAGACTCTTACAAAGTCGCCAATAGCCTCTATGATCATTTAGTTTTTGACTTTTGATGCCATCTTATGCTTCTTTTAATGTCGCTTTGTCGCTTTGCATGATTATGGCCATTATTGCTCGCTTAGTTGGTCGCTCCCAGTCTTTTGCTAGCCCTCGCCTTGTACTGAGTATGAGCTCTACTCGTGCATCCAACTCCTAAAAGCCAAAGTTTTCCAAAGTGTCCACCATACATACCTACTAGCAATTTGCTATTCCAAGTAAATTTGACTTGCTTTTATTTTCTCTTCAAATTAAACTCTTACCAGTGTTATGCGAAATTCGGTCAGTAAAGCTCTCACGAACCGGAAGGCACACTTTATTTTTCCTGTTCTTAAAAATTTGACATTGTGGTCTCTTATGTTGAGTTGTTATGCTTGCAAGTTGTAAGTTTGAGACTAGCCCGGCCATGCAGTCATGGGCAAGCTTTCAACATTGCACTTCTTATTTGAGTTGATATCGTGATCTTTTGTTTATGGATGCCCGCGGGGTGAAATGAATTGGGAATTTTGTGGGGATCATGGAGTTTTTATATGTGTTAGGGAAACGTCGGGCCGCTAATCTAAGCCATGCATAATTCATGGTGGAAATTTGCAGCATACCCATGGTGAACATTCGACGACGCATCTCACAATAAAAAGCAAAACAAATGGCAAATAAAAGAGATGTCGAGGTGTTCATTGTCTGCTTGTCCTATCATTTTGGTGTGGGATTGTTCCATGTCATCGGGCACGGAGGTACCCCATTGGCGGTTCTCAATGATATGCATATATTTACAATGACAAGAGCCTTGCTTGGGACTCTAAGTAAAGTAGCATGAGGTTTGGGTACTCGTATTCACGGGACACGAGGTTTTCAACTTATGATTTGTCAAACATATGCATCATAATTGTTCTCGCATTAACTTTAACCATTCAAGATGCTTATGATGGGGGCAATGAGAGCTCAAAGCCGGTAAGTACCATAATTTTTGAAGGTTATAAAACTTGCAATCACTGCTTCCCTCTGCGAAGGGCCTTTCTTCTACTTTTATGTTGAGTCACCACATTCTATCTTTATGCACCATTAAGAGAGCATAGTTGTCATTCTTAGTATAATGTGCATTGTCCCAAAGTTTTCATTGATTGATTCATATTGTTGGTTTCACTTGTTCTTAAATTATTTGTATCTAGTCGCCCTCTTAAACTTGAAGGTGTCCTATGCATTTATGTTTTGCTCTCTTTGAAGGACAAGCTGAAAACCATTTGTACGTTTTTCCTTATGATTTGAACACACGTTTGACTTTCATTGTTTCATTGTCATGATCTTTTGTTTGTGTTCATTTGCATGTTTACAACATGGTTGCTAAGTTCTTATTGTCAAGATTATATCTTCATGCCCATGTTTTAAGGTCTTATGGTCCCAGCTCACAAATGCTTACATATATGATCAAGATTGTGTAGGTGCATGTCACCTCAAAAATTATTCTTTTGTTATCACTTACCTACTCGAGGACGAGCAGGAGTTAAGCTTGGGGATGCTTGATACGTCTCAAACGTATCTATAATTTTTGATGCTCCATGCTTGTTTTTACACCATTTGCCTACTGTTTTGTTACACTTAGTGGCACTTTTATGCATTTTCCGGAACTAACCTACTAACAAGTTGCCACAGTGCCAGTTCCCTGTTTTCTGCTGTTTTTGTGTTTCAGAAGTGATACACAGGAAACATTCTCGGAATTGGACGAAACAAGTTCCTGAAGTCTTATTTTACCCGAAAGCTTTCAGAGATCCGAAGAGGAGTAGGAGGGGGGCCACAGGGGCCCCACACACCAGGCTGGCGCGGCCAGGGCCTGGGCCGCGCCACCCTGGCGTGAGGCCACCTGGCCCCACCTCTGACATCGCCCCTTCGCCTATAAAGACCCCCCGATGGGAAAAACCTAAGGATCCGATCACTTTTCCAGAACACATCGCGATCCGCCGCTGCCGTCGACCCGAAGATCGGGAGGGTCCAGAAGCTCTTCCCGGCACCCTGCCGGAGAGGGGAATCGCCACCGGAGGTCTTCTTCATCGCCATGCTTGCCTCCGGAGCGATGAGTGAGTAGTCTACCTTGGACTATGGGTCCATAGCAGTAGCTAGATGGTTGTCTTCTCCACCATGTGCTTCATGTTTAGATCTCATGAGCTGCCCTACATGATTGAGATCACCGTTATGTAATTCTACATGTTTGGTTCGTTGGGATCCGATGAATATTGGTGTTTATGATTGAGTTGCTGTACTGAAATATATCTTATGTTATCTCTATGTTGTTTATGATCTTGCATGCTCTCCGTTGTTAGTAGCTATCTTGGCCGAGTAGTTGCTAGTGACTCCAAGGTGGGGTATTTATGCTCGATAGTGGGTTCATGCCTCTATTTAACCTGGGGGAGTGACAGAAACCTCTAAGGTTGTAGATGTGTTGTTGCTACTAGGGAGAAAACAACATTCTTGCTCAAGGGCATATGCTTTGTTTACATTACACACTTTGCTTAATGCAATTATCTGTTATTCGCAACTTAATACTTGTGGAGTTCTCGGATTGATTCGCCACAAGTGGATTATTAGTCATAGATGCAGTTGGATGGCGGTCTATGTATTTTGTTGTAATGCCCAGAGTAAATCTCATAGTGATCTTCTTGACATATCACGTTTATCTTTATTCTATCAATTGCCCAACTGTAATTTGTTTACCCAACATGTGTTATTTATCTTATGGAGAGACACCACTAGTGAACTGTGGACCCCGGTCCTATTTCCATCATATTGCTATCACCTGTTTACTTTACTCGCACTGTTTACTTTACTCGCATACTTCTACTATTTTCCACTCGATACACTCATAACCTTTGTTTCAAGCAAACCGGTGAGATTGACAACCTCATCACAAGTTGGGAGCAAAGTACTTGGTTGTGTGTGTGCAGGTTCCGCGTTGCAGCTAGGAAGCAAAGCTTGGATGAGGCGCCATATATAAATTGTTCGAAGCTATCGCAAACTAGCAAGCATCACCTTCAGCCGTTTGTCTCTCCTCTCCAAGAACGATAAACCTTGGTTTCTTAACTGAGGGAAAACCAGCTGCTATACACATCACACCTTCCTCTTGGGGTTCCCAACGGGCTGGTCATTCACCACGCACAAGGAGCATTGCCGGGGAACAAAGAAGAATAATCTTCCTCGTCAACTAGGCAATCAAGGACGAGCAGGAGTTAAGCTTGGGGATGCTTAATACGTCTCAAACGTATCTATAATTTTTGATGCTCCATGCTTGTTTATACACCATTTGCTTTGTATTTTGTTACACTTCGTGGCATTCTTATGCATTTTCCGGAACTAACCTATTAACAAGATGCCAAAGTGCCAGTTTCCTGTTTTCTGTTGTTTTTGTGTTTTAGAAAAGCTACATGGGAAATATTCTCGAAATTAGACGAAACAGAAGTCAAACCTTCTATTTTTCCTGAAGTGTCATGAAGTCCGGAGATGAGACAGAGGGGAGCCAGGGGCCAGGCTCACCCTAGGGCGACGCGGCCCAGCCCCTGGCTGCGCCACCAGGGGGTGAGACCGCCTGGTCCACCCTCTGATGCCCCACTTTCGCCTATAGATTCCCCTAGACGGGAAAAACCTAAGGGACAGATCACTTTTCCTCGAAACATACTGCAAGCCGCCGCCGTTGTCGTCGTGAGATCGGGAGGATCCAGGAGCTCTTCCCGGCACCCTGCCGGAGAGGGAAATCCCTGCCAGAGGCCTTCTCCACCACCATGGTCGCCTCCGGAGTGATGTGTGAGTAGTCTACCTTGGACTACGGGTCCATAGCAGTAGCTAGATGGTTGTCTCCTTCGCTATGTGCTTCATGTTTAGATCTTGTGAGCTGCCCTACATGATCAAGATCATCTTTATGTAATTCTACATGTTGTGTTTGTTGGGATCCGATGAGTATTGGTACTATGTTAAATTGATGTGCTAAATTATATATTTTATGTTATCTCTATGTTGTTTATGATCTTGCATGCTCTCCGTTGCTAGTAGATATCTTGGCCGAGTAGATGCTAGTGACTCCAAGAGGGAGTATTTATGCTCGATAGTTGGGTTCATGCCTCTAGTAATCTGGGGGAGTGACAGAAACCTCTAAGCTTGTAGATGTGCTGTTGCCACTAGGGAGAAAACAACATTCTTGTGTCCAAGGACATTTGCTTTGTTTACATTACGCACTTTGCTTAATGCAATTATCTGTTGTTCACAACTTAATACTCAAGGGGTACTCGGATGACTCCCCGTGAGTGGATTTTTAGTCATAGATGCAGTTGGATGGCGGTCTATGTATTTTGTCGTAATGCCCAGAGTGAATCTCATAGTGATCCTCATGACATATGTACGTTATCTTTACTCTATCAATTGCCCAACTGTAATTTGTTTACCCAGCATGTTGTTATTTATCTTATGGAGAGACACCACTAGTGAACTATGGACCCCGGTCCAATTTCCTTTACATTGCTATTACCATTTACTATTACTCGCTCTGTTTACTTTCACGTATACTATTATCTTTTACCACTCGATATGCTTAATCCTTTGTTTACAGCAAACCGGTGAGATTGACAACCTCATCGTAAGTTGGGGCAAAGTACTTGGTTGTGTTGTGTGCAGGTTCCACGTTGTTGCTAGGTGAAGAAACTCCTACATCAAATACGCACCAGTATTCTTCTGGCGCCATTGTCCGGAGTGTCACGAAGCTAGCAAGCATCACCTTCAGAAGTTTGGCTTTCTCCTACTGGTTCGATAAACCTTGGTTTCACAACTGAGGGAAACTTGCTGCTGTGCTTATCATACCTTCCTCTTGGGGTTCCCAACTGGGTGCTTAACACCCACTATCACTTATCTATCTTCCATAGCCTTGACTCATCTTTGTGCTCCACCTTCATGAGCTCTCCTAGCTTTCCTCTCCCATATAGCCCCCTAGGTCTAGCACAGAATCCTCAAAGACGGTTTACTGATTAGGTTCCATGTCTCATGCTCAAGTCGGTGAAGATTCCATGGAGTACTTGCAACAGATCGGGTGAAGTATATGTGTCAGATGATCGGTGTTTTACAGTAGTGTTCTCGGCGAGTGGGACAGAGACATTGCCAAAATTTTACACTTGGCACTCTCAGTTTCTAGGGTGAAAACCTCAGGCTGACCATCGGTTGTTGTACCTAGCAATGGAGACTTCATAGCCATTTCCTTGTTAAAGGCACTGTGTAGAGACTAGACCTCCTCTAGGGTGAAAACCAACGGTCTGACTTGATGGTTAGACCAGATGAAGATGATGTTTGTTCACTGTTACCTTTCTGGTGGCACCGTTTTGGAGAGGCCTTTTTGAAATAAAGGTGTTTTCAGCAATGGTGGTTCTCTTGCTACTCCGAGTCTCTAATTTTCGGTGGGGTCTCTTTTTTCTTTTTCTTCTTCTTTATGTTGTTGTGTGCATTCTTAATGTCTAGACTTGCTCCAGGCATTAAGCCATTGCAAAGGATGGATGCAATTGGTATCATATTGATATTAATATATTCTCTTTATCAAAAAAATGTGCCATCCTCGTGTCACCCCTATGTTGCACCTCTTATCCATACTCTCTCTCTCTTTTCCTGTAATCGAGGAGCTTATCCATGGTGGAAATGTGCCTCCGATCATCCCATGACACCTCTATCACCAATGATGTGTATCCGCTAGCGCCTCTTTGTAGACCGCCGCAGTCACCCTGACCATCCCCCGTTAGGTTACCATGCCCATTCTTTTATGACCTTATTATATCTCCTTCTCTATCCGCAAAATCTCTCTAATGACCTTATAAGACCCTCATAGGTTGCTTGACTTGATGCCATTTAGGTCCTCAATTGATTGTCTATTTCCTTTGTTCTTCTTCCCTTATTGGCTGGTGCTTTATCCATGTCCTTAACATTGACTAATCATATCTATGGTTATATAATGTGTTACTGTCTCCAATGTTGTGTGATGGGTACTCTTTCTTATCCCTTTGATCATCCTCCTTCGTTGTCTACTACTCTTGTGCTCTATGTGTTGTCTTCGTGGGCCTTTGTCTCCTCGCGCGGTGTTCCTTGTGCGTGGTGAACGACCAGCCCGTTGGGAACCCCAAGAGGAAGGTGTGATGAGTATAGCAGCTAGTTTTCCCTCAGTTAAGAAACCAAGATTTATCGTTCTTGGAGAGAAGAGACAAACAACTGAAGGTGATGCAGACTGGCTTAATAGCACTCCAACAAGGGCGTCGTTTAATGATACTTGTTGACTCGTCTTCGGCCAGTAGCAACGCGAAACCTGCACACAACACAACCAAGTACTTTGCTCCCAACTTGCGATGAGGTTGTCAATCTCACCGGTTTGCTTGAAACAAAGGTTATGAGTGTATCGAGTGGAAAACAGTAGAAGTATGCGAGTAAAGTAAACAGTGCGAGTAAAGTAAACAGGTGATAGCAATATGATGAAAATAGGACCGGGGTCCACAGTTCACTAGTGGTGTCTCTCCATAAGATAAATAACACATGCTGGGTAAACAAATTACAGTTGGGCAATTGATAGAATAAAGATAAACGTGATATGTCAAGAAGATCACTATGAGATTTACTCTAGGCATTACAACAAAATACATAGACCGCCATCCAACTGCATCTATGACTAATAATCCACTTGTGGCGAATCAATCCGAGAACTCCACAAGTATTAAGTTGCGAACAACAGATAATTGCATTAAGCAAAGTGTGTAATGTAAGAAATGCATATGCCCTTGAGCATATGAATGTTGTTTTCTCCCTAGTAGCAACAGCACATCTACAACCTTAGAGGTTTCTGTCACTCCCCCAGGTTAAATAGAGGCATAAACCCACTATTGAGCATAAATACCCCCCCTTGGAGTCACTAGCAACTACTCGGCCAACATAGCTACTAACAACGGAGAGCATGCAAGATCATAAACAACATAGAGATAACATAAGATATATTTCAGTATAGCAACTCAATCATAACACCAATATTCATCGGATCCCAACAAACCAAACATGTAGAATTACATAACGGTGATCTCAATCATGTAGGGCAGCTCATGAGATCTAAACATGAAGCACATGGTGGAGAAGACAACCATCTAGCTACTGCTATGGACCCATAGTCCAAGGTAGACTACTCACTCATCGCTCCGGAGGCAAGCATGGCGATGAAGAAGACCTCCGGTGGCGATTCCCCTCTCCGGCAGGGTGCCGGGAAGAGCTCCTGGACCCTCCCGATCTTCGGGTCGACGGCGGCGGTGGATCACGATGTGTTCTGGAAAATTGATCGGGTACTTAGGTTTTTCCCGCCGGGGGGTCTTTATAGGCAAAGGGGCGATGTCAGAGGTGGAGCCAGGTGGCCTCACACCATGGCGGCGCGGCCAGGGCCTGGGCCGCTCCAGCCTGGTGTGTGGGGCCCCTGTGGCTCCCCTCCTATTCTCCTTTGGATCGCTGGAAGCTCCCGGACAAAATAAGACTTCAGGAACTTGTTTCGTCCAATTCCGAGAATATTTCCTGTGTATCACTTCTGAAACACAAAAACAGCAGAAAACAGGGAACTGGCACTGTGGCAACTTGTTAGTAGGTTAGTTCCGGAAAATGCATAAAAGTGCCACTAAGTGTAACGAAACAGTAGGCAAATGGTGTAAAAACAAGCATGGAGCATCAAAAATTATAGATACGTTGGAGACGTATCAAGCATCCCCAAGCTTAACTCCTGCTCGTCCTCGAGTAGGTAAGTGATAACAAAAGAATAATTTTTGAGGTGACATGCACCTACACAATCTTGATCATATATGTAAGCATTTGTGAGCTGGGATCATAAGAACTTAAAACATGGGCATGAAGATAAAATCTTGACAATAAGAACTTAGCAACCATGTTGTAAACATGAAAATGAACACAAACAAAAGAACATGAAAATGAAACAATGAAAGTCAAACGTGTGTTCAAATCATAAGGAAAAACATACAAATGGTTTTCAGCTTGTCCTTCAAAGAGAGCAAAACATAAATGCATAGGACACCTTCAAGTTTAAGAGGGCGACTAGATACAAATAATTTGAGAACAAGTGAAACCAACAATATGAATCAATCAATGAAAACTTTGGGACAATGCACATTATACTAAGAATGACAACTATGCTCTCTTAATGGTGCATAAAGATAGAAGGTGGTGACTCAACATAAAAGTAAAAGAAAGGCCCTTCGCAGAGGGAAGCAGTGATTGCAAGTTTTATAACCTTCAAAAATTATGGTACTTACCGGCTTTGAGCTCTCATTGCCCCCATCATAAGCATCTTGAATGGTTAAAGTTAATGCGAGAACAATTATGATGCATATGCTTGACAAATCATCAGTTGAAAACCTCGTGTCCCGTGAATATGAGTACCCAAACCTCATGCTACTTTACTTAGAGTCCCAAGCAAGGCTCTTGTCATTGTAAATATATGCATATCATTGAGAACCGCCAACGGGGTACCTCCGTGCCCGATGACATGGAACAGGCCCACATCAAAATGATAGGACAAGCAGACAATGAACACCTCGACATCTCTTTTATTTGCCATTTGTTTAGCTTTTTATTGTGAGATGCGTCGTCGAATGTTCACCATGGGTATGCTGCAAATTTCCACCATGAATTATGCATGGCTTAGATTAGCGGCCCGGCGTTTCCCTAACACATATACAAATTCCATGATCCCCACAAGATTCCCAATTCATTTCACACCGCGGGCATCCATAAACAAAAGATCACGATATCAACTCAAATAAGAAATGCAATGTTGAAATCTTGCCCATGACTGCATGGCTGGACTAGTCTCCAACTTACAACTTGCAAGCATAACAACTCAACATAAGAGACCACAATGTCAAATTTTTAAGAACAGGAAAAAGTAAAGTGTGCCTTCCGGTTTGTGAGAGCTTTACTGACCGAATTTCGCATAACACTGGTAAGAGTTTAATTTGAAGAGAAAATAAAAGCAAGTCAAATTACTTGGAATAGCAAATTGCTAGTAGGTATGTATGGTGGACACAATGGAAAACTTTGGCTTTTAGGAGTTGGATGCACGAGTAGAGCTCATACTCAGTACAAGGCGAGGGCTAGCAAAAGACTGGGAGCGACCAACTAAGAGAGCAATAATGGCCATAATCATGCAAAGCGACAAAGCGACATTAAAAGAAGCATAAGATGGCATCAAGAGTCAAAAACTAAATGATCATAGAGGCTATTGGTGACTTTGTAAGAGTCTAATATGTGTGAGCATGCGCCAAGTCAACCCAAATAAAGCATCAAGGAGAAAACCAAAATAATGCTTCCATACAATAAAAACAACGCATGATTTTTTCAAAGGCTCATTAAGCAAACTCAGTTATTTGAGACAAGTCATGCTACAGCAAAACCACTAAGCATACTATCAAAAAGACATCAAGCATGACATGAAAAAGCCTAAGCCACAGTCTACACAAGCTCCTTCTTGTACCACTATTTTGCATAAAGCCTTTTCTCTTTTCCAACACCATTTGAAATTTTTATAAACACCTCTTTTGATGAAAACCAATAAAGATCAGAGGCAAAAATACACCTTGATAAACAAATATAATAAGATCTGAACGCAAATCAAGGCGAAAACGAAAACCAAAAGCAATAGCGGAAAAAGAAGAACACTCGATGAACGATAAGAGTGAAAAACGGAGTGTTCTTGGCAAATGAAAACGAGTAAATCTCCTCCAAAGGAAATTTGTTGGGGTTCAACCATTTATTGTAGCAAACAAAACTAAACTAACTAAGAAAACTAAAACAACTGACGCTCCAAGAAAAACACATAGTGCATGAAGCAATAAAAATATAGTGTCTTGAAAGGTGACCTGATTTTTGCCGATGAAGAAGGGGTGCCTCGGGGGCATCCCCAAGCTTTAATGCTTGTACTTCTTGGATATTTCTTGGGGTTATGCATGGGCATCCCCAAGCTTGAGCTTTTGTCCATTCTTCAACTCATCTCATCATTCTCCAATCCCTACACTTGAAAACTTCCTTCATACAAAACTAAACACAAATCTATTAGCAACATTAGTGCAAGCATAACATATAATCAACCTCTTTTTGCTTCAGGTTTCAACCCAAAACCACCACATATATAGCAAATACTACTGTAGCAACTTCCCCAAAAGTTCCGTGATCAAAAGAACTCAAAAAAAGTGATAAAGCGGCAAACACAAATATTGGCAGAAATCTGTCAAAACAGAACAGCTGGCAAAGGTTGAATTTTTTAGGGGTTTTATGTTGATCAAATAAAAAAGTGTTCAACTAACGAAAGTTTGGATATAACCTGGGGCATATGCACAAGAAATGGCAGGTCCAAAAGATATACAGAGAATTTATACGAATGTTTACGGTGCAGCACCGAAAACAGTTTCAGGACAGCAACATCCCCAAATCTTTACCTCACTCGAATTAGAGGCTTCTCTTGGCACAACAACAAAATAAACAAGATAAGGAGTGGTCATTACAGTATTAATGACTTCCAAGACTCAAATAAAAGAAAAAGTACTAGAAATAAAAACATTGGGTTATCTCCCAAGAGTGCTTTTCTTTAACGCTTTTGAGCTAGGCGCAGAAAATTGCGAATCAAGTAACATCAAGTGATGAAGCATCAAGCTCATAATTTGCTCTAAGAATAGAGTCAAAAAGTAATTTCTTTCTTTTCCTAGGGAAGTGTTCCATACCTTTCTTTAGTGGGAATTGATATTTGATAGTGCCTTCCCTCATATCAATGATGGCACCTACAGTCCGAAGAAAGGGTCTTCCCAAAATAATAGGACATGAAGCATGGCATTCAACGTCCATAACAAGAAAATCAACGGGAACAAGGTTATTGTTAACCACAATAAGAACATCATTAATCCTTCCCAAAGGTTTCTTCTTAGCAACATCAGCAATAGGAACATCATAATAACACTTTTCAAGCGGTGGTAAATCAAGCATGTCATAAATTTTTCTAGGCATGATAGAAATACTAGCACCTAGATCACATAAAGCATGGCAATCAAAACCATTAACATGCATATCAATGATGGGTTCCCAACCATCTTCTAACTTCTTGGGAACGGAAGCTTTTTGCTGCAACTTTTCATCCCTAATTTTTATGAGAGCATTGGTAATATGCTTAGTAAAAGCAACATTTAAAGAACTAGCATTGGGAGTCAAAGCAAGATTTTGCAAGAACAAAATAACTTCATATATATTGCAGCCATCAATATCAAAATCATTAAAAGAAGTAGAGCTATCATCTCCTACACTCCGAAAAATTTCAGCACTCTTTTGAGAAAAAAGTTTTGGCAGTTTTAGGCTTTTTAACACAAGGAGTGGGAGTTTTCTATACACCAATCAAAGTAAGAGGATTGCTAGCATTAGGAGCAACATCATTAGAGGTAGTAATGGTACATATCTTCATCTCTCTAGCCATCTCATCTTCTCTTTCCCACCTGGCATGCAATTCCGCTAGCAATCTAACATTTTCATCAATTCCAACTTGAATAGCATTAGCAGTAGCAAAAACATTGTTCTCTTTCACATCATTTGGCAACACTTTTAATTTCAGAAGTTCAACATCATGAGCAAGGCTATCAACTTTAGAAGCAAGAATATCAATTTTGCCTAACTTTTCCTCAACAGACTTGTTAAAAGCATTTTGCTTACCGATGAAGTCCTTGAGCATTACCTCAAGATCGGAGGGCGCGGCCCTAGTGTTGTTGGAGGAGTTACCATAAGAGTTACCATAACCATTACTAGAAGGATACGGCCTATAATTGTTACTAGCAAAATTGTTCCTATAAGCATTGTTGTTAAAATTATTGTTTCTAATGAAATTCACATCAACATGCTCTTCTTGAGCAACCAGAGAGGCTAAAGGAACATTATTAGGATCAACATGAGTCCTATCATTAGCAAGCATAGCCATAATGGTATCAATCTTATCACTCAAAGAAGAGGTTTCCTCAACAGAATTTAACTTCTTACCTTGTGGAGCTCTCTCGGTGTGCCATTCGGAATAATTTACCATCATGTTGTCGAGTAGCTTTGTTGCGGCGCCCAAGGTAAGGGACATAAAAGTGCCTCCAGCAGCTGAATCAAGTAGGTTCCTCGAAGAAAAATTCAGTCCTGCATAAAAAGTTTGGACAATCATCCAAGTAGTCAGTCCATTAGTGGGGCAATTCTTTATCATAGATTTCATTCTTTCCCCAGCTTGAGCAACATGTTCATTATCAAACTGAGTAAACTTCATAATATTGCTACACAGAGATATAATCTTAGCAGGAGGATAGTATCTACCAATAAAAGCATCCTTACACTTAGCCCATGAATCAATACTATTCTTAGTCAAAGACAACAACCAATCTTTAGCTTTTCCTCTCAAAGAAAAAGGAAACAACTTGAGCTTAATAATATCACTTTCTACATCCTTATATTTCTGCATCTCACATAGCTCAACAAAATTGTTGAGATGAGCTGCAGCATCTTCAGTACTAGCACCAGAAAATTGCTCTTTCATAACAAGGTTCAACAAAGCAGGCTTAATCTCATAAAAGTTTGCAGCAGGAGCAGGTGGTGCAATAGGAGTGCAGATAAAATCACTATTGTTCGTGCTAGTAAAGTCACACAACTTGGTGTTTTCAGGATTAGCCATTTCAGCAAAACTAAAGTAAACAAGTAAAAACAACTACCAAGGATTCTAATTTTTTTGGGTTTTTGATATAAAACGATGCAGGTAAAATAAATAAAGTAAAGCAAAACAATAACAAAGTAAAGGATGTGCATGCGAAAAACTCCCCTTGCAGAGGTCTTCCACTCTTCTCCCCAGCAATGGCGCCAGAAAATAAGCTGTTCCTTGTGCGTGGTGAACGACCAGCCCGTTGGGAACCCCAAGAGGAAGGTGTGATGAGTATAGCAGCTAGTTTTGCCTCAGTTAAGAAACCAAGGTTTATCGTTCTTGGAGAGAAGAGACAAACGACTGAAGGTGATGCAGACTGGCTTAATAGCACTCCAACAAGGGCGCCGTTTAACGATACTTGTTGACTCGTCTTCGGCCAGTAGCAACGCGGAACCTGCACACAACACAACCAAGTACTTTGCTCCCAACTTGCGATGAGGTTGTCAATCTCACCGGTTTGCTTGAAACAAAGGTTATGAGTGTATCGAGTGGAAAACAGTAGAAGTATGCGAGTAAAGTAAACAGTAGAAGCATGGCGATGAAGAAGGCCTCCGGTGGCGATTCCCCTCTCCGGCAGGGTGCCGGGAAGAGCTTCTGGACCCTCCCGATCTTCGGGTCGACGGCGGCGATGGATCGCGATGTGTTCTTGAAAATTGATCGGGTACTTAGGTTTTTCCCGTCGGGGGGTCTTTATAGGCGAAGGGGCGATGTCAGAGGTGGAGCCAGGTGGCCTCACACCATGGCAGTGCGGCCAGGGCCTGGGCCGCGCCAGCCTGGTGTGTGGGGCCCCTATGGCTCCCCTCCTACTCTCCTTCGGATCTCTGGAAGCTCCCGGACAAAATAAGACTTTAGGAACTTGTTTCGTCCAATGCCGAGAATATTTCCTGTGTATCACTTCTGAAACACAAAAATAGCAGAAAACAGGGAACTGGCACTTTGGCAAGTTGTTAGTAGGTTAGTTCCGGAAAATGCATAAAAGTGCCACTAAGTGTAACGAAACAGTAGGCAAATGGTGTAAAAAGAAGTATGGAGCATCAAAAATTATAGATACGTTGGAGACATATCACGCGGCCAGGAGCGGCGGAGGCTTCTCCTCCAAGTGCGGCAAGATCTCTGGCTGGAGCAGCGTGTCAGCCTAGGACGCCGTGTTCCTCCGGCGAAGCTGGACACCGGGGCGGTGGCCCCCGGACTTTGGATGGTTGGGTGGTCGCAGGGGCAGCTCAGCGGTCAGATCTGGGAGCTCGAGCCTATGGCTGCCGGCTCTCGGCTCCGGGCACAACGTCGGCGTTGGTCGATTTTGCCGGCGTTTGTGGTAGTCTATAGCGGTGCTTGGTTAGTGGCAGGTTTGGTGTGATCGTCTTCATCTCCATGTGGTGCGGCTGATGCCGGCGGTGTGTGCTGAGCCCTTTGGTCGATGGTGGCGATGGAGGTCTCAGTGGCGGGTTCTTCTGCCGATGAGGTCGACCGACGGGCGGTGGCGGACCTAGGGTTCCTCTTGCATGAAGATGAAGACCTTTATGAGGCTGGTCTATCTTGATCTGACCGGAGTGGTGAGTTCCGAAAGGCTCCGCTCGCGAATGTAATAGTGCATCTTTGCCTGGAGTTTGCTAGATCGGGTGGTATTCGGTCGTGCGCACCCATGCTTTTATTCTGGCCGTTTGGTTCTGAAGGGAGTAGCGTGAAGCTCTGTCCTTTGTTGCCATCAGGCGACTTTTGGTCCATGGTGAAGTCAGAGGCGGAGAATATCATGAAGGTCAAATTGGAGGACTAGCAGTTGGAGGTTCGAGTCTCTGCACTGTTGAGGAACTTGCTTGGTGTTCTGGGTTTTTCAGCAGCAGTATGCAAGTTGGGGCGGCAGGTGAAGTTTAGAGTCTTACCTTTCAGGATGAAAATCCAAGGTCTAGCCTTAATTGTTTGTACCTAGCAATGTCCTTTTTAAAGGCATTGTTTTGAGAGTGGGGACTATCTTCGGGGTGAAAGCCCAAGATCTTTGATCGGATGACGACGACGCTTGTGCGTTGTTCCCTTCTTGGAGACGTCGCTTTTGGAGAGTCTGGACTTCAGATGTTGTCTTGGTGGTGGATGTATTGTTGCTGCTAGGGCTAGAACACCGTAGTGGGTCTTTTCTTAGTTTCTTTTTTTTCTTTTTGGCTGGGTGCATCCGTACGCTATTAGGGTATTGCGTAGTTGCAGAGGCTGAGTGTAATTGGTATATCTCGATATTAATATATTCCCTTTATCGAAAAAAATGTGTTGTCTTCGCCAGATTGATTTC
Organism: Dactylis glomerata; assembly: GCA_007115705.1. Classification (NCBI taxonomy): domain Eukaryota; kingdom Viridiplantae; phylum Streptophyta; class Magnoliopsida; order Poales; family Poaceae; genus Dactylis; species Dactylis glomerata. Next base: position 561,956 of record QXEO01000340.1, read on the forward strand.
ACCCTTTTTCTCTCTATACTTGACATATTCTCCAAAGCCAGGTTTGTGAGGTATTGAGTCCTAATTATGTTGCTATGGCACTCCTCTTCCTGGGATTCCTTCCTCTAGAGGGTGAGTGGAGAATTAGTAAGAGCGGCTACCATACAATCTACATGCTTAATGTGGATGGGTGGTATTGCTTGAAGTGGACGTCGTTATGTAGCTAGATAAAAAGTGTACATCAGACAATTCTAAACACTACCTAGATATTCTTGCATAGTACATGCTACACCTGTATAAAATATGTTACTTAGATTGGGCGGAAAAGTAAAAAATAAATGTTTACTCAGCAAATGGTTGTTCAAACAATAAACTATTGTTTGAAGAAGGAATGTGGCAAGAATTCTTGTTTAACAAGTACCTAACTAACAAAACATTGTCTCAAGTCAAAGTAAAGCAGGTAGACTCACCTTTCTAGAAGAGTCTTATATGGGTTAAACAAAATTCAGCAGAGGAGCCTTTGAAGTAGGCGATGGATCGACCATGCGATTTTGGGAGGATATTTGGTTAGGTGACACACCTCTAGCACGACAGTCTATCATTGTATAACATTGTATAATGAAAACATGTTATGGTTGCAAATGTTTTGTCTCAAGTACCACTGAATATTGCAATCCGGAAGGGGCTAGCTGGCAATACTATGGAACCATTGATTACATTTATGTCAGCAGTTAATGATGGTTCAACTATCCGATAGTCTGGATAAATTTGTGTGGAAGCTTACATCTACGGAAATATTTATGGTCAAATTTACGTACTTGGGCCTTATGAAGGGTTACAGATTTTTATGTAAGTACTTATGAAAGTTAGAAATCTCGCTTAAGATAATTTTATTCATGTGGTTTCTTAATAATAAAATATTGTTAGCAAAGAATAACCTAGCTAAGCGGAATTAGAATGGGTGTAAGAAGTATTGTTTTTGTGATGCAATGGAATCGGTAGAACATCTCTTTCTTTCATGTCCTTTCACAGTATCATTGGCATACTATTTGTTTTATATACATCCACCACCAACTAATATTAGTAACATGTTTAATAATTGGTTGAATGGAACTAATAAAATAGATAAATCGAGGATACATATTGGTGTCTTGGATTTATGTTGGTCAATATGGAAATGTAGAAATAATATTATTGATGTGCACGGCTGCTAATAGTCACACAAGATTTGTATTTCTAGGCTAGTGGATGACGATATATTAGCAGACTTAAAAATTGGATAGCTTCTTTTGCTTTTAACTTTTAGATGGTTGATACATGTCTCAACTCTTCTGATCCATGGCTGTAATACTTTGAATACTTTAAACATTCCAATAAAATAGTTGTGTTCAATGTAGAGGCTGGAACTCAGCTCCCCATTAAAAAAATGGTGGGTGTAACTACACACCATAGTGTGTGTACACGGGTGCGTGTGAGCATAGGTGTATGTGGTGTGTGTATCTCTGCGTGTGTGTGTGGTTATGTATGCATGTGTGTGGTATTGTTGAGATATGTACGTATATGTATAGGTTCCTTAGCTCCCAAGGTACTAGGTTCCTTGGCTTCCAAGGCTTGTAAGGTTTCTTGGCTCTCAAGGTTGTATGACTCCTATATATATACAAGACAGCCGGCCCTATTGGAGCTGTGCAATCTCCCATAATCTCTCTACATGGTATCAGCCTAAACATAGATCCTAACCCTAGCACCTACCCTCGCCGAGCCGCCGCCGCCTCCTTGGCGCCGCCGCTGCCGGCCTACCCAAAACCCTAGCCGCGCCGCCTCCTCTTGGCGCCGCCGCCGCCCTCGCTTCCGCCCGTCATGGCCGACTTCTCCAGCTCCGGCCCCTCCAACCCCTTCAACTCCTCGCGATCTGGGAGCTCCAACCCCTTTGTCGGCCCCTCCGTCGCCGTCATTCGCGACGTTCCCGTCCTCGAGCGCGTGCCGATCAAGCTCTCCCACACCGCGGCCAACTTCTTCGCGTGGAAGACGTACTTCGGCCTCCTCTTCCGTGAGTACGACCTCCTCGACCACATCGACGGCACCGTCGACCTCCTTGCCATGTCGCACGACCCCGACTGGAGTACCATCGACGCCACCATCATCCGCTGGTTCTTCCAAACCGTCTCCACTGACATCTTTCACACTGTCGTTCGCGACGGCGACACCGCGCGTGACGTGTGGAAGAAGATCACCGGCCTCTTCACCGACAACAAGATCCAGCGCATCACCTTCCTCCAGCAGGAGTTCTTCGGTCACCACCAGAATGACCTCTCCCTCGACGCCTTCTGCCTGCGCCTCAAGACCCTCTCCGATGAGCTCCGCGATTTGGAGTTTCCGATCACTGATGCCCTCCTCTTCTCCACGCTCGTGGCCGGCCTAGGCGAGGACCTTAGCCATGCCGCCTCCAACCTCACGCTGCTCACCATGCCGACTTACGAGCAGGCTGTGGCCTACCTTTGCAATGAGGAGCGGCGGCTGAAACACCTCCGGGCTCATGCGGCTCAAACCGCCTTTGTCGCTGGCTTCACCTCCGGTGCGTCCACGCCCTCGCCAACACCTCGCGCCACGGCTCCCTACTACCCGCCCCAGCAGCCGCCCACCGCCCTTTGGGCCAGCGGAAACAACGTCCTTCCCAACGGCGGGGGGGGGGGGGGGGAGGGGGGGCTCCGCGTGCGCCCGCTCCTCCTGCCACGGGCGGCAACGGCGGGAACAGCGGCAATGGCGGCAATGGTGGCCGCCAGCGTCGACGCGGTCATGGCGGCAATGGCGGCCAGCACAACGGCAACCCGCCTCCTCCCCAGCAGTCCATGCCTCCGCCGCCCTAGGCCACGGGACAACATCCCTGGACCGGAGTCGTCCACGCCTACACCATGCCGGTGCCTCGGGCCCCGTACCCCAGTGTCCCGGGGCCCCGACCCGCCACCCACCAGGCGTTCTTCGCGGTGCCTCCACCTGGCGCGCCTCCGGTCTACACCGCCCCTCCGGGCTACCACGCCGCGCCTCCATCGCCGTAGGTCGACCCCGCGCTGATGCACGCCCTCCATTCCGCCCCCAACACTGGCGCGACTGGCGGCACCGGTGACTTCTGGTTCATGGACAGCGGTGCCTCATCCCACATGACACCTTACCCCGGTAATCTCTCCGCTTCCACTCCCATCACCACTTCCTCCAGTATCGTCGTCGGTAACGGTCATACACTTCCTATCACCCATACCGATTCTACCACTTTTCCATCCAACTCTCGCCCACTTTCTCTCCATAATGTCATTGTCTCTCCTGCTCTCGTTCAAAACTTAGTCTCTGTTAAGCGTCTTGCTCGTGATAATAATGTGACTGTGGAATTTGACGTTGTAGGTTTTTCTGTGAAGGATGGTCGTACCCGTATGCTCCTCCACCGTTGTGACAGCCCCGGCGATGCACTCTACACCGTCCAGTCTACATCCACCGCCACCAGTCACCTCGCTCTCTCCGCCGGTGTCGACCTCTGGCACGCGCGCCTTGGCCATCCTAGCTCCACCGTACTTCGTAAAATCATGCAAGGATTTTCTTTTTCATGTAATAAAACAAAGTCTCACTCTTGTGAAGCATGTCGTCTAGGCAAACATGTTCGTCTTCCCTTTCGTTCATCCACCACTGTAGCATCTTTTCCATTTTAGTTAATTCATAGTGATGTGTGGACCTCTCCAATTCCAAGTAATTCTGGTTTTCTTTACTATCTTGTGATATTGGATGATTATTCGCACTTTGTGTGGACTTTTCCTCTACGCCGTAAATCCGATGTTTCTGCCACCCTAACATCCTTTTTCTCCTATGTCTCCACCCAGTTCGGTAGAACCATCCATGCCCTCCAAACCGATAACGGCAAAGAGTTTGACAACCTCGTTGTTCGCACTCTCCTCGCTACTCATGGCACTGTCTTCCGTCTCACGTGTCCCTACACGTCTCAACAGAATGGCCGTGCTGAACGCATCCTCCACACCCTCAACGATTGCGTCCACACACTCTTGTTCCATGCCTACATGCCACCATGCTTTTGGCCGGATGCACTCGCCACTGCCACTCTCCTCATTAACATCCGGCCTTGTCGCTCCCGCTGGCAGTACGCACCACACCACCTTCTCTTTGGCACACTGCCCTCCTACGACGATCTCTGCATCTTTGGTTGTCGCTGCTATCCCAGTATAGCCTCCACAGCTGCGCACAAGCTCGCCCCTTGCTCCCTTCCGTGTGTGTTCATCGGCTATCCGTCTAACACCAAGGGCTATCGCTGCTATGATCCGGTCTCTCATCGCGTGATCACCTCGCGGCACGTTTACTTTGACGAGTTGTTGTTTCTGTTTAAGCAGGGCATCTTGGAGACTCCAACAGCGCCGGTCGTCCCTCCTACGGGCACTCCCACCCGACGGCACGCGGTAGCAGCCCCGCCAGCGCCCGTGCTCCCTGCGCCGGTAGCCGCGGCCCCGGCTGCGCCCGCCACACCCGGACCCTCGGTGTCCGGGTCACTGCCGTCGACACCGGCCTCCGCCTCACCGGCTCTGACATCGTCGGCCTTCTCGTCACCGGCCCCATCATCGGCGGCCCTCTCATCGCCGCCTCCGTCATCGCCGGCTCCCTCGTCGTCATCAAGCTCGGCCGCTGCCCCGTCGCCGCCTCCTCCAGTGGGTGTCACCACTCGTGCACGTGCGGGAGTGCATCGGCCCTCCACGCGCTACCCCGCCGATGTCTACGCGTGCGCGGCTTCTACGCCCTCGCCGGTACCCACCTCCGTTCGAGCTGCTCTACGCGATCCATAGTGGCGTGCGGCTATGCAGGAAGAGTTTGACGCTCTGCAACGGAACCAAACTTGGGAGCTCGTTCCGTGCCCTCCTCGCGCCAACGTCATCACTGGCAAGTGGGTGTTCAAGCACAAGCTGCGCTCCGATGGTACACTCGAGCACTACAAGGCGCGCTGGGTGGTCTGAGGCTTCCGTCAACACGCCGGCGTCGACTTCACGGATACGTTCGCTCCGGTTATCAAACCGGGCACGATCCGGACTGTTCTGCACCTCGCGGCTTCCCGAGCTTGGCCAGTGCACCAGATGGACGTCTCCAACGCCTTCCTCCATGGACATCTCTCCGAACAGGTGTACTGTCAGCAGCCCATCGGGTTCGTCGACGCCGAGCATCCCGACCGTGTGTGCATGCTCTCCCGCTCCCTGTACGGACTGAAGCAAGCACCACGCGCCTGGTACCAGCGCATGGCAGCGTTTCTTCATCAGCTTGGTTTTCGCTCCACGCGCTCCGACGCCTCCTTGTTCGTCTTTCGACAGGGCTCTGATGCGGCTTACTTGCTGCTCTATGTTGACGACATCATCCTGACAGCCTGCAACGACGCTCTACTTTGATAGCTCACTGATCATCTTCGCGATGAGTTTGCCATCAAGGACCTCGGCCCGCTTCACTACTTCCTCGGCCTTGAGGTCGTACGCCGCGCGGACGGGTTCTTTCTCCATCAGCGTAAGTACGCTCAAGATATTCTAGAGCGTGCTGGGATGCTCAACTGCTCTCCTGCGGCCACTCCTGTCGACACGAACGCCAAGCTCTCCGCTACCGCTGGATCGCCGGCTACAGATGCGTCTCACTATCGCTCCATTGTTGGTGGTTTGCAGTACTTGACTCTCACTCGCCCGGAGTTGCAGTACGCCGTGCAGCAGGTCTGCCTCTACATGCATGCGCCTCGCGATGCTCACTGGACTGCGGTAAAATGGATTCTTCGGTACATCCGTGGTTCTATGGACCTTGGGCTCACGATCTCTGCCTCGCCCTCCATGGACATTGTGGCTTATTCGGATGCAGATTGGGCAGGGTGTCCTGACACTCGGCGCTCCACCTCGGGTTATTGCGTCTACCTTGGCTCGTCACTGATCTCATGGTCATCCAAGCGCCAGCCCATCGTCTCCCGGTCTAGCGCTGAGGCTGAGTATCGTGCTGTGGCCAATACAGTTGCTGAGTGCACTTGGCTTCGTCAGCTTCTCTCTGAGCTCGCCTGTCCTGTTGACAAGGCCACCGTTGTCTTCTGCGACAACGTCTCCGCTGTCTACCTCTCCGCCAATCCCGTTCATCATCGTCGCACCAAGCACATTGAGCTGGACATCCACTTTGTTCGTGAGAAGGTTGCTCTCGGTCACGTTCGAGTTCTTCACGTACCGACTTCGCAGCAATTTGCGGACATCATGACAGAGGGGCTCCCGACTTCGACTTTTTCTGAGTTTTGGTCCAGTCTTTGTGTCGCTGCCGACCCTTCGACTGCGGGGGGGTGTTGAGATATGTACGTACATGTATAGGTTCCTTAGCTCCCAAGGTACTAGGTTCCTTGGCTTCCAAGGCTTGTAAGGTTCCTTGGCTCTCAAGGTTGTATGACTCCTATATATATACAAGACAGCCGGCCCTATTGGAGCTGTGCAATCTACCATAATCTCTCTACAGATATGGTGTGTGTGTGTGTGTGTGTTCGCATTGTGCCCAATAGTGGGTTTATACTATTCATTGTGTGAAAATAATATCTTAGTAACTGAAATTATCTTTCTCCATTCTTGCTGAACGAACTTGGTATAACACAAGAACAAGCTACTTGTTTGTGCTGTAACAATTTTGGTGCTACCTATTTGTGAGTCGAGGGGGTGGGTGTGCTTATAAACAATTAGAGATTTTATTTGTTCATTCAAAAGCTCAAATTGGAGATGGCTTCGCCAAGGCATTGCAACCAATAATTTTGTAAAAGTTCAAATGTAATCACAACTTGGGAAAATTGTGATTACAGTAGACTGTTGTATTTTAAATATCTTCTAGAAGTGTTACCTACTTTGTAGTCTAATAATCAGCCTATATAAATACAAGTCAAGGGGCCGGCCTAACGAAAGGTGAGAAAGCTTCCTAAATCGATCTATGAAAGCTTTCACAACTGATATCATACAACATCTTTTAACCTCCCTGTTGCTTGTGGTTGATGGTTACAGCTCTAAATTCTAGAGATGTTTCCTGTCAATTATGAACTGGATGACTTTGTTTGACAGCTGCAACAAACTGATTGTACAAAACAAGCCGTCGTTAGAAGTTAATGAAAACAATGGTCAAGCAAGGATGTCCTGACTACCGACCAATTAATTCTTAAGAAGGACGGAAAGTAAATGACAACGGAGTATTCCCTCCTTGTCATAATATAATTCATATAAGTTTTTCTAAAAGTCAAACATCATTAAGTTTGATCAAGTTTATTGAGAAAATAATCTATATCTACAATACAACATGTATACCATACAAAAAATATGTGCCATGATAAATCTAATGGTATTGTTTTGATAAAAAAAAATCATAATGAATCTAATGGTATTGTTTTGATATTGTAAATATTGATAGTTTTTCTAAGAACTTGGTCAAACTTTACACCATTTGACTTTTGAAAAATCTTATATGCACTACATTTTGATAAGGTGGAAATTGTATATGTTAGCGTATAACGCGATTAAATTATTGCAGAAAGTAGATGGGATACTATGTTTGGTCCCGCAGTTCAGCGATAAACGTCTACATCCATGGGGCATGCTAAACGGGCGCTCCTCCCTAGATATAGGTACTATAACGGTACTATCGACGATAAGTCCACCATGGCGCGCAGACAGATCAGATCTACAAACGCCACGCCGGACCAACGCCCATGACACGGTCGTCCGTCCGTCCTTGAAAATCAATCTTGTGTCTAACATGTCTTGCGTCTAGTCTATTTTGGCTACCCGGGTGCCTTTATATAATAGGCCCAGGTTACAGAGTTCAACTCCTACATGTAACCTACCCGAACAATCCAAATCCAATATACACATATTCGACACTATTTCAATAGTATACTTATCTAGTAGCAAACAGAAAACACACCTATAGGTTGCAAGACATACGCACCTAGGACACAAACTAAATGACAACGAGTTTTGATGAAACTTCTGCATACAAGAGGTGTAGTTATTATACAAGGGGCTCCAATCAGCAAACATTAAGAAATGCGCTTCATCCAGCTATGCATCGGTGCATGAAGACCCACCTAGTTACACCAGCTAAGCTACAGAATCGCATAGCTCATTCAAGCGATCGATCTGTTCATCGTTAGTTGAATTCAGTGAGATCCTAGCTTGGAGCCATGCAGGTCGCTTCAACTTGAAGGTATGTGCTCATTGTCTTCTGGTACGTTTGCACGTAGTACTAACGAATGTGTTGATCGTCCCGGTGAGGAGGGAACCGGCTCCTCTGACTGTGAGAAGCAAAGTCACGGAAAACTACGAAGGAAAGTCAGGGTAGAACGCTGTTAAATATCTAATTTTGTACTGTGTCTAATTACTGTAGAATATTACTGTAGCTTAAATCATATAAATTATTATTTTTGCACCATAATTTTGGTTGCAAGTAATAACAATCAATACATATCTTAAATTTGCATTATATAAATTAATTTAAGTTATATTAAAATCAAAAAATATAAATTTGATGAAGGAAAGTCAGAGTACTGTAGCTTACCTAACTTTGCTTGTCACAGTCAGAGGATCTGGTTCCGGTGAGGAGATGGGCGGACATGATAGTTATGCATTAATCCTCCATTCTTTGATTAGTGCTCGTGTTTTCGTTTTCCTACTACAGCTGGAGAGCGATTAGTTCAGATATCATGCTCAGCAACCGGCCCTCCAGGCAAGGATGATAAGACATGCACGCAACATAACTAATTGAAGAGGACGCGCAGGTAGCGCGGTGGCAAGGCTTGGCAGTGGCCAGGCCCACTCGAGTTCGACTCCCAGTGGGAGCGAATTTAGGGTGTTCTCACAACGGGAGTTACCCGTCTAATCTCTCACGCTCGTTCGCCCCAGCGCTAGAATCAGGAAAAGGGCGCGCGGTATTATAGCTCTAGGACTAGCTTGAGCACTAGTGGGGTGCGTGTGTGTGGTGTGAGTTGGTGCTTAAGTTCAGATACTACAGCTGTACTACCAAAAAGAGATCGCAAAAAAAAACTAATTGAAGTAAAGTGGTACAGCGTAAAGTGGGTTGCTCTCTCGTTGGATTTTTGCAGCTGCATCCTTTCCTAGTCGGCTAGTCCTATGCCTATTCAATTCCTGTGGTTTTTATTTCATGTGAATCAAAGAGGCCTTACCTTTCATGACATGTTTTGCGTTACTTGGTGACAAGGGTATAGTTAATAGATCCCGTTAGTTGAGTACCCCTGAGGCCCGTTAAGCTAAGGCCCAATTGTAATGATAGTCGAATACGAGTTCCTACCGTATGTCGATATTGTAATCTGTATCGGACCCTACCCGATCCTCAAGACCTGGCCACCTATATATAGGGGCCAGGAGGGGACGGTGTAGGGCAGATTGAAAGCAAGCCAGGTTGAACACCCAAGTTTACTTTCGATATACACTTATTTCGACTAACCTTTACCTTCGAGTTCATCCGACGTCCTATTCCCCCGATCCTAAGTCCTTCATCTAGGACATTTGTCGAGTTAACCCTCGTCAATTGGCGCCGACCGTGGGGAGCTGGGCGTTGGAATCATGAATTCGACGGCTTTTTCGCTTTTAGCCAACAACAGCTCAGAACTCGACGAAAGTCAAGAGATGGAGCTAACAATTGGAAGTTTGAGCATCCTCATCGGGCCATCGGGTTTATCTCGCCTTTCAGATCCGACGAAACAAGATCCGTCGGCAAGTGAGCCCGAAACAGTAGCAATGATGGAATACTCTGACGGCTCTTCCAGCGAGGTAAACTCGCCGGTCAGCTTAGAAGAAGTGCAAAAAGGAAAGATCGCAGAAGACAACGAAGCAAGGGAAAATTTCGACGCAGGGGTCCAACTCGACGATCTCATGATCTGCCTCGACGGTATCTCAGACAAATCAACATACACATGGAAGACAGGGCTAGAGCTTTCTGAAGATGGTGACTCGATCTTCTCAAGCTTCAATAGCAACATCGGCAAACAATGCCAGGTGCTCGCCATTGTGGGAGACAACTCAGAAGAATTCGACGAAAACAACAATCCAGTGCTAATCCCAGCAAATATCGATAGAGGAGCAAATCACCTAGCAGAAGGGCAAACAGCAGAATCCCTCACAACCAGGGGAAAAATTCGACTATCAGTCGACGAATGGAGGATAATAAGAGAAGCCGTAGAACACGGCACGCCAATACCATCAAATTCCAGCAAAGACATGCTTTTGGGGTATCATTATACCCTAAGGCAGCAGGCAAAGCAATTAGCACAGGAGAAAATAGAGATACAGAGAAGAAAAGACTCAGCCATTGCAGCTAGCAACGCCGCTCGTAAAGCGTGAAGCAACGCATCATATAGTAACGCAAGGAAAAAACGTCGACATGGTTCAAGGTACGACAACCTCGAGTACTCCGAGAGGCAAAGCATTTCGAAAAACCTCGACTCGTCCTTTTTATCGGTCGACGAACAAGGAAACATCGTACCAAAAACTCCAGAAGCAGCATTAGTGGCAGCTCAAGCTTATCTGCTCACAACTCGACCAAGCCCGGGAGATCGTAGAGAACATATGCACAGAGCAGCATTGAACGGACTAAGCATGGTGGGCCACAAGCTATCAGCAAAAGGAGAGGAAGCACACCACCATAAGGAAACGTATAAGCCAAGGTCGCATCGCCGTCACAACAGTCCTCGGCACAGAAGCAGCAATCAACGATCTCGATCACCATCACCAAAACAACACGGAGGAACCCAAAGATCGCGATCCCCAAATGAAAAACGCGACTATGAAGACGACGAAAAAGAGATGGGGGCATCGTGCTTTACCCGCAGGGTTCGCATCACTCCAGTTCCCAAGGGATTCAAGTTACCTCATGATCAGCAAAAGTACGACGGATCATAGGAACCACAATCATGGCTCTCAGACTATCTACAAGCAGTACAAATATTAGGAGGAACCAAAGAAACAGCAATGCAAAGTTTGCAACTACACCTCACCGGCGCAGCAAGGTCATGGTTGAGCAAACTAGAGAAAGAAACTATTGGAAGCTGGGAAGACCTTACAAAGCAATTTACAAGCAACTTCAGGTCGACATACAAGCGGCCAACATCAATAGAAGAAGTCAAAGCATGTGTGCAACAACGCGACGAAACACTGCGGGCATACATCCAAAGATGGAGTCTTATCAAAAATTCAGCAGTCAGAGTTTCAGACGAAAGAGCAATAGATGCGTTCATCATTGGATTAAGGCGAAGAGACCTAGTCGAAGAGATGGGCAGAATCAAGCCGAAAATAGAGTCAGACCTCATGGACGTAGCAAACAGATTTGCAGATGGAGAAGACGCATGCAACAACAAGCGGACGCGATCCCCAGAGGACGATAGAAGAAATAGATATGGAAGTCAAAGGAGACGGTCCCGAAATTACGACAACTATGGCTCCCATAGCCAAGTCGCCGCAGGATACAAAGACAACAGCTATCAAGGAAGTGATCGCAGAAGCTCGGGATATCGAAGCTACGGGAAAGAGGACTACAAAATGTTTCCCACGAGAGAACCCAGAGAGTACAACCCGTCGCCAGAAGATATGCTCAATGGACCTTGTCATATACACTCAGCGTTCGTCGATGGGAAGCGAGTATCAAGGCACGCAATGAAAGATTGCACAACATTCTTAAAACTACAAGAGGCAGCACTAAACAAGCAAACCGAAGCAAGGCGACAAGGATTTGAAGGAAGCAACAATCCTCCGACAAAACAGCAAGGAAACAACGGAGCTCCTCAAGGACAAGACCAGCAAAACCAGGGGCACGACGACGACGAAGGGTACGTTCCATCAAAAGGACACATCACAGCAATGATACAACCTGTGCCCAAGTCGAACAAAGAAGAAAAGAGTATCACCCGATAAGTCAACCTAGCAGTCATCTCACCTCCAGCCACAACGGAGTATCTGCATTGGTCAGAACAACCAATCGAGTTCAACAGAGAAGACCACCCTATAACAGTACCTCGGCCAGGAAACGCGCCTTTGGTACTTAAAGCTCAAATCGGCGCGTATGATGTCGACAGAATATTCATGGACGCAGGAAGTGGAATTAACCTGATATACGCAAAAACACTCAGACCAATGCATATATCACTAGAGTTCCTGAAACCAACGGATTGTTCCTTCCACGGAATCGTGCCAGGAAGTGCCAATTACCCACTGGGTCGAATAGCACTCAATGTTTGCTTCGGCAACCGACAAAACTACAGGAGAGAAAAACTGGACTTCGAAGTCATGGACTGGCCATCTCAATATCACGCTGATATGTCTCCAACGTATCTATAATTTTTGATGCTCCATGCTTGTTTTTACACTATTTGCCTACTGTTTTGTTACACTTAATGGCACTTTTATGCATTTTCCGGAACTAACCTATTAACAAGTTGCCACAGTGCCAGTTCCCTGTTTTCTGCTGTTTTTGTGTTTCAGAAGTAATACACAGGAAATATTCTCGGAATTGGACGAAACAAGTTCCTGAAGTCTTATTTTACCCGGAAGCTTCCAGAGATCCGAAGGAGAGAAGGAGAGGGGCCACCAGGGGCCCACACGCCTGGCTGGCGCGGCCAGCCCCTGGCCCGCGCCACCATGGTGTGAGGCCGCCTGGTCCCTCCTCTGACATCGCCCCTTCGCCTATAAAGACCCCCCCGACGGGAAAAACCTAAGTACCCGATCAATTTTCCAGAACACATCGCGATCCGCCGCCGCCGTCGACCCGAAGATCGGGAGGGTCCAGAAGCTCTTCCCGGCACCCTGCCGGAGAGGGGAATCGCCACCGGAGGTCTTCTTCATCGCCATGCTTGCCTCCAGAGCGATGAGTGAGTAGTCTACCTTGGACTATGGGTCCATAGCAGTAGCTAGATGGTTGTCTTCTCCACCATGTGCTTCATGTTTAGATCTCATGAGCTGCCCTACATGATTGAGATCACCGTTATGTAATTCTACATGTTTGGTTTGTTGGGATCCGATGAATATTGGTGTTTATGATTGAGTTGCTGTACTGAATATTATCTTTTGTTATCTCTATGTTGTTTATGATCTTGCATGCTCTCCGTTGTTAGTAGCTATCTTGGCCGAGTAGTTGCTAGTGACTCCAAGAGGGGGTATTTATGCTCGATAGTGGGTTCATGCCTCTATTTAACCTGGGGGAGTGACATAAACCTCTAAGGTTGTAGATATGATGTTGCTACTAGGGAGAAAACAACATTCATATACTCAAGGGCATATGCTTTGTTTACATTACACACTTTGCTTAATGCAATTATCTGTTGTTCGCAACTTAATACTTGTGGAGTTCTCGGATTGATTCGCCACAAGTGGATTATTAGTCATAGATGCAGTTGGATGGCGGTCTATGTATTTTGTTGTAATGCCCAGAGTAAATCTCATAGTGATCTTCTTGACATATCACGTTTATCTTTATTCTATCAATTGCCCAACTGTAATTTGTTTACCCAGCATGTGTTATTTATCTTATGGAGAGACACCACTAGTGAACTGTGGACCCCGGTCCTATTTCCATCATATTGCTATCACCTGTTTACTTTACTCGCACTGTTTACTTTACTCGCATACTTTTACTGTTTTCCACTCGATACACTCATAACCTTTGTTTCAAGCAAACCGGTGAGATTGACAACCTCATCGCAAGTTCGGAACAAAGTACTTGGTTGTGTTGTGTGCAGGTTCCACGTTTCTACTGGCCGAAGATGAGTCAACAAGTGCGCCCTTGTTGGAGTGCCATTAAGCCAGTCTGCATCACCTTCAGTCGTTTGTCTCTCCTCTCCAAGATCGACATACCTTGGTTTCTTAACTGAGGGAAAACCAGCTGCTATACTCATCACACCTTCCTCTTGGGGTTCCCAACGGGCTGGTCATTCACCACGCACAAGGACTGACTGTCCACTAGGCAATCAGCTATTTTTCTGGCGCCGTTGCCAGGGAGGAAGTTGAAGACTTCTGCGAGGGGAGTTTTTCGCACGCACATCCTTTACTTTGTTTTATTGTTTTGCTTTACTTTATTTATTTTACCTGCATCATTTTAGATCAAAAACCCAAAAAAATTAGAATCCTTGGTAGTTGTTATTTCTTTACTTTAGTTCATCATGTTGATCCCTAAGTACGTTCTAGAGGACCTCTCAGTAGGTAGCGGTTCGATTATTGGCAAAAGTAACATTGAGGAGTTCTTTAACCACATTAGTATGCATGAGGAAGTTGAGGAAAAATCTTTGGTTGAGCTAGCTTCTAGTATTGAAGTTGCTTCTGCTTATTTGATTCACATGTTGGAAACAAGGTTTGCTAGTATTAATCCTTTTATGCAATATATGTTCCTTAAGCTTCATGAAATTGAAGATCCTGAAAAGAAAGCTTTTATTTTGGAAACTTTGCGCATAGAATTTAGAGATGTTGCAATTGAGGCTAGGAAAGTTTTTAAGAAGTTTAATAAGCTTGGCTCGCCTGTTGAAATTGTTGGTACACCCAACGAAGATTCTAGATTGCCAATACCTTGTAAGCTTGTAGGAATTCATAATGCCTTGGTAGCTAATACTAGTTGGATTTGTCCTGAAAATCTTTTTGATGAAAATAGTGTACCAAAGCGTGACTACAAGGGATATTCAAAACCTCAATTGGATAGTATTCATTTCTTTATTCCTATAGTGGATCCGGATCCCCCTTTCATCATTACTTGATTCGCAATTTTCTGCGCCTAGCTCAAAGGCGTTAAAGAAAAGCACTCTTGGGAGATAACCCAATGTTTTTATTTTTAGTACTTTTTCTTTTATTTGAGTCTTGGAGGTCATTACTACTGTAATGACCACTCCTTATCTTGTTTATTTTGTTTTTATGCCAAGAGAAGCCTCTAATTCGAGTGAGGTAAGGATTTGGGGACGTTGCTGTCCTGAAACTGTTTTCGGTGCTGCACCGTAAAAATTCGTATAAATTCTCTGTATATCTTTCGGACCTGCGATTTCTTGTGCATATGCCCCAGGTTATATCCAAACTTTCGTTAGTTGACCACTTTTTTATTTGAGCAACAGAAAACCCCTCAAAAATTCGACCTTTGTCAGCTGTTCAGTTTTGACAGATTTCTGCCAATATTTGTGTTTGCCACTCTATCGCTTTCTTTTGAGTTCTTTTGATCACGGAACTTTTGGGGAGGTTGCTACAGTAGTATTTGCTATATATGTGGTGGTTTTGGGTGGAAACCTGAAGCAAAAAGAGGTTGATTATATGTTATGCTTGCACTAATGTTGCTAATAGAATTGTGTTTAGTTTTGTATGAAGGAAGTTTTCAAGTGTAGGGATTGGAGAATGATGAGATGAGTTGAGGAATGGACAAAAGCTCAAGCTTGGGGATGCCCATTCATCACCCCAAGAAATATCCAAGAAGTACAAGCGTCAAAGCTTGGGGATGCCCCCGAGGCACCCCTTCTTCATCGGCAAAAATCAGGTCACCTTTCAAGACACTATATTTTTATTGCTTCATGCACTATGTGTTTTTCTTGGAGCGTCAGTTGTTTTAGTTTTCTTAGTTAGTTTAGTTTGTTTGTTTGCAGCAATAAATGGTTGGACCCCAACAAATTTCTTTTGGAGAAGTTGCCTTGCTTTTCATTTGCCAAGAACACTCCGTTTTTCACTCTTACAATTTCACCGAGTGTTCTTCTTTTTCTGCTACTGCTTTTGGTTTTCATTTTCGCCTTGATTTGTGTTCAGACCTTGTCATATATTTTCATCAAGGTGTATTTTTGCCTCTGATCTTTATTGGTTTTCATCAAAAGAGGTCTCTAAAAAAATTACAAATGGTGTTGGAAAAGAGAAAAAGCTTTATGCAAAAAAGTGGTACAAGAAGGAGCTTGTGTAGACTGCGGCTTAGGCTTTTTCATGTCATGCTTGATGTCTTTTTGATAGTATGCTTAGTGGTTTTTCTGTAGCATGACTTGTCTCAAATAACTGAGATTGCTTAATGAGCCTTTGAAAAAATCATGCGTTGTTTTTATTGTATGGAAGCATTATTTTGGTTTTCTCCTTGATGCTTTATTTGGGTTGACTTGGCGTATGCTCACACATGTTAGACTCTTACAAAGTCGCCAATAGCCACTATGATCATTTAGTTTTTGACTTTTGATGCCATCTTATGCTTCTTTTAATGTCGCTTTGTCGCTTTGCATGATTATGGCCATTATTGCTCTCTTAATTGGTCGCTCCCAGTCTTTTGCTAGCCCTCGCCTTGTACTGAGTATGAGCTCTACTCGTGCATCCAACTCCTAAAAGCCAAAGTTTTCCATTGTGTCCACCATACATACCTACTAGCAATTTGCTATTCCAAGTAAATTTGACTTGCTTTTATTTTCTCTTCAAATTAAACTCTTACCAGTGTTATGCGAAATTCGGTCAGTAAAGCTCTCACGAACCGGAAGGCACACTTTACTTTTTCCTGTTCTTAAAAATTTGACATTGTGGTCTCTTATGTTGAGTTCTTATGCTTGCAAGTTGTAAGTTGGAGACTAGCCCAGCCATGCAGTCATGGGCAAGCTTTCCACATTGCACTTCTTATTTGAGTTGATATCGTGATCTTTTGTTTATGGATGCCCGCGGTGTGAAATGAATTGGGAATCTTGTGGGGATCATGGAGTTTTTATATGTGTTAGGGAAACGCCGGGCCGCCAATCTAAGCCATGCATAATTCATGGTGGAAATTTGCAGCATACCCATGGTGAACATTCGACGACGCATCTCACAATAAAAAGCTAAACAAAAGGCAAATAAAAGAGATGTCGAGGTGTTCATTGTCTGCTTGTCCTGTCATTTTGGTGTGGGCTTGTTCCATGTCATCGGGCACGGAGGTACCCCATTGGCGGTTCTCAATGATATGCATATATTTACAATGACAAGAGCCTTGCTTGGGACTCTAAGTAAAGTAGCATGAGGTTTGGGTACTCGTATTCACGGGGCACGAGGTTTTCAACTTATGATTTGTCAAGCATATGCATCATAATTGTTCTCGCATTAACTTTAACCATTCAAGATGCTTATGATGGGGGCAATGAGAGCTCAAAGCCGGTAAGTACCATAATTTTTGAAGGTTATAAAACTTGCAATCACTGCTTCCCTCTGCGAAGGGCCTTTCTTCTACTTTTATGTTGAGTCACCACCTTCTATCTTTATGCACCATTAAGAGAGCATAGTTGTCATTCTTAGTATAATGTGCATTGTCCCAAAGTTTTCATTGATTGATTCATATTGTTGGTTTCACTTGTTCTTAAATTATTTGTATCTAGTCGCCCTCTTAAACTTGAAGGTGTCCTATGCATTTATGTTTTGCTCTCTTTGAAGGACAAGCTGAAAACCATTTGTATGTTTTTCCTTATGATTTGAACACATGTTTGACTTTCATTGTTTCATTCTCATGATCTTTTGTTTGTGTTCATTTGCATGTTTACAACATGGTTGCTAAGTTCTTATTGTCAAGATTATATCTTCATGCCCATGTTTTAAGTTCTTATGATCCCAGCTCACAAATGCTTACATATATGATCAAGATTGTGTAGGTGCATGTCACCTAAAAAATTATTCTTTGTTATCACTTACCTACTCGAGGACGAGCAGGAGTTAAGCTTGGGGATGCTTGATATGTCTTCAACGTATCTATAATTTTTGATGCTCCATGCTTGTTTTTACACCATTTTTGCCTACTGTTTCGTTACACTTAGTGGCACTTTTATGCATTTTCCGGAACTAACCTATTAACAAGTTGCCACAGTGCCAGTTCCCTGTTTTCTGCTGTTTTTCTGTTTCAGAAGTGATACACAGGAAATATTCTCGGAATTGGACGAAACAAGTTCCTGAAGTCTTATTTTACCCAAAAGCTTCCAGAGATCCGAAGGAGAGAAGGAGAGGGGCCACCAGGGGCCCACACGCCTGGCTGGCGCGGCCAGCCCCTGGCCCGCGCCACCATGGTGTGAGGCCGCCTGGTCCCTCCTCTGACATCGCCCCTTCGCCTATAAAGACCCCCCGACGGGAAAAACCTAAGTACCCGATCAATTTTCCAGAACACATCGCGATCCGCCGCCGCCGTCGACCCGAAGATCGGGAGGGTCCAGAAGCTCTTCCCGGCACCCTGCCGGAGAGGGGAATCGCCACCGGAGGTCTTCTTCATCGCCATGCTTGCCTCCGGAGCGATGAGTGAGTAGTCTACCTTGGACTATGGGTCCATAGCAGTAGCTAGATGGTTGTCTTCTCCACCATGTGCTTCATGTTTAGATCTCATGAGCTGCCCTACATGATTGAGATCACCGTTATGTAATTCTACATGTTTGGTTTGTTGGGATCCGATGAATATTGGTGTTTATGATTGAGTTGCTGTACTGAATATTATCTTTTGTTATCTCTATGTTGTTTATGATCTTGCATGCTCTCCGTTGTTAGTAGCTATCTTGGCCGAGTAGTTGCTAGTGACTCCAAGAGGGGGTATTTATGCTCGATAGTGGGTTCATGCCTCTATTTAACCTGGGGGAGTGACAGAAACCTCTAAGGTTGTAGATGTGCTGTTGCTACTAGGGAGAAAACAACATTCATATGCTCAAGGGCATATGCTTTGTTTACATTACACACTTTGCTTAATGCAATTATCTGTTGTTCGCAACTTAATACTTGTGGAGTTCTCGGATTGATTCGCCACAAGTGGATTATTAGTCATAGATGCAGTTGGATGGCGGTCTATGTATTTTGTTGTAATGCCCAGAGTAAATCTCATAGTGATCTTCTTGACATATCACGTTTATCTTTATTCTATCAATTGCCCAACTATAATTTGTTTACCCAGCATGTGTTATTTATCTTATGGAGAGACACCACTAGTGAACTGTGGACCCCGGTCCTATTTCCATCATATTGCTATCACCTGTTTACTTTACTCGCACTGTTTACTTTACTCGCATACTTTTACTGTTTTCCACACGATACACTCATAACCTTTGTTTCAAGCAAACCGGTGAGATTGACAACCTCATCGCAAGTTCGGAACAAAGTACTTGGTTGTGTTGTGTGCAGGTTCCGCGTTGCTACTGGCCGAAGATGAGTCAACAAGTGCGCCCTTGTTGGAGTGCTATTATGCCAGTCTGCATCACCTTTAGTCGTTTGTCTCTCCTCTCCAAGATCGACATACCTTGGTTTCTTAACTGAGGGAAAACCAGCTGCTATACTCATCACACCTTCCTCTTGGGGTTCCCAACGGGCTGGTCATTCACCATGCACAAGGACTGACTGTCCACTAGGCAATCACACGCGATCCTCGGACGACCCGCGTTTTCGCGATTCATGGCAGTGCCTCACTATACATATTTGGTACTTAAAATGCCAGGACCAAGAGGAATAATTACAGTAAAAGGAAGTTTTGAAGTTTCAGATCTCTGCGATAGGGAGTTCCATAAGATGGCGCAAAACTTTGGCTTGATAGCCAACTATGCAGAGAAGGCAAAAAGCACGACTACAGAAGGCGTCAAGCTACTCGAAGGACGTGCTGCGGAGCCCGAAACAAAGAAATCACGAGTAGAAGCATCAGGAGAAGATAAAGACACAGGAGAAGAGGAGAAAGCCATGACGGCATAAGCATCAAAAACAAAAAAAGTAGGGTAGAAGAGTAAGGCTGTCAAAGCCACGAGTTATACCAGGGGCAATGCCCTCTAGATCCAGAACATAGGTCACAGGCCGGATCTTTTGGGTCACCCCATGTATCTTACATTGCAAGTATAATAAAGACAAAACGTTCCTCATGTTTGAGCTTACGAGTCTTTCAAAGAGAAAATGCGGCAAACGCACGAATCATACAATAACGCTTTGAGAACAAATTTTCGACATAAAGTCGCGAAATAAGATACTCTCGCGTTCCACATATATAAAAATATTACAATAATGGGTTATCAGAATCATCTACGCCTAAGGGATCTAAATAGTGGTACTCGCGAAAAAATGCAGCATCCGCTTCCAGCAGCCTAGCTACGAGCCTTCGAGCAGGTTGCAGCGTGCTCTCCATATGTACTCGAAGGCTAGCTCCACCTGGAGCCAAACTCAGGGACATAGAGCTATAATTAAGCTTCGGGTGCCACTTGCGTATCCACCTGAGAGCAAAATTGGCACCTGCCACTAAGTTCAGCTCTATCAATCTATGAATACGGTGGCTGGATCTGAAAGTATCAAGAAGAAGCGGGAAAGTTGCAGGCAGAGGATTGCGAGGTAGCATAACAGAGTGCATAGTTGTAAGAGCTCGTCGGCAACCATCAACTGACTCGCCAATATGTTGGGCACGGTCCTGAAGCAGTACAATGGCACTCCGACGCCGAGGATCAGACCACAAAGTCTCAAAGCCTGCCGACATTCTCTCCAAAGCCGCATTTCGCTTGGTAACCCGACAATCTTCAGCAGCGAAATCCAGACAAGTGCCTATGATGGCAAGGGATGTCACAAAAACAGCAGTGAAGAAACAGGGAAAAGGGAAGTCGAAAGAAAACTTACATCGCAACATCTCGCAAGCAGACTCGACAATGCCAAGAATAAAAGACTCACATTCTTCATTATGGACAATCTTCGCCGTCAAACTGGAAACTTTTTCATCAAGAGAAGATATTTGCTTCAGATAACCACAAGCTTTACTAGCTTTGCTCACAGCCATCTGTGCTTGACGTTTAGCCAAAGTCAGGCGAGACTCAAGATCAGAAATCCTTGAAGATTACTCGGCACACTGATTACATCGGCTAGGAGGCAACGCAATCGTCGAACCGAACGTGCGGGCAGCAGAAGGAGCAGGTCCGCCAGTCAAAGGATCATTGATATGCATCGACTGAAAGTCAAAAGAAAAAAAGAGGAGAAACATTTCAGAAAGACAAGCGCAAGACTTCATGAGAAGGAAATGTATTTACATAAGTGCAAAACCCTTTGACTAAGATTCTCGGGTTGCACGTGACTACAAGTTTTTACATTCAAAAGGATAAATGGAAAACTACAAGAAGGCCGAGTCTACGCCACCTCAGCATTTCGCTCCATAGCAGAAGAAGGCATGATAAATTCCTCGCCAACAGTTGACGGAGGCGCAGGGCTTTCCGCCGCTGGAGGAGGCGCAGCAGATGTCACGGAGGCTGCTGAAGGAGAAATAATCGCCACCAGCGCAGGCGCCAACTTCTTCGCCTTCTCGAAGAAAGTCTTCATCTCATCGCGGGTGCGGCCATGGGAAGAGTTCACCTTCTCCCAGTCGAAGTCCGCACCATGGGCAAAAGAAAGTGCAATAGCACCCCCAGCACCACGCTTCAAAGAGAGCCCCTTAAGCTAGAGGGTGGGGTCTTCAGTTGTATCAAAAGCCTTGGCAAGCTTGCCCAAGTTGTCCTTCGGAACTTCTGCCTTCTTCTTCGGCCACAACCCGACGAACAGCCGTGATAGAACGCGGCTAACTAACTCAAGAGTCTCCTGGATAGATATCCAGTTTGCCTCGAGTAGGTTAACCGCAGTCATCAGAGGATCATCGTCCGGTTGCAGGGACGATGAAGATACCCCGGTAAATCCTGCACAATAAAATAAGATAGAAGAGAAAAGGAAAGAAAAGTGTCAACAAGAACAACAGTGCAAACAGAAGTCGAAATAGAAGACAAGGCGAAGTACTTACCTTCAGCAGTAGTAGACATTGTGCGAAGACGCTCTACCACGGCTTGCTCTCGCTGAGCATGCTCCTTGTTGGCATCAGCTAAAGCTTTTTCAGCTTTCTTCGCCTTACCAAGTGCAGATTTCTGCGACTTCTCAGCGTTTTCTTTAGCAGCGGCCGCAACATCATAAGCTTTCTGTGAAGCACTAAGCTCCGCCTCCAGCGACGCATTCCGAGCATTGGCTGTTGCTAGAGCAGCTATAGAAGAAGACGAAAATGAGTCAGATCAACAATAAAGGATAAGCACAGAAGAAAAGTAATGCCTGGATGTCAAAAGTGTACCTTCGGATGGCAAAGGAAAATTTGAGGTACTGCGCCTCAGGGCGCACAGAGACAATGGCTCCGCCCAATTCAGGCTTTCTAGCCAGAGCTACATTGGGGCGAAGCCGAAAGATTGACCTCCAGAGAAGAAAGTGGGGCTCAATGCCCAAGAATGACTCGCAGAGAGTCACGAAACAAGCAATGTGCAGAAGGGAATTCGGTGTGAGCTGGTGGAGCTGCACACCGTAGACAAAGAGAAGCCCACGGAGAAACTCGTGGGCAGGAAGAGAAAGGCCGCGGAGGAGGAAGGCAAGGAACATTACCCGATAACCGCTCGGGGGCTCCGGGATCCGCTCAGTGCTTGGAAACTTGATGGAATCCTGGGCAGAGATAAGGCCGTCCGCCCTGGCTTTCTCCACCTCCTTCTTCGTGATGGCGGAGCGCACCCAGCTGGTGGTAGAAGAGGACTTGGCCATGGTGTTCTTGTTGGCTAGGTGTTTCACGCGCATCTAAATGCGGTGCGCTTGGGGGCTATGCACGAGAGGAGGAGGAAGAAGAGATCAGCAATAGAGGCGGCGGAGAGGACGAGCTGGTAAACAGTAAAATCCCCCACTACGCCCCTTATATACCTTCTGGGAGAAGGATCGTGGGCTGAGGTGTGGCGCACGGAGCGGAAACGGCAGCCCACTAACGGTCAAAAATTGCGAAAATTACAGTGCTACCCATAAAACGGTTCGCACTCATATAGAGGGACGTACTCATTGACGTCATAAAGAAGATGATATAAGAAAGAAGAAGAATGGCGCCGGCAAGTGCAAAATTTATAGATAAAATTATATGTGAAGGATTTTTGATTATAGCCTTGGGGGCTACTACTTTCAAGAATATTGAATGCAACTTTTAACTGGAGTGATGGACGCGTATTCGACGACAGGATATCATCAAAGTATCTCGAGTTGAAGTATGATGGACTACACTATATTTTGAGCCTATACTCGAAAAAGTCTTTTTCGACTATAGCCTCGGGGGCTACTCCCATCGGGAGCGCTGTGCGCGCACCCGACGACGTTTCTTGGTAAAGCATTAGAGTTTGAAGAAGTGCAGGAGTGTTACTCCCATCGGGAGCGAGGTTTATGGTTGTTAAAACCCGAATATTTTCAGTCAAAATTTGATTGCGACATAAAGATTCTCGAGTTACGTTATCGCAACGCAACTCGAATACCGTGACTTGTCACGAAGGTAAGACCCCGGGATCCGTCCTGTGTGGCCTGGTATACGCACATGGATGCGCTCTGCTGGTATGTATCTGTGTCTACGACGCGAAGTTAATCCTGGTGGACGCACTGGGTACCCTGAGAATCTCTGGGATTCATTCTTTGTAAGTCCTAAATGCGGCAAAAGAATGGATTTGACCGGTATCCCAAATTCAAGTCCAAGGGGATTGAATTTGAAGTAGGTGACAAGTATCTGTTCCGGCAGTTAACTGACCTCTTGATCCATCAGAGTTGTCAGGCTTGTTCATCAAAACCCCTTGCAGAAAATTATCATGAAAGTAAGTCGAAAGACCAAGTCGAAGATTTGAAGATATGAAGAAATCGAAGAATTGATCAAGTCAAAGATTTGAAGATTAGAGATTCAACCCGAATTTGTAAATCTGGTAGAATCTCAGGGTATAGTTAATAGATCCCGTTAGTTGAGTACCCCTGAGGCCCGTTAAGCTAAGGCCCAATTGTAATGATAGTCGAATACGAGTTCCTACCGTATGTCGATATTGTAATCTGTATCGGACCCTACCCGATCCTCGAGACCTGGCCACCTATATATAGGGGCCAGGAGGGGACGGTGTAGGGCAGATTGAAAGCAAGCCAGGTTGAACACCCAAGTTTACTTTCGATATACACTTATTTCGACTAACCTTTACCTTCGAGTTCATCCGACGCCCTATTCCCCCGATCCTAAGTCCTTCATCTAGGACATTTGTCGAGTTAACCCTCGTCACTTGGTAACTCTTGACATACGCCGCGTCCATCGGGTCCTAACTTCACTGCTCAACAACAACCATAGATTTGGTGGAAACACATGCACAATTGATCCATCTTAATATTATATAAAAATTGCACAATTCAAATTATTCACATACACATATATCACACGTTTAGGAAAACACACATCATACATTCATCCAACATAAACAAAATTATCTATGTGCTTTTCCACTTACGTGCAGCAACTTCCTCCAAGAATCCTCTAGAAGTCAATATAGATCTCATAGGTATTTCATCTAAAATAAACTGCATTGTCATTAGAAGGCAACATAAAGGAACCACAAATCCTAGATCGAGTAGAGCTTGATGGTGATCTGTGGTGGGTTCAAGGCTTATGTGGCTTGAGTACTAGTTTTGTTCTCTTTGCCCTTGATTTTGGGTCCTTTAAAGGTGAAGTGGTATCTCTCATTTATGAATTATGATGACATTTGGGAAAAGAGAGGATGGCTAGTAATCCATCACATTGTTTTGGAACTTGAGATCATGGTTGGGGGTGTCTTCATGTAGTTCCCTTTGTTGTTCTCCTCCCTGATCCTTATTTGTCTTCCTATTTATCTAGATTCATATTCTTGCCTCTCTCCTCAGTAAGTTGGCATAGAGGAATGCTCCTAGGGTGTAGATGTCATCCAAGTCGGGAGGCATGGTTCCAACCGAGAAACTGTTCTCCTCCCTAATCCTTATTTGTCTTCCTATTTATCTAGATTCATCTTCTCGCCTCTCTCCTTAGTAAGTTCGCATAGAGGAATGCTCCTACGGTGTAGATGTCATCCTAGTCGGGAGGCATGGTTACAACCGAGAAACTCTGCGAGCCACTCCAACTTAGGCACACCCGGATGGAATATAGTTTTATAAATTGAATGCCTTTCTTCCACCATAAAATGATAAAGAATATATTACAATAGGTAGTTTAGTTATCTTACCATGTTGATGTTTATGTATGTGCCAAACGGGCCAACACATACATGAGTTTTAAGACTTCAAAAAGTTTGTTCCAAGGCCAGTTGGAAGGTACTTGATAAGATTGGCCCAATGTACACGGATGGAAAACACAGGGAATAAGTAATACAAGTGGAAGACGATGAACACAATGGGAAAGAAGGTGGAATTCAAAACCAAGTAAAGGGATGACTAGATAATCATACAAGTATTCAACTCTGAATCTTGAATAAAAGTCCAATAGACTATTAATGAAAGTAAATTCCTCTTATTATTCGGTCCATTCATCTTGTAAAACCCTATGAAGGAAGATTTACAAGAAGGTATCTTGGAGTCACTCTACTAGGGGAGAGGTCTTGGTCACTCCACAAGGGGAGGATCTTGAAATCCACATGCTATTTTGGGGGAGCAAAGCTCTAGTTCCATATCATCAATCCATCTCTGATCTAAGGAGGGAGGGAGGTATATATTGTTAGAGGGTGAAGGGGTGTGTGAGAGAATAATATACATGGGTTAAGGACCAATTTATGCATGCTTGCAAGGAACTAAAGAGTCTGGCGGTTTTGGTGCTGAATAGTCTAACAGTTTTGATACCGAGTAGTCCGCCACCTAGGATATCTCAAGTGGTTGGATCACGAGCATCTACATCACGACGTTTTCTTAAGGTGCCGGTTAGTCCATGGCTCCACGCAAATAGTCCAGTGGCTTGACTGTACAAAGACAGAAGAGGGAGGGACATGTGTCGGACATGTTCAACGATTCTCGGCTCAGCGGGTCTCCAACATCGGATAGTATGGCTGTTTTGGCATTGGATAGTCCGACTGTTTTGGCGCGGGACATTCAGCGGCTCGAGATAACTTCTCCCTTTCTTTTCTTGTTTTTGAGGCTTGCTTTCTCCCTTCTTAGTTCCAGTTTCCCCCATCACTTGTAGTGGATCTTGGGGTTCACGCTTGAGCACACAGAGGGTGTTCAGTTGGGCTAGCAAGCCATGCATAGGAGAATAACTATTACACATTTTAAACAATTGATTCGCCCAGGCTTGTAGGGCCTTAGTTCGAGCTCTTGTCATAGGGAACAATGGGTGAAGTCAAACTAGTTGATGACGTTTGTGACCATGATTGGTGTATTGTATTAGTACTCTTATTCACACGGAACAACTTGAAAAACAACAAGGTCGATCCAAATACCTACTCGGGATGCCACAAAGACTCAACCATATGACAACGAGACATTCATTCAGAAGGAAGGCGACTACCGTCTATGGACGACTTTAAAAGATGGAAATGAGGCCTTCCATCAACGAGTAAGCTCTTTAGATCTATGGGAGCACAAGTTATTGAAGCAATCTTCATCATCTAGAAGACATATCAATCTAGTAAAGAATGCCTATTTTGACCACCATGGGATCATTGAGTTCATCCACCTGAACTCGATGGGTACACCATAATAATCTCTTCTACATCAACCCCAATCATGGGTACGGTTGTAACCCATACAAGCGGTCCAAAACTGGGTACAAGTCACTGCTTGTAGCATTTGGTGGACGATGCCATTATGACCAAACAAAAGGAAGAACTCTCACAAGTAAGCTCGCGAGGTATCTAAACCCCCAACATTTTGTCCCTCGACAAGACAAGTCATCCTAGGCAAGAATTACAAGACATCCCTAGTAGATCTTTGTGTTGTTATTCAGAGAAAAGATCGCATCCACGTAGAATATAGTTTGGTAATTCAAACACTTTTATTCCTCTGTAAAAGGAAAAGAAATCATTGTAAGATGGAGTTATGAGACAAGCCCGTACCTGAGTACAAATTGGTATGCAAATAAAACGTAGCGATGTAGCCAAGCAGGAACTCGTGTGGATGTCACGATCATTATCTTCTGGTTGCCTAGACGAACGCAATCTACATAAACCTTTCTTTGCATGACCTCTTCACATTGCGGAATTGAAATCATCATTCACTAAATCTAGAGGATCCAAGTAGGGAAAAGAGGGCAGGTAAGAAAGAAAGTCGTACGTTGGGTATGGAGGAGCGACCAATGGGATCTTGGGGAGGCGGTGACGTAGAGAACTTATTAATGGTGGTGGTGGAGGGGGAGGGGGGGGGGGGGGGGGGTAGGAGGGGTGACTGCGTGAGAGAATGCGCCAGCAATTGAAACCTCACGCTCAGTGTTTGTGCATATGTGCGCCATTATTTTTTCGATTTTATTTGTACGATTTCTTCTTTTATATTTTCCTGTGTGTTTTGCAGGGGTGGGACACGATGACAATTTTTTATATATGTAGTACTCCCTTTGTCCTTATGTTGCGTATATTTTTAATCAAAGTCAAACTTTATTAGTAAGTTTGATCAAGTATACAGTAAACTATATTAACTTCTGCAATGCCAAATCAATATTTAGAATCATCAAGAAATATATACTTTCAACTCTATAACCGAAATCCGAACAAAAGAGAGAAGAAGATATGTACACCATTTCGACGGCCCGGACCGGCCCGGCCCAGTTGGAGCACGAAGACGCCTTGCCTCAGCCCACGCCGAAAGGCAATGGCGGAGTCCACGCTCTGCCCCGCCGCCCCGAATGGTATCTTCTCCTCCCATTGCTCCCTCTTTCCTCCCGTTCCCGTCCGCCGAGTCCAAAATTCCCGTGCTTTCCGTTTTTAAACCTTGCGCTCCCCGTCGTCGCCTCTGCCACCGCCCTCCTCCCTCCCCCCGCTTGCGGATTTCAAATTTCGAATCCAACCCCCGAATCCTCCGCCGCGGACCCAAACGCCTGACCCGATTTCTCCTCCTCCCCCCTCCCCCCTCGCACCATGAGTGACGCATCCGGCGCAACGGCCTCAGCAGCCATGGGCAGCGGCAGGGAGCTCGCCAACCCGCCCTCCGACGGCATCTCCAACCTCCGCTTCTCCAACCACAGCGACCACCTCCTCGTTTCCTCCTGGGACAAGGTCAGCCACGGCGCACCCGCCCTCCTCTTCTCAATCCCCTCCCTCCGGCCCTCAACTCGTAATGATAATAAACCCTAGCTGCCTGATCTGCTTGATCTGACCTGGTCTCGCTGCCTGCGCTCTGATCCAGACGGTGAGGCTGTACGACGCCGACGCCAACGTGCTCAAGGGGGAGTTCGCGCACCCCGGGCCCGTCCTCGACTGCTGCTTCCACGACGACTCCTCCGGGTTTAGCGCTGGCGCCGACCACACCGTGCGGAGGTGAGCGTTTCTCATTTCCTCTCTGTATCCCGCACCGCACCCTTGTTTGCCTTGGATTTGTCGAATCGGCAGAAGGGTTTCCAGAGGGTGATATCAGCTTTCAGTTTTCACTTTCAGTGATATATATGTTGTCCCGGAGGGTGACAGGCTCCACACGTTAGAACAGGGTGATAGATTCGATACATGAAGTTATATCAGCTTTCATTTTTTTCACTTTTAGTGAACTCACTGCATGGACTGACCAAATCACAGCGAATTGGGATGCAAGTGATTACCAGTAATACTCAAATTGCAAGATAGCACAGTAGACGAGTTCTCTATGTAGTGAATAATAAATTATGAGTGAATAACCAGGTCACATCAAATTGGCGTGCAAGTGATTCAAGTGATATGTTAGCCGTTTCTACTATTTTGCAGGGTTGCTGTTAGTTCAGGGTCCTAGCTAGACTGATAGAGTCAATTTTTTGTAAATTGAATGCTGCAGGCAAGACCAACAAGCAATATGCCACATTGCTAAGCTGAATGTTGCTAGTAAACTGAGCTTTGTAGATTCAGAATTAGTTTTTTGTTGATTTTCCCTTATGTACTTACCAGATATCTCCAGATTTAATATTACTAACAAGAATATGCTCAAATGGCTGTATCAGATTAGCATTTACTTCATCAAAAGAGGATATTCTGGGGCGTCATGATGGTCCAGTGCGCTGTGTGGAGTACTCTTATGCTGCAGGTACCTGTACATTGTACACGCATTCCTATTGAATTGCTTTTGCATTTATAGTTTTCCATAGGAACTTGGGTGCAGCTTGATGCAGTTGAACCAAAGGTCATTATTGTAGTAATAATCATATCATCATTAAGAATGCAGTTGATTTTTTCAGAAGTCGTCACTACATAAAGCACATAGCCATTGAACTTATGTTTATTGTTAAGGACGGTCTAAAAATTTGATTTTTTTACTCACAAGTCTAATCTCGCATTGCATATAAGAAACCAATACTTTATAACTTCATTTTGGTTTGCTGCTAGAATTTGGTATACCCCAATGTAATAGACCTGTTGGCTGGCTTGTTACCAGTGTCTTATCCATTTGGGTGGAAGTTTAGGCGGATGCTCAGATCATAGCACTGTTTGTGATACCTATGATTTCCTTCTGCTAGATAGTCATGTCTACTTGGCTCAGACGCTCAGTACTCATTTTATATTTTGTATTGCGTGTTGGGAGTATTGATAGGTATCTGTTCGTTTTGAATTGCCATACATGTATTTTAGTATGCCAGTTTAACATCTATTGGCCTTAATTTAATGAATGCTGTAGATTGATGCATTATTATTCTTTTGGGACAACTCACATGAGAGTTGTTATCTGTATGCATTCCACGTTAGTAGATAAATCTCTTCCCCTGGACATACAAGTTACCGATGTAGATTAAACTAGTATCCTAAACTAAAGATGCTCCTTTCTTAAAGAAAGCTTGAGGGAGAGAAAAGGAGAGTAAATTTCACAAACCTGCAGGTATAATAAGCTGTTTCATAAAACCAGAAGTACTTTTGCAATTTGTATTAAACTGATTCTTAAACCTGTAGTTCCTTGCTATAGTTTGTGATATTTTGCTTTAAATGGTTGTGGGGTACATGGACTGTGGATTATTAGTAAGTACTTCATTTGGATGATTGAATAGAAACAATCTTAACAGTAGTTAAAAGAGAAACTACAACAAAATCTTGACATGAATTAACTTTCTCCATCTAGAGTTCTAATTTGCTAATCTCTAGTCCATAGTTCCTCTTTCCTTCCCCTGCTTTATTCTTCCCAAATACCAACCAATCATCCGTATGAAGTAGCCAAAACCCGGCCAAATCCTTACATGTGTGTCAGTACCATTTACAGCAAATTCACTCAAAACTGAAAAGTAAATATTAAAATAAGTGAACAAACTTCTTGTGTTTGAACATGTAAATGCTGGTACCAGATGATTTAACTCAAATAGACAGGCCATTGAAATTCTACTTTTGTTAAGCCTTTGATACTTCAAAAGGGTAACTGGGTAAGAACCATTGTCCCAGGCACATATCGATGATTGCAAGACTGACTGGACTTTGTTTCTTTCAGATAGCTAAATGTTGTTCATGATGTGCAAATATTTGCCAGTTCTGTCCAACATTGTTTAAAAAAGTTTCCAAAATATACTATCTGTCTAGTCTGAGGTGACTCAACAGAATGATAATCTGACTTTCGTTGTGTATATTTATCCATTCAGGACAAGTGATCACTGGCAGCTGGGATAAAACAATCAAATGCTGGGATCCAAGAGGAGTAAGTGGACCAGAGCGTACACTTGTTGGAACATATGCTCAACCAGAGCGTGTATATTCTATGTCATTGGTAGGAAACAGGTTGGTTGTTGCAACAGCAGGAAGGCATGTCAATATTTATGATTTGCGAAATATGTCTCAACCTGAGCAAAAAAGGGACTCATCTTTGAAATATCAAACACGCTGTGTTCGATGTTTTCCCAACGGAACAGGTAACTTGTTCTCACTCTTTACTAGGTGCACTACATTGCTGCATGTTTCCCCTTGTCATCCTGATTTCAACCATCACAAGAAACATTGCATAGATTATTGTAATATGTGGACATCAATATGGTTGCTTTTGATAAACCATGACATTGGTGCTTTCTTCTAAAAGCGCCTTGTGTAGATCTCTTGTTGTGCTTGATCTTCTATGTAGGTTACAAAACATATTCTTTTCAGTGGACACATGAGAAAAATCATTAATCTGAAAGCATAAGGTCTTTGGTCTGTAGATTTTTATTTCAGTCGTATGTAATATGCTCCTCCAGACAGGATGGTAATCTTCATGTGCTGTGCTTAACCTCATACAAAAGAAAATGCGTATGCCTACAATGGTATAAAATTGTTGCTATGTAGTGCTGGTGCATTATTTTAAACTTTACAAAGCAGGCTTTCAAGTACTAAAATTTGTCTACAAATGTATAAATGAACTATGTGGTATACGGATAGTGCTGCTGGAGGAAAACATAGCAGCTGCATTTTGAACATTACCAAGTACCAACACATACGTGCGTGCACCCATCAGTATGCTTAGCAGAGTAGTGGACTAACTGCTGATTAATTTGTGCTTCAACCAGCCTTGATTTGGACCAATCTCGTCCTTCAAATTTTTGTTAATATATATGTTTTTTCCTTGTTAATCTTCTGTAATCCTACTTGCTTCAGGGTATGCTCTAAGTTCTGTTGAAGGACGAGTTTCTATGGAGTTCTTCGATCTTGGGGAGTCTGCACAATCTAAAAAGTATGTATTCTACATTTAAGGTTCAAAACATCTGCTTGGGTATTGTAATTATTTTATGCATCCCACTTGGTGATATTGTTTCTTGGAGTATACCGCAGAAAGTAATGGATGAACTTCTTTAGTTTCCATCACTTGCAAATGTATTTGATTATAGCTTAATATTTTATCATCCTTTCACTTGTCATAGTTCAAACAATATCTAGATGATACTGTGGAAACCACTTTGGTTTGGGTCTCAAATTCAACATCGACATAAAAAAACTTGGGAGTTAAAACATGTTGTACTCCCTCTGTCCGTAAGATGTCGAAGATTTGTCAAAATTAGGATGTATCTAGACGCGGTTTAGTGTATAGATTCATCCAAATTTAGACAAATCTTTGACATCCTTTTGGGGATGGAGAGAGTATTTTACTACCTGGCTCCCAAACTCAAATGGTGTTTGAAACATCTTATTGGAACTTCACTTTGGATACTCCCCTTAATTTATCCCCTTCATTTAGATTTATTATCTACAGATTTCTCATTTTCAACCTTGTGTTACCTCCCAGTTTTTGTTCAGTTTCTTTATTACAGCAGGAACCAAACTGTGGTTGAGTAGGCCTGGGTGCTATACTTGAGTTTCTTCCTCTACCTAAACTTCCATTTTGTGACAGCATTAGCTGCGTTTTAGTCTCTTAATTTTTTTCCTAGGAGCTCTAGCATTCCGTCCATGGTTTTTAAGGCATCCGTAAGGTTGCCTAGGCATCAAAGCTCCCTCCCTCCGCTTTGTAAAAACAGCCGCTTTGGGCGCCTGCGCCTAAAGCGTCCGCTTAGGCGTCGCCTAGGCATCAGAGAGCCCCTGTTTTGCCTTAGGACGCCTTACCACTTTAAAAACCATGATTCCGTCACAAGAGGGGTTGTCAGGCAGACAGGTCCCAGCCACCAGGTACGACCTGGGTAGATGGCGGTGTGCTCAACACACTCTTACTCCTTACCGCTTTAAAAACCATGATTCCGACACAAGAGGGGTTGTCAGGCAGACAGGTCCCAGCCACCAGGTACGACCTGGGTAGATGGCGGTGTGCTCAACACACTCGGCAAACCAAGTGAGATCAGGACCCCTTTTATATTGGAAATGCAGAATACTTAAAAGAGTTGTCAAGAATGTTATCTCTCGTAGTAACATAAATTACATGGCTCCAACTTGGATTGTCTTGCTTAGAGTTTTCACTTTTTGAAATTGAGCTTTTTGTTGGTAAAGTTGGTATAGTGATCTTGATATTTCATATGATCACACATTATTGAAGTTTGCAAACTCATGTCCTACCATTCTAATGCAAAACTGGCAGAAAATGATATAACCAAACACTATAAACTGACTTGTAGTGTGCATAGTCAATCACTCTGCAGTGTTCACTCTTTTCCTTCGAAGTGGCTAAGCTCGAAGACACAATCTGCTTATGTTCCCATGTAACCTACACTGAGCCGTGGTGGTGTCCAGTTTAAAATATTCTTTTACTCATCATCACTGGTTAATTTCTTTCAGGTATGCTTTCAAGTGTCACCGGAAATCTGAGTCTGGCAGGGATACTGTTTATCCTGTCAATGCAATTGCCTTCCATCCAATGTAAATTTGTGTGTTTAATTATCCTGCTGAGTTCTCATAGGTTTATTTGTTATGAAATTCCTTAATAATATTTTTATTGTCTGCAGATATGGTACATTTGCCACTGGAGGGTGTGATGGATTTGTAAATGTATGGGATGGCACAAACAAGAAAAGATTATATCAGGTAACTGAGAGTTCTGCTTCTTGGAAAATGTGAGTATCTGAAGTGGTGGTCCGTGTGTTCATGAACTTGTACTTTGATTGCAGTACTCGAAGTATGCTTCAAGCATTGCTGCTCTGTCGTTCAGTAAAGATGGACATCTGCTGGCTGTGGCATCAAGCTACACTTATGAAGAGGGAGAGAAATCGTAAGACTGAAACTTGCTTGCATATTTTCTGTCACCACTCACTAACAAGAACGTAATAATTTTTTACGAGGGATCTTTTTTATTGATGGAAGTTGACCTGTTTGTTCTCTCTTGCACTTTTCAGCCACGAGCCTGATTCAATATTTATCCGAGGGGTAAATGAAGTGGAGGTAAAGCCGAAGCCCAAAGCATTGGCTGCACCCCAGTAGAGTATACTCTCTGGGAGAGAAGCATTATACATGCGAGACAATTTTTTTACTTTTCTTTTTAGGGTCAATTGCATTAGTTGACGGAAAACCATCTTTATGTTGGCGTGAAATGTCAGTATCCTAATCTGACCACTTCTCTATGTTCTATTTTCGCATGTGATGTCTAGAAAAAACTGCTTATGTGGTCATAGTACCGTTCATTGTATATTTCGATACCAGATCATCTTAAGCTTAACTGATTTACTTTTGCAGCTTTGAGCTTGTTTGAATGGACGAAAAAGGATAAATCTGCCACATTTGTGTGACGCTTTGTTGACTTGTGCTAATTGGACCAGATGATGCCTCAAATCCGAGTACCGTGTATAACTGTTAATAGGGGTTGTTGTCACATGGCAATACGCAAACTTAGAGCTCGCTTGAGCAGACACGTGCACGGAAAGCATTAATCATTTTACTCCTTATTTACCACAAACGGGTCAACGTGGAAATATCTTGAACGATTTGAATCCAACAGAAGAATCCTACTTGACCCTCCCTTATTATACGATAGGAATATTTGGAGCTCGCTACTTTTGTTTTACATTGCTTGGTATGTTTCCTTGTGATCCCCTGAGTTTTATTATTAGTGATATAATAAATGATGTAACCCCAAATGTTTTTCAAAACGGCACCTTTCCATATCATCGGAGTCATGATCCTGGTTTATGCGGTAGTGTAGCTCTGGAGATTCCCATAGGTTCTGTTTTTTTTTTAAATAATGCCTTTGTCGGCGTAGCGTAGGAGATTCAGATTGGCAACTTTCCACATCGTTTGAATCATGATCCTGGTTTGTATGGTACTGTAACGTACTATTGTTTGTGCAATAGTTTTTTGCATGTTTTGGAAGTCACCATTTCCTTCAGTGATGTATTAACATCTTATAAAATCACCACGTTTTGAAAATACCAATATAGCAAAAATAAGTTGGTATGCGCCAAATCCCGATTGTTATAGCAAATCCACGAGAAAAAAAATCACCACATGTGTGCAACAAGGAGAACAACACTGGCAGTAGTACAATACGTTTGCAGCATGAATGGAACATTTGCAACAGACAACCAGAGTCGTTGTGGCATATCACTCAAGTGCTTGCAGCAAAGCACAAAGAAGTTTGCAACATGTCACACAAACGTATGTAGCATCTAAAATCTGCTAAATTACTAACCATAACTTGAAGCACCGACACATTGCAACGCCAGGCTCGCCACAGCCATGGCGCTGGATCCGACCACTCGAAATATAGCATTAGGCCCAACCTCTTCTCGATCTTGGCACCATGATCAACCCCAAATTGGAGCTCTCACAGTGGGCATATCCATGGGGATACGACGCCAAGCTCTACCATGGGCTAGCCTATATTTCTAGCAGCGGACTGTGATGCTTTGGAACGATGCTCGATGCTAGGATAGGTGTAGTCGCTCGGTTGGCCTATCCACAATAATGGCTGACTCACCAAACATATGCTTACGCAATCCTTGACATACTATTTGCCATGGAACCGTTAACAACCTACATCTGTTTTTTGTGTTAGGAAATGTTTTCTTCAATGTTAGATTGTGTGTTAGTGAATCTTTAGGATAGGACAAATGGTGGCGTAGTTTTAGATTATCCCATAGGTTTCCAGCAGCTTAGCACACACCCAAAAATTGAACGGCAATCGACGCACGTTGGATGTAAAAAGGCATAATTTTTCAGTAAGTATCCCGGTCTTCCCAATCTCACATCTCTCTAGCACGACACCCGCACCCCGGCCTAAGGCTCATGTGGCGCCGTTATCCCTGCCCACTGATTTGCTAGCACCGCCATCTCTCCCACCACTAGCACCGCATCACGAAGTTGTCCTCAATCCTATGGCCCATGATCCAAGCTGCGCTCTGTCGAGGAGCCAACCCAAAGTATACAAGTGAGGAGCCACTATGTCCTCCATCTTCTTTATCTAATGATGCCTCTCCGTCGCCCCTTGTCCTTCCTTACCCGCAAATCTGGTCACTGAAATTAATCTCTCCCTAATCTTGAACTTGCCATCTTCTTGTGCTCTCCCTAATCTTGACTCTTGCAGCTTCACACATCTCTTTACCGTCTTCATTGTTATGCCCGTACAGTCAGTATGACCACATAGGAAATATGCAGTGCTCCTTCTTTGCCCTGCTATGTTTTGCCACCGCCATTGCTCGACCCCCGCACTCGGTTCGCACATATGTGCCAATGCTATTGCGGTCCTCGCACACGGTTCACACCATACTCCTCTTGTACTTGCGTACAATAGCTTCTCCTTCTACTGGTTGCACATCTCCTCGCTTTACGGTAGCTCGTATAGTAGCACGCTGATTAGCTGTTCTTACCACCATAGCAGTTCTTACCACCACAACTGTTCTTACCACCGTCCGCCTTCGGATCACCGAACCCACGCTGGCCGCAACCAGGACGCACCACGAGGACATGGACACAACTCATGGAACACCATGCATACCTCAACTATGATGCGCTTCAACTGCAACTTCTCTTCACAGGGACAATCACTTGGACACAACGACGACTCACGGACTTGACGCCGACAATGACTGAACGTGTGATACGTCTTAAACGTATCTATAATTTTTGATGCTCCATGCTTGTTTATACACCATTTGCTTTGTGTTTTGTTACACTTCGTGACGTTTTTATGCATTTTTTAGAACTAACCTATTAACGAGACGCCACAATGCTAGTTCCCTGTTTTTGCTGTATTTGTGTTTCAGAAAAACTACACTAGAAATATTCTCGGAATTGGACGAAACAAAAGCCAGAATTCCTATTTTTCCCGACACGAGACGAAGTCCGAAGATGAGACGGAGGGGCACCAGAGGGCGGCCGCACCACCCCATGGCGCGGGCCAACTCCTGGCCGCGCCATGGCATGGTGTGGGCCCCTGGCCCACTCCCTGACGCCCTCCTTCCGCCTATATATTTCCCTTGACGGGAAAACCTAAGAGACCCGATCAATTTTCCACAAAACCTACTGCAAGCCGCCGCCGTCGTCGACGCGAGATCGGGAGGGTCCAGAAGCTCTTCCCGGCACCCTGCCGGAGAGGGGAATCACTGCCGGAGGCCTTCTTCATCACCATGGTCGCCTCCGGAGTGATGTGTGAGTAGTCTACCTAGACTACGGGTCCATAGCAGTAGCTATATGGTTGTCATCTCCACCATGTGCTTCATGTTTAGATCTTGTGAGCTGCCTATCATGATCAAGATCATCGTTGTGTAATTCTACATGTTGTGTTTGTTGGGATTCGATGAATATTGGTACTTTGTCAAGTTGATGTGCTGAATATTATCTTTATGTTATCTCTATGTTGTTTATGATCTTGCATGCTCTCCGTTGCTAGTAGATATCTTGGCTGAGTAGATGCTAGTGACTCCAAGAGGGAGTATTTATGCTCGATAGTTGGTTTATGCCTCTAGTAATCTGGGGGAGTGATAGAAACCTCTAAGGTTGTAGATGTGCTGTTGCCACTAGGGAGAAAACAACAATCTTGTGTTCAAGGATATTTGCATTGTTTACATTACGCACTTTGCTTAAGGCGATAATCTGTTGCTTGCAACTTAATATCCGATGGTTGCTCGGACGACATCCAGAGGGTGGATTATTAGTCATAGATGCAGTTGGATTACGGTCTATGTATTTTGCCGTAATGCCCATAGTGAATCTCATAGTGATCCTCATGACATTTGTACGCTATCTTTATTCTAGCAATTGCCCAACTGTAATTTATTTACCCAGCAGATTGTTATTTATCTTATGGAGAGACACCACTAGTGAACTGTGGACCCTGGTCTATTCTTTTACATTGCTATTACTATTTTCCTTTTACTCGTTTTATTTACATTCCTGCAAGCTACTACCTTTTACCACTCGATACGCTCAATCCTTTGTTTACAGCAAACCGGTGAGATTGATAACCTCACTGTGAGTTGGGACAAAGTACTTGGTTGTGTTGTGTTCATGTTCCATGTTGCTGCTGGTGCAAAGCTACACGCCGACAAGTTTTTTGGCGCCATTGTCCGGAGTGTCGCAAAGCTAGCGGGCATCAACCTTCGGAAGTTTGGTTCTTTCTCCTACTGGTTCGATAAACCTTGGTTTCACAACTGAGGGAAGACTTGCTGCTGTGCTCATCATAACCTTCTCTTGGGGTTTCCAACTGGGCGGTTATATATATATAATTACTACATCAACACCGCACCACCAACAAGTTTTCTGGCGCCGTTGCCGGGGAGAAAGAAGATTTCTGCAAGGGGAGTCTCTCACTTTCAACCTTTTACTTTGTTATTGTTTTGCTTTACTTTATTTTTGCTTGCATATTTTTATCAAAAATACAAAAAAATTAGTTCCTTTGATAGTTGGTATTCCGTTACTTTTACTTTTAGTTCATTATGTTGTTCCCTAAGTATGCTCTAGAGGACCTTACAGTAGGTAGTGGTTCTATAATTGGGAAAGGTAACATCGAGGAGTTCTTTAATTATGTTAGTATGCATAAAGATGTTGAGGATAGATATTTAGCTGAGCTCGCTCCTAGTTATGAAGTTGCTGCTGCTTATTTAGTTCACATGTTGGAGGTTAGTTTTGTTAACCTTAATCCTTTTATGCAACAAATGTTTCTTAAGCTTCATGATATCGAAGACTCCGAAAAGAAAGATTTTATTTTAGAGATTGCGTAGAGAATTTAGAGATGTTGTTATAGAAGCTAGGAAAGTTTTTGAGCGTTTTAATATGCTTGGCTCACGTGTAGAGGTTGTTGGTACAAACAAGGAAGAAATCAAAGTACCTATGCCTTGCAAACTTGTAGGATTGCATGAAGCTTTGGAAAAGAATTTTGATTGGATTTGTCCTGAAAATCTTTTTGATGAAAGGACTGAACCCAAGAGTGTTCATAAGGGATCTTCAAAAACTCATTTGGATACAATACAATGCCTTGTTGAAAAGACTTCTGCAATTGATCTTAATGCCTCATTTAAAAAAAATACTTGATTTCCACTTTCTGCGCCTAGCTCAAAGGCGTTAAAGAAAAGCACTCTTGGGAGATAACCCATTGTTTTCTTTTCAGTAATTTTTATTTTATTTGAGTCTTGGAAGTTATTACTACTATAATGACCTCTCCTTATAATTTTTATTTCGTTTTTGTGCCAAGAAGAACCTCTAATTTGAGGAAGGTAAGATTTGGGGAAGTTGCTGTCCAGAAACAGATTTCTGCGCTGCACCGTAAAAATTCGTGAAAATCCTCAGAATATCTTTTTGATCTGCGATTTCTTGTGCGCATGCCCCAGGTTATTTTCAAAATTTTATTAGTTTTGCACTTTTCTATTTGAGCAACAGAAGGTCCTCAAAAAAATCAATCTTTATCAGCTGTTATGTTTTGACAGATTCTGCCACTATTTGTGTTTGCCTCTCGATCGCTTTATTTTTGAGTTCTTTTGATCACGGAACTTTTGAGGAAGTTGCTAAAGTAGCTTATGCTTTAATGGATGGTATATTTGAGTTTGAAACTGAACCAGAAGGGTAGATTTATTATCATGCTTATACTAATGTTGCTAATAGAATTGTGTGAAGTTTTGTATGAAGGAAGTTTTCAAGTGTAGGGAATGGAGAGTGATGAGATGAGATGAAGTATGGAAAAAAGCTCAAGCTTGGGGATGCCCATGTCACCCCAAGAAATATCCAAGAGGTACAAGCGTCAAAGCTTGGGGATGCCCCTGAGGCACCCCTTCTTCATCGGCAAAAATCAGGTCACCTTTCAAGACACTATATTTTTATTGCTTCATATTCTATGCGTTTTTCTTGGAGCATCTTTACTTTCGCTTTCAGTTTTTCTTTTGTTTTGTTTGTTGCAATAAATGGTTGGACCCCAACAAATTTCTTTTAGAGATGACACACTCCGTTTTTCATTGCCAAGAACACACTAGTTTTCACTCTTATCATTCAATGAGTGTTCTCTTTTTCTAGAACTGCGCTTAGCTTTCGTTTTTTGCCTTGATTTTTGTTCAGATCTTGTTATATCTTTGCATCAAGGTGTATTTAGACCACTATGTTGGTTTTCATCAAAAGAGGTGACTCAAAAAGGTTTGAATGGTGTTGGAAAAGAGAAAAAAGTTTCAGGCCTATAGTGGTACAAATGGGAGCTTGTTTAGACTGCAGCTTAGACTTTTGCATGTCATGCTTGATGTTATTTTGATAGTATGCTTAGTAGTTTTTGCTGTAGCATGACTTGTCTCAAATGACTGAGTATGCTTAATGAGCCTTTGAAAAAATCATGCATTGTTTTTGTTATATGGGAGCATATTATTGTGGTTTTCTCCTTTGATGCTTTATTTGGGTTGACTTGTGATACGTCTCAAACGTATCTATAATTTTTGATGCTCCATGCTTGTTTATACACCATTTGCTTTGTGTTTTGTTACACTTCGTAGCGTTTTTATGCATTTTCCGGAACTAACCTATTAACGAGATGTCACAGTGCCAGTTCCCTGTTTTCTGCTGTTTTTGTGTTTCAGAAAAGCTACACAGGAAATATTCTTGGAATTGGATGAAATAAAAGCCGAAACTCCTATTTTTACCGAAGCTTCGCGAAGACCAAAGATGAGACGGAGGGGGGCCAGGGGCCAGGCTCACCATGGGGTGGCGTGGCCTAGCCCCTGGCCACGCCACCACATGATGAGGCCACCTGGCCCACCTTCTGATGTTGCCCTTTCGCCTATAAATTCCCCTCGATGGGAAAAACCTAAAGGATGAATCGCTTTTCCTCGAAACATACTGCAAGCTGCCGCCATCGTCGAAGCGAGATCGGGAGGATCCAGGAGCTCTTCCCAGCACCCTGCCGGAGAGGGGAATCCCATCTGGAGGCCTTCTCCACCACCATGGTCGCCTCCGGAGTGATGTGTGAGTAGTATACCTTGGACTACGGGTCCATAGCAGTAGCTAGATGGTCGTCTTCTCCACCATGTGCTTCATGTTTAGATCTTGTGAGCTACCCTACATGATCAAGATCATCTTTGTGTAATTCTAGATGCTGTGTTTGTTGTGATCCGATGAGTATTGGTACTATGTCAAGTTGATATGCTGAATATATATCTTTATGTTATCTCTATGTTGTTTATGAACATGCATGCTCTCCGTTGCTAGTAGATATCTTGGCCGAGTAGATGCTAGTGACTCCAAGAGGGAGTATTTATGCTCGATAGTTGGGTTCATGCCTCTAGTAATCTGGGGGAGTGACAGAAACCTCTAAGGTTGTAGATGTGCTGTTGCCACTAGGGAGAAAACAACATTCTTGTGTCCAAGGACATTTGCTTTGTTTACTTTACGCACTTTGCTTAATGCAGTTATCAGTTGTTCACAACTTAATACCCAATGTTTGCTCGGACGACATTGGGAGGGTGGATTATTAGTCATAGATGCAGTTGGATTACGGTCTATGTATATTGTCATAATGCCTAGAGTGAATCTCATAGTGATCCTCATGACATATGTACGTTATCTTTATTCTATCGATTTCCCAACGGTAATTTGTTTACCCAGTATGTTGTTATTTATCTTATGGAGAGACACCACTAGTGAACTGTGGAGCCTGGTCCAATTTCCTTTACATTTCTATACCGTTTTACTTTTACTCGCACTGTTTACTTTTACTTGCATACTATTACCTTTTACCACTCGATACGCTCAATCCTTTTTTACAGCAAACCGGTGAGATTGACAACCTCATTGTAAGTTGGGGGCAAAGTACTTGGTTGTGTTGTGTGCAGGTTCCACATTGTTGCTAGGTGAAGAAGCTCCTACGTCAACTACGCACAAGCAATTTTTCTGGCGCCATTGTCCGGAGTGTTGCGAAGCTAGCAAGCATCACCTTTTGAAGTTTGGCTTTCTCCTACTAGTTTGATAAACCTTGGTTTCACAACTGAGGGAAGACTTGCTGCTGTGCTCATCATACCTTCCTCTTGGGGTTCCCAATGGGCTGTTACTTACAAGCCATCAAGCAATTTTTCTGGCACCGTTGTCGGGGAGAAAGAAGATTTCTGCAAGGGGAGTCTCGCACGCACCATCTTTTACTTTGTTTTTGTTTTGCTTTATTTATTTTTGCTTGCATCTTTTTATCAAAAATACAAAAAAAATTAGTTCCTTTGATAGTTTGCATTCCGTTACTTTGATAGCTTTGGG
This sequence comes from Dactylis glomerata, assembly GCA_007115705.1. Taxonomy (NCBI): domain Eukaryota; kingdom Viridiplantae; phylum Streptophyta; class Magnoliopsida; order Poales; family Poaceae; genus Dactylis; species Dactylis glomerata. The sequence continues at coordinate 603,873 of QXEO01000340.1, forward strand.
AAAGAATTTCGATTTGATTTGTTCTGAAAACCCTTTTGATGAAAGTAGTGAACCAAAGAGTGTTCATAAGGGATCTTCAAAAACTCATTTGGATACAATTCAATTTATTGTTGAGAAGACTTCTGCAATTGATCTTAATGCCTCATTTGATAATACTTGATTTGCACTTTCTGCGCCTAGCTCAAAGGCATTAAAGAAAAGCACTCTTGGGAGATAACCCAATGTTTTATTTTTAGTACTTTTTCTTTTATTTGAGTCTTGGAAGTTATTAATATTGTAATGACCTCTCCTTATCATTTTTATTTCGTTGTTGTGCCAACAAGAACCTCTAATTTGAGGGAGGTAAGATTTGGGGAAGTTGCTGTACTGAAACAGATTTCTGCACTGCACCGTAAAAATTCGTGAAAATTCTCAAAATACCTTTTTGATCTGAATTTCTTGAGCATATGCCCCAGGTTATATCCAAACTTTCATTAGTTTTGCACTTTTCAATTTGAGCAACAGAAGGTCCTCGAAAAAATCGACCTTTGTCAGCTGTTCTGTTTTGACAGATTTCTGCCACTATTTGTGTTTGCCTCTCGATCACTTTCTTTTTGAGTTCTTTTGATCACGGAACTTTTGAGGAAGTTGCTACAGTAGTATATGCTTTATATGTGGTGTTTTTGAGTTTGAAACTGAAACAAAAAGGGTTGATTTACTGTTATGTTTATGCTAACATTGCTAATAGAATTGTGTGAAGTTTTGTATGAAGGAAGTTTTCAAATGTAGGGATTGGAGAGTGATGAGATGAGATGAAGTATGGACAAAAGCTAAAGCTTGGGGATGCCCATGCCACCCCAAGAAATATCCAAGAGGTACAAGCATCAAAGCTTGGGGATGCCCCCGAGGCACCCCTTCTTCATCGACAAAAATCAGGTCACCTTTCAACACACTATATTTTTATTGCTTCATATTCTATGCATTTTTCTGGGAGGGTCTTTACTTTTGATTTCAGTTTTCTTTTTTTTTGCTGCAATAAATGGTTGGACCCCAACAAATTTCTTTTGGAGGAGATATACTTCGGTTTTCCATTTGCCAAGAACACTCTAGTTTTCACTCTTATTATTCAATGAGTGTTCTCTTTTTCTAGAACTACGTTTAGCTTTCGTTTTTCGCCTTGATTTTTGTTCAGATCTTGTTTTATCTTTGTATCAAGGTGTATTTAGACCACTGGTCTATGTTGGATTTCATCAAAAGAGTTGTCTCAAAAAGGTTTGAATGGTGTTGGAAAAGAGAAAAAGTTTTATGCGAAAAAGTGGTACAACAAGGAGCTTGTTTAGACTGCGGCTTAGACTTTTGCATGCCATGCTTGATGTCGTTTTGATAGTATGCTTAGTAGTTTTTGCTGTAGCATGACTTGTCTCAAATGACTGAGATTGCTTAATGATCCTTTAAAAAAAATCATGCGTTGTTTTTATTATATGGAAGCATTTATTTGGTTTTCTCCTTGATGCTTTATTTGGGTTGACTTGGCGCATGCTTACAACATGTTTGACTCTTACAAAGTCGCCATAAGCCTTTATGATCATTTGGTTTTCGACTTGTGATGCCATTTTATGCTTCTTTTAATGATGTTTTGTCGCTATGCATGATTATGGCCATTATTGCTCTCTTATTTGGTCGCTCCCAGTCTTTTGCTAGCCCTCATTTTGTACTGAGTATGAGCTCTACTCGTGCATCCAACTCCCAAAAACCAAGTTATTCCAATGTGTCCACCATACATACCTATTAGCAATTTGCTATTCCAAGTACATTTGACTTGCTTTTATCTATCCTTCAAATTAAACTCTTTTTGGTGTTATGTGAAAATTAGTCAGTAAAGCTCACACGAACCTGACGACACACTTTACTTTTCTCGATTTTAAAATTTTCACGTTGTGGATCTCTTATGTTGACGTTATGCTTGCAAGTTGTAAGTTGGAAATTAGCCCAGCCATGCCGTCATGGGGCAAGCTTTCAACATTGCACTTTCTCTCATTTGAGTTGATATCGTGATCTTTTGTTTATGGATACTCGCGATGTGAAATAAGTTGGGAATCTTGCGGGATCATGGAGTTTGTATATGTGTTAGAGAAATGCCTGGGCCGCTAATCTAAGCCATGCATCATTCATGGTGGAAATTTACAGCATGCCCATAGTGGACATTCGATGACGCATCTCACAATAAAAAGCTATACCAATGGTAAATAAAAGAGATGCCGAGGTGTTCATTGTCTGTTTGTCCTATCATTTTGATGTGGGCTTGTTCCATGTCATCGGGCAAGGAGGTACCCCGTTGGCGGTTCTCGATGATACGTGTATACTTACAATGACAAGAGCTTGCTTGGGACCTAAAGTCGAGTAGCATGAGGTTTGGGTATTCGTATTTCACGGGACACGAGGTTTTCAACTTATGATTGGTTAAGCATATGCTCATAATTGTACTCACATTAACTTTAACCATTCAAGATGCCAATGATGGGGGCAATGAGAGCTCAAAGCTAGTAAGTACCATAATTTTTGGGGATTTCTATTTTCGTGCCCTCGGGTCCTTAGTTGTGCTCAGTTTTCCCCAGCCGCTTAGTTTTTCCTTAGTTTTGCCCAAGCCCTTGTCTAAAACCCTCACAAGGAGCTCGGACGGGAGGAATCCCGTTTAGTTGACCATTGGTTGGTGCTGGTAAGTGGGGCCGCTGTTGGTGCCCCGCAGTGGACACGTCTCCACTAATCCAGATCATTGTGGGGCCCACAACTTGTCCATGTTAGCGTGCCAGACCCACAGCTTACCCAGGTGACCGTTGCAAAATGGGAGCCCGAGCCAGCCCCGCGCCCGTGCCCATGCCATTGCTTGCCCTTTCTTTCCCCGCGCCCCATTGTTCTTCTTCTCCGCCAGCGGCAGCCCTTCTCCGGCAGGCGGGTGATGTCTAGTTTCTCTTCGACCTCCCGTTCTTCATGGCCGCAGTATGGACCCGTGCCTTTGACAAGATACCCTAACTGCCCACGCCAGGAGCCTCTGAAGCGGTCGATCTGTAAGACGGACGACAACGGCAACCGTGGACGTGAGTTCCTTGCATGCGAGAGCTTGCCATATAGAGAGGGGGATAAGGTTAGATCTCGCTCCAATTGCTCTGTTTTCTCTCGATTTTCTTGTTATTCCCTCAAATTTGGGATTTAGGGTTCACGTTGTTGTTTTCAGATCCTGAAGAAATGCAGGTATTTCGAGTGGATCGATGTGTACGTTCAGAGGCTTCAATTACAGGAATCAATTGGCACTATTGGGGAGCGCAATTTGGGAGGGGGGACTTGCCGTAGAGAATGCGGCGGAGAGAGGAGCCGTTCTGATTATGCCTAATGCTCCCAATGCAGAACTGGTGGAAGTGAAGGGAGAACTGAAGAAAATGAACAAGCAGTTACGGCAGCTGATCGAGTTGAAGAAGCAAGCTAATCTGATGGCTGGTTGTTTTTTGTTGTTGTATAATTGCGATCGGATTCTTATCATTGCTCATCAGGCGCTAGAAGTTGTTACAAGGGATCCCTTGTTACAAATCCATTATTTAGTTACATGTACTTGTAGTTGTTTTCAAAGTTAGTGTGTGCATTCACCGAAATTACCAAAAAAAATAAGTGTTAGGGAATATAGGAATGCTAAAGATAGTTGATAATTGTTAGAGGGGTGACAAATAATGCATTCACCGAAATCCCACAAATATGTATGTCTCATGTTTATACCAAAATTATACCACTTTTGGGACGTTTCAAATAACCAAAACTATATCCCAAACTATATTCCCTAAAAGAAAAGGAATGCTAAAGAAAGTTGATAATTGTTAGAGGGGTGATAAATAATCCATTCACCGAAATCCCCCAAATATGCCAAATATGTATGTCTCATGTTTCTACCAAAATTATACCACTTTTGGGCCGTTTCAAATTACCAAAACTATATTCCCTAAAAGAAAAGGAATGCCAAAGAAAGTTGATAATTGTTAGAGGGGTGATAAATAATCCATTCACCGAAATCCCCCAAATATGCCAAATATATATGTCTCATGTTTCTACCAAAATTATACCACTTTTGGGCCGTTTCAAATTACCAAAACTATATTCCCTAAAAGAAAAGGAATGCTAAAGATAGTTGATAATTGTTAGAGGGGTGATAAATAATCCATTCACCGAAATCCCTCAAATATGTATGCCTCATGTTTATACCAAAATTATACCACTTTTGGGCCGTTTCAAATTACCAAAACTATATCCCAAACTATATTCCCTAAAAGAAAAGGAATGCTAAAGAGAGTTGATAATTGTTAGAGGGGTGACAAATAATGCATTCACCGAAATCCGCAAATATGTATGTCTCTTGTTTACACCAAAATTATACCACTTTTTAGTTTAACATTTTTAGATCGTGGAAAATAATGCATAAATAGAGGGAATATAGTTACGTGGCAAACTCGTTATTGCACATAAATAGAGGGGTGGCACTGTCCACCGACAGAGAGAGAGAGAGGGGTGGCCACGAAGAGAGAGAGAGAGGGGTGGCCACGAAGAGACGGAGAGGGGTATACTTCCCGTTAGATCAGTGGATCAATGGTTGGTGGTGTCGATCCGTGTGACAACGGCTCAAGCAATCAGGATAAGTTTGGGCTTCTGTGAGCATTTGTGACAGTACTTGAGGGCAAAACTGAGTAGTACTAAGAAACCAAGAGCACGTAAATAGTAAATAGACTAAGAGATTCAAACAAAAGAATTACAAAATGAAAAATGCGTGTTTTTTACAATATAATTCATATTGGGCTACATCAAATTATTTGCAATTCAAATATACATGAGTGTGACAATTATGGCCTCATTTAGACAAACTATGTTTTGGGGAAGATGTTTTGCAAAGGGGTTTGAGTGGAAAACCATGCATCTTCATAGCTACTAGTGATTCTGAGAAGTGGCAATTTGTGGTAAAACTTGATTTATCTATGTTTGTTAAGGTTTCCTAGGTGGCAGGTTGTGTAGGAAGACTCCATGAGTAGGTGCCACTATGTTTTTAATTTTTTTTTTAATTTTTTTGCGCATGAAATGACTCAATTAGCTATGTTAATCTCATTTGTTGACTCTCTGTTGACTAGCTACTTGAGGGTAAAATTGAGTATATTGCACTTGCTAGTCTAAGTACTCGAGGGGAAAACTGACTACAGATAAAATTTCTGTATAAGGCCCGAGGTTATAACTGAGTACACCAAACGTCCCAGGGTTAGCCTCGTGTCGCGGTGCACGCTGCAGCCGTGCATAGCGGACACGTGTTGCGGTACATGCCACTTTCATCTTTATAGAGCCCATCTTTCTCTCCCTCGACGCTCGCCCACTCTCTCATTCTCACTGCAACCGCCTCTCCTGTCCCATCATCTTCTCCACAACCGAAGAAAAAACCCCGAAGAAAACCGCCGGCGATGGAGAAGAATGAGATGCCCATTATCGGCGCTGCCGACGTAGCCGCCGGCGCATCGGCCGCCGCCCCCGTCCAGGCCCCCGCCGCTGCTTCCAACATAGCCGCTGACGCATCGGCCGCCGCCCCCGTCCAGGCCCCTGTCGCTTGGGACCCGTATGAACCAGTGCCGTACGTCGCACCGGAGAACCCCTATGACACCAGCATCATCGACGACGAGCTGGAGGTAACCCTTTGTTCCCTTGTTCTTATCCCATTTCAATCCTTTTGTGTTAGATCTAGCGTTATTAGGGTTCGTCTGTTCCTAGTTCAATCCTTTTGTGTTAGATCTTGCATTATTAGGGTTCGTCTGTTCCTAGTTCAATCCTTTTGTGTTAGATTTTGCATTATTAGGGTTTGTCTATTCCTAGTTCTAGATCTTGCGTTATTAGTGTTTGTGATTTGCTTTTGTTTAAGATTCAGTTAACTTATGTGAGTAATCAATCCCATCCGGTTAATTTGTGCCGATGATGATGAATATTTGGGCACAAATTGATTCAGGGTTTGGTCAGTGAACAATTGGTGTGTACAAATTTATTGTGCATGATCTTTGGTTCACTGACTCAAATCCTGGATATAAGTGTGTCCAATGTAACTGAGGCTACCTCTTTTTTTCGTGCCCATATTATCATGCATGATCTTTTGTTCACTCTCTGTTCCATCATCGTTGCAATTGACTCCGTATTTTTTGCACGATCTTTGGTGCTATGTGACAGGTGCAGAGCAGCGACGTCGACAGCGACGACGAGTCCTTCCACACCAAGACTCGTCATGTCCTCAGGAGGCTGCAGTCCGGCCATTACGATGGCCACTTTGCTCGAGGCGTTTACAAGTGCCCCTTCTGCAACAGGAAGCTCCGCGCCACCGACTTCAACTGTCTGGTGAACCATGCTGAATCCATTGGCAGATGCGGCGCTAGAGTTGGAACAACCGTGAACGTGCATGCATTCGTGGCCTAACACAAAGCACTTGGGATTCACCTGCGCAGCCTCCAAGCGAGTCACAGGCGCTACCTGGAGGCGTTGAACATGCCTACTGCACTCTGTATGTGACTGCTATTTCTGTAGAGCAGCTTAAATTCATGTAAAATGTAGCTTATGTTGGATCTATCGGTAGTACTGTTGGATTTGTTGTGAATATATCTATGCTATGTTGGCTGCTGTATGCAGCTTATCCTATATTTTCTCTGGATTTGTGCCCTAGATTTCCTACCTGATTGGGTAAAAACGAAGGCATAAAGAAATGAATGGCGTTAAAAAATAGAAGGAGAAGCTGCTCTAGATTTGCTACCAATTTGGGCAATCAAGAATGAATGAGATCGAGCGAGAGAGAGGAAAAAGCTGCATTGAAAACTGCTAATCTAGGCGAAAGAGACAGAAACCACTCGTGCCCACGTCCCGGACCCACACGGCTCCACACGCTATGGCCCCACACGCTACGGCCCCCGCTCCGCTCGTATGACCAAACACGGTCTCGTCCTGTCCCACGCGGTCCCTTTCTACCAGCCCCACATGATGCGGCCCCACACGATGCGGCCCCACTCGTCAGCATGGAATGGTCAACTGAACGGGATTCGTCCCGTCCGAGCTCCTTGTGAGGGTTTCAGACAAGGGCTTGGGGAAAACTGAGAAAAAACTAAGGAGCTGGGGAAAACTGAGTACAACTAAGGACCCGATGGCACGAAAATAGAAATCCCTAATTTTTGAAGGTTTATAAAACTTGCAATCACTGCTTCCCTCTGCGAAGGGCCTTCTTTTACTTTTATGTTGAGTCTCCACCTTCTACCTTTATGCACCGTCTAAGAGAGCATAGTTGCCATTCTGAGTTTAATGTGCATAGTCCCAAAGTTTATCATTGATTGATTCATGATTATGGTTTCACTTGTTCTTAAATTATTTGTATCTAGTCGCCCTCTTAAACTTGAACGTGTCCTATGCATGTATGTTTTGCTATTCCATGAAGGACAAGCTGAAAACCACTTGATATGTTTTTCCACATGATTTGAACACACGTTTGACTTTCATTGTTTCATTATTCATGATCTTTCGTTTGTGTTTCTTTTCATGTTATAACATGGTTGCTAAGTTTTTATTGTCAAGATTATGTCTCTTATGCCCATGTTTTAAGTTCTTTGATCCCAGCACTCAATGCTTTACATAGATGATCAAGATTGTGATGGTGCATGTCACCTCAAAAATTATTCTTTTGTTATCAGTTACCTACTCGAGGACGAGCAGGACTTAAGCTTGGGGATGCATGATACGTCTCAAACGTATCTATAATTTTTGATGCTCCATGCTTGTTTATACACCATTTGCTTTGTGTTTTGTTACACTTCATGGTATTTTTATGCAATTTCCAGAATTAACCTATTAACAAGATGCCACAGTGCCAGTTCCCTGTTTTCTGCTATTTTTGTGTTTCAGAAAAGCCACACAGGAAATATTCTCGGAATTGGACGAAACAAAAGCCGAACCTCCTATTTTTACCGAAGCTTCGCGAAGGCCGAAGATGAGAGGGAGGGGGGCCAGGGGCCAGGCTCACCATGGGGTGGCGCGGCCCAGCCCATGGCCGCGCCACCACATGGTGAGGCCACCTGGCCCACCTTCTGACGTTGCCCTTTCGCCTATAAATTCCCCTCGATGGGAAAAACCTAAAGGACAGATCACTTTTCCTTGAAACATACTGCAAGCCGCCGTCATCATCGAAGCGAGATCGGGAGGATCCAGGAGCTCTTCCCGCCACCCTACTGGCGAGGGGAATCCTTGCCGGAGGCCTTCTCCACCACCATGGTCGCCTTTGGAGTGATGTGTGAGTAGTCTACCTTGGACTTCGGGTCCATAGCAGTAGCTAGATGGTCATCTTATCCACCATGTGCTTCATGTTTAGATCTTGTGAGCTGCCCTACATGATCAAGATCATCTTTGTGTAATTCTACATGTTGTGTTTGTTGGGATCCGATGAGTATTGGTACTATGTCAAGCTGATGTGCTGAATATATATCTTTATGTTATCTCTATGTTGTTTATGATCTTGCATGCTCTCCGTTGCTAGTAGATATCTTGGCCGAGTAGATGCTAGTGACTCCAAGAGGGAGTATTTATGCTCGATAGTTGGGTTCATGCCTCTAGTAATCTGGGGGAATAACAGAAACCTCTAAGGTTATAGATGTGCTGTTGCCACTAGGGAGAAAACAACATTCTTGTGTCCAAGGATATTTGCTTTGTTTACTTTACACACTTTGCTTAATGCAGTTATCCGTTGTTCGCAACTTAATACCCAATGTTTGCTCGGACGACATCTGGAGGGTGGATTATTAGTCATAGATGCGGTTGGATTACGGTCTATGTATTTTATCGTAATGCCCAGAGTGAATCTCATAGTGATCCTCATGACATATGTATGTTATCTTTATTCTATTAATTGCCCAACTGTAATTTGTTTACCCAGCATGTTGTTATTTATCTTATGGAGAGACACCACTAGTGAACTGTGGACCCCGGTCCAATTTCCTTTACATTGCTATACTGTTTTACTTTTACTCGCACTGTTTACTTTTACTCGCATACTATTACCTTTTACCACTCGATACGCTCAATCCTTTATTTACAGCAAACCGGTGAGATTGACAACCTCATCGTAAGTTGGGGGCGAAGTACTTGGTTGTGTTATGTGCAGGTTCCACATTGCTGCTAGGTGAAGAAGCTCCTACGTCAACTACGTACAAGCAATTTTTCTGGCGCCATTGTCCAGAGTGTCGCGAAGCTAGCAAGCATCACCTTTTGAAGTTTAGCTTTCTCCTACTGGTTCGAGAAACCTTGGTTTCATAACTGAGGGAAGACTTGCTGCTGTGCTCATCATACCTTCCTCTTGGGGTTTCCAACGGGCTGTTACTTACAAGCCATCAACTTGGCGCATGCTTACAACATATTTAACTCTAAAAAGTCGCCATAAGCCTCTATGATCATTTGGTTTTTGACTTGTGATACCACTTTATGCTTTGGTTAATGATGTTTTGTCACTATGCATGATTATGGCCGTTATTGCTCTCTTAGTTGGTCACTCCCAGTCTTTTGCTAGCCTTCATTTTGTACTGAGTATGAGCTCTACTCGTGCATCCAACTCCCAAAAACCAAGTTTATTCCAATGTGTCCACCATACATACCTATTAACAATTTACTATTCCAAGTACATTCGACTTGCTTTTATCTATCCTTCAAATTAAACTTTTTGGTGTTATGTGAAAATTAGTCAGTAAAGCTCTCACGAACTTGACGACACACTTTACTTTTCTCGCTTTTAATTATTTTTGACATTGTGGCTCTCTTATGTTGATGTTATGCTTGCAAGTTGTAAGATGGAAATTAGCCCAGCCATGCCATCATGGGGCAAGCTTTCAATATTGCACTTTCTTTCATTTAGTTGATATCGTGATCTTTTGTTTATGGATACTCGCAATGTGAAATAAGTTGGGATCTTGTGAGCTCATGGAGTTTGTATATGTGTTAGAGAAACACCTGGGCCGCTAATCTAAGCCATGCATCATTCATGGTTGAAATTTATAGCATGCCTATAGTGGACATTTGACGACGCATCTCACAATAAAACGCTATACCAATGCTAAATAAAAGAGATGCCGAGGTGTTCATTGTCTATTTGTCTTGTCATTTTGATGTGTGCTTGTTCCATGTCATCGGGCAAGAGGTACCCCATTGGCGGTTCTTGATGATACGTGTATGCTTACAATGACAAGAACTTGCTTGGGACCTAAGTCGAGTAGCATGAGGTTTGCGTATTTGTACTTCACGGGACACGAGGTTTTCAACTTATGATTTGTTAAGCATATGCTTCGTAATTGTACTGATACGTCTCCAACGTATCTATAATTTTTGATGCTCCATGCTTGTTTTTACACCATTTGCCTACTGTTTCGTTACACTTCGTGGCACTTTTATGCATTTTCCGGAACTAACCTATTAACAAGTCGCCACAGTGCCAGTTCCCTATTTTCTGCTGTTTTTGTGTTTCAGAAGTGATACACGGGAAATATTCTCGGAATTGGACGAAACAAGTTCCTGAAGTCTTATTTTTCCCGGAAGCTTCCAGAGATCCGAAGAGGAGACGGAGTGGGGCCACGAGGTGGCCACACACCAGGGCGGCGCGGCCCAGGCCCTGGCCGCGCCCCCTACGTGTGAGACCGCCTCGGTCCACTTCTGACGATGCCCCTTCGCCTATAAAGACCCGCCGACGGAAAAAACCTAAGTACCCGATTAATTTTCCAGAACACATCGCGATCCACCGCCGCCGTCGACCCGAAGATCGGGAGGGTCCAGAAGCTCTTCCCGGCACCCTGCCGGAGAGGGGAATCGCCACCGGAGGTCTTCTTCATCGCCATGCTTGCCTCCGGAGCGATGAGTGAGTAGTCTACCTTGGACTATGGGTCCATAGCAGTAGCTAGATTGTTGTCTCCTCCACTATGTGCTTCATGTTTAGATCTCATGAGCTGCCCTACATGATTGAGATCACCGTTATGTAATTCTACATGTTTGGTTTGTTGGGATCCGATGAATATTGGTGTTATGATTGAGTTGCTATACTGAAATATATCTTATGTTATCTCTATGTTGTTTATGATCTTGCATGCTCTCCGTTGTTAGTAGCTATCTTGGCCGAGTAGTTGCTAGTGACTCCAAGAGGGGGTATTTATGCTCGATAGTGGGTTCATGCCTCTATTTAATCTGGGGGAGTGACAGAAACCTCTAAGGTTGTAGATGTGCTGTTGCTACTAGGGAGAAAACAACATTCATATGCTCAAGGGCATATGCTTTATTTACATTACACACTTTGCTTAATGCAATTATCTGTTGTTCGCAACTTAGTACTCATGGGGTGTTCGGATGATATCCCCGTGAGTGGATTATTAGTCATAGATGCAGTTGGATGGCGGTCTATCTATTTTGTTGTAATGCCCAGAGTAAATCGCATAGTGATCTTCTTGACATATCACGTTTATCTTTATTCTATCAATTGCCCAACTGTAATTTGTTTACCCAGCATGTGTTATTTATCTTATGGAGAGACACCACTAGTGAACTATGGACCCCGGTCCTATTTCCATCATATTGCTATCACCTGTTTACTTTACTCGCACTGTTTACTTTACTCGCATACTTCTAATGTTTTCCACTCGATACGCTCATAACCTTTGTTTCAAGCAAACCAGTGAGATTGACAACCTCATCGCAAGTTGGGAACAAAGTACTTGGTTGTGTGTGTGCAGGTTCCACGTTGCAGTTAGCAAAGCAAAGCTTGGACAAGGCGCCATATATAAATTGTCCGAAGCTGTCGCTAAGCCAGTCCGCATCACCTTCAGTCGTATTGTCTGCTCTTCTCCTGATCGACATACCTTGGTTTCTTAACTGAGGGAAAACTTGCTGCTATCTTCATCAAACCTTCTCTTGGGGTTTTCCAACTGGCCGGTTATTTACTTCATCAACTCGGTAGCATCAAGCTCTTTCTGGCGCCGTTGCCGGGGAAGAGTGGAAGACCTCTGCAAGGGGAGTTTTTCGCACGCACATCCTTTACTTTGTTTTAAGTTTTGCTTTACTTTATTTTTACTTGCATCGTTTTATATCAAAAACCCAAAAAAATAAATTAGAATCCTTGGTAGTTGTTTTTACTTGTCTACTTTTAGTTTTGCTGAAATGGCTACTCCTGAAAACACCAAGTTGTGTGACTTTACTAGCACAAACAATAGTGATTTTATCTGCACTCCTATTGCACCACCTGCTCCTGCTGCAAATTTTTATGAGATTAAGCCTGCTTTGTTGAACCTTGTTATGAAAGAGCAATTTTCTGGTGCTAGTACTGAAGATGCTGCAGCTCATCTCAACAATTTTGTTGAGCTATGTGAGATGCAAAAGTATGAGAATGTTGATGGTGATATTATTAAGCTCAAGTTGTTTCCTTTTTCTTTGAGAGGAAAAGCTAAAGATTGGTTGTTGTCTTTGACTAAGAATAGTATTGATTCATGGGCTAAGTGTAAGGATGCTTTTATTGGTAGATACTATCCTCCTGCTAAGATTATATCTCTGCGTAGCAATATTATGAAGTTTACTCAGTTTGATAATGAACATGTTGCTCAAGCTTGGGAAAGAATGAAATCTATGATAAAGAATTGCCCCACTCATGGACTGACTACTTGGATGATTGTCCAAACTTTTTATGCAGGACTAAATTTTTCTTTGAGGAACCTACTTGATTCAGCTGCTGGAGGCACTTTTATGTCCCTTACCTTGGGCGCCGCAACAAAGCTTCTCGACAATATGATGGTAAATTACTCTGAATGGCACACCGAGAGAGCTCCACAAGGTAAGAAGGTAAATTCTGTTGAGGAAACCTCTTCCTTGAGTGATAAGATTGATGCTATTATGCTTATGCTTTCAAATGATAGGACTCATGTAGATCCTAATAATGTTCCTTTAGCCTCTTTGGTTGCTCAAGAAGAGCATGTTGATGTGAACTTCATTAGAAACAATAATTTTAACAACAATGCTTATAGGAACAATTTTGCTAGTAACAATTATAGGCCGTATCCTTCTACCAATGGTAATGGTTATGGTAATTGTTATGGTAATTCCTACAACAACACTAGGGCCGCGCCCTCTGAACTTGAAGTCATGCTCAAAGACTTCATGGTAAAACAATCTGCTTTTAACAAGTCTGTTGAGGAAAAGTTAGGCAAAATTGATATTCTTGCTTCTAAAGTTGATAGCCTTGCTCATGATGTTGAACTTCTGAAATTAAAAGTGTTGCCTAATGATGTGAAAGAGAACAATGTTTTTGCTACTGCTAATGCTATCCAAGTTGGAATTGATGAAAATCTTAGATTGTTAGCAGAATTGCATGCCAGATGGGAAAGAGAGGATGAGATTGCTAGGAATTTGAAAGTTTGTACTATTACTACCTCTAATGATGTTGTTCCTAATGCTAGCAATCCTCTTACTTTGATTGGTGTAGAGAAAACTCCCACTCCTTGTGTTAAAAAGCCTAAAACTGCCAAAACTTTTTCTCAAAAGAGTGCTGAAATTTTTCGGAGTGTAGGAGATGATAGCTCTATTTCCTTTAATGATTTTGATGTTGATGGCTGCAATATATCTGAAGTTATTTTGTTCTTGCAAAATCTTGCTTTGACTCCCAATTCTAGTTCTCTAAATATTGCTTTTACTAAGCATATTACCAATGCTCTCATGAAAATTAGGGATGAAAAGTTGCAGCAAAAAGCTTCTGTTCCCAAGAAGTTAGAAGATGGTTGGGAACCCATCATTGATATGCATGTTAATGGTTTTGATTGTCATGCTTTATGTGATCTAGGTGCTAGTATTTCTATCATGCCTAGAAAAATTTATGACATGCTTGATTTACCACCTCTTGAAAAATGTTATTATGATGTTCCTATTGCTGATGTTGCTAAGAAGAAACCTTTGGGAAGGATTAATGATGTTCTTATTGTGGTTAACAATAACCTTGTTCCCGTTGATTTTCTCATTATGGACGTTGAATGCCATGCTTCATGTCCTATTATTTTGGGAAGACCCTTTCTTCGAACTGTAGGTGCCATCATTGATATGAGGGAAGGCACTATAAAATATCAATTCCCACTAAAGAAAGGTATGGAACACTTCCCTAGGAAAAGAAAGAAATTACTTTTTGACTCTATTCTTAGAACAAATTATGAGCTTGATGCTTCATCACTTGATATTACTTGATTCGCAATTTTCTGCGCCTAGCTCAAAGGCGTTAAAGAAAAACACTCTTGGGAGATAACCCAATGTTTTATTTCCAGTACTTTTTCTTTTATTTAAGTCTTGGAAGTCATTACTACTGTAATGACCGCTCCTTATCCTTTTTATTTTATTGTTGTGCCAAGAGAAGCCTCTAATTCGAGTGAGGTAAAGATTTGGGGATGTTGCTGTCCTGAAACTGATTTCGGTGCTGCACCGTAAAAATTTGTATAAATTCTCTGTATATCTTTTGGACCTGCGATTTCTTGTGCATATGCCCCAGGTTATATCCACACTTTCGTTAGTTGAACACTTTTTGATTTGAGCAACAGAAAACCCCTCAAAAATTCGACCTTTGTCAGCTGTTCTGTTTTGACAGATTTCTGCCACTATTAGTTTTTGCCGCTTTATCGCTTTATTTTTGAGTTCTTTTGATCATGGAACTTTTGGGGAAGTTGCTACAGTAGTATATACTTTATATGTGGTGGTTTTGGGTTGAAACCTGAAGCAAAAAGAGGTTGATTATATGTTATGCTTGCACTAATGTTGCTAATAGAATTGTGTTTAGTTTTGTATGAAGGAAGTTTTCAAGTGTAGGGATTGGAGAATGATGAGATGAGTTGAAGAATGGATAAAAGCTCAAGCTTGGTGATGCCCATGCATCACCCCAAGAAATATCCAAGAAGTACAAGCGTCAAAGCTTGGGGATGCCCCCGAGGCACCCCTTCTTCATTGGCAAAAATCAGGTCACCTTTCAAAACACTATATTTTTATTGCTTCATGCACTATGTGTTTTTCTTGGAGCGTCAGTTGTTTTAGTTTTCTTAGTTAGTTTAGTTTTGTTTGCTGCAATAAATGGTTGGACCCCAACAAATTTCCTTTGGAGGAGATGTACTCGTTTTCATTTGCCAAGAACACTCCGTTTTTCATTCTTACAATTTCACCGAGTGTTCTTCTTTTTCCGCTACTACTTTTGGTTTTCGTTTTTGCCTTGATTTGTGTTCCGACCTTGTCATATCTTTTCATCAAGGTGTATTTTTGCCTGTGATCTTTATTGGTTTTCATCAAAAGAGGTGTCTTTAAAAATTTCAAATGGTGTTGGAAAAGAGAAAAAGCTTTATGCAAAAAAGTGGTACAAGAAGGAGCTTGTGTAGACTGCGGCTTAGGCTTTTTCATGTCGTGCTTGATGTCTTTTTGATAGTATGCTTAGTGGTTTTGCTGTAGCATGACTTGTCGCAAATAACTGAGATTGCTTAATGAGCCTTTAAAAAAATCATGCGTTGTTTTTATTGTATGGAAGCATTATTTTGGTTTTCTCCTTGATGCTTTATTTGGGTTGACTTGGCGCATGCTCACACATGTTAGACTCTTACAAAGTCACCAATAGCCTCTATGATCATTTAGTTTTTAACTTTTGATGCCATCTTATGCTTCTTTTAATGTCGCTTTGTCGCTTTGCATGATTATGGCCATTATTGCTCTCTTAGTTGGTCGCTCCCAGTCTTTTGCTAGCCCTCGCCTTGTACTGAGTATGAGCTCTACTCGTGCATCTAACTCCTAAAAACCAAGTTTTGCCAGAGTGTCCACCATACATACCTACTAGAAATTTGCTATTTCAAGTAAATTTGACTTGCTTTTATTTTCTCTTCAAATTAAACTCTTACCAGTGTTATGCGAAAATTGGTCAGTAAAGCTCTCACGAACCAGAAGGCACACTTTACTTTTTCCTGTTCTAAAAAATTTGACATTGTGGTCTCTTATATTGAGTTGTTATGCTTGCAAGTTGTAAGTTGGATTCTAGCCCATCCATGCTGTCATGGGGCAAGCTTTCAACATTGCACTTCTTATTTGAGTTGATATCGTGATCTTTTATTTATGGATGCCCGCGGTGTGAAATGAATTGGGAATCTTGTGGGGATCATGGAGTTTGTATATGTGTTAGGGAAACGCCTGGGCCGCCAATCTAAGCAATGCATAATTCATGGTGGAAATTTGCAGCATACCCATGGAGGACATTCGACGACGCATCTCAAAATAAAAAGCTAAACAAATGGCAAATAAAAGAGATGTCGAGGTGTTCATTGTCTGCTTGTCCTGTCATTTTGATGTGGGCTTGTTCCATGTCATCGGGCACGGAGGTACCCCGTTGGCGGTTTTCGATGATACATATATACTTACAATGACAAGAGCCTTGCTTGGGACTCTAAGTAAAGTAGCATGAGGTTTGGGTACTCGTATTCACGGGGCACGAGGTTTTCGACTTATGATTTGTCAAGCATATGCATCATAATTGTTCTCGCATTAACTCTAACCATTCAAGATGCTTATGATGGGGTCAATGAGAGCTCAAAGCCAGTAAGTAACATAATTTTTTGAAGGTCTATAAAACTTGCAATCACTGCTTCCCTCTGCGAAGGGCCTTTCTTTTACTTTTTTGTTGAGTCACCACCTTCTATCTTTATGCACCATAAGAGAGCATAGTTGTCATTCTGAGTATAATGTGCATTGTCCCAAAGTTTTCATTGATTGATTCATATTGTTGGTTTCACTTGTTCTCAAATTATTTGTATCTAGTCGCCCTCTTAAACTTGAAGGTGTCCTATGCATTTATGTTTTGCTCTCCATGAAGGACAAGCTGAAAACCATTTGTATGTTTTTCCTTATGATTTGAACACACATTTGACTTTCATTGTTTCATTTTCATGATCTTTTGTTTGTGTTCATTTTCATGTTTACAACATGGTTGCTAAGTTCTTATTGTCAAGATTATATCTTCATGCCCATGTTTTAAGTTCTTATGATCCCAGCTCACAAATGCTTACATATATGATCAAGATTGTGTAGGTGCATGTCACCTCAAAAATTACTCTTTTGTTATCACTTACCTACTCGAGGACGAGCCGGAGTTAAGCTTGGGGATGCTTGATACGTCTCCAACGTATCTATAATTTTTGATGCTCCATGCTTGTTTTTACATCATTTGCCTACTATTTCGTTACACTTCGTGGCACTTTTATGCATTTTCCGGAACTAACCTATTAACAAGTCGCCATAGTGCAAGTTCCCTGTTTTCTGCTGTTTTTGTGTTTCAGAAGTGATACACGGGAATTATTCTCGGAATTGGACGAAACAAGTTCCTGAAGTCTTATTTTCCCCGGAAGCTTCCAGAGATCCGAAGAGGAGACGGAGTAGGGCCACGAGGTGGCCACACACCAGGGCGGCGCGGCCCAGGCCCTGGCCGCGCCCCCTACGTGTGAGACCACCTCGGTCCACTTCTGACGATGCCCCTTCACCTATAAAGACCCCCCGACGGAAAAAACCTAAGTACCCGATCAATTTTCCAGAACACATCGCGATCCGCCGCCGCCGTCGACCCGAAGATCGGGAGGGTCCAGAAGCTCTTCCCGGCACCCTGCCAGAGAGGGGAATCTCCACCGGAGGTCTTCTTCATCGCCATGCTTACCTCCGGAGCGATGAGTGAGTAGTCTACCTTGGACTATGGGTCCATAGCAGTAGCTAGATGGTTGTCTCCTCCACTATGTGCTTCATGTTTAGATCTCATGAGCTGCCCTACATGATTGAGATCACCGTTATGTAATTCTACATGTTTGGTTTGTTGGGATCCGATGAATATTGGTGTTATGATTGAGTTGCTATACTGAAATATATCTTATGTTATCTCTATGTTGTTTATGATCTTGCATGCTCTCCGTTGTTAGTAGCTATCTTGGCCGAGTAGTTGCTAGTGACTCCAAGAGGGGGTATTTATGCTCGATAGTGGGTTCATGCCTCTATTTAATCTGGGGGAGTGACAGAAACCTCTAAGGTTGTAGATGTGCTATTGCTACTAGGGAGAAAACAACATTCATATGCTCAAGGGCATATGCTTTGTTTACATTACACACTTTGCTAAATGCAATTATCTGTTGTTCGCAACTTAATACTCATGGGGTGTTCGGATGATATCCCCGTGAGTGGATTATTAGTCATAGATGCAGTTGGATGGCGGTCTATGTATTTTGTTGTAATGCCCAGAGTAAATCGCATAGTGATCTTCTTGACATATCACGTTTATCTTTATTCTATCAATTGCCCAACTGTAATTTGTTTACCCAGCATGTGTTATTTATCTTATGGAGAGACACCACTAGTGAATTGTGGACCCCGGTCCTATTTCCATCATATTGCTATCACCTGTTTACTTTACTCGCACTGTTTACTTTACTCGCATACTTCTACTATTTTCCACTCGATACGCTCATAACCTTTGTTTCAAGCAAACCGGTGAGATTGACAACCTCATCGCAAGTTGGGAACAAAGTACTTGGCTGTGTGTGTGCAGGTTCCACGTTGCAGCTAGCAAAGCAAAGCTTAGACGAGGCGCCATATATAAATTGTCCGAAGCTGTCGCTAAGCCAGTCCGCATCACCTTCAGTCGTATTGTCTGCTCTTCTCCTGATCGACATACCTTGGTTTATTAACTGAGGGAAAACTTGCTGCTATCTTCATCAAACCTTCTCTTGGGGTTTTCCAACTGGCCGGTTATTTACTTCATCAACTCGGTAGCATCAGTACTCGCATTAACCGTAACCATTCAAGATGCCTATGATGGGGGCAATGAGAGCTCAAAGCTAGTAAGTATCATAATTTTTGGAGGTTTATAAAACTTGCAATCACTGCTTCCCTCTGCGAAGGGCCTTTCTTTTACTTTTATGTTGAGTCTCCACCTTCTACCTTTATGCACATTCGAAGAGAGCATAGTTGTCATTCTGAGTTTAATGTGCATAGTCCCAAAATTTATTATTGATTGATTCATGATTACGGTTTTGCTTGTTCTTAAATTATTTGTATCTAGTCGCCCTCTTAAACTTGAAGGTGTCCTATGCATTTTTGTTTTGCTACTCCATGAAGGACAAGTTGAAAACCACTTTGCTATGTTTTTCTATATGGTTGAAACACACACTTGACTTTCAATGTTTCATTACTCATGATCTTTCATTTGTGTTACTTTTCATGTTATAACATGGTTGCTAAGTTTTATTGTCAAGATTATGTCTCTTATGCCATGTTTTAAGTACTTTGATCTCAACACTCAATGCTTTACATCGTTGATCAAGATTGTGATGGTGCATGTCACCTAATTTTTTTTATTTTGTTATCACTTACCTACTCGAGGACGAGCAGGAGTTAAGCTTGGGGATGCTTGATACGTCTCAAACGTATCTATAATTTTTGATGCTCCATGCTTGTTTATACACCATTTGCTTTGTGTTTTATTACACTTCGTGGCGTTTTTATGCATTTTCTAGAACTAACCTATTAACGAGACGCCATAGTGCCAGTTCCCTATTTTTGCTGTTTTTGTGTTTCAGAAAAACTACACAGGAAATATTCTCGGAATTGGATGAAACAAAAGCCAGAATTCCTATTTTTCCCGACACGAGACGAAGTCCGAAGATGAGACTGAGGGGCACCAGAGGGCGGCCGCACCACCCGATGGCGCGGGACACCCCCTGTCCGCGCCATGTCATGGTGTGGGCCCCTGGCCCACTCCCTGATGCCGCCCTTCCGCCTATATATTCCCCTCAACGGGAAAACCTAAGAGACCCGATCAATTTTCCACAAAACCTACTGCAAGCCGCCGCCGTCATTGACGCGAGATCGGGAGGGTCCAGAAGCTCTTCCCGGCACCCTGCTGGAGAGGAGAATCACCGCCAGAGGCCTTCTTCATCACCATGGTCGCCTCCGGAGTGATGTGTGAGTAGTCTACCTTGGACTACGGGTCCATAGCAGTAGCTAGATGGTTGTCATCTCCACCATGTGCTTCATGTTTAGATCTCGTGAGCTGCCTATCATGATCAAGATCATCGTTGTGTAATTCTACATGTTGTGTTTGTTGGGATCCAATGAATATTGGTACTTTGCCAGGTTGATGTGCTGAATATTATCTTTATGTTATCTCTATGTTGTTTATGATCTTGCATGCTCTCCGTTGCTAGTAGATATCTTGGCCGAGTAGATGCTAGTGACTCCAAGAGGGAGTATTTATGCTCGATAGTGGGTTCGTGCCTCTAGTAATCTGGGGGAGTGACAGAAACCTCTAAGGTTGTAGATGTGTTGTTGCCACTAGGGAGAAAACAACAATCTTGTGTTCAAGGACATTTGCATTGTTTACATTACGCACTTTGCTTAAGGCGATAATCTGTTGCTTGCAACTTAATACCCGATGGTTGCTCGGACGACATCCGAAGGGTGGATTATTAGTCATAGATGCAGTTGGATTACGGTCTATGTATTTTGTCGTAATGCCCGTAGTGAATCTGATAGTGATCCTCATGACATTTGTACGCTATCTTTATTCTATCAATTGCCCAACTGTAATTTGTTTACCAAGCATGTTGTTATTTATCTTATGGAGAGACACCACTAGTGAACTGTGAACCCCGGTCCATTCTTTTACATTGCTATTACTGTTTTCCTTTTACTCGTTTTATTTACATTCTTGCAAGCTACTACCTTTTACCACTCGATACGCTCAATCCTTTGTTTACAGCAAACCGGTGAGATTGACAACCTCACTGTGAGTTGGGACAAAGTACTTGGTTGTGTTGTGTGCAGGTTCCACGTTGCTGCTGGTGCAAAGCTACATGCCGACAAGTTTTCTGGCGCCATTGTCCGAAGTGTCGCAAAGCTAGCGGGCACCAACCTTTGGAGTTTGGTTCTTTCTCCTACTGGTTCGTTAAACCTTGGTTTTACAACTGAGGGAAGACTTGCTGCTGTGCTCATCATAACCTTCTCTTAGGGTTCCAACTGGGCGGTTATATATATATATATAATTACTACATCAACACCGCACCACCAACGTGCTACCTTGCACGTACTTGACTCTTGACGCATACTCTCCCAGACGACGATCTTGACGAGACTCCCGATGCCACACCTCGGCACCACCTCTCCCATCAACGATCATCCACCTCCACCTCCTTGCCGACGACATCACCCGGTCGTCTCCTCCATGTCGCTTTGCCCAGGGACAATCACCCGCCGCCTTGACCATGGCGGCGTGTTCGCCATCTCTACCGGTCGGTCCGCCGACCAACGATCGCCCGCCCTGAGGCGCTAGTAGGGTCGCCTCCCCAGGGCAAGCTTAGCTTCAAATCTTCGACCTCGCTCTGATACCAATTATTGGAATTTGCCCATAAATCAATCACATGAAGCTAGATGAACACACGCAAAGACTACTTTTATTGCCAAGCGTGTGTATCGCACGCTCTAATTTTTCTTTTATTTCTCTTTAACTCTTGGTACAAAATCTGGTTACAAGCAGCCGGCTCCCTCGTGTATATAAACACGACCAGATCATCTCCTAGTCTAACCAGGACACGAACACTACGTCAAGACATACCTAAAAGCTGACCGACTTCTACAATGTAAACTTTAAGTTTGACTCCAACTATCTCACGGTGTGCAAACCGACCAGCTCTAGGTCGAGTACTCGACTAGAACATGTATTAGTAAACTAGACACTAACTCTAATCTAGCTGGACACGTTGGACTTAATACTTGACTAAACAAGATTATTTCTAACAATATGTAGAAGGATAGGGGGAGAGAGATATGACGGAATATGATGGATGTATTATTGAGCCTCTCGGGCGAGTATATATAGACGTACAGGTAGTAGACTTAGAGTAGAAGACAAGTAATATCTCTACCTAATCTATCCTTAAACCTAACCGACATATATCTCTAACACCCCCCGCAGTCGTAGCGGTAGTGACGTGAACAACTGTAGCGTCGCGGACGGTCAGACTAGAGAGAAACTGAAGGCGTAGAAACCAACGGGATGACACCCCCCCACAGTCGGAGCAGGAGCGTCGTGGACGAAGTTGCGTCGCGGATGCTTGGACTGTAGAGGAAGCCGAGGAGCTCTCATGCGAGGTGATAGCCCTTGTGCCGATGTCGAGGTAGCCGAGAGCGGTGGATGCTGCAACCTTGGTCGAGGTAGCCGTGCGAGGGTTCGCCGTGGTCAATGTCGTGGTCGGGGTTGCCGGTGTCGATGTAGCCGCACTTGAAACCGCGGGCACTTAGTGCACCGTAGAAGGACGGCGATGCGTCGAGGCAGTCGTCGAGGAGAGCGATGCCGAAGTTGATGCAGTTCGAGCCGTCAAGGACGAGGTGTGGCCATGGCTTTGCCAGAACCAGGCGCACATCGGGGACGAAGGCATACTCCGGTTGTGCCAAAACCGAGTACGCGAAGACGAACACGGGGACGAGGCGCTGCGACCAAGCTTGCCAGACTCAGGAACGCGTCGGGGATGAAGGCAAGCACCAGTGTTGCCAGTACCAGGCGTGCGAAGAACGGGACCAGTAGAAACAACTTCACGCCATGTCGGAGAGGAGACTAGCAGAGAAGGCCTCCACGATGGTTGCGAGGTGCACAACGGCAAAGGGTGCCGGTGCAGCCCGCGGTTGTCAGAGCAGACAAGCAGGTGTAGGCGAGAACGAGGCGATGATGCTGGCGATGAAGTCGTGATGGATGTAGACGTAGAAGGCGGCGAACCAGCGATGACCAAGAGTGGTCATGCTGGATGCCTAGACAGGCGAAGAGGTAGTCAGCGGGACCTGCGACGACTAGGAGTGGCCATGCAGGTTACCTGTGGAGGTGCGGTGGTGGTGCTCGAAGTAGGCGAGGAAGAACCCGGCGGCGCGACAAAGACCATGCGCGGACGGCGGCATCCCGTGCCGAGGGAGTTGGCGCGATGGAAGCCAGCGACGTCCTTGCGAAGACCATGCGCGGACGGAGGCATCCCGCGCCGAGGGAGGTGGCGCGGTGGAAGCCAGCGATGTCCTTGCGAGGTGACGGTGATGACCGCGTGCAGCGACGCTACGGCCCGATTGGACGGCGCGGCTGCAGGGCGTGAGTCGGTGCAGCGGCGTGAGAACCACCAGGAACATACATGCCAGAGAAGGCACGTTGGTAGCCGGCGGCATGGACCAAAGGCGGTGACGCTACGGCCCGAAGGGGCGACGCAGCGGCAGCCCGATGCTCGAACGGTGGTAGGCGCTTGCTCGGGGACGTACTTGGCAGAGACGTGCGCCAGATCGGGTTATCAGACCGACGGCGGCGCTATTCGCCAAGTCCTTGACGACGGCACACAGATCGGAACCCGTGGCGTCGTTATCGATGAAGTCCCTGGCGATGACGGCGAAGACGGACCAACGATGGAGACCGCGCAGGCGTGGAGCCGGCAGTGACGCACCGAGGTGTCCCTCGAACGACGCGTCCGACGTTGCCACGCGGTTGGTGAAGGCGAGCAGGCCAGCGCGGAGTCGGCGCCGGCGAGACGACCGCGGCAGCCTACCGAGGTAGGCGCAGCAGCCGGCCAAGGGACTGCGAAAACTGGCAAGAGCCGGCCGAAGCGGCGACGGCGCCAGCGTGTCGGCCGCGATAGCCAGTGTATGGGCGGCCGCCGGTGCAAGGTCGACGCCGAGGTTGGAGTAGAGGTGCTTGGTGGCAGCGACGGTGGGCGACTCAATCCAATCTATGATCGGTAAACCAAAAAGAAAACGCCGGTCAAGCGACCGGCGAGAAAAAGACTGTAGGGAAGCCGATCAACCGATCGGCGGACGAACCCTAGTACGGGCGGCGCGGCCCCCGGTGGAGATCGTGGAGATCGACCTCCCCGGGGGCGGCATGGTGCGGAAGCAGGGCGGCGGCTAGGTCAAGGATCTTGCTGCTCTAATACCATGTAGAAGGATAGGGGAGAGAGATATGGCGAAATATGATCGGTGTATTATTGAGCCTCTCGGACGAGTATATATAGACGTACAGGTAGTAGACTTGGAGTAGAAGACAAGTAATATCTCTACCTAATCTATCCTTAAACCTAACCGACATATATCTCTAACATGCATTATGGGTTTTTCTCTTTTATGCTCATTTTACTATTCCTTGCTTCATTATGATCATACTTGCAATAAGATCTCATGAATCTACTTTTTATATGGAATTAATGAATTGCTTATGTGAAGTGAATGAATGCATTGGTTAATGTTTTTTGTTGATGAATATTAAATTGATGTTAGATGTTTATTGATGATATATGCATTGTCGATTGAATTTGAATGGGGCTCTTCATAATAATGATGCATGTGCAATCTTGAAATGTTAAAACCTGGTAGCAAAGTGTTGGCAAAATCATTTTTGGACGGTCATACCATCAGTTGGTGTAGATATGTATATCGGCATAGCTCTATCTGTTGGAAAACTGGTATTTGGTGTATATCCATCCTACCGTGTCATACTAACCATCGATGCAGAAATATCTATCAGCAAAAACCCTTTGCCAACAACAGTATAGGCGACAATAGATTTCTATTCGCAAAGACTTCGCCGACAAAGTAACTCCCCTTATATCACCTATGACGATGGATTGTTTGACGTTAAGCGTCGTGGTGTAGTGGGAGACGTGTGCGGACGAGAGAAAAAGTGTAGGAACACGCGCTACGGGTGAAGGAGGCCCACAGGGACATGTGGCTCGCCAGGGAGGTATCCGACGCGGTGCGCTCCATCTGTCCGATGGATTGGATCATTTACTATATAAGATTTCTCTATATTACGATCCAATCTCGCATTGTATCTTTTCGGAGAGTTTCATTAATTGTTTCTTGGTTAAATATTATGTTTTGACAGATATCTTATGCAATAAGAAAAGAAGGCGAGGGATATGTATGAATCGTGTCTCACAGATGAATAATTTATAAGAAGCGAAGGAAATTATTTATCTGGTAATTAACACGTAGGAAAACCGAATAAAAAGGTTGGAAGCGCTATTCATCCTGCACCGCAGAAGGCCTCACCTCTGCGGTGATCTTTGCGGCACCGTAGCCGTGTGTCACGTCACTGAACTGGGGCGTTACTAGTTGATGATAGTTATATCTCGCTGCACACTGCACACTGCACACAAGCACATCAGTCGCCTCCCCTGTTCCTTGCTCCATCAGACATCGCTTACCTCGTCCCTGGTTCTCTCCTCGGTAGCAAGTTCTTGGATCAAAGATCTCATGGCGATCTCGCTGGCATGCACCGGCCGGGACCGTCCTGGCCACGAACCCGACTCCGAGGAGGCGATCCTCGCCTTTTCTCTCATGATGCTGTCCCGCGGCGTACGTGAGGAACCTGCTGCATTCCTCGCCGATGTTGCAGCGCCTCCTCCGCCGCCGCCGCAAGTGGCTGCAGCGCCTCCACGCGATCGTCGTCGGCGGGCACCACCGCGCCACAAACCAGCCAGGATTGATTTCCAAGCGACGTGGAGCCGCAGGCCAAGGTCGCGGCGGATCAGAACACGGCGACATTATGACACCGACGTGCGCCTCGCTCCCTTCCTCGAGCCGACTTCCACGCCGCGGCCGACGATGCTGCCGCCAATGCGAGTGGCTGATGTTGCAGCGCCTCCTTCCCCGCCACCTCAAGTGCCTGATGTTGCATCGCCTCCTCCCCCGCCACCGCAAGTGCCTGAGGCTCCAACGCCTCCTTCCCCGCCACCGCAAGTGGCTGATGTTGCAGCGCCTCCTTCGCCGCCACCGCAAGTGGCTGATGTTCCAGAGCCTCCTCCCCCGCCACCGCAAGTGGCTGATGTTCCAGCGCCTCCTCCCCTGCCACCGCAAGTGGCTGATGCTCCAGCGCCTCCTCCCCCGCCACCGCAAGTGGCTGATGCTGCAGCGCCTCCTCCCCCGCCACCGCAAGTGCCTGATGTTCCAGCGGGCGTGGCCCATTTTTTTGCGGGCGTGGCCAATGGTGTAGCGTTGGTACTTACCAAAGTGTCGTCTTCGCCGGCGGTCGCGACGGCCAGCCGAACACCACCTTCGTTGGCCGTGTTTTCCCGAGGACAAGCTCGAGGACAGGTGCTGCCATCGCCGGTAGTCGCTGTCGAACCGCGTCGGGTCCTGGGGCAGGTGGTACCGCCAAGCCAAGCCACTGCTCCGGTGTTGGCAACCACCCAAGCGCGGGAGAATATGGCAGTCGTCGGGCCGAAGAGAGCAGCACCCAACCCGAAGACGACGACCAAACCGCGCAAGGCGGCCAAGACTGTGGCGGCGGCGCAGAGGCAGGGCCAAGCGACGGTGCAGGTTGCGAGCCAAGCGCCGGTGCCGACGCAGAGGCAGAGCCAAGCGACGGCGCAGGTTACGAGCCAAGCCCCAGCGACAGTGCAGGTTGCGAGCCAAGCGCCGGAGCAGAGGCAGAGCCAATCGCTTGCGCAGGTTGCGATCCAAGTGCCGGCGCAGGTGGTGAGCCAAGCGCCGGCGCAGAGGCAGAGCCAAGCGCCAGTGCAGGCTGCGATCCAAGCGCCGGCGCAGGTTGCGAGCCAAGCGCCGGCGCAGAGGCAGAGCCAAGCGCCGGCGCAGAGGCCGAGCCAAGCGCCGGCGGAGAGGCAGAGCCAAGCGCCGGAGCCGGAGCAGGTTGCGAGCCAAGAGGAGCTGCTGCACGAGTGCCCTGTCTGCCACAAGATGTTCAACAAGTCCCGGAGCCTGAACGCTCACATGACATGCCATCCGGACGGGAGGCGGCACCCCTGCGTGTTCTGCATGGGCACTTTCCCCAGCTCCTCCGCGCTTCGCTCGCACGTCAGGCGTAGCAGCACCTGCGGCGGGAACAACCGGAGAAGGCTTGGTCCTGTGGCCGCGGCGGCGATCGCGTGGCACAGCATCGACCTCAACATGCCGGATATTTGATGGGGACGACGGACGGCAGAGAGGAGGACGGGGACGGCGAAGAATTCCGCAGCGAGTTTGTCCTAGCTAGCTTGGTGTGTGTTCCATGCGCGCGGCAGCAAACGTCCGTTTCTGGTCCTCACTATCACAGTATGGCACTATGGCAGTTTCAAGTCGATGGGCAGTTCGCTGTTCATTTTGGTGGCTAGCTTTAGCTTGTTAGTTGGTCTACAGAGTACAGACTGCAATTACATGCTCTGCAAGACATCTATTGCCTTTACATGCTTCAATAAAATTTACCAGCTTTTGTTAATTCAATAAACTAGTATAGGGCTACAGACTGCAATTTTACATGCCCTGCAAGACGTCTATTGCCTCTACATGCTTCAGTAAACTTTATTAGCTTTTGTTAATTCTGAGTTCACTAGTACAAAAAACATTGTCGCTCCCGCCTTTTCTCTAACAGACCCTAAAAAATCTGTCATTGACGTCTCCAGCGGCCACCCGGAAAATACCCGGAGGTGTATCCCTGACAGGCGGCGGAAAAGCGCATATGAGCATATTGTTTCTCATGTGTTTTAAGCCATCGTCGTCAGAATTATTCGGACAAACACTTATATGCGACTGTTAGGCTATGCACTACGTAGGCTCGACTCATCTTAAAAGAGCTCTAAGCTCCCTGGTGTTTACGCCCCTCAGGTTGCTCGGACCGCTTATCGCTAGATGGGCTCCAGCTTTCGATGTGAAACTGTTTTGCTGCTGGTTAGATTGTGACCAGAGAGGTCGGTTTTGTCCACCTTTTGACTTGTTGATTCGGTCCTTGGCGGTGCGTTGTGTGGGATTGTACCGGCTGTTCTTCTGCGTTGGCTGCGTCGTCTCTTCGGTCCTGCGCTCTACGGCCGCCTTTGCTATGTCTTCTTTCTTGTTATCGGCACATCTGGTGTTTGCGCTTCTACTTCCTCCTCTGGTCCGTCCTCTTTCTCTCCTGCCACGCATTTTTCTAACCTGCAGCTCTGTATGGTCAGGCCCGTCGATGGCCATGTTCGAGGTGCTCGACCGAACAGGGCCCCCGAATTTCAGAGGCCCCCAGATCCGCTCTGCCCAGTACGTACATACACGTATTTCCTGTACGTTCAATGTTGCAAAGAAATTGCTACAGGTAGCGATCGAGTTCCAGCGGGCAGGCCCACGTCCTTGGCTACTGCGGCTGAGGCCCGGCGGTACCACACCAATGGGAAACAGGCATACTCCAGCAGCCCACGAATCCACGATGCATGATCGCTTCGGTAAAAAAATAGCACGCTACGATCTTAATTCCAATCGATCTTTCTCGATCCCGATTAAGAACTCCTGCAGGTTTCCCTCGACGCTCGCGTAGTCGCGTTCCGCCGCCGACGAGAGATGTGCGGCACCCATGTGTGTTCAGATATTCCTGATGAGGCGACGAGCATGTGGATCAACAAGGCTCTGATGATCCGTGATTTGCCGTTCACCCGATGAGTCTGTCGATCAGCGATCAGCCGATCAAGTACACGCATATGTATGAGAACACTGAATACGGACGAGTCACACCCGCTACAACTCGTTCATCAGTCTATCTAGTCAAGTAGCCATATTGAATTGTTTTAGTTATTTTTTAAATTTTTAAATTTATGAAACATGATGAATCATGAAAAAAAATAAAGCGTCAATCGGATTTTGAAAATTTCTATGTAAACGCATGATTTCATCTTACTAGTTATTGACTAAAAAATAAGGCCATATTTTAGAAGTCGCACCGGGGCCTCCAATTTCTGGAGACGGCCCTGTGTATGGTGTCCTCCGCCCACGACTGAGGCTGTCTCCGATTAGGGGTAGTACCTGTGGGCTGTGCCTGGTGTTTCTAGATTCTCAATTCTTGCTAGAATTTGCCTCGGCTGCTATCCGTTCATGCCAGAGGAGATGGAGTCGCCGGACCACAAGGGCCCGTGTGGGGACCAGCTGCTGGCGGCGGAGCGGTCGTCCGAGCTGGCGGCGCTGTGGGCGCTGGTGGAACGGGTGCCCTCCGGCGACGTGGACGCGGCCCGCAAGGTGCGGCGTCTTACGCGGGCCTCCGCCAGGCACAGGCGGCGCCTCCGTGGTGGAGCCCCTGGTCCCCATGCTCCGCTCCGGGCACCCGACGCCGGGGAGGCCGTGCTCCTCGCGCTACTCAACCTCGCCGTCAGGGACAAGAGGTGCGCAACCATCTTTACATCCCTCTACTATGCTCATGCGAGGTCACCAACGTGGTTGTTCTTGGATCGATGAAGATTTGGGAGAAGTTCTGGCCGGCTATGTTTGCTGTATTATTTTCGTCGGTGGTTTGGGGTTGTCTACTAACAGATGGAATTTTGTTTGTTTGTTTGTTTAGGTTGCTTACCACCTATTCCATGTGGTTACTAACAGATGGAATTGATTTTATCTTTCACAGCTATGGCCTCTCCATCAAAAACGCTGTCAGAAATCTTGAGCACATCAACGGTGCCACCGGGTCGATGGGGACATAGGGTTACTAATGCCCTACAGTAGCTGCCGGCGGCAATTCCAATCGCGAGCAGCTTATAGCTACCTGTTTCCAAAAATGTGTGACTGTGGCTGTGATTCATGGTTTATTAGTGCCAAGCCCTAAATCCTCCTGAAATTGACCCCTCCTACCACAGCGATAAGTTCTACATCGCCGGGTTCTACCTCCACTGTTTCTCTTCATGTGTGCACAATGCACTTTGTCCCCAAACCCCACTGCTCCATGTAAGATTTCCACCGGTCGAATGCATCAGAAGATTGATACCTTCTATCTGCAGCACTCACGTACTGCGCTTTGTGATGCAGTAGCTTTTAATATCAGAGAATAATTAATACTTCAAGAGCATCTACTAGATGACGATTTGAGAATTTGGTGCCCAGACAGAAGGCAAGATTGCCTGCAAGATTAGTGTGCATATATTTATTTCTAGGATATAGTGGTGTGAATATAGAATCCCTAATGTTCTCTGATTCTTGATTGAAGACCATTTAGTGACTATAACCTGATAATAAGTTCTTATGTGTATGTTATTGTTAGCATCACTTTAGGTCTGCAAAAACTCAAACTTGCTTCTTGGATATAGAAAACTGCAGGCATCTAAGGAAAAACAGAATGCTTACTTGCTGTCGGCCTTGATCAGTGCTCATTATAACAATATTTTTTTGTAGTGGAGCACATGTTGCTGAACGGAAGAAATGGGGCAAGATCATAACAAGCTTCATTCATCCCTTGCAATGTTTTATTATCGACCACCGTTTTCTTATGTTGGAAATACAACGTAGGTTTAGTGTATAATAATAATTATATTACTAGCTGCTTTCTTCATGCTGTTAGTTCTAGAGTTGATTAGGCAGTGCAAGGTCTGCATTTTTCTGAACAGACTGACCATAAATCACGGCTCTCGAGAGACCAGTCTGTCGGACATGATGTGATGTATCTATGAGATATTTAGCACTAGAGTGGAATGCAAGTTAATGATAAGATTTTTTGTTGGGATTCAATTTGTTTCCTTGCTTTTCTTTAACAAGTTCAAATAATTTCCCATGTTAACTAATACACCTCAGGTTACTCTCAGATATTAAAAGATATTTACAAACAAGATGGGAACCAAGAGCTAATCTGCAGTCACTTTGAAAATTTATGATGTCTTATTAATGCATGGTAGTATCACATTCTGATCTCTGTTCATAAGGGGGGTGGGATGAATATATGATAGGTTGGGATTTGAGATCACTGTCAACAAAGACACAGTTTGGATGCATTTCCATTGTGAAACATGAATCAGGGAGGTTTATCAAGTCGGTTAGTTTTATGATATTTGCTACTGATCTTGTTGAGGTTTGTTTTGATTACCATATAATTTTTAAGATAAAATTCACTTTGGCACCGTTGAAGTTGAATGATTACATGATCTGAACCTCTCTCATTGTAGAATCAGCTCTCAAGTATTAGTTCTCATCGTTGTTGTGATGTTTTTTTCCTCTCCCATGTAGTGAGAATTCATCAGCTTACAGGGTTAAATTGGTCTCTCTGTTTCTTCTTATAAAGTTGTTTCCAGCTTTATAAGGTGATGGTAATATGACATGCTTTTAGTAGACGGTAATGATGGTATTATGAATACAAGTGCAATGTGCATTTCATCTTTCTTGCGCTAGACCATATATGTCTTAAAAACATCAGTTGAGTACACTGCTGGCCTATACAATGATCCATTTGTAGAAAGAAAAACATTCAGGCTAAAGCAATTTGATTTCTGTTGTCCATGTAGATGTATCTCTTCCTGCAAGTGTAACCAATATGATTACATAGAACGATATAAAGAAAATCTTGGAAACGTTGCCATCTTCAACAAAATTTCCAATATTTGACATAGCGGAACTATGCTTAGAAAAGCCATTGAAGAAAATTTAAATTATTGTTAAAATGTAGTGTCCTGTGATGGATTAATAAAGTGATATTTTTCTGGGGATGGAGCATTGTGGTTCTCCCTTCGCTTTGCGGTGTGTACCTCTAAATGTTATTATCTGGCGGTCCAGGAGAAATTATCTAGCAAGCAACACCCTTGCTATAGAATTTAAATGCCATTAGTGAGGATGGCGCGGCATAGCGCGCTGGGTCCATCTAGTTGCAAAAGTGTGTCAGATGTGAATAGCTAGCCAAACCTCTACTATGTATTGAATCGCATCAAATAGTAGCAGTGGGACCTAGCCTGGTACAAAAGCTCCCCTCTCTCCTCTATATTTACGTGGATTATCTATGCATGCATGCAATTCCTTTTCTATTGGTATGAGTCTAATCAACAACATGAGTCGCTTTTCTTGTGAGATCATATGAACCGATGCTCCACTATGTATTGAACCGGTTCAAAGAGAGCTATGATTCGCTTTTGGTATACATAGTGGATGGTCTTAGGACATTTCCATTGACCCAACGCAAATTAAATCTAAATCATGTCTAATTTGCTCTTTGAGTGGCCCGCTCCCATGAGGGGCGAACCAAACCCTAGCGCCGCCAGCCGCCCCTCCTCCCTCCCTCACCGCTGCCGGAGGGGGTCAACGGGCAAAGTCCCGGGGGCACAGGTGGTGGCGGGGGTTTCTTCTCACCCTCGCACGGTGGTGGGGGCGTGGGCTGCTGCGGTCGGCGGGGGCGCAATGCTGGTCGTGGGGCGCGGCGGCGTGGCTACTCGGCGGCGGCGCGGTGGCTGTGTGATCTTGGGCGCGCTCACAGCGGTGGCTGTGCCCTTCGGCGCGGTGTCGGCGGGTGACGCGAGCTGGGTCACATTGACTGTTGCAGATCTGGAGCGTCTTTGTCATGGGGGCTGTAACAGCCTCGGTGGTTGTCGACGGCGGTGCTCTGGCCTTGAGGAGGTTCTCAGGAGGGGGACGGGTGCCGTGCGGTTTCTGGCCGCCATGAGTCTTGGATAATCATTCAAGTAGTCAGTCCATGAGTGGGACAATTCTTTATCAAAGATTTCATTCTTTCCCAAGCTTGAGCAACATGTTCATTATCAAACTGTTTAAACTTCATAATATCACTTCTCAAAGATATAATCTTAGCAGGAGGATAATATTTTCCAATAAAAGCATCCTTGCACTTAACCCATGAATCAATACTATTTCTAGGCAAAGATAGCAACCAATCCTTAGCTCTTCCTCTTAAAGAGAAAGGAAACAACTTAAGCTTAATAATATCACCATCTACATACTTATACTTTTGCATCTCACATAGCTCAAAAAAATTGTTGAGATGAGCTGCAGCATCATCAGTACTAACACCAGAAAATTGCTCTTTCATAACAAGATTTAACAAAGCAGGTTTAATCTCATAAAAATTTGCCTCAGGAGCAGGTGGCGCAATAGGAGTGCAGATGAAATCATTGTTGTTTGTGCTAGTAAAGTCACACAACTTAGTGTTCTCAGGAGTACTCATTCTAGCAAGACTAAAAGCACACAAGCAAACATAACAACTATAAAGGAACTTTTTTTTTGTATTTTTGATAAAAAAGATGCAAGCAAAAATAAAGTAAAGAAAGTAAGCAAAACAATAACAAAGCAAAAGATTGGAAGCGAGAGACTCCCCTTGCAGAAATCCTCTTTCTCCCCGGCAACGGCGCCAGAAAAATGCTTGATTGGTGGTGCTGGCCACCCAGTTGGGAACCCCAAGAGGAAGGTATGATGAGCACAGCGGCAAGTTTCCCTCAGTATGAAACCAAGGTTTAATCGAACCAGTAGGAGAAAGAACCAACTTCCAAAGGTTGATGCTATGTGGCTTGGCGACGGCTCCAGACAATTTATATATGGCGCCTTATCTGGGGCGTAGCTTTGCACCAGCAGCAATGTGGAACCTACACACAACACAACCAAAGTACTTTTCCCCAACTAGCAGTGAGGTTGTCAATCTCACCGGTTTGCTGTAAACAAAGGATTAAACGTATCGTGTGGTAAAAGATATTTGTTTGCAAGAAAGTAAATAATGCTTGTAGAAAGTAAACGGTAATATGAATGTAAAAGAATTGACCGGGGTCCACAGTTCACTAGAGGTGTCTCTCCATAAAGATAAATAACATGGTGGGTGAACAAATTACAGTTGGGCAATTGACAGAATAAAGAATGCAAACAATGCATGTACATGTCATGAGGATCACTATGAGATTCACTTGGGCACTACAACATAATACATAGACCGTAATCCAACTGCATCCATGACTAATAATCCACATGCCGGATATCATCCGAACAACTGTTGGGTATTAAGTTGTAAGCAACAAATTATCGCCTTAAGCAAAGTTTGTAATGTAAACAATACAAATGTCCTTGAACACAAGATTGTTGTTTTCTCCCTAGTAGCAACAACACATCTACAACCTTAGAAGTTGTTGTCACTCTCCCAGATTACTAGAGGCATGAACCCACTATCGAGCATAAATACTCCCTCTTGGAGTCACTAGCATCTACTCAGCCAAGATATCTACTAGCAATGGAGAGCATGCAAGATCATAAACAACATAGAGATGATAAATCACAAATCAACTTGACATAGTACTCAATTTTCATCGGATCCCAATAAACACAATATGTAGAATTACATAACGATGATCTTGATCATGATAGGCAGCTCACAAGATCTAACATGAAGCACATGGAGGAGAAGACATCCATCTAGCTACTGCTATGGACCAGTAGTCCAAGGTAGACTACTCACACATCACTCTGAAGGCAGGCATGGTGATGAAGAAGGCTGCTAGTGGTGATTCCCCTCTCCGGTAGGGTGCCAGGAAGAGTTTCTGGACCCTCCCGATCTCGCATCGATGATGGCGGCGGCTTGCAGTATGTTTTCTGGAAAAGAGTTTGGGCCCCTAGGGTTTTCTTGTTGAGGAGAATATATAGGCGGAAGGGCGATGTCAGGGGATGGACCAGGCGGTCACACCCCTTGGTGGCGCGGCCTGGCCCTGGCTCGCGACACCATAGAGTGTGGCTGGCCTCTGGTCCACCCCCTCCTCTCCTTTGGACTCCGTCTTTGTGTCAGGTAATTAGGGACTTTAGCTTTTGTTTCATCCAATTCCGAGAATATTTCTTGTGTAACTTTTCTGAAACACAAAAATAGCAGAAAACAGGGAATTGGCACTGTGGCATCTCGTTAATAGGTTAGTTCCAGAAAATGCATAAAAACGCCACGAAGTGTGAACAAAACACAAAGAAAATGGTGCATAAAAAAGCATGGAGCATCAAAAATTATAGATACATTTGAGATGTATCAGGTGTCTATTCACAAACTTGGGCATCCAGTATTCCTCAAGGGCTGCTTGAGTATAACTTTGCTCCATTGTAGAGCTTCAATCCAACCAGGTAGTTTGTTGAACTACTTTGGACACTGAAGAGTCACTCTTTGGGTCAATCAGAAGACAAGTTAGAGTGATCTCTAGTCTTCATTTCATCCTCTTAGCCGACATTCTTGGTGGTCCTTCATCGTACGGTTCATTCTCCTGCAACCACTCGAAGCTCTCATGGTTGGTAAGACTTCTTCCATTGCAAGTCTTCTTCAACGGTAAGCTTATGGTTCATCCTCACCGTATTCCTACGTTTTTGCCACACTGGCTTATTAAGGGTATATTATCTTATCCTCTGAAGGTTCAATCTTAACAATCTCGTCTCTTTTGTAGATATGTCTCTACAGATTAACCATTCCTCATAACAAGAGTGAACGATATGAGTAGTCATCATGGGGGCCAATCCATGTCGCACCCAATCATTACCTTGTATTTGGTTTGGTGCTTCTTGATACGTCTCAAACGTATCTATAATTTTTGATGCTCCATGCTTGTTTTGACACCATTTTCCTGGTGTTTCATTACACTTCATGGCGTTTTTATGCGATTTCTGGAACTAACCTATTGACAAGATGCCACAGTGCCAGTTCCTTGCTTTCTGCTATTTTTGTGTTTCAGAAAAGCTACACAGGAAATATTCTCAGAATTGGATGAAACAAGTTCAGAAACTCCTATTTTTCCCGGACGAAGGACGAAGACCGAACGAGAGCCGGAGGGGGGCCAGAGGCTGGCCACACCACAGGGGGGCGCAACCCAGCCCCTGGCCGCGCCCACCCATGGTGAGGCCACCCTGGTCCACCTCTGACGACGCCCCTTCGCCTATAAGAAGCCTCCCGACGGAAAGCCCTAAAAACAATCGGCGTTTTTCCCAGAACAGTTCCGCAGTGCTGCCGCTGTTGAAGACAAATTTCGGGGGACAGAAGTCTCTGTTCCGGCACCCTGCCGGGACAAGGAAGTGCCCCCAGAGCCATCTCCATCGGTCTCCATCGCCGTCTCCGCCATCTCCATCAACCTTGCTGTCTCCTATGATGAGAAGGGAGTAGTTCTCCCCCGGGGCTGAGGGCTCTACCGGTAGCTATGTGGTTCACCTCTCTCCCCCATGATGTGATCTTTATGTGATCGTGAGCTTTGTATCTAGTTGAATTGGTAGATGTTATTATTCAGATATTATGCTACTCCCGTGCTTTATTATTGTAATCTCCAGAGATACCTTGTATCATGGTGTGAAGTGACTAGTGTGCGCATCATGTGTATCTTTTTGGTTAATGTCTCTATGAATTGTTGGTGTTTGTTGGAACCATCTAGTGCATTCATGGTGATAGTGTGGGACAATCTAGTTTGGGAAAATACGGACTTTGAGGAGTGCTTCGTAGCCCTACGCATGATTAGTGTTTGTTATGCATTGGAGAATTGTTTTGAGTTGCATATTGATGTTAGTATCTATTGGTTCAATTATGTTATATTTGTTGGGAGTGTGTCCACTAGTGAAAGTATGATCCCTAGGCCTTGTTTTCAAGCATTGCACATCGTTTCTTTTCAGTTTTGTTACATGTTTGCTTGCAGCGATATTTATTTCGGATTATATTTACTACTTATAATCATCACTACTACTTGTATTTCACTATCTCTTCGCCGAACTAGTGCACCTATACATCTGACAAGTGTATTGGGTGTGTTGGGGACACAAGAGACTTTCTGTATCGTAATTGCATGGTTGTTTGAGAGGGATAGCTTTGACCTCTTCCTCCCTGAGTTCGATAAACCTTGGGTGATCCACTTAAGGGAAACTTGCTGCTGTTCTACAAACCTCTGCACTTGGAGGCCCAACACTGTCTACAAGAACAGACGCGTGCGTAGACATCAAGCTCTTTTCTGGTGCCGTTGCCGGGGAGGTAAGGTAAAAGGTACTCGCATCTCCTGTGCGAGTGCTCGGAGTTATTTCCTTTAGATTCTGCAATTATATCTTTTTGTTTCTTGTTTTTATTTTCACTAGTTAGGCTTAATGGAAAACAAAGAGTTCTTTAGTATTTTTCCTATGATAGGATATGAAGTGTTTGAAGAGAAAATTGAAAAACCTTTGGAGCTTAATTTGCATGCTAATAGTGTTATTAGTATGAATGCTTTGAATACCGTTATTGCTAATGCTATAGAAAAGTCTAATTTTGGGGAAGCTAGTTTTGTTAAGCATGATATTTTTTAGTTCCCCAACTTTAGTGGAGAAAATTTGCTCTGATGATATTTTATCTCCCATATGTGATAATTCTTATGATGCTTGTGCTCCTCATCCTTTGAAAATACCTATGAAAATTGTTGAGCATGCTATGAATAACTGCTATTTAGGAGATGGAACTGTCCATCCCGGTGATCATTTGCTCTTTATACATGAATTATGCGAGTTGTTCAAGTGTGCAGGTATTTTGATGAACCAAGTTAAGAGGAAGCTATTTTCTTTATCACTGAAGGGCAGAGCTACGGAATGGTATAAAACACTGAAGGATAGCCAACCTGTCGACTGGCAGCAAATTGTACCTCTCTTTTAATCTAAATTCTATCCTTCTAGTGAGGTTTATAAGGATAGGAATTATATTTATAATTTTCATCCACATGAGGGAGAAAGCATTGCCCAAGCGTGGGGAAGATTGAAGTCACTAATGCTCAAATGTCCTATTCATGAGCTTCCCCATAATATTGTTATTAATAATTTTTATGCAAGGCTTTCAGGATATTACAAGGATTATCTAGATGCATGCTTCAATGGCTCTTTCACAAGCAAGGATGTTGACATCAAGTGGAATCTGCTTGAAACAATTCAAAACAATATTGAAGATTGGGATAGCAACAAAGGTAAAGGATCAGGTATAAATTATGAGTATGATTGCATTAAGTCTTTCGCTGAAACTACTAATTTTCAAGAGCTTAGTGCTAAATATGGTCTTGATCCCCAAATTATGGTTAATTGCTTTAGAGCCTTTGCTTCCCATATTAATGTTCCTAAGGGAAATGGGGACGTGTATCATGAACCTTTTAAAGACACTTGCATAGAAAGTGATATTGTTGTTGATGATTGCAATAAACATGCTCGAACCTCTGAAAGTCCTATTTCTTATAAGCATGTTAATTTTTGTGGAGTACTTAGACCTTGTGAACAGAGTCACGACAAAGAAGATTATTGTATCCACCACGGGAATGAAGAAACCCGAATGTGGGATAAGGCTCTAGATGAGCTTGGTAAAAAGGTCTGTGAGCTTTATCATTTTATTTGTGAACTGTGCGATGACAAGGGTCATTTTAATTTTCAATGCTCAGGCCATAATAGTGACACGTTTAATCGAATGAGTACCACGAGTTTGTATTGTGATGACAAGATCACTCTCAATCAGCATGATGAGCTTACTTTGTTTTTGGGGTATGAAGAGTTATATAGAAAAACTTCTTTGGTAGATATGAGCGCTTTAAAAAATATTAGCATCCTGCAGGGTTGTCGTCTTTATTGTGTTAAAGATTGCCACGCAAATACTTACATACAAAATGTTATAAAACAAGATGTTTTGCCAAACTATGACAGGACTAATAGATGTTTCCATCTTATTAATAGAGAGGAGGAATCCTCCAAAGTTTCTTCTGTTGTTTCTGTCAGCAAACCAGATTATGTGGAGAAAATGCCTTTCAAGTCTCTCCCTCCTAAAGGAGAGAGTAAGAAGAGTAAGAAGAAGAAGAGGAGTAAAAGGAGAGAGGAAACGGTATCTTTCCCTAAGCATGTTGCTCCTATTATAGATTATGATAATTCTGATCTTGATGATGTTCCCATGCCTGTTACCTATGTTAGTGATCATGATTGGGAAAAGCACTCTACTTTTGATATTGAAATCCTTTTTGGTACCAGTTCTAAAAATTATAAGGTTAATAATTGTTGTACCATTAGTACTATCCATGTTCCTTCTTATGATGATATGTTTGATGAATATGCTTTGCAAAATAGCTGTTCTCTTGCTTATGATGATACTAAACCTCTAGTTTATGATGGTTATGATGATGAGTATAATATTTTCAATTCACCTACTTTTGAGGAGAAAATTAGTTATGATTACAATATGCCTCCTGTTTTTGATGGTTATGGTGATGAGAATAATTATTCTGTTGGATCTGCTCCTACTACGATTGTTCATGTGGGGAGTATTAATTCTTTTATGCATGTGGCTCATGAAAGGGATGTTTTATGTGATAGTTATGTTAGTTCTATTCATGATGCTACTGAAAGTTACTATGAGAGAGGGAAACATGGTTTGATGGATCTCAACAATATTAAGTGTCCCCTCTCTATGTTGCAAATCTTGAAGTTGCACTTGTTTTATCTATCCATGTTTGCTACTATGAGCCTCGTTGATTTATTTTCTTATAAGATTCCTATGCATAGGAAGTGGTTGAGATTTAAATGTGTTTCACATTTGCTTTTTGATGCTCTCTCTTGCTTCAAGTTCTTATATGGCGCCTTTGCCTTAAGCTCTTTTATGGCGCCTACATGAGCATCTTTTCAAATCACTGCGCCTAGCTCAAAGGCGTTAAAGAAAAGCACTCTTGGGAGATAACCCAATGTTTTCTTTTCAGTACTTTTTCTTTTATTTGAGTCTTGGAAGTTATTACCACAGTAATAACCTCTCCCTATCTCTTTTTATTTCGTTTTTGTGCCAAGAAGAACCTCTAATTTGAGGGAGGTAAGATTTGGGGAAGTTGCTGTCCTGAAACAGATTTCTGTGCTGCACCGTAAAAATTCGTGAAAATT
The DNA here is from genome assembly GCA_007115705.1 of Dactylis glomerata. Taxonomy (NCBI): domain Eukaryota; kingdom Viridiplantae; phylum Streptophyta; class Magnoliopsida; order Poales; family Poaceae; genus Dactylis; species Dactylis glomerata. The sequence goes on from QXEO01000340.1 coordinate 643,512, forward strand.
CTCAGAATATCTTTTTGATCTGAAATTTCTTGAGCATATGCCCCAGGTTATATCCAAACTTTCATTAGTTTTGAACTTTTAGATTTGAGCAACAGAAGATCCTCGAAAAAATCGACCTGTTACAGCTGTTCTGTTTTGACAGATTTCTGCCACTATTTGTGTTTGCCTCTCGATCGCTTTCTTTTTGAGTTCTTTTGGTCATGGAACTTTTTGAGGAAGTTGCTACAGTAGTATATGCTTTATATGTGGTGGTTTTGAGTTTGAAACTGAACCAAAAAGGGTTGATTTACTATTATGCTTATGCTAACGTTGCTAATAGAATTGTGTGAAGTTTTGTATGAAGGAAGTTTTCAAGTGTAGGGATTGGAGAATGATGAGATGAGATGAAGTATGGACAAAAGCTCAAGCTTGGGGATGCCCATGTCACTGCAAGAAATATCCAAGAGGTACAAGCATCAAAGCTTGGGGATGCCCCTGAGGCACCCCTTCTTCATCGGCAAAAATTAGGTCACCTTTCAAGACACTATATTTTTAGTACTTCATATTCTATGCGTTTTTCTTGGAGCGTCAGTTGTTTTTGCTTTCAGTTTTTATTTTTGCTCTGCTTGCTGCAATAAATGGTTGGATCACATCATGTTGGTTTGGAGGGAGACATACTTCGTTTTTCATTGCCAAGAACACTCTAGTTTTCACTCTTATTGTTCAACGAGTGTTCTCTTTTTCTGCTACTGCGTTTAGCTTTTGTTTTTTGCCTTGATTTTTGTTCAGATCTTGTTATATCTTTGCATCAAGGTGTATTTAGACCACTGGTCTATGTTGGTTTTCATCAAAAGAGTTGTTTAAAAAAGGTTTGAATGGTGTTGGAAAAGAGAAAAAGTTTCATGCAAAAAAGTGGTATAAAAAGGAGCTTGTTTAGACTGCGGCTTAGACTTTTTCATGCCATGCTTGATGTCGTTTTGATAGTATGCTTAGTGGTTTTTGCTGTAGCATGACTTGTCTCAAATGACTGAGATTGCTTAATGAGCCTTTGAAAAAAAAATCATGCGTTGTTTTATTATGTGGAAGCATTTATTTGGTTTTCTCCTTTGATGCTTTATTTGGGTTGACTTGGTGCATGCTTACAACATGCTTGACTCTTACAAAGTCGCCATAAGCCTCTATGATCATTTGGTTTTTGACTTGTGATGCCATTTTATGCTTCTTTTAATGATGTTTTGCTGCTATGCATGATTATGGCCGTTATTGCTCTCTTAGTTGGTCGCTCCCAGTCTTTTGCAAGCCCTCATTTTGTACTGAGTATGAGCTCTACTCGTGCATCCAACTCCTAAAAACCAAGTTATTCCAATGTTTCCACCATACATACCTATTAGCAATTTGCTATTCCAAAGTACATTTGACTTGCTTTTATCTATCCTTTAAATTAAACTCTTTTTGGTGTTATGCGAAAATTGGTCAGTAAAGCTCTCACGAACCTGATGGCGCACTTTAAAAATTTGACACTGTGGCTTTCTTATGTTGAGTTGTTATGCTTGCAAGTTGTAAGTTGGAAATTAGCCCAGCCATGCCGTCATGGGGCAAGCTTTCAACATTGCACTTCTTATTTGAGTTGATATCGTGATCTTTTGTTTATGGATACTCGCGATGTGAAATAAATTGGGAATCTTGCAGGATCATGGAGTTTGTATACGTGTTAGAGAAATGCCTGTGCCGCTAATCTAAGCCATGCATAATTCATGGTGGAAATTTACAGCATGCCCATAGTGAACATTCGATGACGCATCTCAAAATAAAAAGCTATACCAATGGTAAATAAAGGAGATGCCGAGGTGTTCATTGTCTGTTTGTCCTGTCATTTTGATGTGGGCTTGTTCCATGTCATCGGGCATGGAGGTACCCCATTGGCGCTTCTCAATGATACATGTATACTTACAATGACAAGAGCTTGCTTGGGACTCTAAGTCGAGTAGCATGAGGTTTGGGTATTCGTACTTCACGGGACACGAGGTTTTCAACTTATGATTTCTCAAGCATATGCTTCATAATTGTACTCGCATTTACTTTAACCATTCAAGATGCCTATGCTGGGGGCAATTAGAGCTCAAAGCTAGTAAGTACCATAATTTTTGAAGGTTTATAAAACTCGCAATCACTGCTTCCCTCTGCGAAGGGCCTTTCTTTTACTTTTATATTGAGTCTCCACCTTCTACCTTTCTGCACCGTCTAAGAGAGCATAGTTGTCATTCTGAGTTTAATGTGCATAGTCCCAAAGTTTATCATTGATTGATTCATGATTTTGGTTTCACTTGTTCTTAAATTATTTGTATCTAGTCGCCCTCTTAAACTTGAAGGTGTCCTATGCATTTATGTTTTGCTATTCCATGAAGGACAAGCTGAAAACCATTTTTATGTTTTTCCATATGATTTGAACACACGTTTGACTTTCATTGTTTCATTTTTCATGATCTTTCGTTTGAGTTCTTTGTCATGTTATAACATGGTTGCTAAGTTTCTTCTATCAAGATTATGTCTTTCATGCCCATGTTTTAAGTTCTTTTGATCCCAGCACTCAATGCTTTACATAGATGATCAAGATTGTGATGGTGCATGTCACCTCAAAAATTACTCTTTTGTTATCACTTACCTACTCGAGGACGAGCAAGAGTTAAGCTTGGGGATGCTTGATACGTCTCAAACGTATCTATAATTTTTGATGCTCCATGCTTGTTTTTACACCATTTGCCTGGTGTTTCGTTACACTTCGTGGCGTTTTTATGCGATTTTCGGAACTAACCTATTGACAAGATGCCACAGTGCCAGTTCCCTATTTTCTGCTGTTCTTGTGTTTCAGAAAAGCTACATAGGTGTAGCACCCTGCCTTATCAAAAGACAGATTTCCTGTGTATCTGTGCCATTCCCTGGATCAGTAGATAGCACCACAGTACAAAATAAGTAATCATTGCAATAGCATCAATATTATAACGTAAATCCAGTTACATAGGTCTTCAACCTTATGAGTACACAGCATAAAGCATAGTAGCAATGAGTCTCCATCTTCATCAAGTGCCACAGGCAGACATGTTGGAATGTAAGCTCGAGATCCTACTCCTGGTTCCTTACTCGAATAAGAACCTGCACGTTTGAATATGCAGCCCCAGAGGGGTCAGTACAACAACGTACTAGCAAATGACACATATTTGTGGCATTTGTGAAAAGACTAAACTACATGACGTCTGGCTAGTGGATCTCAAAGGCTAATTTGCATAAAGCAAGTTTTATCCTACCATTCTTTATAAAACTTTATTTCAAGATTTTAGTTTATAAGGGTCAAGATAACCCCCATACGCTACATATGGATCAAGTATGTAGTTCTAGGCGAAACTCAACAAAGTTTGAAGTACAGTAACCACCACCCCTCGGAGTGTATGGCCCTGAGTCTTTAAAGCATTCAGAAAAGATGATGAGATTCTTCCGATCATTACATGGCTAGAGACTCAATTGTCCATTCCGAGGACTCGGCTAATCGATTAGATTTTAGGGATTTCTATTTTCGTGCCCTCGGGTCCTTAGTTGTGCTCAGTTTTCCCCAGCCGCTTAGTTTTTGCTCAGTTTTGCCCAAGCGCTTGTCTGAAACCCTCACAAGGAGCTCGGACGGGAGGAATCCCGTTTAGTTGACCGTTGGTTGGTGCTGGCAAGTGGGGCCGCTATTGGTGCCCCGCAGTGGACACGTCTCCACTTATCCAGATCATCATGGGACCCACAACTTGTCCATGTTAGCACGCCGAACCCACAGCTTACCCAGGCGACCGTTGCAAAATGGGAGCCCGAGCCAGCCCCGCGCCCATGCCCGTGCCATTGCTTCCCCTTTCTTTCCCCGCGCCCCATTGTTCTTCTTCTCCGCCAGCGGCAGCCCTTCTCCGGCAGGCAGGTGATGTCTAGTTTCTCTTCGACCTCCCGTTCTTCATGGCCGCAGTATGGACCCGTGTCTTTGACAAGATGCCCTGACTACCTATGCCAGGAGCCTCTGAAGCGGTCGATCTGTAAGACGGACGACAATGACAACCGTGGACATGAGTTCCTTGCATGCGAGAGCTTGCCATATAGAGAGGGTGATAAGGTTAGATCTCGCTCCAATTGCTCTATTTTCTCTCGATTTTCTTGTTATTCCCTCGAATTTGGGATTTAGGGTTCACGTTGTTGTTTTCAGATCCTGAAGAAATGCAGGTATTTCGAGTGGATCGATGTGTACGTTCAGAGGCTTAAATTGTAGGAATCAATTGGCGCTATTGGGGAGCATAATTTGGGAGGGGGGACTTGCTATAGAGAATGCGGCGGAGAGAGGAGCCGTTCCGGTTAGGCCTAATGCTCCCAATGCAGAACTGGTGGAAGTGAAGGGAGAACTGAAGAAAATGAACAAGCAGTTAAAGCAGCTGATCGAGTTGAAGAAGCAAGCTAATTTGATGGCTGGTTGTTTTTTTGTTGTATAATTGCGATCGGATTCTTATCATTGCTCATCAAGCAAAGAAGTTGTTACAAGGGATCCCATGTTACAAATCCATTATTCAGTTACATGTACTTGTAGTTGTTTTCAAAGTTAGTGTGTGCATTCACCAAAATTACCAAAAAAAATAAGTGTTAGGGAATATAGGAATGCTAAAGATAGTTGATAATTGTTAGAGGGGTGACAAATAATGCATTCACCGAAATCCCACAAATATGTATGTCTCATGTTTATACCAAAGTTATACCACTTTTGGGACGTTTCAAATAACCAAAACTATATCCCAAACTATATTCCCTAAAAGAAAAGGAATGCTAAAGAAAGTTGATAATTGTTAGAGGGGTGATAAATAATCCATTCACCGAAATCCCCCAAATATGCCAAATATGTATGTCTCATGTTTCTACCAAAATTATACCACTTTTGGGCCGTTTCAAATTGCCAAAACTATATTCCCTAAAAAAAAGAATGCTAAAGATAGTTGATAATTGTTAGAGGGGTGATAAATAATCCATTCACTAAAATCCCCCAAATATGCCAAATATGTATGTCTCATGTTTCTACCAAAATTATACCACTTTTGGGCCATTTCAAATTGCCAAAACTATATTCCCTAAAAGAAAAGGAATGCTAAAGATAGTTGATAATTGTTAGTGGGGTGATAAATAATCCATTCACCGAAATCCCCCAAATATGCCAAATATGTATGTCTCATGTTTCTACCAAAATTATACCACTTTTGGGCCGTTTCAAATTACCAAAACTATATTCCCTAAAAGAAAAGGAATGCTAAAGATAGTTGATAATTGTTAGAGGGGTGATAAATAATCCATTCACCGAAATCCCCCAAATATGCGAAATATGTATGTCTCATGTTTCTACCAAAATTAAACCACTTTTGGGCCGTTTCAAATTACCAAAACTATATTCCCTAAAAGAAAAGGAATGCTAAAGATAGTTGATAATTGTTAGAGGGGTGATAAATAATCCATTCACCGAAATCCGCAAATATGTATGTCTCTTGTTTACACCAAAATTATACCACTTTTTAGTTTAACATTTTTAAATCGTGGAAAATAATGCATAAAGAGAGGGAATATAGTTACATGGGAAATAATCCATAAATGTATGTCTCTTGTCACACGGATCGACTCCACCAACCGTTGATCCACCGACAAAGAGAGAGAGGGGTGGCCACGAAAAGACGGAGAGGGGTATACTGCCCGTTAGATCAGTGGATCAGCGGTTGGTGGAGTCGATCCGTGTGACAACGGCTCAACCAATCAGGATAAGTTTGGGCTTCTGTAAGCATTTGTGACAGTACTTGAGGGCAAAACTGAGTAGTACTAAGAAACCAAGGGCACGTAAATAGTAAATAGACTAAGGGATTCAAACAAAAGAATTACAAAATGAAAAATGTGTGTTTTGTACAATATAATTCTTATTGGGCTACATCAAATTATTTGCAATTCAAATATACATGAGTGTGACAATTATGGCCTCATTTAGACAAACTATGTTTTGGGGAAGATGTTTTGCAAAGGGGTTTGAGTGGAAAACCATGCATCTTCATAGCTACTAGTGATTCTGAGAAGTGGCAATTTGTGGTAAAACTTAATTTATCTATGTTTGTTAAGGTTTCCTAGGTGGCAGGTTGCGTAGGAAGACTCCATGAGTAGGTGCCACTATGTTTTTATTTTTTTTGGATTTTTTTGCGCATGAAATGACTCAATTAGCTATGTTAATCTCATTTGTTGACTCTCTGTTGACCAGCTACTTGAGGGTAGAACTGAGTATATTGCACTTGCCAGTCTAAGTACTCGAGGGGAAAACTGAGTACAGATAAAATTTCTGTATAAGGCCCGAGGTTAGAACTGAGTACACCAAACATCGAAGGGTTAGCCTCGTGTTGCGGTGCACGCTGCAGCCGTGCATAGCGGACGCGTGTTGCGGTACACGCCACCTTCGTCTTTATAGAGCCCCTCTTTCTCTCCCTCGATGCTCGCCCACTCTCTCATTCTCACTGCAACCGCCTCTCCTATCCCATCATCTTCTCCACTTCGCGTCGAAAAACCCCAAAGAAAAAACCCCGACGATGGAGAAGAATGAGATGCCCATTGTCGGCGCTTCCGACGTAGCCACCGGCGCATCGGCCGCCGCCCCCGTCCAGGCCCCCGTCGCAGCTTCGAACGTAGCCGCTGGCGCATCGGCCGCTGCCCCCGTCCAGGCCCCCGTCGGTGCTTCCGACGTAGCCGCCAGCGCATTAGCCGCCAGCGCATCGGCCCCCGCCCCCGTCCAGGCCCCCGTCGATTGGGACCCGTACAAACAAGTGTCGTACGTCGCCCTAGAGAACCCCTACGACACCAGCATCGTCGATGATGAGGAGGTAACCCTTTGTTCCCTTGTTCTTATCCCATTTCAATCCTTTTGTGTTAGATCTTGCGTTATTAGGGTTCGTGTGTTCCTAGTTCAATCCTTTTGTGTTAGATCTTGCGTTATTAGGGTTCGTCTGTTCCTAGTTCAATCCTTTTGTGTTAGATCTTGCGTTATTAGGGTTCGTCTGTTCCTAGTTCAATCCTTTTGTGTTAGATCTTGCATTATTAGGGTTCGTTTGTTCCTAGTTCAATCCTTTTGTGTTAGATCTTGCGTTATTAGGGTTCGTCTGTTCCTAGTTCTAGATCTTGCGTTATTAGTGTTTGTGATTTGCTTTTGTTTAAGATTCAGTTAACTTATGTGAGTAATCAATCCCATCCGGTTAATTTGTGCCGATGATGATGAATATTTGGGCACAAATTGATTCAGGGTTTGGTCAGTGAACAATTGGTGTGTACAAATTTGTTGTGCATGATCTTTGGTTCACTGACTCAAATCCTTGATATAAGTGTGTCCAATGTAACTGAGGCTACCTCTTTTTTTCGTGCCCATATTATCATGCATGATCTTTTGTTTACTCTCTGTTCCATCATCGCTGCAATTGACTCCGTGTTTTTCGATCTTTGGTGCTACGTGACAGGTGCAGAGCAGCGACGTCGACAGCGACGACGAGTCCTTCCACACCAAGACTCGTCACGTCCTCAGGAGGCTGCAGTCCGGCCATTACGATCGCCACTTTGCTCGAGGCATTTATAGGTGCCCCTTCTACAACAGGAGGCTCCGCGCCACCGACTTCAACTGCCTGGTGAACCATAAAGAGTGAAGAGTAATATGGATCGGAGGGAGTATCTGATTGGGTAAAAATGAAGGCATAAAGAAATGAATGGCATTAAAAAACAGAAGGAGAAGCTACTCTAGATTTGCTACCAATTTGGGCAATCAAGAATGAATGAGATCGAGCGAGAGAGAGGAAAAAGGTGCATTGAAAACTGCTAATCTGGGCGAAAGAGACAGAAACCACTCGTGCCCACGTCCCGGACCCACACGGCTCCACACGCTACGGCCCCACACGCTACGGCCCCAGCTCTGCTCGTATGACCAAACACGGTCTTGTCCTGTCCCACGCGGCCCCTTTCTACGAGCCCCACACGACGCGGCCCCACATGACGTGGCCCCACTCGTCAGCATGGAACGGTCAACTGAACGGGATTCCTCCCGTCTGAGCTCCTTGTGAGGGTTTCAGACAAGGGCTTGGGCAAAACTGAGGAAAAACTAAGGAGCTGGGGAAAATTGAGTACAACTAAGGACCCGAGGGCACGAAAATAGAAATCCCTAGATTTTAACACCTTGCAAGGGTTGTGCACTTTCACCTTATCCTTCATTTTATGCCCATACATAAAATGAAACAAGACCTTTCAGAAAAAGCATTCAACCAAACTAGTCTGACCGTACCTCCTATATTATGCTACCACCTGATGTCAGTACTCTTGGTTGAACCCTTAACCCTACTATTTCTTGATAGAGCCCATATTGTCATAAGGCTGCACTGGAAGTACTTTAATCATGGAAGCCTTATTAATCTCTTGAATCCTGAGTGGCCATCCCGAGCAGCATCCCGAGTTACACATCTGTCCTAGCATGTGCCCTAGGACCCACCTACTTCACTTTCCATCACAAACCAATCCACCCAGGTAGTTCATTTTAGTTGAAGTTATTAATTTTATTCACAAAACAACTTTTCATATGATAAAAGCAAAGCATCAATATTCATATATTTTAGCATCCTACCAGGTGGTGTTTGAGGGATAGCTACTCACTACTAGGATCTAGCACTTTGTAAACAGTTGAACATTCACCTATCATGCATACTACTGAAAATCACTAATGCATAATAAAGTAGGTAGAAGATATGTGTGTCACTTGCCTTTTTGAAGAATACGATCTTTCACTCTTCTCTCAACTAAGCACGTAGCTCTTCACACAGGCTATAACACAGAAATAGTAATACATAAACAAACCATACAAACACAATCAAACAAATCAAACAATTGAAAAAGTGTTTGTTAACAATTTAGAATTTCAAGATATTGTGATGGAATGGATATGACAAAGGAAATATGAATTGTGAGATATGGATTTGAGAGCTTAGTTGGGAAAGATCAATATGATGTGATTAGAGAGAGTTGGACTTAAGCAAAGTATAACTGATGAAGTATTTATGCTTTACCAAAGCATGAATAAAATCTTGATAAGACTCATGTGAATTAGATCACACAAGTGTTGAATAGTGCAACAACCATACTATTTGAATAAGTGTAACAACATTTATTCTTTAAATAGCATACATCACACTTAGGCACTAGGCTAGGTTTTGAGAATGCTTGAAGTACTCAATTAGCACATTTGCAAGTTGAATAGTTCAATACATGTGAACAAGTTTAGGTAGGCATAGGATTGGGTATGAATGATTGACATTTAAGAACATAGCTCAAAGGGTTCATTGAGCAACATGGTGTAAGAACTCATACTATGGTATGGGTTATAACAATACCACATTAGCCAAACAAAATCTAGGATTGAGATGAATTCACATTTTACTCAAGTAGCTCAAGTGCAATTTGAATATATATGAATTGGACAAAATAGACTTAGATGAAAAAGATATGGATCAAGGTGATGTCTAGATGATATTTGATAACTAGCTATGATCATGGGGTTTTCTAAAGTAGAAGGAAACATTAATTAGAAAAGAAATAGAATTGATCTATATAGGAAATACTCAAATTCTCATATTAGAATTTGAATAATTGTGAAATGTTTCAATAAAATATGAGAGTGATACTAGGGAATAGCTTGCAGTAAAACAAAGCCACTGCAATTGGAATCATTCTAAAATAAGTTTTAGAATTCAAATTATGTTTAAAATAGTGATTTGAATAGATTTGAATGCACAAAGTATGTGCACATATCAAATTTGATGTTTCTTGATCCTATGATGTTCTACAAGATTAGAGGATTCCAGAGACTACAAATTTGCAATTTTTGGACACTTAGATCAAAAGTTATGAATTAATTAAGTTTGTAGATGGGTTTGATTCAATTTGAAAATAGATTCAAATTTAATACTGAACCTATGAATTATAAGTGCACTAATGGATTCTACACTTCACAAGGATTCCATTGATATATTATTTGTATTTTTCTGAGTTACAGATCAAAAGATATGATTTTCTAAAGATTGGGTTCAAATCTGACTTTAAAATCTAATTTGAATCTGTTTTAAACTGAGGCAGGCCATGTGGCACGTTCTGATTGAACGGTACCGGTTCGGCCGGATAACGAACGTGGACCGCTAGATTTTAAGTGGATCGGAGGGATCAGATCGAACCGTACCCTTTCGCTTTAAGTGATCTGTCCGGGCCGTTCGATTAAGATCTGGCGGTCGAGGTTTGAAAGAATAGGGCTCACCTGATAGAGATAGGGTTCCGGCGAGCTTTCTCTGGCGAGGCGGCTCTGGTTTGACTCCGGCGAGGCTACATCGGCTTCTGGATGACAGTGATGCCATGACGGTGACTAGCACGGCGAGGGGATCTCGGACGTATGGTCTCTGTCATCGATTGTTTCCAGAAGAAGGGAAAGGGGGCGGCTGGAGCTTGGCGTTGGCGCAGGTGACCTTTGGCCATGGTCGATTGCGGTGTTCCGCTGCAGATACGACGAAGAAAACGAGTCAGGGAGGAGCGCCAGAGGAAAAGGAGGGAGATGGGAGGGAGAAGGAGGCGCGGGGTTCACTGGCGGCGGCGAATTTGGCCAGAGGCGCTTGCAGACACCGCGGAGTCCGGCGACGAATTGCGTCGGCTTGAGGGGGTCTTTGCGCGAGAGAAGAAAGGAGAGGGAAGAGGGGGTCACGGGCCTTTTATAGGCGAGCCAGGCGTGGGGAGGGGGTTAGGGTTTGGCGGCCAAGGGCGAGATCGGACAGCGTGGGTGACTGCCGTGGGGAAGAGGGAGTCCAGAGGAGGAAGGGGGAGCTGACAGGTGGGCCGGGGTTGTCAGAGGGAGAGGGAGTACTGACGGGTAGGGCCCGGTTGTCAGCGGGCGGAGGTAAGGGGAGTACCCTTTCGGGTTTTAACCCGGGTGGGCCGTGGGCCGTTTCCTGGCTCAGGCCGGATTCGGTCCCGCGGCCTTTTTACTTTTTCTTTATTCCTTTTCATTTTCTTTTTCTGTTTTTCAGATTTGTTTCAATTCCTTTTGCAAAAAAATGCTTCAAATCAAGTCAAACCATATTCTGAAATTTTGTAAATTCACAGAAGGGTTCAAAACCAATATGAAACAAGTTTTCAAGAACAAAATGCTATTTTGAATAAGACTTCTTTGATTAGCAAGGAGGACTTGCTTGCATAAAATAATAGAAATAGGGTTTGAAATCAATTCTTTCTAAAATAGTAAAATAATAGTTTATAAAATAATAATTGAGAAACACACTCAATTATGGTTTGAAAAAGCAACCTATATTGAATAAAGCAAATTTTGTAAAACCATCCTTTGCAAGCAAAGCTTGCATAAGTTTGAATTAAGACAGAAAATAATATTTTGATTCTAGGCTTTTCTCAAAGAGATCCTTTAAGAAATAATAGAAACTTTGAAATAGTTTTCATAATAAAGTCTTTAAACAAACTCAAAAGTTTTAAATCCCTATGAATTTTCAATCAACACATACAAAACAAAAGCAAAACTTTCCCCCCGAAATTTGATAAAATCTTGGGATGTTACAACAGGAAATATTCTCGGAATTGGACGAAACAAGTTCAGAAACTCCTATTTTTCCCGGACGAAGGACGAAGACCGAACGAGAGCCGGAGGGGGGCCAGAGGCTGGCCACACCACAGGGGGCACGACCCAGCCCCTGGCCACGCCCACCCATGGTGAGGCCACCCTGGTCCACCTCTGACGACGCCCCTCGCCTATAAGAAGCCTCCCGACGGAAAACCCTAAAAACAATCGGCGTTTTTCCCAGAACAGTTCCGCAGCACCGCCGCCGTCGAAGACAAATTTTGGGGGACAGAAGTCTCTGTTCCAGCACCCTGCCGGGACGGGGAAGTGCCCCCGGAGCCATCTCCATCAGTCTCCATCGCCGTCTCCGCCATCTCCATCGACCTCACCACCATCTCCATCAACCTTGCTGTCTCCTATGATGAGGAGGGAGTAGTTCTCCCCTGGGGCTGAGGGCTCTACCGGTAGCTATGTAGTTCACCTCTCTCTCCCATGATGTGATCTTTATGTGATCGTGAGCTTTGTATCTAGTTGAATTGGTAGATGTTATTATTCAGATATTATGCTACTCCCGTGCTTTATTATTGTAATCTCCGGAGATACCTTGTATCATGGTGTGAAGTGACTAGTGTGCGCATCATGTGTATCTTTTTGGTTAATGTCTCTATGAATTGTTTGTGTTTGTTGGAACCATCTAGTGCGTTCATGGTGATAGTGTGGGACAATCTAGTTTGGGGAAATACGGACTTTGAGGAGTGCTTCATAGCCCTACGCATGATTAGTGTTTGTTATCCATTGGAGAATTGTTTTGAGTTGCATATTGATGTTAGTATCTATTGGTTCAATTATGTTATATTTGTTGGGAGTGTGTCCACTAGTAAAAGTATGATCCCTAGGCCTTGTTTTCAAGCATTGCACACCGTTTCTTTTCAGTTTTGTTACATGTTTGCTTGCAGCAATATTTATTTCAGATTACATTTACTACTTATAATCATCACTACTACTTGTATTTCACTATCTCTTCGCCGAACTAGTGCACTTATACATCTGACAAGTGTATTGGGTGTGTTGGGGACACAAGAGACTTTCTGTATCGTAATTGCAGGGTTGTTTGAGAGGGATAACTTTGACCTCTTCCTCCCTGAGTTCGATAAACCTTGGGTGATCCACTTAAGGGAAACTTGCTGCTGTTCTACAAACCTCTGCACTTGGAGGCCCAACACTGTCTACAAGAACAGACGCGTGCGTAGACATCACATCTCGCATTCTAATTCTTGGTCAACCTCACTAGCTTTGACAAAAACCTTTTGGAAATAGAACCAATGTTCTAAATCCCATTTTTTGAAATTTTGAAAACAAATCTATCGTTCCTTAGCTAGAGGTTTGCATAAACTGTCTTATGGCATTACTCTTGAGTTGCGGGTCCTTTAGGTTTGCCATCTCGTAGGAAAGATAATATCCGTTCATCAAAGTAGCTCATTTCTCTTACAAGTCCTTACAACATTTATTACAAGTAGTAGCTGAATATAATTGCTTCCTAGTTGGCTACACTTTGTTGTGTCTTCTACTTGTATTTGCGGCATCCTTCAGTTATCCCAGTTCACTGAAGTCTTGAAACACTCTTCTTTACGTAGTGATTTGAATAGTGTCCCTTCTGTTTGCACTTGAAGCAAGTAATATGGTGGAGGTCCTTCTTCATGCTGTCTTGTCTGTTTGCTTGATTGTTCCTTTCTGGACATTTCTTCGCATAATGTCCGGGCTCCTTGCAATTGAAGCACAACACCATGCTATTGTTCTTCTTCGTTTTGGGTCTCTTTAAGGCTAGAAGATCTCTTACTTCCATTTCTTCATATTCCACTATAGCTATGGGAAAACTTTCTTGTTTTCTCGAGCAATTTCTAGATAAGTGTCCTTCTTCTTCACATGAGAAACAACACTTGGTGGTATTGTTGTGTGCTATTTCCATGACTTTCTTTTCCACCTTCATCTTAGATCTTCTGTCTTTAGGGGTCTTTTCCAGCAATTGGCATAATCCATCTTTGGCTTGTTGATTCATTCGTTGCACCGTGGGGTAAAGGTTACATTCAGCCGGAACATGATTGATTCCTTCACATAGGAAACAAGTAACTTGGGCCATGGGGCATTTCTCAATTGGGTGGCTCGTATCATAGTAAGGGCACTGTTCATGACATTCCTTAAATGTGTGTCCTATTTCTCCACAGATTTTGCAGGCCCGTAGTGTTATCTCAACATCACCTCTTGGTTCCTTGCTACCGAGATTGTGTTGGGGCAGGTTGTTATTAGCACTAGCCAAAATCTGGGACATCATTTGTACCATTTGAGAATGATCATCTAGTACTTGCTACATTCCAGGAGATAATCTTTTGCTATCGCTGTTGACCGTATCCTAGGTTAGTACTCGCATTATTCTAGTATGCACTTCCACCATTCGTTGCATTGCCAACTCCATCTGAGGGTTGTTGTGATTGTTCTGGTGTTGAGGATGCATCTGTTTGGTTTTAGGATAGGTTTTGGACTTGGCATAGATGAGAATAGATAGAAGGGGTCTAAAGGAAAATTTCCTACCCAAACACAGCAGATCAAGACAATTCATCTTACAAGCAAAATCTAACAAACATTCATCACATCAAAGCTAGCTAGTTCAAACACTAACAATCTAGTATGGTCATACCCCAATTTGGTATGATCATTAGATTATTACGATTTCGTTGGTTCTATAAACTAGAATTATTGGTGGTCTATTCTATCACTGTCTTCATTGTTCCATGTTCTTATTTCCACTTCCTCAATGCAGTGCTAGGTGTTGTGCAGTCTTCATATCAGTACTTCTCCAAGTTCTTCATTGGTCTTCCATGTAGTGCATCATGCTGAGTCGATGAATATCATATGAGTAGAAGTCTCATCCTTCTGGCACACTGTGATCTTCTGTCCTTTCTGGATGGTTTCAAGAGTTGGGTCATCTAAAGTAAAAGGAAAACCTTTGAAAAATGATGTGGGAGAGAATACAAGAAGTTTTCGAGATGAAAACAATTTTTATACATATAGAGGCAAGATGAGATAGATTTCATTTGGAAAACCAAAATTATATTTTATTTAATTTTTGAAGGAAGAAAACAAATTCTTAGTTGCTTCCTAGTCTATTCCGAACCTAGGGTCTCGATCCTACAAGCAGCACTATGCTCTGATACCATTCTATAGCGCCGTACCTTTAGAAAAAGGCAGAACTCCTGTGTTAAGTGCTATTCCCTGGATCACTGATAGCACCACACTACAAAATGTAGTAATCATTGCAATAGTATCAATTATTACAACGCAAATCCAGTTACATAGGGTTCAAACCTTACAAAATCATAGCGGAATAACCAAGTGGCAATGAGCCTCCATTTTCATCACGTGCCACAGGCAGACATGTTGGAATATAGACTCGAGATCCTACTATTCGTTCCTCATCTGGATATCCTACACATTTGAATATGCAGCCCCAATGATAGGGGTCAGTACAACAACATACTAGCAAATGACACATATATGGTGGCTGTTGTGAAAAGACTATACTACATGACATTTGGCTGGTGGATCTCATAGGCTAGTTTGCATAAAGACAATTTTATCCTACAATTCTTTGCAAAACTTTCTTTCAAAATTTTAGTTTATAAGGGTCAAAATAACCCCCAATACACTACATACTAGCTAGGCATGTAGTTCTGGGCGAAACTCAACAAAGTCGGAACAATAGCAACCACCACCCCTCGGAGTGCATGGCCCTGTGCTCCTACCTAAGGGTTTCTAGTCAAATTTTAATCATTCGGAAACGGTGATGAGATTCTTCTGTACATTCCATGTCTAGAGACTCAAATTGTCCATAACCGCGGACATGACTAATCGATTAGTTTGACACCCTGCAGGGGTTGTGCACTTTCACCTTAATATTCATTCTACCCATATAGAATGAGACAAGACCTTTCAGAAGGAGAGAGCAACCATACTAGCAAGACCCGTTCCCACCTACAATTCTGCTACCACCTCATGTCTTGCTCACAAGTTGAACTCCCACATCCTAGTTGGTCAAGACAGAGCCCATAATGTCATAAGGCTGAACTGGATGTACTCTAAAGCACAGATGACATGGTAATCTCTCTAATCCTAGGTGGCAATCCACAAGGGCATGCCCTGGGCACACATCCTCTTGAGGCATGTGTCCCAGGAGCCACTCAACCTCGCCTCCTCTTATCAAACCAATCCACCCAGGTGATTCATTTTAGTTGAAGTTTCTTAATTTGTTCACAAAACACTTTATCAAAGTGATCATAGCATAGCATCAATATTTTTCAAAGTATTTAGCATCCTAACAAGTGGGGTATTGGGGATGGCTATACACTACTAGGATCTAAGCACTTTGTAACCAGTTGCCTTTTTGAAGATCACGATCTTTTCACTTCTCTCAACTAAGCACGTAGCTCTCCGCACAAGCTATAATACAGAAATAACACCACATAAACACACCATACAATCCAAACATAATCAAACGAGACAAACAATTGAAAGGTGTTGTTTTAACATTTTAGATTTATTAAGATACTGTGATAAGAGAGATACGACATGATATAGAGTTGAGAGTTGGATGGCAACGTCAAAATTATTTGAAAAGAGTGGACTATCCAAGATATAAATGATGAATCTTTATGCTTCACAAAAGCATGAATAGAATTTGGAATGACTTATGTGAATTGAACCACATAAGTGTCAAATAGTGCAATAACAATACTATTGAATAAGTGTGATAAAAAATACTCAAAAATAGTATAAATTACACTTAGGTATTGGGCATGGATTTGTGAAACATTGAATTACACAATTAACTCATTTGTAAATTAAATTGTTCAATATAGCCAATTAGATTGAATGGCATTAGGTTGTATAGGTATGAATGATATTGAAAATAATGGTGTGTGCATGGCCACAAGATTCTTTTGGTCAAAAGGATTAACTTAAACTAGATATGGCCATGTCCATGTTTAAATTCTTCTTTGAAGAATTCAAACTAGTTTTGGGTGAGATGGTGGTTCAAAAATGATAATGGGTTTGAATGGTTCTAGAAATTTGAGCCATGGTGTAATGTATCTCAACACTACAAGAGTCAAAGGGCAGAATAAATAGAATATAGTATAGCTTACTCAAATACTCAATTTGAATTTGAATAATGTGCACTTGGTCAACAAGATTAGGTGGGCATGAGGTTGGATATGAATGGATGATATTTGAGAATGTGGCTCAAAGGGTTTATTGGACAACATGGAGTATGGATATGTGGTGTGAAGTGTACCAACACCACAAGATTCAGAGAAAATAATATTATTTGGATCATAGCACACTTTACTCAAATGCTCAATTTGAATATGAATACTGTGCACCAGGTCTACAAGATTAGGTAGGCATGATATTGGGTCAAGGTGGTGTCATGATGATTTTGGTGAATAGGTATGATCATGGAACACACTTTGGTAACAGAAAATAAGCTAGATAAGAAATAGAATTAATCTATGAAGGAAAATACTCAAATTTCCATATTTGAATTTGAATGCTTGTGAAGTGATTCAAATAATTTGGGAAGTGATGTTACTGGATAGCTTATAGTAAAACAAAGCTATTGCAATTGGATTCACTCCAAAATCAATTTTAGCACTCAAATTATGATCAGAATAGTGATTTGGATGAATTTGAATGCACAAGGTTTGTGCACGTATCAACTTTGATGTTTCTTGATTCTATGATGTTCTACATAATCAGAGGAATCCAAGGACTATAAATTTGTGATTTTTGGATGTGTAGAACAAAAGATATGGATTTATTTTTGTAACGGAAGGGTTTGAATCAATTTGAAAATGAATTAAAATTGAAAACTGAAACTATGAAATTTTATTGCACCATTAGAATCTACACAATATTAGCTTTCCAGAGACATAAAGTTTGTAATTTTTGGATCTATGGTTTGAAAGATATTGATCTTGCAAGAATCAAATGGCGTCCCTCCCACCCCTCACCCCTCCGGCGGCGTCCACAGCGATCCATGGATCTCACCAATAATTCCCGGCGAGATGTCCCTCTCCACTACCCTAGACCGATCTAGGGGTGTGGAATTTGCTGCTAAGGTCAGATCTACCTTCTCCACTCCTGTTCATCCTCAATTTGGTATCACGGGTTTCACCCTTGTGGTGTCTTTTGGGCGTACCAAATTTCGTCTCACGGAAGATAATGTTAGTTTCGCCCTCCAATCGTGCCTTGGTTGTGATCCTTCCCTGATCCATGTTTCCAGCATTCGAGATCGTGTTTTTCGTTTCAATGTGGTATCCAAAGCTGTGGGATTTATGATCTACAAACTCACGTCTTTCACATGTCCCGATTTCAAATGTTTTTTTCATCTCTGGGGATTTGGAGGTCCACAATGGATCAGTGAACATCAAGCTTGGCTTAGGGAGACTGAATCTGAATGGCATTACATGCCTTCTAGATCTAGATCCTCTTCATCACGTTTACTTACTGGTGCAAACTCAATCCCCGTTCATAATCCTCGTACTTTTGCCGACGTCGTTCGCCATGATCCCATGCGATCCACATCACCAGATCCGACTTCCTCGGACTCCCCCCGCATTTCCCGCCCCGTCCAATTTTCAAACCATGAGTACTTCTGTGTCTCGCTTAGCCCACCATCTCGGACGTCGGCCCAGCCTGCCACCTCATCCAGCCCACCAGCCCATCTTGATGTTTCACCTCCCTGCACTCGTTGCCTTGCACCTGGTCACCTGGCTAAAGACTGCACATCCCAGATTCACTGTAATCGTTGTTACAGGTATGGACACATAAGAAAATCTTGTCTCAGTGCACATCATAAGCAGCTAATCTTTCGCATTAAATGACCAGCCTCGTCTGCATCCGCTACCCCCCCCCCCCCCGCTAATTTCTCCTGCCGCTTCGCCTCCCCATAACCACGCTGGCAGTCATCCATCACCTGACAAAACCCCTCAAACCCCTAGCGATATTGGATCTCCACCATCTTCCCCTGCCTCCTGTGGCTGCGCCGCCGACCACCCTACCGCCTCCATGGCAAACTACCCTTGCAATCCTACCCCTCACCTCCCACCTGGCACCCAGATCATCCCACCCTGCATTCATCATCGTCGCCGCGCCACGCATATCTTTGGTGGCGCCCCCCTGCTCATCTGCGACGACTGGGCGATCGTCGTCCTCAAGCCTCCATCCGACCCTGCTCAGTTTGGTGCTGACGCAGCTTTGATCCGCGACTTCATCGAGCACCAAGGGTATGCTGTTAAATCAATCTCCGGATCTGCTATGGGTGCCGCTATGGTTCAATTCAGCAATACATGTGCTAGAGACACTGCAATTCAGAATAGCCCATATTATGTTGGTGACTCTGTGCTTCGCATTATCCCCCAAAACCGTGGCCTTAATCATCGTGCTTGCACTTTCACCCATGATGTATGGATTATGATGGTGAATTATCCACAAGAAGCTTGGCTTGTTGAGAAGGTCGGGGAGTGTGTTAGTGAGTTTGGGTATTTCTTAGTCTGGAATAGGGATATATCAAACAGAGCTCGTATACTTGTCAAAATCAGAGTACCTAACATGCTGAATATCCCCATCAGTTTGGTGTTAACTGAAAACACTAGTGATGAAGGCGCTGGCCACTCCTGGACTGTGGTGAATTATATTCTTCATGCAAATATATTGGGCGCCAATGGAGGTGATGATGATCCTCTTCCACCTGATGGGGGCAATCCTCACCCCCTGCCTAATCTGCCATTTGGTGGTATCTGGGATGATGCTGATTTTGTTCATGATGTCCCTCCTGCTGATCAACATGTCCAAGCACCTGAGATTCCTATGGTGAACACTTCACCTCAGGCTGCCCGTGCTGCTGATATCCAGCCTATGATTAAGGATGTTGATTCTTTCAATGCTCTTCATGTTATGGTTCAGAATGTCCTTGACAAGGCACCTGAGATTCTCAATGCCATTAATCCCACTGTGATCACTGGTGCCAAGGTTGAATTTGTTGATGTTGGCAATGGAGCTAATTCAGAAAGAAAATGCATGCTAAGAATATTTGTTGTCACTGATGCTCCCAAAGAGGCCTCCTCTGTTTCCATCACTGAGATTTCTGAGCCTGATGATCCTATGCTTCTTGATTCTGCTAGCTCTGCTGATTTTGCTGCTTCTGTCTCCATGAATCAACAAGCACCTGAAACCACTCAGCCTACTAATGCTGATGAGACCACTGTTCGCCGTAGCAAAAGGATTGCCACCATCAATGCTGGATACAAGAATGCATCTGCCAAGGAATGTGCTGAGAAAAAAGAAGCCATGACTGTCAAGAAAAATAAGAAAGGAAAGAACAAATCATCTGAATACACTGCTATGATCATTGATGATGATGCACCACCTCCACCTGAGTTGCCCCTTGGCACCATTCAGGCCATTGCTACTAAAAGTTGCCAAGTCCCTCCTAGTGAGGTGACAGAAGAAGCTCTCACCTCCACTAGTGGCTAAATGGAGATACGCCCACTATCACCATATGCATATGGCATTTTGGGAACATGCCATGTGTCATTATCCTTAGTATACTTATGTTATTGCAGTCCTATGAACAGACTATGTTTTGTAATAAGTTCCCTATTAAACCTCCTGTGGTGTGATTTCCTGTGGTGTGATTTCCATTATGATCAAGTACTCAGTATTATGAGATTATCAGTTGTCTGCAATATCATTGGTCTACATCATTTTCCTACTATGCCCATGAGATGTTTTTTCCTGCTCATGAAATCCTTTTGTATGATATCACAATATCCTGGCACATTCATTATAGATAAATATTTTATCTATATCATATATCACCAAACTCACACTGTTTCCAATGTTAAGAAACTGCAATATTCTTGATTGGAACATCCGAGGTATCAACTCTCAACTCACATGGGATGATATTAGACTCGGAACAGAAGAAAGCTGTTGTGGCATTATTTGTTTCCAAGAGACCAAAAGAGAAACTTTTGACCAAGCATATATCAAGAATTTCTACCATAGGAGATTCAATAACTATGCTTATATTCCCTCCATTGGCAACTCAGGAGGCATCATCACCATATGGAATGGCAATCTTTTCACTGGAATTGTTACTAGTCAAAATTCTTACCAGATTACTATTGATTTCACATGCAATCTCTCTGGTGTTAAATGGACACTGACCAATGTTTATGGCCCTGCACATAATGAAAACAGAGGAGAATTCCTCAACTGGTTATCTAATATTGATACAACACACCTCAAATATTGGATCATCATGGGTGATTTTAATCTGATAAAAGATCCTCTTGATAGAAGCAGACCAGGAGGGAATCATAACAATATGATGAATTTTAGTAGTGCCATTCAAGCACTTGACCTTGAGGAAATTCCACTCAAGGGAAGAAATTACACATGGAGCAATATGCAGGATGACCCTCTTCTGGAAAAACTTGATTGGATTTTTACATCAGCTGATTGGACTAGTGATTTCCCTAATACCATGGCTTTTCCACTTGCAAGACTTGGCTCAGATCACATACCTATTCATATTCAAGTGGGCACTCATATACCCAAGGCTCAATTATTCAGAATTGAATACTACTGGTTTGAATTTGATGGTATTATGGAATTGATCAATAAATCCTGGAATATGGCCCCTATCATGCAAGACTCTGCTCTTAATATTAATGCTAAATTCAAGTATCTCAGAGCTGCACTGAAAAAATGGAGCAGGAATCATTCAAATCTCCACAAAATTATTGAGAACTGCAATTTCACTCTGGCTCTTCTGGATGGCATTGAAGAACAAAGAAATCTTTCAATTATGGAAAAGAATTTCAGGAAAATCCTCAAAGCTCACACTGCTAAACTACTAGAAACTAAAAGAATTTATTGGAAAAACTGAGCAAAAATGAGATGGGCCAAACTGGGTGATGAAAATACAAAAAAAATTCATACAGTTGGCACTCAGAGCTACAGAAGGAATTATATTACATCTATTAAGGATGATGATGGGAACTATATCACAAATCATGATCACAAGGCTGCCATTATGTGGAACTCTTATAAAAATAGGCTGGGCCAATCTAGCAATCTTGACATGAGTTTTGACCTTGATCAGCTTATTACTAGATCTGAATTATCTCATCTGGATGACCCTTTCACTATGGAGGAAATAAACACAGTTCTTAAAGAAATTCCCCCAGATAAATCTCCTGGACCAGATGGTTTCAATGGACTCTTCATGAAGAACTCATGGGATATCATCAAAGCTGACTATATGAGACTGACAAATGATTTCTATTCAGGCAATATGAATTTGGCAAGTATCAACACTGCATATATCACACTGATTCCCAAAGTGAATAATCCAGAGACAATGAAGGAGTTCAGACCTATTTCACTGGTTAGTATGCCTCTGAAAATTATCACTAAACTACTTGCAAACAGACTCCAAAAAGAACTCATTCCAATGCTACATCAGAATCAGTATGGGTTCATAAAAGGAAAGACAATCCATGATTGCCTAGGATGGGCATTTGAGTATCTCCATCTTTGCCATTTATCAAAGAAACCCATTATCATCATGAAAATTGATTTTGAACAAGCTTTTGACAAGGTTGAATTCAATGCCATTATTGCAATGTGCAAAGCACTTGGGATTGGACCTAGATTTCTCTCATGGATCAGAAATATCCTTCACTCAGCCTCTACTGCTATTCTATTAAATGGAGTTCCTGGGAAAAAAATTTATGCAAAAGAGGAGTCAGGCAAGGTGATCCTTTATCACCTTTGCTTTTTGTGGCTACTGCTGAGTTATTACAATACATCATCAATCAAGCTTGGTTAAATGGTGAATTAGATTTACCACTTGACAATGACTATGTGCAAAAATATCCCATTATTCAATATGCAAATGATACCCTTCTCATAATGCCAGCTGATATTGGTCAAATCCAACACCTAAAGACTCTATTACTACAATTCAGTGATGCTACTGGCCTCAGGATAAATTTCAACAAAACCACCATGGTACCCATCAATGTACCTTCTGATACAATGGAGAACCTGGCTAATGAATTTGGTTGCAAATTGAAACATTGCCTTTCACCTATCTGGGTTTGCCTCTTGGTACTACCAGACCAAGTGTGGATGATCTCATGCCATTAGTCTCTAGATTGGACAAACGATTATCAGGAATATCTTCTATCATGACTTATACTGGCAGGCTGACTCTACTCAACACCACACTCAATGCTATCCCAATGTATGCTATGTGTGTGCTTAAGATTCCCATCACAATCTTTGTCCACTTTGAAAAAAGTGGCCGACAATTTTTATGGGCCAAGAAAGAGACTAACAAACATGGTAAATGCCTGGCCAAATGGGACCTTGTATGCAGACCAAAAGAACAAGGGGGGCTTGGAGTTTTAAATCTCAGACTCCAGAATCAAGCTTTGTTGATGAAAAACCTATACAAATTCTATAATCAACATGATATTCCTTGGGTCCAACTTATTTGGAGAGCATATCAGTATAATAATTCAACACCTCACTTTGGTACTCCCAAGGGTTCATTTTGGTGGAGAGATTGTCTCAGCATGATGGATAAATTCAAAGAACTCACCACTTGCAATATTGGATCTGGAAATCTATTTCTCTCTGGACTGATAAGTGGGGAGATGATGACATTGCTGAATTAACTTATCCACACTTACACTCTTTTGCTAAAGAGCCCAACAGCAATGTTAGCAAGGCAATCAATGAAACGAATATTTATAATCTATTTCATCTCCCTCTTTCCCACATTGCTCATCAAGAACTTCAGGAACTCAGGAGTGATCTGGAGAATGCCACTACTGATAATTCAGTGGATACATGGAACTTTGAGTGGAACAGTCCATTTTACTCAACAAAGCAGGTTTATAGACAACTTATTGGTGAACATCATACTCACCCTGTTATACTGGACATTTGGAAAACTTGCAACCTTCCTCGTCAAAAATTCTTTGCCTGGCTTCTTATGAATCAAAGACTAAACACAAAAGACTTGATGACGCATAAGCATTTCTATGTGGAATTCAATGATTGTGTTCTATGCGACAATTGTCCACAAGAAACCTTGATGCACCTTTTCTTTGAATGCAACTTCAGTCAAGCTTTCTGGTGGGCACTTAATATTGAATGGGATACTGATCGTGATCTACATGATATGATATTTGAGGTCAAGAGAAGATATTCAATGGAATTCATCATGGAAATTATCATCACTGGCTGTTGGGCAATTTGGGATCAGAGGAATAATGAGATATTCAATCAAATTAGACCCTTTATCCCAGCATGTATTGTTAAATTCAAA
Organism: Dactylis glomerata; assembly: GCA_007115705.1. NCBI lineage: Eukaryota > Viridiplantae > Streptophyta > Magnoliopsida > Poales > Poaceae > Dactylis > Dactylis glomerata. The sequence continues at coordinate 667,610 of QXEO01000340.1, forward strand.
ATATACTGCTCAGTTATTATGCATAGGGCTAGGCCTAGCTTAAAGGATGGCATGCAAGCATGGCTTGATACATTGTAATTGGAAGTCTACTTGACTTCCACTCTTGTAATTATCTCTTTCTTTTAATAAAAAAATTGGCACAGTAGGGAGTTTTTCCCTACTTTATTTGTGTCAAAAAAATCTTGCAAGTTTCAAACAAAATCTGGTTTTAATTCTAATTTGAAATCCTGTTTAAATAGGGGGCTGCCACATGTCATGTTCTGATAGGCTGGTACTGATTCGGGTGGATAAGCAATGTGGATCATTAGATTTTAAGAAGATCGGTCGGCTCTGATTGGCCCATATCGATTTGATAAGTGGATCGATCTGGGCGCTTGGATCTTGATCCGATGGTTAGATGGAAAGGGGGGGGGGGGGCAAAGAGCTTACCAGAGCTATGGTTCCGGTCGGTCGCTGGTGACGTGCGGCTCAGGGGGTGGACGCTGGCAAGGCTCCGGTGGCTCCCTGAGGTAATGGCTAGGGGAGCTCGGGGGCATGGTCGGCGGGGTCGATTGCCTCCTGCAATGGAGGGGAGGCACGGCTGGGCGAGGTGCGAGCGTTGGTGACCTTCGGGTCTCGATGCCGGGCTTGATCTGCTGTGAATTAGGACGAGCGGCTAACATGAGGAGGTGCGCTAGGGCAAAGGAAGTGGAGGGAGGCCAAAAGGAGGGGGCGGGCTAACCAGGTGGCGCCAGAATTGGCGAAACTCGGTGGCAGAAGAAACGGACCCCGGCGAGAAATTTCGCCGGCCTGGCGGCATATCTGGCTCAGAAAAAGAGGGAGAGGGAAGAGGGGATCATGGGGCTTTTAAGTAGGTCCGAGCACGGTATAGAATGGGCAAGGGATTAAGGCGGGAGGAAATCTCGCCGGCGTCCCTACGTGATTGACGACCGGGGAAGAAGAAGACCCTGATAGGTGGGTCCCACCTGTCAGCGGGAGGAAAAGGAAAAAGGGGTACCAGTTCGGTTTAGGTAAGTAGGCCGAAGTGGTTGGGCCGGACTAGGCTGCCTCGGCCCCTTTCTTCTTCTTCACTTTTTTTTGTTCTTTCTTTTATTCTTTTCTGTTTTCTTAATTCTTTTGTATCTTTTACATTTTGGCTCCAAATTAATTCAAACCAAATTGTAAAATTTTCTAAAATTCGAAACAACATTTTAAGACAGTAAGAAACATGTTTTCATAATTAAACAAGATTTTTAATAAAACTTTATAAATTTGGCCTAAGGGGCTTTATTGCAAATGTCAAATAGAAATAGGGTTATCAAAAATAATTCCTTTGCAATCAGAGAAAATAAAATATTATCTTGAGATTTATTTTCAAAGATAGTTTTGGAAATGCAAACCTTATTTAATATAAAACATTTTGTAAATGTTTCCTTCACAAAATAGCTTGCATAGGTTTGAATAAATACAACCTAGCACTTTGAAATTTTATTTTCTCAAAAGAGTTCTTAAGGAATAATAGAAGGTTTGAATTAGTTTTGTAATAAATCTTTTATATAAACTAAAAAAGTTTTAATTCATTGTGAAATTTCAATCAACAAAATTAATATATTTTTTTATTCCAAAATTTGATATAAAATCTTGGGATGTTACAACGGTAGTGCCGGTCTAGCTCCGGTTAGTACTAGCCGCGGTACTACCGGTCACCTGAGCGGTACTACCGCTCAGGGAAGTTTGCTTTGCAATAGACTTTCTAGGGCGGCAGTACCGCTCTGGTACCGCTGAAGTACCAAGAGCGGTACTACCGGTCCCTAGACCGGTACTATGGCTCAGGGCGAATCTCTGCGGGATAAGGGCATGTGGGGGAACGGTTTTCTCCACCTACCCCCATTCCCTCCCCACACTTTCTCTCTCTACCGCAAGGAAGAACACGAGGAGACCAGCCCCGATCTCCTCCCCCGTCTGCTCTCGAGCAAATCCGATCCGGGGAATCTCTTCTTAGCCCTCTTCTCCGCCATGTCCTCCGGTATGTTGCCCCGATTCCTTCTCTTTTGGCTGCATCAGTTCATACAAGATCTAGGGCAATGTGTTGGAGTTCTTGGTAGAGATTTTTTTTGAGAGTGCATCTAGGGGTCCTAGGAATCATCCTATAATGCTTGTGAACAAATTCTAAGGACGGTAGGTTCCCTTGGGAGAGCTAGAACCTCTCGCTCACAGTCGGTACTACCATCTTCATCCATGGTAGTACCGCACCTAGGGTCGAGCGGTACTACCGCTCCCCCAAGCGGTACTACCGCGCCTGGAATTGTTTTTCACAGGGTGTTATGTCTTGCTTCCTTTGACTCATTCGAGCTTGTGTTACTTATCTCGCGTTCCCTCTTCCTACTCTTTCTCAGGTGCAGGTAGCTCCTCCCGTCCTAAGATCAGGAAGCGGAAAATTCAACGTTTGCGTGATGATGAGGAGATTGTATTCGAGGAAGAAGAAGTCATTCCTCCTCCCAAGTCAAGGAGGCAGCTCTCTTAGGAAGCCAAGGCCACTCAAAGGCAAGTCAAGGAAGCCAAGTTGCGTGCAAAGAAGGTTGAAAAGTGGAGTGAACATGATTTTATAACGATGAGGATGAAGAATCCATACACCCAACCCCAGAACCCTAGGTTGGTACGGAACCCCTACTTCTACACTGCTATGCAAGAGAGGGTGTTCAATTAGTTGTATGGGAAGAAGAAGGTTCGTGATACGTCTCAAACGTATCTATAATTTTTGATGCTCCATGCTCGTTCTTATACCATTTGCTTTGAGTTTTGTTACACTTCGTGGCGTTTTTATGCATTTTCTGGAACTAATCTATTAACAAGATGCCACAGTGCCAGTTCCCTATTTTCTGCTGTTTTTGTGTTTCAGAAAAGTCACACAGGAAATATTCTCGGAATTGGACGAAACAAAAGCCGAACCTCCTATTTTTACCGAAGCTTTGCGAAGACCAAAGATGAGACGGAGGGGGGCCAGGGGCCAGCCTCACCACTAGGGGGCGCGACCCAGCCCCTGGCCATGCCCACCTGTGGTGAGACCACCTGGTCCACCTTCTGACGCTGCCCCTTCGCCTATAAAGCCCCTCGACGGGAAAAACCTAAGGGATGGATCGCTTTTCCTTGAAACATACTGCAAGCCACCGCCATCGTCAAAACGAGATCGGGAGGATCCGGGAGCTCTTCCCGGCACCCTGCCGGAGAGGGGAATCCCTCCCGGAGGCCTTCTCCACCACCATGGTCGCCTACGGAGTGATGTGTGAGTAGTCTACCTTGGACTACGGGTCCATAGCAGTAGCTAAATGGTTGTCTTCACCACCATGTGCTTCATGTTTAGATCTTGTGAGCTGCCCTACATGATCAAGATCATCTTTATGTAATCATACATGTTGTGTATGTTGGGATCCAATGATTATTGGTACTATGTCAAGTTGATGTGCTGAATTATATATCTTAGGTAATCTATATGTTGTTTATGATCTTGCATGCTTTCCGATGCTAATAGCTATCTTGGCCGAGTAGATGCTAGTAACTCCAAGAGGGAGTATTTATGCTCGATAGTTGGGTTCATGCCTCTGTTTATGCTCGATAGTTGGGTTCATGCCACTAGGGAGAAAACTACATTCTTGTGTCCAAGGACATTTGCTTTGTTTACATTATGCACTTTGCTTAATGCAATTATCTGTTGTTCGCAACTTAATACTCAAGGGGTACTCGGACGACTCCCCGCGAGTGGATTTTTAGTCATAGATGCAGTTGGATGGCGGTCTATGTATTTTGTCATAATGCCCAGAGTGAGCCTCATAGTGATCCTCGTGATGTATGTATGTTATCTTTACTCAATCAATTGCCCAACTGTAATTTGTTTACCCAGCATGCTTTTATTTATCTTATGGAGAGACGCCACTAGTGAACTGTGGACCCCAGTCCAATTTCCTTTACATAGCTTTACCGTTTTACTTTACTCGCACTGTTTACTTTACTTGCATGCTATTATCCTTTTACCACTCGATACGCTCAATCCTTTGTTTACAGCAAACCGGTGAGATTGACAACCTCATCGTAAGTTGTGAGCAAAGTACTTGTTTGTGTTGTGTGCAGGTTTCACGTTGCTGCAGGGGGATGACACGCCGACAAGTAGTTGATCTGGCGCCCTTGTCCGGAGTGTCCTGAAGCCAGCAAGCATCACCTTCTTAAGTTTGGTTCTTTCTCCTACTGGTTCGATATACCTTGGTTTCATAACTGAGGGAAAACTTGTTGTTGTGCTCATCACACCTTCTCTTGGGGTTCCCAACTGGTCGCTCATCTACATCAACACCGCACCATCAACAAGTTTTCTGGTGCCGTTGCCGGGGAGAAAGAAGACTTCTGCAAGGGGAGTCTCGCACGCACAATCTCTTACTTTGTTTTTAGTTTTGCTTTATTTTATTTTTTCTTGCATCTTTTTATCACAAATACAAAAAATTAGTTTCCTTTATAGTTGCTTTTATTTACTTGCTTTTAGTTCTGCTAGAATGGGTACTCCGGAAAACACCAAGTTGTGTGACTTTACTGGCACCAAAAACAATGATTTTATCTACACTCCTATTGCGCCACCTGCTCCCTGAGGCAAATTTTTATGAGATCAAACCTGCTTTGTTGAACCTTGTTATGAAAGAGCAATTTTCTAGTGCCAGTTCTGATGATGCTGCAGCTCATCTCAACAATTTTGTTGAGCTATGTGAGATGCAAAAGTATAAGGATATAGATGGTAATATTATTAAGCTTAAGTTATTTCCTTTCTCTTTAAGAGGAAGAGCTAAGGATTGGTTGCTATCTTTGCCTAGAAATAGTATTGATTCTTGGGATAAGTGTAAGGATGCTTTTATTGGAAAATACTATCCTCCTGCTAAGATTATAGCTTTGCGTAGTGATATCATGAAGTTTAGACAGTTTGATAATGAACATGTTGCTCAAGCTTGGGAAAGAATGAAATTTATGATAAAGAATTGCCCTACTCATGGACTGACTACTTGGATGATTGTCCAAACTTTTTATACAGGACTGAATTTTTCTTCAAGAAATCTCTTGGATTCGGCTGCTGGAGGCACTTTTATGTCCCTTACCTTGGGCGCCACAACAAAACTTCTTGACAACATGATGGTAAATAATTCTGAGTGGCACACCGAGAGAGCTCCTCAAGGTAAGAAGGTAAATTCTGTTGAGGAAACCTCTTCCTCAAGTGATAAGATTGATGCTATTATGCTTATGCTTTCTAATGATAGAGCTCATGTTGATCCTAATAATGTTCCTTTGGCCTCTTTGGTTGCTCAAGAAGAGCATGTTGATGTAAACTTCATTAGAAATAATAATTTCAACAACAATGCTTATAGGAACAATTTTGCTAGCAATAATTATAGGCCGTATCCTTTTACCAATGGTAATGGTTATGGTAACTCTTATGGTAATTCCTCCAACAACACTAGGGGCGCGCCCTCTGAGCTTGAAGTCATGCTCAAGGACTTCATCGGTAAGCAAACTGCTTTTAACAAGTCTGTTGAGGAAAAGTTGGATAAAATTGATACTCTTACTTCTAAAGTTGATAGCCTTGCTCTTGATGTTGAACTTCTGAATCTAAAAGTGTTGCCTAATGATGTGAAGGAAAACAATACTTTTGCTGCTACTAATGCCATTCAAGTTAGAATTGATGAAAATGTTAGGATGTTAGCAGAATTGCATGCCAGGTGAGAAAGAGAAGATGAGATGGCTAGAAACATGAAGGTATGTACTATTACTACCTCTAATGATGTTTTTCCAAATTCTAGCAATCCTCTTACTTTGATTGGTATAGAGAAAACTCCTACTCCTTGTGCTAAAAAGCCCAAAACTGCAAAAACTTTTTCTACAAAAAGTGCTGAAATTTTTTCGGAGTATGGGAGATGATAGCTCTATTTCTTTTAATGATTTTGATGTTGATGGCTGAAATATATTTGAAGTTATTTTGTTCTTACAAAAGCTTGCTTTGAGTCCTAATGCTAGTTCTATCAATATTGCTTTTACAAATCATATTACAAATGCTCTCATGAAAATTAGGGAGGAAAAGGTGAAGCAAAAAAGCTTCTATTCCCAAGAAGTTAGAAGATGGTTGGGAGCCCATCATTGATATGGATGTTAATGGTTTTGATTGCCATGCTTTATGTGATCTAGGTGCTAGTATTTCTGTTATGCCTAGAAAGATTTATGATATGCTTGGTTTACCACTGCTTGAAAAGTGTTATTTTGATGTTTCCCTTGCTGATGTTGCTAAGAAGAAACCTTTGGGAAGGATTAATGATGTTCTTATTATGGTTAACAATAACCTTGTTCCCGTTGATTTTCTTGTTATGGATGTTGAATGCAATGCATCATGTCCTATTATTTTGGGAAGACATTTTCTTCGAACTATAGGTGCCATCATTGATATGAAGGAAGGCACCATAAATATCAATTCCCACTCAAGAAAGGTATGGAACACTTCCCTAGAAGGAGGAAAAAAATTACTTTTTGACTCTATTGTTAGAGCAAATTATGAACTTGATGCTTCATCGCTTGATATTACTTAATTTCCACTTTCTGCGCCTAGCTCAAAGGCGTTAAAGAAAAGCACTCTTGGGAGATAACCCAATATTTTATTTTCAGTACTTTTTCTTTTATTTGAGTCTTGGAAGTTATTACTACTGTAATAACTGCTCCTTATCCTTTTTATTTCGTTTTTGTGCCAAGAAGAACCTCTAATTTGGGGGAGGTAAGATTTGGGGAAGTTGCTGTCCTGAAACAGATTTTGGTACTGCACCATAAAAATTAGTGAAAATTATCAGGATATCTTTTTGACCTGAGATTTCTTGTGCATATGCCCCAGGTTATATCCAAACTTTCATTAGTTTTGCACTTTTCGATTTGAGCAACAGAAGGTCCTCGAAAAAATCGACCTTTGACAGCTGTTCTGTTTTGACAGATTTCTGCCACTATTTGTGTTTGCCTCTTGATCGCTTTCTTTTTGAGTTCTTTTGATCACAGAACTTTTGGGAAAGTTGCTACAGTAGTATATGCTTTATATGTGGTGTTTTCGAGTTGAAACGTGAACCAAAAAGGGTTGATTCATTATTATGTTTATGCTAATGTTGCTAATAGAATTGTGTGAAGTTTTGTATGAAGGAAGTTTTCAAGTGTAGGGATTGGAGAATGATGAGATGAGGTGAAGAATGGACAAAAGCTCAAGCTTGGGGATGCCCATGTCACCCCAATAAATATCCAAGAGGTACAAGCGTCAAAGCTTGGGGATGCCCCCGAGGCACCCCTTCTTCATCGGCAAAAATCAGGTCACCTTTTAACACACTATATTTTTATTGCTTCATGCACAATGCGTTTTTCTTGGAGCATCTTTACTTTTGCTTTCAGTTTTCTTTTGTTTTGTTTGCTGCAATAAATGGTTGGACCCCAACAAATTTCTTTTGGAGAAGATTTACTTGTTTTTCATTTGCCAAGAACACTCTGTTTTCACTCTTATCGTTCAATGAGTGTTCTCTTTTTCTAGAACTGCGTTTAGCTTTCATTTTTCGCCTTGATTTTTGTTCAAATCTTGTTTTATCTTTGTATCAAGATGTATTTAGACCACTGGTCTATACTGGTTTTCATCAAAAGAGTTGTCTCAAAAAGGTTTGAATGGTGTTGGAAAAGAGAAAAAGTTTCATGCAAAAAAGTGGTACAAAAAGGAGCTTGTTTAGACTGCGGCTTAGACTTTTGCATGCCATGCTTGATGTCGTTTTGATAGTATGCTTAGTGATTTTTTCTATAGCATGACTTGTCTCAAATGACTGAGATTTCTTAATGAGCCTTTGAAAAAATCATGCGTTGTTTTTATTTTATGGAAGCATTAATTTGGTTTTCTCCTTGATGCTTTATTTGGGTTGACTTGGCGCATGCTTACAACATGTTAGACTCATACAAAGTCACCATAAGCCTCTATTATCATTTGTTTTTTGACTTTTGATGCCATTTTATGCTTCTCTTAATAATGTTTTGTCGCTATGCATGATTATGGCCGTTATTGCTCTCTTAGTTGGTCGCCCCCATTCTTTTGCTAGCCCTCATTTTGTACTGAGTATGATCTCTACTCATGCATCCAACTCCCAAAAACCAAGTTATTCCAATGTGTCCACTATAAATTCCTATGCATGGTATTTGTAAGCCATTCCAAGTAAATTTTCATGTGCTACCTTTCAAAAACCTTCAAAATACTTCTCATTTTGTGACACTATTTTCAGCTCATGGTGACGTAGTGGTCAGATTTGCTATCTTCCATATTGTTTCATTCCAAAAAAAAAGAAAAAAAGAGAAAAAAGAAAAAAGGCACTCCTCCATGGTATGTGAATGTTGGTGGGCACCCAATGGAATCGGTTAGCCATGGTTTGAGAAAGGAAAAAAGGTGGGGAGGAGTGCCAAGCTTTATAAAAGAGCACAAAAGTGCCAATCTCTCTCTCAAAAACTTGCTTCATTTTTGTATGGAAGATAGTAAGAACCCCATTGTCAGTCATTGACAAAGACAACCACCTCTCAAAACCAAATTTTTATCTCTCTGTTTTACAAATGAAAAGTTCTAGCACATGTTTAATCACTGCTTCCCTCTGCGAAGGGCCTTTCTTTTACTTTTATGTTGAGTCTCCACTTTCTACATTTATGCGCCGTCTAAGAGAGCATAGTTGCCATTCTGAGTTTTATGTGCATAGTCCCAAAGTTTATCATTGATTGATTCATGACTATGGTTTCACTTGTTCTTAAATTATTTGTATCTAGTCGCCCTCTTAAACTTGAAGGTGTCCTATGCATTTATGTTTTGCTATTCCATGAAGGACAAGCTGAAAACCATTTGCTATGTTTTTCCATATGATTTGAACACACGTTTGACTTTCATTTTTCATTATTCATGATCTTTCGTTTGTGTTTCTTTTCATGTTATAACATGGTTGCTAAGTTTTTATTGTCAAGATTATGTCTTTTATGCCCATGTTTTAAGTTCTTTGATCCCAGCACTCAATGCTTACATAGATGATCAAGATTGTGATGGTGCATGTCACCTCAAAAATTATTCTTTTGTTATCACTTACCTACTCGAGGACGAGCAGGAGTTAAGCTTGGGGATGCTTGATACGTCTCAAACATATCTATAATTTTTGATGCTCCATGCTTGTTCTTACACCATTTGCTTTGAGTTTTGTTACACTTCGTGGCATTTTTATGCATTTTCCGGAACTAACCTATTAACAAGATGCCACAGTGCCAGTTCCCTGTTTTCTGCTGTTTTTGTGTTTCAGAAAAGTTACACAGGAAATATTCTCGGAATTGGACGAAACAAAAGCCAAACCTCCTATTTTTACCGAAGCTTCGCAAAGACCGAAGATGAGACGGAGGGGGGCCAGGGGCCAGCCTCACCACTAGGGTGCGCAACCCAGCCCTTGGCTGCGCCCACCTGTGGTGAGACCACCTGGTCCACCTCCTGACGCTGCCCCTTCGCCTATAAAGTCCCCTCGACGGGAAAAACCTAAGGGACGGGTCGCTTTTCCTCAAAACATACTGCAAGCCGCTGCCATCGTTGAAATGAGATCGGGAGGATCCAGGAGCTCTTCCTGGCACCCTGCCAGAGAGGGGAATCCCTGCCGGAGGCCTTCTCCACCACCATGGTCGCCTCCGGAGTGATGTGTGAGTAGTCTACCTTGGACTATGGGTCCATAGCAGTAGCTAGATGGTTGTCTTCTCCACCATGTGCTTCATGGTTAGATCTTGTGAGCTGCCCTACATGATCAAGATCATCTTTATGTAATCATACATGTTGTGTTTGTTGGGATCCGATGAGTATTGGTACTATGTCAAGTTGATGTGCTGAATTATATATCTTATGTTATCTCTATGTTGTTTATGATCTTGCATGCTTTCCGTTGCTAGTAGCTATCTTGGCCAAGTAGATGCTAGTAACTCCAAGAGGGAGTATTTATGCTCGATAGTTGGGTTCATGCCTCTATTTAATCTGGGGGAGTGATAGAAACCTCTAAGTTTGTAGATGTGCTGTTGCTACTAGGGAGAAAACAACATTCTTGTGTCCAAGGACATTTGCTTTGTTTACATTATGCACTTTGCTTAATGCAATTATCTGTTGTTCGCAACTTAATACTCAAGGGGTACTCGGACGACTCCCCGCGAGTGAATATTTAGTCATAGATGCAGTTGGATGGCGGTCTATGTATTTTGTCGTAATGCCCAGAGTGAGCCTCATAGTGATCCTCGTGATGTATGTACGTTATCTTTACTCTATCAATTGCCCAACTGTAATTTGTTTACCTAGCATGCTTTTATTTATCTTATGGAGAGACGCCACTAGTGAACTGTGGACCCCAGTCCAATTTCCTTTACATAGCTTTACCGTTTTACTTTACTCGAACTGTTTACATTACTTGGATACTATTATCCTTTTACCACTCGATACGCTCAATCCTTTGTTTACAGCAAACCGGTGAGATTGACAACCTCATCGTAAGTTGGGAGCAAAGTACTTGTTTGTGTTGTGTGCAGGTTTCACGTTGCTGCTGGGGGAAGACACGCCGACAAGCAGTTGATCTGGCGCCCTTGTCCGGAGTGTCACGAAGCTAGCAAGCATCACCTTCTTAACTTTGGTTCTTTCTCCTACTGGTTCGATATACCTTGGTTTCATAACTGAGGGAAAACTTGCTGCTGTGCTCATCACACCTTCTCTTGGGGTTCCTAACTGGTTGGTCATCTACATCAACACCGCACCATCATTTAGTTTGGCCCCAATGCACTCAGTTGACATTGCTCACATGGATAAGACCCCGGTTTACTTTGGTGAGGCCAAGGCACTTTGTGAGGAGTATGGTTTGCTACCTTTGATGGAGTTCAACCATGTGGTTGATGAAGACATTGTTGCTCAGTTTTATGCCACTGTTCACCTCAGCAAGACCGGTGATAGGGAGCTTATTTGGATGACGAGGGACAAGTTGATGAAGACCACTTGGGAGAAGTTTGGAGAGTGTTTGGGGTACCTAGTTGTTGATGATCCCACTCCAGTAGGTTTGTTTCGTGCGCATATTGAGAGGCATCCCATGGCGAAGAGTAATCTTGCTCCTCTCTACATTCCTGGATGGAGTCCTCCAGGTTACTCAAAGTACCTCCTTCAAGTTTATGATATCATGCATCGGATCTATCGGGAGGTGTTCAATCCAAAGGTGGGCAACGTTGATCATATTCATGGATTTATGATAGGTCTCATGCTTCTCACTCATCAGAACAGAGGTTCATGTTTGCAGCTTGATGTGATGAATTTTCTTTGGCATGAGCTCCAGTGGGGTCTTTGTCACAAGAAGAGACCCCCCCCCTTTGCACCCTATATCATGCACTTGATCTGTGTGTGTTGGTCTGAGGACTTTGGTGGTGAACTTCTTGCTCTTCCAGAGATTGAGACTATTCGGCATCCGGTGAAGGAACTTAGGATTAAGTAACATGAGAAGCCTAGGGATGCAACAGCAGCGGCAGCAGCAGCAGGTGGTGATGCTAGGACTGAAGCTGAGGAAGGTGATGACTTTGACACTGGAGATGAAGACTCTATGCCAGAGAAGAAGAAGGTCTGGTGGGGCAAGCTTGAGTCCAAACTCAAGCAAGTCCTTTGCTTTTAGGATTCTCAGAAGAAGATCATGTACCACCAGCACGTCAAGGAGAAGGAGGCTTGGGCTCGCCAGGTTTGGTTGATGCGCCATCTTGGGATGCCAGATATTTCCAGTGGGTCTGAGAAGATCATCACTCCATAGGAGAAGTGGGTGGAGGTCCAGTTTCAGAGATTTCAGTGGACTGCCAGAGATCACTTTGTGTCAGCTGATGATTTAGATGTTGGCACCTCACGTGCTATGGAGTCTCCACAAGATGCTCGCAGTGATGGTGCTGATGATCTTGGTGGATTTGAGGACGAGTCTGTCAAGGAGCACGAGGAGTGATCTTGGTCCCGTGGGACGTTAGCGTCGCTCTTTTCCCTTTTTGGCGTCTTGATGCCAAAGGGGGAGAAGAAGTCTAGTAGGTCACGGGGATTTGCATGGTTGCAGTTCAATTTGCATGGTTGCATTCCATTTGCCTCTGTTGCTTCTCCTTTTGGTTTGGTTTTCATTGCACTTGAACTCTATATGGTTGTGCCTATGGTTGTAAGACTATGTTTGCACTCTACTCTATGGTTGTAAGACTATGTTTGCAGTCTACTCTATGTGAGACTATCTATGTATCGTGCTAACATTTATATGTCTCTAGATGGAGCTTGTTATTCTTTTTCTAACCCATTGCTCCATCCTTTGTGCTATGCTAGGTGTATAAGACCTAGGGGGAGTGTCACTCCTACATTGTGTGTTGTGCATTCAAACACAAATTCAAAATAACGCACCTGTCTAGGGGGAGCTCCGCTTATGTCTTATCTCCTTGTGTTGATTACCTTATGTCTTTATGCAAATCCTTGTTGTCATCAATTCACCAAAAAGGGGGGATTGAAAGGACATTTATTGTCCTATTATGTTTTGGTATTGATGATGTAAGGTAATCAACAAATATAGCTCTTGTCTTGTTTGAATTTGCATGAATTCTTGACAGTTTTCAGGCAAGCAGTAGTACCGCCCTCTAGGCCGGTACTACCGCCCAGTCCGTCTTCTGTGCTGAGCAGGAGCTGCCTGGCAGTACATCTGCGACAGTACCACTCTCTCTTCAGGAGCGGTACTACCGATGCCCAGTATCGGGCCACTACCGCTTAAGGGCAAAAAGCTTGCAGTAATCTTGTTTCCGTTAAGTGGTAGTGGAGCAGTACTTGGCCGGTAGTACCGCCCCACTGGTGGCTGTCACTCCATCGAGACAAGCGGTAGTACCGCGCAGGCGTGGCCGGTACTACCGCTCCTGAAGATCTGCGTCGAGCGCTGGTACTACCGCTCACGGTACCGGGCCTCTACGGCTCGAGGGTGGATTGCTTGCAGTAATCTCACTTTCGTTAAGTAGTAGTGGAGCGGTAGTGCACCGGTACTACCGCAGGTCCCTCAGCTGAAGAAGACGAAGACGTCGCGGCCGGTACTACCGCTGGGCTCAGCGGTACTACCGCCCGCCATGATTTTCAGCTATAGATTCAAGTCAACGCAGGAAAAGAGCAGGCCGGTACTACCACCCCCAGGCCAGTAGTACCGCTCAGGGCACTGTAACAGCCACTTTTGTGCCCCGCCTATAAATAGGAGAGGTCTTCTTCTCCAATGAGCTACCTCAAATATTCTCTCTCCTCCATTAAAGCAAGAGCTTCACCTCCGTAGATCTCTCTCTCTCTAGCCAACCAAATCCTCCAAGATTTGGTAGATTGGGAGAGGAGCCCAAGATCTACAATCCTATCCAAGTGATTTGATTTTCCCCCACCCATCCTCCATGGATCTTGCCTTGTGCAAAAGAGGTCACCTCGAAGCTTCCTCCGTGTAAAATCTTCGTGGTTTTCTTGTTGGGAGCCTCCAATTGAGTTGTGGAGTTGTGCCCCAACCTGTCACATCCCAAAATTTGGAATGTGAAAATACATAAAAATAGAAACCATGTTTGCTAGTCTGGATTTAAAATTTCACAAGGAATTAATTTTTTTTGATTTATCTTAAAGCCTTATTAGAAAGGCCATTTCAAACTTTTATTCCTTGAGGAACTCTTTTGAGAAAATAAGATTCAAAATACCATATTGCATTTATTCAAATACTATGCAAGCACATTTGCAAAGGAAAACATTTTACAAAATGATTTATATCAAATACAGTTGCAGTGCCAGAAGCATGTTTGAAATAAAATTCAAATACTATTTTTAATATAGTTTATTCTCTGATTTTAAAAGGAATTATTTTGAAAGCCCTAATTTTATTTGATCTTATGCAAATAAGCCCTTTGGCTAAATTATAAATTTTTATTGGAAAGTAGTTTTATTTATGAAAACATGTTTCTTACTGTATTAAATTGATAAGTTGAATTTTAGAAAATTTTACAAACTGGTTTGAATCAAATTGAAGCACAAATGAAAAAGTTATGAAATAATCAAGAAAACAGAAAAAGAAAAGGAAGAGAAAAGGAAAAAAATAAAAAGGGCCTCGGGGAACCCTTTCGGCCCAGAAGAGGAAATAGCCCGCGGCCCATCTAGCCTTACCCGAATCGGTACCCTTCTCCTTCTCTCATCTCGCTGATAGCATGGGCCCACATGTCAACACCGACACCTTCTTCCTCCTCCAGCCGCTAATCACGCCGGTGATCGAGCCCGAGCAGTAACTCCCTCCCTCTCTTAATTCCCAGCGATTCCCTGCCCGATTCGATGCCACACTGCAACTACAAATAGCCCACTCCTCCCTCTCCATTCTCCCCCTCCTTCCTCTCTGGTTTATGCTGCCAGGCCGCCACAATTTCTCGTCGGGATCCGCCATGCCTGCGGCCGTTCTCGCTCGAATCCGATGCTCCCAGGTAAAGCCGCGCCCTCCCTCCAACTCCTTCCTTCTTCTTTTTCCTTGGCGCACATGCTGATGCCTCCCATTCCTCCTAACTCCTAGTGTTTCGATCAAACCGCCGACGACCGAAGCCACCGTCGCCAGGAACCACTCCGTTCGCATCCTGCGGCCGCTCGAGGAAGCAATCGGCCACAGGGACCACGCACCCGACTCTAACGTGACCGTCTGCACCTCGTCCATACCTCCACTGCCACCGGCGACTTCCAGAACGCCGACGACGTCCACCCCGAGCCGCTCGCCGCCGGAGTTCACCGGAAACCTAACCCCCTGATACGTCCATTTTGCATCACTATTTTGTATCATAATTTACTGTTATTCATTGATATATTTCATATTTAGAGTTGATACTTATGTTATTTCCTTTGTTTTCACATGTTTGATGATCATTGGAGGATTTGCTGCCGGAGTCAGGATTCTGCTGGAAAAAGGACCATCAAGGGACCATATTTCGAAGATCAGGAAAATTGCAGAAAAATACCAGGAAATTATATTTTCCCAGAAGACTCAGGAAGCCAGAAGGAGTCGAGAGGAGCCAGGAGGGGCCCTCACGCCAGGGTGGCGCGGCCTGCCCCCTGGTCGCGCCAGCCCTGTGTGAGGCCACCCTGGCCCACTTCTGGTC
The DNA here is from genome assembly GCA_007115705.1 of Dactylis glomerata. Lineage (NCBI taxonomy): Eukaryota > Viridiplantae > Streptophyta > Magnoliopsida > Poales > Poaceae > Dactylis > Dactylis glomerata. The sequence goes on from QXEO01000340.1 coordinate 682,793, forward strand.
TCGCCCCTTCGCGTACTTCATCGTCCCCGAAAACCTAAGTCAAGGGGGGGGCTCAGAGTTAGACACCGCTGCCTCTGCGGGGTGGAAAACACCAGAGAGAGAAAAGCGCTCCGGCAGGCAAAAATCTGCCGGGGAAATTCCTTCCCGGAGAGGGGAGATCGTCGCCATCGTCATCACCATCGCACCGGACTTCATCGGGATCATCATCATCTCCATCACTAGCACCTTCATCTCCACCATCACCACGCCATCCCGCTGTAACATCTTGAGTTGGATCTTGTTATATTCATAGGGGAAACTTTCCTGGTGTTGACTACTCTTGTAGTTGATGCTATTGAGTGGAACCGTTGAATTAAGGTTTATGTTCAGATTGTTATTTACCATTATTTCACCTCTGATCATGATCCATATGATGTCTTGTGAGTAGTTCATTTAGTTCTTGAGGACATGGGAGAAGTCAAGATGTTAGTAGTGAATTATTGTTGAGAAATATTTAATGGTTTGATATTGTTATGGTGCTATTTCACTAGTGGTGTCATGTGAACGTCGACTACATGATACTTCACCATTTATGGGCCTAGTGAGATGCATTGTGTATTTGGCTACCAATTGTGGGGTTGCTGGAGTGACAGAAACCTAAACCTCTGTTGGGAAACCATTGCACCAGGGAGCGTAGGATCTTAGAGTTTAAGGCTGTGGTTAGATTTATCTTAATTACTTTCTTGTATTTGCGGATGCTTGCAAGGGGTATAATCACAAGTGTGTATTTATCCTAGTAAGGGTAGTGCGCTAGCATAGGTTCACCCCCATAACACCTATCAAACCAATAAAGACTATTGGCTTTATGAAGCGAAAGCTCTTGATAGAAACTCCCGTGTGTCCTCGAGAACGTTTGGTTATTATAAGTACACAACCGGCTTGTCCTTTGCTGAAGAAAGGATTGGGCCACTTGCTGCAATTGTTACTACTGTCTTTTATTTACTCGCACTTTATTTACTCGTCTTACCAAATACCCCTGAAAACCTGTTTGCTAGTATTTACATTGAATCCTTGATCAAAACCACTCATCAACACCTTCTGCTCCTCGTTGGGTTTGACACTCTTATTTATCGAAAGTACTACGATACACCCCCTATACTTGTGGGTCATCAGGACTATTTTCTGGCGCCGTTGCCGGGGAGTGTAGCGCTATTGAAGAGTGGAATTGGTAAAGGTAACCGTCACTGTGAGTATTGTTTTTATTTTGTCTTTTATTTTTATCTTACTCTGCTATGGAGAACTCTCCATTTGGTTTCCTATTTGGAAACTCATCTACTACTGCTGCACATGTGGATGAACCACCACCGCCACCACCTGCTGAAATTGATCCTTTTAAAATACCCATGAAGATTGTTGGGCGTATTATGGATAACGGCTATTCAGGAGATGGAACTGTCCATCCGGGTGATCACTTATTATTTATACATGAATTATGCGAGTTGTTCAGATGTGCAGGTATTTTACCAAGCCAGGTCAAGAAGAAATTATTCTCTTTATCATTGAAAGGCAGAGCTGAGGAGTGGTATCGACTACTCCAAGATGGTCCATCTATGGCATGGGAGGATATTGTACCTCTCTTTTATTCCAAGTTTAATCCTCCAAGTGAAATTCATAAAGACCGTAACCGGATATATAATTTTTAGCCTCATGATGGAGAGAGTATTGCCCAAGCGTGGGGGAGATTGAAGTTACTAATGCTCAAATGCCCCATTCATGAGCTCCCCAATAATATTGTTATTGATAATTTTTATGCACGGCTTACTCTTCTTGATAAGGATTACTTGGATGCTTCTTGCTTTGGATCATTTACTCATATGAAAGAAGATGCTAAGTGGAAACTTCTTGACCGTATACAAGAGAATGCTGAAGGTTGGGAAAACGACAAAGGTAGGAAGTCAGGTATAAACTATGATTATGAATGCATTAAATCTTTTATGGGGACCGATGACTTCCATAGTGTTAGCACTGCTTATGGTCTTGATTCACAAATACTTGCTAATTGTCTTAAGGCCTTTGCCTCTTATCTTGATGTTCCAAAGAAAGATTGGAACAAATATCATGCGCCTTATAAAGATTCTATTAGTCATTTACCTGCTGCAGCTACTGAAGTTTGTACTATTGATAGCATTGTGCCTGAACCTTATTTTGAGAAGACACATTTCCCTGCTAAGGTAAAAAAGTATTCTACTTTGGTAAGTGTGTCTAATAAAAGTACTAAGAAAGCTGCAGAACCTAATGAGCAAATTACTATTAAGTCTCCTGTAGCTATATTGAAGGATCTTGTTACTAAAGATGTAGGGGATGAATATATTCTTTTTTGTGAAGATGCTTCTAACATTCTCTCACATCCTAAAAAGCATAGGAAAACAAGTGTTCCTGTTATTTCTGTCAGGATTGGAGATCATTGCTATTATGGTTTATGTGATATTGGTGCTAGTGCAAGTGCTATTCCTTTAGAGCTTTACAAAGAAATTATGCATGAGATTGGCGCTTGTGAACTTGAAGATATTGATGTGGTTGTTCAGCTTGCTAATAGAGAGACTGTTTGGCCTCTTGGTATTGTTCGAGATGTGGAAGTTCTTTGCGGTAAGACTAAATACCCCACTGATTTTCTAGTACTTGGTAAGGAGGCTAGTAAAACTTGTCCTATTATTTTTGGTAGACCATTTTTGAACACTTGTGGCGCAGTGATAGATTGTAAGAAGGATATTTTTTTTACTAAGTTTAATGGAGAGTCTTATGAGTTTAATTTTTCAAAGTTTGCTAAGACTTCTTATGAAAATGACACGCCTAATGAAAATTTTCGAGTTGAACAGCTTGCTTCTATTGCTCTTGCTCCTAATAATGCCTTGCAACAATTCATGGAAGATCACGAAAGTGATGTTTTTAGCAAGGAAAGAGAAGAGATTGACGATATTCTTCTTCGTCAACCACCATTAATCAAGCATAATCTTCCTGTGGAGGATCTTGGTACCACTTTGCTGCCTAAAGAAGATCCTGTGTTTGAATTAAAGCCTTTGCCTGATAATCTTAAATATGCTTACATAGATGATAAGAAAATATATCCGGTTATTATTAGCTCTAAACTTTCAGGAAAGGAAGAAGAAAGATTATTGGAGATATTGAGGAAACACCGAGGAGCTATGGGATATACTCTTGATGATTTAAAAGGGATTTCTCCCACTTTATGTCAGCATGCCATTAATATGGAGAAAGATGCAAAGCCAGTCGTGGAGCATCAACGCCGCCTAATTCCCAAGATGAAGGATGTGGTAAGAAATGAGGTATTAAAACTCCTTGATGCTAGTATTATCTATCCTATTGCTGATAGTAGATGGGTTAGTCCTGTTCATTGTGTTCCTAAGAAAGGAGGTATGACTGTTGTGCCTAATGAGAATAACGAGCTTATTCCTCAAAGGGTAGTTGTTGGTTATAGGATGTGCATTGATTATAGGAAGGTAAACAAAGTTACTAAGAAAGATCATTATCCTTTACCGTTTATAGATCAGATGCTAGAAAGGTTGTCTAAGAAGACTCATTTTTGTTTCCTTGATGGTTATTCTGGTTTTTCTCAAATTGCTGTTAAGAAGGAAGATCAAGAGAAAACCAATTTTACTTGTCCTTATGGAACTTATGCTTATAGACGTATGCCATTTGGTTTATGCAATGCTCCTGCTACTTTTAAAAGATGCATGTCCGCTATTTTTCATGGCTTTTGTGAAGAAATTGTGGAGGTCTTCATGGACGATTTCTCCGTCTATGGAACTTCTTTTGATAATTGTTTGCACAACCTTGATAAAGTTTTGCAGAGATGTGAGGAAACTAACCTTGTTCTTAATTGGGAGAAATGCCACTTTATGGTAAATGAAGGAATTGTCCTTGGACATAAAATTTATGAAAGAGGTATTGAAGTTGACAGAGCAAAAGTGGAGGCAATTGAGAAAATGCCCTGTCCCAGAGATGTTAAAGGTATTCGTAGTATTCTTGGTCATGCTGGTTTCTATAGGAGGTTTATTAAAGATTTCTCTAAGATTTCAAAGCCTCTTACTAATCTTCTTCAAAAGGATGTACCATTTCTCTTTGATGATGATTGTAAGGAAGCTTTTGAAACTCTTAAGAAGGCTTTAACTACTGCTCCTATTGTTCAACCACCTGATTGGAATTTACCTTTTGAAATCATGTGTGATGCTAGTGATTTTGCTGTTGGTGCTGTTCTTGGACAGCGCATAGATAATAAGTTGAATGTTATTCATTATGCTAGTAAGACTCTTGATGCTGCTCAGAAGAATTATGCTACTACTGAGAAAGAGTTTCTTGCTGTTGTTTTTGCATGTGATAAGTTTAGATCTTACATTGTTGATTCTAAAGTTACTATTCATACTGATCACGCTGCTATTAGATATCTTATGACTAAGAAGGATGCTAAGCCTAGGCTTATTAGATGGGTGTTGCTTTTACAAGAATTTGATTTGCATATCGTAGATAGGAAAGGTGCTGAAAATCCTGTGGCTGACAACTTGTCTAGATTAGAAAACATTTCTTTTGATCCTATTCCTGTTAATGATAGTTTTCCAAATGAACAGTTGGCTGCAATAAATGTAACTTCGCGAGACCTTCCTTGGTATGCTGATTATGCTAACTTTATTGTTTCCAAGTATTTGCCTCCAACCTTTACAGCTCAGCAAAGAAGAAAATTCTTCTATGATTTGAGGCATTACTTTTGGGATGACCCACACTTATATAAAGAAGGAGTTGATGGTATTATGCGAAGATGTGTACCGGAATATGAGCAACAAGAGATATTAAGAAAATGCCATGGTAGTGCTTATGGAGGGCATCATGCTGGAGATAGAACCGCGCAGAAAGTTCTACAATCAGGTTTTTATTGGCCAACCCTCTTTAAAGATGCCAGAAGGTATGTTTTATCTTGCGATGAATGTCAAAGAGTTGGTAATATTTTTAGACGCAATGAAATGCCTATGAGTTACACTCTTGTTATTGAACCATTTGATTGTTGGGGATTTGACTTTATGGGTCATTTTCCTCCTTCAAAAGGCTATACCCACATACTTGTTGCTGTTGATTATGTTACTAAATGGGTGGAAGCCATACCTACAAATAGTGTCGATGGTGAGACCTCGTTGAAAATGCTTAAGGATGTTATTTTTCCTAGGTTTGGTGTGCCTAGATATCTTATGACTGACGGAGGTTCTCATTTTATTCACGGTGGTTTTAGAAAAACTCTTGCTAAATATGATGTTAATCATAGAATTGCTTCTGCTTATCATCCCCAAACTAGTGGGCAGGTAGAGCTTTCAAATAGGGAGATCAAGTCTATCTTGCAGAAGACTGTCAATAGATCTAGGAAAAATTGGGCTAGTAAGTTAAACGATGCTTTATGGGCTTATAGAACTGCTTATAAGAACCCCATGGGTATGTCTCCTTATAAGATGGTTTATGGAAAAGCGTGTCACTTGCCCTTAGAATTAGAACACAAAGCTTTTTGGGCAGTGAGAGAGCTTAATAGAGATTTTAAACTAGCCGGTAAGAAAAGGTTGTTAGATTTGAGTTCTCTAGACGAGTGGAGAAACGAGGCGTATGAGAATGCCAGACTTTTCAAAGAGAAAGTCAAGCAATGGCATGATAAGAGAATTCTTAAGAGAGAGTTTCATGTTGGTGAGAAAGTTCTATTGTATAGGTCTCGTCTCAGATTTTTTGCAGGAAAATTACTTTCAAAATGGGAAGGACCATATGTTATTGTGGAAGTGTACCGCTCAGGTGCTATTAAGATTGCTTCACTAAAGGATGACTCTACACAAGTGGTGAATGGGCAAAGACTCAAACATTATATTTCTGGAGATTCTTATAATGAAGATGTTGATGTTATTGAAACAGTTTCTCCAGAAGAATTCATCCAAGACAAATTGCAGGTACCTGCAGAGTTCGTTTTCGAATAGGTAAAAGTTCTAGTCAGAGAAGTTTCGCGAAAAGCTCTTCCTTTAATATTTTTGCTGTTTTTACTAAATATGAAAAATCACGAGACGAAAACGGGAAGGAAAAAAAGTCCGTGTGCTTCTCACACATAGGTGGCGCGGGCCCACCCCTGGCCGCGCCACCCAGGTGTGAGAGCACCCCGGAACTCGTTTCCGTCCCGGTTTCCTCCTGTGATTTCATTTTGATGTATAATTTTCGCCTATTTAACCCCCCGGAGTCCCCGAGGTCTGTATATCGTTTTCTCGTCGTGTTTTGTTTCGAGTTGTTTCTGTCAGGGATTGCTCTCGGCTTTGGAGTTACAATGTCTTCGTCCGGTCCATCTGAGGAGAACCCTCTTGCGGATTCCATCAATCCGTACATGAGGGAGCTGAGGATGCATCTGAAGGAGTTGTCACTCAAGGATGGGGAGTTGCAGATTAAAGATGTTCAAGGACCCAAGGGAGAAGGGAGTCTCGAAGCAAGGATGGAAGCACTGGAACAAGAAGTTTTCAAATGCAAGAAGATGGCAGAGCGCGAGGTGGACATTATCTATAGGATTAATCAAGAGCTTGTTGCCAAGTACAAGAAGGAGACTACAGAGCTCTGGAGGGATATCCTCTCACTCCAGGAGACAACTAGCCAATTACAAGCACAACTCTACAACGTGCAGAACCAAAATTGTGAGTATGAAGCTAGATTTCAACAAATGAGTGCTGCTGCAAGTTTCAGGATTTTGGAGACCAAGACATCCTTCCTTTATGGAGGACCTCTGCCTTGGAAGTACGACAACGATGAAGATTCACCGCCACCGCCAAAGGAGTAACTCGTCATCGGTAGGCATCCCCTTGGCTTGTTCCAAGCTTGGGCGAGTGTCGCGGTATCACATCATTACCTTTTGCTCATTTACTTTTCAAGTAGAGTCATATCATGAATAGAGAAGTTATCTTATAGAATAGTTTTCAGTTTGGAAGTATCCTCCTTAGTTGGTTATCTATGTATCCCTTGGTGTGAGTTGCGGTAATACAATATTAATGAGAAGTTTTATCGTGTACTTTCCGCACACTTTATGTTAGTTTGCAATCTCTCTTGTATGACTAGTCTTGTTGATTGGTATTGGTATCACTTTGGGAGCATGAGTAAATTTAGTTGGTTTTGGCAAACCTAGCTTGGTCAGTAGCAACTTTACCTTGAGGTTTGAGTAGAAATGAATAAAGAAGTGTTTATAGTTACATCACTTCAGTTTTCCTTATATTTGGCTTATAAGCATTGTTATTCTCAAAGTTAAAATCATTGTACCTTCAAGGGAGTTTGCATGATTGTTCTTATTATATGTATGTCTGTCTGTTTCATGCAACTCTTATGCTTGCTACCCAGCCTTGCTAGCCAAAAACCTGTACTGAGAGGAAATACTTCTCGTGCATCCAAATCCCAAAGCCAAGTCACTTCCAAAGAGTCCACTATAAATTCCTATGCATGGTATTTCAAGCCATTCCAAGTAAATTTTCATGTGCTACCTTTCAAAAACCTTCAAACACTTCTCATTTTGTGCCACTGTTTTTAGCTCATGAGGACATAGTGGATGGGTTTGTTATCTTCCATACTAAATTAAGTACCCCTCGACTAGGCAGCTTCATCTGCTCATCATTAATTTTGCAAGGGAGCTGGTCAGACCATTATAATCTCAAAAAGAAAAGAAAAAGAAAAGCACTCCTCCATGGTATGTGAAAGTTGGTCGGCACCCGATGGAATCGGTTAGCCATGGTTTGAGAAAGGAAAAAGGTGGGGAGGAGTGCAAAGCTATAAAAGAGCACCAATGTGCCAATTAATCAAACATCTCGGAACCGCTCTCACTTGTTTAGTATGGAAGATATCAAGAACTCCGTTGCTAGTCGTTGACAAAAGCAACCACCTCTCAAAATAACTTTTTACCTCTGTTTTGCAAATGAAAAGCTCTAGCACATGTTTAATCACTGCTTCCCTCTGCGAAGGGCCTATCTTTTACTTTTATGTTGAGTCAACCTATTCCCCTCTGTCTCCAGCAAGCATTTGAGTTGTTATGTTTCACTCATCCATATGTTGATCCGTTTAATCATGTTTACTATCTTCCTTGTTTTGTACAATGCTTTTGTCTGAAGGAATATATCTTTTAAAGCTTTCTTTGAATGCAAAAATGTTGTTTTGTTGAGCATATGGTCTTTGCTATATTAGCTCTGTTTTAAAAGGCTCCGTTTAAAAGAAAGAATAGCTTGTTCATCGTTCTTTGACCAAGAACTAAGGTTTGCATTGCCAATTATAGTTTACCTTGTGCATCTTTACATGTGATTCCCTTTTACCTATTGCAAGTCTATATCTTATAAAGGGAAGTTGCTGTCTATTATAATTTGTGCCTTGGTGAATGTGATGCTTCTTGTCCGTATTTTGATTATCGACACTTCACTCCATAAACCTGTGGTCATGTTTACCGAGTTTAGTTTTCGCTTGGGGACAAGCGAGGTCTAAGCTTGGGGGGGGGGTTGATACGTCCATTTTGCATCACTATTTTGTATCATAATTTACTGTTATTCATTGATATATTTCATATTTAGAGTTGATACTTATGTTATTTCCTTTGTTTTCACATGTTTGATGATCATTGGAGGATTTGCTGCCGGAGTCAGGATTCTGCTGGAAAAAGGACCATCAAGGGACCATATTTCGAAGATCAGGAAAATTCCAGAAAAATACCAGGAAATTATATTTTCCCAGAAGACTCAGGAAGCCAGAAGGAGGAGTCGAGAGGAGCCAGGAGGGGCCCTCACGCCAGGGTGGCGCGGCCTGCCCCCTGGCCGCGCCAGCCCTGTGTGAGGCCACCCTGGCCCACTTCTGGTCTCGCCCCTTCGCGTACTTCATCGTCCCCGAAAACCTAAGTCAAGGGGGCTCAGAGTTAGACACCGCCGCCTCTGCGGGGCGGAAAACACCAGAGAGAAAAGCTCTCCGGCAGGCAGAAATCTGCCAGGGAAATTCCTTCCCGGAGAGGGGAGATCGTCGCCATCGTCATCACCATCGCACCGGACTTCATCGGGATCATCATCATCATCATCTCCATCACCAGCACCTTCATCTCCACCATCACCATGCCATCCCGCTGTAACATCTTGAGTTGGATCTTGTTATATTCATAGGGGAAACTTTCCCGGTGTTGACTACTCTTGTAGTGGATGCTATTGAGTGGAACCGTTGAATTAAGGTTTATGTTCAGATTGTTATTTACCATTATTTCACCTCTGATCATGATCCATATGATGTCTTGTGAGTAGTTCGTTTAGTTCTTGAGGACATGGGAGAAGTCAAGATGTTAGTAGTGAATTATTGTTGAGAAATATTTAATGGTTTGATATTGTTATGGTGCTATTTCACTAGTGGTGTCATGTGAACGTCGACTACATGATACTTCACCATTTATGGGCCTAGTGAGATGCATTGTGTATTTGGCTACCAATTGTGGGGTTGCTGGAGTCACAGAAACCTAAACCTCCGTTGGGAAACCATTGCACCAGGGAGCGTAGGATCTTAGAGTTTAAGGCTGTGGTTAGATATATCTTAATTACTTTCTTGTATTTGCGGATGCTTGCAAGGGGTATAATCACAAGTGTGTATTTATCCTAGTAAGGGTAGTGCGCTAGCACAGGTTCACCCCCATAACACCTATGAAACCAATAAAGACTATTGGCTTTATGAAGCGAAAGCTCTTGACAGAAACTCCCGTGTGTCCTCGAGAACGTTTGGTTATTATAAGTACACAACCGGCTTGTCCTTTGCTGAAGAAAGGATTGGGCCACTTGCTGCAATTGTTACTACTGTCTTTTATTTACTCGCACTTTATTTACTCGTATTACCAAATACCCCTGAAAACCTGTTTGCTAGTATTTACAGTGAATCCTTGATCAAAACCACTCATCAACACCTTCTGCACCTCATTGGGTTCGACACTCTTATTTATCGAAAGTACTACGATACACCCCCTATACTTGTGGGTCATCACCCCCCCACTGTGAGCTCCCTCCCATCTCATCTCGTCCCTTGGATCTTAATTTGTTGGCTAGGATTAGATCACTCAATGAATCGGTACCGGCAGATCTGGGCCACTCAGATCCACTTTAATCCAACGGCCGAAATCCTTGATCCACCCAAAGGGGTACGGGCCAATCAGAGCAGAGCACGTGGCATGCCTCTGTTAAATCAGAAATTCGAATTAGGAATTAAAACAGAAATAACTATAAACTTTGAAAATCAATATCTTCTGATCTGTTAATCCAAAAAATGCAAATAATATGTCCCCGGAATCCCAGAAATGTGTAGAACACTATTCTGCAATAAAATTTGACTTTTGAAATAGTTAAAATCATTCAAATTCAAACATGTGAATTTGAGTAATTTTGATATAATTCAAATTCTGTAAATCCTTTTTAAATGATTCTTTTTGCAAATGGATCTTATTATTATCCTCTATCCATTAGAACCACTATACAAATTAATTGGACAAATTTTATCAAGTATTCAAATTCAAATGGAGATTTGAGTATTTTTCTCCTAGATTTAATTCTATAATTAATTTAGGCATAGTTCCTTTTGCAAAAATTGATTATCTTGATAATAGAAAATCACCAGAACACTTCACACACATTTCTCACACTTTTCCAAGATCAAATCCACTAGTTCATCTTTTTGCAAGATATAGATGAGTTAATTAAGCACCTTAGCAAATATCAAATCTCTAATTCCTATCATGCACTTTGTGCTATTTCATTTTGTCCCACTAAACAAAAGTGTGAAATATGCTAAGTCCTAATGACCACATAAAATCTACCATGACTTAGTAAAAAAATCCACTCCCTACCTTTGCCCAAGTGCAAAACCAACAACCCCATCACATCCAAAATACTTCTAAGTATTTGACTACTCCATCCAACAATATGGCATAGAAGTTTCCCATACCAAGACCATGGAGAAGATATTGAAGAGAAGACAAGGAGCTGAAGTCAAAGAGGAAGATCAAGAGAAGAGAAGTCAAGAAGACAAAAGTGATAAACCCCATGACTTAGGAATTATTCATCCAGCCTAAGTTATTTTGCTAAAGTGTTTAACTCTCCCTAAACAGTCTAGAAAACCCCATCAATCCTAAGTCCTTGACTTAGCCAAAGCTCTCCATCCCTATCAAGTCAATTTCATGGCCCAATCCTTGTCCAAATGTCACTAAGGCAAATCAAGACTATGCTAAAACAAATAAACACCTTTGTTGTCTTGTTTGATTTTGTTGCCTTGGATTGTATGTTTATTTGGTGTTATCTTTTATCTTATAGTTATACGGAGAGCTACGTGTGTTCACTAAGAGAAGTACAAACTTCAAAAACTTACTAAGGCAAGTGTCATCATCTCCTTGTCCTACTAAAGAATTGTCACTAGTAGCTTTTCTTGTAGAAGATGCATGTGTAGGTGAAAATGGTCTTAGTAGCTATGATTTTGTGCTAAGTCTTTTGTCTAGCTTATGTCTAGCTTTTGCATCTCCAAGTAGAACTGCTGCTGCTATAGGTTGCCCTACACTTGTTATGGGAAGGGATATCATATGTTTTGGCTAAGTGTTGAAAATCTTGTTTTATAAAAACCAAGAAAACAACTAAGTTAATGAAACACCTGGGTGGAAAGTGGTAAGAATGGATTTGTGTTGAGAGGTTCCCTGGGGTCATGTCGTCGAACCTCTGAACCACCAGGTGTATCTCACTTGTGGACGGCCACCCAGGAACAAAGAGATTGGAGACGTTCAATGTCGTGAAGCTTTCAGTGCAACCACGAGTCATATGGGCTCTATCTTGACTAACTAAGTTGCAAGAACTCAGCCAGACGGACAGAGGGTGGTATTTGGTAGCGCGTCTGGGTTGGTCTGAGGGATTGCCTCTGAAAGGTCTCGTCTTAGTCTTCACTTGGCCATTTGAGCAAAATGAGCATCATGGCAAAAGAGGTTGACTAAGTCTTGTGGGAAAAGTGCACCACCTCTGCAGAGGGTTAAAACTAAGTACTTAGCCGTGTCCCCGGTTATGGACAATTTTGAGTGACATGATTTTGAAGATGTTCAAGGATCTCATCATGCCAACTTCTTTAAATTAAAACTTGATGGGACAACAAGGGATTTGTTGTGTGATCATAATTATGTACACCTGGTGGATTCCTGTGTGTGCATAATTTATTAGGAGCACCTGGTGGATTCCAGTGTGTCCAATAGTGTTTTAAAAGAAAATTGAGGTTTTGACATTGATGTAAGTGTCTATCGACCAGTGTGTCACGTACGATAACTACGGCCTGTGGCTACAGGGATAGATCACCCAAGTCAAGTTGTCCAGCTAAAAGTTTTTGCTTCAAGAAAATGATAGGATAAAATTGCTTAGTGCAAATAGGTCTGAAGCTCCACCTAGCCAAATATTCATTTAAGTGTTAGGTTCCATTGGTGTCCACCAAACAATGACATCTTGCCAATACAATTCAAGTGTATTGACCCTTTGTGGCTGCAACGTTTCATGTTGCAGGTTTTGACGATAAGAAAGGTACGGCAGGGTTACGAGTCTATCCGCAACATGTTTGCCTGTGGCACATGAAGAAGAAGGACTCCATGCTAGTTTTGATTTCGTTGTAAACTCTGAAAGCTTTATGCTATAAGCATTGTAAAGTTTCTTTATGTAATTGCTGGATCATGCGATGTAATAAAATGACCTTTGTTTCTTGGTATTACATCTTAAACTGTGTGTGCTAGCGTTGATCCAGGGACTAGCACTGAAAAAGCACAGGGATCATCATCTTTAAAAGGTGAGGTCACTACACAACCTCCATGTAAGGGTTTTGGTCGGTGCCCCCAATACCACCGCTTAGTGGAAACATGCTAGCCTCCGTGGCTTGCTCACCGGAGAACAAGGTGAGCCTTTGTGGCGTTGGTGGACTCCGTGTCACCACACCTCTCCAACATAGACGTATTTCCCCTCAAAAGGAAGGAACTACGGGAATATATCCTTGTGTCTCCGGTCTCCACTCTTTGGTGCTTTCTTACCCTTACTTTTATCTTACTTCATCTTGTTTACTTGCTTGCTTGCCACTTATAGGAAATTCATGTAGTTGCACATCTAGTGAATTTACTTTGTGTCAAGCCTTAAAATTGAAAAAGATTAAAAATTGACTTAGCTCCTATTCACCCCCCTCTAGTCGCTCGTATAGATCCTTTCACCAATGAAAGTACTATGGACATTAAACATGCAAGTTCTTGTGCTTGGAACTTTTTTCTTTCTTTCTTCTCTTTTCTTTTGAACAAGTGGCCGCTGAAAGTAAGTAGGGAATATATGTGCCAAGATTTGATGCTAAAGAGAAAATAAGTTTTCGAATTGTGCAACCCATGTCAATGGTAGTGAAGAGCAAATATGGTTCACATGATTAACCCCTTACAAGTTGCAAGTCTCATACCCCGTGGTCAATAGTACCTTCCACCACACGCTACTCAACTTTAGAATTACCATAGATTTTCATTGTGTGCATATTGTTTTAACCAAGTGCTCGCAAAGGGGTACCTCCATGCCACCTGTACACAATGACTTTTGAGATTTTCATATGTTTTTGCAAAGGCAACACATATTGGGATGCCAGGACAACAGACAAATGAACTCCTCTTAAAGTACCAAATGAGTAGTAAATTAAACTTGTTAAAGCTAATGAGGAAGTCCATGCTGAAACTTCTACCATGATTAAGCATGGTTTCGGTTAGCGGCCCAATGCTCTTCTCTAACAAATATGCACACTCGAACCTTTAGCATGATAACCCCCACTCATTTCACATCGGAAATGCATGCATAACCCGAGGTGTATGAGAGCAACTTAGATATGGTGCAATGTTGAAAGTCTTGTTCTATGACAGCATGGTTTAACTTAACCCCAACTAATAAACTGTCAAACATGTAACTTACATAAATAAACTCCACCATAGACTGCTACTTTCCCATGAGCTTTGAATTGCACAATAAAAATAAGTATATTTTGAATCCAAAGACATGGCACATATACTATACTTGGAATAGCATTTCTGCTATATAGGTAGGTATGGTGGAGATTTTGTGGAGAAATATGGCTCAAGGTATTTGGATACAACAAGTCTTTGCTTGTGTTTTTCTTTCTTTTCATTTTTCTTTTTCTTTTTCTTGGCCATTGGAAAGGTATATGTCACAAGCATGCATAATGTCCATAATGTTACACATTTATTAATGAACTAACTCAAAGTTAATCATCAATGCGTGTTGTGTGTCGAAACACGAACACCGGGTACACACCCCTAGGTTGTTGACAAGATGGAGTGGATGAGATGCCTCTGTCAGCACTCAACACACACAAAGCACACACAGATTTTACCCTGGTTCAGGACGCGAGAGAGTCTCACGTAACACCCTACATCCAACTTGTCCGATCTTGCTTGATGAAGATGGTCATCGTAGTGTGCATAGGTTGTCGGTGGTCATCGAGCTAGGCTCCAGGCCAATGGACTTAGCAGTTCTGAGCTCTAAAGTATGCTAGCTTCTCCAAGGAGAAGGAGCTGGCTGAATGAATCTAAGAGTCGTCGGTCGTTTTGGACTGCGGCCTGGCCCTCCTTTTACACATCAAGGGGATAACACAGCGACCGACGCGCATGCGAGACAGATGTCGCATGGATTTGGGCGGTGGCGTAGCCCTGCGAGGCTATGAGCCGCGCTGTCTACCATGATGTCCTACACGCCGCACCGATGGGACGTGATTGGCCGGTCTCATCAGCATTTACCGCGCCTGTCGTATGTAATGATGCCCTCTGCTTGCCCGCCGCTGCGGGTTTCCGCTGCACATCCTCCATGCGCATTCCCAGGAAGAGACATGGGATCTCCCCGCAGGATTCACATGCCACTCTCTGGGTGGCCTTGACCTTCGGGAGCGACCTGAGCCTTCGCGTCCAATATTTCCTCCCGGCAAGGGGAGGAGCCTTCCCTTGTACGCTTTCTTCCCCCCCACCCCCCCGCCTGGGGGAAGAGCCTTCTTCAGCACTCTTCCCTCCCCGGCAAGGGGGATGGGCCTTTTTACTTCCTTCCCTCTTAAGGAATGCGATGCCCGACAATGTCTTGCCGGGTGATGGTGCCGTCGATGCCGAATTTACTTGGAAGAAAAGCCTCGTATTCTTCTTTGGTGGAGTGGGCCACCTGGCCGGTGCTAGGACCCCCTGGTCCAGAGCGATGACAATAGCCCACGGCCATGCCCTGGCAACGCTGCTCCGTGGTTGCTAAGGTGCGGCCAAAAATGAAAAGGCGCGTGAGCCTAACGACATCACTAGTCACACTAGAAGTAACGGGCCATACCATGCGACATGGCATGCCAGCGGGCAACACTTGAGTGAGCTGCAGACCCAAGGGGTCACGCATTGACTCTGGTGCACACCCACGGCGTCTCGATTGCCACAAGGTGCAGAAACTGCTCGGAATAATGAGACGGTTGCCACGCATCAAAGTCATGGGAACCGTGCGTGGTGGTTAATGCGGGAGAGGAGGAGATTAAGGACTGATACATTGCAAACGTATCTATAATTTTTTATGCTCCATGCTTATTTTACACCAATTTCTTTATGTTTTGTTTACACTTCATGACATTTTTATGCATTTTCTCGAACTAACCTATTAACAAGATGCCACAGTGTCAGTTCCTGTTTTCTGCTGTTTTTCTATTCCAGATTTTTACTGAAGAAAATATTCTCGGAATTGGATGAAACAAAAGGCAAAGTTCCTATTTTGTTGACACGAAGACAGAGTCCAAAGGAGAGACAGAAATGAGCAACGAGTCGGCCACATCTGGTGGTGGGCCGCGCCACCCCATGGTGTGGGCCCCTCAGGCGTCCACTGACCTCGCCCTTTTGCCTATAAATTCACATCTTCGGGAAAACCCTAGGGGCCCGAACCTCCATCCACGAAAAGTTCTATAGCCACCGCTGTCGTCAACCCTAGTTTGGGAGGGTTCTGAAGCTCTTCCCGGCACCCTGCCGGAGAGGGGAATCATCACCGGAGGCCTACTTCATTGCCATGCCTGCCTCTAGAGTGATGCGTGAGTGATCTCTCACAGGACCCGTTGGGAAACCCCAACAGGAAGGTATGATGAGCACAACAACAAGTTTTCCCTTAGTTATGAAACCAAAGTTTAATCGACCAGTAGGAGAAACAAATCACTTCTGAAGGTTGTTGCTAGCTGACTTTTGACAGGGCGCAGTTGATTGTGTGCGGTCAGCACCAGTAGCAATGTGGAACCTGCACACAACACAACCAAACTACTTTGCCCCAACTTACAATCTTTTGTTCAAGGATAATTGTATTGTTTATATTACACACTTTGCTTAATACAATAATCTGTTGCTTGCAACTTAATACCCAAAGGTTGTTCGGATGATATCTTGAAACTGGATTATTAGTCATAGATACAGTTGGATTATGGTATATGTATTATGTTGTGATGCCCAAATGAATCTCATAGTGATCTTCGTGTCATGTACATGCATTGTTATGCATTCTCTATTTGTCAATTGCCCAACTATATTTATCTTTATGGAGAGACACCTCTAGTGAACTATGGACCCTGGTCCATACTTTTACATTGATAATACCAACTACTGCAAACACTGTTTACTTTCAGAAAAGACTATTTTATTTCACTGCAAACAAACATCTCTTTCCACACTATACGTCTAATCCTTTGTTTTCAGCAAAACCAATGAGATTGACAATCTCACTGTAAGTTGGGGCAAAGTAGTTTGGTTGTGTTGTGTGCAGGTTCCACGTTGTTGACTGACACTGGTAGTGCACCCTGCCAAAGTCAGCTAGCAGCAACCTTTAGAAGTGATTTCTTTCTCCTACTGGTCGATTAAACTTTGGTTTCATACTGAGGGAAACCTTAGTGTTGTGCTCATCATACCTTCCTCTTGGGGTTTCCCGACGGGTCCTGTGAGACATCAAGACTGTATTTTGGCGCCGTTGCCAGGGAGAAAGAGGATTTCTGCAAGGGGAGTCTCTCACTTCCAATCTCTTTACTTTGTTATTGTTTTTCTTAGTTTATTTGCTTTGTCTTGTTTTCTTCTTTTATCAAAAATACAAAAAAATAGTTCCTACTATAGTTGTTATTTTTGTTGGTGTGTTATTGTCTTGCTTTTTTACTTGCTTTATCATGCTTTCTACCAATGGTTGATTTCTTTGAAACTAGATCTTATTGGCAAAGTGGGTTCATGGAAGAACAACAAAAATATTATAAGGAACACCGCTTGTCACAAAAAGTGAAACACTTATGGGAACAAATTAATAAATTGTATATCATTGCTAGAAACATGTGCTCTACTTATAATGTTACTTATTGCTTTGATAAATCTTATTGCTGTAGGAGGTATAAACACCTCCCTTTTCAATGTGAGTATAATGATAATGTTACCATATCTTCTTATGTTAAAGGAAATTTTGACTTTTATGATGTGGAACAAATTGAAGAATTTATTTCTTGGAAGGGTGCATTCGAACTTGCTTATTTGCTTGAAAATACTGATGATGCACCTTATAAATATGAGGTTTATGATATACTTAAATTTTGCTTTGATAATTACAAGGAAGAAAATGGCTATATTTGTAAATATCTTAATAGGTGCGCTCCACCAACGGAAGAGACTAATGCCTTGCAGGAGCCTATGGAAGAAGAAATTCCTGAAACTGGAAGAATGGATGAAAAAGAGGAGGAGAGTGATGATCAAGAGGAGGAAGAATGGAGCAACTACCCATGTCTACCTCCCAATAAGAGTAACTCTTTAACTAATACCTTATTTGATCGCCCTCCATGCTTACCAAAGGAGGATGAGTGTTATTTTGATAATTGTGATGATTCCATTGATTCTTTTGAAATATCCCTTTTTGATGAAATTGATACTTGCTATACATCTGACCTTGATACTACTATGAATGAAAATTTTGAGAATGATGTTGCTACTGTTATTTATGATAATCCATGCTACTTTGATAAATCTTATGACAATCCTCTATTTATTCCAACTATTGATATGCATGATAATGAGGAAGTTTGTTTAGAAAATTTATATGATAATGCTCTAGATGATGGTCCTATGTTACTTGATGTTATAAATTATAATGCTACTGAAAATAGGATTGCGTGTCCCATACCTTTTAAGAGTGACCAATCATCTTGTTTTGCTATTACTAAAACTGAGAAAGAAGAGGTCTTTATTTTTAATTTTGATCCCACTATTTGGGAGCTTGATATGGATTATGTGCTTGCAGATCATGAAAAACATGCTTTGTGTGATATTTATATTGTTGAGTTTGTTCATGATGCTAATGAAAATTATTATGAGAGAGGAAAATATGGTTGTTGGAATTTTCATGTTACTAAAACACCTCTCTTTATATTGAAAGTTCCAAAGTTGCTCTTGTTTGATCTACCCATGCTTGTTACTATGTGCTTCTTTGATTTATTTTCTTACAAGATTACTATGCATAGGAAGTGGGTTAGACTTAAATGTGTTTCATATTTGCTCCTTGATGCTCTATTTTGCTTCAATTCATATTTCTTATGTGAGCATCTTCTCAAATTACCGAGCCTAGCTGAAAGGCGTTAAAGAAAAGCACTCTTGGGAGATAACCCATGTTTTATTTCTGTAATTTTTCTTTTGTTAAGTCTTGGAAATTGTTACCTTTGTAACAACCTCTCCTTATCCTTTTTATTTTGTTTTTGTTCCAAGAATAGCCTCTAATAGGAAGAAGGTAAGATTTGGGGAAGTTGCTGTCCTGAAATAGATTTCTATGCTTTGCTATAAAAAATCATGAAAAATATCAGAATAGTATCTTGATCTGCAGTTTTTTTGTACGCATGCCCCAGGTTACTATCTGACTTTCGTTAGTTTTGCACTTTTTGATTTGAGCAACATAAGATTTTCGAAAAAATCGATCTTTACCTGCTGTTCTATTTTGACAGATTTCTGCCACTATTTGCATTTGCCTCTTAATCTCTTTCTTTTTGAGTTCTTTTGATCATTTTTTTAAAAGAAGTTGCTACAGTAGCTAATGTTTTAATAGATGTTTTACTTGAGTTGAAACTGAAAAAAAGTGGATCTACTATCTTGCATACACTAATATTGCTAATGAGAATTGTGTGAAGTTTTGTATGAAGGAAGTTTTCAAGTGTAGGGAAAGGAGAATGATGTGATAAGATGAAGGATGAAAAAAATCTCAAGCTTGGGGATGCCCATGTCACCCCAATAAATATCCAAGAAGTACAAGCGTCAAAGCCTGGGGATGCCCAAGGCACCTGCTTCTTCATCAACAAAAATATCAGGTCATCTTTCAAGACACTATATTTTTATTGCTTCATATGCTATGTGTTGTTCTTGGAGCATCTTTATTTTTGTTTTTTAGTTTTGTTTTGCTTTGTTTGCTGTAATAAATGGTTAGATCCCAGCATACTTCTTTTGGAGAAGACACACTCCGTTTTTATTGCCTAGAACACTCTAGTTTTCATTCTTATTGTTCTGCGAGTGTTCTCTTTTGCTAGTACTGCGTTTAGCTTTTGTTTTCACCCTTATTTTGTTCAGAACTTGTTAGTTATTTTTAGTTAGGTGTGTTTAGCCCTCTGGTCTTTGTTGATTATTATCTTTGAGAGTTGTTTCAAATAAGTTGATTGGTGTTGGAGAAGAGTAAAATATTTCATGCTTATAGTGGTGCAAAAGGAAGCTTGTTTAGACTATGGCTTCGACTTTAGCATGTCATGTTAGATATTATTTTTATTATATGCTTAGTAGTTATTGTTGTAGCATGATTTGTCTCAAATGACTAAGAGTGCTTCATGTGCCATTTAAAGAATCATGTGTTGTTTTTATCATATAAAAGCATAATATTGTGGTATTCTCCTTTGATGCTTTATTTGGGTTGACTTGGCGCATGCTTACACCATGTTATGACTATGAACCAGTCGCCTCAAGCCTCTATGATCATTTAGTTTTTGACTTGCAATATCACATTATGCTTTGATTAATAATGTTTTGTCGCTATGGATGATTATGGTCGTTATTGCTCTCTTAGTTGGTCGCTCCCGGTCTCTTGCTAGCCTTCACCTGTACTGAGTATGAGCTCTACTCGTGCATCCAACTCCCACAAAACCAAAGTTTTCCAATGTGTCCACCATATCTACCTATTAGCATTATTGCTATTCCAAGTATATTCATCATGCTTTTATCTATCTTCCAAATTAAATTTTTTGTTATGAGAAAATTAGTTAGTAAAGCTCTCACAAACTTGATGGCACATTTACTTTCGCGCACTTAATAAACTTGACCATTGTGACTCTCTTATGAAGTTTATATGCTTGCAAATTGTGAGTTGAGAGTTAGCACAGCCATGCTTTCATGGGGCACATTTTCAACATTGCACTTATTCCTATTTAGTTGATATCATGATCTTTTGTTTATGGACGACTAGCGGTGTGAAATGAGATGGAAACTTCTAAGCTCATGGAGCTTGTATATGTGTTAGAGAAATGCCTGGACCACAAATCTAAACCATGCATCATTCATGGTGGAAATTTACAGTATAACCATAGTGGACATTCGACGACTCATCTCATAATAAAAAGCTATACCCAATGGTAAATAAAAGAGATGTCGAGGTGTTCATTGTCTATTTGTCTTGTCATTTGGATATGGGAAAGCTTCCTTATCATCGGGCAGGAGGTACCCCGTTGGCATTCTCAATGATACATGTATGCTTACAATGACAAGAACTTATTTGGGACCTAAGTCGAGTAGCATGAGGTTTAGGTACTCGTATTCAAGGGACATGAGATTTTGAACTTATGATTTGTCAAGCAAATAACTCATATTTGCATTCACAGTAACTTTAACCATTCAAGATGCTTATGATAGGGGCAATGAGAGCTCAAAGCTAATGAGTACCATAATTTTTGGAAGCTTTATAAAACTTGTCAATCCCTACTTCCCTCTGCGAAGGGCCTTTCTTTTTTACTTTTATGTTGAGTCTTCATCTTCTATCCTTATGCACCAATTAAGAGAGCATAGTTGTCATTCTTAGTATAATGTGCATAGTCCCAAAATTTATTATTGATTGATTCATGATTATGGTATTGCTTGTTCTCAAATTATTTGTATCTAGTCACCCTTTGAACTTTGAAGGTGTCCTATGCATTTATGTTTTGCTATTCCATGAAGGACAAGCTGAATACCACTTTGCTATGTTTTCTCTATGCTCAAAACAAATAAATAACTTTCAATGCATTATTCATGATCTTTTGTTTGTGTTGCTTTTCATGTTGTAACATGGTTGCTAAGTTCTACTGTTAGAATTATATCTTTTATGCCCATGTTTACAGTACTTTGATCTTAGCTTGCAATGCTTTACAAGAACTTGATCAAGATTGTGCTGGTTGCATGTCACCTCAAAAATTATTTTTGTTATCACTTACCTACTCGAGGACGAGCAGGAGCTAAGCTTGGGGATGCTGATACGTTGCAAACGTATCTATAATTTTTGATGCTCCATGCTTGTTTTACACCAATTTCTATATGTTTTGTTTACACTTCATGGCATTTTTATGCATCTCCTGGAACTAACCTATTAACAAGATGCCTGTTTTCTGCTATTTTTCTATTCTAGGTTTTTACTGAAGGAAATATTCTCGGAATTGGACGAAACAAAAACCGAAGTTCCTATTTTTTTGACACGAAGACGGAGTCCAAAGGAGAGACAGAAACGAGCAACGAGCCGGCCACACTTGGTGGTGGCGCGGCCCACCCCCTGGCCGCTGATGGTGTGTAGATAACACCCCATTGGGAACCCCAAGAGGAAGGTATGATGAGCACAGCAGCAAGTTTTCCCTCAGTTGTGAAACCAAGGTTTATCGAACTAGTAGGAGAAAGCCAAACTTCAGAAGGTTGATGCTCGCTAGCTTTGCGACAACTTCGGACAATTTATATGGTGCCTCGTCCAGGGCTTAGCTTTGCACCAGCAGCAACATGGAACCTGCACACAACACAACCAAGTACTTTGCCCCAACTTACGATGAGGTTGTCAATCTCACCGGTTTGCTGTAAACAAAGGATTAAGCGTATCGAGTGGTAAAGGTAATAGTATGCAAGAATGTAAATAAAGCGAGTAAAAGTAAACGGTAATAGCAATGTAAAGGAATTGGACCGGGGTCCACAGTTCACTAGTGGTGTCTCACCATAAGATAAATAACAACATGCTAGGTAAACAAATTACAGTTGGGCAATTGATAGAATAAAGATAACGTACATATGTCATGAGGATCACTATGAGATTCACTCTGGGCATTACGACAAAATACATAGACCGTAATCCAACTACATCTATGACTAATAATCCACCCTCCGGATGTCATCCGAGCAACCATTGGGTATTAAGTTGCAAGCAACAGATTATTGGCTTAAGCAAAGTGCGTAATGTAAACAATGCAAATGTCCTTGAACACAAGAATGTTGTTTTCTCCCTAGTGGCAACAACACATCTACAACCTTAGAGGTTTCTGTCACTCCCCCAGATTACTAGAGGCATGAACCCAACTATCAAGCATAAATACTCCCTCTTGGAGTCACTAGCATCTACTCGGCCAAGATATCTACTAGCAACGGAGAGCATGCAAGATCATAAACAACATAGAGATAACATAAAGATAATAATTAAGCACGTTGATACGTCTCAAACGTATCTATAATTTTTTATGATCCATGTTTGTTCTTACACCATTTGCTTAGTGTTTCGTTACACTTCGTGGCGTTTTTATGCATTTTCCGGAACTAACCTATTAACAAGATGCCACAGTGCCAGTTCCCTGTTTTCTGCTATTTTTGTGTTTCAAAAAAGTTACACAGGAAATATTCTCGGAATTGGACGAAACAAAAGCCAAACATCCATAAATTTACCAAAGCTTCCAGAAGTCCGAAAAGGAGACGGAGAGGGGCCATGGGCCGGCCACACAACAGGGCGGCACGGCCCAGCCCCTGGCCACGCCCCTATGTGTGAGACCGCCCTGGTCCACCTCTGACGCTGCCCCTTCGCCTATAAAGACCCCCCCGATGGGAAAAACCTAAGTACCCAATAAATATTCCAGAAACACATCGCGATCCACCGCCGTCGTCGACCCGAGATCGTGAGGGTCCAGAAGCTCTTCCCGGCACCCTGCCGGAGAGGGGAATCGCCACCGGAGGTCTTCTTCATCGCCATGCTTGCCTCCGGCGCGATGAGTGAGTAGTCTACCTTGGACTATGGGTCCATAGCAGTAGCTAGATGGTTGTCTTCTCCACCATGTGCTTCATGTTTAGATCTCGTGAGCTGCCTTACACGATCGAGATCACCGTTATGTAATTCTACATGTTGTGTTTGTTGGGATCCGATGAAATTGGTGTTATGTTGAGTTGATGTGCTGAATCATATATCTTATGTTATCTCTATGTTGTTTATGATCTTGCATGCTCTCCGTTGTTAGTAGCTATCTTGGCCAAGTAGATACTAGTGACTCCAAGAGGGGGTATTTATACTCGATAGTTGGGTTCATGCCTCTGTTTAATCTGGGAGAGTGACAGAAACCTCTAAGGTTGTAGATGTGCTGTTGCCACTAGGGAGAAAACAACATTCTTGTGTCCAAGGACATTCGCTTTGTTTACATTACACACTTTGCTTAATGCAGTTATCTGTTGCTCGCAACTTAATACTCATGGGGTCCTCGGATGATTCCCCGTGGGTGGATTATTAGTCATAGATGCAGTTGGATGGTGGTCTATGTATTTTGTTGTAATGCGCAGAATAAATCTCATAGTGATCCTCGTGACATATGCACATTATCTTTATTCTATCAATTGCCCAATAGTAATTTGTTTACCCAGCATGTTGTTATTCATTTTATGGAGAGACACCACTAGTGAACTGTGGACCCCGGTCCAATTTCCATTACATTTTTACACCGTTTTACCATTACTCGCACTGTTTACTTTCTCGCATACTACTATTGCTTTCCACTCGATACGCTCGTACCTTTGTTTACAACAAACCGCTGAGATTGACAACCTCATCGTAAGTTGGGAGCAAAGTATTTGGTTGTGTTGTGTGCATGTTCCACGTTGTTGCTGGTGCAAAGCAAAGCCCTAGACGAGGCGCCTAATAAATTGTCCGGAGCTATCGCGAAGCTTGCAAGCATCACCTTCTCAAGTTTAGCTTTTTCCTACTGGATCGATAAACCTCAGTTTCTTACTGAGGGAAAATTTGCTACTGTACTCATCATACCTTCCTCTTGGGGTTCCCAACTGGGTGGTCATCCTGCCCGCATCACACATCAACTTGACATAGTACCAATACTCATCGGATCCCAACAAACACAACATGTAGAATTACACAAAGATGATCTTGATCATGTAAGGTAGCTCACAAGATCTAAACATGAAGCACATGGTGGAGGAGACGACCATCTAGCTACTGCTATGGACCCGTAGTCCAAGGTAGTCTACTCACACATCACTCCGGAGGCGACCATGGTGATGAAGAAGGCCTCCGGTAGGGATTCCCCTCTGCGGCAGGGTGCCGGGAAGTGCTTCTGGAGCCTCCCGATCTCGCCTCGATGACGGTGGCGGCTTGCAGTAGGTTTCGTGGAAAATTGATCGGGTGTTTAGGTTTTTCCCGTCGAGGGGAATATATCGGCGGAAGGGCGGCGTCAGGAGGTGGACTAGGGCGGCTCACCCCCTAGTGGCGCGGCCAGGGCCTGGGCCGCGCCACCCTAGGGTGTGGCTGGCCCCTGGCCCCCCTCCGTCTCATCATCGGTCTTCACGAAGCTTCGGTAAAAATAGGAGGTTCGGCCTTTGTTTCGTCCAATTCCGAGAATATTTCCTGTGTAGCTTTTCTGAAACACAAAAACAGCAAAAAATAGGGAACTGGTACTGTGGCGTCTCGTTAGTAGGTTAGTTACGGAAAATGCATAAAAACACCACGAAGTGTAACAAAACACAAAGCAAATGGTGTATAAACAAGCATGGAGCATCAAAAATTATATATACGTTTGAGACGTATCAAGCATCCCCAAGCTTAACTCCTGCTCGTCCTCGAGTAGGTAAGTGATAACAAAAGAATAACTTTTGAGGTGACATGCACCATCACAATCTTGATCAACGATGTAAAGCATTGAGTGCTGGGATCAAAGTACTTAAAACATGGGTGTAAGAGACATAATCTTGACAATAAAAACTTAGCAACCATGTTATAACATGAAAAGTAACACAAACGAAAGATCATGAATAATGAAACATTGAAAGTCCAGTGTGTGTTCAGATCATATAGGAAAACATAGCAAAGTGGTTTTCAGCTTGTCCCTCATGGAATAGCAAAACATAAATGCATAGGACACCTTCAAGTTTAAGAGGGCGACTAGATACAAATAATTTAAGAACAAGGAAAACCATAATCATGAATCAATCAATGATAAACTTTGGAACTATGCACATTAAACTCAGAATGACAACTATGCTCTCTTAGACGGTGCATAAAGGTAAAAGGTGGAGACTCAACATAAAAGTAAAAGAAAGGCCCTTCGCAGAGGGAAGCAGTGATTAAACATGTGCTAGAGCTTTTCATTTGTAAAACAAAGAGATAAAAATTGGTTTTGAGAGGTGGTTGTCTTTGTCAACGACTGGCAATGGGGTTCTTACTATCTTCCATACAAAGCAAGTTTTTGAGAGAGAGATTGGCACTTTGGTGCTATTTTATAAAGCTTGGCACTCCTCCCCACTTTTCCTTTCACAAACCATGGCTAACCGATTCCATCGGGTGCCCACCAACTTTCACATACCATGGAGGAGTGCCTTTTTTTCTTTTTTCTTTCTTTTTGGAATAAAACAATATGGAAGATAGCAAATCCGACCACTACGTCCCCATGAGCTGAAAACAGTGTCGCAAAATGAGAAGTATTTTGAAGGTTTTTTGAAAGGTAGCACATGTAAATTTACTTGGAATGACTTGCGAATACCATGCATAGGAATTTATAGTGGACACATTGGAATACTTAGTTTTTGGGAGTTGGATGCACGAGTAGAGCTCATACTCAGTACAAAATGAAGGCTAGCAAAAGACTGGGAGCGACCAACTAAGAGAGCAATAACGGCCATAATCATGCATAGCGACAAAACATCATTAATCGAAGCATAAAGTGGTACCACAAGTCAAAAACCAAATGATCATAGAGGCTTATGGCGACTTTGTAAGAGTCAAACATGTTGTAAGCATGCGCCAAGTCAACCCAAATAAAGCATCAAAGGAGAAAACCACAATAACATGCTCCCATATAGTGAAAACAACGCATGATTTTTTCAAAGGCTCATTAAGCAATCTCAGTCAGTTGAGACAAGTCATGCTACAGCAAAAACTACTAATCATACTATCAAAACGACATCAAGCATGACATGCAAAAGTCTAAGCCACAGTCTAAACAAGCTACCATTTGTACCACTATAGGCATGAAAACTTTTTCTCTTTTCCAACACCATTCAAACCTTTTTGAGACAACTCTTTTGATGAAAACCAACATAGACCAGAGGTCTAAATACACCTTGATGCAAAGATATAACAAGATCTGAACAAAAATCAAGGTGAAAAATGAAAGCTAAACGCAGTACTAGAAAAAGAGAACACTTGTTGAACGATAAGAGTGAAAACTAGAGTGTTCTTGGCAATGAAAAACAAGGGATGTCTTCTCCAAAAGAAATTTGTTGGGGTCCAACCATTTATTGCAGCAAAAAAACAAAATAAAACTGAAAGCAAAAGTAAAGATGCTCCAAGAAAAAATGCATAGAATATGAAGCAATAAAAATATAGTGTGTTGAAAGGTGACCTGATTTTTGCCGATGAAGAAGGGGTGCCTCGGGGGCATCCCCAAGCTTTGACGCTTGTACCTCTTGGATATTTCTTGGGGTGACATGGGCATCCCCAAGCTTGAGCTTTTGTCCATACTTCATCTCATCTCATCACTCTCCATTCCCTACACTTGAAAACTTCCTTCATACAAAACTTCACACAATTCTGTTAGCAACATTAGCATAAAAATGATAATAAATCTCCCCTTTTGGTTCAGTTTCAAACTCATATATACCAACCATTAAAGCATAGGCTACTGTAGCAACTTCCTCAAAAGTTCCGTGATCAAAAGAACTCAAAAAGAAAGCGATCGAGAGGCAAACAAAAATAGTGGCAGAATCTGTCAAAACAGAACAGCTGACAAATATCGATTTTTCGAGGACCTTCTCTTGCTCAAATCGAAAAGTGCAAAACTAATGAAAGTTTGGATATAACCTAGGGAATATGCACAAGGAATTTAAGATCAAAAAAATATTCTGGGAATTTTCACGAAGTTTTACGGTGCAGCGCAGAAATCTGTTTCAGGATAGCAACTTCCCCAAATCTTACCTCCCTCAAATTAGAGGTTCTTCTTGGCACAAAAATGAAATAAAAATGATAAGGAGAGGTCATTACAGTAGTAATAACTTCCAAGACTCAAATAAAAGAAAAAGTACTGAAAAGAAAACATTGGGTTATCTCCCAAGAGTGCTTTTCTTTAACGCCTTTGAGCTAGACGCAGAAAGTGCAAATCAAGTAATATCAAGTGATGAAGCATCAAGTTCATAATTTGCTCTAAGAATAGAGTCAAAAAGCAATTTCTTCCTCTTTCTAGGGAAGTGTTCCATACCTTTCTTGAGTGGGAATTGATATTTAATAGTGCCTTCCTTCATATCAATGATGGCACCTACAGTTCAAAGAAAAGGTCTTCCCAAAATAATAGGACATGAAGCATTGCATTCAACATCCATAACAAGAAAATCAACGGGAACAAGGTTATTGTTAACCATAATAAGAACATCATTAATCCTTCCCAAAGGTTTCTTCTTAGCAACATCAGCAAGAGGAACATCAAAATAACACTTTTCAAGCGGTGGTAAACCAAGCATATCATAAATCTTTCTAGGCATAATAGAAATACTAGCACCTAGATCACATAAAGCATGACAATCAAAACCATTAACATTCATATCAATGATGGGATCCCAACCATCTTCTAACTTCTTGGGAATAGAAACCTTTTGTTTCAACTTCTTCCCTAATTTTCATGAGAGCATTTGTAATATGCTTTGTAAAAGCAACATTCATAGAACTAGAATTAGGACTCAAAGCAAGCTTTTGCAAGAACAAAATAACTTCAGATATGTTGCAGCCATCAACATCAAAATCATTAAAAGAAATAGAACTATCATCTCCCATACTCTGAAAAATTTCAGCACTTTTTGTAGAAAAAGTTTTGCAGTTTTGGGCTTTTTTGCACAATGAGTAGGAGTTTTCTCTATACCAATCAAAGTAAGAGGATTGCTAGCATTTGAAACAACATCATTAGAGCTGGTAATAGTACATACCTTCATCTTTCTAGCCATCTCATCTTCTCTTTCCCACCTGGCATGCAATGCTGCTAACATCCTGACATTTTCATCAATTCTAACTTGGATGACATTAGTAGCAGGAAAAAGATCAGGTTTAGCAGACATTCTATTAATCAAGGAAGATTGCGCATCGACAAAGATGAAATATTGGTTTCTGCTCTGGAAACCTTAGCTTGCAACTCAGGAATAGCCCTGTTCAAATTATCAAGTTGATGACTAATAGTCTTCAACAAGGCCGATTGCTCCTCCATGGTCTTGGTGATCAACTTGTTCTGCTCATATTGCATCTGCATAAAATTCTTAGTAGCCCTTTCAACTTCTAAAATCCTTTCTTCACTAGGCATTTTAGGTCTACCAAGATAGCTATTATCACCATTAGAAGGAAACGGCCTATAATTGTTGCTAGCAAAATTGTTCCTATAAGCAATATTGTTGAAATCATTATTTCTAATGAAGTTTACATCAACATGCTCTTCTTGAGCAACCAAAGAGGCTAAAGGAACATTATTAGGATCAACATGAGCTCTATCATTATAAAGCATAAGCATAATAGCATCAATCTTATCACTCAAGGAATAGGTTTCCTCAACAAAATTTACCTTCTTACCTTGTGGAGCTCTCTCGGTGTGCCACTCAGAATTTTTTTCCATCATATTATCAAGAAGCTTCGTTGCGGTGCCCAAGGTAAAGTACATAAAAGTGCCTCCAGCAGCTGAATCCAATAGATTTCTTGAAGAAAAATTCAGTCCTACATAAAAAGTTTGGATAATCATCCAAGTAGTCAGTCCATGAATGGGACAATTCTTTATCATAGATTTCATTCTTTCCCAAGCTTGAGAAACATGTTCATTATCAAACTGTCTAAACTTCATAATATCACTTCGCAAAGCTATAATCTTAGCAGGAGGATAGTATTTTCCAATAAAAGCATCCTTACACTTATCCCAAGAATCAATACTATTTCTAGGCAAAGATAGCAACCAATCCTTAGCTCTTCCTCTTAAAGAGAAAGCAAACAACTTAAGCTTAATAATAGCACCATCTACATCCTTATACTTTTGCATCTCACATAGCTCAACAAAATTGTTGAGATGAGCTGCAGCATCATCAGAACTAGCACAAGAAAATTGCTCTTTCATAACAAGATTTAAAAAAGCAGGTTTGATCTCATAAAAATTGCCTCAGTAGCAAGTGGCGCAATAGGAGTGCAGATAAAATTATTGTTTTTGGTGCTAGTAAAATCACACAACTTGGTGTTCTCAGGAGTACCCATTCTAGTAAGACTAAAAAGCAGGCAAGTAAAAGTAACAACTATAAAGGAACTAATTTTTTTTGTATTTTTGATAAAATGATGCAAGCAAAAATAAAGTAAAGCAAAACAATAACAAAATAAAAGATTGGAAGTGAGGTACTCCCCTTGCAGAAATCTTCTTTCTCCCCAGCAACGGCGCCAGAAAAAATGCTTAATGGCGTGTAGATTACACCCCGTAGGGAACCCCAAGAGGAGGTATGATAAGCACAGCAACAAGTTTTCCCTCAGTTGTGAAACCAAGGTTTATCGAACCAGTAGGAGAAAGCCAAACTTCAGAAGGTTGATGCTCGCTAGCTTCGCGACAGCTCCGGACAATTTATATGGCGCCTCGTCTAGGGCTTAGCTTTGCACCAGCAGCAACGTGGAACCTGCACACAACACAACCAAGTACTTTGCCCCAACTTACGATGAGGTTGTCAATCTCACCGGTTTGCGGTAAACAAAGGATTAAGCGTATCGAGTGGTAAAGGTAATAGTATGCAAGAATGTAAATAATGCGACTAAAAGTAAATGGTAATAGCAACGTAAAGGAATTAGACCGGGGTCCACAGTTCACTAGTGGTGCCTCTCCATAAGATAAATAACAACATGCTGGGTAAACAAATTACAGTTGGGCAATTGATGGAATAAAGATAATGTACATATGTCATGAGGATCACTATGAGATTCACTATGGGCATTACGACAAAATACATAGACCATAATCCAACTGCATCTATGACTAATAATCCACCCTCCGGATGTCATCCGAGCAACCAATGGGTATTAAGTTGTAAGCAACAGATTACCGCCTTAAGCAAAGTGCGTAATGTAAACAATGCAAATGTCCTTGAACACAAGAATGTTGTTTTCTCCCTAGTGGCAACAGCACATCTACAACCTTAGAGGTTTATGTCACTCCCCCCGATTACTAGAGGCATGAACCCAACTATCGAGCATAAATACTCCCTCTTGGAGTCACTAGCATCTACTCGGCCAAGATATCTACTAGCAACGGACAGCATGCAAGATCATAAAAAACATAGAGATAACATAAAGATAATAATTCAGCACATCAACTTGACATAGTACCAATACTCATCAGATTCCAACAAACACAACATGTAGAATTACACAAAGATGATCTTGATCATGTAAGGCAGCTCACAAGATCTAAACATGAAGCACATGGTGGAGAAGATGACCATCTAGCTACTGCTATGGACCCGTAGTCCAAGGTAGACTACTCACACATCACTCCGGAGGCGACCATGGTATGAAGAAGGCCTCCGACAGGGATTCCCCTCTCCGGCAGGGTGCCAGGAAGAGCTTCTGGAGCCTCCCGATCTCGCGTCGTTGATGGAGGCGGTTTGCAGTAGGTTTTGTGGAAAATTTATCGGGTGTTTAGGTTTTTCCCGTCGAGGGGAATATATAGGCAGAAGGGCGGCGTCAGGGGGTGGACCAGGGCGGCTCACCCCCTGGTGGCGCGGCCAGGGCCTGGGCCGCGCCACCCTAGGGTGTGGTTGGCCCTTGGCCCCCCTCCGACTCATCTTCGATCTTCGTGAAGCTTCGGTAAAAATAGGAGGTTCGGCTTTTGTTTCGTCCAATTCCGAGAATATTTCCTGTGTAGCTTTTCTAAAACACAAAAACTGCAGAAAACAAGGAACTGACACTCTGGTGTCTCGTTAGTAGGTTAGTTACGGAAAATGCATAAAAATGCCACGAAGTGTAACAAAACACAAAGCAAATGGTGTATAAACAAGCATGGAGCATCAAAAATTATAGATACGTTTCAGACGTATCAGCCGTGCCTCCCCATGGTGTGGGGCCCTCAGGCGTCCACCGACCTCGCCCGTCCGCCTATAAATTCACATCTTCGGGAAAACCCTAGGGGCCTGAACCTCCATCAACGAAAAGTTCTGTAGCTGCCGCCGTCGTCGACCCTAGTTCGGGAGGGTTCTGCAGCTCTTCCCGGCACCCTGCCGGAGAGGGTAATCATCACCGGAGGCCTTCTTCATCGCCATGCCTGCCTCCGGAGTGATGCGTGAGTAGCTCATCTTTGGACTACGGGTCCATAGCAGTAGCTAGATGGTTGTCTTCTCCTATTTTGTGCCACCATGTTTAGATCTTGTGAGCTGCCTAACATGATCAAGATCATCTTATTGTAATGCTACATGTTGTGTTTGTTGGGATCCGATGAATATTGAGTACTATGTCAAGTTGATTATTGATCTATCGTGTCTATGTTATTTGTGATCTTGCATGCTCTCCGTTGCTAGTAGATGCTTTGGCCAAGTAGAAGCTTGTGACTCCAAGAGGGAGTATTTATGCTCGATAATGGGTTCATGCCTCTAGTAATCTGGGAGAGTGACAATAACTTCTAAGGTTGTACATGTGCTGTTGTTACTAGGGAGAAAACAACAATCCTTTGTTCAAGGATAATTGTATTGTTTACATTACACACTTTGCTTAATGCAATAATCTGTTGCTTGCAACTTAACACCCAAAGGTTGTTCAGATGATATCCTATAGGTGGATTATTAGTCATAGATGCACTTGGATTACGGTCTATGTATTATATTGTAATGCCCAAATGAATCTCATAGTGATCTTCATGTCATGTACATGCATTGTTATGCATTCTCTATTTGTCAATTGCCCAACTGTAATTTGTTCACCCAGCATGTTATTTATCTTTATGGAGAGACACATCTAGTGAACTGTGGACCCTGGTCCATACTTTTACATTGATAATACCATCTACTGCAAACACTTTTTACTTTCGGCAAGTATTATTTTATTTCACTGCAAACAAACATCTCTTTCCACACTATACGTCTAATCATTTGTTTTCAGCAAAACCAGTGAGATTGACAACCTCACTGTAAGTTGGGGGAAAGTAGTTTGGTTGTTTCGTGTGCAGGTTCCACGTTGTTGACTGACACCGTTAGTGTGCCCTACCAAAGTCAGCTAGTAGCAACCTTCAGAAGTGATTTGTTTCTCCTACTGGTCGATTAAACTTTGGGCTCATACTGAGGGAAAACTTACTGTTGTGCTCATCATACCTTCCTCTTGGGGTTTTCCAAACGGGTCCTGTGAGACATCAAGGACTCACGTCTGTCCTCTATAGAAGGGGCGGACGGAATCCTACCTCTCTTCTACGCTCCCAGCATTCCATTGTGCTCCTTCTTCTTCCTCTTGCTCGTTGTCTTCTTGATCTTCTTGCGTACGCCCTTTCATCTTGGAAACGCCATGGCTCCCAAACGCGTCAAGACGCTCCAGGAGCTAGAGGTAGATAAGATCCGGTGCATGAAGCCTTTATATCAGCCACGCGGCTCCAGGACTGGAGTCAATGATGAGTGGGTCGCCGACGAGACCAACGAGCACGGCGCCACCACGCTCTTTGACGCCAAGGAGGCTAGGCCCCGCACACGACTGGAAGTGCGCGTCTTCACCTGTTTCTTGATGTGCGGGTGCAGTGCCGCCACTGTCCTTGTTCCTCTGCACAATCCTGGAGGAGTACGGGCTTCTGCTGTCGTAGCTCCTCCCGAATTCCCTCCTGGCCCTGGTGATCTTCCAGTTCGTCTGCGAGGCCTTCGTGGGGGTGCATCCATTTGTCACGCTCTTCTGCAATTACTACAACATGAGGTTGGATTCTAGCGGCACAATGACCATCGGATTCACCTTACGCCTCCACGACGGATGGGGGTGGGATTACATCGACATGTCCCAGAAGAAGTGGGACCCCTGGCGCGCAGATTGGTGTTGGGTTCGGTTGTCGGAGGATGATCCTCTTCTTGTCGATCCCAGCGCCCTACTTGCCTGTAAGTCGGAGTGGCAAGAGACTGATCCACGCGACAGCGAGCTTGCCCCAGCAGTGGAGAGCGCATCCGAGGCTACGCAGTGAAGGCATCACGGCCCGCCATGTGTTCACCACCTTCCTCTAGGAAAGTGGCGCCACTCCAACACCACAACCATCCGTTGTGGGCATTTACGGGCGTCAGAGACACCACCAGGCTCCGAAAAGGGCCACCTAGAGGAAGCAGAGCTGGACCGGCATGTCAACCAGATCCTAGGTGGAACCCAAGGAGCGGCACGGTTGTCGGACAGCCTTCAATCCCTCTGCGAGCACAACGGTGTCGCTCGCTCCCAGATTTTGGGGAAGATGCCAGCGTGCAACGCTCGCGGACCTTCAGTGGCTGGCCAGGGCCAGCCAGAGCCGACCACCCCACTGCACCGCAGTCAGCTCGTGCTCCAACCAGACAATGAGGAAGAAGCTTAGGACTGGGTTCCTCTCTCAGAGAGGATGTGGGAGGTCCCTCAGGTGCTGCACCGTTCCCCGCGTTGTGATCCATCCCTACAACTAAAGCGGGAACTTCTGCAGCGGCGGAGGCCGCGTATGCACCCTTTGATGACCCACTCTCCGCCTCCCTGCTCTAGAGCGAGGGCCTCTGGAACATCGACCTCGATGATCCCTGGCAAGGCTTCTGAGTTGGCTTCTTGCTACTAAATCTTGAATCTTCTACCTTGTTCTTGACCGGATCTTCTACTTTCTGTTGCAAGGAGGCTACCCCTGAGACCCCAGCTAAGCGGGCTCGAGGCGAGACCTCAACCCTCTAGTAGCCCCCGAGCAGTGTGGCTCAAGCGGTCCCTAGCGAGGAGGCACAGCTTTCGGAAACCGGTAACCCTTTCTCCGCTATCTTTCCTTCTTTGCCTGGTTGCCAGGAATTTCTTCGTGGACCTCATACATCTTGATTTTCTTGGGAGAAGCTGCTAGAGCGAGCGCTATTGCCAGGGACCCGATGGAGGTCGACCCCGCATGCCACTCTCCGCCCACAACAGGTGCGCCTTTCTTATTATTGCTCTTGTGACTTACTTGAGCACCTTGAAGATGTAGATCTTGTAGGTCTCCACTGACTTCTTGGTCTTCTTCTCCCAGCCACCCGGTCCTATCCCGAGGACGGGAAGATAGAGTCCGCCAGCAAGGATAAGAAGGTCGACAGTCCGGTGCGGGCAAGCACCACAGCTCTGAAACCTGTCGGCCCTTCCGCCCTCGCTCGTAGTGCTCCCCAAGACGTTCCCCTGTCGGAGCTAGGCCCAGTAGCATCATGGTCGGTAGCCCCAGCACCGCCAACGCCCTTCCTGGGACCTTCCCCCTACGCGTCTGCTTGCACCCTCCTTCATGACATGGAGGAGCACGAGCAGTGATTTGGTTCAGGCCAAGGAGGCCAGCAAAGACTTGGCCACCGATTTGAAGGCACACTATGGGGTGTCCGCCGGGACATCGACGCGGGGCGCATGGCGTTGTCGCATCATCGTTAGGAGCTCCTTGACCTAGAGGCATTGCCAATAGCGTCTGCTGAAGAGGTGGCACAGCTGCGCCACCATTGCCGATCTTTGAGCCTAGGCGCATGTGTGGGAAGAAAGTGTCCAGGCGCAGCTCATGGCTGCGAACGAGCGCCTGGCAGCCTCGAGCACCCGCATCAGCACCCTGGAGAGAGATCTCTGGGTTGCCAACTCGTCACTGGCAACCTCGACGGAGATGGTGGCAAACCTGGCGGCCACCCTGGAGAGCACCAAGAAGCTCCTGGAGTCCACCTACCCGTAGGGGAAGCTTGCCTCTGAGGTCCAGCTCAAGCTCGAGGTGCAGGCTGGCACTGACACCAGGAACTTGCGCTGGACTGCGGAGAAGATGTCTCAAGCGTTGGCGAGATTGCAACTCCTCGCCAGCCCTATCCTGGAAAGTTCGATACACGAACACGCTGGGGCAGCTCGAGACCCTTCCCGAGGTGCTGAGGCAGAAGCTGAAGACCGACGAGGAGCAGATTACCAAAATTGTCGGCAACACAATCCTCCCTCGTGTGTACCACCTTGCTCTCAGCTTCCCGTTCCAACCCCTCTTTGAAGGCTTTGGCGACCATGAAGCAGGGCAGGTGACCCATTAGGCAGCCAAGGCCATTGTGGCCCACGTTGTCATTGATCTGAAGAAGAGGGTGACCCGCGCGCTGCCCAGGGCCTGAGCCCCCAGGATTTTTCTTGAATTTTCATATCTTGTTTCTGCATCCTACCACAAGATGCTGACAAACAATGCCCAGTGTTATAATATTTCGTTAAGCGTATAATCTTGTTAGCAGCATTATTTATGAACATTCTCTCCTTTGCTTAGTCCGTAGTTTCTGGGAAGGAATACAGATCCTTATACTTTGGCCCAGGTTTCCCCCAAGTTAAGCATGAGGAACGCATCCTTCCCGGCAACCCAACATGAGCAAAGAAAAGATTGCTAAAATTTCAAAAACTTAGCTATTTTCCTTTTCTTCCTTCTGATGAGAGCACCCCGGGTGCTAGGCCTTTGTCAATTCGTCCAGATAATCAGTTTGACCAGATTTATTTCCTCGTTAGCTTCTTGTCCTGAAAAATGATCTTGCCGCATTCCTCCCCATACTTGGAGATATTTTGAATCTTAGTCGTGAGCAGTGCCTTAGAATGCTTATCTGGGCATGCTCTATCTACACATGCAGCTGCTCTTCCGATCGTGGTAATGACATAGAGGCCTAGCCCCCTGCTTGCGGCTGAGAGAAAAAAATATCAACAAGTCTCAAGGCCGCCAGCCAAGATAGTGTATCAACAATGCCAAGGGTTGGTTCAACTCCGGCTTTGTTGATGATGCGGAGGTGAAAAACTACCAATGACTTTACAGGTTGCGGTGACTCACGTCCCCCGTCTTTCTTTGGTGAGAATGAACATCTGCCCCCGGAATACATTTTGCAGGGGTTTGCTACTCTGGCGGTTCCCGGCTTAACAGAGGTTTACATGCGGGCATCCCCGCGGCTACATTGTTCTCTATGTTAATCTACAGTCACTTTTCTGTAGATCGTGGTAACATGGGACAATACGAGAGTGGGCACTTCAAGGATAGAATTTTTGGAGATGCTCGATGTTCCACGAGTTCTGCTTGGTTTTCCATTCTTGTCTTCCAGGCTCACACAACCCGGTCAGAAGACGTGCGTCACCCTGTAAGGTCCCTCCCACTTTGGGGAAGCTTGTGACCAGAGGAACTTTGCTTCCTCCGCAGAACAAGGTCTCCCGTGTGGAGCTCCCGGGATCGGATACGCCCACTTTGGTAGCGGCGTAATCCTTGCAAATAGCGGGCTGATGTCTATGCACGCTTCTATTCTTGTAGACAGTGTTGGGCCTCCAAGTGCAGAGGTTTGTAGAACAGCAGCAAGTTTCCCTTAAGTGGATCACCCAAGGTTTATCGAACTCAGGGAAGAAGAGGTCAAAGGTATCCCTCTCAAGCAACCCTGCAATTATGATACAAGAAGTCTCTTGTGTCCCCAACACACCCAATACACTTGTCAGATGTATAGGTGTACTAGTTCGACGAAGAGATAGTGAAATACAAGTAATAAGGATGATTATAAGTAGTAAATGCAATCTGAAATAAATATCGCTGCGAGCAAACATTTAACAAAACTGAATGTAAATGGTGTTTCAATGCTTAGAAACAAGGCCTAGGGATCATACTTTCACTAGTTGACACTCTCAACAAAGATAACATAATTGAACACATAAATATCTATCTTCACTATGCTACTCTAAACTATTCTCCAATGGATAACGAACACTAATCATGTGTAGGGCTACGAAGCACTCCTCAAAGCTTGCATTTCCCCAAACTAGATTGCCCTGCACTATCACCTTGAGCGCACTAGATGGTTCCAACAAACACCAACAATTCATGGAGATACTAGCCAAAGAGATACACATAATGCGCACACTGTCATCCTCCACATCATGCTACAAGGTGTCTCCGGGGATTACAATAATAAAGCACTGGAGTAGCATAATATATGAAGAATAGCATCTACCAATTCAACTAGATATAAAGCTCATGATCACATATAGATTACATCATGGGAGAGAGAGGTGAACCACATAGCTACCAGTAGAGCCCTTAGCCCCGGGGGAGAACTACTCCCTCCTCATCATGGAGACAACAACGTTGATGGAGATGGCGGTGAAGTCGATGGAGACGGCAGTGGAGGCGATGGAGTCGATGAAGATGGCTCTGGGGGCACTTCCCCATCCCGGCAGGGTGCCGGAACAGAGACATCTGTCCCCCGAATATGGTCTTCGACGGCGGCGGCGCTGCAGAACTTTTCTAGGAAAAATGTCAAACGATCTAGGGTTTTCGCGTTGGAGGCTTCTTATAGGCGAAGGGGCGATGTCAGAGGTGGACCAGGGGGCCCACACTATAGGGGAGCACGGCCTAGGGTCCACCCACGCCACCTTAGGGTGTGGCTGGTCCCTAGCCCCCCTCCGGCTCTCCTTCGGACTTCGTCTCGTGTCAGGAAAATAGGAGGTTCGGGCTTCGTTTTGTCCAATTCCGAGAATATTTCCTGTGTAACTTTTCTGAAACACAAAAACAGCAGGAAACAGGGAACTGGCACTGTGGCATCTCGTCAATAGGTTAGTTCCGGAAAATGCATAAAAATGCCACAAAGTGTAACAAAACACAAAGCAAATGGTGCATAAACAAGGATGGAGCATCAAAAATTATAGATACGTTTGAGACGTATCAAGCATCCCCAAGCTTAACTCCTGCTCGTCCTCGAGTAGGTAAGTGATAACAAAAATAATTTTTGAGGTGACATGCAACCAACACAATCTTGATCAAGTTATTGTAAAGCATTGCAAGCTGAGATCAAAGTACTCTAAACATGGGCATAAAAGATATAATCCTGACAATAGAACTTACCAACCATGTTATAATATGAAAAGTAGCACAAACAAAAGATCATGAGTAATAATGCATTGAAAGTCAAGTGTGTGTTTCAAGCATATAGAAAAACATAGCAAAGTGGTATTCAGCTTGTCCTTCATGGAGTAGCAAAACATAAATGCATAGGACACCTTCAAGTTTAAGAGGGTGACTAGATACAAATAATTTAAGAACAAGAGAAACCATAATCATGAATCAATCAATAATAAATTTTGGGACTATGCACATTATACTCAGAATGACAACTATGCTCTCTTAGATGGTGCATAAAGGTAGAAGGTGAAGACTCAACATAAAAGTAAAAGAAAGGGCCCTTCGCAGAGGGAAGTAGTGATTGCAAAATTTTATAAACCTTCCAAAAATTATGATACTTACTAGCTTTGAGCTCTCATTGCCCCCATCATAGGCATCTTGAATGGTTAAGGTTAATGCGAGTACAATTATGAAGCATATGCTTGTCAAACCATAAGTTGATAACCTCATGTCCCGTGAAATATGAATACCCAAACCTCATGCTACTCGACTTAGGTCCCAAGCAAGTTCTTGTCATTGTAAGCATACATGTATCATTGGAAACGCCAACAGGGTACCTCTTGCCCGATGACATGGAAACAAGCCCACATCAAAATGACAAGACAAACAGACAATGGACACCTCGGCATCTCTTTTAATTACCATTGGGTATAGCTTTTTATTTTGAGATGCGTCGTCGAATGTCCACTATGGGCATGCTGTAAATTTCCACCATGAGTGATGCATGGCTTAGATTAGCGGCCCAGGCGTTTCTCTAACACATATACAAACTCCATGAGCTCACAAGTTTCCAACTTATTTCACATCACAGGTATCCATAAACAAAAGATCATGATATCAACTAAATAAGAGTAAGTGCAATGTTGAAAGCGTGCCCCATGACGGCATGGCTGAGCTAACTCCCAACTTACAACTTGCAAGCATAACGTCAACATAAGAGAGCCACAATGGTCAAGTTTATTAAGTGCAAGAAAGTAAATGTGCCGTCAGGTTCGTGAGAGCTTTACTGACTAATTTTCACATAACAAAAAGTTTAATTTGGAAGGTACATAAAAGCAAGATGAATGTACTTGGAATAGCAAATTGCTAATAGGTAGATATGGTGAACACATGGGAAAACTTTGGTTTTTGGGAGTTGGATGCATGAGAAGTATTCCCTCTTAGTACAAATGAAGGCTAGCAAAAGACTGGGAGCGACCAACTAAGAGAGAAATAACGGCCATAATCATGCATAGCGACAAAACTTTATTAACCAAAGCATAAAGTGGTATCACAAGTCAAAAATCAAATGATCATAGAGGCTTATGGTGACTTGTTAAAGTCAAACATGGTGTAAGCGTGCGCCAAGTCAACCCAAATAAAGCATCAAAGGAGAAAACCACAATAATATGCTCCCATATAATAAAAACAACGCATGATTCTTTCAAAGGCATATTAAGCAATCTCAGTCATTTGAGACAAGTCATGCTACAGCAAAAACTACTAAGTATATAATCAAAATAATATCAAGCATGACATGTAAAAGTCTAAGCCACAGTCTAAACAAGCTCCCATTTGTACCACTTTAGGCATGAAACTTTTTTCTCTTTTCCAACACCAATCAACCTTTTTGAAACAACTCTTAAAGCTAAAAACCAACATAGACCAGAGGTCTAAACACACCTTGATACAAAGAAATAACAATATCTGAACAAAAATCAAGGTGAAAAAAAGCTAAACGCAGTACTAGAAAAAGAGAACACTCGTTGAACGATAAGAGTAAAAACTAGAGTGTTCTAGGCAATGAAAACAGAGAGTGTCTCTCTCTGAAACAAACATGATGTGATCCAACCATTTGTTGCAGCTAACAAAACAAAAGAAAGCTGAAATCGAAAGTAAAGACACTCCAAGAAAAACACATAGAATATGAAGCAATAAAAATATAGTGTCTTGAAAGGTGACCTACTTTTTGCCGATGAAGAAGGGGTGCCTCGGACATCCCCAAGCTTTGATGCTTGTACCTCTTGGATATTTTGTAGGGTGACATGGGCATCCCCAAGCTTGACCTTTTGTCCATACTTCATCTCATCTCATCATTCTCCTTTCCCTACACTTGAAAACTTCCTTCATACAAAACTTCACACAATTCTATTAGCAACATTAGTGTAAGCAAGATAGTAAATCTACTCTTTTGGTTCAGTTTCAACTCAAGTATAACACCCATTAAATTATAAGCTACTGTAGCGACTTCCTCAAAAGTTCCGTGATCAAAAGAACTCAAAAAGAAAGCGATCGAGAGGCAAACACAAATAGTGGCAGAAATCTGTCAAAACAGAACAGCTGGTAAAGATTGATTTTTTTTGAAAATCTTCTGTTGCTCAAATCGAAAATTGCAAAACTAATGAAAGTTAGGAAATAACCTGGGGCATGTGCACAATTAATCTCAGATCAAAAAGACGTTCTGAGAATGTTCACGAATTTTTACGGTACAACGTAGAAATCTGTTTCACGACAGCAACTTCCCCAAATCTTACCTTCTTCCAATTAGAGGTTCTTCTTGGCACAAGAACGAAATAAAAATGATAAGGAGAGGTCATTACAGTAGTAATAACTTCCAAGACTCAACAAAAAGAAAAAGTACTGAAAATAAAACATTGGGTTATCTCCCAAGAGTGTTTTTCTTTAACGCCTTTGAGCTAGGTGCAGTAATTTGAAAAGATGCTCATATAAGCGCCGAAAAGAACTTGAAGCAAGAGAGAGCATCAAAAAGCAAATACAAAACAAATTTAAATCTAAGCCACTTCCTATGAAAACGAGTCTTGTAAAGAGACAAGTCATGAAAGCACAAAGCAACAAGCATATGAAGGCAAAACAAGTGCAACTTCAAGAATTCCAACAAAAAGAGGGGAAACTTAATATTATTGAGATGCATAAAACCATGTTTCCCTCTCTCATAATAACTTTCAGTAGCATCATGAATAGAATTAACAATATAATTATCACATAAAACATTCTTATCATGAGCCACATGCATAAAAGAATTAATACTCCCTACGTGAACATAGTCATTCTTAGTAATCGTAGTAGGAGCAAATTCAACAAAATAATTATTATCATCACCATAATCATCAAAAATAGGAGGCATATTGTAATCATACCTTTTTTTCTCCTCAATAGTAGGTGGACTAAAAATATCATACTCATCCTTGTAATCATCATAAGCAATAGAATAGCTATCTTCCAAAGTGTGTTCATTTGTAAACATGTCATCATTGGAAGGAACATGGATAACACTAATAGTACAACAATTATTGACCTTCATTTTCAGAATTGGTTCCATAGAGGTTTTCAATATCAAAAGTAGAATGCTTTTCCCAATCATGATCACTACTATAGGTAACCGGCATAGGAACATCATCGAGTTCAGACTCATCAGCAAAAACTATAATAGGAGCAACATGCTTAGGGGAAGATACCATTTTCTCTCTCCTTTTACTCCTCTTCTTCTTCTTCTTCTTCTTCTTCTTCTTCTTTTCTTTAGGAGGGAGAGGCTTGAAAGGAAGATTCTCCACATACCCTGGTTTATTGACAGAAACGATAGAAGAAACTTTGGAGGATTCCTCCTTCTCATTAATAAGAACAAAACACATATTAGTCCTCTCATATTTTGGTAAAGCATCATCTTTCATAACATTTTGTATGTAAGTATTTGCGTGGCAATTATCAACACAATAAAGATGACAACCATGCAGGATGCTATTTATATTAAAAGCACTCATATCTACCGAAGAAGTTTTTCTCGATAACTCTTCACACCCCAAAAATAAAGTAAGCTCATCATGCTGATTGGGAGTGATCTTGTCATCACAATACAAACTTGCAGTACTCATTGGATTAGAAAGGCTACTATCATAGCTTGAACATTGGAAATTGAAATGACCCACTTTATAGCAAAGTTCACAAATAAAAGGATAGAGGGCACAAACCTTTTCACTGAGCTCATTTAAAGCCTTGTCCCACATTCTAGTTTTCTCATTCTTGTGGTGGATACAAAAATCTTCCTTGATTTGATTCTTTTCACAAGGTCTAAGTGCTCCACAAAAATTAACATGCTCATAAGAAATAGTACTTTCAGAAGTTTGAGCATGTTTATTGCAATCATCAATAACAATTTCACTTTCCATGCAAGTGACTTTAAAAGTTCATGATACATGTCCCAATTTCCTTTAGGAACATTAATATGAGAAGCAAAGGTTCTAAAGCAATCAACCATAATTTGAGGATCAAGACCATATTTAGCACTAAGCTCTTGAAAATCAGCAGTTTCAGCGAAAGACTTAATGCAATCATACTCATAGTTTATACCTGATTCTTTACCTTTATCACAATCCCAATCTTCGATATTGCTTTGAATTGTTTCAAGCAGATCCCACTTGGCTGCAACCTCCTTGCTTGTGAAAGACCCCTCAAAACAGGCATCTGGATAGTCCTTGTAATGTCCTGAAAGCCTTGCATAAAAATTATTAATAACAATATTACGGGGGAGCTCATGAATGGGACATTTGAGCATTAGTGCCTTCAATCTTCCCCACGCTTGGGACATACTTTATCCATCATGAGGATGAAAATTATAAATATAATTCCTATCTTTATGAATCTCACTAGAAGGATAGAATTTAGAATAAAAGAGAGGTACAATTTTCTCCCAGCCAATAGATCGGCCATCCTTCAGCGTCTTATACCATTCCGCAGCTCTGCCCTTTAGTGATAAAGAGAATAGCTTCCTCTTAACCCGGCTTGTTGAAATACCTGCACACTTGAACAACTCGCATAATTCATGTATAAAGAGCAAATGATCACCAGGATGGACAGTTCTATCTCTAAAATAGCAGTTATTCATAGCACGTTCAACAATTTTCATAGGTATTTTAAAAGAGATACTTTCCGCATGAGGATCATAGGCATCATTAGAATTATCACATATGAGAGATAAAGTATCATCAGAGCGAATTTTCTCCTCTAAAGCTGGGGAACTAAAAATATCATGCTTATCAAAACTAGC
Organism: Dactylis glomerata; assembly: GCA_007115705.1. Lineage (NCBI taxonomy): Eukaryota > Viridiplantae > Streptophyta > Magnoliopsida > Poales > Poaceae > Dactylis > Dactylis glomerata. Next base: position 726,504 of record QXEO01000340.1, read on the forward strand.
TTCCCCAAGCTTAGACTTTTCTATAGTATTAGCAATAACGGTGTTCAAAGCATTCATACAAATAACATTGCTATTAGCATGCAAATAAAGCTCCAAAGGTTTTTCAATTTTCTCTTCAAACACATCATATCCTAACTCAGGAAAAATACTATAAATTTCTTTATTTTCCATTAAGCCTAACTAGTGACAATAAAAACAAGAAACAAAAAGATATAATTGCAGAATCTAAAGGAAATAACTTCGAGCACCCACACACCAGCAACAGTTACTAGAAGATGGATGTGTGTACTTTTTACCTTACCTCCCCAGCAACGGCGCCAGAAAAGAGCTTGATGTCTACGCACGCTTCTATTCTTGTAGACAGTGTTGGGCCTCCAAGTGCAGAGGTTTGTAGAACAGCAATAAGTTTCCCTTAAGCGGATCACCCAAGGTTTATCAAACTTAGGGAGGAAAAGGTCAAAGGTATCCCTCGCAAGCAACCCTACAATTATGATACAAGAAGTCTCTTGTGTCCCCAACAAACCCAATACACTTGTCAGATGTATAGGTGCACTAGTTCAACGAAGAGATAGTGAAATACAAGTAATAAGGATGATTATAAGTAGTAAATGCAATCTGAAATAAATATCACTGCGAGCAAACATGTAACAAAACTGAATGTAAACGGTGTTTCAATGCTTAGAAACAAGGCCTAGGGATCATACTTTCACCAGTGGACACTCTCAACAAAGATAACATAATTGAACACATAAATATCTATCTTTGCTATGCCACTCTAAACTATTCTCCAATGGATAACGAACACTAATCATGTGTAGGGCTACGAAGCACTCCTCAAAGCTTGCATTTCCTCAAACTAGATTGCCCCGCACTATCACCTTGAGCGTACTAGATGGTTCCAACAAACACCAACAATTCATAGAGACACTAGCCAAAGAGGCACACATAATGCGCACACTGTCATCCTTCACATCATGGTACAAGGTGTCTCCGGAGATTACAATAATAAAGCATTGGAGTAGCATAATATATGAATAGTAGCATCTACCAATTCAACTAGATACAAAGCTCATGATCACATATAGATCACATCATGGGAGAGAGAGGTGAACCACATAGCTACCAGTAGAGCCCTCAGCCTTGGGGGAGAACTACTCCCTCCTCATCATGGGAGACAGCAACGTTGATGGAGATGGCAGTGAAGTCGATGGAGACGGCGGTGGAGGCAATGGAGTCGATGGAGATGGCTCCGGGGCACTTCCCCATCCCGATAGGGTGCCAGAACAGAGACTTCTGTCCCCCAAAATTGGTCTTCGACGGCGGCAGCGCTGTGGAACTTTTCTGGGAAAAACGCTGAACGATCTAGGGTTTTCACGTCGGAGGCTTCTTATAGGCGAAGGGGCGATGTCAGAGGTGGACCAGGGGCCCCACACCATAGGGGGGCGTGACCTGGGTTCCACCCGCGCCACCCTAGGGTGTGGATGGTCCCTGGCTCCCCTCCAGCTCTCCTTCGGACTTCGTCCCGTGTCAGGAAAAATAGGAGGTTCGGGCTTCATTTCGTCCAATTCCAAGAATATTTCCTGTGTAACTTTTCTGAAACACAAAAACAACAGAAAATAGGGAACTGGCACTATGGCATCTCGTCAATAGGTTAGTTCCGGGTAATGCATAAAAACACCACGAAGTTTAACAAAACACAAAGCAAATGGTGCATAAACAAGCATGGAGCATAAAAAATTATAGATACGTTTGAGACGTATCACGGGCGGACCGCATAATAGCACGGCTATGGATCTCCTCAAGGAAATTGACGTCATCAAGCCTTTCCTCGTCGTTCTTGTGATCGTCATAGGCAGATATCCAAGGAGATCCATACTTAAGCTCCATGGGCAACACGGCTTTGGCCCCCATAAACAAGTGAAAACAGGGTCTCACCGGTTGATCTCATGGTTGTGGTCCTCAGGGACCACAGTACTGAGGGCACTTGGTCCACCCAGTTTTTGCCACAACCCTCGAGCATGTCAAAGGTTGTGGTCCGAAGTCCTTGCATCACCTCTGTGTTTGCGCGTTCAACTTGGTCGTTGCTCCATGGGTGAGCAACAGACGCGTAGTAGAGCCTGGTGCGAGCTGGTCGCAATACTCCTGGAACTCCTTGTTGGTGAATTGGGAGCCGGGATTGGTGATTATGCGGTTAGGCATATCGAACCAACACACAATTCCTCGGATGAACTTAACAGCGGCCTAAGCGGTGAGGGCTCAGACCAGCTCAACCTCCACCCACTTCGTGAACTTGTCGATGGTGACCAACAGGTACTCATAGGCCCCCACTAATCTAGGGAACTTGCCGATGGCATCCAGCCCCTAGACCGCGAATGGCCAAGAGAGCGGGATGGTCTGGAGTGCTTGCGCTGGTTGATGGATGTTCTTGGAGTGGAACTGGCATGCCTCATAGGACCGGACTAGCGCCTGGGCATCAGCCAGTGCCATGGGCCAGCAAAATCCTTGCCGAAACTCCTTCGCGTCAAGAGCTCTTGATGCCACGTGATGGGAGCAGATCCCTTCATGGATGTCCACCAGGAGCGCTTGGCCTTGCTCCTGGGGAATGCAGCGGAGCTTGACTCCTTCGCGGTGGTGGTAGAGCTCATCGTCGATCACCACTTACATCTTGACTTGGCAGGCGATCCTTTCCGCCTGTACATTATCCTCGGGGAGTACCTGGTACTTGACGTACTACAACAACTCCTCTGCCCATTGGGGAGTTACTCTTTCATCTGGAGCAGCAACAGGATTAGGCGTGAGGGCCTCATCCCTAGCCGGCACAGCCGAGCCTTGAAGGGGGTAGTTTTGAGGGGAGCCCCCTACATAGATGTTGTTGGGACTCCGGCGACCACCTTTGGCGTTGCCGATGGTTTGGTGAGCCGCTCGACGAAGATTCCCGCAGGGACAGGCAGCCGCTTGGCCGCTATCTGCGACAACCCATCTACGATGGTGTTCTTCCCACGGGGGATGTGTTCCAACTTGAGGCCATCAAAATGGTGCTTGAGTTTTCGCACTTCATCCACGTATGCCCACATTTGTGGACAATCGTAGGCCTTGTTGACTTGGCTGACAACCAATTGGGAGTTACCCCGCACGACAAGGCGAGAGATACCCAGACCTGCTGCGATCCTGAGACTGGCAGGCAGGCCTTCGTATTATGTCGTGTTGTTGGTGGAGTCTTCATGGGAGAAGGCCCGATGGACGACGTACTTAAGGTGCTCACCGTGGGCGAGACCATAAGCACACCAGCCCCCACTCCCTCGAGGGAGAAAGCTCCGTCGAAGTACATGACCCAACATCCTGGGTCCTCCTTCCCGGGAAGGCAGGAGACAGGCTCCTCCTCTAGGAGTGGAACCTCGGTCCACTCAGCGACAAAATCTGCCAAGACCTGGCTCTTGATCACTTCAGCTCCGGTGAAGTGCAGGTCAAAACCTAACAACTCCATTGCCCACTTAGCGATACAACCAGTAGCACTATGGTTATGCAACACTTTACCCAAAGAGAATGAGGTTACGAGCATGATGTGGTGTGACTCGAAGTAGTTTTGCAGCTTGCGCGATGCGAGGATGACACCCAGGAGCAGTTTCTGCACTTGTGGATACTGCAGCCTAGCATCCTGAAGCACCATGCTTCCGAAAGTAGACGGGGCGCTGCACCAGGCGCCGCCTTGCCAGCACAGCCCCTAACATGACAATTGTGTGTACCTTTTTATCTATGATTACTAGTGTTGAGATAGAGAGAGAGAGATCAAGAGAACCTATGAAACCAGGGTCCTTTGTTACCACAAGAGTACAACCTTTGTCCTTTCCTCTCAATTGTTGAGGATTGGAACATCTTTGAGTTTCTATTACTTTTAAGGAGGACACCCAGGAGCAGTTTCTGCACTTGTGGATACTGCAGCCTAGCATCCTGAAGCACCATGCTAATGAAGTAGATGGGGCGCTGCACCAGGCGCCGCCTTGCCAGCGTAGCCCCTAACATGACAATTGTGTGTACCTTTTTATCTATGATTACCACTGTTGAGAGAGGGAGAGATCAAGAGAACCTATGAAACCAGGGTCCTTTGTTACCACAAGAGTACAACCTTTGTCCTTTCCTCTCAATTGTTGAGTATTGGAACATCTTTGAGTTTCTATTACTTTCACTATTTTGTTACTTTCAGTCATCAAATCATTTCACTTGTTTCTTTGTTTTGTGCAGTGCAGAGATAACTATAATTGTGACACTCTAGTTTGAGAGAGTAATTTGCTTTACCTTCTTACTCATGCGGTTGGATATCTATTACTTCCACATTGAGAGGTGCTACTTTGATCCCCTGCACTTGGGGGTTATCAGCGTCAGACTTATATAAGGTGGCTTTCAGGAAGAACAGATGCATCACAAAATAACTCGAGGATGACAACTGGATTTATGCTATTGCGAGACTCAACACGCCCGTCCAACTATCTCAGTACATGGAGGTCTAGGACACTGTTGCATCCACTATGCTTGTGCCTAAGCCATCACTTGAACTTCGACGTCCGACGGATGCTACAACGCTAGCTCCACATATCACACGCGGTTCTACGGCTGCCACCCTAGATTCACCCCACATAAGATCTGGACCGACCACACCGAGCCCAAGTGCAAGCTCTTCTTCTGGTTGGCCCTTCACAGAAAGCTGCTAATAGTCAATATGCTCGCCACTCGGGGGTGGTACCATAATCTGATTTGCCCGCTTTGTCTTAGCGCTCCAAGAAACTACAAATCACTTATGTAAGGACTACCACTTCACTGCGGCTATCTTGACCCTTGTGCAAGTCTGGCACGAGGCGGACCCTGGGCCTTTGAGCCACAACTCTCCTACCATCTTGGATTGGTGGGACGATCTCATCAGAGGACGACCATTGAAAGAGCAGCAGAGCATCAGCGGCCGCCTGCTATATGTACCCTGGAACTCTTGGAAGGAAATAAACCATCATATCTTCACTGGTCATTGTGTCACCTACACTGAAGTGGATTCAGTCGTCAGAGAGACCATCCCACAAAGGGAGTGAGCTTTCATGGCCTTCGCGCTGACTATCCTAGCCGACCAAGATTAGACTCCTTTTTTGGGTTTTCTTCACTAGTAGAAAATAGGGCTTTCATTTTGAGCTCCATAAGGCTTTAGCACCGGTTGGCTTACGAACCCAGACTAAAGGGGTGATTTAGCACCGGTTCGAGCTGCCATGGAGCCCGTGGAGCTCTAGCACCGGTTCGTTAGGAACCATTAGCACCGGTTCGTGCCACGAACCGGTGCTAAAGGTGTCGCGTCTGCCACATGGCAGGCGCCAGACCTTTAGTACCAGTTCATGGCACGAACCGGTGCTAAAGTCTACCCTATTGCACCGGTTTTGGGCACGGACCGGTGCTAGAGGTCCTGCCTATAAATACAGCCACCCACCGGCCCTCTCCTCTATTTTTTTCCTGGGAAGGTGTGAGGGGGTGTGCTAGTTTGATTTTTTCCCTATGCACAAGAGGTGTTTGATGACATGCCTAAGAGCATGATGCTACTTAAGCTCACACAAAATAAACATGATATGAGGTGCCTGAGCGATACTTAGGTCTTGTCCTCGTTCTTTCCTCCTCGATCGAGGTTAGCAACTCTATCCTTTCATTTGTCATTGATACAAATGCATGTTTCGATATACAGTGGTCATTTCACTATTTATGATGTTCGGTAATAGTACTGGTAAACCTAATTATATGACGCAGATGAACCAACGACAATGGATGTACAGTGACCGATGCACTTCCGAGTTCATTGAAGGTCTTTGTAATTTTGGCGATGTGGCTCGGGCAAACATTCCGAATGGTTTTATGTGTTGTCCATGTGTTGACTGTGGGAACAAGAAGGAATACTCTTCCTGGAAAATCCTTCACTCCCACCTGCTTCGGAAAGGTTTCATGCCTAGCTATAATTGTTGGACCAAGCACGAAGAAAGAGGGGTTATAATGGAAGACAATGAAGAAGAAGAGGATGATTATATATACCCTGAATACGGTGATACTGCAACGAGCGAAGCTGAAGGGACAGGAGAAGCTGAAGATGAAGAGGCATCAGATGAGCCTGATGATGATCTTCGTCGGGCCATCGTTGATGCACACAGAGAAGCAGAAAGTGTAAATGAGAAGCGGAAGTTAAAGGGTATGTTAGAGGATCACAAAAAGAAGTTGTACCCAAATTGTGAAGATGGGAACACAAAGCTCAGTACCACACTGGAGTTGCTGCAATGGAAGGCAGAGATTGGTTTATCTGACAAGGGATTTGAGAAATTACTGAAAATAATGAAGAAGAAGCTTCGAAAGGATAATGAATTGCATGACAGTACGTACGAAGCAAAGAAGGTTCTCTGCCCTCTAGGATTAGAGGTGCAGAATATTCCGCAGTACGAGAATTTGGAAGCATGCCCGGTATGCACTGCACTGCGGTATAAGATCAGATGAGATGACCCTGGTGATGTTGATGGCGAGCCCCCCCAGGAAGAGGGTTCCTGCCAAGGTCATGTGGTATGCTCCTATAATACCACGGTTGAAACGTCTGTTTAGAAACAAAGAGCATGCCAGGTTGTTACGATGGCACAAAGAAGACCGTAATATAGACGCGATGTTGAGACACCCCGCTGATGGGTCGCAGTGGAGAAAAATTGAGAGAGACTACCCGGACTTTGCAGGCGACACAAGGAACTTAAGGTTTGGTCTAAGTACAGATGGCATGAATCCTTTTGGGGAGCAGAGCTGCAGTCATAGCACCTGACCTTCCTCCTTGGTTGTGCATGAAGCGGAAGTTCATTATGATGCCAGTGCTCATCCAAGCCCCGAAGCAACCCGGCAACGACATTGATGTGTATCTAAGACCATTAGTTGATGAACTCTTACAGTTATGGGCCAAACCAGGTGTACGTGCATGGGATGAGCACAAACAGGAGCCATTTGACCTACGAGCATTACTTTTCGTAACCATCAATGATTGGACTGCTCTTAGTAACCTTTCAGGACAAACGAACAAGGGATACAATGCATGCACGCACTGTTTAGATAAGACTGATGCTATATATTTGGAAAAACGCAAGAAGATTGTGTACTTGGGGCATCGTCGATTTCTTACGACCACGCATTCTATAAGAAAGAAAGGAAAGCATTTTAGAGGTGTGGCAGATCACCGGCCAAAGCCTGAACTCCGTACTGGTGATGATTTATTTGATATGGTCAGGGACCTAGAAGTAATCTTTGGAAAGGGTCTTGGTGGTCAATCTGTTCCAAATGACATCGCTACCGGACACGCACCCATGTGGAAGAAGAAATTTATATTTTGGGAGCTTGAGTATTGGAAAGACCTAGAGGTTCGCTCTTCAATCGACGTGATGCACGTTACAAAGAATGTTTGCGTGAACCTGCTAGGCTTTCTGGGCGTATATGGAAAAACAAAAGATACACCAGAAGCACGGGAGGATCAGCAACGTATAAAAGACCCAAACAACATGCATCCATAGAGCAAGACGGATAAAGGGCGTCACTTAAGTCCTGCCAGCTACACTCTTACCAAAGCAGAGAAGGAAATCTTTTTTGAAGTCCTTTCAAGTATCAAAGTGCCGTCTGGCTTCTCGTCAAATATAAAGGGAATAATAAATATGACAGAGAAAAAATTTCAAAACCTGAAGTCTCATGACTGTCACGTGATTATGACGCAGTTGCTTCCGGTTGCATTAAGGGGGCTTCTACCAGAAAATGTTCGCGTACCCATTGTTAAGCTATGTGCATTCCTCAATGCAATATCTCAGAAGGTAATCAATCCAGATATTCTACCAGGGTTACAGAAGGATGTGGCCCAATGTCTTGTTAGTTTTGAGTTGGTGTTCCCGCCATCCTTCTTTAATATTATGACGCATCTCCTGGTTTACCATGTCGAAGAGATTACAATTCTCGGTCTTGTATTTCTACACAACATGTTCCCTTTCGAGTGGTTCATGGGAGTCTTAAAGAAATATGTTCATAACCGTGCTAGGCCAGAAGGAAGCATCTCCAAGGGCTACGGAACAGAGGAGGTCATTGAGTTCTGTGTTGACTTTATCCCTGACATTAAGTCGATTGGTGTTCCTAAATCGTGGCATGAAGGGAGACTACGTGGAAAAGGCACGCTAGGAAAGAAATCAATGTATTGTATGGATGGGATTTCTTTCACTCAAGCACACTACACAGTTCTACAAAGTTCCACCTTGGTGGCCCCGTATATCACTGAACACAAGAATATTGTACGCTCCCAACACCCGGCTTAGTCTGACTCCTGGATTACACATAAACATATGGCGACTTTTGGCGGTTGGTTGCGGACACATCTCATAAATAACAACATTGTTGGAGATCAGCTGTACTTGTTGGCCGAGTCACCATCTTCGACTATATTGACTTTCCAAGGGTACGAGATAAATGGAAATACATTCTACACGATCGCCCAAGATAAAAAGAGCACCAACCAAAACAGTGGTGTCCGCATTGATGCAACAAACAATAACGGGCAAAAGGACACCTATTATGGTTACATAGAGGAGATATGGGAACTTGACTATGGACCTTCTTTTAAAGTCCCTTTGTTTCGGTGTAAATGGGTCAAGCTGGATGGAGTAGGGGTAAAGGTAGACCAGTTGTATGGAATGACAACAGTGGATCTCAACAATCTTGGTTACAGAGATGAACCATTCGTCCTAGCCAATGATGTGGCTCAAGTTTTCTATGTGAAAGACATGTCCTCCAAACCGAAAAAAGAAAAGATAAGGCAACAAATACATCATACGATGAGCCAAAGCGTCACATAGTTCTTTCAGGGAAAAGAAACATTGTGGGAGTTGAGGATAAGACAGACATGTCAGAAGATTATAATAAGTTTGATGAAATTCCACCCATCAGAGGGAATATTGACCCAAGCATCACGTTAAATGGTGAACATACTCCATGGTTACGACCGAAGCGATCCTAATAAAGGGAGATACACGAAGGGGGGTTCATGGCCTCCAGGGCATTTTAGGTCACCATATGTATTAAATGTGCCAATTTATGGCAAACATCGAACATGATAGCTCATTTTGTGAAGGTTTTGTTGTGATGTTTGCAATTTTCCAAGTTTAATATTTTTCCTTGCAACTATAACACATAATATGACACCACGCGAATGTTTCACATTGTTTGGATTATTTTTTGAATTCTTAAACCCGTTTGAAATTATATTCAAAACGACGGGCATGAAGATTCATAGCCCGGGGTTGAGTCTCACTAGACTTGCAGTGGATCTCTGATAAAACAACATATTGTGAACCTTAAAATGATTTTTACAAAAAATCATGAGCATTATATCATATACATGTAGTTCAAACCTAGCGGGCCTCCTACAGAATCGGCATAAATTTGTCTTTTTCATGAGGTGTGGACAAAAAGGTTTCAGATGCACCGGCTAGGGAATTTTCTATCTAAGGTGGTCTAGTATTTTTGAAAAATGTTTTGATAGCAATGTGAAACTTTAATTTGGTGGTTGCTTCACAAAAAAACTTGTTTTTGGTATCTAAAAATAGGAAAATGGTTTTTCCGTGTGATGAAAAGGGAAACTTCCTTCTGCAACATCGTAAGCAATCCCAAGATGCCCATGTGTGCACAATATGGGCACATTATCACAAACTATGCCTCGATTCTAGCCATAACATTGCTCATTTGGCCTAAAAGCCATGAAACATCGAACATGATAGCTCATTTTGTGAATGTTTTTTTATGATGTTTGCAATTTTCCAAGTTTAATATTTTTCCTTGCAACTATAACACATAATATGACACCACGCAAAGGTTTCATATTGTTTGGATTATTTTTTGAATTCTTAAACCCGTTTGAAATTATATTCAAAACGACAGGCATGAAGATTCATAGCCCGGGGTTGAGTCTTGCTAGACTTGCGGTGGATCTCTGATAAAACAACATATTGTGAACCTAAAAATGATTTTTACAAAAAATCATGAGCATTATATCATATACATGTAGTTCAAACCTAGCGGGCCTCCTATCGAATCAGCAGGAATTTGTCTTTTTCATGAGGTGTGGACAGAAAGGTTTCAGATGCACCGGCTGGGGAATTTTCTACCTAAGGTGGTCTAGTATTTTTGAAAAATGTTTTGATAGCAATGTGAAACTTTAATTTGGTGGTTGCTTCAGAAAAAAACATGTTTTTGGTATCTAAAAAATGGAAAATGGTTTTTTCGTGCGATGAAAAGGGAAACTTCCTTCTGCAACATCGTAAGCAATCCTAAGATGCACATGTGCACCTTCATATATGTAATACATTTACTATACATTTTCAAAGAAACATTATGAGACGAAGATAAGAAGAACATTATAGTTAAGTGTACCATCAAATAATGTAATTCATCATTTAAATGGGCGCAAACTTGGTTATATGTTGCACTTCTTAATATGAAGCTATTTAAAATTACATCAATTTTATATTTTAATAGATGCAATAAGTAACTAGTATTACATAAATATATTTTTAGTACAACTTTATATAAAGAAATGCACTCCAAACAAGCAATTCAGTTAACAATAGAGATTAATTACCCATTAAAGCTGGTAATGATTGGTTATGTGTTTTATGTATTACTCTAATATTTAATTATTTTATAAAGTATTATGCAAGCTTGATCATAGCCAATATGCAATAAGGGCGGGAACAGCAGAAAATTTTGAAAACTTTTCAAATGACCCTTTAGCACCGGTTCAAGCCACAAACCGGTGTTAAAGGGGTGGCGGTGCAGTGCCCGCCGAAAGTACCCTTTAGCACCGGTTCCTGGCACGAACCGGTGCTAAAGGTCAGACCTTCACCAACCGGTGCTAAAGGGCCTTTAGCACCGGTTGAAGAAACCAACCGGTGCTAAAGGTCCCTCCTTTATAACGCATCGTCTCCTTCCTCCCCTCCACATTGCCAAACGACTAAGTCCCCCGCGCTAGGAGCTCTCAGACGCCGACAGGCTATCCGATTTTACCATCGTCGTCGACGATCGCCAGCACCGCGCCGCCGTCGACGCCGACCCTTGCGCCACCGCCGCCCGCCCGACGCACCGTCCCGGCCGCTGCCGCCCGCCCGACGCACCGTCCCGGCCGCCGTCAACGCCGACCCTTGCGCCACCGCCGCCCGCCCGACGCACCGTGCCCGCGCCACCGCCGCCCGCCCGACGCACTGTCCTGGCCGCCGCCCGTGCCACCACCGCCCGCCGACCACCGACCGCAGCCGCCCGCCGACCACCGTGACCCCCTGCAGGTATGTTAGTACAAATTAAATAGGAATTAGTGTTTTTTTGTTATAGGAATTTGGGTAGAAATTAGAAATTAGGAATAAGTTTTTTTAGAAATAGAAATAGGATTTTTACAAATAGATATAGAAATAATTAGGAATGAGGGTAGAAATTAGGAATTAGTGTTTTTTAGCTATAGGAATTCGGAATTAGGGTAGAAATTAGGAATTAGTGTTTTTTAGTGATAGGAATTAGGAATTAGGGTAGAAATTAGAAATTAGGAATTAGGAATAAGTTTTTTAAAATAGAAATAAGATTTTTAGAAATAGAAAAAGGAATAAGATTTATTTAATTTAGAGAAATACAAAAATAATTTCTATCATATTTTTTAGTTAGGGTTAGGGTCCCTTCATTAATTTAGAGAAATACAAATATGATTTTTTAGTTAGGGTTAGGGTTCAGTTATAAAAAGGGGGTGTTGCCGGGCGCCGGTGCGGTGGAGAGGGAAGACCTACTCTTCCCCCACCGCGCCGGCGCCCGGTCAACGCCCCCTTTTTTTGGTCTCGGTATCGGCATTATAATAATTTGTAATAATTCTTTGCAGAAACTATGGATCTCGGAAGAGATAAATTCCAAGAAAATATTATCGAGGACATCATCCGCGATAATGATGACAATGTCACCTCGTTGTTTCTAAACAACTCCGGTGAGGGAGACGAACAAAACCGTAGAGATGGCTTGGATGAGGGAGAAGGTGCCGGTGAGGGTGAAGGCGCCGGTGAGGGAGAAGGTGCCGGCTCCGATGAGGGAGAAGCCGACGGCTCCGGTGGAACCTTGAATATTACAAAGTCCGGCGAGGTAAATGTGTATTAATTAATTAAGCCTCTATTGTATAGATGGATTATTTGATTTCTGTATTTACATATATTAATGCTCTTTCTTCTTTTAGCCCTCTGGATCGAGCCACTCTTCTGTAAATAAAAGAGGTCCGGCCAGAAGGTTGGAAGAACATGAAAGGTACCGGATAGAAAAAAATCGGTGAAGATGGCGAACCCATTGCTCCCGCGGCTCACGCAAGTAAATTTACAAGACAATGCGGAGTTCTTGTCAGGGACAACATTCCGATCACCCTTCAAGAATGGAAGAAGACAAAGATGGAACCAGTTAAATATGTCCGCAAGAGATTGAAGAATATGCTTTGGAAGAAGCTCATGGTTAATTTTACCCTACCGGCGGCGCCAGAGGTGGATCAAAATGAGGTGGATCCAAATGAGGAGGATCCAAATGAGGAGGATTCAGATGACGATGATCTTCATCTGAATATCATAGAGCGGAAAGTCAAGAAGTGGACTCTTTTGAAGATGGCACTACAATTCAACAACTGGAAGGAAATATTGTACAAGGATTTTGTCGACAAAGAAAAGACTCTGATGTTCACTGGACAATATGAGAAGATAAAAGACCACTGGGACACATTCGTGGAGTATAAGATTTCGGAGGCAGCTAAGAGAAGGTCAGAAATAAATAAGAAAAATGCTGCTAAAAATAGTATCACCATACTATGGGGCAAGGAGGCTACAAGTCTGGCAAGCCTAAGTGGAAGAAAATGGAGGACGATCTAATTGCTAAAGGGATCATTCCAGAGACATTGAAATGGAACGATCGGTCAAGGGATTGGTTTTACGGGCATGGAGGGAAGTTGGACTCAGAAGGGAAGTGTGTATATACAAAAAAGCATGACGAAGACCCCCTTCCCATTGATGCCCTTAGAAGCGCATCAAAGGATGTTGAAGAGGGAAGGTTCCATCTCGAAAGAAAGAAGGACGAGCTCACACGCGCCCTTAGGAATGATGAACACCCATGATGAACACGAACCACACCAGGCTCCAAACCGTGGAAACTCGGGTTTCCCGTGGAAAGGAAGAAATTTCCCGATAGAAGCAGTCAGAGAAGAAAGGAAAGGGAGGAAGACCGCATGTCTCTGATAGAACAAGAGCTGAAGCGGCAATCAGACTTGTTAAATCGGATGAGCCAGCAAGGAACCGCTGCATCTCAGCCACAGATAGAAGCTGCACATGATGCTACTGGCCCACCATCTCAGCAGAAAAGCAGCGTGGCTTCCACGGACCTCCCAGAGGATGATGATGAACCGGCGATCCGCTACCCAGTGGATGATATCACGGAGTCGACATCTTGCGAGCTACATGTGAAGGTCGTGAACATAACCATGAAGGTGGCGGTCGGCTATGCCTTACCCATTGGACCTGATTCAACTTATCATTGTCGTCCGATTCCACATGGCTACGCTGTTGCCGGGGTGGATGAAGTTATGGGCGGATTTGTGCAGCTGAAGCTTGACCACCCTGCGGGTGAAGGGGATTTGTATGAGCTGGGAGAAGCCAAGAAGACCACCATTCTATGGCTAAAGGAATACATCGTGCTTCCAAATTAGACGCCAAGGTCTCCAACACGTCACCCTTCTCCACCGCCATGTCAGCCTTCTCCGCCATCTCCGTGTCAGCCTTCTCCGCCATCTCCGCCGCATCAGCCTTCTCCCGCATACCAGCCTTCTCCAGCTAGTGAGCCGTCTCTGCCACCTCTGCCCACTGAGGCTTAGAGCCAAAAGCGGAAGTGTACCATCGCCGCTCCCAAGAGTAACCAATCACCGATCCGTCGACAGGAGCCCCTCCCAAGAGTACCTAAGGTTCCTCCCAAGAGACATTATGACTATACTCCGAAGGAAAATGCGGCGAAAGTATAAGAGAAATCAAAGAACTTCTTTGAAAATTTGAAGAAAAAGAAGACCGAGCAGTCCACTGAGCAGCCTCCTCTAGATCCAAAAGTGTTAAAAATGTTGAAGAACCTTCACCAACCCAAGCCAAGGCTTGCATCAGACTATGACTGCACTATTCTCAAGTCAGATGCAGCAAACCGGTCGAAAGGTGACGAGGGTTAACTCGACAAATGTCCTAGATGAAGGACTTAGGATCGGGGAGATAGGGCGTCGGATGAACTCGAAGGTAAAAATCAGTCAAACAAGGTGGTTATTGAAAGTAAACGCGGGAGTAAACCTGGCTTGCTTTCAATCTGTCCCTCACCGTCCCCTCCTGGCCCCTATATATAGGTGGCCAGGTCTTAGGGATCGGGAGGGATCCGATACAGACTACAATATTGACATACGATATGAACTCGTATTTCGACTATCATTACAATTGGGCCTAGCTTAACAGGCCTCAGGGGTACTCAACTGTCGGGCTCTATTATTTATACCCTTGTTAGTAGCCCCCGAGATTCTACCAGAATTGCAGATTCGGGTTGAATCTCAGATCTTCAAATCTTCGACTTGATCAATACTTCTTCTTCTTTTCTTCAAATCTTTGACTTGGTCTTTCGACTTATCTTTTTATTATAATATCTTGCAAGGGGTTTTGATGAACAAGCCTGACAACTCTGACGGATCAAGAGGCCAGTTAACGGCCGGAACAGATACTTGTCACCTACTTCAAATTCAATCCCCTTGGACTTGAATTTGGGAGACCGTTCAAACGCATTCCTTTGCCGCATTTAGGACTTACAAAGAATGAATCCCAGTGGTTCTCAGGGTACCCAGTGCGTCCACCAGTATTTTTCTTCGCGTCGTAGACACAGATAAGTACCAGCAGAGCGCATCCATGTGCGTATACCGGGCCACACAGGACGGATCCTGGGGTCTTACCTTCATGATATATTTCAATCACGGCATTCAAGTTTTGTCGCGATGACGCAACTCGAGAATCATATTTCGCAGCCTTGTTTGACTATTTCAATATACAAAATATTCGTGTTATCCTTTACAGTTCTCATAAATAGCTCCCGATGGGAGTAATCGATGTTTATTTTGTCGACAATGTAGTCGAAGTTCGTTGTTGACAAAATGTAGACGATTATGCTTATATCACTTGGCCACCAGAAGGTTTATCGTTGCAACTTTTCATCCTTCTTTTGTCGACTTCTTTCTATCGGGACAGCGCTCCCGATGGGAGTAAACCCCGAGGCTATAGCCAATTTTTTTTCCGGGTATAGGCTCAAAACTATAGACATATCTGTCCCTTATACTGTGTCTTTTGATATTTGCCGACCTGTTTCGCCCTTCCGGTAATTCTGCTCTTTTTTTATAACTTAAGCCCCTAAGTCCAAGACGAGGTATACTTGTGCTTCTTGATATATAACCTTTTTTTTGTACGTACCATTTACCTTGATACGCTGAATCTTCTTTTATCGTCTGCGCTGGGCAGAATATAAGGGCCCGTACTTTGGACCTTGCCCTTGCAGAGGCCCATTAGTATGTGCTTATAAATAAAGCATGCTTGGCCAGGGTAAAAACCCTAATTCCTTCATTAGTATCTTTCTCCGCCGCATCTTCTTCTTCTTCCTCATCCCATCTAGGGTTTTTTCTTCACATCGCTTGTCTCCATGGCCGATGCAAGTGGACCGCATTTGAGCATCGGCGCCCCGATGGAGAAACGAGGCCACGGCCGCCCTCGCGGCAGCAAGAACAAGGCTACCGTCGCAGCTGCGGTAGCTTCATCGTCCGCTCCGGTGAAGCGGTGCCCTGGCCATCCGGCCGGGAGTAAAAATAAACCCAAGGTGTCATCTGCTACACCCGGTCCAAGCGCTCCTTCTGCTAATGCTTCTCCTCATCCGCCCAGAGTGTATTCCTTCTTCTGCATCGCCGGCGCGCAATGCCGTGAGATTCAGCGGTTACCGCTGAAATTCACCAAGTTTATGGACGGCCAAGAACTGCGGGAGGCGGTTCTTCGTGAACACTCTAGGGGAGGAACTCCCTATGAAGTAGAGGTTTGGTACGACGGCGCCGGTGAGCAGTACTTCAAGGGCGGCTGGTCGTAGTTTGCAGAGGACCATGACCTCCATTAAGGCTTTTTATGACTTTTGACTTCCACATCGGCACGTCGAAGTTCGACGTGAGGATCTATGATGGCACCCAGTGCCAGAAGGAGTACGAATCTGAAGTGCATTTTCACTAGTTTTCTCTTTATGTAATCTCTTTCCTTAGTTGTCCTTTCTCGTACTATCTGTAATAAATAGTCGTGTTTGGATTTCATGTTGCGCCTACTTTATTAATAGACCATGGGAATGGATCGTCGTTCCGAGGTATGCACTGAATATATTATCGGGTTCCTTTGAACCGTGCGTATTGCTGATGAATATCGGGTTGCGAACAACCTAGTAGTATATCTTAGATAATCACAAAGCTCACTAACTTGTTAATATTATTTCGTATGACTCGAGGGTCTGAGCCCCCGAGTGGAAAGTAAAATATTTATACATATTGTCGAGTTGACCCAGGGGACCCGACCTATGGCCTCATGTTCTGGGTTCAGAGGGTCATAAACTCAAAAGACTTTTTGTCGCCTATGCGTAAAACCGTCGTAGCTGTTCTGCATTCCACGGGTTACTCTCGTCTTTCCCCATTTTCTTGTCTTGTAGTCGATAAGCTCCTCCTAGTATTACTTCTGTCACAATGTAGGGTCCTACCCATGGGGACTCCAATTTTCCATGACCATCTTGCTTGAGTCGTAGAACTAAATCTCCCACCACGAAAGATCATGGACGAACTCGACTACTGTGGTAGTTTCGTAGTTTTTGTTGATATTGAGTAGCTCTGGCTAGTGCTACGTCTCTTGCTTTGTCGAGTGCATCAACATCCTCCTGAAGTGCTTCTGTGGAAGTTGTCTCATCATATGCTGCTATTCTTGGAGCTTCGTGGGTGATTTTGACTGGAAGGACGGCTTCTGCGCCATGGACCAGGAAGAAAGGCGTTTCTTGAGTAGCTGCATTAGGTGTAGTTCGGAGACTCCAAAGTACGGAGGGTAGCTCATCTACCCAAGCGTGCTTGGCTTTCTCGAGGGCTGCTAACAGCCTTTTCTTTATCCCGTTGCATATTAAGCCATTGGCTTTCTCGACTTGCCCGTTTGTCTTTGGATGCGCCACAGATGCAAATTTCAATTTGATTCCCAAACCTTCGCAGTAATTCTTAAACTCCTTCGATGTAAAATTTGTCCCATTATCTATGATAATGTTGTGTGGTACTCCGAAGCGAAAGACTATGGACTTGATGAAGTTGATTGCCGCTGTAGAATCTTGGGTTGTCACGGGGGCTGCCTCTACCCACTTGGTGAATTTGTCGACTGCTACCAGCATATAAACATGCCCTTTTGGCCAAGATTTGTGTAGTTTTCCCACCATGTCAAGACCCTATTGTGCGAAGGGCCAGGATAATGGTATTGATTGCAACTCCGCTGCTGGCGCGTGTGGTCGAGATGCAAAACGTTGACAAGCCTCGCACCTTCTTACTATGTCTTTCGCGTCCTCAATGGCTGTTAGCCAGTAAAATCTCGCACGAAAGGCTTTAGCTGTAATGGCTCTGCTGCTAGCGTGATGTCCACATACCCATGCGTGGATGTCCTTTAAGATTTCTTGCCCTTCTTGAGGAGTAACGCACCGCTGCAAGATGCCTGTTATACTTCTCTTGTATAATTTTCTTTGCAACACGACGAAAGCCTTGGATCATCGTATTATCCTTTTCGCTTGTACTGTATCTTCGGGTAGTGTTTTGTTTACCATGTAAGCCAAGTATGGTTGCATCCAAGTTTCCTTGATCATCATGACTTCTTTGGGTTCAGCTATTCTTGTTTTTCCAGCCCCCGAGCCTGTTGCTTGGTGCTGGCCTTGTTCCTCTGTAGTCGAAGTTTTACTGCTTTTTATTGATCTCTCTATGATTTCTTCCCAAAAGACTCCTTGTGGTACGGGTAAGCACAGGGACCCGATGTTTGCTAGATTGTTGGCTTCCTCGTTACTGGCTCTGCTGACGTGCAAAACTTCGCATCCGTCGAATATTCCTTCTAGATAATAGTATAAGTTTCTGTACGCTGTCATATTGTGACTGATGGTGTCGCACTTGTTCATCACTTGTTGGACGACGAGGTTCGAGTCTCCAAATATTTTCAGTCGTGTTGCTCCACATGCCTTGGGGCCATTTTCATGCCATGGAGTAACGCCTCGTATTTGGCTTTGTTATTAGAAGCTTGGGGAAAACTCATCCTTAACACATACTTCAACTTGTTGCCTTGTGGTGATATCAAGACCACTCCTGCTCCTGCGCCTTGGATTCTTTTTGAACCGTCAAAGTACATTGTCCATACACTCGATAGATCTGGCGGTCCTGTGTTTTGTAACTCCAGCCACTCTGCTATGAAGTCTAGTAAAACTTGTGATTTGATCGCCTTTCGCTTTTCGTACGTGATGTCCAGGGGTCATAACTCAATTCCCCATAAGGAGACACGTCCTGTTGCTAAAGGGTTATTCAATATATTGGATAGTGGTGCTTCATTATGATTGGGTGTACCGCAAAATACTACCATAGTTTTCGTGCTGTTGTGAATACGCTGTATGCGAGCTTTTGATAGTGCGGGTACCTTTGTTTTGTCGGAGATAATACTTTGCTGATGAAATATACTGGTCTCTGGACACCGTGAGCTTTTTCCTCCTCACTTCTTTCGACTACCAATACTGTGCTCACCACCTGATTGGTTGCTGCAATATATAGTAGTAATGGCTCCTTTTCCTTTGGTGCGACCAACACGGGTGGTGTGGAAAGCACTTTTTTCAGTTGTGCAAAGGCTATGTCCGCTTCTTCCGTCCACTCGAATTTATCGTCTGACTTTTTCATCAATGCATAAAAAGGAAGTGCCTAGCCGCGCCACAAATCGACTCAGTGCTGCGACGCGCCCTGCGAGCTTCTATACGTCGTGCAGTTTTATTGGTTTCCCCATCGTTAGTATTGCTTAGATCTTCTCTGGATTTGCCTCTATTCCTCTTGCGGATAGCAGGAATCCCAGGAGTTGCCCTGCAGATACCCCAAAAGAACACTTTGTCGGGTTAAGCTTGAGCTTGTACCTGTTTAAGTTGTCGAAGGTTTCTGCTAGATCACTGATTAGTGATTCTTCTTTTCATGTGGTAAGAACCACGTCGTCGATGTAGACTTAAATGTTTCGTCCTATTTGACTTCCAAGGCAATTTTGCATCATCCTTTGATAGGTTGCTCCTGCATTTTTTAAACCAAAAGGCATGACTTGGTAGCAGAACACGCCGTATGGTGTTATGGAAGCTGTTTTTTCCTCATCTTCTTTCTTCAATTTGATCTGGTTGTAGCCAGAATATGCGTCCAGGAAGGAAAGCCTTGCGCACCCCGCTGTTGAGTCAATTATCTGATCAATGCGAGGTAGAGGGAAGGGATCCTTTGGACAGTGCTTGTTGAGAGACGTATAGTCGACACACACTCTTTGCACATCTGTATTTTTCTTGGGGACTATAACTGGATTAGATACCCAAGTCGACGCTTTGATTTCTCGGATGAACCCTGCGTTTTCTAGCCTGTGTAGCTCGGACGCTATTGCTTTCCTTTTGGGTTCATCAAATCTTCTCAATGGTTGTTTGACTGACTTTGCTTTGGGATCGACGTTTAGTGCATGCTCGACGAGTTCCCTGGGGACCCCTGGCATGTCTAAAGGACACCAGGCGAAGATTTCTCAGCGCTCACGGAGGAACTCAACAAACGCGCTTTCCTATGCGGGATCCAGGTTTACTGCTATAGAGGTGGTCTTGTTCGGGTCCGTGGGGTGGACCTGGATTTTCTTCGAGTCTTGCATTGCATCGAAAGCCTGATCTGGCAGGGATCGTCCGACGTCGGGTAGCACGTTGTGGTCAGTTTTGCCTTTCAACCTTGCGTATCTTGCTGTCATGCTGAAAGTTTATGCCAACCTGTTGAATTCCTTGTCACAAGTGTTGGATACTTCAAAGCTGCCTTGTACCGTGATTGTTCCTTTGGGTCCTGGGATTTTGAGCGTGAGATATGCGTAGTGAGGTGCTGCCATGAATTTTGCAAATGCTGGGCACCCCAGGATTGTATGATACTGTGAAGGCCAATCCATGACTTCAAACTCTAGCTTCTCTCTGCGATAATTGTTGCTATTTCCGAAGCAAACATCGAGTTCTATTTTCCCGAGAGGGTAATTTGCGCTTCCTGGTACTATTCCATGGAAAGAACAATCTGTTGGCTTTAGACTTTCCAGTGAAATGCACATTGCCCTTAGAGTTCTCGCGTATATTAGGTTTATGCCGCTTCCTACGTCCATGAATACTCTCCCGATGTCGTATCTCCCTATTTGCGCCTTTAGCACCATTGGTGCATGCCCTGGCCTGGGAACTTTCCTCGGGTGGTCTGCTCTACTAAATCTGACTGGTTGATCGGACCACTGCAAGTACTCTGTGGTAGCTGGTGGTGATGATATTGCCAAGTTGACCTGTCTAGATATGCTCTTCCTCTCTTTCTTCGACTTTGGTACTGGTTGGATCATTGCTGATATATATACCTTTGACTCCAGCTGTTTTGCGAGTCATTGCATTTGATATCCTTGGCTCATGCTTTTTCCTCCCTGTCATGCTCCTTGGTTTGAATCCATGGCATTTTGTAACCTTAGGAAGGTTCTGCAATCCTTCATCTGGTGGTTGGAAACTCTTTTCCCATCTAGGTACGCATAATGGATGCGACAAGGACCATATAGCATGTCTTCTGCCGAAGGACCCGAGTACCTTGGTTTCGCTTTCCCCTACTATCTCTCGTTTGAAACTCTTTGTTTTCATAGCCTTCCTCATTCCTTCCTTCATATCCCGCGGCTATCTGATTTCGCCTTCCGTGGTTGCCACCATTGCGGTATCTTCGCCTTTGCCTGCTTGTTTTATTGACTTCTGGTGAACGCCCCCTTTTGTTGTTATACGCATCTTCTCCATTAGCAAATCTGTTGGCTACTTCCATTAGTTCTAACACTGTCCTTGGCTTTATTCTCCCTACCTCCTCCACGAGGTCTGAACGACGAAGTCCGGATGAAAAGGCGTCTATTGCTCTTTCATCGAAGACATCTTCTACAGAATTTTTTATGACACTCCAGCGTTGTATGTAGGAGCGCAGAGTTTCGTCTCTTCTCTGCACGCACGACTTAACTTCTTCCAACAACGCTGGTCGTTCGTATGTTGAACGAATTTTTTTTGCGAATTGGTTCTCTAGTTCTCCCCAACTTCTGATGGAATCGTTAGGTAGAGTATTTAACCAGGACCATGCTGCGCCGGTGAGGTGTAACTGCAAACTTTGCATTGCCATTGCTCTTGTTCCTCCGAGTATTTGTACTGCTTGCAGGTAATCTGATAACCACAGAGTGGGTTCTTGCGACCCATCATATTTTTCTTGATCGTGCGGCAACTTGAATCCTTTGGGTACCCACGTTTTGCGAACCCTGCGGGTAAAGCACGACGCGCCCATCTCTTTTTCACTATCTTCGTAATTTTCTTCTCTCCACGCATATCGTGCGTTGTTTACTCTTGCTTGTGCTATTATGTTCCTTGCATCCTCCTTCTGTTTTTGGCGTTTCTCGCCTTCTGAAGACTTGCTAGTTTCGTTCCGTGAAGATTTATACTTGACCTCTTCTTTTCGCCTGTCCCTACGATGTGTTGCCTTTTTCTCTGGAAGATTTTTCTTTAACTTGTCTTCTACCAACCCGAGGCTTCGTATCGCGGCTTGATGCATGTGCTCCCATGGGTCCCCAGGCTTTGTTTGTGTAGTTAGTAGGTATGCATGTGCTGCTATCAATGCTGCTTCTGGTGTTTCTTGCACAAATTCGTCTTCCTCCTCTGGTGGGTTCGCGCTTTGGCTTTTCGCATAGCTTTCTTCTATTGTCCGTGCTGTTGTCCTCCTGCTGTGCTTCGGGTCTCTGTGCCTCTCCATGCTAGACTCTGATGAATTACTATATTCATCCCAATATCCTTCACTTGATGTGCTGTTGTAATCTGGGTTTCTTATAAACATGTCTCTTTCCTTCCTTAACTTCTTTCTGCGCTGATATAGCGCGTATTGATATCCCATTAGAACTTCTCTTCTCGAATCTGTGGGTACATCTGTCCTGTGGTTGATAGCTGACATGATCATTCTCCACTCTCTTGCGGAGACGTGGACTTTTTCCTTCTCCTTCTTGCCATTGCTCCTTAATTTGTCGACTTGCATGTCGACCTCTTCGTTGTCTGCGTGATCATTTTCTTCTGATGCTTCCGTGATAATGACGCACAATTGGTGTATGCTTTTGGAGACGCCATTGCTTCTGCTGGCGAAATCCCTTGAACTATCGTGTGACTTGTCCATTGTTACTTCCACGTCGGGCTCTCCCTGAGTTTCGTCGAATTCCTTGAGTTTCTCTTGTAGATTTTCTGTTGTTGCTGGGCTGACCGGCGAGTTTGCCTTGCTAGAAGAGCCCACAGATGATCCAGACTTGGCGATTATCTTGGTTTTATTTGTCGATGGACCCGATTTCGCCAGATCTGAAAGACAAATTGAACCCGAAGGTCCAACATAGAAGCTCAGACTTCCGATTGTCAACTCCATCTTTTAATTTTCGTCGACTTCTGGACTACTGCTGGCTAAAAGTGAAAAAGCCTTCGAATTCATGATTCCAACGCCCAGAGTCCCCACGGTCGGCGCCAATTGACGAGAGTTAACTCGACAAATGTCCTAGATGAAGGACTTAGGATCGGGGAGATAGGACGTCGGATGAACTCGAAGGTAAAAATCAGTCAAACAAGGTGGTTATCGAAAGTAAACGCAGGAGTAAACCTAGCTTGCTTTCAATCTGTCCCTCACCGTCCCCTCCTGGCCCCTATATATAGGTGGCCAGGTCTCAGGGATCAGGAGGGATCCGATACAGACTACAATATTAATATACAATATGAACTCGTATTTCGACTATCATTACAATTGGGCCTAGCTTAACGGGCCTCAGGGGTACTCAACTGTCGGGCTCTATTATTTATGCCCTTGTCAAAAGGTAAATCAGTTCCTCAGCTCGGAGAACAGATGAACTCGTGCCCCCTGCTCTAAGTGTTTCCCGATGTCCAGTATGATCCAGATATCATAGCACTGTACAAAGAGGAGGCCGAAGCTGTAGGTATGTGTGTTTCTCAGTACTTAAGCAAGTGTGATTTCCCCACAGCTGAAGTAGTAGCATACCAATACCGGCACGGGAGCCCTCTCATCAGACCCGAGGAGATTCCGAATCTACCAACAAGAATGCGAAAATTGCATAAGTGGTACATGGAAGCCTCACAGCATGGGCAGAACTGGATCATACTGGGAATTAATAATGAGCATTACTTTCATGGAACCGACGACATAAACATCGAATTTGCTGAATTATTTCAGTTATACAATCATGACGCCCTCGACAAATCGATGATCAGTGCCTATTGTTTGTAAGTATTATTTTTGTAATTAAGTCTTTAGCTCATCTCGTTCAATGCATGCATAATTTTACTCACTAAATTATGCAGATTGAAGAAACTCGAATGCAAAAGAGGATAAATCTATGACATTGGGTTCATTGACCCATATACCGTGAACGAGCTAACTCTCCATAACCATATCAAGGACACGGAGAATAACTTGGTACGGGCGTTAAGGAAACAAGAAACCATGACGAAAATACTATTTCCTTACAACTTCAAGTGAGTGTGTTACTGTCTTATACATATTACTATTTTGGTTACTCAATGTTAAGTGTGTGTTATGCGTGTGCGCATGTATTATTTTATTCTGCTAGTTATTGAACTTGATAGAGGATGAGTACTAGTCATGGACTCGAAACGTAAACCCCTTGAGACATTTGGGGACATGATTGATACACTCTAGCGGTAATTTCAATCATTATGTATGGCACTATATCAGCATCTTTCGTTCATTTCCCGATATCAAGTAATTACTAACTTCTTTATTCATTTTCTTTGCCGGGCAGTGCTTGGAAACGGTTCACGGATAAGGCACCGGGTCCCTGGAAAAAGGAGCTTGAATTTAAATAAGTACCGGTAAGTACTACTAGCTAGGTCCGCGCATCTCTTTGGTTCTAGTTTCAATACCATTATCATCCTTGATTATTATTTTGATTGAACTCTATTCTCGTAAAGTGCTTGAAGCAAGAAGACGGGAATAATTTATGTGGATTCTATGTCTGCGAGTTCATTCGAGAGACTTGCTGTGAGAAGAGAAGACTAGAACAACTAGATGTACGTAAACAATATTCACAATTTTATTTTATTACCATCATTTATGTTGAGTTTCTTCATTCATATATATATATATATATATATATTGATCCCCTTCTTTACATTTAGATTGAACGGATGCAGGATCGTCTTCTAGCAACCGAGCGTATACGAGCAATTCAAGAGGAAGTGGCGGGATTCTTACTTGATGAGGTCATAGCACCAACCGGAGAATACCATCGGCATTACGAGTTTGGAAAATTGTAACCGAAATTATATTGTATATATGCATGAACGTGTAGAATGTACCATTATGTAATATGTTCGACCAAGCACGATGAAAGATGACACGTACTAGCTTTGATCTCTATATGTATGACTATATTGTGTAATATAATGGTTTCTTTTATATGTGCATCAACGTGTTTCAAATACCCTAAAAAAACGTATTCCAAATGCTAGGGTTTAGGGTTTTAGCCGCAGCGTTTAGGGTTTAGGTCTGCCACGTCGCCAACCTTTAGCACCGGTTCGTATTACGAACCGGTGCTAAAGGTCCTCCGGCGGGGGCGCGTCTGGGATGCCACGTGGAGACCCTTTTAGCACCGGTTCGTAACGCAACCGGTGCTAAAGGAGGAGGGCTTTAGTCCCAGATGCGTTGCACCGGTTCTAAAACCGGTGCAAATGCCAATTACAAACCAGCACTAATACCCGGATTTCCACTAGTGCTTGGTGGGTCTCTTTACAGTTTTTGGTTTCTCGCTATCTTAAAAAGGCAGTCCTCCTGCCGGTTGCTCAAAAAAAATTGAGCCCCTGCCCGTCACCATCCTGGCCTCCTACCCAAAGCCGGTACCCGCGCATCCATCTGTATCGACCTGTGCAGTGGCTTGCATGTCGTTCCACCAAAGGGAATCGTCTTTAGGGTACCAGACTGCCGGCAGCCGGCGCACTAGGGCCGACGGCTCTTAGCCGGCTGGGTCAAAGCAACGGTCTGGAAGCTGCTTCCCCTGGCCACTATCCCCTTCATCGGCTCATCGTCTACACCATTTGGATTTAGGTGATCACAGCTGACCTAAGACTCTCTGATCAAACAACCAGAAGTTTGAGTGTCAGGAACATATTTTCTCACTCACATGTTCCCTAAACATCTCCTTCTCTCTTGTGTATTTGAATCATGCGAACAGGAGAAGCCCAGACCGCTGCGAACATTTCAAGGATAAAGTGATTTACCGACTCATGCTTGCCTCCTTTTCTTTGGAATTTGTTTTCTACACAACCTCTTTGGATTTTGCTTTCTAAGCAACCTATAAGTGTCATGGGTGCTCGGGCAATCTTTTCGACAAATCAGTTAGCATCACAGGTTCCAATCAGTCCATATTATATTTTTAACATTTTGAGACTAAATCCATGCATTCCTATGTATTCTATTTGTGAATAGAATTTTAGGCGCCGATTCATATAACGATGTTTTTGTGGCAATCTATTCTATGTGCTCTGACATACCTTTTGTTTTAGTGTGGTACCTAAGCTTTGTTTTGACCATACTTCAAGCTTTATACATTGTTCATCAAGTTGGTAGCATCACCACAGGGTTGGCAACAATCTTTATCATACTTTTATTTTTCAAAATTTGTCGCTTTAAGAAAATATCAAATTTGATGCTTCTTCACGTCCACTTCCCAATCAATATTCATTTTTTATAGTAGTATTACAACTTACATTACTCATCAAAGGGGCGTAGGCTTATTCTGCTCAAATATTTCTATGCTTTCTTTCTTTTACATCTATTATGCTTGTGGTTACCTTTGTTCATATTCATGTGTCCTACAATATTGCAGCACACATCCCTTTACCATGAAGGAGTCAAAGTCAAATTATTCGTTGGTGAAGAGTCAATTTGCGGCTGCTCGGCCGTGCTAAGGCTTTCTGGATTGATGTGTCCATGATGCTAGAGGATATCAATTGAGTGTTTTTTCACACGTTAAGATGTGAAGCATCCAGGAAATATATCATCTTGTAGAACAAAGCAAATTTGTAACATGTACGAAGCTTATTTTTTCAACTTGAAGGAACCTATATATGATGTCTGAAATATGTGAAGTGAATGTAGGAAGCACTAAAAAAATTCTTCAAGTTAAAACAATGGTGCTTATAGTCACACAAAAACAAATATTGCAAGATTCACAATATTCGTATGCTTCAAATGCATGTGGACAAACTCATCATGATTCTAATATTAGTGCACTATGCTCCCTAGGCATATGAATGAAACTTATGGAGCACATTAGATATATGCTTCCAACATTAGAGCATTTTGTTTGAACTGTTCAAATTTTTGACTCTTCCCAACATTTTCTGAAATTAACACCACATTACATAGGACACAAATTTGTACATGGGGCCAATATTTACTCCCTCTATCCTAAATTATCCTGCATTCTAGATTTAGTCAAAGTCAAACTTTGTTAACTTTGACTACATGTACAAGAAAAAATATAAATATTTATAATATAAAATAGATATCGTTAGAATCATCATGAAAAATACTTTTATATTATATGTATTTGATGTTATAAGACTTTATATTTTTAACAATATATTTGATCAAATTTTATCTAATTTAACTTTGACTAAACCTAAAATGCAGGGTAAAAATGGACAGAGGGAGTATAGTTCATTGAAGCAGTTTGATACGCTGAATAGTTTAAAATAAATATTTTTGGATTGAAGCAAATTGCAGTTGTAATGGAAGCAAATTTCAGTTTGCACGGAAGCAAGAACTTAAATAGCATGGGGACAAAATTATGCTTCCAAGCAATCTGCATGCCTCAAATTATGCTGAAGTTCGGCAAAACAGGATTTGGCAGCGTATCCCACTTAATTAGCAGTTTTAATTCAGGGAGGAGGGAATTACGGGGGCATTTAATGAGAAGAATGCAAACAGGGAGAGCGCGTATGAAAGATTCCTAGCGGTGCCCTTAAAACCCTAGGCCTAGCCAAACCCCCATTTTTGCGGCGCCTCTTCTTTTTCTCCTCGATTCACCACAAATCGGCGGCACCCGCTCTGCATCCGCACCCTTCCGGCATCCACGGCCGGTGCGCGAACAGCTCCCGACGTCTCTGCTCCCGGATCGCTGCCCAGACCCGACTCCTTACGTCAGGTCGATTGACCTAGGTTTGCTTCTAATCTTGATCCGATTTTCGCTTCTTCTTATCAGTTTTGCTAGTTGAAGTAACTTAGGGTATTAAGCCATTAGATTTATATCGTGATTTATGTAATTGAGTTACAAATTGAGTTGCAACTGAAATTGAGTTAGGCGACATATATCTACTATTATGATTCGAAAATTTTGTGGTGAAAAAACGAGATCACACGCGAGGAACTATATGTATCAATGAATGGTAGATATAGAATGCCAACCAACAAATCGCCGGGGCCGGACGATTTCACCTGGGATTTCTTCCGGTGCTGTTGGGAGGTGATCAAGCCACAAGGGCGGTGTCATAGGCGGTGTTCGCTGTGCGAGACCAGTATTTCGGTGGCCTTAACAGCGCTTTCATTACGCTCATCCCAAAGAGCGAAGTGGCGGCGGAGATGAAGGATTACCGGTCTATTAGCTTGGTTCACAGATTTTGCTAAGCTGGTGGCCAAGATTCTCACGCGAAGGTCGCTGATGCCGGAGCTTATTGACAAGAACCAAAGCGCTTTCACCCGAGGGCGCTGTATTCAGGACAATTTTGTCCTTGTGCAGCAGGCCGCGGTCTCGCTTCATCGTCGGAAGGTGCCCGCCCTTTTACTCAAGCTCGATACGCGTGGCCATTCCTCCTCACGGTGCTTCGCCAGCGAGGTTTTGAGCCGAGGTGGATACGGTGGATCACTATGCTGCTGGCGACCACCAAGGTGTTGGTCAACGGCATGCTCGTGGTCTCCGGCATGTTCACCCTTGCTGTTCGTCCTTGTCATGGACACCCTCGCCCGCATGTTCAATGAGGCCGAGCGGTAGGGGTGCAGGCGGCTACGGACGTCCGCGAGGCCGTCTCGTCCGCGCCGTGTAAATGACCTAAACGGATTAGCGTACTGGTCGCAAAAAGTAAACGGCTTCACGGACCTAACCTGCTCAGTCCACCAGGTCCATCCGTCCGTGTACGGTGTGGTATATCGACTCGACTCGCAGCGTCAATCAGCAGAGAAACGTCGGGCTGATCGATGTAAAATAAATAAATAAACGTCGGGCTGGCGCCCCGCTCATCGCCATCGATCAGCTTCACCCTGTGCCCATCTCGTGACTGCCCCGCATGGCCGCATGTATAAGAGAAAACGCCAGTGCGTATGCAAGCTAGCTAGTAGCTAGTGCTATCTGCTATGTCCGCAGGTGACCGGCGGAAGCCGCGGAATAGCAAAATTAATTTAGCGAACGCCGCGGACAGCTGATTTAGCTAATACGGCTTATGCAGTTTATGCAACGGACTCCGTGAATATGTCCGTCTGCATCCTGACCGAGCGGCGCGGAGTATTGGAGGACCTTACAGCTGTTGGCATCAAGCACCGCGTGTCTTTGTACGTGGATGATGTCGTGGTGTTTGCAAAACCTGCTGAAGCAGAAGGAGCCTAATTCGCTGGTCATGTTGGTGCTTCGCTCGCTTTGGCTTCGACACGGCCAGCACGGACCGTTGTCCAGTCTGTAGTTGATGTGTGGTGATCTTAGGTCGACGGTAGGACCAGAGGTGGGCTCTTGCGCGCACACTGATTGCCAAACTATGCCGTCTGTGGCTAGCGGGGTGGACTATCTGTTGTAAGGGGCTCACCCTCATCGCTACTTTCTCTATCTTAATACAAAACATGCAGATCTTCTGCGGGTACTAGAAAAAAAAAGATATAGAATGGGGGAAATGAACTCAGGGCCTCAGTTACCTACTCTATCACTTTGTCATCTAAAATATTTTGAACATTCTAATTAATTGGGCTGGCATTCTGTTTTAGAACTAATGTATTGAGATATATTTCTGTGCAGAGTGCGGAGCCATGTCAACACAAGAAACTGAGGCTAGCTATCAGCACTCTCATGGTGATGAGGCATTGGCCGAGGCAGAGGAGGTTGAGCAGGAGGAGGAATATGAGTCAACTGGGTCTGAATCTGAACCAAGTCAAAAGCGGCAGAAAACATCTAAAATTTGGGAAGGTTTTATGATTCTTGAAAGCAAAAGCAATGGAGAATCAGCTAAATGTTCTACGTGTTACAAAACAATCAGTACTCTCTTGACATCTATAAATTCAATCGGCCAGCCCAAAACTGATGCTGATTATGATGCTGCTAGAAGAGCATTTGTTATGCTTATTATTACTAGCGGGCTGTCACTTTCGATTATTGAAGGACCTAGTTTTAAGAGGCTTATGAGTGCTGTTAATCCACTGTTTCCTTGTTCACGCTCCATTATATACAGAGATATCATGGCTCTTTATGGTAGGGAAATAAATTCTCTGCAAGTTATCATGTCTGAAGCACCTGGGAGAATCAGTTTCGCTATTGACCGCTGGAAGGGTAAAGAAACTGGAGAAAACTATGATGATGTCTACATTTGCATTTCCGCTTGCTTTATTGATGCTGATTGGAAGCTCCAGAGAAGAATAATGGGTTTCAGATACTTGGACTATCCTGAAGATGTCATTTATGTATCTGATATTGTAAAATCATGTTTTACTGAAATGGAGGTTGATCAGAAGGTAATGTGCATAACTCTTGATAATGCACTGGATGATGCTTCTGTTGCTAATTCACTTAAGACCATTTTGGTACAAAACGGCAAATTGCTGTGTGATGGTGAATTATATCGAATGCACTGTTGCACAGATATCTTGAATTCGGCTGTGAAAGCTGGTCTAGAGCTGATTGATGATGTTGTTGACAAGATTCGTCACGGAATTCACTATATTACCTATTCTAGGAAAAGAGAGAACGAGTTTTATCGATATGCTAAAGAAAGTTGTCTTTTTTTGGATGATACCATGAAGTTACGCGCTGACATGGTTGTTAATTGGGACTCAACTTACAAAATGCTTGCCTGTGCACTGTATTACAAGGAAGCTCTGAAGCATTTTGCATCAAAGCATAGGACTTTTTTGTCTAACTTCCATCTTGGTGATGAAGAGTGGAACAGGGTAGCAACAATGCAAAAATTTATCAAGCCACTTTATGACATCACTTGGACTTTCTTAAGCATGAAGCACAAAACTGCCAATTCATACTTTGTTGGATTATGCAAAGTTTATCGATTGCTTCAGGTGACAAACGAGCAAGAAAACTTCATGGGTGCTATGGTGAAAGACATGAAGTCCAAGTTTGAAAAGTATTGGTCAGAGTACAGCCTTGTTTTGGCTTGTGCAGCTGTCCTTGATCCTCGTTACAAGCTCAACTTAGTCAGCTATTGTTTCAAGAAGATCTATGGTGATGTTGATGCTAGCCAGTATACTGACAAAGTTGTTGCATTGCTCCGCAGATTGTCTACTGAATATGAGAAGTTGTCTTCTTTAGCTGCAGTTGGGAGTGGTATTATTGAATACCAGGCCAGGGTTGATTTGTCCGACAATCATACTCCGCCTGAACAAAAAACTGAATTGGATTGGTACTTGGAATCACCAGCCATGGATCTAAATGTTGATTTCGATATCTTGGAGTTCTGGAGTGGCATGTCTAATTGTTACCCCAACCTTGCAAACTTGGCTCGTGATATACTTGCCATTCCTATCTCCACTGTTCCTTCTAAATCTGTGTTTACTATGGGGGAGAAAGTTGTGAGTCCTCGTGGATGTAGTCTCGAGCCAGACTTACTTGAGATGCTGATCTCTCTCCATGACTGGACATGCCCAAAGGATAAGAGGGGTACTATATTTTCTTTGAACATTTTTTTGTTTCTTCTTGATATGCTTTGTATATCAGTTAGGTTTTACCATACAGACAGATCTAACATTTGTGTGCTTCTATTGAAATACACAGGAGCCACTGTCTCTGCTATAGAAGCGTGCATTGATGATGAGGAAGAAGAGGAGCATGGTGTATAGGAATCTGATGAAGAGAACACAGAAGATTCTGATGACGATGATGCTGAATGCTGATTGGAATTTCAGGCTGCAACTCGAAGCTCTTCTTTCAATCATGTGTTGTGTCTTCAGTCCTTTTTGTGGGCTGCACCAAACATACTTTAATCCTTAACTGCTTGGAGGGTTTGATTTACTCGTTTCCTTGTTATATATTTGACTGGGATTTCACGTCAAGTTGCTTTTGTGTCCCATTTCCCTTCGTTTGGCCAGAAGGTGCATCATTATCTTTAGGTGGAGCCTTTATAAGGCTTGAAGTCTTAGATTCCTGTTTGATCAATTTTATAGTGTAATCTGTTGTGTTTTCCGAAGTTATTTCCAAGATAGAGCATTTAGAGTAATTGGAAACTTAAATTCTGGTGGTGGTGACCTGAAGACATAGTAGGTTGGCTTAAAACTGCAGCATTTTAGCTAGTACTAGTACTTTTGCAAAGTATATCTTTGCAATGTAGTACCTTTGGTAAACAGATGGCTTCCTAGAAATTGTGTAATAATCAAAATTGTTCTAACTTTGACAGCTGATAGGTACAAATATATGCAGATTGGTTAGTTCAAAATATTACAATTAAATTTCTATTCCACGAAACAGGCTTTCGCCCTGTTATATTAATATAGCAACCACATGATACAACAAGCTTGCTGGGGCCGCAGCACAACTGGCCCTTAGGATAATTCTGTAGTGAGTAGTAAGCCAACTGCATTAGTTGTAGCTTTAGTTTAGTCTTCAGTATTTTCTTTCTCGTTTGTAGTCACCGGGACTAAACCTCTACCTGTTGAGAAGGTTCTGAAGATCTTCTGTATGCTGAATGTTGTAATCCTATAGACATACCTTGGACCTGCCATGTTTTTGTTATACCACTCTGAGGGATGCAATACTAGTGAGACGGTATTTCATTAGTGTTATGTCATCGATTTACATACTACACATGCAGTGGTATGCTGGGTCACCGCAGCAAAAGGAAAGGAGAGAGAAAGAAAAGAGAAACAAATGCCGACACCAGCAGATCAACGAAACAAAGTTGACCCGCCACCGCTGCGCCCTCCGGAGAATTCCCACCACGCTCCTAGCACATCAAAGCACCGTGTACCAAGCAACACCTTCAAGAAGGAAAGCGACGACGACGACGCTGTTGCCCGGACTAGTCCTAGAGTTTCCCCCAATACACAGAGGGGAGTGGGGAAGGGGTACACCCGATGCCCTTCAGGAAGGAAGGCGGCACCCACAGGCATCACCGCATTGATGTCGGACAAGCCAACAAGGATTTCTCCCAACCCCCAAAAAACCACCACCCCAGATGATCCGTAGTGCCCCACCCAACTTGCCGCCCACCAGCATGCACCACCACGGTCTTACGCCATCCTTGTTGTCTCACCATGGTCACCGACACGAGGCCTAGAGAACAGAAAATGGGACATCGGAACCCCGGACAGCAGCATCGCAGCCAAGCCGGAGGGAACTACCTCCACCGCCATCTCGGTAGCTGACCGAACATAGCAACGGGATCACACCAGGCCCCTACTGGCCCGGCTGGGCCCAAACAGGCCCGCAAAGATCCGCTGCCACGCTGCAGCAAACCGGCTGAGACGCCACCACCACCAGTACCGCTGTCGCACCTCCACCCAAGGGAGCCTCGTCGCTGCACAGAGACCAGCCAGCCCGGCCAGACCCAGATGGGGCCCAAATGGGCCCAGATCTGGGCCAAACGGGCACCGCCGGCCACCCGCGCCACCACGTCGCCCCGCGGCCAACGACCGCGCCGCCGCATCGACGCCCACCCACCCGCTGGACCCAATCCGCCGAGCTAGACCGCCACTGGCCGAACTGCACCGCCGCCGGAAAAGGAGTCCCCGGAACCGCCTCCTAGCGCGCGGGGAAAGACAGCCCGCCGCCGCCGCCACCAGGGCTTCGCCCGGCGGCTCCTGCCGGCGGCGGCGATGGGGGAAGAGGGAGGGAGGGGGCTCTAGTCGGGGGAGAGAGGCGGCGGCGCTCCCTCGCCTCGGGGAGGACGAGAGGAGCGCGAGGGGTCGGGGAGAGCGGTACCGGTCTCACAATTAAATTTCTATTATCATGTCCCTAGAAAATTTAATGATCTCTGTTTGCTAAGAAAGGGTTAATACTTGTATACATTGTCTCTGTGGATTCTCTTTTGGCACACAAAAATCTTTGGAGGAACCGAAGCTCCATTGTTTCTTTAACATATAGCTGACTAGCTCTGACTCTTGCCCTTCAGTTCTGCTACAGGTGTAGCACAGTCATTTTTTTAACTGAAGCACAGTCATTATTGAACGCTGCCTGTGAAGTTTGATTCAATCGCCTTCGACTGTACAGTCCCGCGCCTCTGCCATTTCTGCAGAAAAGTGTCCTCTAGCCTTTGACATTAGTCTGGTTATTTGATCTCTCTTGTATCCTAAGTTGATGCGAATTAAAACTGAAGAAAAGAAGATGAGTGTTGTATACCACATTTTCCATCACCGAAAAACACATTCAGGATCAAAGATTTCGTGTGCTCTATTCTGGCCCATACAATGGCACAGTACCACCGTTCTACCTATTAGCTGTACACATTCACGATTCATCTCCACATTCTGCATGTTCATATTGAATATCAAGTCCTCCGCTATGTTTTGGTGAATGGTGATCCATTGCATGAATTCTGACTTTGTCGGTGCTTGTATTGTTGGAATTTCCCAATAGGACTTGGCCCATAGCCCAATATAATTTTTTAAATTCTCATATGTCCCATTCACTAGTACAGAAAAGCTTACTTGTGCGCATCGATTTTTGTTACCCGTGGCGCATGACCGTGCGCTAACAAGTTCCCCGTACGGGGCTTGGTGCGCGATGGGTATTTTTATATACCAGTGGTGTACCATGAGTGTGTGCCACGGGCTTCGCCAGGAATTGAGATAGGGGGGTCAAACATATAAGGTCTAAATTAAAGGCACAAAAGGAAGTCTATACAACAAAATAAATGGTTCACAAAGATCAATTTTCATCATTCATACAATAGAACTACCAAAAACATGAAAGACATATAAACATGACTTGGAAACTACTAACATGAACTCGTAGCACTTGGCTTCCTCAATTGGGTGTCCATATGATCTCAATATTTTGTGAGATACCTACAAGATGTGAAAAAATTATGAGTACTAGTAAATCCTAGCACAAGTATAATAATAGTTTAAGATTTTGATAAGATGTATCATACCATTATGTTGTATTAATGTTAGGAAGATGAAATTGTAGAGGTAGATGACCTCGACGTTCCTTGTAGCAATGAAAACACAGCATAATCTTCTTGTCATCAATTTTTGCAATTATCTCTTTCTCATCATACCAAATCATCAAATCATTGAGCCAATCATCACCCATCTTGCTTGGAAGATCTATCTTTATAATATTAATGCCCGAGAAAACTCTCTCAACTGATGGTGTGGCCACCGGTAATGTCAATGCAAGTGTAATGAGGCGATATACGAATGAAAAGATCAAATGATGTCCAATTTGAACAAACTTGAGAGCAAGACCACTCAGACTATCACAAGCTAATAATTCAGGACTTCTCTTCACTACATCAATGTATATGTTGAGTTGGTCACTTAAGAGATAGCCATCATGTGAAGAAAAATCAACAGCATACTTGCAAGCTCAACTAGCTTGTCACGATCAAATCTGCTAAATGAGTCTCTAGGATCAAGGCACGTGGTGCACAATAATAGACGAGTAGAAGTTTCACCAAATCTGTTGTTCATCTCAACTATATTTCTATCAAGCACCTCATTAAAGATTTGTACCTTGTAATAATGCAAGCAAGTAACCGTCTTGTGTGAGCTCCTTGGATAACCCCTAGAACAAATGGTATCTTCCATATTCAGCACTATAATATTTCTTCCACCACAAAAGTTAGTAGCGGCCAGCAAGCAACAGAGGCTCCCATCCGTCATCTCTCAACTTATGCAATAGAATTTTCATAGAGACAATCGTATTCAGAGCGCAAACTATGTTTTGATCTTTTTGTTGCAATGCGTGTGACAGATCATATAACCTAAAGCCAAACCTGTCTCCTCTGAATCTGACCCATCATGAGAAATACTACCAAGCACCAAAATAACTGAATCCCACATTTGATGAATCCAAATTAGAGTTTTATGGTGTGACCCCCAACGTGTATCACCCGGTCTTGCTAAACTTGTTTCTTGATGTTGGCCTCTTCCAAGCAAGATCTCCCCATTCTCTAGTAGTGACACCATATGGTCATGATGCTTCTGCAACAATGCATCTTTCTTCTTACATGAGCCACTCACCTACAAAAATGTGCATTTAAAAATTAGAATGCCATATAGAGTGACTATGTTGACAAATGGCAATGACCAAAAAAAATGTTCGGACTAGAAGGACTAACCATGTTGAAAATCTTATTTAAGTGACCAAAAAAATACCAACAACTAGAACTCCTTTCATAACAGCCACAACCACCAATTGAAGTTGGTGGGCACAGCAATGCTCATAAAAAGCATGAGGTTTCTTAGCCAACACCAATGTTTTTAAACCATATAGCTCCCCACGCATATTTGATGCACCATCATATCCTTGTCCTCTTAATCTAGACATGGACAAATTATGTTTAACGAATATTACATCCAAAGATGTTTTCAAAGAAGCCGATCTAGTATCAACAACATACATAACACGAAGCAATCTATCCAAAACCTCTCCTATTTTGTTCACAAACCTAAATCAAATACAACTAGCAACTAGCATTTCCAAATAGAGAAACTAGCAATACTAGAAGGACTAACATCACCATCACGGCCATTTGCTATTTAACCAATACATCATGAGACTCATCAACAAGTAGATAGAAACTAGCATTTCCAAGCTCACTCATTATGACTTCCTGATGACCCACAAGTATAGGAGATCGCAATAGTCTTCAAGGGAAGTAAAACCCAAATTTATTGATTCGACACAAGGGGAGCCAAAGAATATTTATAAGCCTTAATAGATGAGTTGTCAATTCAGCTGCTGTCGTCGTGGTGAAACAACATATGCCATAGGATGGCTTAAATGGGGGCCGAACTAGATGCTGGAGGATTCGGGAGAGGGGAACGAGCTAAAGAGCACGACAGAAAGGAACACAGATCTACCCAGGTTCGGGGCTCTCGTAAGGAGATAACACCCCTACTCCTGCTCTACTGGTTGTATATTTGGATCGATGGAGTACACAACAATGGTGCTTTCTAGCTTTCTGCTAGAGAAGGAAGAATAACTGCTAAGTGTAGGAACACAGAGTGACCAACCCTTGCTAGGGCTCCCTGTGCCACCTTATATAGTGGTGGCCAGGGTTACAATGGTCACAAGAGACCAGCAGACACGAGCTACACTCCAAATAGGACTTGCTGTCGAGGGCAGATGCCCATGACTTTCTCCCTGATTGCTCTCGATGGGACTCACCCTTGCTGTACCTTGTACTTCCAGGACTGTGACCTTACCACTCTGAGGTAAGCTTGTACTTGTGCACAGTGAGGGTAGGTAACCTCCACTGTGCACCCTGCCATCATACTCTGCTACCATGCTTGGATGTTTTCTTTCTTGATTGTAGCGATGTGACACCTTGGTTGACTTGAGTATCCCGGATATGACCGTTGGCCATATCCTGGACCTATATGCCGGACCGACGACCTATGAAGGTCGGGTAATCCGGCCTATCCTGCTCCTGCACGACACACCAAAAGGTTAAGCCGTCATATCTAAGTATATGCCGGCACTCCTATATAAGTATTCCGGCTATACCGGCATATCTGAACGTCAGCCGGGATAACCATATATGCCGGACTGGCCGATGCTCTTGTATTCTGGCCAGTCCCCTTTGTTGGCGATCCGGCATAAGTCAACCATAGTCCTTGTATCTTTCTAGTCTCTTGACCCTACCGGGGGTCATCCCCCCGACACTAGTCCCCGAAGCTGTCGAGGTTCCCCAGTCATAACTGTGGAGCCTTGACAGGTTCAACATATCTTCTTTTCATTATACTCCGGTTCTCCGGTTTATCCCGACGATCGGATTATATGCCGGGACATCCGCACATATCCCGGCCACTGTTCCTTCTCCCAAAGTTATTCCGGCCGGTCCCGAGGTATTCCGGACGGAACTTATTCTCCGGGCGGCCAGGCCGGCAAATAGACGAGACTTCCTTGAGAAGCCACGCCTGACAGTTTGCATCGAAACTTGGAACCGTCCTGTCATCTCGAACGGTCACACACGATGTGACGGTTCACAGTGCAGTTACTCCTCGCCATCATGGGCTAGTGGCACGGTTACAGGAACCGCCGCCCCACTCCGTGCCGCCACATGGCGCGTCGCCGCAGAAACGGTCGGGGGAGTGGAGCACTATCCTCCCCATGACCCTTACCTGGCAGGCATATAAATAGGGCGGAGGGGGTAAACTTATCTTTTTACCCCATACCATCGTCTTCCTCCTCTGCTCCTCTGCCTCCTGCGCTCCACCGCCGGAACGAAGAACAGAGGAACAGCATCGCCGCCGCCGTCGACCTGCTCCCCGCCGACGCCGACGCTTCTACGACGCCTGACATCTCTGTCGACGACGCCGCCGCCGCCGCATCTCTCCTTCGCGACACTGCTGGGAGATTGGACCTCCTCCCGCACGCTCGTTGCCGCCGTTCCGCCGCCGTCGACCAAGCTCCGGTGAGTTCCTCTCTCCCTCTGTTCTTCCTCTTTCATGCTTTTTTACCACTTCGCGTTGGTAGCCATACTCGCATAGATCTACTACAGTTCCTCTGCTTGTTATTCTTTGGATTCGACTAGCATTGCTAACAACGTTCTCAGGTGTTCTTCCTTAGAAGTTTTACCCTTATATGTTTCCTGTTTTAACTGGCTCGGTAGATCTTTTACTTCTGCTAACATTGGCGAGAGCGGTATGCCGGAGAGACTAACCTCCCTCTTTTCTCCGGCCTTGATAGGAATAACATCACGGGACTCCGGCTATCACGCCTTGTCCCGGCCATTAAGATGGCATCTTCAAGCATGACGGGTACCTCGGCCTCGGAGGAAGATAACTCGGCCCGGGCCCAAGGACGCTCCGGCTGGGAGGGGTCGGAGGTCACTCCGGCCGACATATCCTGGGTCACCTCCACCAGGAGAGTGCCGGAGGGAGTTGCATGCCGGCTACCGGCTGGAGAGACCGCGCCGGCACCCGAACCCGGCGAACGCGTCGTCTTCATCGCCCACTTCGAGCGGGGTTTCGGCCTGCCGGTGTCGGATTTCTTCCGGGACATCCTCGACACCTACGATCTACAACCTCATCATATCTCGGCCAATGCCGTGATGATCCTATCCGCCTTCGCTGCTTTTTGCGAAGGCTATGCCGGCATAGAGCCCTTATCCCAAGGCTGGGCGAAGTACTTCCAACTGCGGAAGCAAGTCGTCCAAGAGCCGCCCCGGAGCAAGGACGAGCCGCAGGAGACAGCCCAGGAGAAGAAGGACCGCCCCATGACCCTATGCGGTGCGGCGACCATCATGTCCCGGAAGGGCTCGGACTTCCCCAAGGTGGAGCTCCTTGAGTCTTGCAAGAAGTGGCAGAAAAGCTTCTTCTACGTCAAGAACACCACCGACGAGGATCTGCTCAACCTGCCGCCATTTGTGGACGAGCCACCTTTGGCCATGAAGAATTGGACTTACAACCCGAAGAACTCGGTGATGCCGGTGAACGCGCTCCACCGGGTTAAGGGCGAGCTCCGGGATGCCGGCCTTACCCCTCAAGATCTGGTGGCATGCTACATCAGCCGGCGCGTCTCCCCTCTGCAGCGCCGGTCGCACAAGATCTGCCAGATGAGCGGGCCCATGGACCCCACCCGGCATTCCACACATGAGCTGACTCCGGCCGACATTCTATGGCGGATCAAGGACGTCTGCAAGTCCTCTCAGGCCACTTTTGCCTGGGGGCTAGAACCATACAGCCGGGATAGGCCCGCCCCAACGGTAAACCCTCTTGTCCGATATATAAACTCTATGTCTGGCACATAGATACTTAAGCCGACACATGTCTATTTACCGACACATATCCTGCTTGGCCCGAGATATTGTTACTTGCCGCCATATTCCCTTGTTTGATCATTTGACTTTGCTTTTATACAGAAATTCAGCTTCCAAGCCATGGAGAACTCCCGGATCAAGATCGCGGCGGACCGCACTGTTGCGGATGTTGAAGATCCGGATCACTGGGACAAGTTACCCCGGAACACCCGTGCTGCAGCTGCCGCGGGTAAGGCCTCTTCATCCCGGCATTATACTCAAGACCGGAGTGAGATTGATTCTGACGAGGAGATCCCGGTGTACTATGACCCGGTGCCACTTGCATATGCCTTTCCAGAACCATCTATTGCTTACGCCTTTCCAATGCCGTCCTCAGCTATCCCGGACGACATGGTTGTCGATGCCGCCCCTCTGAACCAGGGACCTCCTTCCACCGGCGGACGTGCCGGCCGGAAGCGAGGGGTGAAGCCCCAGCCCGACACACCCCAGAAGCCGAAGAGGCAGAAGGTCAGCGTGCCTATCCAGAAGAAACAGAGGCCTGTTGCCTCGGGGTAAGTTTTCTTTTCTTTGCATTTCCTCCGACATATCTCTTGCTTGTATTATTGACTTGGTGTTTTTCTCTTTCAGAGCTCCTCTTGCGCCGGAACAAGCTTCTGGCTCGAGTGGCGGCCCGAAGGTTACCAAGCCCGCGGCCCCTGCTACCTCCGACACACCGTCAGCCAGTCATACGACCTCCCCGGCGCCGGCATCTTCGCCTGTGCCTGAGAAGACCACCTCCCCGGCGAAGGACGTTCCTCCGCCGGAACAAGATATCTCTGCCCCCGACGTCCACATGGACTCGGGGGCTCAACAGGAACCCTCGGCTCCTGATGTCGACATGGACACAGGAGCCCACCAAGAAGCACCAGACTCCGGCGCGCCCACCAGCGACGCCGGCACAACCGAGGATGCCGGCGCAAGCAACAAGAGCGCCGACACAGACATCAAGGGCAAAGGCCCTTTAGTGCCGGAAATCCGGACTATTCCGGATCCTGCTCCTGCTGGCCAAGATGCACCGGCCGCGCCGGAACAGCCCGCGCCCAAGACTCCTTCTGCTGAAAAGACTCCTGCACCGGCCAAGACCACGGCGCCGGCCAAGACTTCTGCCCCGGCCAAGCCCTCTGCCCCGGCCAAGCCCGGCACACTCAAGATTCAGCCGACCAAGTCCGGCACTCCATCCGCCGCCACTGCTCCTTCCAAGGCAACGCCCCGGACCAGCTCTGCTCTGGCCCTGCATCTTGGCAGGGCAGCAACCCGGCCTGGCTACCGGCGCAACTTCTTCGACACACCGGAACTTGAGGGCCGCGTCCCCCTGGAGACGAAGAGTGACCAAAGCCTCGGGTCTCTCAGGGAGCACTGTGTCAGGTGGAACGACGCTGGTGACATGGACACAGCGGATTCCAGGAGCAAGAAGATGGCCGAAGCCGCGTCTACTGGCCATCCAGCAGATATTCTGGCCGCAAAACCCCTACCGATCGCCTGCGAGCTGCTCAGCCTCCAGCAGAGACTTCACCGATTGGCCGATGCCACCAACGTAAGTCCTTTCAGCCTATACACATATCCCCAGTCCCCGAAAATGTCGGCTGTCTGGGATACGGACATCCGGGATTTTCTCATAGTCTTTTAGTTAGCTTCTTTTGAATTATCTGCCGACACATGAGCTCAATCCGAGCTTCAAATCCTAGTCACCGAGAGCCAGGATAGGTGAGCACTCACCTGTGCCGGGTCTCTATTAATTTCAC
Source organism: Dactylis glomerata (assembly GCA_007115705.1). Lineage (NCBI taxonomy): Eukaryota > Viridiplantae > Streptophyta > Magnoliopsida > Poales > Poaceae > Dactylis > Dactylis glomerata. The sequence goes on from QXEO01000340.1 coordinate 767,891, forward strand.
GTCTCAATTATTTTTCAAATCCTCTTGACCGAGATATAAGCTCGATTCGAGCTTCAAATCCTAGTCACCGAGAGCCGGGATAGGTGCGCACTCACCTGTGCCGGGTCTCTATCAATTTCACGTCTCAATTATTTTTCAAATCCTCTTGACCGAGATATAAGCTCGATTCGAGCTTCAAATCCTAGTCACCGAGAGCCGGGATAGGTGCGCAGCACCTGCGCCGGGTCTTCAAAAGAATGATCACTTGATAGAATCTTCAACTTAATTAACATGCCAAATTTCTCTGCTGACATTTTAAATCCCGGCACTTTTGCAGCGCATGAACAACACCCGGGCCGACATGTTTCATGACTTGGTATGCGAGCATCGGAAGTTATCCGACGAGCATAGCAAGCTTCAGCTGGAGCTGTCCAAGAAAGGTAATCCTCGCCGATATACCGCTGTATGCCGGAGACCCTTCCTCCTCTTTGCCGACACACCTTAATATGCCGACACATAACCTTTTTCCGTCATTCCGCAGCTGGTGCCGAAGCCCAAGTCACCGAGCTTGTCAAGAGAGTGAAGGAGCTGACAGGTATGCCAGATCCTCTTAATCTTCGACTAATCCTTCTGTACTTCAAATCCTTTAATCTTTTCACTGTTTTCTTTCTTCAAATCCTTGTTTTGACTTCAAATCTTTTCAGACGAGAAAGCTGCATTGGAGGCACGCCACCAGGACTGTGTGTCCTCAGTGGATGTGGCCAAGCAACTGGACGACCGGGATGCCGGCCACAAGGCCGAGGTTGAGCAGCTAAAGGGCCGGATTTCCGAGCTTCTGGAGGAGAAGGAGCAGAGGGAGGGCCAACTAAAGAAAACCCAGGACTTGCTCGTTGCCTCCGAGACTGATGCCTCCACTGCCCATGCCGAACTATCTAGCCTGAAGGAGCAGGCGACCAAATGGGAGGTTACAGTCGCCCAGCTTAATGCCGACCTTGCCAGTAAGCTTCCAATCCTTTTTCCTTATCCTGCCCTACACCTTATGCTCTCTTCCGACATACCCTTATGCCGGCATATTTTCATTTTGCTAATCCTTATTTCTATTTCCCAGACATGTTCCCCGCTTCCGTCGAAGACGTTGAGAGGGCTCTGCAGTTGGATCGAGAGGACCGGGGTGTTCTGGTTGACTCGGCCAACTGGGACATGTCGGAGCAGCTGCTGGCTCTGCAATCGCGGAAGAACGCCATGACCTTCTATACTGAAGAACTCTTTTATGGCGCCCAGGAGGCATTCTCTGCCCTCTGGCCGGGACAAAGGATGCCCACCGATCCTGTTGATCTCGGCAACGATCTGCAGCTTGCCAAGGTTCGCCTCCGGGAGTGGCGGGATTCCGGCGCGAGGGTCGGAGCTAATGAAGCTCTCAGCTACTTCCTCTCCTGGTATGAGAAAGCAGACCTGGAGACTTTGCGCACTGTGCGCGAAGGGTCTATCTAGACCACGGATCCGGAACACATCCGTCGTCGGCGGGAATTGGCCCACAGCTATGTGGATTATGCCGACACCGATGTCTTTGTCCGGGACATCCGTGAGCCGGAGAAGACAGCGGAAGACGCCGCCAAGGAAGCTGCTGATGCTGAGGGCTCGGACTCCAGCCAAGATGAAGGGGAAACCGAAGAGGCCGACACTGATGCTCCGGAACAGGCGTCTGTCCCGGGCGGAGGTGATGGCTCCATTCCATCCGCTGGATCCGGCACTCCTGAGGCCGACATTTCCACCGCTACAGCTCCTCCAGCCGGCGGCTCTGCTTCTGCCGCTGCTCCTTGACTTTGCAGCACAAAAACTTTAAGTTTTATCAGATCCCCGGTATGCCGGGTGCAGATGTAATATATACTCTATTTCCTTTGGTTTGCTACCTGAACAAGTTTTATCCTGGTTTGCTTGTTATCAATGCCGGATCATCTTTTGGCTAAGTCATCGAGTTGTTTTCTTGTTTCCTCAACTTCGCAACCTTGGCTACTTGTCTACCTTATTTGGCTTTCGACGTATGAGTCTCAAGGTTGCTTCATCGAACAAACAGTACTTTAACTTTGAAACTTAGACTTCAAATCATCCGACACTTCAAATTTTAACTTTAGCTTTAACAACAATGTCGGTTCGCTTGCTCTACACTTCCTTAGCCGTTTTCCATGTGTGGACAATCTCCGGCATCTACTCTTGCTAGCCATGGAGCCGGGTTTCGGACAGCAGCTGAGTCGAAGAGTGGCCTTTGGTGCCGACACACTACTAGGCCGACATAGGAAACATTCGAATCAAGCCAGCCGGCATATAACAAAAAACTGAAAAATAAACAACAAATATATCTCGGAGGCAGTGCCCGCTCTCTTCGGGATGCCGGCATTTCATTCACTAGTCCTGTGCCGGCATAACGCGCCGGCACTCAAAGCAAAATATGGAAATACATACATTGTGTTGCTCAGGAGTAAAAGGGGCGGAGTAGAGCTATGTTCCATGGCCTCTTGGTTTCTTCTCCGGACCTGTCCACCTTATCCTTCTTGGGGTCCTGCGCATCTATAAGATAGTAGGCATCATTGTGCAGAGCTCTGCTCACAATGAATGGCCCCTCCCATGGAGGAGTTAACTTATGCCGGCCTTCTGTTCCTTGCTTTAGCCGGAGTACTAGATCTCCCTCTTGAAATCTCCTTGGATTTACCTTCTGCGCATGATAGCGTCTGAGGTTCTGCTGATATACTGCTGTTCTTGACAGAGTTATTTCTCTTGCTTCCTCTAGCAGATCCACATCATTTTCCCTGGCTTCTTTAGCCTCTTCCTCAGTATATAGCACTACTCTTGGTGCATCATGTATTACATCTGTTGGAAGCACAGCTTCTGCTCCATACACCAGGAAAAATGGTGTGTAGCCTGTTGACCTATTTGGAGTTGTCCTCAAACTCCAAAGCACTGCCGGCAACTCATCTAGCCAACATCCCGGAGTTTTTTCTAGTGGCTCTATCAGCCGGGGTTTTATGCCGGATAACACTAGACCATTTGACCTTTCTACTTGGCCATTGGTACAAGGGTGAGCGACCGACGCAATGTCCAGCCGGATTCCCACCTCCTCACAAAATCTAGCAAATGGCCCTTGGGCAAAGTTCGACCCATTGTCAGTGATGATGCCATGGGGAACACCATATCTCAAGATTATATCTTTCAAGAATTTCACTGCTGTGTGACCATCACACTTGCTTATGGGCTTTACTTCAATCCATTTGGTGAACTTGTCCACCATGACCAGGATATGGGTCATCTTTCCTCTGGCCGGCTTAAAAGCCCCGACCATATCCAGGCCCCAAACAGCAAAGGGCCAGGTTATCGGGATTGTCTTCAAGGCAAATGCCGGCTGATGAATTTGGTGGGCATACCTCTGACACCCATTGCATTTCCGGACCAAGTTTTCTGCTTCTTGCAGTGCCGTCGGCCAATAAAACCCATGCCGGAATACCTTTGCCACCAATGCTCTGGATGAAGCGTGGTGACCACACTCCCCCTGATGAATTTCCCGGAGCATCTCCAGACCTTCCGCAGATTCGACACATCTCTGCAATACTCCGGTGACACTTCTCTTGTACATTTCTTTGTTTATGATGGTATACCCTTTGGATCTCCTTGCAATCCGGCGTGCCTCGGCTTCATCCGCCGGCACTTGACTATCTACCAAGAAATTCATAATAGGACGTGCCCATGAGGGCACTTCCCTGACAGTGAACACTGCCTGATCTATCTCCATCATTTCGACCGACACATAATCGATCTCCATGGGCTGTGAAGTCCCCGGGACTGTGGGATTAGTCCCCGGGTATGCCGGAGCAGTCCCCGGGTATACCGGCACAACCTCTTGGTACATTTTACCCTTGCCCTTAGCTCTGCTCCGGAATACTGCATTCACCGCATATGTCGGCCCAGTCCCCGGGGCTGAGGAATCAGTCCCCGGGTTATCTGACCTAGCTCCGGCATCTATCTCCATCGGAACTGCTTCCTCCGGACCTGGCGGGACATAAATGGAAGATGACTCAGGCGAGGGTTTGATCGATGGCTTCCTCAGATGCTCCAACGAAATGCCGGGCGGGATTGAATCTCTGGAAGATCCCAGCTTGGACAATGCATCGGCTGCATCGTTCTGAGCCCGGAGAACATGCCGGAACTCACAACCTTCGAAATAACCGCTCCACTGCTGCACCAGGACATGGTAGGATCCCATGTTTGCATCATGAGCATCCCATATGCCGGAACATTGCTGGATTACCAAGTCAGAATCACCGAAACACATAATCCGGCGAATTCCTATGTCCTTAGACACCTTCAGGCCATGCACCAGTGCCTCATACTCCGCCACATTATTTGACGCTGCGAAATGAATCTGCAGGACATATCTCAACTGGTCATTTTTCGGCGAACTGAGAACTATGCCGGCACCCAAGCCATGGATTGTCTTGGACCCATTGAAATGCATCCTCCAATAATTTGCATCAGGCAATGGCGGCTCGTATTGTATCTCGGCCCAATCGATAAAGAAATCAGCCAACACCTGGGACTTGATTGTATCCCTCTTATCATACTGAGGTGTATATGGCGAAAGCTCTATTGCCCACTTTGCTATCCGGCCGCTGGCATCTTTGTTACTTATGATTTCCGAGATAGGGGCCTCGGCCACTACCCAGATTGGATGCTCTTGGAAATAATGCTTGAGCTTCTTGGCCGCCATATATACACCATAAGTCATCTTCTGATAGTGGGGGTAGTTTTGCTTTGAGGTGGAGAGGACTTCACTCAGATAATATACCGGCCGCTGCACGGTTTTGCCTCCTTCCTCTCGCTCTACTACCACCACTGCACTGACAACCCTGTTGGTTGCCGCTATATAGAGCAACATTGGCTCCCGGGGCATTGGAGACGCTAATACCGGCGCTGTTGACAACATCTGCTTTAATTCCTTGAAAGCTGCGTCTGCTTGCGTTGTCCAGACAAATGTGTCGGACTTCTTCATCAGCCGATATAACGGCAGAGCTTTCTCTCCCAGCCGGCTTATGAAACGGCTCAGGGATGCAAGGCACCCAGTGAACTTCTGTACTTCCCTCAAATCTGTCGGCGGCTTCATCCTTTCTATGGCACGAATCTTGCCGGGATTCACCTCAATACCCCGGCTGGAGACAAGGAAGCCGAGCAGCTTGCCCGCCGGCACACCAAAGGTACATTTAGCCGGATTCAACTTCATCCGGAATCTCCTCAGGTTCCCAAAGGTTTCCCGGAGATCATCTATGAGAGTCTTGCTCTCCTTGGTTTTTATGACGATATCGTCGACATATACCTGCACATTTTTATCTATCTGATCGTGCAAACACTTTTGCATACACCTTTGGTAAGTTGCACCGGCATTTCTTAAACCGAACGGCATAGTGAGATAGCAATAAGCCCCGTACGGGGTAATAAAGGATGTCTTTATTTGATCCGGCTCATACAAAGGGATCTGGTGGAAACCAGAATAGGCATCTACAAAGGATAACAGTTCGCATCCAGCTGTGGAATCAATCACTTGATCGATTCGAGGGAGCGGGAATGGATCTTTAGGACATGCCTTATTCAAGTTGGTGTAATCGACACACATCCGCCATACTTTCACTATGGCGGGCTCATCTTTCTTCTTTTCCACCAAAACCGGATTAGACACCCAATCCGGATGAAGCACTTCTTTGATAAAGCCAGAGGCTAAGAGCCTGGCCACTTCGTCCCAAATGGCTTTCCTTCTATCGCCTGCATTCCGCCGGAGCGGCTGCTTCACCGGCTTAGCATCCGGTCTCACATGTAATGCGTGCTCAGCCAGCTCCCTCGGCACACCTTGCAAGTCCGAAGTAGACCATGCAAAGATATCCCGATTCTCACGGAGGAAGCTGATGAGCTCGCTTTCCTATTTGGGATCCAAACTTGCCCCAACCAGGGCATGGCGCTCCGGGAAAGCTTCATCCAGAGGCACCTTTTTAACTTCCTTGCCTACTTGAAAAGAAGCACTGCCACCGGGGTTTGACATGCCCGGCATAGATTTGCCGGCCACAACCGTCTCAGCAATTTCCACTGCTCGCTTGAGTCTTTTCCGCTCCTCAGCAATGATCAGAGTCTCGGACAGGTTAGACCCGGCTGTAGCACATGCCATCGAACGCTTGTAATCACCAATGATGGTAATTGCCCCTCCGGGCCCTGGCATCTTCATCTTCAGGTACGCAACATGCGTAGAGGCCATGAACTTTGCTAATGCCGGCCTCCCCAGCAAAGCATGGTAAGGACTCTCCAGATCAACCACCTCGAACATGAGGTTCTCCACCCTGCAGTTATCCCGGCTGCCAAACATGACATCCATCCGGATCTTGCCCATTGGCGCACACGAAAGTCCCGGCACAATGCCGTGGAATGTGGTCTTGCTTGGCTCCAGCATATTCTCCTTGATGCCCAGCTTCTGCATCGTGTCCCGATACATAATATTGATGCTGCTTCCATTGTCAATGAGGACCTTGCTGAACCTCACGTTATTAGCCGGCCCGACGAATGTCGGATCCATGACCAGAGCATACCCGCCGGGGTTTGGCATGATCCTGGGGTGATCTGCCCTGTCCCATCCTATGGCCTGGTCAGACCAATGCATCATCTTCAGAACTGCCGACATAACGGCGTTTACCTCCAAACTACGCCGGTACAAGCTCTGCTTGTCTGTTCTCTCGGTCTCAAAGACCATGTAGCTCTGATCGTGCTCTTTGTACTCATTTCGGCCCGCTCCTGGGCCTCCGGCATTATATTCCGGATTATAGCTCTGGTCTATTTGATTTACGCCGGCATTTCCGGCGTTGCTCTGGTTCCCGGGATTAACCGACCTAGGCGGGACTGCAACTGTATTTGCACCTGTCAACGGCGATGGAGCTGCCGGGACAGATGGTCTAGCCGGTCCCCAGGGACCTGCACGACCTGCTAATATGTCGTCCAACCATGAACAGTTTCTTGTCAAATGATTTGCCGGCTTACCCGGCTGGAATGTGTGAAACACACAAGGCTTGTCCATGGCAAGACCCACTGTATACTTCGGCCACTGCTTCTTCGGTCCGGCGGCTCCGCCGGTATTCTTGTTGATCCAGACATTCTTCTTCTGGAAGGGCTGCGCTTGCTGCTGCGGTTGTTGCTGCTGAGGCTGCTGATAACCCACATATCTCGGACGCTGGCTACTGCCGGCGCCCTCTTGCTCTTCCTCCACAGCTGCTACTTGTGCTGCCCCATACCGGTGATCCGGCCTTTCATCTCTTCTCTTGTTCCGGTTATCAGTGCGATAGTATTGCCCTGGTCTCCCGGCGCTGTTGGTGTTCCCCTGGGTCTGCCCCTGTCCTTGTGAATCAAGGGTGGGCTGCATAGGATCTCCCAGAGCATAACTATCAGCAATCTTGATTGTCTCGGCCAATGTGGCCGGCATTTCCCTCTGAAGCTTTTGCCACAACATGGTGCCGTGCCGGCACCCATGAGCGAACCACATGATGGCTTGCTGCTCCACAACTCCTTCGCAGGAATTGCGCAAGGTGCACCACCTGGTCAGGTAGTCTCGGTCGGTCTCATTCACTCCCTGCCGGCAGTTAGCCAGCTGCTGAGGACGATTCGGCCTCTTATATGTACTGGTGAAGTCTGACACAAACTGCTCTTCAAAATCAACCCAGCCGTTGATACTTCCGGCCGGCAGGTTATTCAGCCATATCCTGGCTGGCCCTTCTAGCATTTGCGGTACATATCGTACCGCCCATCTGAGGTTTCCTCCGGCAATGTTCACTGCAGTGGAGTAATCCTCCAACCAATCTTCCGGCTTTGTACTGCCGTTATATGTCCTCGCGCCACGCGCGAGCTGGAAATAGTAAGGTACCGGCTCACCCATGATCCGGGGTCCGAAACACATAGGACCCGGAGCTCCTTGCCTCTCCACCAACTCTGATTGGTGAATCCTGTCCAGCTTCAAGTGCGCATCACTTGCTGCTAAGGACCGAGGTCCTAGCCGGGACGCAATTGGGCCCGCGATCACTTTTTCCTGCTGCTGCTCCGGCTGGTGCTGCTCACTATGTCGGCCTTGCTGATGCTGCTGCTGATATCCCGCCCTGACCAGGGCGGAATTCCCATCATCCTCTTGATGTCCCGGTTGACCTGCACCTTGCTGCTGCGCCGTACCTCCGGCGCCCTGCTGCTGACGCCGGGCTGCACTGTTACTCCGGCCACCTCCGGCCGAAGCTGCCCCTTGCCCGGCCGGCATATTCTGGCCAGCACTCTTGCGGCCGACATATTTGTCAGCTTGGCCGGCATTCTTCTGAACTACTGTCTGCTTTCCGGCAATTGCCGGATCATATACTTGGATCTGCTTGTCCCGGCGGCCAGAGGTCACACTTCCGGCACGCCGAGCACTTGGATGCGGGGACGAAGCTTGGCCCCTTGACCTTGCGCCGGCACCTCCTACCGACGCAATGTACTGGGATGCCCCGGCACCTGGGTTTGCCTTCTTAAAGGCCTCCTGCTGCTTAGTTGCTTCAGACAAAAGATGGTTAAGCCGGGCTTGCTGCTCATGCAGTGCTTCGCCGGACAAATTAGATAAGTCCTTAGCTACCTCTGCTGCTGCTCTAAGGTTCTTTACTGGTGAGCTATAAATTACCTTAGGCACACTACTAGTTGCAGTATGACCCTTACCACTAGCACCTTTCTCCAGCTCAGTGTTAAGATCTCTACCTCTAGTTCTAACCTCTTCTATCCGGCTAGGCCGGGTTACCACAGGAGTAAAACCATGAGCTGCTTCATACTCACGGAGTTGCCGGTTAAACCGTTCGCGCTCCTGGTGCATGGCCAGGGCCTCGTCGATGAGGGCCTGGCGAGATCCCTCCAGGACCTCCCTTGTTTGCTCCGGATCATCGCCGGATCGCACCGGCTCGAGAAGCCGATCGATGATGGGAAGAAGCACCTGACCCTTTGCCGGCACAGCTGAAGTGCCGGCCAGGTTCTCGACACGCTCCAACGGAGGACGCGCCGACCTCTTGGCCTTCGGCGGCTCCGGGGGAGTATCTCCTGCTGCTGCTGCTGCTGCTGCAGCCTTGCCGGCACCATCTGCCGGCGGCACTGATGTGCCGGCCATCAACACCTCGGCCGACTCTCCTGAGCGAGCGCTACGCCCAGCATGAGCCAGCCGACGTGACGGAGGATCCGACGCCACCAGCACCTTTTCCCTGCAAACTCTCTCAGTCCCCACGTACACCTCGTGGGAACCGAAACACATGATCCGGCCATCCCTAGGGAACGGCCGGCCGCCGAGACATCCGGCGTTGTCACTGACGAAGCTGAGCGAGCCTAGCCTCTGGACGAGGCCAGAGACCACGCGCACTCCCGAAGCTGCTATCACAGACCCCGTCCGAATAAACACTCCGCCCAGCATAATGTTGGGCCCCACGGTGGGCGCCAAATGTCGTCGTGGTGAAACAACATATGCCATAGGATGGCTTAAATGGGGGCCGAACTAGATGCTGGAGGATTCGGGAGAGGGGAACGAGCTAAAGAGCACGACAGAAAGGAACACAGATCTACCCAGGTTCGGGGCTCTCGTAAGGAGATAACACCCCTACTCCTGCTCTACTGGTTGTATATTTGGATCGATGGAGTACACAACAATGGTGCTTTCTAGCTTTCTGCTAGAGAAGGAAGAATAACTGCTAAGTGTAGGAACACAGAGTGACCAACCCTTGCTAGGGCTCCCTATGCCACCTTATATAGTGGTGGCCAGGGTTACAATGGTCACAAGAGACCAGCAGACACGAGCTACACTCCAAATAGGACTTGCTGTCGAGGGCAGACGCCCATGACTTTCTCCCTGATTGCTCTCGATGGGACTCACCCTTGCTGTACCTTGTACTTCCAGGACTGTGACCTTACCACTCTGAGGTAAGCTTGTACTTGTGCACAGTGAGGGTAGGTAACCTCCACTGTGCACCCTGCCATCATACTCTGCTACCATGCTTGGATGTTTTCTTCCTTGATTGTAGCGATGTGACACCTTGGTTGACTTGAGTATCCCGGATATGACCGTTGGCCATATCCTGGACCTATATGCCGGACCGACGACCTATGAAGGTCGGGTAATCCGGCCTATCCTGCTCCTGCACGACACACCAAAAGGTTAAGCCGGCATATCTAAGTATATGCCGGCACTCCTATATAAGTATTCCGGCTATACCGGCATATCTGAACGTCAGCCGGGATAACCATATATGCCGGACTGGCCGATGCTCTTGTATTCCGGCCAGTCCCCTTTGTTGGCGATCCGGCATAAGTCAACCATAGTCCTTGTATCTTTCTAGTCTCTTGACCCTACCGGGGGTCATCCCCCCGACAGCTGCACGTGGAAACAGACTTGCTCGCAGTAGTTTATCAATAGCAATAGTTTTATAGTAGGGTCAATAGTAAAATAGTAGCAGTAATATCAAAATAAAGACAGTAACGGTATCAATAGTAAATAGTAGGATTTAATACTGTAGGCATAGGGATGGATGAACGGGCGTTGCATGGATAAGATAATTCATATAATAATCAAGACATGGGCAATTGCAGATAAATAATGATAAAGCATCCTAGTACTAAGTAACCATAGGCATGTGTTCCGTATATAGTCATGCGTGCTCGCAATGAGAAACTTGCACAACATCTTTTGTCCTGCCAGCCCGTTTGCAGCGGGGCCTCAAGGGAAACTACTGGTAATTAAGGTACTCCTTTTAATAGAGCACCGGGGCAAAGCATTAACACTCCGTGAAGACATGTGATCCTCACATCATAGCCATCCCCTCCAGTTATCCCAATTATTGTCACTTTAGGGCCTCGGGTTCCGGACAATGATATGTGTATACAACTTGCAGGTAAGATCATAAACAACAATTATCCTCATGAATCAATAACATGTTTAGATCTGAGATCATGGCACTCGGGCCCAAAGTGACAAGCATTAAGCACAACAAGTTGCAACAATGTCATAAGCACTAACAATGGATACTAGGCACCATGCCCTAACAATCTCATAGCAATTACATGAATGATCTCATCCAATCCCTACCATCCCCTTCGGCCTTCAGTGGGAATTACTCACACATGGATGGGGGAATCATGGATGGTTGATGGAGAGACGTCGGTGATGATGATGGCGATGATCTCCTCCAAATCCCCGTCCTGGCAAGGTGGCAGATCGGAGTTTCTGGTTCCGAATTGCGGTTTCTGGTGGTGGCGGCGCATCGGGACTCTATCTGGGAAAAATGCCAAACCCCCCGATGTTTTCAGGTCAGAGGGTATATGTAGGCGGAAGGAGGGGTCGAGAAGATGGTTGGGGCGGCCACACCACCCCCTGGCGCGGCCTGGCCTGGCCCGCGCCACCAGGTGGTGTGAGCCCCTCGTGGCCCCTCTCCGTCTCGTATTCTGGCTCCGTGTGTCTTCTGGTAAAATAGGAACTTTGCGGTATTTTCCAGGATTTTTCCTGAAAGTCAGATTTCTGCACAAAAACAAGACACCATGACAATCTGCTAAAAACAGCGTTAGTCCGTGTTAGTTGTATTCAAAACAAACAAATTAGAGGGAAAACAACAACAAAAGGGTTCGGGAAAGTAGATATGTTTTGGACGTATCAACTCCCCCAAGCTTAGCTTATTGCTTGTCCTCAAGCAATTCAGTTAACAACTGAGTGCGATAAAAGAAATTTTCATGAACACATTTGCTTCATAAGATGTATATATTCTCACTATATGATCAAATACTCAGGCAAATTCATAATAAGAAGTATACAACTAATGTTATCTCATAGTCATGCAAGCTATGAAGAAGTACCAACACACTAATAATAAGCAACATGAAACATAAGAAGTTACAGGATTGTTATGCTCATAATAAGATATGAAAAAGTGGTATCCCACTTGCCTTTATTTGTGGGGCAAAACATAAATGCCAAGGCACCTCTGAAGTTCAAGAGAAGACTAGAAGTAGAAATATCAAAGACACAAGCATCAAAGTTAAACCACAATTAACCGTGTTCTGGGACAAGCACATTACACTAAGAACGACAGCCATGCTCTCAAGAAGGTGCTTAAAGTTAGAAGATGAAGACTCAACATAAAGTAAAAGAAAGGCCCTTCGCAGAGGGAAGCAGGGATTTAACATGTGCTAGAGCTTTTCATTTGTAAAACAGAGATAAAAATTGTTTTGAGAGGTGGTTGTTCTTGTCAACGACTGGCAATGGGGTTCTTGCTATCTTCCATACTAAACAAGTTGAGAGCGGTTCCGAGTTCTTTGAAAAATTGGCACATACATGTGTTAGAATATGTAATAGGCTTTATTTTTCTTGCCTTATTTTTCAATATGTACTTGTAATTCGTGTATAACTCTGGCCCATGTTTTGGCCCTATATTAACACATAATCAAGGGGAGACGAACCCAATCGTTCCAAACCTAAAACATTGACATAGTATCAGAGCCTGGCTCTTCCCTGACCGCTATCGCTACCATTGACCTTCAGCCGCCACCGCCGCTACAACCCTGACAATCACACCATCGCCACAGCTTGTCTGTCGTCGTCGCGTCACACATCTACAACCCAAAACAACCAGATACAAACCAGCCGCCGTCGTCGCTGATCCTTCAGCCACCACCGCCGCCATACAAACTACAACCTACCATTGGAATAGCTCCTCTATTGCCACCGCTACAACCCAAAACAACAAATCCCAAAACCCTAGCTCTTTACATCCACCTATTCTCAAAAACCCTAGATTGCTTTTTTCGCCATGAGTTCTTCTGGATCACAATCGGCATTGGCCGCCGCTCTCGGAACTCCTCCTGCGCAGCAGCTAAACCGCAACACTTTTCTGTTGTGGAGAGCTCTTGTGATTCCTGCTTTCCGTGGTGCCAATGTCATGGCATTACTTCAAGGCACCGACATTGCCCCTGCAAAGACAGTTGAAGCTCAAGACTCTGCAAAGAACAAGGTTCAGGTAGAAACCCTGCTTATGTTGCTTGGCTTGCTCGTGACCAACTGGTGCATAGGTTTCTTCTCAACACGTTGTCACCTGAGATCCTGTCGCACCTTCTTGATGTGAGCTCTACTGCCGAGGCATGGTCAGGTATCAACTCAATGTTCAAGACTGCCTCACGAACCAAAGCCCAACACCTTCGCGGTCAACTTAATGATACAAAGAAACTCTCCATGATAGCCGACACCTACTACACCATGATGAAAGGTTTTGCTTCTGAACTCTTAGCCCTTGGTAAACCAGTTGAAGATGATGAGATGCTTGGATATCTGCTGCATGGTTTAGACAAAAGTGAATATAATGCTCTAATCACATATGTTAACAGAAATCCTGGTACTACTCTTGATGATTTTTATGAGCAGCTGTGTTCTTATGATATGCGCAATGGAGCTGAAGAAAATGGAGAATTTGTGTCCTCCGCCAATCTTGCTCACTGTGGCGTCGAGCGATTTCAGCATCCAAATGGCCGCACGCCACCGCCTCGTGGTCACACTTCTCCTCCTCGTGTGTAACATCCCAAGTGAGCTACCCAAAATCCTTTCCATGTTTCTTTGGTTTGTGCATCATATTTTTCATCATGCATCATATCATGACACCTTGATTTATTAAGTTGCATTTAAATCTTGCTAGTTCTTGCTTTGTGATCTTCTTCCTCCCTCTCTATCTCTTGTTGTCCCCAAAACCTTTTTTCTCAATTCTTTAGCTCCCTTGAGATGTTCCAAGCAAAATCCTAAACTTGGTTTGAATAATTCTTTTATGGTTATTTGAAACCTTCCTTACTCTCTCCCTCCATTTGAATTCAAACTCAATCCTTTAAAAATCAATTTCGAACTTGTTTGAGTTTGTTTCAAAAATTTGCAGGTGCTTCCGAGTTTTCTAAAATCCCTCCTGTTATTTATTTCTATTTGCAAAGAAAATAAAAGGGATCCTATCTAAAATATCTACCCAGCCAGCTGGTTCATTCTATTTTTTTTTCTTTTTCCTCTCCCAGCTAAACTTTACCCATCGCTATCCTCTTCCTCGGGAGCACGAGCACCCCATGCCTGCTCTGCTATTTTTTTCCCCCACCGAGGCAGTCCCAGCTAGTCCGCCTCACGCCGCCGCCGCTCCACTTCTGTTCTCCTCCACCTTCCTCTCAACAAACTCCACCGATACCAACATGCCATGGAGCCTGGAGACCCTACCTGAGCGCTGGAGTTGAACCACCACAACGAGCCCGTCGTCCCTGCATCACACGGAGCCGGAGCCAAGGATTCGGCGCAAGTACATCGTCTCTGCCGCGAGCGCGCGCTCTGCTTCCTCTCCAGCGTCGCCGTCCCTCCCCAGGCTCGTCTGTGTCGAGCACGTTGGTGAGCAACCCCGCCGATTCAGCCCTTCCCCTTTTTTTCCTTCTCCGTCTGCATATCCCGGGCGTCGTTGTCGCGCACGCGTGCAGCCGTCATGGACGAGCAGCTCGAACTCAGCAGCTAGCTGTTTTCCCATCGATCGATTCAGCTGAGTACTGTTCGGTCGTTTCCTAGCCATCTAGCTAGCTAGTATCATTTTAATCACCACCAGACTAGCTCCGCGTCCGTGTCTTCCAGTCTCCAAATTCAGTTCCTTTTCTTTTTCAGCTAGCTAGTTTTGCTTTGCCCAATCGATCCGTCAGCTTGTTTCCCCAGCTAAAGTCACATATGGTTCTGCTAAAAAACGTTTTGCACTCTAACTTTGTACAACACGGTAGCACTACTGAAGTGTTGAGCACATTGCTGTATCACCAGTTCACCTGGGATCGTTGCCTGGGCGCACATCAGTAGCACCAGTGTTCAGGTTTCAGGCCAAGGTTTCAATTTCAGTTTATAGTCTTGTAGTCTCTTGTAGTCTGTTTCAGTCATCTCTTGCCTTGTTCCATCCAATTAAAACCTCCTCTTTTAAAACCTGTTTTAAACAAATAATACGAGTTTTGAAACCAGAAAACTGTGAGGATTTCGAATCTAACATCTGTTTATATTTTTAAACAACTTCAAAATCTGAACAAATAAATCATGTAAAGAGTTCAGAAAAATGAATTTGATTTAGTTATGCCTCCTGGTTACTTTGGACTAATTTAAAATGTTGCCAATTAATTAAATGTTTTCCCAAACAATTTATACTTGCTAAGTTCTATTCCACTTCTATAACTCCAAAGTTAATAAAGTTGTATCTATTTGTATTGGCAATAAGCAACTAGTCTGAATGCTAAATCTCCATGCATCATAGCTCCTTGCACACTTCGGCCAAAATAGAGTTAGCAAATAAACTTAACTAAATGTGTGGGCTTTAATTGTCTTGCCTTTCTATTTAAATGCCCCACTTAATTTTGCTATGCATGGACCCTCTTGCACTATTAACCTGCCATGCATCATACTTGATTGCGCATATCACATGCTTATGGTTGTTTACTTTCTCTTGTATGCTTGGGTGTATTTGCTTCTTCTCGATAGACGCTGAGTACGAGTGGAGTGCGCATGAGTTCTACTACCCTTTGGAGGCTCACGTTGGTGTTTCTACTTCTGATTTGACAGGCGAGCCCTTTTCTCTCTACCCATTTTATATTTTGCTCTCGCTCTATATTCTAGCCTTGTGTTACGATGCTGTGTTTGAGTCTCGTGTCCTATCCACCTGTATGTTCAAAGCAAAGCCATAGAACTTTCCATATATCCTAATACCATGTGCTTGTTGTTCTAGTTGGCCGTGCGAGTCGTAGGCATGTCAGGTTGTTTCAAGTGGTGTTATCTTATCGAGGGTTGGGAAAGTTATCACATGCTATACTTTATCTATATATGTTGTTGGAGATTTCAGGACTTACTTTAATGCTAATATCTAAAATGAATTAAGCAGAGGCATCGGTGGGTCATTTTGCCCGTTTTACGATGGCTCACTTGTGTCCCCTAGGATCCCGAGTACTTGTTATCTGATCCAAGACTGAGTGCACTAACCACACATGGGGATTTTCTGGGATCCCCCTCAACTTGTTACCGGATCTGCTTCCTTGTCTAAGGGCCACAAACTAGTTCGAGGTTTTTCCTTTTGGTTCTTATCGGGCGTGCAGCTTGTATCTTATGGTCCGTTTTACTTTGGGGGAAGCCATGGGTGCCTTGTAACCCCTTGTTCCGCACGTCCGTATAGGCGCGGTACGCATTGTTAAGTGGTCATCCCCTAGTGGGCTCCGATCCATCTTAACCGTTCACGCAACAACTAGGTCCGTCTCGGAGATCGGCCGGACTCTCGATACGGGTTAAACTTGGTTAGGTGGCTTCTTGGACTTGGTCTGTAGTGAAGGGAAAGGTTGTGTTGTGAGATCTCGCGGGCATAATAATTTTAGTACCTTGCTTGAGGGGTTGACCATGCGTGTATGGGTACAGTAGTGCATCCCTGCAGGGTGAAATCTTTTCGAAAAGCCGTGTCTGCGGTTATGGACGACTTGGAGCTATTTAACTCGATCATAGAACAACTTACACCTGTTTTGCCATACAAATAAACTTGCATAGTAAGTTGTTATCACTACAAATATAACCTGCTAGTAAAATTGGTCAACCGTGTGAGTGCCTTTGCAATTGCTTCCTTGTTGTGTGCGAAGGAGGTGATACATTGGCTGGGTTATGCTTGGTGTTAGTGACTAGTTGGTTACTTTTATGCGCTCTCTTACCTGTAGTATAGTGCTATTGTTGTCGCTAAGTCCACCATATATCCTATAGGCGAGCACAGCTGAATTCTAGTCTCGCGAGTACGTGCCTTGGTACTCACCCTCGTTTTTCTCTTTTTCTCCCTCCTTGTTCGGCAACCTTTGGCCCGATAATTGCAGGTTCGATTCGATGTGCGTATCCAGATTACCACGTGGATCACGTTGACGAGGAGCACGACGAGTAGCGGGGAGTTCCACTAGGGCAGCATCTTGAGGCTTGAGGGATGTGGGATCCGTTTGCTTATGTTCTTGGCCTCTTAGGCCCATTTGTATCTTGTCTGTACTCAGACGCTATTTGCTTCCGCATGATGTATTGATGATATGTTGGGACATGTGTCCTCTGAGTGCTATATTTGCTATCTTTCTCTATGAGCGTTGCTATATATATTGGTTCCTCTTTTTGTGTCTTAGCGTGATGTTGTGGTGTCATATCTGTTTCAACCCGTCTTGTGCACCATGCGTGTATGTTCTTTTGAAGTGCACAAGAAGGGAGGTACCCGGGTCAAGAGTACGTACGCGAAATCTCCACCTTGCGTGACTTACTCCCACTCCTGGGGCCGACATACTTGGTATCAGAGCCTCACAGCCCGTAGGAGCCCCTTGCAGCTGACGTCGTTGAGTCTAGAAAATCTATTTTTGTAGTTATATAAGAAAATTATACGCGCGAGAGTAGGAATTCACTTTTACTCCTTACCCCACCCACCCTCCCTCTGGTAAGGAAGTGTAACGATTTTGTTCTACTCTTTCCTTATTTCATTAGGTTTCACGTCTTCGGGAATTCCGTAGTACCATAGGGTGTAGTTTTTGTCGTTTTGAGAAATGTTGCTTCACTCTAATCTTTTGGTCACACCATCAACCCTGTTTTGTTCAAACTCATTCTTTTACTTGTTAGCATGATCATGCTAACTTGTTTTCTGTTGATTCCGGTGCTTCATCTAAAATGTCATTCTTCTCATATCCGTTCCTTTCTAATAAGCATAACTTGGGTCGTGTTGACACTTGCTAATGTTTAAATTTCCATATAGCTATATACCACTATCTTGCGAGATTTGTGAAGTATTGTAATTGCTATCATCCTAAGTCTTACATGTTGTTATGGCTAGCTCTTGTGTACTTGAACTTGGTACCTTGATGATATCTATGTCATGTACATGATGCAATCTAAAGTAATAATTAAGCATTAATATTGGATTTTGTTTATCCGATTATTGTGCTAATTAAGCTTGGTGTCTTATTCAGGATGGAGAGTGGTAAATATGATCCTCCAACTGAGATGGGGCAAGCTTTGGTGAAAATGGCTCAAGTCCTTAATCAAATTCAGCTAAGCCAAAGCAATGAGGGCAATGTCCGGGTTACCATTCAAGAGTTTCTCCAGCTCAACCCGCCCAAATTTGAGGCCTCCACAGAGCCTCTAGATGCTGATGATTGGCTACGTGAGATGAACAAGACTATCACTGTGGCACATGTGGCTGATGAGGACCGTGTTCCTTATGTGACATACCTTCTCCGGGGAGTTTCAGCTGATTGGTGGGATAATTGCCAAGAGTCACGAGGCCCAAGTTCTTCGTTTACTTGGGATGAGTTTCAGGCAGCCTTCAGGCGTCACCACATTCCTGATTCACTCATGGAGAGAAAGCGGGAAGACACTACAAGAAATGTGTTGACTAGTGACCAACTCATAGTAACCACAGAAAAATTGGTCATAGATTTATGACTAACTCGGATCAAATGGTCGTAAGACGTTTCGGAGGATTCAAGGTCTTAATCCTCATGACCAATTTAGTCCAAAAGGTCATAATGCTCAGACACGAAATGGTCATAACCGATATAACCGAATTTAGCATATTATTTTATATTAAATTTCTGCCGCTTACGACCAATTTAAATGGTCATACCACTATAATCAATGTGACTAAGCGTCCACCTCAGCAATCCTGCATATGTGTCAACGTCTAGGTGTCATCAATGTCTATGTATCAACGTCTAAGTGGCATTTATGCCTACATGTCAATACTCTGACAAATGGGACCCATTAAGCACCATTGACTTGTTGACTAATATGACATGTGGGTCCCAATCAAAGCAACCCCACCATGCTGACACGTGCGTCCCCTACCCCACCTGACATGTGGGTCCCGCCCGCCCTCTACCCCCTACCCCACCTGACATGTGGGTCCACCCGCCCCTACCCCACCTGACAAGTGGTACCCGTTTGTCACCTACCCCACCTGACATGTGGGACCCACCCATCCCTAACATGTGGGACCCACCCACCACCTGCTCCGCCTACCACGTGGGACCCACTTGGCCCTACCCCACCTGACATGTGGGACCCGTCCGCCACCCGCCACATGGGACACACTTGGCCCTACCCCACCTGAGACGTGGGACCCGCCCGCCCCTACCCCATGACATATAGGTCCCACCTGCCCCTAACATGTGGGTCCTTCTTCCAACAGGACAAGGAAAATACCTAGCAAAATATGCTAGGTAGAGGACTCGAACCCAAGACCTCTCCATCCCACCGTGACCAAGCATCACATGCCACTAGGCCAACACACCACTTGTGATTTATTATGCATTCGGGCCCTTATATCCATATCGGAATCCTGTTGGGCCTGGGCGTTGGTCTCTTTTTTTGTTAATTCAGCATGTGGCTGTAGTTGGGCCGACGGCCCAAAGCAATAAAGAATGGATTCGAATTTTAGCCCAATAAAGATAAAAGAATTTGTTTTTTTAGAATGTCTAAACATGTAATTTCACCTTCAAAAAATGCATATGATCTCGGATCGAGATGAATAAAAAATCAATTTGATTCATACCTAAGAGATGCATAAGACCGTGAATATTTTTCATTTTTTCATTTTGATTTGAATATTTTTATATTTATTTTCCTATCTTGATTTTTAAAGGCGGTTAAAATGGCGAGCGCGACCGTTCGTAGATATGGGTGGAATCTTCTTAAAAAAATTATAGATCTCTGATAAAATAGCATATTGTGAATCTAAAAATCATTTTTATAAAAAAATATGAGGACACTATGAAGCACTTATAGATCAAATTGGGCCCGCTTCCTACTAAATCGGTAGAAACTTGTCAGAAAATTAAAAAATACCTCTAAATGGTTTATTATTCAACCAAGTGCTGAATTTTAAACCCTAAGTGTTCTAATATTTTTTGAGATTGTTTTGGCCCAATTTTCAAATTGAATTTTGGTAGCTCCTTCACTAAAACATCGATTTGCGCCACTTAGAAAAATGAAAAATGAGTTTTTCGTGTAAAGAAAATGAAAACTTCCTTCTGCAATATTATTTGTCATTCCGAGTCGAACACTTTTGTACAATATAGGATCATTTGAACAAACTATGCCATGATTGTGGCTATGACATCGGTAGCTTAGCTTAAAACTCAAGAATCTTCATATATGGTAGCTCTTTTGTAGATATGGGTGGAATCTTGCGAAACTTTCTGTAGATCTCTGATAAAATAGCAACATGTGCATCTAAAAATATTTTTTTAAAAAAATCATGAGCAAACTATGAAGCACTTGTAGTTCAAATTAGGCCCGCTTCCTGCTGAATCGGCAGAAAGTTGTCAGAAAATTAAAAAATACCTATAAATGATTTTTGGTTCAACCAAGTGCTGAATTTTAAACCCTAAGTGTTATAATATTTTTTGAGATTGTTTTGGCCCAATTTTAAAATTGAATTTTGGTAGCTCCTTCACAAAAACATCGATTTGTGTCACTCAGAAAATGAAAAATGAGTTTTTCGTGCAAAAAAAAATAAAAACTTCCTTCTGCAACATTGTTTGTCATTCCGAGTCGAACACTTTTGCACAATATAGGATCATTTGAATAAACTATGTCATAATTGTGGCTATAATATTGGTAGTTTGACTTAAAAGTTAGGAATCTTCATACATGATAGCTCTGTTTTGAGAACACTTTTTTTAAAAAATAATAATATTCCAAGTTTGTTGTTTTTCCTTGTAACTAGGTCACATAACATGATGCAATGCAAAGTTTTTTTATTTTTTGATTTTTTTTTGAATTTCTTATGTCGATTTTAAAAGGCATTCAAGACGACAAAGCGTCTGTTCTTAGGTCGGGGTGGAATCTTTTGAAACTTTTTGTAGCTCTATGATTAATTAGCAACTTGTGCATTTAAAAACATTTTTTTCAAAAAATCATGAGCAATATATAAAGCACTTGTAGTTCAAATTGAGCCCGCTTCCAGCTGAATCGGCAAAAAGTTGTCGAAAACTTTAAAAATACCTACAAATGGTTTATTATTCAACCAAGTTCTAAATGTTAATCTCTAAGTGGTATAGTATTTTTAGAGATTGTTTTGGTCCGTTTGTCAAATTAAATTTTGGCAGCTCCTTCACAAAAACATCAATTTGTACCACTCAGAAAATGAAAAATGAGTTCAGCCAATTAGAGGACAGATCGAGACAATCCACGGATGACCACACCGAAGCACTCCTGAACCGTCCAGATGATCGCCATCTAACGGCCCAAATTCGCCTCCTAGCCCGCGCTCCCCCACCCACCGAACAAAACCAGTTCCAAACCCTAGCCGGGCGGCCGAGCCCCATCCTGCCCCCTTCCTCCTCCCTCCTCCCTCCTCCACCTCCACCTCCACCTCCGCCGTCGGCCAGATCCCGGCTGACTCCGGCCATTCCCTGCCACGCTGACCCTCTCCCCGGACGGATCTGGCCTCGAGGTCGCCGGATCTGGCCTCGGTGTCGCCGAATCTGGCCTCCTCTCTCTTCCCACCATCCCCACCCCCACCCTTTCTCTCTTGGTTTCTCAATCTCCCTCTCTCTCTGTAGAATCCCTGTACGCGAGGATGGAGCCTCACCGTCGGCTAGGTCTTCCTCACCGACGCTAGCGCCGGGCGGTCTTCTGTCGCTCGACATTAGTGACATGATGTGCGTCGCGGGTGCGGTCCGTCTTGGCCACCGACCCGCGGGTGGAGAACGTGGCGGTCCGTCCTGACGCAGTGTGGGTTCCCGTCGGAGGTGCGGCGCGGACGGACGGCGGCAGGTGGCGCTGACCAGGTTTGGCGACCGGCTTCACCGCGCGAGGCATCATGGTGCTGACCAGGTTCGGATCCGATTCTTCGTCGTCTTACTATTTGTTAATGTTTTTTGCGCGAAAACGTCGATCTGAATGCCATGTTTGTATTTCTGATGATTCAATGGTCTAAGGTGTGACGATCTGTACGACCCGTACTTCGATCTGGACATCAAGGAGGCACTTGCGAGACTTCCCAGGGAGGTGGTCGCCGCCCGCATCTAGCACCTCAAGCGCGCCATGGACCTCTCCATGAAGCATCAGTATCTCCCCTGTTGTTCCTCTCCTCTCCCTCCTCGTTCCTCTCCATGCTAATAAAGTTTCTTTCCCTTCCAAAATAGCATGATAAATTTCTTAGCTTTCTAGTTTGTTATGTCACACCAATTGTATGCTTGGTTGCGTTGAAGATCAAAGTTCATGGTTCTGTCTAAAATTTCACTGTGAACTGTTGTAGGATTAACTAGGTTTTTAAGCCATGCTTGATTCACTGACCAGAATGCACTAAGTTTGGTTTCATGCTAGATTTTTGAACAACATTAATACTAGTAGAATTTGGTCACCATTTGGTTTGCTACCAGAATTTGGTAGTAGTCATAGCATGTTGGCTTGGTTTGTTATTAGCAAGAGCTTGCTACTCTTTTGGTTCCTGATCAAAACTAGTCGAAGATACTATTTGGCATGCATTGGCCAGAAGCATCAGATCAACCAAGCCATCTGTCTCTTAATTGATACTATTTGGCATGCTTACGTGGTATCTCTTAAGTACTATAATCTTATTAGTACTGCATGTGACATGAATAATTTGTTATGCTGCCTGTGACATGAATAATTTGTTCTGCTGCCTGTGACATGCCATGCACAGGCCAGTACTAATAAGATATAAGATAGCTCTGCACTATTTAATTTTAGTTATCTGTACTTAAATGTCATGGTATCTCTTTAAGTGCTTTTTTTATTGCCATGACACTTATACAGAATGATTTGTTCTTCTGTTCTTGCCATCTGTAGGTCCTCTGGAATCATTGCATGATTTGACTCGTTGAATCAAGACAAGAATATCTGATCACTAAAGCCCTGCCCAAGTTTTCTCTAGAGGACTTGATCACTTGTTTGATGCCAGAATGGTAAGAACTTTCTTTGTCCCTCTGTATGGTTCTCTGTTGTTACTGTGTCGGTTGTGTTGTGAGCTAGCTTGAGTTTTTCATGTAAGTATTCATTCCAGCTACCTATTACCCTCCAACAATTCCAGCCAGGTGGTTTAAGTCACTCACTATTGTTCAACATTTACCAATCTGCAGTCTTTCCCGAGTAAAATTTTCCAATAAAAAAATATTCAGTTCTGTTATGGAGCGTATGATTGTTTCCCTCAGTGTCCTGTCAATTACTTAAGTAGTACTGTTATGTGCTATTAGAACTGTTCTGTGCAAATTTCACCGTATATTTGCATGTTGTTAGTACTGTCTCGCTGCTGTAATCTGTTGGTACTATCTTAAAGTGTAATACACATTGCTTGTTTTGTTCTACTCTTTCTAAATTTTTGTCTTATTTATGCTGTACACTTCAATTTCTTTTGCAGGAGCACTCGGTTTGTATAAACATGTGGTCCCTATCTTAGCAGCTCCAGGCTGTAGAAGTTTGAAGACAACACAAAGCTAACCATTTTCAGTTTTGCTCACTGTTCTGAAATTGGTATAATTACTTGAACGTCGGCACTATTCTCAGAACTTACATACAACGATCAGTAATCTATGATTTACACCATACCTGTGGAGCTTTATCATTTTTGCATTACATTTTCTCTGCATTTTGTCTAGTAACAAGACACCTGTGTTCTTATGAGTTTTCGTGAATGCTTACTTTATCTATCATCATTAGTCTCTCATTGTGCAGACCATGGCACTTCAATGTTCGTTTACTTGGAATTGAATGTATCAAAATATTTCGGTATACCCAGTTGGTGCAGTTTGCTCCATATCCTGTTTGGTCTGTTGTATCTTAACTAATTCAAT
Source organism: Dactylis glomerata (assembly GCA_007115705.1). Classification (NCBI taxonomy): domain Eukaryota; kingdom Viridiplantae; phylum Streptophyta; class Magnoliopsida; order Poales; family Poaceae; genus Dactylis; species Dactylis glomerata. Next base: position 791,768 of record QXEO01000340.1, read on the forward strand.
CTTGGGATTTATATTCTTATTCAGGACCTTCCAGGTGCACTCGATGATGCTGCTATAACGGAGTCATCAGACCTTCCACGTGCATATCCGGTTGTCTGTACACTATGAAGCTCCAGATTGAAGGATTGTGAAGCTCCAGGTTGAATAAATTTGAAGCCTCAAGCCCCTGGAAGCTAGAGTAGATACCTAGTGCTAGTTATATTCTAGTACTTAGCATATTTGGTTGTATGAATTGTATGAACAGATTGTATAATTGTGTAATTATAATTATTGTTTTGAGAAACTTGTTCGCTATTTCTGAGTATTTTAAGATTTTCGGATTTCTGTTCTAATATTTGCTTGTATACTGTCAGTTGAGAATTAAGAACCTGACCAGTGGAGCGTTGGAAAATTCTTAGGCCCAAAAAAAAGAATGTACAAGGCCAAGGCCCAGTAGATAAAAGGACTACAAAAAGGCCAACGTAAGTGGACTACAAAAAGGCTAAGGCCCAACAAATAACAAAATGCAAAAGGCTCTTGTTAGGAAAAAAAGTTGATTGTAAAAAGGCTGAATCCAGAATTAAAAGGCTGAGTTACTGGGCTTGGCCCATGTAGAGCAACACCAATGGACTGGGCTAAATTCGAATTACGACCAATTGGTTTGGTCACAATCCTGCCACGTAGGATTGGCCACGTAGGATCCGACGTGGCCTGGCTAAATTGTTCGTGACCAAAATTTTGGTCATAATGTCTATGACCATCTATTTTGGTCATAATCGTCTATGACCAATTAGAAAAATTGGTCGTCGTAGGCGGTCAGTGACGCTCAACTACCGACCAACTGTTTTTGGTCAGAAGAGGGTCATAAGTTGAGCAACAATGACCATCTAGTGACCAAAATAAAGGGTCACTAGTCAACAGATTTCTTGAAGTGAGAGTTCTATAGTTTGACTCAAGGAAGCAAGAATGTTCTGGCTTATAGAGAGGCTTTCACAAAACTGGCTCGTTATGCTGGAGATGAGGTGTCTACGGATGCCAAAAAGCAAGACAAGTTTCGCAGAGGCCTGAGTCCAGAAATCAAGTATGCCATCAACCTCATCAAGTGCAAGAACTTTGAGGAGCTTGTTGACACAGCGCTTAGAGCTGAGTATGGGCGTCAAGAGTTTGAGCAGTCTCGCAAGCACTCTCGTGAAGTTGCTTCTTCCTCAGTAGCCGAGATGCCTCCTCAGAAACGTAGGATTTGGGTTCCCTATGCTTCTTCCACACAACACACCTACATGCCTAGACCAACAGGGTTTGCTTCCCGCCCTCCCACCCCTGTGATGGTTCCAAGGGGCTCTCAAGGTCAGCATTGGACTAGCAATCAAGTTCAACAAAGGCAGAGTGTAGATGCTCAGCAAATGCAAAGATCTGAAGTTGTGGTAAGGCCAATGGTTCCTAGTCCTTCCTCAAAGGCCTGCTTCAAGTGTGGTGAGCCGGGGCACACCTCACGCAATTGCTATCAAAACAAGGCTCTACAACTGACCAAGGCTTTCAACTATATAACAATAAGCCTGGTACGAGAAGTGTATGGGTGAATAGCATCACAGCTAGGCAAGGTGAAAAGGCACCTGAAGTCGTGCTTGGTGTTCTTCCAATGAACTCAATCCCTGCTAAAGTTCTATTTGATACAGGAGCATCACACTCTTTTGTGTCTAAAAGCTTTGCCCAAAAACATGAGCTAATTTTGGATTCCTTGCCCAATGATCTTGTGGTTCACTCACCCGGAGCCCATATGAAGACTTCCAAAATAAGCCATGGAAATCAAATTCTCATTGGAGGCTATATGTTCCTTGCTTCACTGATAGTTCTTGGTAGCTCTGACATTGACGTTATCCTTGGCATGGATTGGTTGAAAGCTAACAAGGCCAAGATTGATTGTGCCACAAAGTCTGTCTCTCTTGCTCACCCGTCTGGCCAGATAGTCTTCTCTCCAACTCTAGCTTTGACAGCACAGGTCTTCTCTTTGGAAGCTAGTCCTCTACCTCCACTTGAGGTTGTTCCAGTGGTTTGTGACTTTCCAGAAGAGCTTCCAGGCATGCCACCTGACAGGGCAGTTGAGTTTGTCATTGAACTGGAACCTGGAACCGCTCCTATCTCAAAGCGGCCATACAAGATGGGTCCAAAAGAGCTAGCTGAGCTCAAGAAGCAACTTGATGAGCAGGAAAAGCTTGGGTTCATTCAAGCTAGCACTTCTTCGTGGGGATCTCCCACAATCTTTGTGAAGAAGAGGGATAAATCTGATCGGTTGTGTGTGGACTATCGAGGTCTCAACCAGAAGACAATCAAGAATAAGTATCCCCTTCCTCGAATAAATGATCTCTTTGATCAGTTGGCAGGTGTCGTGGTGTTCTCTAAGTTGGACTTGAGAAGTGGTTACCATCAAATCAAAATTCGCAAAGAGGATGTTCCAAAGATAGCCTTCACTACTCGCTATGGACTCTATGAGTACACAGTCATGTCCTTTGGCCTCACCAATGCTCCAGCAACTTTCTCCAGACTCATGAACTCGGTCTTCATGGAATACCTTGACAAGTTTGTGGTGGTCTATCTTGATGATATTCTTGTCTATTCCAAGACCAAAGAAGAGCATTCTGAGCATCTTCGCCTCACTCTCTCCAAGTTGCGCGAGCATCGCCTCTATGCCAAGTTCTCCAAGTGTGAATTCTGGCTTCCGGAAGTGACCTATCTTGGTCATGTCATCTCAGAAAAAGGAATAGCTGTCAATCCTGAAACCGTGAAGTCAATTGTTGAGTGGATTCCACCAAAGAATGTCAAGCAAGTGAGAAGCTTCCTCGGTTTGGCTAGTTATTGCCGCCGCTTTGTTGAGAACTTCTCCAAGATTGCAAAGCCTCTTACCGACCTTCTCAAGAAAGACAAGAAATTCCTTTGGAATCCCAAATGTCAAGAAAGCTTTGAACTCCTGAAACAGAAACTCACTTCAACACCTGTGCTTGTTCCTCCAGATACTTCCAAGCCTTTCCAGATCTTCTGTGATGCTTCTCTCCAAGGACTAGGTGCGGTCCTCATGCAAGAATGCCAAGTTGTGGCTTACACTTCTCGCCAGTTGCGCACACATGAGCTCAACTACCCGACTCATGATCTTGAGCTTGCAGTAGTTGTCCATGCTTTGAAAGTATGGCGTCACTACTTGTTGGGCAACCATTGTGAGATCTTCACCGATCACAAGAGCCTCAAGTACATCTTCACTCAGCCAAACCTCAACCTTCGTCAGACGAGATGGATTGAGACCATTAAGGACTTTGACCTTTCTATCTCCTATACTCCAGGCAAGGCCAATGTCATGGCGGATGCTCTGAGTCGTAAGTCATATTGCAATAACCTCATGGTTGAAGAAGCTCATCCTCCTCTCCATGAAGAATTCCAAAAGTTGAATCTCAAAATGGTTCCACAAGGCTATCTTGCAAACTTGGTTGTCAAGCCAACTCTTAAGGAAAAGATAAAGAAGGGACAATTGCGAGATGGTTTAATCAAAAACATCAAAGCAAACATGCATAAGCCCAAGTACAAGTGCTTCTCTGTTGATGATCAAGGCACTGTCTTCTTCGAGGGGCGCATTGTTGTTCCAAAATTACAAAGCTTGAGGGAGTTGATTATGAAAGAGGCTCATGAAACTCCGTTGTCTATCCACCCTGGTAGCACCAAGATGTACAATGATCTCAAGACAACATATTGGTGGACAAGAATGAAGCGTGAGATAGCAAGCTATGTCTCCCAATGTGATGTTTGTCGCCGAGTCAAAGCTGAGCATCAAAGACCGGCAGGTGTTCTTCAACCTCTAAAAGTTCCCGAGTGGAAGTGGGATAAAGTCGAGATGGACTTCATCACCGGGTTCCCAAAGGCTAGCAAAGGCAATAATGCAATATTTGTTGTGATTGACCGCCTCTCCAAGGTCGCTCACTTCCTTCCTGTCAAAGAATCCATCTCTGCTAGTCAGTTGGCTGAGCTCTACATCACCAGAATTGTCTCTCTTCACGGTGTTCCTTTGGAAATAAGCTCAGATCGTGGAAGTATCTTCACTTCTAGATTTTGGGAAAGCCTTCAGAAAGCAATGGGAACAAATCTTCTCTTTAGCACAGCTTATCACCCTCAAACAAGTGGCCAAGTCGAAAGGGTCAATCAAATCCTTGAGGATATGCTTCGTGCATGTGTGATCTCCTTTGGCATGAAGTGGGAAGAATGCCTTCCGTTTGCTGAGTTCTCCTACAACAATAGCTACCAGTCCAGTCTTGGCATGGCACCCTTTGAGCTTCTCTATGGCCGCAAGTGCCGTACGCCACTCAATTGGTCTGAAACTAGTGAACGACAACACTTTGGTCCAGATGTGATTCAAAAGGCTGAAGACCAAGTCAGAATCATTCGAGAGAACCTGAAGATTGCTCAATCTCGCCAAAAAAGCTATTATGATGGCAAGCACCGCGATTTGGTCTACCAGCCTAATGATTTGGCTTATCTCCGTGTGACTCCCATGAGAGGTACACATCGCTTCGGTATCAAGGGCAAGCTAGCGCCAAGATACATTGGGCCATTCAAGGTTCTTGCAAGGCGTGGTGAAGTTGCCTATTTGTTGGAGCTTCCACCCAAGCTCTCCAAGGTGCACGCTGTCTTTCACGTGTCTCAGCTCAAGCAATGCTTCAAAGATCCAGGCCGTACAGTTGATCACGAGTCTATTGATCTCCAAGAAGACATCTCCTATCAAGAGCATCCAGTTCGCATTCTTGATGAGGCTGAAAGGAAGACTAGGAACAAAACTGTCAAGTTCTTCAAAGTTCAATGGTCTCATCATTCCGAGAAAGAAGCAACATGGGAACGCGAAGATCTCCTTATATCCGAGTATCCCGCTCTCTTCACTTCCTAGGAATCTCGGGGCGCGATTCCTTCAAGGGGGGCGAGTTGTAACATCCCAAGTGAGCTACCCAAAATCCTTTCCATGTTTCTTTGGTTTGTGCATCATATTTTTCATCATGCATCATATCATGACACCTTGATTTATTAAGTTGCATTTAAATCTTGCTAGTTCTTGCTTTGTGATCTTCTTCCTCCCTCTCTATCTCTTGTTGTCCCCAAAACCTTTTTTCTCAATTCTTTAGCTCCCTTGAGATGTTCCAAGCAAAATCCTAAACTTGGTTTGAATAATTCTTTTATGGTTATTTGAAACCTTCCTTACTCTCTCCCTCCATTTGAATTCAAACTCAATCCTTTAAAAATCAATTTCGAACTTGTTTGAGTTTGTTTCAAAAATTTGCAGGTGCTTCCGAGTTTTCTAAAATCCCTCCTGTTATTTATTTCTACTAGAAAGGTGTGGCGCGGCGGCACGCCGCGCCCGTCAGCGAGATGATGGTTGTAAAGGATATGTATGTGGCAAGCAAGACACGATTTATAGTTAATGTGATTGCCTTACATAAGTACAATCAAGATGAAAGGTCATTGGCACGATTGAAGGGAGATGCTGCAGTAATTATACAGGGATACTCAGGTGCTTAATACTACTAACACGATGGTGGTCTTTATAGATAATTTTACAGCACATCAGTAGTGTTCATACTTTCTATGGTGACAGGTAGTCAGATAACATTTGACAGGTCATTTCGGTGGCTGCCATTGACAAAATAGATATCTTGATATGGATCACCAGTCTTGATATTTATTCACTTCTTGGGCTAAACTCATTCGTTGCTGCAGATGATATTTCAGTGTTTTCTGCAAGGAGAAGAGTTAAGAGTCAATACTCTTGGTCGTGCAGAGATTTTTGTCATGTTTGAAGTTTATCTTAGGATTTGAACTGGCAGCGTGCAGCTTTCTACTTGGATGCCTTCTTGTTTTTATATGTGCTACTGCCGGCAATGAATAGTGTGTTCCTGGTATCACTATACCTGACCAGATAGGAAGCATGGAACTGGAACGAAAATGTACCTTTTTCAGCTATTGTAGTAGATGGCCTTCAATTTTCTCTTTTCTTGTTATCAATGCAATATCTGGACACTTGCCTAACGTTACTCGAAACAATCCAAACTCTGTCTCTACGATTAGTACTCCACTATACCTTTTTTTCCTTGAGTAGCCATTCTACTTTCTTCAGCCACATCAAGTGTTCCGTGCTTACACCAAACTTGCAGAAACAGTCCTCAGTACATAGGTTGCTAACCTACAGGAAATATTCTCATATAACAGTAACTGCACATTAACAAATGCTCCTCATTGTGCATTAGGGAGGCAGTAGAGCTCCTATTCTTTTTAGGTCCAACAACCTGGTGACTTTTGTTGTGCTCAACTGCCCATAGTTCTGGATTTAGTAGAATATATGTGAAAATAATTTCACCGTATGACACATATCAGCTGGAGAACAATCTCTAATCAGCAGAAACCATAGAAAAATCTTGATCTATAAGTCCTGAATACTCTTGGATTGTTCAATGTTCATGTAACTTCTTCCCAACATCTACGTTTAGTTCAAACTTAAGACAATGTTTGCATTTATTTGAGTCTAATGGTCTGTACATATAAGATACCCATATCACTTGCATGCAAGCAACTGAAGTTACCTTCAACTGGGTTTGTTGCAGCAATAACACTGAATCAATCTGCTTGCAGAGTCGAATTTCATACTGATGCTTCTCTGCTCCATGCGTTCAAGAATAACAACCCTGCAAAAATACGAAGATACTATACTGCAGGGAACTAAATTCTATTAGCACAACATGGAAGAGTATTGCATATTTATCTTCATTGTTCACCTTAACAAAATCATCAAGCATGTGCCTCTGTCACCAAGAGCCAGTGCAACTCTCTGAAGTGCCATTCCTTGTGAACTGCTGCAGTGAGTCTAACAGACAGAGGTCCTTTTAAGTTGTATATACGGCTCCCAACATCTACGTTTAGTTCAAACTTAAGACAATGTTTGCATTTATTTGAGTCTAATGGTCTGTACATATAAGATACCCATATCACTTGCATGCAAGCAACTGAAGTTACCTTCAACTGGGTTTGTTGCAGCAATAACACTGAATCAATCTGCTTGCAGAGTCGAATTTCATACTGATGCTTCTCTGCTCCATGCGTTCAAGAATAACAACCCTGCAAAAATACGAAGATACTATACTGCAGGGAACTAAATTCTATTAGCACAACATGGAAGAGTATTGCATATTTATCTTCATTGTTCACCTTAACAAAATCATCAAGCATGTGCCTCTGTCACCAAGAGCCAGTGCAACTCTCTGAAGTGCCATTCCTTGTGAACTGCTGCAGTGAGTCTAACAGACGGAGGTCCTTTTAAGTTGTATATACGGCTCCGAGGCCTGTTTTCTTAACATGCCTACATAACAACAGTTAGGGATTGCTCCTAAAAGGGTCTGATTGAAAATTATTTTTTATCCTACACCTCCAATTAAAAGATGTTAATTGGAGACGCAGTTAGGGATTGCTCCTAAAAGGGTCTGATTGAAAATTATTTTTTATCCTACACCTCCAATTAAAAGATGTTAATTGGAGACGCATAAAGATCTTAACTGGAGACGCTTTAATTGCATCATTGCATGCAACGGCGGCTAAGGAAATCCAAAGGAGCCTCGCCACCAGGAATTTGAAGTTAGGTGTATCTTTGGATAATTTGACAACAGAGAACTCTGAGTTGCCCACAATATTAATGTTAACCACAGAAAGTACACCGAGTCTGATTACAAATATTAGAAAGCTTGGTATCAAAAATCAAGAAATTCAGAGAGTGGCGAGTTGTCACTCTCTTTTATTGGAGAGAGAGGGTCGCATGGCCCTTGTCGACTGTTGACACCATGGGTGTAGTCCAGAGGCAGTGCTTTCTTGTCAGAAACTAAAAAGGGAGAAAACACCAAATAAGCATACCGTGTAAATTTAAAGGAAAATAACAAAAGTAATATAGAAACGTCAAGGTGTACAATCAGCTGATGGTTCGAAAGTAGCATGTACCAGACAACTAACCAGACCATGAATATAACAGGTGTCAGAACTGAAGGAACCGATGAATAAGTATCAGTAGCAAAAGGCAAACTGAAATCCAAAATTCTCAGCCAATATTTCTTCGATGCCAACTTCTAAAACTTCAAAGACATCGTTTAGGAGTGCCTAAACGATCATCATCACCAGAGCAGGCAATGCGCATGCTAGATGATAGCACAAGGCTAGGGCTCATCTTCCCTCTGTACATAGGAAATGATTACATATGAGATCCCTTGATTCCTATTATGAAGATCTAAAAGAACACATAGATACATATTTTTCGAAGCATCACAGCAGTTTGGTTGCTTGCACCCGCAAATCTGTTAGGAAAATGAAAAAGGCTATCCTAGGGAGGTGACATATGGCCAAGTGTTGACATATAGTTTACTCCATTTTTGTAACCAAATATCATTTGCATCCTCATTTACGGAGGGCTAGATGAACCTCAAGATAGCAAAATTTCCTAAGTAGTACATAGAGTAGTAGCTTACCTAGGATGAACATGAGATCGATGCAAGGACTTGATGTTAATGCCTATAGCTGTGATACCATGTACATGTCTTCCAACACTGTAACTTCAAGCATGCCTATTTAAAATGCTTAAACCAATCTTATGCAATGCAATTCAACAAAGCCAACTGAACTCTATCTCTGAAGATAGCAACAAAACAATCTGGCAAGCAAACATTTATCTTCTCAATACAAATGGATATTTCCGGTTAACGTGGCTGTATAGACCAACTAACGATTGTGCTCAATCAAGGTGTATTGTACCAATATAAAAAGGAGTGCAACTCTTGGATGTCAACATACATACATCGAGAGAGAGAGACAGAGGGGAGGGCATGATTTACCTTATTCGGAGGCGTCAATGGTCAGCTTGGTGCGGCCGATCTCGGAGAACGCCTGCACAGGTTCAACACAGAGGATTGGCGATTGGAAAAACTCCTCATGAACAACAAAGAATTCCTTGAGTGAACCGATTGATCCTCCAATCTAACGTGGAGAGTACCTGCAATATGCATAAGAGGAGCGTGCATAAGAGGATTATCAGCTAGTCATTTGAACAAACAGGCTGTGTGCATACGGCAACGAAGGTAAATCCGAAAAAAAACGTCGTGGGAGAAGAGTTCTGGACTGAGCACCCACCTAAGATTGTTGTTGGGGTCATCATGGAGGCAGTCACCGAGCGCGAGGTGGCAGAGGATCTTGACAATGTGGATACCTGCACGTCCGGCAGGCAGCTTCGTGCTGCTTTTCGCGGCATCGTCGGCAGGACTGCGGACGCGGCAGGCAGCTTCGTGCTGCTTTTCGCGGCATCGTCGGCGGGACTGCGGACGCGGCCGGCGCTGTGGTAGCAGGGGGCAGGGGCCCGGCTGCTACAGCACGCGCTGTGCTCACCAGCGCTCGTCATCGCCCGGTCCGGCACGCGCCCTCGTGTTGCCGGTCGTGTCTTCGTCGGCGGTACGGTAGAGACGGCCGACCTTGTGATGGTAGGGATCCGGCTGCTGCAGCACACGTTGCGCCCCCTCCCGCTTGTCATCGCTAGCACCGGTGAAGCCGCCGGCAGCACCTCCATAGTGTCCTCGATGTCATGACCTCGTTCTTAAGAGAGAAAAGGGTCAGAGGGAACTAACAGGAACGCACGATAGGGAAGGCTTGAACTCACCTGGTCGCCTACGGCGCAGCACGGGGCAGCGTCCATCCGAAGCCTGAGGTCGCTGCGAAAGCACTCGAGCCTCGCGTAACTCCCAATCGACCTCGTGCGCCGCGGGTGGACGGCCAGGGGAGGGGATGGGCATTGGGGAGTGGGGAGGAAGATGATGGGAGAGAGTGGATAGGGATGGGCAAGAACTCCTGGATTCTTCGGTGGCACCGCTTTGACTACTTCCACACCCATCTAAACTGAACAGATCGCGCTATCCATCCCTCTCCTTACGTCGGGAATAATGTAGAAGCAGGATATGAGAGGTTAGGCGGTATGCCTGCACTGAATGAGATGACGTGTTAGATGTTGATTGATCTACAGTAACTGGTACGCTGCCGTCGCAAGGAACTGGCTGATTTGGAGCGCTGAGAGCTCACGAAAGCCGTTGATTGATCTACAGTAACTGGAACGCTGCCGTCGCAAGGAACTGGCTGATTTGGAGCGCTGAGAGCTCACGAAAGCCGACCAAATTTATATATGTATCTATTTGCAAAGGAAATAAAAGGGATCCTATCTAAAATATCTACCCAGCCAGCTGGTTCATTCTATTTTTTTTTCTTTTTCCTCTCCCAGCTAAACTTTACCCATCGCTATCCTCTTCCTCGGGAGCACGAGCACCCCATGCCTGCTCTGCTATTTTTTTTCCCCCACCGAGGCAGTCCCAGCTAGTCCGCCTCGCGCCGCCGCCGCTCCACTTCTGTTCTCCTCCACCTTCCTCTCAACAAACTCCACCGATACCAACATGCCATGGAGCCTGGAGACCCTACCTGAGCGCTGGAGTTGAACCACCACAACGAGCCCGTCGTCCCTGCATCACACGGAGCCGGAGCCAAGGATTCGGCGCAAGTACATCGTCTCTGCCGCGAGCGCGCGCTCTGCTTCCTCTCCAGCGTCGCCGTCCCTCCCCAGGCTCGTCTGTGTCGAGCACGTTGGTGAGCAACCCCGCCGATTCAGCCCTTCCCCTTTTTTTCCTTCTCCGTCTGCATATCCCGGGCGTCGTTGTCGCGCACGCGTGCAGCCGTCATGGGCGAGCAGCTCGAACTCAGCAGCTAGCTGTTTTCCCATCGATCGATTCAGCTGAGTACTGTTCGGTCGTTTCCTAGCCATCTAGCTAGCTAGTATCATTTTAATCACCACCAGACTAGCTCCGCGTCCGTGTCTTCCAGTCTCCAAATTCAGTTCCTTTTCTTTTTCAGCTAGCTAGTTTTGCTTAGCCCAATCGATCCGTCAGCTTGTTTCCCCGGCTAAAGTCACCTATGGTTCTGCTAAAAAACGTTTTGCACTCTAACTTTATACAACACGGTAGCACTACTGAAGTGTTGAGCACATTGCTGTATCACCAGTTCACCTGGGATCGTTGCCTGGGCGCGCATCAGTAGCACCAGTGTTCAGGTTTCAGGCCAAGGTTTCAGTTTCAGTTTATAGTCTTGTAGTCTCTTGTAGTCTGTTTCAGTCATCTCTTGCCTTGTTCCATCCAATTAAAACCTCCTCTTTTAAAACCTGTTTTAAACAAATAATACGAGTTTTGAAACCAGAAAACTGTGAGGATTTCGAATCTAACATCTGTTTATATTTTTAAACAACTTCAAAATCTGAACAAATAAATCATGTAAAGAGTTTAGAAAAATGAATTCGATTCAGTTATGCCTCCTGGTTACTTTGGACTAATTTAAAATGTTGCCAATTAATTAAATGTTTTCCCAAACAATTTATACTTGCTAAGTTCTATTCCACTTCTATAACTCCAAAGTTAATAAAGTTGTATCTATTTGTATTGGCAATAAGCAACTAGTCTGAATGCTAAATCTCCATGCATCATAGCTCCTTGCACACTTCGGCCAAAATAGAGCTAGCAAATAAACTTAACTAAATGTGTGGGCTTTAATTGTCTTGCCTTTCTATTTAAATGCCCCACTTAATTTTGCTATGCATGGACCCTCTTGCACTATTAACCTGCCATGCATCATACTTGATTGCGCATATCACATGCTTATGGTTGTTTACTTTCTCTTGTATGCTTGGGTGTATTTGCTTCTTCTCGATAGACGCTGAGTACGAGTGGAGTGCGCATGAGTTCTACTACCCTTTGGAGGATCACGTTGGTGTTTCTACTTCTGATTTGACAGGCGAGCCCTTTTCTCTCTACCCATTCTATATTTTGCTCTCGCTCTATATTCTAGCCTTGTGTTACGATGCTGTGTTTGAGTCTCGTGTCCTATCCACCTGTATGTTCAAAGCAAAGCCATAGAACTTTCCATATATCCTAATACCATGTGCTTGTTGTTCTAGTTGGCCGTGCGAGTCGTAGGCATGTCAGGTTGTTTCAAGTGGTGTTATCTTATCGAGGGTTGGGAAAGTTATCACATGCTTTACTTTATCTATATATGTTGTTGGAGATTTCAGGACTTACTTTAATGCTAATATCTAAAATGAATTAAGCAGAGGCATCGGTGGGTCATTTTGCCCGTTTTACGACGGCTCACTTGTGTCCCCTAGGATCCCGAGTACTTGTTATCTGATCCAAGACTGAGCGCACTAACCACACGTGGGGATTTTCTGGGATCCCCCTCAACTTGTTACCGGATCTGCTTCCTTGTCTAAGGGCCACAAACTAGTTCGAGGTTTTTCCTTTTGGTTCTTATCGGGCGTGCAGCTTGTATCTTATGGTCCGTTTTACTTTGGGGGAAGCCATGGGTGCCTTGTAACCCCTTGTTCTGCACGTCCGTATAGGCGCGGTACGCATTGTTAAGTGGTCATCCCCTAGTGGGCTCCGATCCATCTTAACCGTTCACGTAACAACTAGGTCCGTCTCAGAGATCGGCCGGACTCTCGATACGGGTTAAACTTGGTTAGGTGGCTTCTTGGACTTGGTCTGTAGTGAAGGGAAAGGTTGTGTTGTGAGATCTCGCGGGCATAATAATTTTAGTACCTTGCTTGAGGGGTTGACCATGCGTGTATGGGTACAGTAGTGCATCCCTGCAGGGTGAAATCTTTTCGAAAAGCCGTGTCCGCGGTTATGGACGACTTGGAGCTGTTTAACTCGATCATAGAGCAACTTACACCTGTTTTGCCATACAAATAAACTTGCATAGTAAGTTATTATCACTACAAATATAACCTGCTAGTAAAATTGGTCAACTGTGTGAGTGCCTTTGCAATTGCTTCCTTGTTGTGTGCGAAGGAGGTGATACATTGGCTGGGTTATGCTTGGTGTTAGTGACTAGTTGGTTACTTTTATGCGCTCTCTTACCTTGTCTCAATAGACGAAAGTTGTAGCGTGTCTCTGTAGTATAGTGCTATTATTGTCGCTAAGTCCACCATATAGCCTGTAGGCGAGCACAGCTGAATTCTAGTCTCACGAGTACGTGCCTTGGTACTCACCCTCGTTTTTCTCTTTTTCTCCCTCCTTGTTCGGCAACCTTTGGCCCAATAATTGCAGGTTCGATTCGATGTGCGTATCCAGATTACCATGTGGATCACGTTGACGAGGAGCACGACGAGTAGCGGGGAGTTCCACTAGGGCAGCATCCTGAGGCTTGAGGGATGTGGGATCCGTTTACTTATGTTCTTGGCCTCTTAGGCCCATTTGTATCTTGTCTGTACTCAGACGCTATTTGCTTCCGCATGATGTATTGATGATATGTTGGGACATGTGTCCTCTGAGTGCTATATTTGCTATCTTTCTCTATGAGCGTTGCTATATATATTTGTTCCTCTTTTTGTGTCTTAGCGTGATGTTGTGGTGTCATATCTGTTTCAACCCGTCTTGTGCACCATGCGTGTATGTTCTTTTGAAGTGCACAAGAAGGGAGGTACCCGGGTCAAGAGTACGTACGCGAAATCTCCACCTTGCGTGACTTACTCCCACTCCTGGGGCCGACATCGTGGCTGCAGCCCTGATTGTGGTCCCTATCGCGAAGGTGGTGGATATCGTGACAGAGATGATGACCGTGGATATTGGCGTCGTGATGAGTGATGGTGCGATGTTAAGGCATCCAGTTGGGAACCCCAAGAGGAAGGTTTTGTTGAGCACAGCAACAAATTTCCCTCAGTTATGAAACCAAGGTTTATCAAACCAGTAGGAGAAAGCCAAACTTCAAAAGGTGATGCTTGCTAGCTTTGTGACACTCCGGACAAGGGCGCGAGATTAACTGCTTGTCAGCGTGTAGCTTTTCACTAGCAGCAACGTGAAACCTACACACAACACAACCAGGAACTTTGCTCCCAACTTCGATGAGGTTGTCAATCTCACCGGTTTGCTGTGAACAAAGGATTGAGCATATCGAGTGGTAAAAGGATAATAGTAATGCAAGTAAAGTAAATAGAGCGAGTAATAGTAAAATGGTAAAACAATGTAAAGGAAGTTGAACCGGGGTCCACAGTTCACTAGCGGTGTCTCTCCATCAGATAAATAATAACATGCTGGGTAAACAAATTACAGTTGGGCAATTGATAGAGTAAAGATAACGTACATACATCACGAGGATCACTATGAGGTTCACTCTTGGCATTACGACAAAATACATAGACCGTAATCCAACTGCATCTATGACTAAAAATCCACTCGCGTGGAATCATCCGAGGACCCCTTGAGTATTAAGTTGCGAACAACAGATAATTGCATTAAGCAAAGTGCGTAATGTAAACAAAGCAAATGTCCTTGGACACAAGAATGTTGTTTTCTCCCTAGTGGCAACAGCATATCTACAACCTTAGAGGTTTCTGTCACTCCCCCAGATTAAATAGTGGCATGAACCCAACTATCGAGCATAAATACTCCTTCTTGGAGTCACTAGCATCTACTCGGCCAAGATAGCTACTAGCAACGGAAAGCATGCAAGATCATAAACAACATAGAGATAACATAAGACATATAATTCAGCACATCAACTTAACATAGTACCAATACTCATCGGATCTCAACAAACACAACATGTATGATTACATAAAGATGATCTTGATCATGTAGGGCAGCTCACAAGATCTAAACATGAAGCACATGGTGGAGAAGACAACCATCTAGCTACTGCTATGGACCCGTAGTCCAAGGTAGACTACTCACACATCACTCCGGAGGCGACCATGGTGATGGAGAAGGCCTCTGGCAGGGATTCCCCTCTCTGGTAGGGTGCTGGGAAGAGCTCCTGGATCCCCCCGATCTCATTTTGATGACGGTGGTGGCTTGCAGTATGTTTCGAGGAAAAGCGATCTGTCCCCTAGGTTTTTCCCGTCGAGGGGACTTTATAGGCGAAAGGGCATCATCAGAAGTGGGACCAGGCGGCCTCACCATAGGTGGGCGCGGCCAGGGGCTGGGCCGCGCCCCCTGGTGGTGAGCCTGGCTCCTAGCCCCTTCCATCTCATCTTCGGTCTTCGCAAAGCTTTGGTAAAAATAGGAGGTTCGGCTTTTGTTTCGTCCAATTCCGAGAATATTTCCTGTGTAACTTTTCTGAAACGCAAAAATAGCAGAAAATAGGGAACTGGCACTGTGGCATCTTGTTAATAGGTTAGTTCTAGAAAATGCATAAAAAGCCACGAAGTGTAACAAAACACAAAGCAAATGGTGTACGAACAAGCATGGAGCATCAAAAATTATAGATATGTTTGAGACGTATCAAGCATCCCCAAGCTTAACTCCTGCTCATCCTCGAGTAGGTAAGTGATAACAAAAGAATAATTTTTGAGGTGACATGCACCATCACAATCTTGATCATCTATGTAATCATTGAGTGCTGGGATCAAAGAACTTAAAACATGGGCATAAAAGACATAATCTTGACAATAAAAACTTAGCAACCATGTTATAACATGAAAAGAAACACAAACGAAAGATTATGAATAATGAAACAATCAAAATCAAACGTGTGTTCAAATCATATGGAAAAACATAGCAAATGGTTATTAGCTTGTCTTTCATGGAATAGCAAAACATAAATGCATAGGACACCTTCAAGTTTAAGAGGGCGACTAGATACAAATAATTCAAGAACAAATGAAACCATAATCATGAATCAATCAATGATAACTTTGGGACAATGCACATAGAACTCAAAATGGCAACTATGCTCTCTTAGACGGTGCATAAAGGTAGAAGGTGGAGACTCAACATAAAAGTAAAAGAAAGACCCTTCGCAGAGGGAAGTAGTAATTGCAAGTTTTATAAACCTTCAAAAATTATGGTACTTACTAGCTTTGAGCTCTCATTGCCCCCATCATAGGCATCTTGAATGGTTAAAGTAAATGCAAGAATATTTATGAGCATATGCTTGACAAATCATAAGTTGAAAACCTCGTCTCCCGTGAAGTACGAATACCCAAACCTCATGCTACTCGACTTAGGGTCCCAAGCAAGCTCTTGTCATTGTAAGTATACATGTATCATCGAGAACCACCAACGGGGTACCTCCTTGCCCGATGACATGGAACAAGCCCACATCAAAATGACAGGACAAACAGACAATGAACACCTCGGCATCTCTTTTATTTACCATTGGTATAGCTTTTTATTTTGAGATGCGTCGTCGAATGTCCACTATGGGCATGCTATAAATTTCCACCATGAATGATGCATGGCTTAGATTAGCGGCCCAGGCGTTTCTCTAACACATATACAAACTCCATGATCCCGCAAGATTCCCAACTTGTTTCACATCGCGAGTATCCATAAACAAAAGATCACGATATCAACTCAAATAAGAGAAGTGCTATGTTGAAAGCTTACCCCATGACGACATGGTTTGGCTAATTTCCAACTTACAACTTGCAAGCATAACATCAACATAAAAGGGCCACAATATCAAAATTTTAAAAGCGAGAAAAGTAAAGTGTGCCATCAGGTTCGTGAGAGCTTTACTGACTAATTTTTGCATAACACCAAAAGAGTTTAATTCGAAGGATAGATAAAAGCAAGTCAAATGTACTTTGGAATAGCAAATTGCTAATAGGTATGTATGGTGGACACATTGGAATAACTTGGTTTTTGGGAGTTGGATGCATGAGTAGAGCTCATACTCAGTACAAAATGAGGGCTAGCAAAAGACTAGGAGCGACCAACTAAGAGAGCAATAACGGCCATAATCATGCATAGCAACAAAACATCATTAAAAGAAGCATAAAATGGCATCACAAGTCAAAAACCAAATGATCATAAAGGCTTATGGCGACTTTGTATGAGTCAAACATGTTGTAAGCATGCGCCAAGTCAACCCAAACAAATCATCATGGAGAAAACCAAATAAATGCTTCCATATAATAAAAACAACGCATGATTTTTTTCAAAGGCTCATTAAGCAATCTCAGTCATTTGAGACAAGTCATGCTAAATCAAAAACTACTAAGCATACTATCAAAATGACATCAAGCATGGCATGAAAAAGTCTAACCCGCAGTCTAAACAAGCTCCTTTTTGTACCACTTTTTTGCATGAAACTTTTTCTCTTTTTCAACACCATTCAAACCTTTTTGAGACAACTCTTTTGATGAATACCAACATAGACCAGAGGTCCAAATACACCTTGATGCAAAGATAAAACAAGATCTGAACAAAAATCAAGGCGAAAAACGAAAGCTAAACGCAGTTCTAGAAAAAGAGAAAACTCGTTGAATGATAAGAGTGAAAAATAGAGTGTTCTTGGCAAATGAAAAGCAAGTAAATATCCTCCAAAAGAAATTTGTTGGGGTCCAACCATTTATTGCCGAAAACAAAAAAAACTAAAAGCAAAAGTAAAGATGCTCCAAGAAAAATGCATAGTGCATGAAGCAATAAAAATATAGTGTGTTGAAAGGTGACCTGATTTTTGCCAATGAAGAAGGGATGCCTCGGGGGCATCCCCAAGCTTTGACGCTTGTACCTTTTGGATATTTCTTGGGGTGACATGTGCATCCCCAAGCTTGATCTTTTTTCCATTCGTCATCTCATCTCATCATTGTCCAATCTCTACACTTGAAAACTTCCTTCATACAAAACTTCATACAATTCTATTAGCAACGTTAGCATAAGCATAATAGTAAATCAACCCTTTTTGGTTCAGGTTTCAACTCAAAAACACCACATATAAAGCATATACTACTGTATCAAATTCCCCAAAAGTTCTGTGATCAAAAGAACTCAAAAAGAAAGCGATCGAGAGGCAAACACAAATAGTGGCAGAAATCTGTCGAAAAAGAATAGCTCACAAAGGTCGAATTTTTCGAGGACCTTTTGTTGCTCAAATCGAAAAGTGCAAAGCTAATGAAAGTTTGGATATAACCTGGGGCATATGCACAAGAAATCGCAGGTCAAAAAGATATTCTGAGAATTTTTACGGTGCAGCACCGAAATCTGTTTCAGGACAGCAACTTCCCCAAATCTTACCTCCCTCAAATTAGAGGTTCTTCTTGGCACAACAACGAAATAAAAATGATAAGGAGAGGTCATTACAGTAGTAATAACTTCCGAGACTCAAATAAAAGAAAAATTACTGAAAACAAAACATTGGGTTATCTCCCAAGAGTGCTTTTCTTTAATGCCTTTGAGCTAGGCACAGAAAGTGGGAAATCAAGTATTTTCAAATGAGGCATTAAGATCAACTGTTTCCTCAAGATCACCACTTACCACACTAGGAACTTTAGAAGTTCCCGAAGATGATTCAACCTGCAAGTCACTCTTAGTTGAACTAAAAGTCTTACCAATCTTAAAAACATGTTGTGGTTTAGGCACAGACACCTTGGGAACATACATAATTTTTTGCTCTTTTCCAACAAAAGCTTTCTCCTTCTTAAACTTAAGAGAAGAGAAAATTGAACTTAAAGTTTCCATAGATTCCTCTAGTTTACCAATCCTAAGGTTTTGACTATCAAAAGTAGTACTAGCCTCTAAAACGGTGATTCTTTTATCGATACTTTCTATCGATTCATTAACCTGGCTAGCGTTATCAAGGATATTTGGCAAACTTTTTTCTAAAGAGCTAAGTTTTTCTAAAACTTCATCCAAAGTGACCTCAGTTTTAACAACATGGATAGGTGGTACTCCCACTAAACTTTCAATTAAAGTGCATGCTTCAAGAGCGGGAGTACCCAGAAAATTACCTCCTGGAAGAGTATCAAGAACGTACCTATTCCAACTAGATATACCAACATAAAAATTTCTAAGGAGGATCATGGTAGAATGCTTCTTCACCTATGATGAGCATTGCTAATACGGTACTAAGCATCTTTCAAACTTTCTCCCCCTTGTTGCTTAAAAGTACGAACTTCAACTTCAGGATTACTCATTCTAGCAGAACTAAAAGCAAGCAAGTAAAAGCAACTATAAAGGAAACTAATTTTTTGTATTTTTGAAAAAAAGATGCAAGCAAAAGTAAAAATAAAGAAAAACAAAGACAAAGTAAAAGATTGTGCGTGCGAGACTCCCCTTGCAGAAGTCTTCTTTCTCCCCGGCAACGGCGCCAAAAAAATGCTTTGATGGTGCGATGTTAAGGCACCCAGTTGGGAACCCCAAGAGGAAGGTTCTGTTGAGCACAGCAACAAATTTCCCTCAATTATGAAACCAAGGTTTATCAAACCAGTAGGAGAAAGCCAAACTTCAGAAGGTGATGCTTGCTAGCTTCATGACACTCCGGACAAGGGCGCTAGATTAACTGCTTGTCGGCGTGTCACTTTTCACCAGCAGAAACATGAAACCTGCACACAACACAACTAGGAACTTTGCTCCCAACTTCGATGAGGTTGTCAATGTCACCGGTTTACTGTGAACAAAGGATTGAGCGTTGATACGTCCGTTTTGCATCACTATTTTGTATCATAATTTACTGTTATTCATTGATATATTTCATATTTAGAGATGATACTTATGTTGTTTCCTCTGTTTTTACATGTTTGATGATCATTGGAGGATTTGCTGCTGGAGTCAGGATTCTGCTGGGAAAGGACCGTCAAGACACCATATTTCGAAAGATCAGGAAAATTCCATAAAAATACCAGAAAATTATATTTTACCAAAAGACTCCGGAAGCCAGAAGGAGAAGGAGAGAGGAGCCAGGGGCAGCCTCACGCACAGGGGGCACGGCCTGGCCCCTGGCCACGCCGGCCCTGTGTGAGGGCGCCCTGGCCCACTTCTGGTCTCTCCCCTTCGCGTACTTCATCGTCCCCAAAAACCTAAGTCAAGGGGGGGGCTCAGAGATAGACATAGCCGCCTCTGCGGGGCGGAAAACACCAGAGAGAAAAGCTCTCCGGCAGGCAGAAATCTGCCGGAGAAATTCCTTCCCGGAGAGGGGAGATCGTCGCCATCGTCATCACCATCGCACCGGACTTCATCGGGATCATCATCATCATCTCCATCACCAGCACCTTCATCTCCACCATCACCACGCCATCCCGCTGTAACATCTTGAGTTGGATCTTGTTATATTCTTAGGGGAAACTTTCCCGGTGTTGATTACTCTTGTAGTTGATGCTATTGAGTGGAACCATTGAATTAAGGTTTATGTTCAGATTGTTATTTACCATTATTTCACCTCTGATCATGATCCATATGATGTCTTTTGAGTAGTTCGTTTAGTTCTTGAGGACATGGGAGAAGTCAAGATGTTAGTAGTGAATTATTGTTGAGAAATATTTAATGGTTTGATAATGTTGTGGTGCTATTTCACTAGTGGTGTCATGTGAACGTCGACTACATGATACTTCACCATTTATGGGCCAAGTGAGATGCATTGTGTATTTGGCTACCAATTGTGGGGTTGCTGGAGTGACAGAAACCTAAACCTCCGTTGGGAAACCATTGCACCAGGGAGCATAGGATCTTAGAGTTTAAGGCTGTGGTTAGATTTATCTTAATTACTTTCTTGTATTTGCAGATGCTTGCAGGGGGCTATAATCACAAGTGTGTATTTATCCTAGTAAGGGTAGTGCGCTAGCACAGGTTCACCCCCATAACACCTATCAAACCAATAAAGACTACTTAGCGGTATGAAGCGAAAGCTCTTGACAGAAACTCCCGTGTGTCCTCGAGAACGTTTGGTTATTATAAGTTACACAACTGGCTTGTCCTTTGCTGAAGAAAGGATTAGGCCACTTGCTGCAATTATTACTACTGTCTTTTATTTACTCGCACTTTATTTATTTTCATTACCAAATACCTCTGAAAACCCGTTTGCTAGTATTTACAGTGAAACCTTGATCAAAACCACTTGTCAACACCTTCTGCTCCTCGTTGGGTTCGACACTCTTATTTATCAAAAGTACTATGATACACCCCCTATACTTGTGGGTCATCAAGACTATTTTCTGGTGCCATTGCCGGGGAGTGTAGCGCTATTGAAGAGTGGAATTGGTAAAGGTAACCGTCACTGTGAGTATTGTTTTTTATTTTTGTCTTTATTTTTATTTTACTCTGCTATGGAGAATTCACCATTTGGTTTCCTATTTGGGAACACTTCTACCACTGCTGCACATGTGGATGAACCACCACCACCACCTGCTGAAGTTGATCCTTTTAAAATACCTATGAAAATTGTTGGGCGTATTATGGATAACAGCTATTCAGGAGATGGAACTGTCCATTCGGGTGACCACTTACTATTTATACATGAATTATGCGAGTTGTTCAGGTGTGCAGGTATTTCACCAAGCCAGGTCAAGAAGAAGCTATTCTCTTTATCATTGAAAGGCAGAGCTGAGGAGTGGTATCGACTGCTCCAAGATGGTCCATCTATGGCATGGGAGGAAATTGTACCTCTCTTTTATTCCAAGTTTTATCCTCCAAGTGCAATCCATAAAGATCGTAATCGGATATATAATTTTTGGCCTCATGATGGAGAGAGTATTGCCCAAGCGTGGGGGAGATTAAAGTTACTAATGCTCAAATGCCCCATTCATGAGCTCCCCAGTAATATTGTTATTGATAATTTTTATGCGCGGCTTACTCAACCTGATAAGGATTATTTGGATGCTTCTTGCTTTGGATCATTTACTCATATGAAATAAGATGCTAAGTGGAAACTTCTTGACCATATACAAGAGAATGCTGAAGGATGGGAAAACGACAAAGGTAGGAAGTCAGGTATAAACTATGATTATGAATGCATTAAAGCTTTTATGGGAACCGATGACTTTCATAGTGTTAGCACTGCTTATGGTCTTGATTCTCAAATACTTGCTAATTGTCTTAAGGCCTTTGCCTCTTATCTTGATGTTCCAAAGAAAGATTGGAACAAATATCATGCGCCTTATAAAGATTCTATTAGTCATATACCTGCTGCAGCTACTAAAGTTTGTACTATTGATAGCATTGTGCCTGAACCTTATTTTGAGAAGACACCCTTCCCTGCTAAGGTAAATAAGTATTCTACTTTGGTAAGTGTGTCTAATAAAAGTACTAAGAAAGCTGTAGAACCTGATAAGAAAATTACTATTAAGTCTCATGTAGCTATATTGAAGGACATTGTTACTGAAGATGTAGGGGATGAATATATCCTTTTTTGTGAAGATGCTTCTAACATTATCTCTCATCCTAAAAAGCATAGGAAAACAAGTGTTCCTGTTATTTCTGTCAGGATTGGAGATCATTGCTATTATGGTTTATGTGATATTGGTGCTAGTGTAAGTGCTATTCCTTTAGAGCTTTACAAAGAAATTATGCACGAGATTGGCGCTTGTGAACTTGAAGATATTGATGTGGTTGTTCAACTTGCTAACAGAGAGACTGTTTGGCCTCTTGGTATTGTTCGAGATGTGGAAGTTCTTTGCAGTAAGACTAAATACCCTACTAATTTTCTAGTACTTGGCAAGGAGGCTAGTAAAACTTGTCCTATTATTTTTGGTAGACCCTTTTTGAACACTTGTGGCGCTGTGATAGATTGTAAGAAGGAGAATTTTTTTACTAAGTTTAATGGAGAGTCTTATGAGTTTAATTTTTCCAAGTTTGCTAAGACTTCTTATGAAAATGACACGCCTAATGAAAATTTTCGAGTTGAACAGCTTGCTTCTATTGCTCTTGCTCCTAACAATGCTTTGCAGCAATTCATGGAAGATCACGAAAGTGATGTTTTCAGTAAGGAAAGAGAAGAGATTGACTACATTTTCCTTCATCAACAACCGCTGATCAAGCACAATTTACCTATGGAGGACCTTGGTACCACTTTGCCACCTAAGGAAGATCCTGTGTTTGAATTTAAAGCCTTTGCCTGATAATCTTAAATATGCTTATATAGATGATAAGAAAATATATCCTGTTATTATTAGTTCTAAACTTTCAGGAAAGGAAGAAGAAAGATTATTGGAGATATTGAGGAAACACCGAGGGGCTATGGGATATACTCTTGATGATTTAAAAGGGATTTCTCCCACTTTATGTCAGCATGCTATTAACATGGAGAAAGACGCGAAGCCAGTTGTGGAGCATCAACGCCGCTTAATTCCCAAGATGAAGGATGTGGTAAGAAATGAGGTATTAAAGCTCCTTGATGCTAGTATTATTTATCCTATTGCTGATAGTAGATGGGTTAGTCCTGTTCATTGTGTTCCTAAGAAAGGAGGTATGACTGTTGTGCCTAATGAGAATAATGAGCTTATTCCTCAAAGGGTAGTAGTTGGTTATAGGATGTGCATTGATTATAGGAAGGTAAACAAAGTTACTAAGAAAGATCATTATCCTTTACCGTTTATAGATCAGATGCTAGAAAGGTTATCTAAGAAGACTCATTTTTGTTTCCTTGATGGGTATTCTGGTTTTTCTCAAATTGCTGTTAAAAAGGAAGATCAAGAGAAAACCACTTTTACTTGTCCTTATGGAACTTATGCTTATAGGCGTATGCCGTTTGGTTTATGCAATGCTCCTGCTACTTTTCAAAGATGTATGTCTGCTATTTTTCATGGCTTTTGTGAAGAAATTGTGGAGGTTTTCATGGATGACTTCTCCGTCTATGGAACTTCTTTTGATAATTGTTTGCACAACCTTGATAAAGTTTTGCAGAGATGCGAAGAAACAAACCTTGTTCTTAATTGGGAGAAATGCCACTTTATGGTAAATGAAGGAATTGTCCCTGGACATAAAATTTCTGAAAGAGGTATTGAAGTTGACAGAGCAAAAGTGGAGGCAATTGAGAAAATGCCCTGTCCCAGAGATGTTAAAGGTATTCATAGTGTTCTTGGTCATGCTGGGTTCTATAGGAGGTTTATTAAAGATTTCTCTAAGATTTCAAAGCCTCTTACTAATCTTCTTCAAAAAGATGTACCATTTGTCTTTGATGATGATTGTAAGGAAGCTTTTGAAACTCTTAAGAAGGCTTTAACTACTGCTCCTATTGTTCAACCACCTGATTGGAATTTACCTTTTGAAATTATGTGTGATGCTAGTGATTTTGGTGTTGGTGCTGTTCTTGGACAGCACGTAGATAATAAGTTGAATGTTATCCATTATGCTAGTAAGACTCTTGATGCTGCTCAAAAGAATTATGCTACTACTAAAAAAGAGTTTCTTGCTGTTGTTTTTGCATGTGATAAGTTTAGATCTTACATTGTTGATTCTAAAGTTACTATTCATACTGATCACGCTGCTATTAGATATCTTATGACTAAGAAGGATGCTAAGCCTAGGCTTATTAGATGGGTGTTGCTTTTACTAGAATTTGATTTGCATATCGTAGATAGGAAAGGTGCTGAAAATCCTGTGGCTGACAACTTGTCCAGATTGGAAAACATTTCTTTTGATCCTATTCCTGTTAATGATCATTTTCCAAATGAATAGTTAGCTGCTGTAAACCTAACTTCACGAGACCTTCCTTGGTATGCTGATTATGCTAACTTTATTGTTTCCAAGTATTTGCCTCCAACTTTTACAGCACAACAAAGAAGAAAATTCTTCTATGATTTGAGGCATTACTTTTTGGATGACCCACACTTATATAAAGAAGGAGTTGATGGTATTATGCGAAGATGCGTACCAGAATATGAGCAACAAGAAATATTGAGGAAGTGCCATGGCAGTGCTTATGGAGGGCATCATGCTGGAGATAGAACCGCAGAGAAGGTTCTACAATCAGGTTTTTATTGGCCAACCCTCTTTAAAGATGCTAGAAGGTATGTTTTATCTTGTGATGAATGTCAAAGAGTTGGTAATATTTCTAGACGCAATGAAATGCCTATGAATTACACTCTTGTTATTGAACCATTTGATTGTTGGGGATTTGACTTTATGGGTCCTTTTCCTCCTTCAAAAGGCTATACCCACATACTTGTTGTTGTTGATTATGTTACTAAATGGGTAGAAGCTATACCTACAAAGAGTGCCGATGGTGAGACCTCATTAAAAATGCTTAAAGATATTATTTTTCCTAGGTTTGGTGTGCCTAGATATCTTATGACTGATGGAGGTTCTCATTTTATTCATGGCAGTTTTAGAAAAACTCTTGCTAAATATGATGTTAATCATAGAATTGCTTCTACTTATCATCCCCAAACTAGTGGGCAGGTAGAGCTTTTTAATAGAGAAATCAAGTCTATCTTGTAGAAGACTGTCAATAGATCTAGGAAAAATTGGGCTAGTAAGTTAAACGATGCTTTATGGGCTTATAGAACTGCTTATAAGAACCCCATGGGTATGTCTCCTTATAAGATGGTTTACGGAAAAGCGTGTCACTTGCCTTTAGAATTAGAACACAAAGCTTTTTGGGCAGTGAGAGAGCTTAATAGAGATTTTAAACTAGCCAGTAAGAAAAGGTTGTTAGATTTGAGTTCTCTAGATGAGTGGAGAAATGAAGCGTATGAGAATGCCAGACTCTTCAAGGAGAAAGTCAAGCAATGGCATGATAAGAGAATCCTTAAGAGAGAGTTTCATGTTGGTGAGAAAGTTCTATTGTATAGGTCTCGTCTCAGATTTTTGCAAGAAAATTACTCTCTAAATGGGAAGGACCATATGTTATTGTGGAAGTATACCGCTCAGGTGCTATTAAGATTGCTTCATTGAAAGATGACTCTACACAAGTGGTGAATGGGCAAAGACTCAAACATTATATTACTGGAGATTCTTATAATGAAGATGTTGATGTAATTGAAACAGTTTCTCCAGAAGAATTCATCCAAGACAAATTGCAGGTACCTGCAGAATTCGTTTTTGAATAGGTAGCAGTTCTAGTCAGAAAGGTTTCGCGAAAAACTACTCCTTTATTATTTTTGCTGTTTTTAATAAATATGAAAAATCACGAGACGAAAACGGGCAGGAAAAGGAGTCCGTGTGCTCCTAACACACGGGGGGCGTGGGCCCACCTCTGGCCGCGCCGCCCTGGTGTGAGAGCACACCGGAACTCGTTTCCGTCCCGGTTTCCTCCTGTGATTTCGTTTCGATGTATTATTTTCGCTTATATAACCCCCCGGAGTCCCCGAGGTCTATATATCGTTTTCTCGTCGTGTTTTGTTTCGAGCTGTTTTTGTCAGGGATTGCTCTCAGCTTTGGAGTTACAATGTCTTCGTCCGGTCCATCCGAGGAGAACCCTCTTGCGGATTCCATTAATCCGTATATGAGGGAGCTGAAGATGCATCCGAAGGAGTTGTCACTCAAGGATGGGGAGTTGCAGATTAAAGATGTTCGAGGACCCAAGGGAGAAGGGAGTCTCGAAGCGGGGATGGAAGCACTGGAACAAGAAGTTTTTAAATACAAGAAGATGGCGGAACGCGAGGTGGACATCATCCATAGGATTAATCAAGAGCTTGTTACCAAGTACAAGAAGGAGACTACAGAACTCTGGAAGGATATCCTTTCGCTCCATGAGACCACTAGCCAATTACAAGCACAACTCTACGACTTGCAAAACCAAAACTGTGAGTATGAAGCTAGGTTTAAACAAATGAGTGCTGCTGCAAGTTTCAGGATATTGGAGACCAAGACATCCTTCCTCGACGGAGGACCCCTGCCTTGGAAGTATGACAGCGATGAAGACTCACCGCCGCCGCCACAAGAGTAACTCGTCATCGGTATAGGCATCCCCTTGGCTTGTTCCAAGCTTGGGGGAGTGTCGCGGTATCACATCATTACCTTTTACTCATTTACTTTTTAAGTAGAGTCATATCATGAATAGAGAAGTTATCTTATAGAATAGTTTGCAATTTGGAAGTATCCTCCTTAGTTGGTTACCTATGTATCCCTTGGTGTGAGTTGCGGTAATGAAATATTAATGAGAAGTTCTATCGTTTACTTTCCGCACACTTTATTTTAGTTTGCAATCTCCCTTATAAGATTAGTCTTGTTGATTAGTATTGGTATCACTTTGGGAGCATGAGTAAACTTAGTTGGTTTTGGCAAACTTAGCTTGGTCAGTAGCAGCATTACCTTGAGGTTTGAGTAGAAAAGAATAAAGAAGTGTTTGTAGCTACATCACTTCAGTTTACCCTTCATGTTTGGCTTTTAAGCATTGTTATTCTCAAAGTTAAAATTGTTGTACCTTCAAGGGAGTTTGCATGATTGTTCTTATTATATGTATGTTTGTTTGTTTCATGCAATTCTTATGCTTGCCACCTAGCCTTGCTAGCCAAAAACCTGTACTGAGAGGAAATACTTCTCGTGCATCCAACTCCTAAAAACCAAGTCACTTCTAAAGAGTCCACTATAAATTCCTATGCATGGTATTTTAAGCCATTCCAAGTAAATTTTCATGTGCTACCTTTCAAAAACTTTCAAATACTTCTCATTTTGTGCCACTGTTTTTAGCTCATGAGGACGTAGTGGATGGGTTTGTTATCTTCCATACTAAATTAAGTACCCCTCGACTAGCCAGCTTCATCTGCTCGTCACTAATTTTGCAAGGGAGCTGGTCAGACCATTATAATCTCAAAAAGAAAAGAAAAAGAGCACTCCTCCATGGTATGTGAAAGTTGGTCGGCACCCAATGGAATCGATTAGCCATGGTTTGAGAAAGGAAAAAGGTGGGGAGGAGTGCCAAGCTATAAAAGAGCACCAATGGGCCAATTAATCAAACATCTCGGAACCGCTCTCACTTGTTTAGTATGGAAGATATCAAGAACTCTGTTGCTAGTCGTTGACAAAAGCAACCACCTCTCAAAGCAATTTTTACCTCTGTTTTACAAATGAAAAGCTCTAGCACATGTTTAATCCCTGCTTCCCTCTGCGAAGGGCCTATCTTTTACTTTTATGTTGAGTCAACCTATTCCCCTCTATCTCAAGCAAGCATTTGAGTTGTTATGTTTCACTCATCCATATGTTGATCCGTTTAATCATGTTTACTATCTTCTTTATTTTGTACAATGCTTTTGTCTGAAGGAATATATCTTTGAAAGCTTTCGATGAATGCAAAAAGTTTATTTCGTTGAGCATATGGTTTTTGCTATATTAGCTCTGTTTTAAAAAGGCTCCATTCAAAGGCTAGTATAGTTTTTCATTGTTCTCTGACCAAGAACTAAGGTTTGCCATCACCAATTATAGTTTATTTTATGCATCTTTATACGTGATTCCCTGTACTTATTGCAAGCCTATATTATAAAGGGGAGTTGCTGTCTATTATAACTTGTGCCTTTGGTGAACGTGATGCTTCTTGTCCGTATATTGATTATCGACACTTCACTCCATAAACCTGTGGTCATGTTTACCGAGTTTAGTTTTCGCTTGGGGACAAGCGAGGTCTAAGCTTGGGGGGGTTGATACGTCCGTTTTGCATCACTATTTTGTATCATAATTTACTATTATTCATTGATATATTTCATATTTAGGGATGATACTTATGTTGTTTCCTCTGTTTTTACATGTTTGATGATCACTGGAGGATTTGCTGTCGGAGTCAGGATTCTGCTCGGAAAGGACCGTCAAGACACCATATTTCGGAAGATCAGGAAAATTCCAGAAAAATACCAGAAAATTATATTTTACCAAAAGTCTCCGGAAGCCAGAAGGAGAAGGAGAGAGGAGCCAGGGGGCAGCCTCACGCACAGGGGGCGCGGCCTGGCCCCTGGCCGCGCCGGCCCTGTGTGAGGGTGCCCTGGCCCACTTCTGGTCTCTCCCCTTCGCGTACTTCATCGTCCCCGAAAACTTAAGTCAAGGGGGGGCTCAGAGATAGACACAGCCGCCTCTGCGGGGCGGAAAACACCAGAGAGAAAAAAGCTCTCCGGCAGGCAGAAATCTGCCGGGGAAATTCCTTCCCGGAGAGGGGAGATCGTCGCCATCGTCATCACCATCGCACCGGACTTCATCGGGATCATCATCATCATCATCTCCATCACCAGCACCTTCATCTCCACCATCACCACGTCATCCCGCTGTAACATCTTGAGTTGGATCTTGTTATATTCTTAGGGGAAACTTTCCCGGTGTTGATTACTCTTGTAGTTGATGCTATTGAGTGGAACCGTTGAATTAAGGTTTATGTTCAGATTGTTATTTACCATTATTTCACCTCTGATCATGATCCATATGATGTCTTGTGAGTAGTTCGTTTAGTTCTTGAGGACATGGGAGAAGTCAAGATGTTAGTAGTGAATTATTGTTGAGAAATATTTAATGGTTTGATAATGTTGTGGTGCTATTTCACTAGTGGTATCATGTGAACGTCGACTACATGATACTTCACCATTTATGGGCCTAGTGAGATGCATTGTGTATTTGGCTACCAATTGTGGGGTTGCTGGAGTGACAGAAACCTAAACCTCCGTTGGGAAACCATTGCACCAGGGAGCGTAGGATCTTAGAGTTTAAGGCTATGGTTAGATTTATCTTAATTACTTTCTTGTATTTGCGGATGCTTGCAGGGGGCTATAATCACAAGTGTGTATTTATCCTAGTAAGGGTAGTGCGCTAGCACAGGTTCACCCCCATAACACCTATCAAACCAATAAAGACTACTTAGCGGTATGAAGCGAAAGCTCTTGACAGAAACTCCCATGTGTCCTCGAGAACGTTTGGTTATTATAAGTTACACAACCGGCTTGTCCTTTGCTGAAGAAAGGATTAGGCCACTTGCTGCAATTATTACTACTGTCTTTTATTTACTCGCACTTTATTTATTTGCATTACCAAATACCTCTGAAAACCCATTTGCTAGTATTTACAGTGAAACCTTGATCAAAACCACTTGTCAACACCTTCTGCTCCTTGTTGGGTTCGACACTCTTATTTATCGAAAGTACTACGATACACCCCCTATACGTGTGGGTCATCAAGCGTATCAAGTGGTAAAAGGATAATAGTAATGCAAGTAAAGTAAACAGAGCGAGTAATAGTAAAACGGTAAAACAATGTAAAGGAAGTTGGACCGGGGTCCACAGTTCACTAGCGGTGTCTCTCCATAAGATAAATAATAACATGCTGGGTAAACAAATTACAGTTGGGCAATTGATAGAGTAAAGATAACGTACATACGTCATGAGGATCACTATGAGGTTCACTCTGGGCATTACGACAAAATACATAGACCGTAATCCAACTGCATCTATGACTAAAAATCCACTCGCGGGGAATCATCCGAGGACCCCTTGAGTATTAAGTTGCGAACAACAGATAATTGCATTAAGCAAAGTGCGTAATGTAAACAAAGCTAATGTCCTTGGACACAAGAATGTTGTTTTCTCCCTAGTGGCAACAACACATCTACAACCTTAGAGGTTTTTGTCACTCCCCCAGATTAAATAGAGGCATGAACCCAACTATCGAGCATAAATACTCCCTCTTGGAGTCACTAGCATCTACTCGGCCAAGATAGCTACTAGCAATGGAAAGCATGCAAGATCATAAATGACATAGAGATAACATAAGATATATAATTCAGCACATCAACTTAACATAGTACCAATACTCATCGGATCCCAACAAACACAACATGTATGATTACATAAAGATGATCTTGATCATGTAGGGCAGCTCACAAGATCTAAACATGAAGCACATGGTGGAGAAGACAACCATCTAGCTACTGCTATGGACCCATAGTCCAAGGTATACTACTCACACATCACTCCGAAGGCAACCATGGTGATGGTGATGGCCTCGGGCAGGGATTCCCCTCTCTGGCAGGGTGCCGGGAAGAGCTCTTGGATCCTCCCGATCTCGTTTTGACAACGGCGGTGGCTTGCAGTATGTTTCGAGGAAAAGCGATCCGTCCCCTAGGTTTTTCCCATCGAGGGGACTTTATAGGCGAAAGGGCATCATCAGAAGTGGGACCGGGCGGCCTCACCATAGGTGGGCGCAGCCAGGGGCTGGGCCGCGCCCCCTGGTGGTGAGCCTGGCTCCTATCCCCCCTCCGTCTCATCTGCGGTCTTCGCGAAGCTTCGGTAAAAATAGGAGGTTCGGCTTTTATTTCGTCCAATTCCGAGAATATTTCCTGTGTAACTTTTCTGAAACACAAAAACAGCAGAAAACAGGGAACTGGCATTGTGGCATCTTGTTAATAGGTTAGTTCCAGAAAATGCATAAAAACGCGACGAAGTGTAACAAAACACAAAGCAAATGGTGTAAGAACAAGCATAGAGCATCAAAAATTATAGATACGTTTGAGACGTATCAATGAGCGTCGTGGTGATCGTCGTGATGATCGTCGTGATAGACGCCGAGAAGATGGTGGGAGTGATTGCTATCGTTGCTCATATGGTGGTGGGCGTCGTTCTGATCGCACTCCTACTCCATATGTGAACACTGACTGTCAGATATGCAAGAAGCATGGTCATTCTGCCAGTGATTATTGGTGGCGCCATGCAGACGACAAGAAGGACAATCATGATGGTGAGAAGGGTGCGCATCTTGCTTCATATAGCATTGATACAAATTGGTATACTGACACAGGGGCAACCGACCACATCACCAGTGAACTGAACAAGCTTCTCATTGCCAACAAGTATCATGGACAAGACAAGGTCCTCACCGCTGCGGGTATAGGTATGAACATTAGTCACACTGGTAATTCAATTTTGCGCACTCCTCATGGTTCCTTTGATCTTAAAAATATCCTTCATGTTCCTACTGCATCCAAAAATCTATTATCTGTTCATCGCTTCACACTTGATAATCATGTCTTTATTGAGTTTCATCCTTTCTTCTTCTTAATCAAGGACCAAGCAACACGAAGAGTTCTATTTATAGGCCCTTGCTGGGGTGGTCTCTATCCTTTGTTGCCCATGTTCCATGAGACTGCCAAGCATGCTTTCCTCACAATAAAGTCACCATCATCCACATGGCATCGCTGTTTAGGACATCCATCTTCATTTGTGGTTCAGCAAGTTTTTAGAAGAAATAAAATATCTTACACTCCAGAGAGTACTCCATATGTTTGTGACTCTTGTCAGTTAGCCAAGAGCCATTAGTTACCATACCCCACATCCTCTAGTGTTTCCACTGCTCCCTTGGAGCAAGTATTCTCTAATGTATGGGGTCATGCCCCTCTCTCTGTGGGAAAACATGCATATTATGTAAGCTTTATTGATGATTTTAGCAAATTCACTTGGATCTATTTGCTTAAAAAGCGTTTTGATGTTTATCAAACTTTTCTCAATTATCAGCAGTATGTTGAACGTAAGTTTGATCGGAAAATTGTTACTATGCAAACTGATGGGGGGTGAGTATGAAAAACTAAATGGTTTCTTCCAAAAAGTTGGTATCACTCATCATGTCTCTTGCCCTCATGCTCATCAACAAAATGGTTCAGCTGAAAGAAAATACCGTCATATTGTTGAAGTAGGCCTTGCTTTGCTTGCAAATGCTTCTATGCCTCTCAAGTTTTGGGATGAAGCTTTTCTCACTGCCACTTTTCTCATAAATCTTCTTCCAAGCTAAGTTCTTGATTTTGAAACACCCACTGAACGTCTCCTCCATGTTACACCAAATTATGATGCCTTGAGAACTTTTGGTTGCGCTTGTTGGCCTAATCTTTGTCCCTACAATAAAAGAAAACTTGCCTTTCGGTCAAAATGGTGTGTGTTTCTTGGTTATAGCCCACTTCACAAAGGTGTAAAATGTCTAGATATATCAACTGGACGTGTTTATATCTCTCGTGATGTTGTCTTTGATAAGAATATTTTTCCTTTTGCATCACTTCATCCTAATGCCGGTGCACTCCTTAAGAAAGAAATTCTACTCCTTCCATCCTTCACATCAAATTCTCATGAGAGTGCACATAATTGCAATGATCATGTTGTGCCTATTGTATCTATTAATAATATAGAACAGGAAGATGCAGCCTCAGAAGAAAATTCCAGCCAAAATGGTGAAGAAACCAGCTCAGAAATTGAAGTTGAAACTCAGTCAACAAATGACAAAAACAGCACTGAAAACAATGTTCATTTAGCTAGACATTCTTCTGGTCAAACAGATCCCGAGGCGCGGTGATCCGAGGCAGATTCTCCCGCTTCTTCTCCGGCTGGTGCGAGCAGGCGGTCCCCACGTCGCAGCGAATCACCTGTTTCCGCAGCGTGTGCTGGCCACACGCCCTCCGGGACCCACGTGCCTACATCCTCTCTGGCGTCGCCATCTAGCATTCAGGGGCGCGCGGAGGCATCTTCCCCGACAACCACCCCTGCCACTCCGACGTTGTCTGCCACGCAGGGGTCCCCTGGAGGATCTTATGTGGCTGGTGCCGGTGGGGGTGATTTTTCAGGAAATTTCGAAAATACTTCAAGTTCTTCAAATTCTGATCATTCTGATTCTGATGCTGATATTCCTCCACCGCCGTCACCACCTGGTGTTTGTACTCGACTGCAAAAAGGTATACGTCATCCCAAATAGTATACTGATGGCACTGTTAGATATGGCATGCTTTCCTCTACAGGTGAACCATATAATCTTATAGAAGCTCTAGCTGATCAAAACTGGCGTCAAGCTATGGAGGAAGAATATAATGCACTCATTGAAAATAAGACTTGGCACCTTGTTCCTCCAAGCAGCAATAAAAACCTAATTGATTGCAAATGGGTTTATCGTATAAAGAAGAAAGTAGATGGTTCTATTGATAGATACAAAGCAAGACTGGTTGCAAAAGGTTTCGAGCAAAGGTATGGCATTGATTATGAAGACACCTTCAGCCCTATAGTAAAAATTGCTACCATCAGAATTGTTTTGTCTCTCTCTGTCTCTCTTGGATGGAGTCTACAGCAGCTAGATGTCAAGAACGCGTTTCTTCATGGTGTTCTGGAAGAGGAGGTTTACATGAAACAACCCCCAGGTTTTGAAAATCCTCATGCTCCGCACTACATTTACAAACTTGACAAGGCTCTGTATGGATTAAAACAAGCACCTTGAGCTTGGTATTCTAGGCTAAGTTCCAAATTATGTGAGCTTGGGTTCATACCATCAAAGGCTGATACTTCATTATTTCTTTTTAACAACTCAGGTATCACTATGTTTCTTCTGATATATGTTGATTACATCATAGTTACTGGTTCCTCTGATCGTGCCATTACTACTCTTCTTCAAGAATTGAATAAGTATTTTTCCATAAAGGATCTAGGAGATTTGCATTACTTTCTTGGTATTGAGGTTAAGAAGATAAAGAACGGCTTGCTTCTCACACAAGAAAAGTATGCTACAGATATTCTTGGCAGAGTTGGAATGCATAACTGTAAGTCAGCTCCTACACCTCTGTCTTCATCAGAACAATTGTCTCTAACAGATGGTACACCTCTTGGTTCTGAGGATAGTACACAATTCATGAGTATTGTTGGAGCACTTCAGTATTTAACATTGACACGTCCTGATCTAGCCTTCTCAGTAAACAAGGTTTATCAGTATCTTCATGCTCCAACCACAGAACACTGGATAGTTGCAAAGCGTATTCTCAGATATGTAAAAGATACATTGAAGCTTGGAATCACCTTTAGAAAGTCTTCATCTACTTTTTTGAGTGCTTTTTCAGATGCTGATTGGGCAGGATGCCTGGATGATAGATGCTCCATAGGTGGTTTTGCTATATTTGTTGGACCAAATTTGGTCTCCTGGAGTGCCAGAAAACAAGCCACAGTGTCTCGGTCTAGTACTGAAGCTGAGTATAAGGCCCTAGCAAATGCCACGGCTGAGCTAATTTGGGTTGAAGCTCTTCTCCTTGAACTTGGAGTCAAGTTGCAAGAAAAACCAAGTCTTTGGTGTGATAATCTAGGTGCTACATATTTGTCTGCAAATCCAGTATTCCATGCTCGTACTTAACATATTGAGATTGATTTTCACTTTGTCAGAGAAAGAGTGGCTAATGGAAATCTGGCTATTCATTTTATCTCAAGTAAGGATCAACTTGCAGATGGTTTTGCAAAGGCACTTCCAGTCAAGAAGCTTGATGAGTTTAAATGTAATCTCAACCTTTCAAAAGGTTTAGATTAAGGGAGGGTGTTAGAATATGTAATAGGCTTTATTTTTCTTGCCTTATTTTTCAATATGGACTTGTAATTTGTGTATAACTCTGGCCCATGTTTTGGCCCTATATTAACACGTAATCGAGGGGAGATGAACCCACTCGTTCCAAACCTAAAACATCAACAACATGCTCTTTTATAAAGCTTGGCACTCCTCCCCACTTTTCTTTTCACAAACCATGGCTAACCGAATCCATCGGGTGCCCACCAACTTTCACATACCATGGAGGAGTGCCTTTTTTCTTTTCTTTTCTTTTAGTTACAATGGTCTAACCAGCTCCCTTGCAAAAATAATGATGAGCAGATGAAGCATGCAAGTCGAGGGGTACTTAATTCAATATGGAAGATAGCAAATCTGACCACTACGTCCTCATGAGCTAAAAACAGTGTCACAAAATGAGAAGTATTTGAAGGTTTTAAAAGGTAGCACATGAAAATTTAATTGGAATGGCTTGAAATAGCATGCATAGGAATTTATAGTGGACTCTTTGGAATTACTTGGTTTTCAGGAGTTGGATGCACGAGAAGCATTCCCTCTCAGTACAGGTGAAGGCTAGCAAAAGACTGGGAAGCGGCAATCGAGATAGCAGTAACTGTCATAATCATGCTTGCGACAAAACAAAATTAGTATAGGCATATAAACGATACAAGAGCTCTAAGGCAAAGTAAATCATCAAGGCTTAATTGACTTTTGTTCAGTCATATGCATGCTTGAGCATGTGCCAAGTCGATTCAAATGAAACTTTCAGAGGACGATACCACAATGTCATACCGTTTTATGAATAGAACAATGCAAGCAAACATCTATATGACATGCTACAAACTATTAGTAAATTGGAACTAATAATATGAGAGCAAGAACTACTAAGCATCCATTAAATAACATAAACGTTACACGAACAAACTAAGCATGTCCTCATAAATGAGTATATGTACAAAAATGAAAACAAATAGAGTTCAGACCAGCCTCTCACCACATCTCGAGTAGTCATAAGTCATCATTATTGCCTTTCACTTGTGTGGCTTGAATAATATAAAGTGATAACCAAGCTCCAATGGAGTCACGGGAGACTGAACTTTGCAAGAAACTTTACAAAACCAGAAAAGAACAACAAATATTTTTGGGTTTTCGAATTTTAAAATGAGAACAGAAGGAAACAGCAAACAAAGCAAAATCTTTTTAGATTTTTCGAATACCAAATCAAAAATAGAAGGTGAAGCAAACCAAAACTAGAAAACTAAAGAAGCAAACAAAGAGAAGCAACGGAAATATGTTTTGGTCTTTTTGTGTTTTGGAAAGTAGAAATAAAACAAGAACAATAAAGAAAAAGAAAGAAAGCAAAACATGGATATACAAAGTCCTGACAGAATATGATGTATAGATGAGTGAGTTGTCGGTATACCTCCCCCCAAGCTTACGCTTTTGGCCTAAGTGGAGATCAATCCCAATGCGGCCAAGAAGTGGCGTCTCCAAAATATGACGAAGAAGTACCTTTGTCCTGATATGAGCTCGAGGGCGCCCCGATATGATGCACGGTGTAATAATCAGAGGGCACCTCCTCCTCCATCTCTGAAATTTTTAACAAACCTCATAAAAAATGATTTTGAGACAAACAAATGAAGGAAACTACTATAGGGAGTTGCAAGAGAGCTAACATGCATCAAAATAACTTATCTAAGCAATAGAACAATAATGCAAACTCACTTAACCTGTCACCTGTAGTGCTAAAATACTCAAGAAATACTCCACTAAACAAATTATACTTGGACAATCGAAGGAGTCACATACCGGTGAACAAATGCTCCAAATCTCAGCAGCAAAGATGGGTTGAGCAAGGAGATCGAAAATCGCGAGCAAGAACAGCAAGTACTCGGGTTTGAACAAAGGAGTGGAGTTTTTTCAGGAGAGAGAGTGGAGTGGCAGGTGGAAGAATAAGTGGAGGGCCAGGGGCCCCACACCATGCAACGGCGCGACCTAGCTTGGACCGTGCCACCATGTGGTGTGGTGGCATAGTGGGTCCCCCTGGGGTGTCCCAGGTGCCTCTCTGCCCCATTTTTTGACATAAAAATTTAAAAACAATTTTCTGGAATTTTTTGAGAAACTTCATTTTTGTGGATTTTTAGAAATTGACAAAAGATTAAAAACTCGGGAAAACAAATATGGAACGACGGAATACAAATTCAAACCAAGTCTATAGCAGCTCTAAGATACTCTAATATGCAACTAAACAGCAGAAACAAAAGTGAACAAGGTGAAAACATGAGTAAAAAACGTAATTGCAGTGAAAACATAGTTCCATTCATTCAAAAACCGCTTTGTTAACAAGGTTGATCAAGTCTTGTTACCAAAACAATTTTCTATGAAACAAAACTTTGCATTTCACTAAATGATTATGTTACCTCGACCTTGATAGGCATAGTCCCAACCATAACAATTTTATACTCTTCCTTGGGCTTTAGCCTTGAACAATAAATTTCTCCAACTTTAATGGTCTCAATATTTTTGATTGTATTTAGACCATATTTTCTATCAATCTTCTTAGGAAAATAAACTGTGTGCTCCTTATCATTAACATTAAAAGTTACTTTCCCTTGGTTGCAATAAATAATAGCACCTGTAGTATTTAGAAAAGGTCTCCCAAGAATAATAGACATATTATCATCTTCAGGCATTTCAAACACAACAAAGTCAGTTAATATCAAACAATTATTAGCCACTTGAACAGGAACATCCTCACATATACCAATAGGAATAGTAGTAGACTTATTAGCCATTTGCAAAGATATGTCAGTTGATATCAATTTTTCTAGATCAAGTCTCTTATAGAGAGAAAAAGGCATGACACTAACTCTAGCTCCCAAATCAGACAAAGCAGTTCTAACATAGTTATTTTTAATAGAGCAAGGAATAGTTGGTATACCTGGATCTCCAAGCTTCTCTGGAACCTTGCCATTGAAAGAATAATTAGCAAGCAAAGTGGAAATTTCCTCACTAGTGTATTCTGTCAATTGCCCAACTGTAATTTGTTCACCCATCATGTTATTTATCTTATGGAGAGACACCTCTAGTGAACTGTGGACCCCGGTCCATTCTTTTACATTCATATTACTGTTAACTATTTACTCGCATTATTTACTTTCTCGCAAACTACTATCTTTTACCACATGATACGTTTAATCCTTTGTTTACAGCAAACTGATGAGATTGACAACCTCACTAAAAGTTAGGGAAAAGTACTTTGGTTGTGTTGCATGTAGGTTCCACATTGCTACTGGTACAAAGCTACGCCCTAGATAAGGCGCCATATATAAATTGTCTGGAGCTATCACCAAGCCAGTGAGCATCAATCTTCGGAAGTTGGTTCTTTCTCCTACTAGTTCGATAAACCTCGGTTCCATACTGAGGGAAGACTTGTTGCTATGCTCATCATACCTTCCTCTTGGGGTTCCCAACTAGGTGCCTAACACGCACTATCATACATGGGAGAAGTCAAGATGTTAGTAGTGGAACTATGTTGAGTAATATTTAATGGTTTGATATTTATATGTTGTGGTGCTATTTTACTAGTGGTGTCATGTGAACGTCGACTACATGATACTTCACCTTTATGGGCCTAGTAGAATGCATTGTATATTTGGATACTAATTGTGGGGTTGCTGGAGCGACAGAAACCTAAACCCCCGTTAGGAAACCAGTGCACCAGGGAGTGTAGGATCTCAGAGTTTAAGGCTGTGGTTAGATTTATCTTAATTATTTTCTTGTAGTTGAGGATGCTTGCAAGAGGTATAATCACAAGTGTGTATTAGTCCAAGTTGGGGTAGTGCATTAGCATAGATTCACCCCCATAACACTTATCAAACCAATGAAGATTACTTAGCTATATGAAGCAAAAGCGCTTGACAGAAACTCCCGTGTGTCCTCAGGAACGTTTGGTAATCATAAGTAACACAATCGGCTTGTCCTTTGCTCTAGAAAGGATTGGGCCGCTCGCAGCAATTATTATTATTTTCTTTTATTTACTCGTACTTTATTTACTTGCATTATCAAATACCCTTGAAAACCCATTTGCTAGTATTTACGGTGAATCCTTGATCAAAACTGCTTGTCAACATCTTCTGCTCCTCGTTGGGTTCGACACTCTTATTTATTGAAAGTACTACGATACACCCGCTATACTTGTGGGTCTTCAGAGGTTTCCAGGCTGCGGGTGTGTTCCAACAAAATTTCCAAAGTGGAAACGCTGGTTTTGGCGCGGCCGTGGGTCCCCGTGTTGGCATGGGCGTGCAGGGTGATACGTCTCAAACGTATCTATAATTTTTTATGTTCCATGCTTGTTTATGCACCATTTGCTTTGTATTTTGTTACACTTCATGGCATTTTTATGCATTTTCCGGAACTAACCTACTGACGAGATGCCACAGTGCCAGTTCCCTGTTTTCTGTAGTTTTTGTGTTTCAGAAAAGTTACACAGGAAATATTCTCGGAATTGGACGAAACGAAGCCCGAACCTCCTATTTTTCCTGACATGAGACGAAGTCCGAAGGAGAGCCGGAGGGGGGCCAGGGACCAGCCACACCCTAGGGTGGCGCACCCCCCTTGGCCACGCCGGGGTGTGGTGTGGGCCCCCTGGTCCACCTCTGACATCGCCCCTTCGCCTATAAGAAGCCTCCGATGCGAAAACGCTAAATCGTTCGCCGTTTCTCCTAGTAAAGTTCCGTAGCGCCGCCACTGTTGAAGACCAATTTTGGGGGACAGAAGTCTCTGTTCCGGCACCCTGCCGGGACGGGGAAGTGCCCTCGGAGCCTTCTCCATTGACTCCACCATCATCTCCATCGACTTCACCGCCATCTGCATCAACGTTGTTGTCTCCCATGATGAGGAGGGAGTAGTTCTCCCCCGGGGCTGAGGGCTCTACCGGTAGCTATGTGGTTCACCTCTCTCTCCCATGATATGATCTATATGTGATCCTGAGCTTTGTATCTAGTTGAATTGGTAGATGTTGTTCTTCATATACTATGCTACTCTATTGCTTTATTAGTGTAATCTCCGGACACACCTTGTACCATGATGTGAAGGTGATAGTGTGTGCATTATGTGTGTCTCTTTGGCTAGTGTCTCTATGAATTGTTGGTGTTTGTTGGAACCATCTAGCGTGCTCAAGGTGATAGTGTGGGGCAATCTAGTTTTGGGAAATGCGAACTTTGAGGAGTGCTTCATAGCCCTACACATGATTAGTGTTTGTTATCCATTGGAGAATAGTTTAGAATGGCATAGTGAAGATAGATATTGTAACGCCCCACCTTTGAATTAAGGGGGAACACTTGTGTTAAGTGCTATTCCCTGGATCACTGATAGCACCACAGTACAAAATATAGTAATCATTGCAATAGTATCAAATATTACATCGCAGATCCAGATACATAAGTCTCAAACCTTACAGATTCACAGCGGAAAACAAAGTGGCAATGAGCCTCCATCTTCTTCATGTGCCACAGGCAAACATGTTGGAATGTAGTCTCGAGATCCTACTAAATGATCTTTATCTGAAAACCTGCACATTTGAATATGCAGCCCCATAAATGGGGGTCAGTACAATGATGTACTAGCAAATGACACATATTTGGTGGCTGTTGTGGAAGAACTAGCTACATGATATTTGGCTGGTGGATCTCATAAGCTGCTTTGCATAAAGCCAATTTTATCCTAAAATCCTTTTCAAAACTTTCTTTCAAAATTTTAGTTTATAAGGGTCAAGACAACCCCCATACATTACATACTGGCCGGTATGTAGTTCTGGGCGAAACTCAACAAAGTTGGAACATCAGAAACCACCACCCCTCGGAGTGTATGGCCCTGAGCTCCGGCCTAAGGGTTTCTAGTCAAGTTTTTAAAGCATTCAGAAATGGTGATGAGATTCTTCCGTACATTCCATGTATAGAGACTCAAATTGTCCATAACCGGGGACACGGCTAATCGATTAGTTTGACACCCTGCAGGGGTTGTGCACTTTCACCTTAAGACTCATTTTACGCCCATACATAAAATGAGACAAGACCTTTCAGAAGGAGAGAGCAACCATACTGGCAAGATCCGTTCCCAACCTATAATTCTGCTACCAGCCCATATCTTGCACACAAGTTGAACCCTCACATCTTAATCAGTCAAGACAGAGCCCATATTGTCATAAGGCTGCACTGGAAGTACTCTAAAGCATGGAAGACATGGTAACCTCTTTATTCCTGAGTGGCATTCCACAAGTGTACTCCTGGGGTTCACCCCATCCTCTAGGAGGCATGAGGCCCCATAAGACACTCAACTTCGCCTCCATCAACAAACCAATCCACCCAGGTGTTTCATTTTAGTTGAAGTTCTTAATTTGTTCAAAAAACACTTTTAACAAGTGATCATAGCATTGGCATCAATTCTTCAACTAAAACTACAACCTAACAGGGGTGGGTTCAGAGGTGGCTATACACTACTAGGATGTATCATTGCAAAACTTCACTTTGAAATCCAGCCTATCATGCACACTACTATAAAACACTAATGCATAAATAAAATGGGTAGAAGCATGTGTGTCACTTGCCTTGGTAACAACCAGCACACTCACAGCAGTCACAATAGTTGTTCAGTTCCTCTTCACAATCTATACAAGCAAAATTAAACAAGCATAAACACACTATTTATAAATGGCAATCATAGACATGTATGCATGTATGCAAATGTCAATTTAATTTCACACAACAAGTTAGTGTGTGAAAATGTTGTATTTAGTGAACCATGTTGTTTATAAAACAAGTGTGGTGTTGGAAAAGCTTTTTAGTTCATTTGCAAAATAAATAGGGCAATTTGGTTAATTGAGAAATTGGGCAAACACTTCCCAAAAATGGTTTTGGTTTGGCATTGCTCTGAGAAAATTAGGTTATGAACCTACTGGATAGAGGACAGTAATATGAAGCTACTGCAAGTGGTTTCACTCCAAAATAGTTTTTAGAAATCAAATGGTGACCAAATTAGTGATTTGGTTAAATTTAATAGTAGAAAGTGTGTGCATGTTTCAAGTTTGAAAACTTTTGGTTCCAGGGTGTTCTACATGTTCTAAGAAATCCAGAGACTACAAATTTGTAGAAAATGGATGTCCAGAACAATTTCTGTGACT
Source organism: Dactylis glomerata (assembly GCA_007115705.1). Taxonomy (NCBI): domain Eukaryota; kingdom Viridiplantae; phylum Streptophyta; class Magnoliopsida; order Poales; family Poaceae; genus Dactylis; species Dactylis glomerata. Next base: position 833,951 of record QXEO01000340.1, read on the forward strand.
TAATTGGTGCAAATAGGCAATTATTGCCATTTGAAATACATTTTCAAAACTTACATAGTAACACCATGATATTACTGCATGGTTGGGTGATGCGTGGTAGATAACCAGCCCGTTGGGAACCCCAAGAGGAAGGTGTGATGAATATAGCAGCAAGATTTTCCCTCAGTTAAGAAACCAAGGTTTATCGTTCAGGAGAGGAGCAAACAAACGACTGAAGGTGATGCTTGCTAGCTTGCGACGGCTCAGGAAAATTTATAGGGCGCCTCATACAAGCTTTGCTTGCTAGCTGCAACGCGGAACCTGCACACAACACAACCAAATACTTTGTTCCCAACTTACGATGAGGTTGTCAATCTCACCGGTTTGCTGTAAACAAAGGAATGAGCGTATCGAGTGGAAAGTGATAATAGTATGCGAGTAAAGTAAACAGGTGATTGCAATATAAAGGAAAATAGGACTGGGGTCCACAGTTCACTAGCGGTGTCTCTCCATAAGATAAAATAATACAAGCTGGGTAAACAAATTACAGTTGGGCAATTGATAGAATAAAGATAACGTGCATATGATGAGAGGATCACTATGAGATTTACTCTGGGCATTACAACAAAATACATAGACCGCCATCCAACTGCATCTATGACTAATAATCCACTCTCGGGGATATCATCCGAACACCCCATGAGTATTAAGTTGCGAACAACAGATAATTGCATTAAGCAAAGTGTGTAATGTAAACAAAGCATATACCCTCGAGCATATGAATGTTGTTTTCCCCCTAGTAGCAACAACACATCTACAACCTTAGAGGTTTCTGTCACTCCCCCAGATTAAATAGAGGCATGAACCCACTATCGAGCATAAATACCCCCTCTTGGAGTCACTAGCAACTACTCGGCCAAGATAGCTACTAACAACGGAGACCATGCAAGATCATAAACAACATAGAGATAACAAAAGATAAATTTCAGTACTTCAACTCAAGCATAACACCAATATTCATCGGATCCCAACAAACCAAACATGTAGAATTACATAACGGTGATCTCAATCATGTAGGGCAGCTCATGAGATCTAAACATGAAGCACATGGTGGAGAAGACAACCATCTAGCTACTGCTATGGACCCATAGTCCAAGGTAGACTGCTCACTCATCGCTCCGGAGGCAAGCATGGCGATGAAGAAGACCTCCGGTGGCGATTCCCCTCTCTGGCAGGGTGCTGGGAAGAGCTTCTGGACCCTCCCGATCTCCGGGTTGACGGCGGCGGCGGATCGCGATGTGTTCTGGAAATCTGATCGGGCCCTTAGGTTTTTCTCGTCGGGGGGTCTTTATAGGCGAAGAGGCATCGTCAGAAGTGGACCGAGCTGGTCTCACACATAGGGGGCGTGGCCCAGCCCCTGGCCGTGCCGCCCTGGTGTGAGGGCCCCTCGTGGCCCCACTCCGACTCCTCTTTGGTTCTCTGGAAGCTCCGGTAAAATTCTAGGCGACTGGCTTTGGTTTCGTCCAATTCCGAGAATATTTCCTGTGTAGCTTTTCTGAAACACAAAAACAGCAGAAAACAGGGAACTGGCACTGTGGCAACTTGTTAGTAGGTTAGTTCTGGAAAATGCATAAAAGTGCCACAAAGTGTAACGAAACATTAGGCAAATGGTGTAAAAACAAGCATGGAGCATCAAAAATTATGGATATGTTTGAGACGTATCTGCATCCCCAAGCTTAACTCCTGCTCGTCCTCGAGTAGGTAAGTGATAACAAAAGAAATAATTTTTGAGGTGACATGCACCTACACAATCTTGATCATCTATGTAAGCGTTGTGAGCTGGGATCAAAAGAACTTAAAACATGGGCATGAAAGACATAATCTTGATAGAAGAAACTTAGCAACCATGTTATAAACATGAAAATGAACACAAACAAAAGATCATAAAAATGAAACAATGAAAGTCAAATGTGTGTTCAAATCATAAGGAAAAACATACAAATGGTTTGGACACCTTCAAGTTTAAGAGGGCGACTAGATACAAATAATTTGAGAACAAGTGAAACCAACAATATGAATCAATCAATGAAAACTTTGGGACAATGCACATTATACTAAGAATGACAACTATGGTCTCTTAATGGTGCATAAAGATAGAAGGTGGTGTCTCAACATAAAAGTAAAAGAAAGGCCCTTCGCGGAGGGAAGCAGTGATTGCAAGTTTTATAACCTTCAAAAATTATGGTACTTACTGGCTTTGAGCTCTCATTGCCCCCATCATAAGCATCTTGAATGGTCAAAGTTAATGCGAGAACAATTATGATGCATATGCTTGACAAATCATAAGTTGAAAACCTCGTGTCCCGTGAATACGAGTACCCAAACCTCATGCTACTTTACTTAGAGTCCCAAGCAAGGCTCTTGTCATTGTAAGTATATATGTATCATCGAGAACCGCCAACGGGGTACCTCCGTGCCCGATGACATGGAACAAGCCCACATCAAAATGATAGGAGAAGCAGACAATGAACACCTCGACATCTCTTTTATTTACCATTTGGTTAGCTTTTTATTTTGAGATGCGTCGTCAAATGTCCACTATGGGTATGCTGCAAATTTCCACCATGAATTATGCATGGCTTAGATTGGCGGCCCAGGCATTTCCCTAACACATATACAAACTCCATGATCCCCGCAAGATTCCCAATTCATTTCACACCGCGGGCATCCATAAACAAAAGATCACGATATCAACTCAAATAGGAACACTAGTGGAAAAAAGGCTATTGGTGGCGCACCATTTTGGCCTATGCGTGGCGCATATGGGATGCGCCACCAATGCCACGCCACTAGTAACAGTTTATCAGTGGCGCATCTCAATATGCGCCACGCATAATTTGCCTATGCGTGGCGCATATTGCTATCTGCGCCACTTGTAGCCTTTGAAAATTCAAAATTTTCAAAAAAATTGAAAAAATCAATTTTTGTTTTGAAAATCATAAAAATCGAAATAATGTGAAAAAACTATTGTATTTCAATTTTTTGAGGATTTTATCACATGAGGAACATTTTCAAATCACACCGAATTTCTTGACTTCCCGCTAGGTCACCCATCCTTAGACTACTCCGGGCTGAGCACGCTTAACTTCTCCATTCTATTTGGATGAGCTATCCCTAACCTACCCAAGTTCTTATTGATATTACTATCATATCAATCCTCTTAAGGCCTATGTGTGCTTGTGTGTATATGTGTGTGTATGTGCATATATGTGTGTGTATATGTGTATATGTGTATATGTATTATGTATATGTGTGTATATGTGTGTGTATATATGTATGTATGTCCGCGTATATGTGCGTATATGTGTGCGTATATGTGTGTATATGTATGCATGTGTGCATATATATGTATATGTGCGTAGATGTGCATATATGTGCGTATATGTGTGTATATATGTGCATATATGTGTGTATATATATGCATGTGTGCATATATATGTGTGTATATGTGTATATATGTGTGCGTATATGTGTGTATATGTATGCATGTGTGCATATATATGTGCGTAGATGTGCGTATATGTGTGTGTATGTGTGCGTATATGTGTGTCTATGTGTGTATTTGTGTGTGTATGTGTGCATATATGTGTGTATATGTGCGTATATGTGTGTGTATATGTGTGTCCATGTGTGTATTTGTGTGTGTATGTGTGCGTATATGTGCGTATATGTGTGTGTATGTGTGCATATATGTGTGTCTATGTGTGTATTTGTGTGTGTATATGTGCGTATATGTGTGTGTATGTGTGTATATGTGTGTGTATATGTATATGTATATGTGTGTATATATCTGCATGTGTGCTATGTGTGTGTATATAACTAATCCAAAAGTTTAATCCAATATAAATTTTGATCTAAAAATAAAAATAAAAATAAAAATTTGAAAATATAAAAGTGCAAAAAATCCTATTTTCCCTTTTGAATTTTGAGAATCTAAAATTTGTCGACACGACCATGGGTCGTTGAATTCGGATGTAACTTTTCGTGTAGATACTTTTTCATATAAAAAACTTTTTAATGCGACTTCGTATGCAAAAGTTATGGCCGTTTTACCGAGACATAAAGTTTTTTTTGTAAAAAATATCAAAATTCATTTTTATTATTTTTCTTACTTACTAGATCACATAACATAACTAAATCTGATTTTTTGAATTTTTTTCAAACCTTTTATCATTTTCTTTTAGTTTATGAAAGACTAAAAAGGCGACCCACGGGGGGGGGTGGGTGGCGGGTAAAAAAAATTCCCGCCAGTTATGCGTGGCGCATTTTGCATATGCGCCACTGATATTTGAGTTATCAGTGGCGCATTTTGCCATATGCGCCACTAATAGGTCAAATATGCGTGGCGCATATAGCAAATGCGCCATTGATAAGACATGATATTTGTCGACGACCCTTTTGGTGGGTCCCACGTGGATATTGGTGGCGCATTCTGAACAATATGCGCCATTAGTAAGAAAATTATCAGTGGAGCATATTTGCAAATGCGCCACTAGTAAATACTAGTGGAGCATATTGAATAATGTGCTCCACTAATAAAACATCTATCTATAAGCCTTTTCCCACTAGTGGAAGTGCAATGTTGAAAGCTTGCCCCATGACAGCATGGTTGGGCTAGTCTCCAACTTACAACTTGCAAGCATAACAACTCAACATAAGAGACCACAATGTCAAATTTTTAAGAACAAGAAAAATAAAGTGTGCCTTCCTGTTCGTGAGAGCTTTACTGACCAATTTTCGCATAACACTGGTAAGAGTTTAATTTGAAGAGTAAATAAAAGCAAGTCAAATTTACTTGGAATAGCAAATTGCTAATAGGTATGTATGGTGGACACTTTGGCAAACTTGGTTTTTAGGAGTTGGATGCACGAGTAGAGCTCATACTCAGTACAAGGCGAGGGCTAGCAAAAGACTGGGAGCGACCAACTAAGAGAGCAATAACGGCCATAATCATGCAAAGCGACATTAAAAGAAGCATAAGATGGCATCAAAAGTCAAAAACTAAATGATCATAGAGGCTATTGGCGACTTTGGATGAGTCTAACATGTGTGAGCATGCGCCCAGTCAACCCAAATAAAGCATCAAGGAGAAAACCAAAATAATGCTTCCAAACGATAAAAACAATGCATGATTTTTTCAAAGGCTCATTAAGCAATCTCAGTTATTTGAGACAAGTCATGCTACAGCAAAACCACTAAGCATACTATCAAAAAGACATCAAGCACGACATTCAAAAGCCTAAGCCGCAGTCTACACAAGCTCCTTCTTGTACCACTTTTTTGCATAAAGCTTTTTCTCTTTTCCAACACCATTTAAACTTTTATAAACACCTATTTTGATGAAAACCAATAACAAGATCTGAATGCATATCAAGGCGAAAATCGAAAACCGAACGCAGTTCTAGAAAAAGAGAACACTCGTTGAAATTGTAAGAATGAAAAACGGAGTGTTGTTGGCAAATGAAAAGCAAGACAACTTCTCCAAAAGAAATTTGTTGGGGTCCAACCATTTATTGCAGCAAACAAAACTAAACTAAACTGAAAACTAAAAACAACTGACGCTCCAAGAAAAATGCATAATGCATGAAGCAATAAAAATATAGTGTCTTGAAAGGTGACCTGATTTTTGCCGATGAAGAAGGGGTGCCTCGGGGGCATCCCCAAGTTTTGACGCTTGTACTTCTTGGATATTTCTTGGGGTGATGCATGGGCATCCCCAAGCTTGAGCTTTTGTCCATTCTTCAACTCATCTCATAACTCTCCGATCCCTACACTTGAAAACTTCCTTCATACAAAACTAAACACAAATTTATTAGCAACATTAGTGCAAGCATAACATATAATCAACCCTTTTTGCTTCAGGTTTCAACCTAAAACCACCACATATAAAGCATATACTACTGTAGCAACTTTCCCAAAAGTTCCGTGATCAAAATAACTCAAAAAAGAAAGCAATAAAGCGGCAAACACAAATATTGGCAGAAATCTGTCAAAATAGAATAGCTGACAAAGGTCGAATTTTTAAGGTGTTTTCTGTTGCTCAAATCAAAAAGTGTTCAACTGATGAAAGTTTGGATATAACCTGGGGCATATGCACAAGAAATCGCAGGTCCAAAAGATATACAGAGAATTTTCACGAATTTTTACGGTGCAGCACCGAAAACAGTTTCAGGACAGCAACATCCCCAAATCTTACCTCACTCAAATTAGAGGCTTCTCTTGGCACAAAAACGAAATAAAAAGGATAAATAGAGGTTATTACAGTAGTAATAACTTCCAAGACTCAAATAAAAGAAAAAGAACTGAATGTAAAAATATTGGGTTATCTCCCAAGAGTGCTTTTCTTTAACGCCTTTGAGCTAGGCGCAGAAAATTGCGAATCAAGTAATATCAAGTGATGAAGCATCAAGCTCATAATTTGCTCTAAGAATAGAGTCAAACACTAATTTCTTTCTCTTCCTAGAGAAGTGTTCCATACCTTTCTTGAGTGGGAATTGATATTTGATGGTGCCTTCCCTCATATCAATGATGGCACCTACAGTTCGAAGAAACGTTCTTCCCAAAATAATAGGACATGAAGCATTGCATTCAATATCCATGACAAGAAAATCAACGGGAACAAGGTTATTGTTAACCACAATAAGAACATCATTAATCCTTCCCAAAGGTTTCTTCTTAGCAACATCGGCAATAGGAACATCATAATAACACTTTTCAAGCGGTGGTAAATCAAGCATGTCATAAATCTTTCTAGGCATAATAGAAATACTAGCACCTAGATCACATAAAGCATGGCAATCAAAACCATTAACATGCATATCAATGATGGGTTCCCAACCATCTTCTAATTTCTTGGGAACAGAAGCTTTTTGCTTCAACTTTTCATCCCTAATTTTCATGGAGCATTGGTAATATGCTTAGTAAAAGCAACATTTAAAGAACTAGCATTAGGAGTCAAAGCAAGCTTTTGCAAGAACAGAATAACTTCAGATATATTGCAGCCATCAACATCAAAATCATTAAAGGAAATAGAGCTATCATCTCCCACCTGGCATGCAATTCTGCTAGCATCCTAACATTTTCATCAATTCTAACTTGGATAGCATTAGCAGTAGCAAAAGGATCAGGCTTAGCGGACATTCTGTTAACCAAAGAAGATTGCACATTAGACAAAGACGAAATATCGGTTTCAGCCTTGGAAACCTTAGCTTGCAACTCAGTAATAGCCGTGTTTAAATTTTCAAGTTGATGACTAATAGTCCTCAACAGAGCTGATTGCTCCTTCATAGTCTTGGTGAAAGCCCTGTTCTGCTCATATTGCGCCTGCATAAAATTCTAAGTAGCCTTTTCAAGTTCAAAAATTCTTTCTTTACTAAGCATTTTAGGTCTACCAAGATAGCTATTATCACCATTAGAAGGAAACGGCCTATAATTGTTACTAGCAAAATTGTTCCTATAAGCATTGTTGTTAAAATTATTATTTCTAATGAATTTTACATCAACATGCTCTTCTTGAGCAACCAAAGAGGCCAAAGGAACATTATTAGGATCCAAATGAGTCCTATCATTAGAAAGCACAAACATAATAGCATCAATCTTATCACTCAAGGAAGAGGTTTCCTCAACAGAATTTACCTTCTTACCTTGTGGAGCTCTCTCGGTGTGCCATTCAGAGTAATTTACCATCATATTGTCAAGAAGCTTTGTTGCGGCGCCCAAGGTAAGGGACATAAAAGTGCCTCCAGCAGCTGAATCAAGTAGGTTCCTTGAAGAAAAATTCAGTCCTGCATAAAAAGTTTGAACAATCATCCAAGTAGTCAGTCCATGAGTTGGACAATTCTTTATCATAGATTTCATTCTTTCCCAAGCTTGAGCAACATGTTCATTATCAAACTGACTAAACTTCATAATATTGCTATGCAAAGATATAATCTTAGCAGGAGGATAGTATCTACCAATAAAAGCATCCTTACACTTAGCCCATGAATCAATTCTATTCTTAGTCAAAGACAGCAACCAATCCTTAGCTTTTCCTCTCAAAGAAAAAGGAAACAACTTAAGATTAATAATATCATCATTAACATTCTCATACTTTTGCATCTCACATAGCTCAACAAAATTGTTGAGATGAGCTGCAGCATCATCAGTACTAGCACCAGAAAATTGCTCTTTCATAACAAGGTTCAACAAAGCAGGCTTAATCTCATAAAAATTTGCAGTAGGAGAAGGTGGCGCAATAGGAGTGCAGATAAAATCACTATTGTTCGTGCTAGTAAAGTCACACAACTTGGTGTTTTCAGGAGTAGCCATTTTAGCAAACTAAAAGCAGACAAGTAAAAACAACTACCAAGGATTCTAATTTTTTTGGGTTTTTGATAAAACGATGCAAGTAAAAATAAAGTAAAGCAAAACTTAAAACAAAGTAAAGGATGTGCGTGCGAAAAACTCCCCTCGCAGAAGTCTCCTACTTCCTCCCCAGCAACGGTGCCAGAAAACTTTGCTTGATGCATGGTAGATAACCAGCCCATTGGGAACCCCAAGAGGAAGGTGTGATGAATATAGCAGCAAGATTTTCCCTCAGTTAAGAAACCAAGGTTTATCATTCAGGAGAGGAGCAAACAAACGACTGAAGGTGGTGCTTGCTAGCTTGCGATGGCTCAGGACAATTTATAGGGTGCCTCGTCCAAGCTTTGCTTGCTAGCTACAACGCGGAACCTGCACACAACACAACCAAATACTTTGTTCCCAACTTACGATGAGGTTGTCAATCTCACCGGTTTGTTGTAAACAAAGGAATGAGCGTATCGAGTGGAAAGTGATAATAGTATGCGAGTAAAGTAAACAGTGCGAGTAAAGTAAACATGTGATTGCAACATAAAGGAAAATAGGACCGGGGTCCACAGTTCACTAGCGGTGTCTCTCCATAAGATAAAATAATACAAGCTGGGTAAACAAATTATAGTTGGGCAATTGATAGAATAAAGATAACGTGCATATGATGAGAGGATCACTATGAGATTTACTCTGGGCATTACAACAAAATACATAGACCGCCATCCAACGGCATCTATGACTAATAATCCACTCTCGGGGATATCATCCGAACACCCCATGAGTATTAAGTTGCGAACAACAGATAATTGCATTAAGCAAAGTGTGTAATGTAAACAAAGCATATACCCTCGAGCATATGAATGTTGTTTTCCCCCTAGTAGCAACAGCATATCTACAACCTTAGAGGTTTTTGTCACTCCCCCAAATTAAATAGAGGCATGAACCCACTATCGAGCATAAATACCCCCTCTTGGAGTCACTAGCAACTACTCGGCCAAGATAGCTACTAACAACGGAGAGCATGCAAGATCATAAAAAACATAGAGATAACAAAAGATAAATTTCAGTACTTCAACTCAAGCATAACACCAATATTCATCAGATCCCAACAAACCAAACATGTAGAATTACATAACGGTGATCTCAATCATGTAGGGCAGCTCATGAGATCTAAACATGAAGCACATGGTGGAGAAGACAACCATCTAGCTACTGCTATGGACCCATAGTCCAAGGTAGACTACTCACTCATCGCTCCGGAGGCAAGCATGGCGATGAAGAAGACCTCCGATGGCGATTCCCCTCTCCGGCAGGGTGCCGGGAAGAGCTTCTGGACCCTCCCAATCTTCGAGTCGACGGCGGCGGCGGATCGCGATGTGTTCTGGAAAACTGATCGGGCCCTTAGGTTTTTCTCGTCGGGGGGTCTTTATAGGCGAAGGGGCGTCGTCAGAATTGGACCGAGGTGGTCTCACACATAGGGGGCGCGGCCCAGCCCCTGGCCATGCCGCCCTGGTGTGAGGGCCCCTCGTGGCCCCACTCCGACTCCTCTTTGGTTCTCTGGAAGCTCCGGTAAAATTCTGGGCGACTGGCTTTGGTTTCGTCCAATTCCGAGAATATTTCCTGTGTAGCTTTTCTGAAACACAAAAATAGCAGAAAACAGGGAACTGGCACTGTGGCGACTTGTTAGTAGGTTAGTTCCGGAAAATGCATAAAAGTGCCACAAAGTGTAACGAAACATTAGGCAAATGGTGTAAAAACAAGCATGGAGCATCAAAAATTATGGATACGTTTGAGACGTATCATTGGGTTCTAAATTTTGCAAGGATTCCAGGGATGTAAAATTTACAAAATTTGGCCAAGCAGAACATTTTCTGTGGATTTTACAAGTTGCAGCACTAAATCTGATGTTTGAAATTCAAATTTAAAATGAATTTTGACTCTGGTTGACTGGTCCTACGATGTGGCATCCATCCATTGGCTGGTACCGATTCGGTAACTGGCTTCTAATCTGATCACTTGGATTAAGATCCAACGGCTAGAGATGGAAGGAAGAAGCTTTCTCATCGGCGAGATAGTTTTCCGGCGAGGCGGTTCTGGTTCTCGACGGCGACGACGTTCCAGTGATCCTGAAGACCTTCGGAAGGGTGGACAGGGTGGAGATGGATACGGGGAGCTCGAATGTGAGGTCGACGTCGTTGATTTCGTCCAGACGAGGAGCAGAAGGGCGGCTGGAGGCGAGCGGTGGCGTCGGGCGCTTCGGTTGCGGTTGCTGGCGTCGATTTGCTGCGAAGGAAGCCCAGCCGATGGTGTCAGAGGATGCTTCAGAGGGAGAGAGGGAAGGGGACAGAAGGGGAAACGCGGAATGCTCTACCGTGCCGGAATTTGGCGACGAACTGCGGCAGAATCGGCGGGCTCCGACGGTCGATTTGGATAGCCTGGGGGCGAAATCGAGTGGGGAAAAGGGGGAGATGGAAGAGGAGAAGCAGGGGAAGAAGAGAGGGGTGTCGTCGGGGCGGTTGGGGATCAGGATGGGGCGGGGTGAGTGGGGGTTCGTGCGGGTTGGTTCCAGAGAAAAGGAGAGGGAGGGGACGGTTGTTGGAGAAGAAAGAACTGACACGTGGGGTCCAGTTGTCAGCAGGAAAAAAAAGAAAAGGGGAAGGGAGGTGGGCGCGGGGAGGTCTTCTCGGACTGGCTCACTGGGCTGGTTGCCCCGGGCTGGCCCAATTAGGCTTCCCAGATTTTTTTTGTTCTTTTTCTTTTTTCTATTTTTTTTGCCTTGGTTTCTTTGCTTTTTGAAGTTCAAGGATTATTTGAAAATAAAACGTTTGAATTGGTAAAATTCAAATAGCACCCCAGGGTGTTTGGAAACCCTAAAAGGTACTATTTGGTGTAATTTAAAAATAAAGATTATTTTGTAAAATATAAAATAGCTCCCATAGACTATTAGGGTTATTTCAAATAATAAATTTTCTAAGGTTTAAAGAAATGCTGCTAAAACTGTAGTATTTTGATAAAATAATATTTAAGTACATTGTAAAATCCCAAATAGTGAAGTTTTGTAAATAAAGATATTTGCTAGAAAAATATCAGATAGCCTCCATAAACAAATGGATCTATTTAAATAAACTTTCTGATTTTTGTTTTAGTTCAAAGATTTATAGAAAAAAAAGATTTTTAAAACATTAATGTTTTGGGTGTAAAAACATTTAAACTTACTTTTATTTTATTAAAAAAAATCAATATGGCTCACATAAGCTTTGAAGCTTATTTTAGAAAGAAGGCAACCTTATAATTTTGAAATTTTGTTTCAAATTTTTATTTCAAATGCCATGATGAATATGCATGCATGCTGAATTTGAATTTGAAAAACTTGGGATGTTACAGATATTTATGTGTTCAATTATGTTATCTTTGTTGAGAGTGTCCACTAGTGAAAGTATGATCCCTAGGCCTTGTTTTTAAGCATTGAAACACCGTTTACATTCAGTTCTGTTACATGTTTGCTCACAGTGATATTTATTTCAGATTGCATTTACTACTTATAATCATCTATATTACTTGTATTTCACTATCTCTTCGCCGAACTAGTGCACCTATACATCTGACAAGTGTATTGGGTGTGTTGGGGACACAAGAGACTTCTTGTATCGTAATTGCAGGGTTGCTTGAGAGGGATACCTTTGACCTCCTCCCTAAGTTCGATAAACCTTGGGTGGTCCACTTAAGGGAAACTTGCTGCTGTTCTACAAACCTCTGCAATTGGAGTCCCAATACTGTCTACAAGAACAGAGGCGTGTGTAGACATCAAGCTCTTTTCTGGCATCATTGTCGGGGAGGTAAGGTAAAAGGTACTCACATCCATCTTCTAGTACTGTTGCTGGTGTGTGGGTGCTCGAAGTTATTTCCTTTAGATTCTGCAATTATATCTTTTTGTTTCTTGTTTTTATTTTCACTAGTTAGGCTTAATGGAAAACAAAGAGCTTTATAGTATTTTTCCTGAGTTAGGATATGAAGTGTTTAAAGAGAAAATTGAAAAACCTTTGGAGCTTTATTTGCATGCTAATAGCAATGTTATTTGTATGAATTCTTTGAACACCGTTATTGCTAATGCTATAGAAAAGTCTAAGCTTGGGGAAGCTGGTTTTGATAAGCATAATATTTTTAGTTCCCCAGCTTTAGTGGAAATTTTTTGCTCTGATGATATTTTATCTCCCATATGTGATAATTCTAATGATGTTTGTGATCCTCATCCTTTTAAAATACCTATGAAAATTGTTGAACGTGCTATGAATACCTGCTATTTAGGGGATGGAACTGTCCATCCTGGTGATCATTTGCTCTTCATACATGAATTATTTGAGTTGTTCAAGTGTGCTGGTATTTCAACAAGTCAGGTTAAGAGGAAGCTATTCTCTTTATCACTGAAGGGCAGGGCTGTGGAATGGTATAAGACGCTGAAGGATCGCCGATCTATTGGCTGGGAGGAAATTGTACCACTCTTTTATTCTGAATTCTATCCTTCTAGTGAGATTCATAAAGATAGAAATTATATTTATAATTTTCATCCTCATGATGGAGAAAGCATTGCCCAAGCGTGGGGAAGATTGAAGTTACTAATGCTCAAATGTCCCATTCATGAGCTCCCCCGTAATATTGTTATTAATAATTTTTATGCAAGGCTTTCAGGACATTACAAAGACTATCTAGATGCATGTATTGAGCGGTCTTTCACAAGCAAGGAGGTTGAAGCCAAGTGGGATCTAATTTAAACAATTCAAAGCAATATCGAAGATTGGGATTATGACAAAGGTAAAGAATTAGGTATAAACTATGAGTATGATTGCATTAAGTCTTTCGCTAAAACTGCTGATTTTCAAGAGCTTAGTGCTAAATATGGTCTTGATCCTCAAATTATGGTTGATTGCTTTAGAACCTTTGCTTCTCATATTAATGTTCCTAAAGGAAATTGGGACGTGTATCATGAACCTTTTAAAGACACTTGCATGGAAAGTGAAATTATTATTGATGATTGCAATAAACATGCTCAAACTTCTGAAAGTACTATTTCTAATAAGCATGTTAAATTTTGTGGAGCACTTAGACCTTGTGAAAAGAATCACATCAAAGAAGATTATTGTATCCACCACAGGAGTGAAGAAACTAGAATGTGGGAAAAGGCTATAAATGAGCTTGGTGAAAAGGTTTGTACCCTCTATCCTTTTATTTGTGAACTTTGCTATAAAGTGGGTCATTTCAATTTTCAATGCTCAGGCTTTGATAATAGCCTTTCTAATCCAATGAGTACTGCAAGTTTGTATTGTGATGACATGATCACTCCCAATCAGCATGATGAGCTTACTTTATTTTTGGGGTGTGAAGAGTTATCAAGAAAAACTTCTTTGGTAGATATTAGTGCTTTTAATATAAATAGCATCCTGCATGCTTGTCATCTTTATTGTGTTGATAATTGCCACACAAATACTTACATACAAAATGTTATAAAAGATGATGCTTTACCAAAATATGACAGGACTAATATGTGTTTTGTTCTTATTAATGAGAAGGAGGAATCCTCCAAAGTTTCTTCTATCATTTCTGTCAATAAACCAGGGTATGTGGAGAAGCTTCCTTTCAAGCCCCTCCCTCCTAAAGAAGGGAAGAAAAAGAAGAAGAGGAGTAAAAGGAGAGAGGAAACGGTATCTTTGTAACATCCCATGTTTGTTAAATTAATAAAGTACTTTGTCATGAGCATTGCATGCATCTAATTTGCACTTGAGAAAAATTTCATTAAAATATAGGAACAAACCTCAAGTTGTTATTCTTCTCTCTTTGGAGAATGTGTTAAAAAATGGTTTCAAAAATTTCAAACAATTGTCTTTTGGAGCTGCCCCTTTCTCTAAAAAGCCCTTTCAAATTTCCTATCTTTTGAACCCTGTTTGAATTATCAAAAGAGGCAAAATACCACAATTTTTAAGTTTCTAGGAAAACCTTCCAAAGACAGGGGGTTTTCTAAAAATTTGCTTTTGTCTTCAACCTCAAGCTGCTGCGTGGAGGCTCCCTGGCCGACGCTGTCACCACCTCCTACTTGCCACTTCTGAAGGCCGAGAAGGACCCCCTGGAGACCCCAGCGATGCCACGACCCCCCCTTTTACTCTTTCTCCCTGGCTTCCTCTCTCCCCGTGTCTCCCTCCCAGTACACCTGTAACCGCCGCCATGGCCGCCGGGTAGAGCCACTATTCCATGCCGCCCTAGCCTCCACCAACAAGCTGGGAAGCTCCGCCACCACCTCCTTGTTCTTCCTATGCGAGGAATTGAGCCGAGGTGGCCGGAGTAGCCGCCACCGTCGCTGTTTCCCTCGCAGGTCCCGACCGCCGCCACCTCAAATTCGTCGCTGGTAGCCCTCCTCCGGCCAAGCCGACATCACAGGTGAGTTCAGGGTGAGTCCCCGGTCCGGTGCCCCTTTCCCCACCCTCCTTTCGGTCGAAATCACCGCCGGTGAGCCGGCCGGCCCTCTGCACGCCATGGTTGTGGCTTGCCCTGGCCACTAGCCATCGTGGCTTGCCATGTGGGCCACGGGCCCCAGCCGTCGGTAGGGGTGGGCATTCGGTCATGACCGACAATTCTGTTTGTGTACTTCGGTCTATTTTAAATTCGGTCCTTCAGAAATAAAGACCGAAATATACTCGTGTATTTTACTACCCGACAAATTCGGGTACCTAATAATTCGGGTTCGGGTTTGGTCACGACCGAACACCATCGTGGATGTTGACAACACAAAGTTTGGGCATTATTTAATATAAAAAATGTTAGCATTTCGAATATATTTAGGAGAATTTTTAGGTTATATTGTTAGTAATGGGTAGGAATAAATGAAACAATAAATGTAACCATGCTATAAATGTTTGAGCACCATTCAACAATACAATAATTTACATACGTCACACAATTCTAGAGATTGGGATAATATTACATAAATTTCGGTCAGTTCGGTCTATTCGGTCTCTAGAAAATAATGACCGAATGTATCAAAGCAAATTCGGTCTATAAAATTTGACACCCAATATGGTGATCGGTCTTTTCGGGTTCGGTCTTTTCAAGTTCGGTCTCGGTCTTTACGGGTTCGGTTTTCGGTCATTGGTTTTTCTGCCCACCCCTAGCCGTCGGTGACTCTGGGTCAAAATGACCCTGGTACAAAAAGTTCTGCGCAGTGTTTAATTTCTAGAAAAATTGCTGCAAGGCTCTAAATCTTGTAAAATGCATAGTTTATTCCCTGTTTATCAAAAAAATATGTTTAATATATCAAAATGTTCAAAAAATTAAGTTCTGCATGTTTACATCACATTCATACATGTTTACAACAATTAAAATGACTTCCCTAGTAAACCACTAATTACCCCTTTAATTCGAATTAGGGTTCATCGGAGTGCAAACCCTAAAGCATCCGAACCCCTCTCAATTTGATCTTCATATCTTAGGGTTTATTTTGTGCATTCTAAACATGTCATATCATCATGCTTGATTGCGTATCAATGCATTGTGTTGATTGTGTTCTTTCTTTCCGGTATTTGGTTCTTTGCGATAAGAACCGAGCCCGAGTCTGAGCTGAACACCACTGAAGATCCATACTCGTCCACTGAAGGACAAGGCAAGCATCATATCTGAACCTATGATTTCAAAGTATTTTAAGATCTGCTATTTATCACATACGTTTCAAATGTCTTTTATCGGTAGTTAGAGTTATCCTATCTGATGCATGTTCCATCTTTGTCGCCTAAACTACTTGATCCACTGCTCCCAGCATGACTAGGTTTTGCTTGTGTGCATTGCTAGAGCCTCTATTTCTACTATGCTTAGCCATGCTTAGTCGGTAATCTCTGATCCATCCGGTTGATGAATCCGAGCTGAGATGAACCTAGTATGATAGGAGGTCGTGGTATGATCAGTGTGGTTTGTTGAAACATGCTTAAAGGCTTGGATGAGCCGCCATATTGGGATGTGGTTATTTGACTCATTCTTGCCGACCCTAGGATCCGAGTTCTCGCCTCTTGAACCAAGACTGAGCGTACAGACACACGGAGGCCTAAGGAACCTCCTCGACTAACTAACTTGCCTAGTCTATTCCATGAGTCACATAGTTCGGGCTTTCCATTTGGCATAAGGATAGAAAATGTTTGTGAAAAGGTGCATAGCATATAGGGCGTGGCCGGGTTCAAGCAGAGTGCGGCTTCGATCTTGATCCCTGCGCACAACCTTAGGGACCGACTTCGGGACTCGACCCATTATGGTGGGCTGCTCTAAGGCATGACTCATGGTCTGGGCGAAAGTAAGGTAAAGGTCGTGGTCAACCACCCTCTGCCAGCTTTCCAAGGAGAAAGCTAGAACATTGGCATTAAGAGTCGGTTGGCACGTGTGGGTAAAGTTGTGCACCCCTACAGGGTTAAATCTTTTCGAAAAGCCGTGTCCACGGTTACGGACGACTTGGGAATGGATTCTGTGATCATAGACAACTTTAACCGAATGGTAAAACTTGGCAACTTAAAGTGTGAATAGGATTACTTCCTCGGGGTGAGAGAGGGGGTGATCCTAGTTGATAGGTTCACGTGAAGATGATTCGGTGGATATCTTATGATGATTCAGTAAAGCTTGTATCGCTCTCTCCCTTATTTAAAATGATCTAAGTAGATGAGCTTCTATTCTTATTTGTCTTGCAAATAAAACTTGCTTTATGCAAAGAAACTCCAAAGAAAGCCTTTCTAACCGAGCATGTAGTTAATAGGTAGCTAATAGTTTAGTAAGTCTTGCTGAGTATCTTAAGTACTCACCCTTGCCTCATTGTTGTTTTTCTATAGAGGAAGTTGCTCCAGCCGAAGGTGGTTTCTACGTTGACATCGACAAGTAGTTGGGAGTTCCCAGGCAGTAGCGTGAGACTTAAGGGTTGGACGTCGCTTTATGTTTAAGGCCTCTTAGGCCATTTGCTATCTTGTTATGTAGCATAACATAATTTGCTTTCCGTTGCTTGTTGTAATGTTGGGTCAGTGACCTCTGCGTGTAATAATTTGGATCTTTACTCTGCTGAGAGTTTGAACTACTAATGCTTTGAGTTGTAGAGTCACTGTTGTGTTACCACTTGTGGTTACCCATCTCGTGCATGATGCGTGTATGTTTATAAAGTGCACGAAGGGGTTTAAGGCTCTCGAGCTCTCTGTTATGCAGTCTTGGTTATGATTAGTTTCACGGCGCTTCGAGATGTGTAGAGCTGATGGTTTAATTTTGGCCTGCCTGCCGATGGTGTTATGGCCTGGGACTGGTAACCCCAGTATCACTCGTTGCTAGCGTGACTAATACACATAACATCTCTGTATAGCTTAGATCCCGGGTCCTGACAGCTTTTGGTATCAGAGCAGGACTGCCTGTAGGAAAACCCTTACTACTGGTCGTTGTTGTGTCTAGTGTTTGTGAAAACTATTTGAAAGATAAACCTTACTTGCGAAAACTCTGAGTAGGATTCTTTTTACTCCTTACCTGGTGTCACTCTGATTCTAAGTTATCTTTCCTAAGTTTGATTGAAAACGGTTTTATCTTCTGCCTATCATTTCAAACCTCTAGGATCAACGGGTTTGGGTAGTTTTTCTTTAGTACTCCGTACCTGGTTGCAAGTCTCGGAGTTTCCAAGTTTCTTGAGTTAATTTGAAGCATTGTCTGAAATCCGTGTTTCGGATGCATAGACTCCAACGTTGGCCTCTCTATGTTCCTTTGCTAAATCTAACCTATCCGACTAGACTTGGTGATTGTATATCATCCTTGCTTCCATTGTCATGGGTTGCAAGTCGTTTGGTACTGTACACTTTCTGTATGCCCTTCTATTGCCATGTCTGATGCGATGATATATCTTTACATCACATGTCATGTTTTCTATCATGTGCCTTAAGTTTGGTATATGTTATCTTCCGTTGAATTCTTCTGGTGGATCTATATCTCATGGTTCTTGTCTTCTTCTCAGGATGTCGAGTGGTACTCGCAGTGGTGGTAATCTTGGTCATGGTCGTGGAAATGGTCCAGAGGAGAATGTTGACCTTCCACCACCGCCATCTATGGTCTAACTGATGGCCATGTATGAAGCCAATCGCGCTGACAACATAAGGCTCCTTGAGAAGATTGAGCGCAATACTGCTCAATGTCAGGATGAAGGAGTCGGAATCAAAAGCTTCATCCGCCTCGCCCCACCAGTGTTCATTTATTCTACTGAGCCATTGGATGCTGACTACTGGCTCTGCACCATCAAGGGTATCACATTCTGGAGGGTATCACATTCTGGAGGGTCTGATGGAGCTTCATGTTGTGACTTGGCAAGAGTTCAAAACTGCCTTCCGAGGGTATCACATTCTGGAGGGTCTGATGGAGCTTAAAGGGAGGAAATTCTGAAGCTAAAGCAGGGTAATGGTTCTGTTTGTGACTACCAAGGTCACTTCAACCGCCTTGCTTGCTATGCTCCTGAAGAGGTGTCTACGGATGCTAAGAAACAGGCCTTGTTCCGCAAGGGACTAGATCCTGAACTTCGTCATGATCTTCATCTCTTGGAATTCAACACTCTACAAGATCTTGTGAACAAAGCCATGAAGGCAGAAAGAGGTAAGGTGGAGTATGAGAAAACCCGTAAGCGTCCTTCAGAGGCTGTTCAACCTTCTGGTTCAAGCACTCGGCGTCGCCGTGTATTTATCCCCTACAGTGCTGTGCCTCGTGCTCCTCATGCACCCAAGCCTTCTGGTTATGCTCCTCATCCGCCTACACCAAATGCTCCACCAATGAACTCAGGCGGGCCTTCTGACGGCTCTCGTCTGGCAGGTCTCAGTTGCTACGCCTGCTGCCAACCTGGTCACTACTCATATGAGTTCCCCCAAAAGAATTCTAGTCATGGAGTTCCTTCGCCAAAGAAAGTTGACAAGCCTACTGTTGCTGGACGTGGTCGACTGAATCATGTCATGATTGATGAAGCTGAAGAAGATCCAAGCGTCATTCTGGGTACGCTTCGTATCAACTCAATTCCAGCTGCAGTTTTATTTGATTCTGGAGCATCGCATTCATTCATCTCTCAAGAGTTTGCACGGATGCACGGCATAGCTTTTGAGACAATGTCTTCCCCCTTGGAAATTAAAACTCCCGGGTCTCATTGGCAAACCATCTGGGTTACTCATGGGGTCATAATTGACATAGGATATCTCTTGTTTCCAACCTCTCTCATTGCCCTCAAGTCAACTGATATCGATGTCATCTTGGGCATGAACTGGTTGACAAAGTATCAAGCTATCATTGATTGTGCAGCCAGGTCTATTAGCATAACCAATCTTTCTAGCAATACAGTTTTGTATTGGTCTTCGCCAGCAACTGCTCCATCAGCAAGAGTTGTTCCTGAGGCTGAGTTGTATGCCATTGATGTCCTACCTCCACTTGAAATTCATGATGTACCGGTGGTTTATGACTTTCCAGATGTCTTTCCTGAAGAATTACCTGGCATGCCACCTGATCGAAGTGTGGATTTTGTCATCGAGTTGGTTCCTGGAACCGCTCCTGTTTCCCAAAAACCTTATCGTATGCCTCCAGAAGAATTGGTTGAACTAAAGAAGCAACTAGAAGAGTTAGAGGAGAAAAAGTTCATCCAACCTAGTACCTCTTCTTGGGGATGTCCTGCACTCTTTGTCAAGAAAAGGGATACCAACATTCCGCGACTGGTTGTTGATTACCGGCCGCTCAATGCTGTGACAATCAAGAACAAGTATCCTCTTCCTCGAATCAATGATCTTTTTGATCAATTGTCTGGTGCCACAGTCTTCTCCAAGATGGACTTAAGATCAGGGTACCATCAAATCAAAATCAGAACCGAAGACATTCCAAAAACGGCGTTCATGACCCGTTATGGTCTTTACGAGTACACTGTCATGTCCTTTGGCCTCACCAATGCTCCAGCCACTTTTATGCGGCTCATGAACTCTGTGTTCATGGAGTATCTTGACAAGTTTGTCGTGGTCTATATTGACGATATTCTAATCTACTCCAAGACCAAAGAAGAACATGCTGAACATCTATGTCTAGCTTTAACAAAGCTTTGTGAACATCATCTCTACTCCAAGTTCTCTAAATGTGAGTTCTGGTTACAAGAGCTCATCTTCCTTGGTCATGTTGTCTCTGCAAATGGTGTTGCAATGATTCCAGATAAAGTTCAGTATGTTCTTGACTGGGAGACCCCTAAGTCAGCTAAGGACATCTGAAGTTTTCTTGGACTGGCTGGTTATTACCGTCGATTCATTGAAAATTTCTCCAAAATTGCCAAGCCGATGACTGATCTTGTCAAGAAGGATAAGAAGTTTGAGTGGTCAGAAAAGGCACAAGAAAGTTTCCAGGTTTTGAAAACCAAACTGACTACTGCTCCTATGCTTGTCCTCTCGGACACTAGCAAGGACTTTGTCGTATTCTGTGATGCATCTCTTCAAGGGCTCGGATGTGTGTTGATGCAAGATGGCCATGTGGTTGCCTATGCATGCCTCTCGACAGTTGAAACCACATGAGCTCAATTATCCAACTCATGATCTAGAGCTTGCAGCTGTGGTACATGCTCTTAAGCAATGGCGCCATTATCTTCTCGATAGTAGTTGCGAGTTGTACTCGGATCATCAAAGTCTGAAGTATCTTTTCACCCAATCGGATCTGAATCTCAGACAGAGAAGATGGTTGGAACTCATTAAAGATTATGATCTTGGTCTCAACTATCAACCCGGCATGGCCAATGTCATTGCTGATGCGCTAAGTCGGAAATCTTATTGCAACAATCTCATGATCCAGCAGGATCAACCTTCTCTCCATGAGGAATTTGCATGTCTTAACCTCGAAGTTGTACCTCGTGGTTTCCTAGCAAACTTAGAGGTTAAACCCTCTCTTGAAGACCAGATCAAGGATGCTCAAAAGCAAGATTTTGACATTGCTAAGATCAAGCAGAACATTGATAGCGGAGTTGCTAAATATTTCTCTATGGATGATCAAGGTATTGTTTATTTTGGTAACCCCAGTATCACTCGTTGCTAGCGTGACTAATACACATAACATTTCTCTATAGCTTAGATCCCGGGTCCCGACAATCTTCCCCTAAGCATGTTGCTCCTATTATAGTTTTTGCTAATGAGTCTGAACTCGATGATGTTCATATGCGTGTTACCTATAGTAGCGATCATGATTGGGAAAAGCACTCTACTTTTGATATTGAAAATCTCTATGGTACCAATTCTAAAAATGATGAGGTTAATAATTGTTGTAATATTAGTGCTATCCATGTTTCTTCCAATGATGATGTGTTTACAACTAAACACACTCCGTAAGATAGCTATTTTGTTGAATTTGCTCCTACTATGATTGCTAAGAATGACTATGTTCATGTGGGGAGTATTAATTCTTTTATGCATATGGCTCATGATAAGAATGTTTTATGTGATAGTTACATTGTTAATTCTATTCATGATGCTACTGAAAGTTATTATGAGAGAGGGAAACATGGTTTTATGGATCTCAACAATATTAAGTTTCCCCTCTTTATGTTGAAATTCTTAAAGTTGCACTTGTTTTGCCTTCCCTTGTTTGTTGCTTTGTGCTTTCATGACTTGTTTCTTTACAAGACTCTTTTTCATAGGAAGTGGTTTAGATTTAAAATTGTTTCATATTTGTTTTTTTATGCTCTTTCTTGCTTCAAGTTCTTTCCGGTACTTATGTGAGCATCTTCTCAAATTACTACGCCTAGCTGAAAGGCGTTAAAGAAAAGCACTCTTGGGAGATAGCACAATGTTTTATTTTTAGTACTTTTTCTTTTCGTTGAGTCTTGGAAGTTATTACTACTGTAATGACCTCTCCTTAACATTTTTATTTCGCTTTTGTGCCAAGAAGAACCTCTAATTGGAGGAAGGTAAGATTTGGGGAAGTTGCTGTCCTAAAACAGATTTCTATGCTGTATAGTAAAAACTCATGAAAATTCTCAGAACATCTTTTTGATCTGCGATTTCTTGTGCACATGTCCCAGGTAATTGCAAAACTTTCATTAGTTTTGCACTTTTCAATTTGAGCAACAGAAGATTTTCAAAAAAATCAATCTTTACCAGCTGTTTTGTTTTGACAGATTTCCCACTATTTGTGTTTGCCTCTTGATCGCTTTCTTTTTGAGTTCTTTTGATCATGGAACTTTTGACAAAGTTGCTACAGTAGCTTATGTTTTAATGGGTGTTATACTTGAGTTGAAACTAAACCAAAAGAGTAGATTTACTATCGTGCTTACACTAATGTTGCTAATAGAATTGTGTGAAGTTTTGTATGAAGGAAGTTTTCAAGTGTAGGGAAAGGAGAATGATGAGATGAGATGAAGTAGGGACAAAATCTCAAGCTTGGGGATGCCCATATCACCCCAAGAAATACCCAAGAGGTACAAGCGTCAAAGCTTGGGGATGCCCCGAGGCACCCCTTCTTCATCGGCAAAAATCGGGTCACCTTTCAAGACACTATATTTTTATTGCTTCATATTCTATGCATTTTTTTGGAGCGTCTTTACTTTCACTTTAAGTTTTCTTTTATTTTGTTTGTTGCAATAAATGGTTGGACCCCAACATATTTCTTTTGGAGAAGATGCACTCCGTTTTTCATTGCCAAGAACACTCTAGTTTTCACTCTTTTCGTTCAACGAGTGTTCTCTTTTTCTAGTACTGCGTTTAGCTTTCGTTTTTTGCCTTGATTTTTGTTCAGATCTTGTTATTTCTTTGTATCAAGGTGTGTTTAGACATCTGGTCTATGTTGGTCTTCATCTTTAAGAGTTGTTACAAAAAGGTTGACTGGTGTTGGAAAAGAGAAAAAAAATGTTTAGACTGTGGCTTAGACTTTTGCATGTCATGTTTGATGTTATTTTGATAGTATGCTTAGTAGTTTTTGCTATAGCATAACTTGTCTCAAATGACTAAGATTTCTTAATATGCCTTTGAAAGAATCATGCGTTGTTTTTATTATATGGGAGCATATTATTGTGGTTTTCTCTTCGATGCTTTATTTGGGTTGACTTGGCGCATGCTTACATCATGTTTGACTTTAACAAGTCGCCTCAAGACTCTATGATCATTTGGTTTTTGACTTGTGATACCACTTTATGCTTTGGTTAATAATGTTTTATCGCTATGCATGATTATGGCCGTTATTGCTCTCTTAGTTGGTTTTTTTTTAAATGAAATGCGGTAGGGGAAGCCCCTACAGTGATTTTTTTTTTTGAAAATAAGAACCCAAATTCGCGTGTGTGGAGACTTGAACCTGGGTGGCTGGGTTGTACATCCACTTCCCTAACCAAGTGAGCTAGGCTCACTTCTTGCTCTCTTAGTTGGTCGCTCCCAGTCTTTTGCTAGCCTTCATTTGTACTGAGAGGGAATCCTTCTCGTGCATCCAACTCCCAAAAACTAAAAGTTTTCCAATGTGTCCACCATATCTACCTATTAGCAATTTGCTATTCCAAGTACATTCATCTTTCTTTTATTTATCTTCCAAATTAAACTTTTTGTTATGTGAAAATTAGTTAGTAAAGCTCTCACGAACCTGATGGCACATTTAATTTCTTGCACTTAATAAACTTGACCATTGTGGCTCTCTTATGTTGACGTTATGCTTGCAAGTTGTAAGTTGGCAGTTAGCTCAGCCATGCCGTCATGGGGCACACTTTCAACATTGCACTTACTCTTATTTAGTTGATATCATAATTTTTTGTTTATAGATACCTAGCGATGTGAAATAAGTTGGAAACTTGTGAGCTCATGGAGTTTGTATATGTGTTAGAGAAACGCCTGGGCCGCTAATCTAAGCCATGCATCATTCATGGTGGAAATTTACAGCATGCCCATAGTGGACATTCGACGACGCATCTCAAAATAAAAAGCTATACCCAATGGTAAATAAAAGAGATGTCGAGGTGTCAATTGTCTGGTTGTCTTGTCATTTTGATGTGGGCTTGTTTCCATGTCATCGGGCAAGAGGTACCCTGCTGGCGTTCTCAATGATACATGTATGCTTACAATGACAAGAACTTGCTTGGGACCTAAGTCGAGTAGCATGAGGTTTGGGTATTCGTATTCATGGGACATAAGATTTTCAACTTATGGTTTTACAAGCATATGCTTCATATTTGTACTCGCATTAACCTTAACCATTCAAGATGCCTATGATGGGGGCAATGAGAGATCAAAGCTAGTAAGTACCATAATTTTTGGAAGGTTTATAAAATCTTGCAATCACTACTTCCCTCTTCGAAGGGCCTTTCTTTTACTTTTATGTTGAGTCTTCACCTTCTACCTTTATGCACCGTCTAAGAGAGCATGGTTGCCATTCTGAGTATAATGTGCATAGTCCCAAAATTTATTATTGATTGATTCATGATTATGGTTTCGCTTGTTCTGAAATTATTTATATCTAGTCACCCTCTTAAACTTGAAGGTGTCCTATGCATTTATGTTTTGCTACTCCATGAGGGACAAGCTGAATAACACTTTGCTATGTTTTTCTATATGGTTGAAACACACACTTGACTTTCAATGCATTATTACTCATGATCTTTTGTTTGTGTTACTTTTCATGTTATAACATGGTTGCTAAGTTTTATTGTCAAGATTATGTCTTTTATGCCCATGTTTAGAGTACTTTGATCTCAGCACTCAATGCTTTACATCATTTGATCAAGATTGTGATGGTGCATGTCACCTCAAAAAATTATTGTTTTGTTATCACTTACCTACTCGAGGACGAGTAGGAGGTAAGCTTGGGGATGCTTGATACATCTCAAACGTATCTATAATTTTTGATGCTCCATGCTTGTTTATGCACCATTTGCATTGCATTTTGTTACACTTCGTGGCGTTTTTATGCATTTTCTAGAACTAACCTATTGACGAGATGCCACAGTGCCAGTTCCCTGTTTTCTGCTGTTTTTGTGTTTTAGAAAAGTTACACAGGAAATATTCTCAGAATTGGACGAAACGAAGCCCGAACATCCTATTTTTCCCGACACAAGACGAAGTCCAAAGGAGAGCCGGAGGGGGGCCAGGGACCAGCCACACCCTAGGGTGGTGCGCCCCCCTTGGCCGCGCCGGGGTGTGGTGTGGGCCCCCTGGTCCACCTCTGACATCGCCCCTTCACCTATAAGAAGCCTCTGACACAAAAACCCTAAATCGATCGGCGTTTCTCCTAGTAAAGTTCTGCAGCGCCGCCGCCGTCGAAGACCAATTTCGGGGGACAGAAGTCTCTTTTCCGGCACCCTGCCAGGACGGGGAAGTGCCCCCGGAGCCGTCTCCATCGACTCCACCGCCGTCTCCATCGACTTCACTGCCATCTCCATCGACGTTGTTGTCTCCCATGATGAGGAGGGAGTAGTTCTTTCCCGGGGCTGAGGGCTCTACCGGTAGCTATGTGGCTCACCTCTCTCTCCCATGATATGATCTAGATGTGATGATGAGCTTTGTATCTAGTTGAATTGGTAGATGTTGTTCTTCATATACTACGCTACTCCATTGCTTTATTATTGTAATCTCCGGAGACACCTTGTACCATGATGTGAAGGTGATAGTGTGCGCATTATGTGTGTCTCTTTGGCTAGTATCTCTATGAATTGTTGGTGTTCGTTGGAATCATCTAGGGCGCTCAAGGTGATAGTGTGGGGCAATCTAGTTTGGGGAAATGCGAACTTTGAGGAGTGCTTTGTAGCCCTACACATTATTAGTGTTCATTATCCATTGGAGAATAGTTTAGAATAGCACAGTGAAGATAGATATTTATGTGTTCAATTATGTTATCTTTGTTGAGGGTGTCCACTCGTGAAAGTATGATCCCTAGGCCTTGTTTCTAAGCATTGAAACACCGTTTACATTCAGTTCTGTTACATGTTTGCTTGCAGCGATATTTATTTCAGATTGCATTTACTACTTATAATCATCCATATTACTTGTATTTCACTATCTCTTCGCCGAACTAGTGCACCTATACATCTGACAAGTGTATTGGGTGTGTTGGGGACACAAGAGACTTCTTGTATCGTAATTGCAGGGTTGCTTGAGAGGGATACCTTTGACCTCTTCCTCCCCGAGTTCGATAAACCTTGGGTGATCCACTTAAGGAAAACTTACCGCTGTTCTACAAACCTCTGCACTTGGAGGCCCAACACTGTCTACAAGAACAGAAGCGTGTGTAGACATCACAGGGCTCTATGAATCAGTTTGGGCATAGCGTGCAGGGTAATAATTTCCAAGGTGGGAATGGTTTCCAGGGGCAGTTCAACGTTGGAGCTACTGCCAGCAACTTTGCGGCGCGACGAGTGAACCCTGGGGCTGGTGGGTTTCGATACTTCAAGAAACAAAATAATTTTATCGGCAGATGTTTCAATAACGGGCAGGGGAGCTTGGGCAGTATCAACCGCGGGAAGGATGGTGCTTCAGTTGTAGGAAACAAGAATTCGGTGTCAAAGAAGAATGGAGGAGCAGAAATTCATTTTTAGTACCCCAATGCTAAGATTCAAGGGGGTTCGGGGCTAGCCTAGAACATAGCTCCTATTACTAATCAAAGTCTGCAAGGTGTCAGTATGAATCAAGGTCAGAGCTTGATTCAGCAGGCTCCGGACTTCATCCCAATTGAGGGGAATTCAGAGGTACATGCAGAAAGATCAGTGGTACCAACATCTAATAAAAAAGCAAAGAAGGAAAACTGCTATCGGTGTGCAAAACCTGGGCATTTCTTTTTGAATGCACGGCAGTGTTGTGTGATTACTGTGAACTTGCTGATCACAAATCCGATCAATGCCCTTTGCTTAATGCTCCAAAACCTCAGCTAATAGTTCATGGATATGCAGACGAGAATCTTATTTTTTTCGAATGCCTGGTAACAAAATCTTACAAACCTAAGATGGAAAGCACAAGGATTGGAATATTGTCGGTTATAGGAGGTGACTTGACTATTCCACAAATAGCTACTCAACTTCGAAGGCTTGTCCCTTCTGAGGATTTCCATTGGGAAATTAATTAGGTTAAGCAGAATGTGTTCAAAGTCACCTTTTCGACAAAGATGGAGCTTGAGAGGATGCAGATCTTTGGTACTTTTCTTGTACCGAATAGTTCTATTCAAATGAAGGTTGATCATTCTATTCCCGCAATAAAGCCTGTCACTAGCCTGCCAGAGGTTTGGGTATATGTTACAGGGATTCCTCCAAAGCGTAAGGGGATTTCTTGGCCTTGTGGAGTTTGGGTACTCTATTTGGGAAGACTCTAAAAATCGACATGCCGTTTACTCGTGAGCATGGTGTCCTTCAGATATTAATTGGGTGTCTTGACAAAACTCATATCCCGGATAAGTTGAATGTGTTTGTGGGAGATGGCTTCTACGAACTGACCTTTGAGATTGAGGAAGATGTAGAGGAGGATCCAATGCTCTAGGACAAACCAAGGGATGGAAACAATGATATGGATGATCATCAAGGTAATAAACATGCTGACAAAAAAGTTGATGCAAAGGGAAATGGCAATGATCAAAGTAATTCTAATAATAGTGAGTCCTAGTCTATTAATGAAAAGAACCTTGGCTCTGATCCAACTCCTAGTGCTTCTGGATCGGATGGTCATGGTAAAAAGGTTAGAGTTGTTTTCTCTCCGAAGCTTCAGCGAGTGACCGATCTAGCCAAAAAGGTATTTCTTGGAATTGGCGTCTCGTAGTGCTGAGATATGCTCGCAATTTCAAGAGGAGGGAGATCACTCGGTGGCTGCTAATGACGTGACATTGAAGGTGCCTGCTGGGTATAGGCTGTGGCGGAAGTGGATGCTGCGGCAGCAACGGCCGTCTCGCGTTGTTCTGTCGGGGCCGAGAAAATGGAGTGTTTCTTTGCCGCGACAGACATGCCTGTGGGTTCTGATGCTGTGGTACAGGACGGAGGTCCTGTCATGGATCAGCTAGTGGGTGCTGCTGGTTTGGAAGGGTTCGAGGTCGAGGATATGCCCTCTACTCCTACCGGGGCACATCATTCTCCCGCATTAGAAGTACAAGGCTGCAGTTCGCCTTTGGCTAATGGTGCTGAAGGACCCATGTTGATGGAAGCGGGTACTCAGAGGAGTGGTGCTAGTCTGGCTGGGTCTGATCGCTCCATGAAAATGCGCTCTAGGGAGGACATTGTGGCTTTCGGCGGAATCCAAGATCCAACGGTGATGGCACCAAGATCAAGTGACCAAGTGCGGGCACAACCAAATGTTGATGCGACGCAGCTGGAGAGGGCGGTTTTATTGGCTAATAAGAATAATGCTCTGGACATGTCAGGTACAAAATCAAAGTCTAAGTCTATGTTATCTATTTTATCTCTTTCCGATGATGAGATAATTTCTAGAGCTAGTAAATTGGGAGTTTCACTTGGTTCTTCTGATACTAATCAGAAAAAAATCAGCTAATGTTATTAAAAAATTAGAGAGTGATCGTTGGGTCATTTTGCTAACAATAATCTGAACCAGAATACAGAGAGAGATAAAACTAGCACGGTCATGACTAGAGCATCATTGTTGTGTGAGGACTTAGTGGATGAAATGGAGGAGCCTGCATGGGAAAGTTTGGATCGATCGCTCATTGGTCTTGGGACAAAACGAGTGACTAGAAAACATAAAGAAAAGGAGATTAAGGTTACGGTTAGGAGGAGTACTAGAATTTTTTTTTTGAATAAACATAAACAATAAATGGATACATTTGGAATAGTGATGGTTTTGGTGACCAGGCTAAACACCGCACAATCATTGATGCAACTAGGGAGCATCAACTTGATTTTGTGGTGATTTCTGAAACAGGTCGGGCAAATTTTTCATCACCTTTTCTCAGTCATCTTGCAGGGGGCAGGGATTTCATCTAGTACTGTTTGCCACCGAGAGGTCGATCTTGTGGTCTTTTAGCAGGTTTTAATTGCTCAACAATTTCTGTGAACAATGTGGTATGTGGGGACTAATGCGCTAAGTTTCATGTGAAATATAAAAATGATGGGTTTGAATGGGCGCTGGTGGCGGTTTATGGGGCTGCCCAAGAGGCAAATAAACCCGAGTTTCTAGCAGAATTGGTTAGGATTTGCGAGTCTGACACATTACCTATGACGGTAGGTGGTGACTTTAACATTATTAGAAGACAAGAGGAGAAAAATAATGAGAACTTCAATCCAAGATGGCCATTTATCTTTAATGCTATAATTGAGAGTTTGGATTTGAGAGAGATTGCTCTCTCGGGAAGACAATTTACTTGGGCGAGTCGTAGGACTGTCCCAACTTTTGAAAAATTAGATCGAGTCCTGGTTAGTGTCGAATGGGAGGAAAAGTTTCCACTCGTCACGGTTCAAGCTTTAACGAGAACGGGTTCTGATCACACACCCCTGTTAGTAGAAACCGGTTCACCTGCTCATGTGGGAAGAAATAGACTCTTTTCATTCGAGCTTTCCTAGCTTAAACAAGAAGGTTTTTTTGAATTGGTAAAAGATTTATGGATGTCTGTTACTTTGGGGGATACTCCTGTCGAGAGATGGCAAAATAAAATTCATTATGTGAGGCAATATTTGAGAGGATGGGCTAGGGATCAAAGCGGGAAATACAAAAAGGAAAAAGAGCGTTTACTTCAAATAATTGACGATCTTGATATTAAAGCAGAGAATGTTCCATTCTCTAGTTCTGAAAGGGAGGCAAAAAAGGGATGCCGATATGAGGTTGGCAACCTTGAGACGTGAAGAAGAGGCTAAATGGGTGCAAAGAGCCAAAGTAAAATACATTCAGCAAGGGGGTAATAATACCAAATATTTCCATTTGATAGCAAATGGTAAACATTGCAAAAAAAGATATTCCAGTTAGAACAAGATGAAGGAACGATAGTTGGGGAGGCCAACTTGAAATTTTTCATCTCTGAATATTATAAAAAATTGTTTGGGAAGCCCGAAGAAAAAAAAATCTCGATGGTTGAGGACAATAATGATGACATACCTCAACTTTCTATAGAGGAAAGTAATATTTTGATCGCGGACTTTACTATTGAGGAAATAAAAGATGCGGTTATGCAAATGGAGAAAAATAAAGCCTCGGGTCCAGATGGATTTCCGATGAAGTTTTACGAAAAATTCTGGGAGATAATCAAGTCAGACTTAATGGCAATGTTTAGACAACTTCAAACAGGGGATTTGCCCTTGTTTAGACTAAACTTTGGGGTTATTACTCTGCTGCCAAAAAAGGAAGATGCGTGCCGAATTGAGCAGTACAGACCAATATGTCTTCTGAATGTTAGTTTCAAGATCTTTACTAAAGTGGGTACAAATAGAGTCACAAGTATTGCACATAAAGTTATAAAAGCAACCCAATCCGCTTTTATTCCAAGGAGGAATATTTTGGAGGGTGTGGTTGTGTTACACGAGACAATTCATGAACTTCACAAGAAAGAGTTAGACGAAGTAATTTTAAAATTGATTTCGAAAAGGCGTATGACAAAGTGAAATGGTCCTTTCTGCAACAAGCGCTGCGCATACAAGGATTTCCACCTCTGTGGTGTGAATGGGTTGCTCGTTTTGTGCAGGGGGGAGTGTAGGTATTTGTGTTAATGATGATATAGGTCATTATTTTCAAACATTGAAGGGCTTACATCAGGGTGACCGCCTTTCACCGATGCTTTTTAATATTGTTGCGAATATGTATCCTGATTGCAAGGGCAAAAGAGGACGGTCAGGTAGGTGGATTAATACCACACCTTGTAGAGGGTGGGGTTTCTATTCTCCAATACGCGGATGATACAATATTATGCATGGAACATGATTTGGCAAAAGCAGTGAATATGGAACTTATTTTGTGTATTTTTGAGCAACTTTCTGGCCTAAAAATAAACTTTCACAAGAGTGAGCTTTTTTGTTTCAGAAATGCCATAGATGACGAAAATGAGTATAAGAATTTATTTGGTTGTGAGATTGGATCACTATAATTTAAATACTTGGGAATACCTATCCATTATAGAAGACTGCTAAACAGTGAGTGGAGACTGGTTGAGGATCGGTTTGAAAAAAGTTAGCGTGCTGGCTAGGTAAACTGCTCTCATATGGAGATAGACTTGTACTCATAAACTCTGTTTTAACGAGCCTACCCATGTTCATCTTATCCTTTTTTGAATTACCTAAAGGGGTTAAGAAAAGTTTAGATTACTATAGATCTCGATTTTTTTTGGCAAAGTGATGAAAGAAAGAAAAAATATCGATAAACTAGATGGAATATAATATGCCGACCTAAGGATCAGGGTGGGTTGGGCATCGAAGTGCTTGATATTAAAAACAAATGCTTGCTTACTAAGTGTCTTTTTAAGATTCTAAATGAGGAGTGTATGTGGCAGGAGTTATTGAAGAACAAGTATCTGCAAAACAATACTCTCTCTCAAGTTCAAGTGAAACCTACTGATTCTCCTTTTTGGAAAGGAATTATGCGGGGCAGAGATGAATTTTTTCAGCGGGGTTCATTCATCATTGGTGATGGAATGAACACCCGGTTTTGGGAGGATGCGTGGTGATGGCGTGTAGATGTCCGCCGAGTTGGGAACCCCAAGAGGAAGGTATGATGAGCACAACAGCAAGTCTTCCCTCAGTATGAAGCCAAGGTTTATCAAACCAGTAGGAGAAAGAACCAACTTTCGAAGGTTGATGCTCGCTAGCTTCGCGACAGCTCCATACAATTTACATATGGCGCCTCGTCTGGGGCGTAGCTTTGCACCAGCAACAACGTGGAACCTGCACACAACACAACCAAGTACTTTGCCCCAACTTACAGTGAGATTGTCAATCTCACCGGTTTGCTGTAAATAAAGGATTAAGCGTATCAAGTGGTAAAAGATAGTAGTTTGCGACAATGTAAATAAAGCGAATAAATGGTAAACGGTAATAACAATGTAAGAGAATGGACCGGGGTCCACAGTTCACTAGTGGTGTCTCTCCATAAGATAAATAACATGCTGGGTAAACAAATTACAGTTGGGCAATTGATAGAATAAAGCAAGCATACAAATGTCATGAGAATCACTATGAGATTCACTTGGGCATTACAACATAATACATAGACCATAATCCAACTGCATCTATGACTAATAATCTACCCGCCGGATATCGTCCGAGCAACCGTTGGGTATTAAGTTGCAAGCAACAGATTAGTTCCAAAGTTAAGACATTGCGATGGATTCTACAACAAAGGTTGAGTATATGGCTGCTTTAGAAGTAGCAAAGGAGGGCATTTGTGTCAAGAAGTTTGTTATCAAACTAGGTGTAGTTCCAAGCGGGCTATTACTATGAAGATCTATTGTGCGACAATAGTGACAACATAATTTTAGCTAAAAGGAACTAAGGTCTCACATAAGGACCAAATTTATACCCAACTATCTCATTTGAGAATGAGTGATGCGTAGAGACGCAAAGACATGCAAATACACACTAAACTGAAAGTGTCGGATCTGGAGATCAGATTAACCACATGCAACGCATATGGATAACACGTGAATGCCATAAGTGTTATATACGCAAGTATCAACTAGATTATTGACTCTAGTGCAAGTGGGAGACTGAAGGGAATATGCCCGAGAGGCAATAATAAAGTGGTTATTATCATATTCCATGTTTATGATAAATGTTTATTTCTCATGCTAGAATTATATTGATCGGAAACATTAATACTTGTGTGATTAATAAACCAAAAGGTTCCTAGTAAAGCATCTCTTTTATACGATCAAGGTTTCCAGATCATGAACATTGGATGTTGTTAATAATAGGGTCATATCATTAGAAGAATGATGTGAAGAACACTCACACCCATAGTAAGAATAGCAATACGATCAAGTCATCAAGTTTCATTGCTATATCAAACTCATAAGAAGTAGTTCTAATCCTTAGACCATGAGATTATGTTAATCACTGATACCGGAAGGGTACTTTGATGATATAAAATGTCACACCGTAACAGGGTAATTATAAAGGTTGATTTGGGTACTCTGAAAGTATTAGTTGAGGCTCATGGATCAAGAGTGGGATTTGTCCATCCGGATGACGGAAAGATATTCTCTGGGCCCTCTCGGTGATATTGCATTGACATCGCTTGCAAGCATGTGACTAGGTCACGGGAATGCCTTATCACGGAACGAGTAAAGGAGACTTGTCGGGAACGAGATCGAACTAGGTACGGTTGATACCAAATGATCGGATCTCGGACAAGTAATAATATCGCGAGACAAAAGGAATTAACTATGTTCGTTATTGGTTCACATGATCACTAGTTCATCATCGAGTAAGTGGGAGTCGTCATGGATTTCCAGATCCCGCTAATGATTATTGATCGGAGAGGAGTCTCGATCATGTCCATGTTATTCACGAACCGTAGGGTGACACACTTAAGGTTTGTTGTCGTTTTTCAGTGGATACGATACTCCGATTGAATTATAGGACAACATGAGGGTTATTTCAGAAAAGCACCGAAACTGTTTCGGCATATTGAAATAACTCAAGGGGGTATTTGTTAATGTTTGTTAATTGATTGAATTAACAAATATTAAAGAAATAAAAATGTTTTATTAAATAAATTAGAGCATGAGTGTCATGCAAAATTAAACTGGGGGTTACCTCATGTTGATGAGGGGGTTACCACCATGAAGAGGGGGTTACCACCATGAAGAGGAGGAGAGAAATTCCTCCTTGGGCTGGCGCACACACCTAGGGGCTGCCCTCTTCTCTCCTACAAAAGGAGCCCCTCTTCTCCCTCTACACACACTCTTGATCACCTCCCTTCCTCACAAAGTTGCTGCACCACCATCGACATTTCTTAGCGAAGCTCTGCCGAATTTTTAGTTCGAATTCATACACTATTTTGAAGTGTTGTTGGAGTGTCCATCGGATCCCTTCTTCCGCTGCCCCACTGGACCGAGGGCATGGAGGAGACGATGACAAGCTGTACGTGTGACCGAGTACAGAGGCGCCGCCGGTTGTGGTGCCTTGTACACGATCTTCAGATCGTCAAGTGAATTACTACGTTGACTACGTCAAGTGAATTACTACGTTGACTACGTCAAGTGAATTACTACGTTGACTACTCACACATCACTCCGGAGGCAGGCATGGTGATGAAGAAGGCCTCCGGCGGTGATTCCCCTCTCTGGCAGGGTGCCGGGAAGAGCTTCTGGACCCTCCCGATCTCGCGTCGATGACGGCGGCGGCTTACAATATGTTTCGTGAAAAATTGATCGGGTGCCTTAGGATTTTCCCGTCGAGGGGAATATATAGACGGAAGGGCGGCATTAGGAGGTGGGATAGGTGGCCCCACCACCTAGTGGCGCGGCCAGGGGCTGGCTCGCACCACCCCATAGTGTGGACGGCCCCTGGTCCTCCTCCGTCTCAGCTTTGGACTCCGTCTCGCTTCGGGAAAAATAGAAACTTCAGCTTTTGTTTCGTCCAATTCCGAGAATATTTCCTGTGTAGCTTTTCTGAAACACAAAAACAGCAGAAAACAGGGAACTGGCACTGTGGCATCTCGTTAATAGGTTAGTTCCGGAAAATGCATAAAAATGCCACGAAGTGTAACAAAACACAAAGCAAATGGTGCATAAACAAGTATGGAGCATCAAAAATTATAGATACGTTTGAGACGTATCAAGAATCCCCAAGCTTAACTCCTGCTCGTCCTCGAGTAGGTAAGTGATAACAAAACAATAATTTTTGAGGTGACATGCGCAAACACAATCTTGATCAAACGATGTAAAGCATTGAGTGCTAAGATCAAAGTACTCTAAACATAGGCATAAAAGACATAATCTTGACAATAAAACTTAGCAACCATGTTATAACATGAAAAGTAACACAAACAAAAGATCATGAGTAATGATGCATTGAAAGTCAAGTGTGTGTTTGAACCATATAGAAAAACATAACAAAGTGGTTTTCAGCTTGTCCATCATGGAATAGCAAAACATAAATGCATAGGACACCTTCAAGTTTAAGAGGGCGACTAGATACAAATAATTTAAGAACAAGCAAAACCATAATCATGAATCAATCAATAATAAATTTTGGGACTATGCACATTAAACTCAGAATGACAACTATGCTCTCTTAGACGGTGCATAAAGGTAGAAGGTGGAGACTCAACATAAAAGTAAAAGAAAGGCCCTTCGCAGAGGGAAGCAGTGATTAAACATGTGCTAGAGTTTTTCACTTGTAAAATAGAGAGTTAAAAATTTGTTTTGAGAGGTGGTTGTTCTTGTTAATGACTGACAATGGGGTTCTTACTATCTTCCATACTAAACAAGTTTTTGAGAGAGAGATTGGCACTTTTGTGCTCTTTTATAAAGCTTGGCACTCCTCCCCACTTTTCCTTTCAGAAACCATGGCTAACCGATTTCATCGGGTGCCCACCAACTTTCACATACCATGGAGGAGTGCCCTTTTTTTTTCTTTTTTTCTTTTTTGGAATAAAACAATATGGAAGATAGCAAATCTTACCACTACGTCCCCATGAGCTAAAAATAGTGTCACAAAATGAGAAGTATTTTGAAGGTTTTTTTTTGAAAGGTAGCACATGAAAATTTACTTGGAATGGCTTGCAAATACCATGCATAGGAATTTATAGTGGACTCTTTGGAATAAACTTGGTTTTTGGTAGTTGGATGCACTGTGGGGACCCCGGATTACCCATCCGGAATACCCGATATGCATACAATTCATGATCCCATGATCAGTGTGTCGTGAATCCACATATCCGAGTTGATAACAGAATTACATCATCCTTTACAATATCGAACAATATACTTACAATTGGTCACATGACCAAGCATGATATTGCCACGCAGGGCAAGTCTATAACTAAGCAGCGGATACCAAGCAGCGTTGATGACCCAAGTCATGCCTACTACCCTACAGGCAACTGACTGGGAGATGTTCCTAGTTCGCACCGGCGTCGTAGTAACCACCGTCACCTTCCTTGTAGTCTTCTTCATAGTCTGACCAAGTTAATAGCCAGGGACAAAGCCGTGAGTACATTTTGAATTGTACTCGCAAACCATCTAAGAGAGAAGTATTTATATGCTATTTGGCTGTAGCAAGGGTTGGCTTGGCTTGAGGTAGTTCTAAACTAGTGAACTTCTCGTGTCGATATAGCATGTCATAAGACATCTCTATATCAAGGTTTCTCTTGTCGATATAGCATGTCATACGACATCTCTATATCCTTATTAAAGAAGATTTGTAGTAAGATTCTCGTGTCGATATAGCATGTCATACGACATCTCTATATCCTTATTAAAGAAGATTCTTTCAAGAGAAGTCTTTGCAAAAGCTCTAGGAAAGGGGGAAACTCCTTTTCAAGAGAAAAGCCGGCGGTCAATCAAACATGACCACCATCCTTATTAATTCCGGTCAATCACACATGACCACTTCCATTCCTTCGGCAGTACCCTGCAAGTACTTCGAACCATAACCGTGCCACGGCAGTACCCTCCGAGTACCCCGTCCGGCACCCTTCTCCATTTTCTCGAAAACATTTTTGTAAAACCAAAACTCGACACAGGTTAAGTATGGCCATCCCAACCGTCCATGACCGAGGACGCGGCTATTCGAATAGATTACACTCTGCAGAGGTTGTACACTTTACCCACACCATTCGATAAATCCGCCGGGATACCACCACGGACCGTCATACACAAGTATGCGGGGTTCGGATAATCGATCGAAGCCCTCCATCTATCTACCTTAGTACGGGTGCCTACGCTGTGGAGTTCACCTCCCCGGCACGTCCCGGCAGTACCTCCTCCAGAGCGTAACTCCGGCGCCACGGCGGGAGAACCCAAGTGTCTTCCGGTGGCTCGGGATATGCTGTGATATGTGTTGACCTTTGTTTAGCGTCAACCCGGATTCCGGGATCCTGTAGACCCTTATATAGTGGTGAGGCTCCCCGCACTAAAGCAAATAAACTTCAAACTAAGCCCGTCCCATACCGGGTAATGTGGTTGCACGGGAGTAATTGGTTTGGCGAACACTTATACACAATGCCACTCTTCAGAAATCCACCAACTTCTACACCTCCCAAGTCTAGCTCCATGTTTATAAAATCATTTGTAAACATCTCAATGGAGTAGCAACTACTCCAAGGTGTTCGAAAACATTTTCAAAAATCTTTCCAGAGAGAGTATTCCCAATCCTAGAGTTTTTGGCTCCACTACAAGTTTTCCCAAAGACTTCGATGCTAATCATCAAGTCTCTACTTTCCGGGGTATTGAGTAGGTGTCAAAGGTGTCATCTTTAAAGATGATATCAAGTCGACTTGTGGAGCTAAGTCGCCAACTATTGCTATATAAGGGGAATAGCAATATAAGAAAACAATGCGTAGCAATGAAAGCAAGAGCAGAACAATGCATAGTGACTTATTAGGATTCAGATATGCAACAAGTAGATGGCTTGCCTTGAGTGGCTTGTCCCTGATCTCCTTCTTCTCGATATTCAAAGACCTCTCCCTTCTCCGCACACTCAGCGTTTGAATCTATCGCCGGAAAAATAAAAGCACACAATCAATATACATGCATACACAAGTCACAACAATTCATGCACTCAATACTACACAAGCAAGGAGTATCGGAAACAAACAAGTTTAGAAATCAAAACAAGATTTTATAGGTTCCTAATTAACAATTAATCTTATTAGAAACTAGAGTTTCTTATTTGAAGCAACACAACATCATAACACCCCAATTAAGCATGCAGGCAATCAAATGGATCAAACATCACATCCAGCATACTTGCAGGTTGACAACAATCTTAAGAACCTAACAAAGTTGGATTTACTGAAAAACAATTTAGGGTTGAATTCCTATGAATTAAACAATAGGGAAATAACACTAGAGCACCAAAATAATCCTCAGATATTCTCTGAGTTTCAGAAAAATATGAGGCAAAGTGCTTTGGAAAGCTCTTCCAAAGAATAATCCAACAAAGTTGGATTCAACACAAAATTCCCTTTCTACTGCAAGTGGTGATTTTCCTAAGATTAATTACACACAATGCCATTTCAATTACTACTGCAAGAATAATAGTCCTAAAATAGCAAAACCAGTGAGTCAAGCAAGATAACACAATAAGCTACCATTGGAAGTTGGAATCACCCAAAAATAATATTCCTACTGAGCACAATAAATAAAACAATGTGAAACCCAAGCATCGCTAAGATAATTACTACAGGAAATATAATACTTCTAAAATAGTAAATCTAGTTCCTATAGCTTCACATTAAAACAATGCACCTCTGAAAATTGGAATCAAACATTTTCAGCACACACAACTCCAGATTTGGATTTATGAAGATAAAGCCCTAGATATACAACAAATAAATCACAGATATTTTCTAATGCCCTAAAAATCATGTATGTAGTACTAGGAGTTAGGCAATACTGTAAGGTCCACATGAAAATTTGAATCATCCAATTTGGGCTCATAATTAATTTTCTATGAAATTTGCAAGTTGTAGATAAAAAAAGGTAACAGGATTCCTAAAAAAAACAGCACCGGGCCGGATCTGAGCAGACCCAGGCCGCACCGCACTGGGCCAGCCCAGATCGGCCGTGGGAGCACAGGAGCGTCGCCAGGGAGCACCAACAGGCGGGACCCAGCCGTCAGAGGCGCGGCCGCCCGAAGGGGTACGCAGCGACACCAACCGTTCGATCTAGATGAGATCGACGGCCGGGAGTCATCATCTTCCTCTAGCGGCACGGGACAGAGGGCGAAACCCTAGGTTTGTAGGGGCGGCGCCGGAGCTCACCTAGGGAGCTCCTCCGGTGACGGCGAGGCCACCAGGAGAAGCGGCGGACGACGGCGACCTCGGCGAGGTGCGGCAGTGGCGGTTTCTCTTCCGGGACGTGGATCTGCACGACGGGGTCGACGAGCTTGCTCCGGATCTCATCGGGATCCTTGCTCTGGTGCTCCTGAATCCAGCGTAAGGGTAGGGTTAGGTCAGGAATATTGAGGGGAGTAAATTTATGCAGAAAGAGAGGGAGGAGAGGGTTCATATCAGTGGCATTCATCTCCTCTTCCTTGCATAGCCAAAAACTAGGGTTTCTTCTTTATCCTATGTTATAGATCATGGGATGGTTCTGGGTGTCTGGGGAGGGTAAGGTGGTAGTGTGGGAGTGAAATGAGACTGCAGTGGGAGGCTGTGGTCGCCTGTGGTCTTATAAAACAGGGAGGGGTGTGCAATGTCGGTTTGGGCAATGTGGGGCCAATGGAGGGGCTCTGGTTGGGGGAGAGAGGCGGTGGAGAGTGTGAGTGGGGTCCAGGAGGTGGCTTGCTTGAGCAGGGGACTGGGGTGGGGCTGCAGCACTATTTTTAATTGATGGGCAAAGTTTTTGTTGACATTTCTCCTCTCCTTCTCCCTCCAAACACTAGGAGACAAAAAGGAGGGTGCTGCTACAGTGCATGATGACCAGAGGGGTGTCAAAGTGCCGGAGAAGGCTGGGTGGTGGTTTGGTGAAGTTTCAAATAATTTTGAATTAGATAGGGATAGATATGGGGGTGATTTCATGCATGATGCAATTTTTTGGGTTGTTGGCTAGTCTCATATGCACCAAACAATGGCATGCATAGAGGGGTTAGATGGGTGTGGTTTGGTGAGATTAACCATATTGCCAATTTGGAAGAGTTTATTTGATGTTAGCAAGATCACCAAAATTGGAATGTGGAGGTTTGCACTATACCACTTGGGACAAGATTTTGAGATTTTGAAGATGAACCACTAGGGTTTTTGGGTCCATAGTGTCCTATAGGAATAGGGTAAATTGGTAGGAGATTATAAAATTACTGATGAGAAGAAAAAGGTGCATAAAATAATCATGGTTACCAGTCACATGCACTTTGTTGAATAAGAAAGATGAGATAAGGAGATAGTCATTTTGATGGAGGAAGAGTGATATTTTGCAAGAATAACATTTTCAAATGCTAGTAGAGAGGGAATGAATTTATGGAGGGATTTTAGGATGAGTGTTGACAAATTTCCAAGAAGATTAAAGAAAACTAGAAAGTGAAATCAGTTTTGACTAGGGTTCAAAACCTAGTCACATAAATAGGTGTCACACCTCAAAATGCACATGCAAGTGCATAGATAGTTAGAGTAGATCAAAAGGAAGAGGAATAGGTCAAGGGATGGTCCCTGAACAATTTATTTCAAAGTTTATAAGTGGTATCAAAAGTGCATCTGATAATAGTCAAATGGTCAGTGATTTGATTAGGGTCAGAAACAGGATTAGAACAAGTAGCAGATGACCTCAAATGACTAAGTGGTAATGGAAAGAACGGGAGAGTAGATGACAACGATGAGTTCTAGAAAGGTACATTGCCATGGATAGGATAGATGAGCTTAATATAAGCGTCAGAAAACTGAATCTGTTAACAGACACTAAGATAGTCTGCACACTAGCTATTTGATAAAATGACTGCAAGGAAAATATTTTGTGAAAACTGAGAGGAGCCTCCTAAGATGGGATGTAGATGATTCTAATAACACCATGGGTGCTTTCCTTGGGCTAGTTTGATTAGTTTTAAGATTCCTCAAAATGGAGCTCATAATGTCTCATGATAAGACTAAGACATTAGAGTTAGGGATTCAGGATTGAAAGGATAATAACAAGATGGGTTTTATTTGAAGGATAGCATGAAAACAACTTATATGTGGCAAAATATTAATGGGTGTATTTTGAACAGGCTAGGCCACAGGCCTATATGAGGATTATATCTACACACAAGTAATTTATCAATGTCAAACAAGGTCACACAAAGTCAACTCACCATTCAAGGTCAATCATTTGCAGCTAATCTAGCATCACCAGAAACAATGATTGAATCAAGTGCTCAATGATGATCATGCCATGGTCAAGTAGAAAAGAGTTTCAAATAAAGGAGTAAAGCTTTTTGTAGACTTTTCAGAAACTAGTGGAGACATAGCATCTCCTTTAAAAAGTTTTCTTAAAGGTGTTTGAAATCCTTTTATAAATATCAACAATTATAAGTTTGCAAAATAGTGGGACCACTCTACATTGTAGGTCCAGATAATTTTGCAAATACTTAGTTTTGATAAAAGCTTTGTCTCAAAGATAAATCTTGGTGCTTATTTCGGGAAAATGAAATAATTTGAATAAAGGAGAGGTTGCCAAGATAATGGTTTTGGAAAAGAAATAGCTAGAAGCATAAATAAAGGCATGATCTCAAGGGCACAAGGATTGATTTGGTTCACAATAGTGTTCAACTAGCAACTCAAACAGACATCATTAACATAACATCCAAAACAAACAAGCAAGAAATAGTGCTTCCAGAGGTTTGCTCAAAAAAAAGTTTTTTGTTGGCCCTCATTTTTGGCTCACTAAACACTACTTAAACATGGTTACAAAAAGTGGGGTGTTACATGCACAAGAAGTATTCCCTCTCGGTACAAAATGAAGGCTAGCAAAAGACTGGGAGCGACCAACTAAGAGAGCAATAACGGCCATAATCATGCATAGCGACAAAACATCATTAACCGAAGCATAAAGTGGTACCACAAGTCAAAAACCAAATGATTATAGAGGCTTATGGAAACTTGGTAAAGTCAAACATGTTGTAAGCATGCACCAACTCAGCCCAAATAAAGCATCAAAGGAGAAAACCATAATAATATGCTCCCATATAATTAAAACAACGCATGATTCTTTCAAAGGCACATTAAGCAATCTCAGTCATTTGAGACAAGTCATGCTACAGCAGAAACTACTAAGCATACTATCAAAATAACATCAAGCATGACATGCCAAAGTCTAAGCCACAGTCTAAACAAGCTCCCATTTGTACCACTATAGGCATGAAACTTTTTTCTCTTTTCCAACACCATTCAACCTTTTTATAACCACTCTTTGAGATGAAAACCAACATAGACCAGTGGTATAATACACCTTGATACAAAGATATAACAAGATCTAAACAAAAATCAAGGTGAAAAACGAAAGCTAAATGCAGTACTAGAAAAAGAGAACACTCGTTGAACGATAAGAGTGAAAACTAGAGTGTTCTTGGCAATGAAAAACGGAGTGTGTATTCTCCAAAAGAAAATTTTTGGGGTCCAAACATTTATTTCAGCAAACAAAACAAAAGAAAACTAAAAGCGAAAGTAAAGACGCTCCAAGAAAAACGCATAGTATACGAAGCAATAAAGGTGACCTGATTTTTGCCGATGAAGAAGGGGTGCCTCGGGGCATCCCCAAGCTTTGACGCTTGTACCTCTTGAATATTTCTTGGGGTGACATGGGCATCCCCAAGCTTGAGCTTTTGTCTATACTTCATCTCATCTCATCACTCTCCTTTCCCTACACTTGAAAACTTCCTTCATACAAAACTTCACACAATTCTATTAGCAACATTAGTGTAAGCATGGCAGTAAATCTACTCTTTTGGTTCAGTTTCAAACTCAAATATACCACCCATTAAAGCATAAGATACTGTAGCAACTTCCTCAAAAGTTTTGTGATAAAAAAAGCTCAAAAAGAAAGCGATCGAGAGACAAACACAGATAGTGGCAAAAATCTTTCAAAATAGAAGAACTGACAAAGATCAATTTTTCCGAGGACCTTCTGTTGCTCAAATCGAAAAGTGCAAAACTAATAAAAGTTTGGAAATAACCTGGGGCATGTGCACAAGAAATCGCAGATCAAAAAGATATTCTGAGAATTTTCACAAATTTTTACGGTGTAGTGCAGAAATCTATTTCACGACAGCAACTTCCCCAAATCTAACCTTCCTCAAATTAGAGGTTCTTCTTGGCACAAAAACGAAATAAAAATGATAAGGAGAGGTCATTACAGTAGTAATAACTTACAAGACTCAATAAAAAGAAAAAGTACTGAAAATAAAACATTGGGTTATCTCCCAAGAGTGCTTTTCTTTAACGCCTTTGAGCTAGGTGCAGAAAGTGGAAATCAAGTATTTTCAAATAAAGCATTAAGATCAATTGTAGAAGTCTTTTCAACAAGGAATTGTATTGTATCCAAATGAGTTTTTGAAGA
Organism: Dactylis glomerata; assembly: GCA_007115705.1. NCBI lineage: Eukaryota > Viridiplantae > Streptophyta > Magnoliopsida > Poales > Poaceae > Dactylis > Dactylis glomerata. The sequence goes on from QXEO01000340.1 coordinate 877,433, forward strand.
TCCCTTATGAACACTCTAGGGTTCACTACTTTCATCAAAAGGGTTTTTAGGAACAATCCAATCAAAATTCTTTTCCAAAGATTCATGCAATCCTACAAGTTTGCAAGGTATTGGTACTTTGATTTCTTCCTTGTTTGTACCAATAACATTTACACATGAGCCAAGCATATTAAAACGCTCAAAAACTTTCCTAGCTTCTATAACAGCATTTCTAAATTCTCTACGCAAAGTCTCCTAAATAAAATCTTTCTTTTCAGAGTCTTCTATATCATGAAACTTAAGAAACATTTATTGCATAAAAGAATTAAGGTTAACAAACCTGGCCTCCAACATGTGAACTAAATAAGCAGCAGCAACTTCATAACTAGGAGCAAGCTCAGCTAAAGATCTATCCTCAACATCTTTATGCATACTAACATGATTAATGAACTCCTCAATGTTACCTTTCCCAATTATAGAACCACTACCTATTGTAAGGTCCTCCAGGGCATACTTAGGGAACAACCTAATGAACTAAAAGTAACAAAATACCAACTATAAAGGAACTATTTTTTTTTGTATTTTTGATAAAAAGGTGCAAGCAAAAATAAAATAAAGCAAAACAATAACAAAGTAAAAGATTGGAAGCGAGAGACTCCCCTTGCAGAAATCCTCTTTCTCCCCAGCAACGGCGCCAGAAAAATTGCTGGCGCATGGTTGACGTGGGAGCTTCTTCTTTGGCCCCCGGAAACAGCGCTAGAAAAATTGCTTGATGGCGTGTAGATATCCGCCCAGTTGGGAACCCCAAGAGGAAGGTATGATGAGCATAGCAGCAAGTCTTCCCTCAGTATGAAACCGAGGTTTATCGAACCAGTAGGAGAAAGAACCAACTTCTGAAGGTTGATGCTCGCTAGCTTCACGACAGCTCCAGACAATTTATATATGGTGCCTCGTCTGGGGCGTAGCTTTGCACCAGCAGAAACATGGAACCTGCACACAACACAACCAAGTACTTTGCCCCAACTTACAGTGACGTTGTCAATCTCACCAGTTTGCTGTAAACAAAGGATTAAGCGTATCAAGTGGTAAAAGATAGTAGTTTGCGAGAATGTAAATAAAGCGAGTAAATGGTAAACGGTAATAACAATGTAAAAGAATGGACCGGGGTCCACAATTCACTAGTGGTGTCTCTCCATAAGATAAATAACATGCTGGGTAAACAAATTACAGTTGGGCAATTGATAGAATAAAGCAAGCATACAAATGTCATGTGGATCACTATGAGATTCACTTGGGCATTACAACATAATACATAGACCGTAATCCAACTGCATCTATGACTAATAATCCACCCGCCGGATGTCGTCCGAGCAACCGTTGGGTATTAAGTTGCAAGCAACAGATTATCGCCTTAAGCAAAGTGTGTAATGTAAACAATACAAATGTCCTTGAACACAAGATTTTGTTTTCCCCTAGTAGCAAAATCACATCTACAACTTTAGAGGTTATTGTCACTCCCCCAAGTTACTAGAGGCATGAACTCACTATCGAGCATAAATACTCCCTCTTGGAGTCACTAGCATCTACTTGGCCAAGATATCTACTAGCAATGGAGATCATGCAATATCATAAACAACATAGAGATAACATAACAATGATAAATCAATAGATCAACTTGACAAAGTAACAATATTCATCGGATCTTAACAAACACAACATGTAGTATTACACAACGATGATCTTGATCATGATAGGCAGCTCACAAGATCTAAACATGAAGCACATGGAGGAGATAACAACCATCTAACTACTGCTATGGACCCGTAGTCCAAGGTAGACTACTCACACATCACTCCGGAGGCAGGCATGATGATGAAGAAGGCCTCCGGTGGTGATTCCCCTCTCCGGCAGGGTGCCGAGATGGACCCTCCCGATCTCGCGTCGATGACGGCGGCGGCTTACAGTATATTTCGTGGAAAATTGATTGGGTGCCTTAGGGTTTTCCCGTCGAGAGGAATATATAGGCGGAAGAGCGGCGTCAGGAGGTGGGCCAGGTGACCCCACCACCTGGTGGCATGGCCAGGGGCTAGCCCGCGCCACCCTATGGTATGGGCGGCCCCTGGTCCCCCTCCATCTCAGCTTTGGACTCCGTCTTGCTTTAGGAAAATAGGAACTTCAGCTTTTGTTTTGTCCAATTCCGAGAATATTTCCTGTGTAACTTTTCTGAAACACAAAAATAGTAGAAAATAGGGAACTGGCACTATGATATCTCGTTAATAGGTTAGTTCCGGAAAATGCATAAAAACACCACGAAGTGTAACAAAACACAAAGCAAATGGTGCATAAACAAGTATAGAGTATCAAAAATTATAGATACGTTTGAGACATATCACGTGGTTAGGTATTATGTATTTATCTTCCCAATATCCGTCACTCTATAACATTGTTCGATTTAAGCATGTAAAAGTGGCTGATGTTTTGTCTCATGCACCATTAAATATTAGTTTTAACCGTGTGTTGAGAGCTGATAGATGGGAAGATTGGCTTCATTTGGTGGAACGGTTGATGAATATAAATTTAACTGATGAACCTGATCGTTTTAAGTGGCATCTTACTACATCCAGCATTTTTTCGGTTAAGTCTTTATATGCTGATTTCGTGAATGGTCACACTAAATATTTGCAGAAATATTTATGGAAACTTAAAGTATCTCTGAAAATTAGGATTTTCATGTAGTTTTTACATAGAAAGGTGATCCTAACAAAAGATAATCTAGTTAAGAGAAATTGGACCGGGTGTACAAAGTGTGATTTTTGTAATTCAGAAGAATCGGTGGAGCATGTATTCATTCGGTGTCCATTTGCTAAATTAGTTTGGCAAGTGATTGGTTTTACTTTGAACATTCCTCCACCTACTAACAATAAGAATTTATTTGGACGGTGGCTGAATGGAATTGAGAAGAAAATTAAAGAACGGATCTGTGTGTGAGTCTGTGCTTTAATATGGGCAATTTGGAATTGTCGCAATGATGTCATTTTTAATAATACTGGACATGATCAATTTTTGCAGGTAATAAACAAAACTTCGCACTGGATTCACATGTGGTCTTATCTCTTTCTAGAAGACTAACGTGTACATATGGATACTGGATGTACTCGGTTGATGAAGGTCGTTCGGGCTATCTTCAACCAGGGTTGGTGGCGGCATACTAATAGAATACAAGATGCTTAGAGTGTTATTGTATTCTTTCTTCTGTTGGTTTATCCATATCGCCACTTTGTGTGACCCTTGAGTTTGTAATGGTACACTAAATTACGATATTTTTAATAAAATGGTCGTGTGCATTGCTCTGATGCACATGTCGGGTACCCGTTTCAAAAAAAATTATCGATGCCTTTACCGCTAGCACAACCCGAGCTTCCTGAACTCACGCACAACTCACACACCTACTCACTTGGCACGGCCCATTTCTTCCTTTCCGGCCCATCAGTCGTCGCTTGAACTCGTTTTTTCAGTTTACGCTACGTGGCACAGCAGCGCCTAGCATCAGAGTAGCGGCTGTGACAGTAAACGCGGTGTTAGTTTGGTCCAGATCGTATGACGCACCCCATTGCGATTGGATTGGAAGGCAGTATAGGCACCCGATTCCAAGCGGTGATTCCTATACACCAACCAGATTGGTGTGTACGGGGCGCCGCACACCCCCGCGCGTGTGTGGGCCGGCCCAGACCTGGTCTCGTTTTTTTCTCTGTTTTCTTTTTCCTTTCTATTTTTAGTTCAGTTTTTTCATTTTTCTTTTACGGCATTTTCAAATATATTCAGATTTGAAATTGTCGTCTAAATTTTTATTTTATTTTCAAATGTCAAAATTCATTTAAATTTCGATTTCTGTTCAAATTTTAAAACTTGTTCACATTTCAAAATCCGTTCACTTTTTAAAATTTGTTCTGATTTCAAAATCCGTTCACTTTTTAAAATTCGTTCTAAATTTGATATTCATTCAAAATTTGAAATTTCGTTCAGATTTTGAATTTCGTTCAGTTTTTAAAATTTATTCATATTTCGAAATTCATTCAAAATTCGAATTTTGTTCAAATTTTAAATTTCATTCGAACTTCAAAATTCGTTCAATTCTAGTCAAACAATTCATGTATTATACGCTCGAAAAGGTATCTTAAGAAGCAGTCATATATCTTTTTTTTTTAGGAAAAGCAGTCACATACTGTACGTAGCGGATGAAACAGTCAGCGACCTTGAACTATGTTATAGGCCCAGCCCAAAAGCAACCGAAGGTGTGCGGGCAGCGGCGCCCGATATTTTAACTCCTTTTTAAACCCTAGCCAAACCCCCATTTTGGGGTGCCTCTTCATTCTCTCCTCGATTCACCACAAATCGGCGGCACCCGCTCCGCCTCCGCACCCTGCCGGCATCAACGTCTGGTGCGCGAGCACTTCCCGACTTCTCTTCTCCCGGATCGCTGCCCAGTCCCGGCTCCTTACTTCAGGTCGATTGACCTAGGTTTGCTTCTAATCTTGATCCGATTTTCGCTTTTTCTTATTTAGTTTTTTCTAAAACTTGGGGCGTTTCAACGGATGCATTGCCCGTACTTTCCCCTTTCCGCAATAAAATCAAACAGAACCCTTACGATGCGGTTTCTTGGATTAGTTCGAAAAATACTCAAATTGCTGAATGGAAAGTTAGCGTCTTGAACCTCATAGGATATTACTAGTTGTTTCAGAAATAAAACAAAATTTGTTGGCCGCCAGTTGGTGGGCAGGGTGGGTTTCATCTTTCTGATAAATGTAATCGCCTCTGCACGGCCAATTGACATTTGGTGTTAAGCTGACATATATCCACTATGCTGATTCGAAAATTTTGTGGTGAAAAACGAGATCACACAGGAGGAATTATATGTATCTATGAATGGTAGATATAGAATGTGGGAACATGAACTCAGGGCCTCAGTTACTAAGATATTTTGGAGCAATCTAATTAATATTTTAGGGCTGCCATTCTGTTTTAGAGTTAATGTTTGGAGATATATTTCTGTGCAGAGTGCGGAGCCATGTCAACACAAGAAAGTGAGGGTAGCTATCGGCCCTCTCTTGGTGATGAGGCAGAGGAGGTTGAGGAGGAGGAATATGAGTCAACTGGGTCTGAACCAAGTCAAAAGCGCCAGAAAACATCTGACATTTGGGAAGGTTTTATGATCCTTGAAAGCAAAAGCAATGTGGAATCAGCTAAATGTTCTACGTGTTACAGAACAATCAGTACTTCTCTCTTGACATCTGTAAATTCAATTGGCCAGCCCCAGTCTGGTCTTGATTATGCTGCTGCTAGAAGAGCATTAGCTATGTTTATTATTAGTAGCGGGCTGTCACTTTCGTTAGTTGAAGGATCTGCTTTTAAGAGGTTTATTGCTGCTGTTAATCCACTTTATCCTTGTTCACGCCCCATTTTAGACAGAGATGTCATGGATCTTTATGGTAAGGAAATAAATTCTCTGCAAGTTATCATGTCTGAAGCACCTGGGAGAATCAGTTTCGCTATTGACCGCTGGAAGGGTAAAGAAACTGGAGAAAACTATAATGATGATATCTACATTTGCATTTCCGCTTGCTTTATTGATGCTGATTGGAAGCTGCAGAGAAGAATAATGGGTTTCAAACACTTGGCCTTTCCTGAGGATGTCATGTATATAGCTGATACTGTAGAATCATGCTTTACTGAATTGGAGGTTGATCAGAAGGTAATGTGCATAACTCTTGATAATGCATTGGATGATGCTTCTGTGGCTAATTCACTTAAGACCAGTTTGGTAGACAACAGCAGATTGTTGTGTGATGGTGAATTATTTCAGATGCACTGTTGCACAGATATCTTGAATTCGGTTGTGAAAGCTGGTCTAGAACTGATTGATGATGTTGTTGACAAGATTCGCCATGGAATTCACTATATTACCTATTCTAGGAAAAGAGAGAATGAGTTTTATCGATGTGCTAAAGAAATTTGTCTTTTGGATGTTACAATGAAGTTACGTGCTGACCTGGTTGTTTATTGGGACTCAACTTACAAAATGCTTGCCTGTGCCTTGTATTACAAGGAAGCTTTGAAGCATTTTGCATCAAAACATAGGACTTTTTTGTCCAACTTCCATCTTGGTGATGAAGAGTGGGACAGGGTAGCAACAATGGAAAAGTTTATCAAGCCACTTTATGACATCACATGCACTTTCTTAAGTACGAAGCACAAAACTGCCAGTTCATACTTTCTTGGAGTATACAAAGTTAATCGATTGCTTGAAGTGACAAAAGAGCAAGAAAACTTCATGAGTGCTATGGTGAAAGACATGAAGGCCAAGTTTGAAAAGTATTGGTCAGAGTACAGCCTAGTTTTGGCTTGTGCAGCGGTCCTTGATCCTCGTTACAAGCTCAACTTAGTCAGCTATTGTTTTAAGAAGATCTATGGTGATGTCGATGCTAGCCAGTATACTGACAAAGTTGTTGCATTGCTCTGCAGATTGTCTACTGAATATGAGAAGTTGTCTTGTTTCGCTGCAGTTGGGACTGGTATTATTGAATACCACGCCAGCGATGATTTGTTTGACAATTATACTCCACCTGAACAAAAAACTGAATTGGATTGGTACTTGGAATCACCAGCCATGCATCTGAATGTTGATTTGGATATCTTGGAGTTCTGGAGTGGCATGTCTAAGTGTTACCCCAACCTTGCAAACTTGGCTCGTGATATACTTGCCATTCCTATCTCCACTGTTCCTTCTAAATCTGTGTTTACCATGGGGGAGAAAATTGTGAGTCCTCGTCGATGTACTCTTGAGCCAGACTTACTTGAGATGCTGATCTCTCTCCATGACTGGACATGTCCAAAGGACAAAAGGGGTACTACATTTTCTTTGAACTTTTTTTTTTGTTTCTTCTTGATATGCGTGTATATCAGTTAGTTTTTACCATGCAGACAGATATAACCTTTGTGTGCTTCTTTTGAAATCCACAGGAGTTTGTGTCTCTGCTATTGAAGAGTGCATTGATGATGAGGAAGAAGACGAGGATGATATAGAGGAATCTGATGAAGAGAACGCAGTAGAATTTGACAACGATGATGCTGAATGCTGATTAGAAATTCAGCCTGCAACTCGAACTCTTCTTTAAATCATGTGTTGTGTCTTCAGTCTTTTTTATGGGCTGCACTGAACATACTTTAATCCTTAACTGCTTGGAGGGTTTGATTGACTCGTTTCCTTGTAAGAGTATCTCTAAATATATTTAACTAGGATTGCACGTCAATTTGCTTTCTTGTCCAATTTCCCTTGGTTTGGCCAGAAGATGCATCATTATCTTTAGCTGGAGCCTGTATAAGGCTTGAAGTCTTAGATTCCTTTATGATCAATTGCATAGCGTTATCTGTTGAGTTTTTCGTAGTTATTTACTCCCTCCGTTCCATAAACTTGTCGCTAACACGGATGTATCTAGATACTAAAAGGAGTCTTGATACATCCATTTCAGTGACATGTTTTATGGAACGGAGGGAGTACCAAATAGAGCATTTAGAGTAATGGGAAAGTTAGATTCTGGTGGTGGTGACCTGAAGACATAGTAGGTCGGCTTAAAACTGCGTCGTAATCTTAGCTAGTGTGGGTTTTATCAGTTCTATTGGATATTTGCAAAGTAGTCCCTTTGGTAAATAGATGACTTCCTAGAAATTGTGTAATCAAACTGTTCTAGTGTTGACAACTGATAGGTACAAACATATGTAGAATGGTTAGTTTAAAATATTACCTTTAAATCTCCATTATCATCTCCCTACAAAAATTAGTGATCTCTATTTGCTAAGAAATGGTTAATGCTTGTAAAACGCAAAGACATTATCACTATGGATTCTCTTTCGACACACAAAATTCTGGGAGAACCGAAGAAGGTCCATTGTTTCTTTAACAATGGATATAGCTGACTTGCTCTGACTGTTGCCCTTCAGTTCTGCTACAAGTTCGCATTCAGACTGTTCCAGTCCTGCGCCTCTGCCATTTCTGCATTTTGACAGTTCTCAGTACCACCCCAGGCAGATATGATTGTTCTCCATCATCACATAGGATAGCACCCCATGGACCTCTCTAATCTTCATCTCAAAACCTGTATCAAAGTTATGTTTGGCCCAGTCTTGCGCTGTTCTTTTCCACACTTCAGCTGGTTCTTGCTGTTTACTGCTTGAAGTTACAGATGGGCAGGAAAGGGTCATCTATAGCCTTTGACATCGACTGGTTGTTTGATCTCTCTTGTATCTTGAGTCGCTGCAAAATATAAGATTGATGAAAAAAATATGAGTGCTGCATACCACATTTTCCATCGCTGAAAATCGTATTTAGGAACAATCTTTTCGTGTGCTCTAGTCTGGGCCATACAATGGCACATCACCACGGCTCTACCTATTTTATGTCAGCTGCTCTTAGTTGTACACACTGTCGATTCACCACCACATTCCTTTTTTTTTTCATTTTGAAGATGAAGTCCTCAGCTATGCTTTGGATCCATTGCATGAACTCCCTGACTTTGTCAGTGCTTCTACTACGAATTTGTTCCGGGGGGGGGGGGGGGGGGGGGCAACCGCACGCAAATTTGCACAAATAACAAAATTTTGTGCTGTTTAGAGCATTTAGATTTGTTGTTTACAACAATGAGATTTGTCTTTTTTGCGACCATTACATATATCTTTTCTTGGAGAATTTTGGCATGCTATTAGAACACATGTTCAGGTTCATTGTACAAAAAATTCAGTTTTTTTATTTCGGTTGCTATTTTTTTTGAGTTTTTATTGGACCAGGAGTATATGAGCTTGGGAGCAGAAAAACATGTCCCTTTTGGTTATAAAAAAATCATTACTTTCGGTTGGAAAATTAGAACCCCTATCCTGATTCCAACACCTGGCTTGCTTCAAACTGAAACTCGTATAGATCTCTTTTTTCACTTGATTAGCAAAAACAGCAGTGTGTCATGCTGAATTGCGAACAGATCTTTGCACTGCCCAACCTTATTCAGGAGGTGAATTGTACTACTTGAGATTTAAGCGCACTTTCGTGTGAATAATGCATTGCATCATTCCCTGGAAGATACGGCAGTTGTCCCCCTTCCACACATTCTGGAGTGCAGTTCTGCTATGCTTACCATGCATAAATTGCTAATTTCAATGTGGGCAGATTTTCGTGTTCATCGTTTACTCTACGAGAGCTACTAAATGTTCATGTATAAGAATTCTCAGATACTTGCTGCTGACCTCTGTAAAAGGACAAAACTATGCCAGGTTGTCTGACATTAGCTCCATCCATCTCCTGCTCTACTCTGAGAACTGGGTACTCTGAAATAGAGCTCAAATTTATCTTGTTCAATTGTCAAATTATGAGCTGATTCCTAGAAGAGAGAAAAATGTGAGATACATGTTCCTATGCCGTGGAAAAAACTGACAGAGCTCATAAAGTTTGAAAGCAGGTACCACGTACCCATGTTTGAATTAATTTTACCTACTCCTAAATTTGCCGCCCACATTTACTAATGTTCTAAGTTCTAAATATGTTTCTGTAACTATATTTATGTTTGAAAGTCCATATTAGTTAGGCCATGAATACGCTGTGAAGTTTATATTAGTTAGGCTAGTTGCTAGTTTTCCGACCAAAGCCATATTACTATAACCTATTTAGGTTTCAAATCCACTACATTAAAGACACATTCACGGTCATTCGTGCCATCTTAGATTGTACTTCCTCGACAAAATTGGCTCATACCAGCGTCTTTCTTCTCTCGATATTTACTTTTAAATCAATTACCCTCCGGCCCTAAAAAGTTGTCCTAACTGTCTTTTAGATAAGGAGTATATATTAATATCTTGCGAAGATATCAATTACACCCAGCTTCAGCGCAGTGTCCTAATGGCATTACAGATACACACAGTAAAAAAAGAATTATATGAAAGAAAGTTCCGCTATAGTGATCTATTTCTTATAGCATCAGTACAAACACCACCAAGACATCACCAGAAGTCCAGCTTCTCCACGTGTTTTAGTAGTAGATACATGCGAATGTAAACAAAGTTGAGACATCTTTTAAAGACATAGGTAGTAGTAATTTTGGTAGATTAGTTTTTGTGGTCAACTAATGGTAAAATTTGCATGATTATAGGAAACTATCTTGTTACAGAAGGAAATTTTGAAGGACAACTTTTTTTGTACGGGGGAACACTGAAGGAACTGAACCGTTAGTTAACATTTGGGTAACTGAATTTACATTGCCGTCTTGTGATTGAAAATTGCAAATTATTGTTGGGAACCCAAAACACTCTTTATACTGGAATTCTCGAGAAAAATATATTGGTTCATACCAGCGTCTTTCCCTCTGGATTTAATTTGGTACATCAGTTTCTGCTGGTCAACTGAAACTAGAATCTGCATGATTATAGAAAACTATGCTTTTACACTGAAAGAGGATAACTTTTGTTTTCAGAGAACTGAACCGTAAGAAAACTTTCATATTGCAATGTGTTGATCCTAGCTAAAGCTGCGCAATGTCTAGTTGCCACAAACCTTCCGTTGATACGTCGATGTCCTACTTCTCTTTTCCTTTACGAAAGCGTCAATTCTATTTTTCTTACTACCCATAAAGGGTAGCCGCGACGTGGCTCTTTACATCCCCAGCTAGGTTTCTGAATGTCAATTGGCCAGTCAGTAGTCAGTACCTAAAAGAGATGAAAAAGAAACACTTTCTCGTAGATGAAAAGCTGGCCCTATGCATGGTTGCTGCAGTGTAAGTTTTTTCGATAAAGGGCGCTTTATTACTTAAAAGTTTTAAGCATTACACCCAGCCTCTGCATAGCTAAGATGCACACAGCTGATCAGTGGCAAAATACCAAGCAAGAAAAAAAAAGGCGTATTACATATCAAGGTGATCAAGTGCAACTACGTCTAAGTTTCCGGTGGCCCGATCCGAAGATTATGCTGCCACCCATGATGGGAAAAAGTATCCCTCGCCGTACACTCCAACCGTGTACAAACCTCCGTAAATAGGTCTCGATGCTCCACCCGCTGAAGAGACGACCATGAACGGAGTGTACCAGTGCACCGGTAGATGACCTGCAAAGGAGAATAAACTTTATCATTAAACACTTTATCATTTCTACATAGCCAAAGCGACCATATAACGGCAAGCGCTCCCACCCTTATAAAGTGCACCGGTAGTTGCTGCAGTGCAAGTTGGCACGATCTTGGTCGCGTTCCATTCGTGCTGCACATTAGTGCGTGCTAAGTGTTAACACAAAAACGTGTCGGAAGTGCATAGTGATGGTGGCTCAAAAGAGTGTGGCGGATGGTGGAAGCGTCACTGCTCCTTTCTGCAAGTACGGTCGCTGCACGAATGCATCGTGCCTAATTGGGTTTTCGGTTCTGCTTCGGTACAACTCTTTCTCAGAACTTAAATGCATTAAAATCTGAGATTGTTCCGTACCTGTTTTGTGGGGTTTTTTTTTACAAGGGAAGGGTTCTAGAAGACCCCTGTGATTTCATTCCAATAAAAGTGGCAGGTACAATTTTTGTAGTAAGGTTCTTGCAAGCCTCGCCCTGAGAAACAAGCAATTTGAAGAAAGGTCCTTACAAATTCTAACAAACAACCTATAACAAAATAATCCTAAGCAATCAACTACTTGGGTGTCTCCGCCATTGCTCTTTGGCGTCCTCCGGGCGTCACCGCCGAGTAACGAGAGCAAGTAGCTCATTGGCTCCCTTCCGGCGATGGTCCTCTGTTGTTGGCCGTCGCCAATCCACCGGGTACACACCACTTGGTAGCAAGGATACATCGAGCTTCCACGACAGATTTGATGAAGGCACTTCTCGCTGGAGGTTGTAATCCGCCGCCCTGTCAGCATAAGATCGCCAAGGCAAAGTTGCCACCAGCGTGGATGAGCTCGGACTTCACTTGAACTCCCCTGTCTTCTCCAACCCTACAGGAGGTCGCCGGCGTCCTGCCCCTTTCCGCACCACCATGGCCGAGAGAAGGGGACATCAGCATCAGCAAACACCAGCCGCACTGGAGAATAATCAAGCACCGCAAAATGAAGAAGACTTTACCAGATCCACCACCGCCGCCCAACCACCACCTCGATGACCTGATGGAGAGCTTCACTGGCGACTGCCCGACGCTGCGGCAGAGCATTGAGACGCATACCCTCCATGAGAAGGGGAAGACGGCCTTATTGCAGATGCTGACCTCCAATCCCCTCCCATGCCACAGCTCCCGCCATCGGAGGAGGGCAGCGATGAAGATGAAGACGCAAGCGCACCAGGCTCGGCCGATGGAGCCCGAAGACCGACTCCAAGTCGCCATGGAGGCATTCTACATCTAGACCTAAAACTATAGCTGTACAGGTGGATCCGGCATCCTAGCACATATTTGCAACCTCCAGCGCAAGTGTTGGCGGTGAGAGGGGATGGATCCGGTGGGTCAACAACGACTCTCAACGGGGGCGGTGGGACGCTTCGGGAGAGGGAGAGAAGTTTTGTGGTTATATAGAGCGCTTGAAACATGGAAGGATTAGTGAGACGCAGAGTCCATCTGATGACGTTTTGAACTTCTACATAACCATTCTTTCTATCAATATATTGATTCTTTTTCCAGAAAAACGTAAAAGTTTTGCATTTTAATTCATTGATAGAAAAAAGAGTATTTTTATAAGCCTGAGAGAAGGCCGAAACAACCACCACTTAAAATAAGACTACGCCTACAACATGTTGGACACATGCTACAAATGATCCCTCTAAACTAAACATGGCCTAGAAGTCAACCACTCAAGCATAGGCTTCGGTAGATGGTGTTGGATACATGTGGCACTGTGCGGGGTTTGCGGCATTTTAGGGTGGTTCGGTTGGCTGGCGACGCTACCCTCCCTCAACCCGGTCAACCCATACAGTAGCAGCCTCGCAAATCCAGGCGGGTAGCTTGGTTCGCCATTCAGCGCTCCAAGAGCCTATCGCTGCCGTCGCCGAAGCCACACCCTATGCTAGTTTGGGGAGCAGGGGGAGGGCGGACACTAGTACACAGTATATATTTAGGGGCACTTTAGGCAGGGGCACTATTCAAAGTGCCCCAAAAAGTTCTAATTTGGGGCATTTTGATCAAAGTGCCCCTAATTCATCATAATTTGGGGCACTTTGGTCAAAGTGCCTCTAATTTGAAGGATTTTGGGGCATTTTGAAGAAGTGCCCCAAAAGGTAGCAACCTTTTGGGGCACTTTTGACTCAAATGCCTCTAAAGGTAGCTACTTTTGGGGCACTTTCAGATGTGCCCCAATAGTTTGCTACTTTTGGGGCATTTTAATCAAAGTGCCCCAAAAGTAGCAATCTTTTGGGGAACTTTCAGATGTGCCTCAAACAATATAAAAGAGTTACAACATTAAGGAACAACTCAATCTTTAGTACTTAACGATCAACATCAACTACTGATCAACAACAACTAATTACAAAGTAACAACAACTAATTAAAGAGCAACATGATCTAGTTAAGTAGTAACAGGAACTGATCAATGAGCAACATAAACTAATAAAGGAGTAACGAGCTAGGTAGCAGCATCAACCAACGTCAAGCAGAATAATAATCTTCATGGGTTCATTATTTCAACCAAGTCCAGACAGATTGCTGCAATTCTTGCTTCAACATTCAGCAGAAGGAGAGATCCATACCCAATGCCTACCACTTCTGCAAAATATTCCCACCCAATTTGGAATACAATGTGATCATCCCCTTTAATATGGTACCATGCTTGTATAGGCTCATCAAGATCCCTTTTACAGAAAAGTGCATTTCCATTCACTGGGAACTTGACAACATTGAAAGTATCTGGAGCTAGGAACTAACATACATATTTACCTAGTCAGTATATAATTTTCATGGAACAAATAGCACACAAGCAGTAATCATATTAAGATGTAGGCAAGGCAAAATATTGCTTATCAATTACTTGTCCTGACTAGATACCAAGTTATCATATCAAGGTTCTGATTAAATAGTTCAGAGCATTCTGTACAAACAACAAAAATGAATTTCAACTTATCCTTACCAGGGCATCATGATGCAAGTTCTCTGCATCATATCTGTGTACAAAGAATTTCAGATTCTCCGTACCTTCATAAAACTCTGCATCATCCAGTTCTTTGACAGGTAAATCAAATACCACTTTGTAAATGCCAAAGTTTATGGCTGCCATCTTCTCTTCAGTAATGGTATTAATGTTTGAGAATACACTATTGTGAAGTTGAACTCTAGCCCTATGTGGCACATGTGCTAGAACTGGTAAATGAAACCAAAAAATGAAGTTAATGATAGAAAATGAATCCCACAACATTTTTCAATATCAAGAACCTAAATGTAGTGTGCCATACCAGAGTTTGCAACTTGTTGCTTTTCTTCATCAGAATTGTTCAGTACTTGGATCTGGAAATTGTTAGTTTCTTCCACATACTCGAAGCAGATCACATCTCCCAATTGTATGTCATACCTCCTAACAAGGGATCTCCAGTATGGGCCACATATTTCTGTCCTTGTCAGGGTTTTCTCAGGATAGAAATCATAAGTCCAGTTTTCATAGCAACATGTTGTTGGGATTCCATGCAGAAAACAAAAAAATTCCTCTAACCCATAGCCCATGATCTATCTACATAGTTGAACAGTAACGGTAATAGCGACAGTATCATACCTTTGAAGACCGAGTGCGTGAGAATGTTCCCGCACGAACGTTGTCGATGAAGACAACTGAAGCCGACCTTAAGTGTGACACCCTACGTGTCGGGGAATACCCAGACATGATCGAGACTCCTCTCTGGATCATGATCAATAGGGGGTTCTGGAAAACCATGCGATCCCTGTGTATTCCACGAAATTCTTCGATAATCTTGTAAACTCAGTATTCTATTCCCTTTGTCTCACGATACTAGATCTTGTCCAAGGTTAGATCACCGATATCTCCATATCTTTTGTTCACCCTCGTCCGACAGGTAAATCAAATACCACTTTGTAAATGCCAAAGGTAATTACTGCCATCTCCTCCTCAATAACGGTATTAATGTTAGAGAATATAGTATTGTGAAGTGGAACTCTAGCCCTATGTGGCACAGGTGATAGAACTGGTAAATACACAAAAAGAAGAAGTAATGACACAGAATAAATCCCAGAACCATTTTGCAATATCAAGAATCTAAATGTAGTGTGCCATACCAGAGTTTGCAACTTGTTGCTTTTCTTCATCTACGTTGTTTAGTACTTGGATCTAGAAATTTTTAGTTTCTTCCACATACTCGAAACACATGACATCTCTGATGACACTAAGCAAGTGTGCCAATTCGTTGGGACTCCAACTGCAGAGTGTTGTAGCAAGAGAATCATCCCCACAAGGATGACTCAGGGTTAATATCGAACTCTCGGTGAACAGTTGAAAAATCCCTTTCTGTTCTTGTCAAGCAACCTGCAAAACAAGTTCCTTGTCTAGTGTCCCCAACTCCACCGTGTAGTTGTCAAGCACAAGGCTTTGGTATTAGTACAACGAAATAAAATAAATAGCAGAAAAGTAAACAACAGAAAGTAAACTAATACTAATGCTGTAAAGTAAAGTTGTTTTTGGGTTTTGAGTGTAGCTGCAAAAGGAAAAATTATTTGTATGATTTTCGAATTTAATTAAAGCTAAAACTGTAAAGGCAAATAAAAGTAGTTGAAAGGTGTTTCTTATGATTAAAAATGGACCGGGATTCATGGGTTTACTTGTCTACTCTCTCATAAAGTTGTGGTGGCATTAAGCACAAGATAGATGATCAAAATATTGATTATGTTTCTTGATACACATTCATATCGGCATCACGTCCTAACATAAAGATGATACTACATATCTTACTTATACTCCACTAGAAAGGAATCAACTTAATGCAATCTAGTATTAAGAATTAACAGAGTATAGACTTAGTTACTTTGACATGATGTAGAATATCCAATGTGCTACCATGCATATACATATTACGGATCGAAGTCCGTGAATGTAAGCAAGAATTCTCAGCTATCACTAAGAAATTATAACACATGCATTCTTTTTCTCTCTAGTGAGGTATCAATGGAATTGGTAAACACCATAGTAGATCATGAAATTGTTGACTCACTACTACTACTACTACTAGTTACCCCATCACAGGTGCTAGAATTTTATTCCATTTAGTCCTAACATAGGTTTTGCCTAAAGGATTTTTATGTTGCATGCGTAATTTTTTGTTCCACATATAGTAATGATTTTTCCTTCACTCTAATTCTTGTTCCAATTTCGAAGAAAATTATGTTCCATTTTAGTCCTAACATATGCTCCGCCTAAAGGTTTGTTTGGTTCCATGCGTTATTTTTTGTTCCACATATAGTTGTGATTTGTTTCTTGGTTCTAACTATTGTTTCAAATTAGGAATAAAAACATATAGTCCTAACATATGTTCCGCCTAAAGGTTTGTTCTGCTCCATGCATTATTTTTTGTTCCACATATAGTTGTGATTTGTTTCTTGGTTCTAACTATTGTTCCAAATTAGGAATAATAACATATAGTCCTAACATATGTTCCGCCTAAAGGTGTGTTTTGCTCCATGCGTAAATTTGTGTACCACATATAGTTGTGACTTGTTACTTGTATCTAATTTTATTTCCAATTTAGGAAGAAATTGTGTTCTATTTAGTAATAACATATGTCCTGCCTAAAGGTTTTGTTTGCTCCATTCGTAAACTTTTGTTCCACCTAGGAATTTCGTCCCCATATAGTTGTGATTTGTTCCATGATTCTAATTTTTATTCCAATTAAGGAAGAAAATATTATTCCATTTAGTCCCAACATATGATTCTCCTAAAGTTTTGTTTTGTTCCATGTGTAAATTTATGCTCCTTGAGTTTAAAATTTGTTCCACTTAGGGAGAATTTATTTTTCCGCTTATAGTTGTGGTTTCTTCTGTGCGGGCAATTTTTCCACAAAGTACAATTTTTGTTCCTCCATACATATGATTTGTTTCCGCAAACAATTAATTTTCCATTCCACGATTGATAAACTTTGTGTTCCATTACTTCCAAATTCTTGTTTCCCTTTTAGTCAGGGTTTTTTCCATTGCTTTGAAATTATGGTTTAAGTTTTTGTTCCACTTTTTCTGTTATTTTATTTCTCTAATATTATTGATTTGTTCCACTTATCTGAAATTATGTTCCAAATATTTTTCTGACTATAAATATTATTTTCTTTGACTACAAATCCAGCTGTCATTTTTTTGAAACATATTTTATGGTGTGCCTCATCGTCAGCTGCCATCTCAATCGAGCTAACATGAGACATGCGTAGCTTCATCTCAATATCATTCATATCATGTATCCACGGAACTAGCTGTCATGCCACTAGCTTAGTAGAAACGTGCTGCATACGAAACTAGCACATGCACTGACAGCCACGCTTAGTAAAAAATCTGGGCTGGCCCAGCCAGTCAACATCCTTAGCGAAACGGGGAAGTAAGCCGCCGCCCAGCGCCGCGCGTACATCCCAGCCCAAGCAAGCGGACCGTGAAAACTGAGCCCGGCCCATGCGAAATGCGCGCACGGAGGACGGTGATTTTGTTTGCGGTCATCGAGTTCCTTGCACAAAGGCTCACAGGTACATTTGTTGTTTGTAATAGATGTCATTTGAAAAGTTGGATAGGTAATTCTTCAGAGGGCCCATTTTAAATCTTTGTTGTTTGTAATAGACGTTATTTGAAAAGTTGGATAGTTAATTCCTCAGAGGGCCCATTTTAAACGAATGTAGGCCAAACCAAATATTGTCGTGACTTCTCCCGTTCTAGGCCCATTGTGGTCCCGCATGTCAGTATTTCTCCGTTTCATGTTAGTTCCAGCGTGTCAATCTGTGTGGCAATTCGATGTAATGGGGTGACTCCGCAGTGGTGTACGATTAAGATCTAGTTCGTTCCTCTGCCCTTAACCTTGCCTGAACCCTAGGACGACGACGGCGGCGACACAGACAGATAACGCTGCTTAAAGCTCGCGTGCCCGCGCCCGACGGCCCACGGTGATGCTGAATGTCTAGCGAGCCGTTGCGCGGAGATAGATCACCATCGTCGGGAGATGAGCTGAGCAGCACAGAGGATGGAAGGGCCCGCAACTCAGGAATCATGTCTCACCCTAAGCAGCCGGAGAAGGTGAGCTTGTCTTCTCTTATGTATTTTACCATTCTTCATCGGTATCTGCTAGCTGGATGTACGAAATCAAGATATATTTTAGCGAGAGATGTTTGTTAGTCGAACACTAACAAACATTTCTTATTTCCCCAACCTTGTGTCGAGTAGGATTCACAAATATTACAGCGTCCCTCTAGAAATTCATCAGTACGTTGGTATGCTTGACAATGGGCACTCCGTAGCTGTGGAGGGTTGTAAGATAACCTTGCTCGCTGCAGAAAGAAGCTTCAAGTCTATATCTGGGATGGTTGAACTTGTTCGTGGAATTATTCCAATGGGCTCCGCACAAACTACAGAATTTGAATGGGGATCACCGCGGGGGGTTGTTACACCTGTGGACATACAAAAGATTGAAGATCAATTGGAAAGGTTTACAGACTCTCCTGGCCACATTTTGCATGCTAAAATTATTGGTCGAACACGAGATGGTGTTGTTGCCCGGGCATCCAAGAAATCTCCTGCTGATATTGTTCATCATGCTGGTAATCAAAGAAAATCTGCTGCTGGTGCTCAAGCTGCTACACATCCTAGCAGTAAATCTGCTGCTATTGGTAAACCTGCTCCTGGTAAACATCATCCAGCTGCTGAACCTCCTGCTGGTATTGAAAAACCTGGTGCTGCTGGTGCTGAAAAACCTGCTGCTGCTGAACCTCCTCCTCTTTTGAAAATGGTGGCCACATTTGACCCCTACACTGCAGAACTGGATGATGGCTTAGATGTTCTCGTTAAAGGACACGATGTTGATGTCTACATCGATCGCCAGAAGGGGATACAAGTAGCTGAACTGATTGGAAAGTTTAGTGAGAACTTGCTGATGGGATCTCACCAAAAAGTAAAATATATGTGGTATAATAGAAGGATCCGTGATTATATTGTGATTGGCGTTAACAGTCAACCTAATTTAGATGTGGCATTGGATAAATATGGAACGGGCAACCATATACTGTTTCTCGCTAGCGTAAGCACCCGTGCTGATCCAGAGGGGGATGGTTTAACTAAAGGTAACGGGAATATTCCTAGTTCCATGAGGGATTGGATCAGCCCTAGTAAGGTTGGTACTCGAAATTTTAGTCCAAAGAATACTGCAAAGGTTACTCTAACAGATAGTCTGAAGCGGAACCGCAAGCTCCTATGTAAGAGGACCTCCTCCAGAAAGAACGCCTCCGCACAGTCTAGGGAAGAGTGGTTGATGACCACCGAGGGGGAGAACACCCGCAAGAAGTCAACCAGAAAGAAGACCACCGAGGAGAACACCCAGTCAACCACAAAAAAGACCACCGAGGAGAACACCCCCTTAACCACAAAGAAGACCACCGAGGAAACCACCCCCAATAAGTCAACCACAAAGAAGACCACCAAGGAAACCACCCCCAATAAGTCAACCACAAAGAAGACCACCGAGGATAAGACCCCCAAGATGTCTACCACAAAGAAGATCACCGAGGATAAGACCCCCAAGATGTCTACCACAAAGAAGACCACCGAGGATAAGACCCCCAAGATATCTACCACAAAGAAGACCACCGAGGAGAACACCCCAAAGAAGTCTACCACAAGGAAGACCACCAAGGAAACCACCCCCAAGAAGTCAACCACAAAGAAGACCACCAAGGATAAGACCCCCAAGAAGTCAACCACAAAGAAGACCACCGAGGAGAACACCCCCAAGAAGTCAAACACAAAGAAGATCACCCCCAAGAAGTATACCAACAAGGAGTCCATCCCCACCGGAAACACTAACAAGGAGTCCACCCCCAAGAAGGACTGGACGTTAGCAGACTCAGATAACGAGGATACTTGTCAATGGGAATGCCAATTGGAAGAAGATTTTATGGAACAAAGGGCAGAACCACCATCACTAGTATAGACAGATGTGGGAGAAAATTTCCCAGCACAACAAGTAGATTGGCAGAATGTCAATGTCAAACCCATGGGAGGTGATGGCGTCGACGAACCCATGGTAGAGAAAACAATGTGTGTTGTACTTGGCATCGCTAGTGAACCTAGTGATGATGATGTAGAGGAAGAAAATGAAGGTCCTCCCGTTTCGGACATAGAGGAAGATGAGGACAGTGAAATAGAGGTGGTGGAACAAGAAACAGGTGATGATGTAATCAATGAATCACTAATGGAGGAAGCTGCCATCCTGGTAGATGATGAGGTCACTAGCGAGTTAGCGATAACATATGATCCAGTGGTACCTGTAATTATGATGGGCACATACTTTGCCAAATGGTAGAATTCGGGAAAGCATTTGCGCAATATTGTATCATGGGAGAGTTTGACGTCTCCAGAACTAGAAACACAAGGAAATGGTACGAGGCGAGGTGCAGATTAGACTACTACAATTGGGAGAGGGTGAAGGATCAATGCCCATGGAAGATCTCCGTTAGGATACTTCCTGGTGGAGAAACAGTTAGGGTACTGAGAAGCTTTCGTCACACAAATATCTATTTCTAACTGACGGGTTCTGGTTTTCATATGTGTAGCAAGTTTAGGAATTATTATGAAGCAACTAATGTATAAAATGAATGTTCCGATGCAGGTGAATAAGATGGGACCTGCACACAGGTGTCCAACAGGCTGCAAACTAAGATCTTCTTGTGCAACTCAAGAATGGGTTGAGAAGCATGCTTTGGCCATTCTTAAAAAAACGCCAAATGAGACTGCCAAGGCGATTTAGGTAAAACTTATGGCTGATTACAACGTCGAGCTACCGTATCACATAGTTTGGAAAGGTAAAGAGAGAGCTTTGAAAACACTATACGGGGACTGGGATAATAGTTTCAGGCTGTTGTACAGCTTCAAGGCTAAAATACAATCTAGGTCTCAAGGTAGTGTTGTCGAGATTGACACGAAAGAGGAGGAGGGGAACATATATTTTAACCATTTTTATGGCCCTTGAGCCCTGTATTTAAGGATTCAAGGAGGGTTATAGGCCATATTTGAGTATAGACTCCACTGTCCTCACTGGCAGATGGAATGGTTGTCTAGCATCAGCGACAACACTGGATGGGCACAACTGGATGTTCCCGGTAGCATTCGTCCTGTTTCAGTCGGAAACAGAGGAGAACTGGGAGTGGTTTATGAGGCAACTGCATAGATCAATAGGTGATGTTTCACCATTGGCCATAAGCACTGATGCATGCAAAGGATTGACAAATGCAGTTCGGACAGTATTTCCACATGCTGAACAAAGAGAATGCCATGCTCATTTGATGCCGAACCTATACAGGCACTACTCAGGCACTGTATATCGCTACATGTGGACTGCTGCTAGGGCCTATAAGCCTGAGAGCTACAAATTTTTGATGGACAAGATACATGCTGAGAACTCTGATTTTGCCGTATACTTGGAAAGGCATCATAGCCTTTTATGGATGAGGAGTGCTTTTAATCCCGCAATAAAGTGTGATTACATAAACAACAACCTTGCTAAAATCGTAAATAACTGGGTCAAAGACTCAAAAGACCTTCCAGTTCATATGTTGATGGACACCATACGAGGTATGTTGATGAGGCTAATAAAAGTAAGAAGAGATATTGGGGACAGACTAAGAGGGCACATTCTACCCGCTGTTATTCAGCAAATAAACCAGAGAAGTCGAGATCTTAGTTACCTTAGAGTTGGAGAGTCTAACGACCACAGCTGTGAGGTGAGAGATTTGAGCCGGAATGGCCTGAGGCATGTCGTGAAGATTGACAGTAGAGAATGCAGCTGCTTAGAGTGGCAGCATACTGGGAAGCCATGCCCACACACGTTAATCTTCTTGGTTCACAAAAGAACTCTACCACACCTTGATCAATATGTGAGTGAGTACTTCTCTTTGGCTAAATTTCGAGCTCCCTACGCTGGTGCCATCCCTCCTTGCACAGACCAGTCACAGTGGCCTATGGTTCAACTACCTTTCAAGCTGTGCCAGCCAAATGTTAAAAGAGGCAAAGGAAGACCTCAGAAGAGTAGGTTCAAGAATTTCATGGAGAAGCAGGGCATGCCTTTTAGTGGTAGCAAGAAAGGCAAAAACAGATGTAAGCAATGCAAATATATTGGTCATAGAGCAGCGGGGTGTCCTTTGAACGGACCAAAGCCTAGGTATGAAGTGTTTGCGTGCATGATCTTTATTTATAATTAGGTAATATCTATGCTTACCTAGGGCTTACCTGCTTTCTAACATTTGTCAGGAAGCACAAGACAAGGTGCAAGACTGCTGATGTTGTGTATGTGCTTCACGAGGAAGTTGAGTGGAGTGATGATGACACGAGATCTGATTCAGATTGGTCGGACATTCCAGAACCTTCTGATCCAACATACAAGAAGGCGAGAAAACTATCCCCAAAGAGGAAGAAGACAGCTAGGTGGGAGTAAGACTAATTCAGTCTTTTTTCTGAGTGCTCCGTCTCTGTAATACAGCAAAATTGTGAAAACTATTTTTCCGGAACATGTGTGTGTGTATGCAGTGTAAAACAAGGGCCCTGGAACTGCCCAAAATTCTATCAGAACTGTACTTGTTATGGAATTTGTAATTTGTAAACTATGTACTCAGTTTTAATAAGCCTTGTTTGACATTATGCATATGTTCTTATTCGGTGATAATATTCAGAGGGACAGTCAGAAAAGGCAGAATAAATGGCACAGGATAACATTTCACATTACACAATATTTGGGTTCTTACAGTTCTGCTTTTCAGGTGCTAGACATCATAATGCCAACATAAACTGTAAATGCCATGGAACATATCCATATGAAAAGCAGATTGTTTCCACCATCTGCCCTAACCTTGATCTGTTCTATTTCAGCTGCTTGCTTCTGCAACTGAGCATGCACCACATCTTCTCCACAAGACCACAGCGCCCTCTCGTTTCCATTCCATCACATCGCCGCTTCTCGTTTCCATCACGTCGCCGCCGCCCGCATTTGCCGGCACAGGTCATGTCTGGGTCTGGGTGGGACGAACCCCCGGGGGGAGGGGGAAGCGTCAGCGTCCGCTTCCAAAAGAGCCCATTGCTGATCGTTACCATGAATCCATGGGGTGGGGTAATCTCCACTACCCATCGGTTGAGAACATAGTCGAGCGGGTCGACATCTTAAGCATTGCTCGCCTTGCTGTCAGCATGGTTGGCATGCGTCGTGCCATTCGAGGGACCCCGAATCTACCGCTTGATGCGTCGGGCCTGCTCCACACCGACGAATCCTCGTGGCCATATGACAACGATGCACAAGTAAGAGTAACTAAATTCAGTATTCTGTTATATATATATTGATCTCCTGTCTGTTTATGTTCTTGCAATCCACCGATCTCTCTGTCGAACACCTTGCATGCATCGACTTTTTAGATACAATAATTCTGAAAAATGAAGTTACTCCGCCCATGACGCATTTTAGGGTTACGGTCTTGTATGTGTTTATGATACCATCTTGTATGTGTTTATGATATATTCAAGCATAGTTATCCTTCTGTCGAACATCTAGTAGGCACAGCATGTTTGGCATTTTTTTACCAAACAATGTTTTTGCAATCCAGTGAGCATTCTGTCGAATACCATGCAATGACTTTTTAAATACCAAAAATTGGAATAATGCTGTATAACTATTACTCTGCCCACGACCGCTCTTTTTGTAACGGTTTACCTATATAGTTTTCCATCTATTCAAGCAAACTTTTCCATCTGCGGAACACCTTAATTTTTACAAAGTTTCCAAACAAATTCAATTGCAGGGCATTGGCGCCCTCTTTATGCCGTTAAACAAGAAAACGCTTAAAGCACACATGCATTGCAATGACTCCGATGGAAGAGGGCATTGGGTAGGAAGTCACGGTGACTGGATGGCATTAGTCATGAATAACGACCTCCTAAAGATCCGCCACATGTACAGAGAAGTGACTCTGCCTCTCCCATTACTGGCTCATATTGGAGTTTTCCTCACGTTTCGAACATGCATGTTTTCGTACAAGCAGTGTGAGTTACAGCTTCTGAAGATATAGATTACCAAGACCCCTTACAAGGAAAAATGCAGTGATCAGTGGCATTATGAAGCAATCGTGATCTTTGACAAACTGATCGCCTATATAGACAGTCACCAAGACAACGAATGGGTCATCCTAAAAAATTACCACCTTGCACCTTACAGGTATGTCGATGCCTGTGCAATTCGTCGATTCGGTGATCGGATAGATTTGTTCCGCGTGTACGCAGTTACAGAACCACAAGGACATGTTCTGGTTTGGGAACCACATACTTGGGGTGAGTTATGCCATCTTCCTATCTGAATTTATAGGTAGTTCTACCTGCTTACTGCATTGTTGTATTGTGGCTTATCTTCTTTCGTACATAGGCACAGATGAAGGCCCGCGTCTAATACTTGCCCCGAACATCGAGGATCCAGTTGCAGGGGATGCGGCTGAAGGCGCTGCAGTTGCTGGTGATGCGGCTCAAGCCGCTGCAGTTGCTGGCGATGTGGCTCAAGCCGCTGCAGTTGCTGGCGATGCGGCTGAAGGAGATGCATTTCCTGCCGATCCGGATGATGACATTGAAGAAGTTGCAGATCATGTAGTGGTTAATTCACAAACTACCTGGTTCTTGGCATCCAAGACCTACCATTATGGCAATTTCGATCTACTTTGGATTCAGATAGATGGTGATAGACACAGCAATGCTCCTGCACAGTTTGAAGATGGGATACGGTTGAACACTTATCCTAGTTTACGGTGCCACATTTTCGCAAGGCATCCCTTTAATCTTCGCCCGAAAGTAGAAGATCCTATTGATGGTCTAGTGTGGATCAGGCAGGAGCATCTGCACGGGCTTTCAGTATTTCTTGGAATCAACAACCCAATCTTCCACCGAGAACCCTGTTATGATGTTGCAAAAGCTGGTCCATCTACTGGACAAGGCATGTCCTTGTTACAAGAAGACTGTGTGTTTGTTGCATACCATCGAGCCCGTCCCTATACCCAGAGGCTAGTGCCAGATTGGAGCCGTATACACATCAATGGAGGAGCTCCGGCAATAGGATCACAGCTGATATACCAACCCACTTATTACAATGAGTGGGAGGCGCCAATGTGGATCTTCCCAACAATGCCTGGGGCTCCCCCAACTCATCGTTGGGAATAGCCAGAAGACTAGTTACCTTGAAGTGTTCTACTTTTAAACTTAAGTTAACGAACACTAGTATGATGATGTGTAATGCCTCTGTGATTGATTATCTGCTTGTATCAGACATATTTTGTTGTGTTATGTTTATCTGTATGACCAAGCAATTGAATAATCTTCTGTTGTTTGGATTTGCTAAATTGACATATTTTGTTGTGTTATGATTATCTGTATTTTGCTGTTACTTAAAAGCTAGGTACTGCCAATTCCCCCTCTAGCCTTCTCTGGAAGCTGTCATGTTCCCTCTGTTCTTTGCAAGATTCAGAAAATGCACCATTTTTGTTTATTTTTATGTGTTAGTTTTTGTGCAAAGCATTGATGTTCAGTTGGTGGATTTGCTAAATTGACATGATCTTGCAAGATTCAGAAAGTGCAAAGCATTGATGTTCAGTTGGTGGATTTGCAAGATTCAGAAAATGCACCATTTTTGTTGATTTTTATGTGTTAGTTTTCGTGCAAAGCATTGATGTTCAGTTGGTGGATTTGCTAAATTGACATGATCTAAGTACTCCAGCATCAGAAAATAGTAAATTAGTTAATGATACACACATAGTTGACATCGACTGATAGTTGACAGTACTGACCTATATGCTAATCACACAAATTTTGTGCAATGTTTGAGAAGTGATTTGCTCAAGCATGGAAGGGCACATGAGCCAGCAGTCAGACTGACCATCTACTTGGCAACATAATATCTACTGGATCACATCAGAGAAATGAGAGAAATGTTCAAGGAATTGGTGTCTAGTAATATTTCACAGAAATCATGGAACTACTCAAGAACCACAACCACCAGTAGATATTCATACAAGTCATAGAACAAGACAAGAAACACAACCGGAAGCAGAACACTCTACTTGTCAAGAAGGAGAAGCAGATGAGGATACTTGGCAAAAAGATGCCGCAGATAATCACATTTGTAATGCTACAGTTGACAGAAAGATTGATGATCATAACTAAGTTCAGGACATAGTAGAGCAAGAGGATGATGCTGTCCTGGAACATGATAATCTGCAATTCACCAGAGAGCAAGAGCAACATAATAGAATCCAGCGTATATGTGCATATTCAGAGAGTATTCATCGTATATATTCAAATTCAGAGAGAATTCAGATTTTGCATACCTGTTACTTCTCCATTTCTCTTAGAGCTGCTGGAATTGATGGAAGGCTGAGAACAGCCTCCATTTCTCCAGTACGAGAACAACCTCCGCATGATCACTGGCTTCCGCCCCAACTTTTCCAGCACGAGAACAACCTCCTCCAGATCTTCCCAGTTCCCGATCCCGATCTTGCCAGATCCGCAGCAAGGAGAACCCGCTTTCAACCTCGAGGCCATGTCACCTGCGCGGCGCCAACAGCGCTGTGGTACTCTAAGATCTCGGTAGGCGAGCGGGAGCAGGAGCTTGAAGAACAATGGGGGGAGAAGAGAAAGGTTACGTGGACGAGGTACGCCACCTGGCAGCCACGGTGGCAAAGCAATAACTGGGTATCCTGCCAAGTGGAGCGCTGAGTCGTCACCGTAATGGAGATATTTGTGTTCAAACAATTTCAACCGGTATTATTTGGGCTATTCGAATTTGATCCAGAAATGACCCTCTCAGTGATTGACCCCATGAACTTGCGGTACTGCGATGTGATTGCAGCGAAGAAAGGCACCTGTGAGCCTGTGTCAAACAACTTGGTGACCGCAAATTGAATAGCCCCCCGGAGGAGGCCGCTGTGGCTTTGACAGCACGCGCGCCTCTGTGAAAGCCCAGATACTTTAATGTGGGCTAGTTAGTCTGTTGCCTTAATTACTGGGTTGCCATACGTGATCAACATGGATGACCAATAAAAATTTAATTGCTTCTGTAAATTTTGAGGCACTTCTAAAAAGTGCCCCTAATTAGATTTTAGGTCATTTCAAACAAATGCCTCTAATTAAAATCTAACTAGAGGCATTTCAATTAAAGTGCCTCAAAAAGAATTAGGGGCATGAGTAAAGGGGGCACATTTTAAAGTGCCCCTAAATATCCCCAAAAAATATTTAGGGGCACATTACTTAACATTAGGGGCACTTTAAAATGCCCCATATGTACTACGGTGTTGTAATGGGAGGGAGGAAGAGGAGGAGGTGGCTGCACATCCAGGCGCATGGGACCAGAACAGCCAGGGCCCACAGAACCGTGGTGGCCAGCGCCGACGCGGCAACACTGAGCACACTAGAGGAAGGCCTCTATCGCCGCACACACCTGCACTGTCTCGTGGTATGGCCTGGACCTTGCAGACGCGCCCGAGCACGCCAAGGCCGCATCCGAGCTCCCCCGACCGCGTTGCTCAGCCACGCCGTCCATGCCGCTGTCATCGCAGCTCCAAGCCAAGCTCCTAGCCACACCACCGCCGAGCAGGACCCTGCGCCTCCCTCTCCACACGCGGGGAAAAGAAAGTCCGCAGCCGGCACCGCGCGAGCTTTGTCCGACGGTGGGGAGGACGAGAGGAGGGGGCTAGGGTTGAGCCTTGTCGCCCACGGCCGGGGGAAGGGGGGCCGGGGGGGGGGGGGGGGGGGGGGGGTCTAGAGCTAAGCGGTTTTCCATAGTACGATCTCTATCAATACATCGATACACAAGCTTTTACGTTTTCTTGAAAAATAACTTTCTTTAACTGGAAAATTAACTTGCTTTCATATTTCTGCGTTTTAATAATTGTGCTTCAAACTGAAGATAGCAGCATTGCAGCTCATGGGCTTGCTAAGCGCCCAAGGGCTAAGCGGATGGATTACTTGTTCGCTGCTTAACACAAAGTACTCCGTATTTTTCAAAGGAGAAATCTACTTTACTTTCTTTTTGACATGCAATCCACTTTATTCAAATAGAAGGTTCAGGATTACAATCTGCTTGGATAGTCCTAAGCAGGAAGCCAGGTGTTACATCAAAGCAAATAGATGTGCCTATGCTAAGAGCTTCTTTCGCACACACATGTTCTGCAAAGTTTGTGGAACGGTTTAAATGAAGAAGCTTGAAAGCCTGGAAAGACCGACTAAAGTACTTGAGTTAATTCAGGATGTGGACTCCCTCCATCCGCACATGTCTCGGATCATGCCAAAGAGAGACTAAGTTTGCACAGTCGGTTTGCAGAATAATTTGAGTTCATTGGCGTCTAGCATCAGCCTCTAACCCATCTCTACATGCTAGTAGCTCACTAATAAAAGGATCATCAACGGAAGGGTGTCGTGAACATCCTTCTTCAATTAGATTATCATCACAATCTCGGATAACATGCCCTGCACCAGCCACTTTATTTGTCAAGTCAAGAGAGCCATCAACATTGACTGTAACCCAGTTCGTAGGGCGGTGACCAATGGTTAATTTTTAGCCATAGGAACTGACACTAGGAGGCAGTTCTAGACTTGAAACCAACTCATCAACAAGCAGCAAGGAGCGACTCGGTTGGTACTGCTCCTCCCCATGAACAAGAACAAACCTGTTTCTGCTAATCCAAATCTACTTTACTTGGGCGGTCCCAAGTTGGATAGCCTATGTCAAAGATTGTCCTGGTGTAAGTTTTCCCTCTCGCTAGCTGCAGAGAAACTTGTGCGGGATCCCTCTGTCAATTACAAGCATAAATAATAACAAGCCCCTCGACCAATTGCTCGAATTAATAGAGGACACAATTGCCATGATTTGAAGCTTCTGTGGTTCCTGTTGGCTTCGTTTTCGAAAGAAAATGGAGCCGGAGAGGTTTCCTCCCCGCAAGTCTACGAAAATAGAGCACAGAATTGCAGCAAGTTGACGAGACTCGTTCCAAGAGGAAGCATGATCTTAGCTGGATGACCTGCATCGACCGCCTAAATAATGTCGGAGGAGTGGTTCTCCAAGATGGCTGGTCCAAAGAAGTAGCCAGGCATATCTCCACCGGCAAACGGTCACACGGACTCTTGTCCTCCTCCAAAGCCGACAACGATCGGTCATGGTGGAGCAAAATAATTGGTGTTGATGGAACCCTCCTCTGCATGATCCCTTGCAGCCCAGCATCAATTTGCAGGCTCCAGCCACGAGAGAGGGAATATATGGTCGTCCCCAGAGATCCATCCTCGCGCGGTGCCCATTCTCCTCCTCTCACCAGCAAAAGTGGAATCCAAAGCAGCCCTGCCCCGGGCGTGCCCTTCTTCGGCTGGCACATCTTAAGAATGTTCTTTTCGATCTCTTCGTTTCTTCGAATCCCTCAAATCATTCTCTTCGTTTCGGGCAACCCATATGTACACCTCTATGTATCTAGACATCTCTCCTTGAGTTTTGAGAACCATCAAGCTGGACCAATCACTCCGTACACATAGTCTTACAAATTCATTTAAAAGTGAACCAAGCACCCATTTTGCCACTCTTTTACTTTGCTAGATTTTGTTCATAATGGCGCTACTTTTTTCAAATCATGAAACAATTCCCTGGACGTAATGGTTGCAACAAATTAAGGGATGGAGCTGCTTTGAAAAATACACTACCAGAATCTGTCCGCTTTCAAAAATCTGCTGTGAAAAAAATCCCTTTGGTTGGCTTTAACTTTCTACACTACAAGCAGGTTGGATAAGCATAACCAAACAGACTTTAGTCTAGGTGCATTAATGGTCCATCTTATATATATCTAGATATATTTGTTATT
This sequence comes from Dactylis glomerata, assembly GCA_007115705.1. Classification (NCBI taxonomy): domain Eukaryota; kingdom Viridiplantae; phylum Streptophyta; class Magnoliopsida; order Poales; family Poaceae; genus Dactylis; species Dactylis glomerata. Next base: position 907,485 of record QXEO01000340.1, read on the forward strand.
TGGAATTTTATGTAGGATCTCAAGGTTATGTTTTAATTATGCAATTTTCAAGTTTATGTTTTAACGTATGATTTAGTAATGGTCAAGTTTATGTTCATGGATCCACTATGGTATTTTCTACTCCCATTGGACCAGCAAGAACATATAGACTCTAAATGCGCTTTACTGTTAGGGATCGTAGGGTTATCTTTCAGCCACTGACGAGAGGGTTAGCCTTGGCAATGTCCTCGGATGAAGGACTTAGGATCAGGGAGAAGAGGGCGTCGGATGAACTCGAAGATAAAGATAGACAAACAAGGCAAATCAGATTATATTATCGAGACAAAGCTAGGGTTACAAGCTAAATCTCGACGTCTCCACCCGCCGGCTCCTCATGGCTCCTTATATATAGGTGGCCAGGTCTTAAGAGTTCCGGTCGGATGCGATACAAACTCATAGACTATGTCGGTTTACATTGTAGTTTCCATATTCGACTTCATAGTCATTTGGCTCCTATCTTGGGCCATAATCTTCATATGCCTTAACCCGAATATAAACCAGGGGTACCAATGCCATGGGTCCTGGCAGGCGTACCCACGTCAGCCAGGGTGGTTGGCAGTGTGCTAATAGGATACAAGATGCATATGCATCATATGTATTCTCTATTTCGATGGATCACACATTAAGTGATCCTTGATTAGTAATTTTTAACATTTGAAATATGCAATAAAAAAGATTGTGCATCGTTTCAATGTAGAGTCCGGGAATTGCCCCCATTCCGGAAAAAAGTTTATGTTTGTGGAAGACCTCATCTAGTTCAAATTTGGATTTCAATTAAAATCTGGAAAACTCATATTTGTGAAGGAAGTTAAAATATTTCCATATAACATGTGCAATTACATTTTATGTTATACTATCTGATATTCGAACCTACAAATCTGATCTTACAATATTTTGGGATATGACGTCCATTAAATCCGACACTTATAAATTTGGTGAAATCTTGAATCTCAATTAGTTTAAATAATTCGAACTAGATGATTCAATATTTTATCATGCCTAATAGACAGGCAATCCACCTTCTATTATAGTATATCCTATGATTTAGAGGATCGTTATATTCTCAAGTTACTTCATAAGGTGCCTAATTTAGTTATTTAAAAGAAAATTATTGTAGCTATAAATTCACATTTGTTAACAAAAAGGTTAGAGAAGAGTGCAGTCAAAATTTAAAATATATATTAATGATGATGAAAACTTCCAATGGAGTAACTTGAAAGTTTTAATTGAAGTTTACCAGGGACATATTCATGCGTGAACCATTGTTTAAATTTGAAATAATTCCAATTAGTACGTAGAAATTCCAAGGGACATATTGTTTAACTTGAAAGTTTTAATTGAAGTTTACCAGGAACATATTCATGCGTGAACCATTGTTTAAATTTGAAATAATTCCAATTGGTACGTAGAAATTCATTTGAACTATAGAAAATAGTAAACAATTATGAAATATCTGAACTATTGCATGGAACATACATCTAGATAGAATTATACAAAAAATTGAAGATTTATCTAATTGATATATTTGCAAGTTGCTTCACAAGGGTTGCCTAATTTAGTTTCGGGGAAATGTATATTAACATTTACCATGAAAGTTTTAAAGGAAGATGTGGTAAAATTTGAATGCGTGAACAATAATAAAAATATTCAATGGAGTACAAACTTGAAAGATTGAGTTGAAGCCTATGGCACATCCTTGGAGATGTGTCTGTTTGTGAACGTTTTGTGGTTTAACATATTTATAAATAAGTTGACCTCTAGGTATTCAAATAACATTATGTGGTTTAGCATAGCATTCAGAGCTTATATGCCAAGCTTTGTGCTCATAATATGACTCCATGCCAAGTTTCAACTTTCTTGGATCGCATATACATATTTATGAAAATTGACCTATAAATGCAACTTAAATTTTCCCTAACAATCATTTGAACTTTCCATCTATGACATATATATGATCCAAACTTGTCCATATGTACTCAATATATTTTGTCTAGATTTTTGGAACCTTATTTTGGATACCAATAGTTCAAATTTGAATTAGTTCCAATAAGTACACAAACAATCATTAAACTATATAAAAATATTATAAAACTAGTATAAAAACATTGAAACTCAAAAGATAAAAACATGTAGGTAGCATGATGCGAAAAAATTGAAAGATTTATCCTATCAATATATTTGCAGGTTACTTCACAAGGTTACCTTAATTAGTTATAAAAAGGAAACAAATTACTTGGTTAATCTTTTGTATTTAATTAAATACTCCCTCCGACCCATAATACTCTAATGTAGATGTATCTAGACATATTTTAGTGGTAGATACATCCATATTAGCGAAGAGTAATATGGGTCGGATGGAGTAGATGTATTTTCTTAGGTAGTAATTACTCCCTCCGACACATATTACCTTTCACAAATACGAATGTATCTAGACACATTTTAGTGCTAGATACATCTGTATTTATGAAAAGTAATATGGGCCGGAGGGAGTAGAAAATTATTTGATTAACATTCTGAATTAAAAACTTACAATATAATTATTTACAATGATAGAATGTTTAATGTTATTTAAAATTTACGTAAACAATGCTAGAATGGTTAATGTCAGAAAAAACTTGCATTTGAAATCAGAGTTGGTATGTCAGCTACATGGTGCCGCTTTTGAAAAAGTTAATTTGATTTACTTGGATTTTCCCTAGATTTGTCATCTTTCTTCAGCAGGAACCAAATCTCTCTGTATCACTCAAGAAGAAGAAAACCCCTACCATTCAGCTGTTTTTTTTTAGCTTAGGTAGGCTCATGAGTGAACCAAGAAAAGTAACATCAGACTGGCCAAGTTGCGCAAAAATCTCCTAGCCACACCGCCGGAATCTCGTCGTGCGCCACAGGTTTTGAAGCTCATCCAGCCAATTCCGAGTTGACAAATCCACCACCAGCCCTAGCTAGAGAGTTCCATAGCCCAGAAGATAAGAATAAGATTTTACTTTCCGGCCGGACGCCGCGAAACGCCGGTGCGTCGAAAGGCACCAAACGAAAAGATTGCAATCACATCTCGCGTGGCAGCGGATGCGGATGCGGATGGCGACCCATCGACAACAGGCAGCTAGCACCAAATCAGCAAATCTGGAACAATGCATGGGGTCCAGGCGCACAGATGAAAAGATATGCGGCGAGATGCCCCTGCAAGTTGTGTCTGGCTGGGCTCAAATATATTCCCCAAAGGGCAAAAGCTCTAGGCCTTAAAAATGTCGAGAGGATACGTGCAAGAAACAACAACTGGAACAAGATGTATAGAGTATTGTAATATCATGGCAACATGTAAAAGAAAGCCACAAAAGTTGGAGAAAAGTTTTCCTACACTTACTAGATGCAGTGCATCCACTCGGAGCTGACGAGTAGACCGGGGGGCAGACATACTTAGGTCTCTAATTGGCCGTACTTAAAATAGTATTCTCTCTATCGGAAATTTAATTTGGATCTCCAGAAAAGATATTTTGAATTGTTAATAATAATTTCCTTTTGCATGTACATCTCCATAACCTATGTTCTTTTCATAAAATTTTGTAGAAAGCTGTTTTTTGTGATGTACATAAAAAGATTAAAAAAAGTATCGTGAAAAGTCTTATTTCAGCAACAAATTTTTTTCTTTTTTTTTGCACTGGCCATATGACGCTTCTTTCCTCGCCCAAGGAGTCGTGACCCCTCTTGCTCTAGATCGCCCAGGGCATCCCACCCCCTCACGCTTTGCTCCTGATACCAGGGCATCACCGCCACTCTGCTCCTTTGCTCGACAAATCCAGCACCACCTCAAAACATACATGAAATCCCATCTTTGTGGCAGCAGGAAGCGATAGCTACGTGAGCGACAAAGAGAGTGGAAGGCGACGGCAACGCGGATGAGAGGGAGGCGATGGGAGCGAAGTGATAGGAGGCAGGGGAATGCGGCTAGCACACACTTGGAAACCACGGATGCGCCAGAACATTGCGAGACGTGAGCGTGAAAGTCTGAAAAACGTCTTACATTTGTGAACATGGAGTAAATGTCAGGACTAGTATAATTTGCAATTGTAAGTATTATTTTCTCGCTAATAATTGCAAGTGCAATTCGAAACCACACACTCCACGGTTCAAAGTTTCAAGTCTTTGGTGTGAATGTGTTCCATTGATCACGTCGCAGTTTCCGTTATCCTTGGTCGTAAGAGATTGTTTTGCTTGCATAGCACACTTTCAAAGTCTTTGTGAATCCCAAGGTTACCATCTATTTACCGGGTAATATCTTGTGGAGAAAGAAACAAAGTGTAACCCCGCAGTTGGACAAGACAGGGTAAAATTATCTTCTTCCGTGTACGTTCACCACAAACAAATCAATTTTTCCTTATGTTCTTGCTCTTGAAAAATTCTTTTTTTTCTGTTGGAACAGCTGCAACTCCTTGTAATATTAGCTGAGGGGGGCAGTAAATAAAAGGTAGTCTAACAGCTTGGATGCAGGACTTGTGTATAGCTAGTGTCGCCGTGTAGATATTTACCAGGCGGATAAGATAAGATGATCAATCTAGCCTAGTCCAGTACAAAGGCGATACCAGAGCACCTACCTAGTCGGTGGTAGCAGCAGGCAGGTTCCAGCGCAAGGGTCCAAAGCACGCTGAGTCACACCCACCGGGGCGCGCACATAGAATTATAGAAAAGCCAGGGGCAGAAGCGGCAACCCACCGCTGCTACCGACCGTCCCCATCGGCGATCCGACGGCCCGCGCGAGCCCGACCGGCCGCGGAGACACGGAGCCGCCCGCGCGCACCCCAGGACCTTGGAACTTGCTCACCTTCACCATCGGTCACCGCACCGCACCGCACCGCGCCTCTATCTATCTAACCGTGGTCGGGATCTGGTCTAACCATGGTTACCGTGCTGCTACTACGTCCTTCGTCTATATAGCTCCCCTCCCCGGCTGCTCACCTGCCGTTCCGATTTCTTCGATTGATTCACCGACGGAGGCGAAAGAGACACCGGCGTTGTTGAGTAGAGCTAGCGCTGTCGTTGTATGAGAAGATAGAGTGAGTCGGTGGGGATGAGCTGCAACGGGTGCCGGGTGCTTCGGAAGGGGTGCAGCGAGGCCTGCGTGCTGCGGCCGTGCCTGCAGTGGATCGACGCCGCCGACGCGCAGGGCCACGCCACCGTCTTCGTCGCCAAGTTCTTCGGCCGCGCAGGACTCCTCTCCTTCATCTCCGCAGTCTCCGACGACCAGCGCCCTGGTTAGCATCTAACTACCTTACTGTCGGTGGAAGGAAGGAACCAATTCTGTTTTAACTTTAGCTAGCTAACTAAATGTTGCTTCCTTTCCTTCCGACGATGCAGCGCTGTTCCAGTCGCTGCTATACGAGGCGGCGGGGCGCACCATCAACCCGGTGCACGGCGCGGTGGGTCTGCTTGGGACGGGGAGCTGGCACCTCTGTCAGGCCGCCGTCGAGACCGTGCTGCGGGGCGGCGTCATCGGCCCGCTCCCGGACCTCACCGGCGGAGGATGCGGCGGGGACCTCCTCTACGGCAAGCGCGCCGGCGGGGGGTCCACCTTCTCCACCGCCAAGAGGGTGAGGAGGTCTGCAGAGGCGGCGCCAGCCCCGTCGTGCGATCTTGGACTGTGCCTGAGCCCGAGGTCGCCGGCGGCCACCGGGGAGAGGAGGCCGGGGACGCCGTCCATGAGCTCGGATGAGTCCGTCACCACCACCAGCAGCGTCGGCGAACGGGAGCTGGTGCTGCTCAGCCTTTTTCTCTGAGACCGGACGCGTCGCCCGGGCAGACTAGCTAGTCCCGTCGTCCGTGCGTGGTTCGTGAGCCTTGACCACCATGGATGTACTGGATCCTGGCGCTGGCGGCGAAGTATTAGTAAATTTTCCCGCCGGCGGCTAGCCTAGTTGATTTTGCTGTGTACGTAGAGATCGAAGGAATCTACCGGCCGGCCTTCCCCCGTTTGCGTGGGCGAGATGAGAGCGCCGGTGGCCACCTCGAGTAACCTTTTTCTTAATTTGTTCCTCTTCAGATTATTATTATGAATAAATAAAATAAAAATGGAATTAAGCTCGATCTCGCTTTGGCTGACATCAGTGGAGCTTGCGAGCGTGCAGTTAAGAATGGCTTGACTTGCTAACGGGTCGTCAGGCACGGTACGCGCATCGGATGGTCCGTCCATTCCATCACCATGGATGGGGTTGGGGACCTCGGGCCGGGACCCGGGAGCACGGCGCCGCGTCTGGTGGGTACGGAGTTGACGAGGTTGGACGCGGTGTGCATCGTCGCCCTGGAGAGAGAGAGACAAGTGGCCGACATGGACGCTCCAAAGTCCTTCCTAGTTCTGTACCGCCTGTACCAAGACAAAAACAGGCACGTCCCACAATGCACCACCACCACCTTTGAGTCACCCAGGGGCCGGAGTAGAGATGCAAATTGGATCATAGCAAATTCTCATTTTTAGTTTATTTTATAATGTTTAGTTTAATTTTAAATTGAAAATCATAAACTGAACTATAAGTGGGACTTTGATAAGATCCCCCATGTCACCTTAAGGCTTCGTTCGGTTCCTCGGGAATCTGTCCCCAGGTGGAACAAACCACCCGAGTATTTAGGTGATCCCGTCACGTCACCTCCAATCCCCAGAAACCTGTCTCGTATCCCTTGGTCCGTTCGGTTATTCCCGCACATGCAGCACAGCGGCAAGCAGCAGCAGCAAGCAGACATCAGCAGCAAGCACAGCAGCTAGTGCACACAGCGGCAAGCAGCAGCAGCTAGTGCACACATAGCCTTCTAGTCAACTTTCAGCGTAAATCATAACTCGATTCAGTAAAACTCACATCTCAAACACAAGAAGCATCAAATACTTTCAAACATCAAGTGAAGCACCAACATATTACAGTACCACAAGCAGAAATATCAATTTATTCAGTTTAAAGCATGAAGCATCAAGTTCATTGATCCACGAGGTCTTTCTTGAACTGTTCAACTTTGAAGATGATTTGGCTCCTCAGCTCCTCATTCCTCTCCTTTTCTTAGCATCTAATTTGCACAAGAAAACAGTGAGATTCTAGCACTGTTTTACAAAAGTGAACAAAACAAACAGAGGCAGAACAAAGTAATATGCTACTGATGCACACAAAATTTTGGAAGCAAAAGTGCATAACACCAGAACTCAACTAATTGAGTGTCAGATCTCACAATACTAGCAAAGTATGATAAGACAACTGTAACTTCAGTCATATACTACAGCTGCCAGTCATTATATTCACAATAATATGTAATGCAAGACCATACCATTACAGAGATCGTGTATGTTGGCGTTACATTTAATCTTTGAAACCTCAGTTCTATAATACAACACTGTGAAACAAAGCTAGTAATCCTGCTATATTTCAAAAATGTAACATGTATCTAGGTTTTAATACCTACTCAATGCATTAATATGTCATTTCTTGCATTGCTTTAATGAAGCATCAAATTGTTAAATAAAAGCACAGTTTTGCTTGTGCTTCAGGTTTGCCATGACGTTGAAGTTACTGTGATTTAATATGCAGATGATCTTGCTGCTGTTTTTGAGAAACATGTACAGACATATGGTGGACTAGATATCTGCATCAATTGTGCTGGAATTGCTAACAAGACATTAGTTTATGATGACATATCTGATGGAATATGATATCTGCATAGCACCAAATCAAGTATCACATATGATAATCATAATATGATATTTGATGGATGGCATCACCGAATATACAGGAAGCAACAAGGAGAACAAAAGATGAAGCAGGAAGCTGCTACAACCACAACCATACAAGCAAAGGGAGAAAGATCTTACCTTTCCTATGTCATTTCCCCTCGCAGCCAAATCAGAGCGGTCTCCACATCAGCACAAATGAACAGCTCACGATTCACTTCACTTTTGAAGACCCCTAGTGCTTTCGCCCTCTCCTCTCTTGAGACTTCCATTGTGTTTAGTCGAGCGATTCACTTCACTTATTTTAATTCTTTAGGATAAAGTAAAACATAATATAAACCCTGGTACTAGTGTTAGAACATTAGATGATAAAAAAGTTGTAAAGATGCGGCAAGAAGAAAAAGGCCTACGTATTGCACTGGCAGTAGGAAACAATGAAAAGCTAAGTTGACACAAAACAAGTAATAAGGGAATATATCAGTATTTGCTCCTTCAGATGAATCTGACACTGCAGCAAACAGAAGTGGAAATCATCAAACGTCTCTAAAAAACTAGCCATTTTCATAGTCACTCGGGAATATCTAACAAAGCCCAAACGAACCAACAAACAAACATAACCTCCATGGAAGAACCGTCAAGTTGGTTTACACGTCATGGTTGGAACTTCACATGCACATCTAAGCAAAGGGTCAACAGGTACTGATGCATTCAGAATCCACGGATTGATTTTACAGGGTAATTGAACAGTATGATATTCTTACGGTGACATCATCTGGTGAGAAAAAAAGAAAGATGAGCCGAACAACGAATCAACCAAGAGCCCAAACCATCTTGGCGATTAACTGCCACCAAGAGCCTGGTTTCGTTTCATAGGCATTTGACAGCTACCGGATACACGAGGCAGGTTATGTGGCCTCTGAAGAATTAAGAAGATACTGTGATCACATTGACTTTGGCAAAGAACACCATACCATTTTTTTTGTCAAATAAACAGATTGTACTACACAGAAAGCGTGCGGAGCAGACAGCAGTCCTAGGCTCATTAGTTAGGAAATCATCTAGATTATCTTCATCCCAATGGATGCAAGTGAAATACTGAAATGAGCTTGTCGAACAGCCACCATATCCCTGATGAGCATACATAGCTGACGGCCACTACTCTCCGTGTTGTGCGGATCTAGCTATTACCATCCGGATGCCAAGATCAAGGTATACCGTGAGGAAACTAACCCCAAAATAGACCACTTGCAAGGTATGAAGCAATCTTGCATCTCCCAGATCTCGTACAAGAAGAGGGAAAAGTGATGAGAAGGAGAAGATCAAGTTACCTGGATGAGCAGCCATCGGAGGTGGAGGAGATCGCCGGAGATCTGGACGAGCAGCCGTCGATGGTGGGGAAGAGGTCCGTGGCGGGGTCACCGGTGAGGAAGGGTGCCGATCTCCTCTCCTCCAGTTGATCAGCGGTCGTCGTCGCTCCCGTAGGCACCGCCGTCACCTTCGTCGCCGCCGCTGCCCGGCGCTGTCGCGAGAGAGAGGAGAGAGGAAAGGCTTCGCTCATGTCGTTTCGGTGCGTCGCGCTCGGGATGTTATCCATGAGGTAGGGCTCAAGTTTCTGAATCCCGGTCGAACGAGGGGTTTCGGGGGGAAATTGGGTAGGGTTCAATACCGCCCGGGTTTAACCGAACAGGTTATAAGTTAGGGCCAGGATTAAACCCTGGCGAGTCGAATCCCGGGTGTCAGACGGGGTATCGGGCCCGATCCTGACCGGGTTGGGACGAAACGAACAAGGCCTAAGTTAGGCCGGAGACCAGGCGAGAGCACCCTTCTTGGTTTCGGTGGTTCGTCTCTCCTCACAGTTTGTTACCTTCAAGAACAATTCATAACATCGACAACGAATTATGTAAATTACTCCTTCTACTTCAGGTCATTTTTATTGCAAATGACTCATATCATTGGTCTCGCCGCATCGACGGTGGAATGATCCTTCCAAGGCCAGGGCGGAATTTCGCCTAAAGATCCCACACCTCTCTATGGCTTTGTTTGAGGTGGCCACACTCGTCGTGGTGGGCAACGGAGAAAGAGCCCGCTTCTGGGGGGGGGACCGTTGGCTGGACGGCGCATGGTAGGTTAACATTGCGCCTAACCTGGTGGCCAAGTGATACGTCTCAAACGTATCTATAATTTTTGATGCTCCATGCTTGTTTTTACACCATTTGCCTTGTGTTTCGTTACACTTCGTGGTGTTTTTATGCGATTTCCGGAACTAACCTACTAACAAGATTCCACAGTGCCAGTTCCCTCTTTTCTGCTGTTTTTGTGTTTCAGAAAAGCTACATAGGAAATATTCTTGGAATTGGACAAACTGAAGACCGAAACTCCTATTTTGCCCAGACGAAGGACGAGGACCAAACGGGAGCCGGAGAGGGGCCAGAGGGCACCCTCACCACCAGGGGGCGCGACCCAGGCCCTGGCCACGCCCACCCATGGTGAGACCACCCTGGTCCACCTCTGACGACGCCCCTTCGCCTATAAGAAGCCTCCCGATGGAAAACCCTAAAACAATCGGCAAAATTTCCAGAAGAGTTCCGCAGCTCCGCCGCCGTCACCGACGAATTTCGGGGGACAGAAGTCTCTGTTCCGGCACCCTGCCGGGACGGGGAAGTGCCCCCAGAGCCATCTCCATCGGTCTCCATCGCTGTCTCCGTCGTCTCCATCGACCTCACCGCCATCTCCACCAACCTTGCTGTCTCGTATGATGAGGAGGGAGTAGTTTTCCCCCGGGGCTGAGGGCTATGCCGGTAGCTATGTGGTTCACCTCTCTCTCCCATGATGTGATCTTTATGTGATCGTGAGCTTTGTATCTAGTTGAATTGGTAGATGCTATTATTCAGATATTATGCTACTCCCATGCTTTATTATTGTAATATCCGGAGATACCTTGTATCATGGTGTGAAGGTGACTAGTGTGTGCATCATGTGTATCTTTTTGGTTAATGTCTCTTTAAATTGTTGGTGTTTGTTGGAACCATCTAGTGCGTTCATGGTGATAGTGTGGAACAATCTAGTTTGGGTACATACGGACTTTGAGGAGTGCTTCGTAGCCCTACGCATGATTAGTGTTTGTTTTCCATTGGAGAATTGTTTTGAGTTGCATATTGATGATAGTATCTATTGATTCAATTATATTATATTTGTTGAGAGTGTGTCAACTAGTGAAAGTATGATCCCTAGGCCTTGTTTCCAAGCTTTGCACACCGTTTCCTTTCAGTTTTGTTACATGTTTGCTCGCAGCGATATTTATTTTAGATTATATTTACTACTTATAATCATCACTACTACTTGTATTTCACTATCTCTTCGCCGAACTAGTGCACCTATACATCTGACAAGTGTATTGGGTGTGTTGGGGACACAAGAGACTTTCTGTATCGTAATTGCAGGGTTGTTTGAGAGGGATAGCTTTGACCTCTTCCTTCCTGAGTTCGATAAACCTTGGGTGATCCACTTAAGGGAAACTTGTTGCTGTTCTACAAACTGCTGCACTTGGAGGCCCAACACTGTCTACAAGGATAGAAGCGTGCGTAGACATCAAGCTCTTTTCTGGCGCCGTTGCCGGGGAGGTAAGGTAAAAGGTACTCGCATCTTCCTGTGTGAGTGCTCGAAGTTATTTCATTTGCCAAGAACACTCTGTTTTTCACTCTTATCGTTCAACGAGTGTTCTCTTTTTCTAGAACTGCGTTTAGCTTTCGTTTTTCACCTTGATTTTTGTTCAGATCTTGTTTTATCTTTATATCAAGGTGTATTTTGACCTCTGGTCCATGTTGGTTTTCATCAAAAGAGTTATTTCAAAAAGGTTCGAATGGTGTTGGAAAAGAGAAAAAGTTTTATGCAAAAAAGTGGTACAAAAAGGAGCTTGTTTAGACTGCGACTTAGACTTTTTCATGTCGTGCTTGATGTCGTTTTGATAGTATGCTTAGTGGTTTTGCTGTAGCATGACTTGTCTCAAATGACTGAGATTGCTTAATGAGCCTTTGAAAAAAATCATGCGCTGTTTTTATTATTTGGAAGCATTAATTTGGTTTTCTCCTTGATGCTTCATTTGGGTTGACTTGGCGCATGCTTACAACATGTTTGACTCTTACAAAGTCGTGATAAGCCTCTATGATCATTTGGTTTTTGACTTGTGATGACATTTTATGCTTCTTTTAATGATGTTTTGTCGCTATGCATGATTATGGCCGTTATTGCTCTCTTAGTTGGTCGCTCCCAGTCTTTTGCTAGCCCTCATTTTGTACTGAATATGAGCTCTACTCGTGCATCCAACTCCCAAAAACCAAGTTGTTCCAATGTGTCCACCGTACATACCTATTAGCAATTTGCTATTCCAAAGTACATTTGACTTGCTTTTATCTATCCTTCAAATTAAACTCTTTTTGGTGTTATGCGAAAATTGGTCAGTAAAGCTCTCACGAACCTGATGGCACACTTTACTTTTCTCGCTTTTAAAATTTTGACATGGTGGCTCTCTTATGTTGAGTTGTTATGCTTGCAAGTTGTAAGTTGGAAATTAGCCAAACCATGCCGTCATGGGGTAAGCTTTCAACATTGCACTTTTTATTTGAGTTGATATCGTGATCTTTTGTTTATGGATACTCGCAATGTGAAATAAGTTGGGAATCTTGCGGGATCATGGAGTTTGTATACGTGTTAGAGAAACGCCTGGGCCGCTAATCTAAGCCATGCATAATTCATGGTGGAAATTTACAGCATGCCCATAGTGAACATTCGACGACGCATCTCAAAATAAAAAGCTATACTAATGGTAAATAAAAGAGATGCCAAGGTGTTCATTGTTTGTTTGTCCTGTCATTTTGATGTGGGCTTGTTCCATGTCATCGGGCACGGAGGTACCCCGTTGGCGGTTCTCGATGATACGTGTATACTTACAATGACAAGAGCTTGCTTCTAAGTCGACTAGCATGAGGTTTGGGTATTCGTACTTCACGGGACACAAGGTTTTCAACTTATGATTTGTCAAGCATATGCTTCATAATTGTACTCGCATTAACTTTAACCATTCAAGATGCCTATGATGGGGGCAATGAGAGCTCAAAGCTAGTAAGTACCATAATTTTTGATGGTTTATAAAACTTATAATGACTGCTTCCCTCTGCGAAGGGCATTTCTTTTACTTTTATGTTGAGTCACCACCTTCTATCTTTATGCACCATCTAAGAGAGCATAGTTGTCATTCTGAGTTTAATGTGCATAGTCCCAAAGTTTATCATTGATTGATTCATGATTTTGGTTTCACTTGTTCTTAAATTATTTGTATCTAGTCGCCCTCTTAAACTTGAAGGTGTCCTATGTATTTATGTTTTGCTATTCCATGAAGGACAAGCTGAAAACCCTTTTCTATGTTTTCCCATATGATTTGAACAGACGTTTGACTTTCATTGTTTCATTTTTTATGATCTTTCGTTTGTGTTCTTTTTCATGTCATAACATGGTTGCTAAGTTTCTTCTATCAAGATTATGTCTTTCATGCCCATGTTTTAAGTTCTTTTAATCCCAGCACTCAATGCTTACATAGATGATCAAGATTGTGATGGTGCATGTCACCTCAAAAATTATTCTTTTGTTATCACTTACCTACTCGAGGACGAGTAGGAGTTAAGCTTGGGGATGCTTGATACATCTCAAACGTATCTATAATTTTTGATGCTCCATGCTTGTTTTTACACCATTTGCCTTGTGTTTCGCTACATTTTGTGGCGTTTTTATGTGATTTCCAGAACTAACCTACTAACAAGATGCCACAGTGCCAGTTCCCTGTTTTCTGCTGTTTTTGTGTTTCAGAAAAGCTACACAGGAAATATTCTCGGAATTGGACAAAACAAAGACTGAAACTCCTATTTTACCCGGACGAAGGACGAGGACCAAACGGGAGCCGGAGAGGAGCCAGAGGGCACCCTCACCACCAGGGGGCGTGGCCCAGGCCCTGGCCGCACCCACCCATGGTGAGGCCACCCTGGTCCACCTCTGACGACGCCCCTTCGCCTATAAGAAGCCTCCCGATGGAAAACCCTAAAACAATCGGCAAAATTTCCAGAAGAGTTCTGCAGCTCCGTCGCCGCCACCGACGAATTTCGGGGGACAGAAGTCTCTGTTCTGGCACCCTGCAGGGACGGGGAAGTGCCCCCGGAGCCATCTCCATCGCCGTCTCCACCGTCTCCATTGACCTCACCGCCATCTCCACCAACCTTGCTGTCTCCTATGATGAGGAGGGAGTAGTTCTCCCCCGGGGCTGAGGGCTCTGCCGGTAGCTATGTGGTTCACCTCTCTCTCCCATGATGTGATCTTTATGTGATCGTGAGCTTTGTATCTAGTTGAATTGGTAGATGCTATTATTCAGATATTATGCTACTCCCGTGCTTTATTATTGTAATCTCCGGAGATACCTTGTATCATGGTGTGAAGGTGACTAGTGTGCGCATCATGTGTATATTTTTGGTTAATGTCTCTATGAATTGTTGGTGTTTGTTGGAACCATCTAGTGCGTTCATGGTGATAGTGTGGGACAATCTAGTTTGGGTACATACGGACTTTGAGGAGTGCTTTGTAGCCCTACGCATGATTAGTGTTCGTTTTCCATTGGAGAATTGTTTTGAGTTGCATATTGATGATAGTATCTATTTATTCAATTATGTTATATTTGTTTAGAGTGTGTCCACTAGTGAAAGTATGATCCCAAGGCCTTGTTTCCAAGCTTTGCACACCATTTTCTTTCAGTTTTGTTACATGTTTGCTCGCAGCGATATTTATTTTAGATTACATTTACTACTTATAATCATCACTACTACTTGTATTTCACTATCTCTTTGCCGAACTAGTGCACCTATACATTTGACAAGTGTATTGGGTGTGTTGGGGACACAAGAGACTTTCTATATCATAATTGCAGGGTTGTTTGAGAGGGATAGCTTTGACCTCTTCCTCCCTGAGTTCGATAAACCTTGGGTGATCCACTTAAGGGAAACTTGCTGCTGTTCTACAAACCTCTGCACTTGGAGGCCCAACACTGTCTACAAGGATAGAAGAGTGCATAGACATCACCAAGCTACCGACGCAGAAGACCAACTTTCGGACGGTTAAGGATGGTCTTTCTGCGGTGTCTCTATGTTTGTGGTGGCTGCGTTCTGAATTGTATAATGGTTCCTCCACGAAAGTTGTTTAGGTTGACCATGACGGAGGCGGTGGCAGGTGGTATGGCCACACAGTACGGGCAGGCTGCGCCCATACCAGTGCTCGCCAAAGCTTCTAGAGCTTGGCTCTGTGGTCTCTTCGACTTGGAAATATTGACAACTCATAAATCTTCATTAATTAGACTTAATTTCGTCCAAAAAGTGTCCAAATCTGCAAGGAAAAATAATAAAATAGGATTTGCACATCTTTGCAATAATTAGTCATTAGTGGCAAAGTGAGAGAGATATTTCATCAATTACTTGACTAATATCAGCTTTTTAACATGGACAAAGGGTTGTTCTTCATACTCATCAACGTATCATAGGCATCTCGGGTCACTACCATGCTTGTCTTTTAGGCATCCCATTATCTTGGTACTATTAATGTTCTGGTTGTGTAGTGTTTGCAACAGCTGAAAATCAACTAGGGTGGTGCCCTGATGCAGATGAAGGTGGCCGACATCCACCTCTAGATCTCCACGATCGTCCCTCCCTTTGGTCCTCCCTAAGACCCCGGCAGCTGGATCCTCTCTAAGCCGGGCATCCATGATTAGGAGAAGGAGCATAGCCTTAGCTGCCGCCTCGGCGAACCCCTCCAAGCCGGGTGCCTCAGATACTAGCAGGATGAGCTGTGACTCCTACAACTCTACTTTGAGGAGGAAGGAGGCTAGGAACCAGTTGTTTCCTGCAACGCAAGTGGTCTAGGTGTGCCGCCCTTGCCTCCTGGGCTGCGGTGGTGCTGGACTCCAAAACAACAAGGCGGTGGTAGGTTGCGGCTGATGTGGCCTTTCTCCATCGACTTCTCTATCTCTGGTGGCGCTTGCTGCAGTGTGACGACGATGAGTTCGCCGCAACTGTGGTATCAGTGTCCTATTCTTCCACTTCGGTGAGGTAAATCGTCGGGGTTTTCCTGTGCGCTTTCACCCTTCACCCTTTATAAACCTTGGTTTAGCTTGGTGTCACCTGAAAATTAGTTGTGGTTTTGTACCTAGGGTCTTGTGTATCGATAAGTATCTCCATTCCTCATCATTTTTCTAGTTTTGTGTATGAAATAAGGTACCATACTCCCTTACTATACCTTTGATGGGATGTAATTTGAATTGCATGGATTTTGACAGAATTAAAAAAATTGATTTTGTGTTTGTCGACAGCTGACCCAAAACTCATAGCAAAACTCTAAACATGGGAGCCACGGATTCAGATTTCCGCTGGCAAGGAATGGCTCACGACAAAGAAGCGAGCTTTATTATGCTGTAAGAACAGGAAAACTTACATCAAACTCTAACATGGGACCCACTGATGTATCACAGGACCAGTTGGGAAACCCCAAGAGGAAGGTATGATTAGCACAGCAGTAAGTTTTCTCTCAGTATGAAACCAAGGTTTAATCGACCAGTAGGAGAAAGAAACCACTTATGAAGGTTGTTGCTAGCTGACTTTGGCAATGGCGCCAGAGAAAGTCTTGCACGTGGTGTCGGCACCAACAGCAACGTGGAACCTGCACACAACACAACCAAACTACTTTGCCCCAACTTACGGTGAGGTTGGCAATCTCACCGGCTTGCTGTAAACAAAGAATTCGACGTATTGTGTGGAAAGAGATATTTGCTTGCGGAAAGTAAACAGTGCTTGTAGTAGATGGTAATATAAATGTAAAAGAATGGACTTGGGGTCCACAGTTCACTAGAGGTGTCTCTCCATAAAGGTAAATAACATGCTGGGTAAACAAATTACAGTTGGGCAATTGATAAAATAAAGAATGCATAGCAATGCATGTACATGTCATGAAGATCACTATGAGATTCACTTGGGCATTACAACATAATACATAGACCGTAATCCAACTGCATCTATGACTATAATCCACCCGCTGGATATCATCCGAACAACCCTTGGGTATTAAGTTGCAAGCGACAGATTATCGCCTTAAGCAAAGTGTGTAATTGATGTCTACGCACGCGTCTGTTCTTGTAGACAGTGTTGGGCCTCCAAGTGCAGAGGTTTGTAGAGCAGCAGCAAGTTTCCCTTAAGTGGATCACCCAAGGTTTATCGAACTCAGAGAGGAAGAGGTCAAAGCTATCCCTCTCAAGCAACCCTGCAATTACGATACAGAAAGTCTCTTGTGTCCCCAACACACCCAATACACTTGTCAGATGTATAGGTGCACTAGTTCGGCGAAGAGATAGTGAAATACAAGTGGTATAGATGATTATAAGTAATAAATGCAATCTGGAATAAAAATGGCAGCAAGCAAACAAGTAACAAAACAGCAAGTAAACGGTGTGCAAAGCTTGGAAACAAGGCCTAGGGATCATACTTTCACTAGTGGACACACTCTCAACAAATATAACATAATTTGACAAATAAATAACTTCTCTTCACTATGCTACTCTGAATTACTCTCCTATTGAATAACACTAATCATTGCGTAGTGGCTACAGAAGCACCCCTTAAAGTTCATCAAGTACTTGACAAACACCACTCATAGAGATATCCAAATCAAATCACAACTCAAGATAAATATTATTGCAACTTAGACCAAGTACTAACACGGTGCACACAATGTCAACATTACACCATGAAAGGAGGAATATATCACTTCAATACTATCATAGTGATAATTATTCTCATAATCCATAAGAGATCACAATCGTAGCCTAGACCAAGTACCACCACGATGCACACACTGTCACCGTTACACCATGGCGGGAGGAATAGATTACTTTAATAACACCACTAGAGTACACATAATGATGAAGAGTAGCATCTACTTATTCAACATGATACAAAGCTCACGATCACATCAAGATCACATCATGGGAGTGAGAGGTGAACCACATAGCTACCGGTAGAGCCCTCAGCCCCGGGGGAGAACTACTCCATCCTCATCATAGGAGACAGCAAGGTTGATGGAGATGGCGGTGAGGTCGATGGAGACGGCGGAGACGGTGATGGAGACCGATGGAGATGGCTCTGGGGGCACTTCCCCGTCCCGGTAGGGTGCCGGAACAGAGACTTCTGTCCCTCAAAATTTGGCTTCGACGGTGGCGGCGCTGCGGAACTGTTCTGGAAATTTCACCGACTCCCCTAGGATTTTCCGTCCTGAGGCTTTATATAGGCGAAGGGGCGTCGTCAGGGGGCTGCCAGGGCCTCCTCACACATAGGGGGCGCGGCCAGGGGCTGGGCCGCGCCGCCCTGGTGTGAGGGCAGCCCCTGGCCCGCCTCCGGCTCTCGTTTGGTCCTCGTCATTCGTCCGGGAAAAATAAGACTTCTGGAACTTGTTTCGTCCAATTCCGAGAATATTTCCTGTGTAGCTTTTCTGAAACATAAAAACAGCAGAAAACATGGAACTGGCACTGTGGCATCTTGTCAATAGGTTAGTTCTGGAAATCGCATAAAAACGCCACGAAGTGTAACGAAACACAAGGCAAATGGTGTAAAAACAAACATGGAGCATCAAAAATTATGGATACGTTGGAGACGTATCAGTAATGTAAACAATACAAATGTCCTTGAACCAAAGATTGTTGTTTTCTCCCTAGTAGCAACAGCACATCTACAACCTTAAAAGTTATTGTCACTCTCCCAGATTACTAGAGGCATGAACCCACTATTGATCATAAATACTCCCTATTGGAGTCACTAGCATCTACTTGGCCAAGATATCTACTAGCAACGGAGAGCATGCAAGATCACAAATAACATAGATATGATAAATCAACAATCAACTTGACATAGTACTCAATATTCATCGGATCCCAACAAACACAACATGTAGAATTACATAAAGATGATCTTGATCATGATAGGCAGCTCACAAGATCTACACATGAGGCGCATGGAGGAGACGACAACCAGTGGTGGACTACTCACGCAACACTCCGGAGGCTGGCATGGTGATGAAGAAGGCCTCCGGTGATGATTCCCCTCTCCGGCAGGGTGCCAGGAAGAGCTTCTGGACCCTCTCGATCTCGGGTCGACGACGGCGGCGGCTTACAGTATGTTTCATGGAAAAGTATTCGGGCTTAGGGTTTTCTCGATGAAGGGAATTTATAGGCGGAAGGGCGATGTCAGAGGGTGGACCAGGGGCCCACACCACCTGGTAGCTTGGCCACGGGGGTGGCCCGCGCCACCCTATGGTGCGGCTGCCTCCTGGCTGCTCTCCGTCTCTCCCTTGGACTCCGTCTTCGTGTCAGGTAAATAGGAACTTTGGCTTTTGTTTCGTCCAATTGCGAGAATATTTCCTATGTAACTTTTCTGAAACGCAAAAACTGCAGAAAACAGGAACTGGCACTGTGGCGTCTTGTTAATAGCTTAGTTCCAGAAAATGCATAAAAATGCCACGAAGTATAAACAAAATACAAAGCAATTGGTGTAAAGCAAGCATGGAACATCAAAAATTATAGATACATTTGCAACGTATCACCCACCTTCTTAACGGAACCACCATCTGTTAGCCCATAGTAGTTTACCGTGATGCGGATAAAAATTTATGGCAAACCATTTGTCGTGTGTTCGACAACCTGGACTCGTTAACTTAATGGTTAGAATTTGCCGATTCGGTTTGACATGAGCTTGCCTATGACAAAGCGATTTGCGGTGGGCCTGCCACCTACGGCATCGTCCGATTCCTGTAGGGTTGTTTGCACCCAAGAAAAAACGTAGCTCTGCATGGTACTCCCTGCAATCAGAGAAAATTGTCGATGAGCTAGTACAAATTTATAGTAAGTTGTATTAAATTATTCAACAACATTTTTCGATCGGAGGAGGATGGGGGAGTACGTGATTATACAATGATTCGTTGCACTAGATCTAGATCGATGGAATACCTTAGAGTATCTCTAGTGGCTGCCCTAAAGAACGTTTGTGCCCAATAAACTGTCATATAGGGCACAAAAAGGCAAAAACGAGTCTTCAATGGCAGCCTAAAACACAAGTGTCCTAAATTTTTTTGAGGCAAGCCCTAAAAAAGCCCCCTTCATGCCCTATCTTTGGGGCACACGAGTGGTGACCCAAAATCCCTCGAGCGCACGCGAGCCCCGCCAACTGCCACTGAATCTTCATGTGCGTAGCCCCGCCACCGCGATTTGGCCGTCGGTGACCACCACCGGCAGAAATTAGGGCTCACCGTCGGCAACCAGCCGCGCGCCGCGTCATTCCTCCCTCCCCCTAGCACTCATGGGCGTCGCCGTCCTCTCATCAGAGGTCCATTCCACATCGCCACCGGCCGATTTGGCCTTGGAGCCGGTGTTTTATGCCTCCCAGAGGTCCTCTTCGACGTGCACCGGCCTGCAGAGCCACCGCGACGCCGTCTCTGCCATGGGCGCTGCAGAGCACGGTATGTTTCTACGGCACGCGAGCCCTTATATAGGGCAACTAGAAAATTGATACCTGATTTTGAGCCCTAAAACCTTTTGGGATAGCAGTTTTTGACTTTTAGAACACTACTAGTTAGAGGCAGCCATTAAAGATGCTCTTATGCAACATGCATATGCTAAACGTGCTGCAAGTTGAAACCACACGTTTGATCTTTTGAGCTACTGGTGGGAGTGGGAGCGAGAGTGGTTGGATATTTCGTGGGAGGCCAAGATTTGTAGGCGCGCTGACGCTGTTGGGATCCTGTGGGGGTACTACGGGGGGCTACGGGCCTAGGGCGTTGCGGCATGCCCCAGTCGCCAAGGGGTGGCGCACGCACGGCACGGCCGGACAAAGAAGGGCCATCAGCAGAGGCCAGAGGAGAAGCGCAACTTGTGCACCTCCCCGCCATCCACCCAGCTCCTTTCACTTTTTGTTGCGCCGGTGGGCCACAGAGTTGTCGCGCACGGCGGCAAGTTGCCTCCTCGAGGATGCTCCCACCCACGCGCTGATGAGCCCCAGGGTCCACCGTTTGGCTCTCGTGTGTGTGTGTCGGTGTGAGAAAGCTCGTCGGGCGATTGCTTATCTGGTGGGTGGAAGTTTCGCCGCGCCTCCCCGCGGTTTGCGTGGTGGGGCCGCCGCCCTCCGCCGCAGCAAGGGAGGGATGGACTCTCTCTCTATTTTTTGAGATTATATTTAGACATAATTTAGTGATATATAGAAGAATAATGTGGGTCAGAATGGAGTACTTAAGCAAAGCAGCCTTTGATCTTATCAGATAAATGTACGACAAGGCAAGGCAGGTGGTTGATTCACGTGAGGAGGACGCCGACCACCTTCCCGCTGCGTTTCGGCGCCGAAGATGCTGACCGGCTTCTCCATCGCCCAACCCCAAGCTAGTACGAATAGCGAGGTCTCATCCTATTCGGTCCCTGGCCGCGGGAGCCAAAAGGCCACGCCTCGCTCGTGTTCTGTGTAGCTGCCTGCCCGACCGCCCGTACCATTTCACGTGCCCGCCGATTGTAGCGGTGCCGTCTCGGCCCATGTGCCGCCCCGTCAAGACACCGGACGCCAAGCTTATGCTTATGTCATACTCCCTCTGTTCACTAATATAAAATGTTTTAGGCTTTTGTAGATTCATCTATATTTATATGTATCTAGTCTATTTTTAGTGTGTAGATTCACTTATTATGGTGTATTATGGTGTGTATCTAGCTCAATTTGAAAAATCTAGAACGTCTTATATTTGTAAATAGAGGGAGTACTTTTGTGACTAAAAATGTTTTACGATAAATACGTGTACATGAACACTGCCGAGAGGGACACCGGGTAATAGTTATTGTAGTTTTTTTTGCAAATTAATAGTTACTGTAGTTGAATGCACGTTTGTTTGCTCCGGTGTCTTTTTTATCCTAGTTCTCAGGAGTTCAAACACGTTTTCGCTCCCTAAAACATGGTGGAGCTCTCAAAACACCAAAATTATATCAACTCCTACAAGTCACAGCCAGTCTACTCCATTCACATATATCTGTCTTTCCACTCGTGCCACCTCTCTCTCCTCATACGTCAGCTCTGCCAGTCAGACAGATGAGGAGAGAGGCTCTGCCTATCAATCTGCACTCTAGATATCATACTAGTTTGTTGTGTCACTTTTACATGTTTTCGCCTTTAATTTCAAGGAGCGGTCCGTCTACAAGGAGGAGCTGGCGTCATTGTTCCAGTGTCTATTTTATCCTTGTTTCTATCGTTATTCGACATAATCGTGAAAATTTAACACCAAATAATTTCATTTCAAAATCAATTTAACACCAAGCATGATGTCTTGGGACACGGCGTCTTGCAATAGAGCATGACTCCTTGCCCTAGGATGTCATAAAAAAGGTTATTTCCAAAAATATTCTCTACTAATTTTTTTGTGTGTTCAACTTCTTAGAATATGATATTTTTGCTAAAATCGTCTCATCGTTCTTGGTGCTGGCCAGGCAGTGGCGGACCTATCAAGGTATGCCCGGTATGCCGGTGCATACCCTGAGGCCAGCTGTGTAGGCCAATTCTGCTACTCCGATCTGTGGCGTGCCAATGCATGCTGAGCTAATCTATTAACCTAATTGAAGGAGCTAATGCATGCAGCGAGGCCACGCGTTTCTCGTTATGGGACATGCCTTGGAGTAGATGTTAGTTTTGGTCTCCCGTGCAATACCGTAAGCTAGCAATGACCATACACATATAGCCATTTTAGTAATGGATTTGATCTGATTAGTAGCTATGGTAAGTAATCAAAGGAAATATCTAGCTATTGTACGATACATTGGAGCAACTCTATACCAGGTTTTAATGTTGTTGGGGTGAGTATTTTGCGGTCGAATAACAGCTCAATATTAAAAATAAGGGTGTGACTACGGCTCAGTTGACTGAGAACTTAGTTAGTCCTCAGTCAACTGACGTCACCGGCCCGTGTTGTCCGTGTCGACCTGGAGCGATTATTGATTGGTTGACTAGCCGTATGGTAATCATGATTACGAGAATGTCCTGTGGCCTTTGACGCGGGAGGGTGCTGAGCTGATGCGTCTAGCTCCAGCTATATTCCTTTTCTATTTTGCTTGCTAGGCCATTTCAGTTCATGGGCCTCTACTATTTCCTTTTATTTGCTTCATATGGATTTCTTTATTTCTTCACACAGGCAAACAAAAGACACTAGGAAAGCGACATAATTTTTTTTAAAAAAATAGAGAGTGAGAGACACAGTTAAGATATGACTTTACCATTCACACATGAGTTAAAATTCAGATTTTTAGTTGCAAATGACTTTTTTTCACTTACAAGTCAAATTGTAACTAACTTTTTTTTCAGTTACAAGTTGAGTTGCAACTATTTTTTTTTTTTGTAAGTTAGATTGCAACTGAGATTTCAGTTGCAAGTCGATTTGCAACTGAGATGTTTTTCCAGTTGCAAATTAGGTTGTAACTAAGATATTTTACGGTTGCAAGTCGGATTGCAATTCAGATGTTTTTCCAGTTGTAAGTCGGGTTGCAACCGACATTATTGTTCCAGTTGCAAGATAGGCTGTAACTGAGATATTTTTACGGTTGCAAATCGGATTGCAATTTAGATGTTTTCCAGTTGCAAATCGGGTTGCAACTGAGATTATTTCTTAGTTACAACCGAGAACTTTTTCAGTTGCAAGTATGGTTGCAACTAAAAAAAAGTCAATTGCAAGTCGTGTTGCAATGATTTTTCTAGTTGCCAGTTGGTTTGCAACCAAGACTTTTCAATAATTAAAACTAAAAAATGTGTTATACAATTTTTATGATAAAGAAAAATCTTTCCACGAAAATACATGAATGCTTAAGTCACATACAAATTTAAAACATAATAAATTGATTAAAAGGGATATACGTATGTACATACAAAAAGAAATTCTCCCTACACAAAAAGCCTACAACCCATGCAAATTCCATGCACGGATGATAGAACAACCTAAACAGTAAACACTAAAGGGGCCAGGTCTCCGTGTGCAACTATCGTCCAACAAAGAGGAAGGCAGGATGAAATAAATACGGCCCAGTCCCACCCGTACGGGCTGGTCTTTGCCCACACATATTAAAAAAGATTTGATGTACAAATCTCCACGCGACAGATCCAACGGGTACGACGTTAACTGAGAGCTAAGTTATTTCTCAGCTAGCTGAGAACTAGCAAATCCCTAAAAATAAACCATAGATCGTGCATGTGTCCAACAATTTCCTTCTTATTATTAGGCATTTATTTTTTATTTTTATATTTAATAATTGTCATTTCTTCTATATATTTAAAATAAAATCGAGGTCGATAGGTACGCCAAAATTTTGGTGCGGCATACCCTTCGCAAAATCCTAGGTCCGCCACTGTGGCCAGGGCAGGTCAGATCCGGACCCCTCCACCCAATAACCAATGGGATCTCACCACATCGGTCCTGATGGTGAGTCCCAGTTTCCTATCCAAGAAATCTCTTATTTTTTTCCTTTGTGCTCGCCGGAACTCGTTAGCAAAATCGTTCAATGTCGGTGTCCTAACCCAAGGCCTTGACTTCGGCTCCCATTCGATTTTGGGCAAGAATGTTTGGGAGAGGAGCATATATACGTTTATCACAATTTTTGACTTATATGTGTGCTTCTGCTAGCGATGCTTGGTTTGTTGTACTGCTGCATCGGCAGGAGGCCATTTTTTTGCTAGAGGTGTTCTAGGGAGTACATAGCGAATTCGAGGCTTCTATGAGTCGCGTTTCATTGTGTGTGTTTGACCTTGGGGATCTTCTTCCCTCACTTGTAGCTGGTGCAGCCGCCGATCGACGGCCCAGGTAGGTTAAGTAGGGGTGTCGCACCGCGCACGGCTGCAACTTGTGCACCCACTGCCATTGGGCACTGGCCACACGCCTTTTACTTAGCGCGCGGCGAATGTAAGAGCATCTTCAGCCGTTTGGACTCTCCAGGCCGAAATTCGGCGCTATTTAGCGTCGGATGGATGAAAATTTTGGCCTGGGGAGGCCCATGTTCCCAGCGGCGAGCCTAGGGTAAAATTCAAAATCAAGTAAAACTAGACGAAAAACATTCAAAGTTCGGCGAAATTTTGAGATATTTATATATATAGGGCAAATTTTTACATATATAGGCCGAATTCGTAATATATTTAAATTCGGCCTAACCTAAACTAAAAACACGCGTTCTACATGCCGAAATGGCGGTAGAAACGCGTGTAGTCGCCGCCGTCGTCGTCGTTGGAGTCGCCGCCGTCGTCCTGCGGCGGCGCCTGCTGGCTGCTCTGGCCGGGGGTCCAACGGCTGGACCCTTGTCCAGCGTCGTCGAAGCGCGGCGGCGTAGGGCGGTAGAGGTCGTTGTCGCTGGAGTCTTCCAGCTTGACGACCGGCGCGCCGCCTCTGGCCGATAGAGCGGCGGCTTCGGCGTGGCGCCGCACCTGCGCCAGGTCGAGCAGCCGCCGCTGCTTCTCCGCCTGCTCCCTCTCCCAGTCCTGCCTGGACCAGGCGAGCGCCGCGTCCATCGGCATGGAGTTGTCGGCGGGGACGAGGTCGGCGAGCGACTTGGCGATCGCCTCGCACATCGCTGCTTCCTCAGCGCGTGCGGCCTCCGCGTCGGCGAGCTCGGACGCGGCCTTGGCGTCGTCCTTCCTCGGCTTTCGCTTGCGGTTGCGGGGCGGCGAGGAGGTGCGCGCCCCCTCACGGATGACGAGGGTGCCGCTGCTGCGCCTCGGAGGCGCGGATGGCAGCTCCTGCTTCACGGTCCTCGGCGTTGATTCCGACGACCGTGATGTCGACCTTGAGGCCGACCCGGATGACGCCGACCCGGAGGATCGGGATGCCATCCGCCGCGGCATCCACGAGCTCCCGCGTTGGCGCGACAGCGTCGGTGGCTGTGGCGGCGGCATCCCAAGGACAGGCGAGTTCCCGCGCTCAATGTGCGCGAGAATGGCCTCGAGGGTGCGGCCGGGGGCGCTCCACCAGCGGCGGCGGCCGGCGGCGTTGTTGCGCGCAGGAGGAGGGGGAGGGCCGTCGTACGCGGCGAGTTCACGCTTGTACCTGCGCCGGAAGAACGCGTTCCACGCCGCGTAATTGTCCGGGTAGAAGCGCGGATCGGCACGCTGCTCGTCGCTTATGCCCTCGAGGATCTCGTCGATGGCGGCGTCGAGGGCGGCGCCCATTGGCGGCGGCGGGATCGGGACGCCGCCCGTGCTCAGACGCCATCCTCCGGGCGCGCGGAAGTCGGGCGGCGCCGGGTAACCCGCCGCGTAGAGCAGCCGGCCCTCCCACTGGTGCAGGGAGCGCCGACCGAAGTCGTTGTTGGCCGCGCCGTCGTCGGATCCGTAGCCCGCCATTGCTCGCCTGGAGCAGGTGGAGGAGGTGGAGAGTGGATTGGGGAAAAGCGGGTGAATGTGGCGGCCAGACGCGCGGTAGGCCGCGATATATAGGCGGCCGCGTATTAACTCGCCTCGCCGCGTGGCTGGACGTCCATCGGCGGCAGGTTTTATAGCGCGCGGAAGACGATGCACGGGGAAGACGACGATGCGCGGAAGACGATGCGATGAGGACGACGACCGCCCTCTCTCGCCGACAAGTCGGAGCCACACTGAAAGAGCATTTCCCGCCTAATTGATTTTGGCGTTTGTTAACAATACATTATCTATTAATGTGTGATTATGCTTTGCAGGATTTTATAATATTCTTGCACAAGATATTGGGTTTTATATGTTATACTTGATAATTAATATTGCCCAAAGGAAATTATCGAGGAAATGGTGAAAATCAGCTCTGGGAGAAGTTTCAGATAAAAGTTGGCCAGGAAGGCCGGCTTTAGCCGGTCCCCAGACCGGCTATAGCCGGACTGCTCGTTTTCGAGAGAGGCCCTGCGCCTCTGGACTCAACCGGCTATTTGTCCGGCTATTTCCGGCTGGGCCGGATATTTTAGGCCGGCTATAGCCGGTGTGAGACCGGCTTTAGCCGGTGTGACCGGCTTTAGCCGGACTTATCTCCGGCTATAGCCGGACTTTCTGGCTGGCAACGGTCAGATATTTTGGGGGGGTATAAATACCCCCCTCTTCTTCTCCAACGGGCAGCTCATCCAAAAAGAAGAAGACCACCATTGTTGAGCCACCAATTCAACTAGATCTCCTCCCTCAACCCACCAAAGCTCTTGATCTTTGGAGAATCGAAGGAGAAGACCATCCTCTACATCCTCACCGAAGCGATTTGATTTCCCCTCTCATTTGCTTGAGGGCCCTTGTGTCTTGGGTTCCCTTGTGTCCCAAGACCTTGTTTGTGTATTTGATATATTGCTACTTGTTGTTTGACAGCATTGTGTTGTGCTTGGGAGCCTCCAATTCGGTTGTGGATGCGTGCCCCAAGATTGTAAAGGCCGGTTCCGCCTTGAGGAATCCCTTAGTGGAAAGTGAGCTAGGCCTTTGTGGCGGAAGCTTGCACCGGAGAATAGGGTGAGCCTTTGTGGCGTTGGTTAGGCCTTTGTGGCAACCACACCCCTCCAACGTAGACGTACTTCCCCTAAAAAGGAAGGAACTACGGGAATTACATCCGTGTCTCCGTGTGCTCCACTCTCGGTTACCTCTATCCTTTATTGCCTTTACTTATTGTATCTTATTGAGCTTGCTAGTTGACATATAGGTAAATTCACCTTAGTTGCATATCTAGAGAATTTACCTTTGTGTCAAGCCTAAATTGAAAAAGAACTAAAATTTGAGTAGCACCTATGCACCCCCCCCCTCTAGGTGCCCATACGATCCGTTCAATTGGTATCAGAGCCTCGGCTCTTATTTCGGGCTTAACCGCCTAAGAGTATGGAAACGTCACCTAGTGAGGGCTCGGGTCAAGTTTCCATGGGTGAGTTCAAATCTTTGGAATCATCCATGGCTTCCATGACATCTCAAATAAGTGAGTTGCGTGAAATGATGGCGCAACTCATGCAAGCTAAAGCTGCTAATGCTTCTCCACCTCCGGAAAAACCCGCTACTCCACAAGTGGAGAATGTGGGGATAGATGAGGAGGGTGCTGATAAAAATGGCGATGCTAAGTCTTCCTCCAAGGGCGACGGGAAAGGTGAATTCCCTCATTGGTATTCACCCGACCCGCCGGTTCCTCATCCTCATATTAACCATAGAGGTGATCCACCTAAGCTTGATGCATTAAACTTTGGTCAATGGCAATATCAAATGATCTCTCATATGCGCAGTTCTTGCATCGAGCTTTGGAGGATCGTTGAGGATGGTTTCAAGGCCGTGGATCCACACAACATGACAAGAAGAGAGACGGTCGATAGTCAACTCAATGCTACCGCTCTCCACATGATTCAAGTCGCCGTTGGGTCCAAGGACTTGCCTCACATCCAACATTTCTCCACCGCCAAAGAAGCTTGGCAAGGACTCTCCGACGTCTTTGTTGGCAATGAGAGCATGAAGAAAACAAGATATATTGCCTTCTCAAATCAAGCGGAGGGTTTCTTCATGATGGATGGTGAGGATCATCAAGAGATGTATAGAAGACTCAAGGCTATTGCTACCACCTTCAAGAACCTCGGTTCTCACCATATTGATGATGAGTGGATCAAGATGAAGTACATTCTTGCTCTCACTCCATATGAGCCCGCGGATGTGAAGAGTGTTCAAGGAAAGCACAACTTCAATGAGATGACCTCCAATCAAGTGATGCAAGAGATTCAAGCCTACAAGGTTTCCGCACAAAATGCGGAAGATGCTCGTGCTCGTGCCATTGGAATGCAAAGAAGCTCCAATCTTGCTTTAAAGGCTAGTGTGCTTGAGAAAGAGGTTCCTCTTCAAACAAGCATTGAAGCAAGGCTAGAGATGTGTCCCGAGGACATAAGACATGAGTACAATGAGCACATGGCCTTCTATGGAAAAACCTTTTGGGTTGATCCTCACAAGGCTAAAGAAGATAATCAAAGAAGAAGCAAGTCAAGTGGCTATCAAAGGAATGACAACAATGGTCAAAGGGTGAGGACTTGCTACAATTGCAATGATAGATTTCACTTTGTTGCCGAGTGCCCTTATGAGAAGAGAGAAGACCATGGTGGAAAGCTCATCTTCAAAAGCAAGACCAAGTCACCATCCAAGAAGCCATTTGTGAAGAAGGGTGGACCAAAGAAGAAACAACCGAAGTTTGTGTTCTTGACTCAAGAAGAGTACTCCGCAAGTGAGAGTGAAGAAGAAGAAACTACAACTAGTGAGATGGCCGCAATGGCAACCACCTCCACTTCCTCAACATCACTCTTTGAATCCCCCAATGAGGACTCTCTTGTCAAGAACGTCAAGTGCCTTATGGCCAAATCTTCCGAGGTATCACCCACATCTTTCTCTTCCTCTAAGACAAATGATGCTTCCTTGAATGATCTTGCTAGTCTTAGAGTAAAGGAAGAAATTGTTGCTTTTGATGACTATGTGTCTAGTGTAGATGGCGTTCATAAGATTCACTTTGAACGTCTATTGAGCCAATATGGTAAAACTCTTGAAAAACTAGATGAACAAATGAGGCTTGAAAGAGAATATGCTCAAGATATTGCCTCACTAACCGAGTCTCTTGAAGAAGAGCAAGAGGAACGAGCAACTCTTGAAGAGAAGCTCGATTCCATTGAGGAATCTAATAATAAAGTTGTTTCCAAACTCATTAAAGAGCGAGATCATGCTCGTGCTAAAGTAAAAATGCTTAAAAAGGAAAAGGTTGAATTTGGTGTTGGTCATGATATACTTGTTAAGGATTTAGAAGATCTTGACAAGGCTCACAAGGCCTTGAAAAGTGAACACTCTATTCTTACCAAGTCACATGAACAACTTCAAATTCAATTGACCAAGAATAATGTGCCTAGTTCTTCTACTTCTACTTGTGATCATGCAAATGTTATTGAAGAAAATGCTAGGTTGAAAGATGAGCTTGCCAAATCCTCCATTCCCATTGGTGAGAAAAACTTGAATGACCTTTTGAGTAAGCAAAAGGCATTTGGTGATAAAACGGGGATTGGCTATGTCTCGAAGAAGAAGAAGAAGAAGAAGAACAACAACAAGAAGAAGAAGGCCAAGCCTGCACAAGCAAAGAAGGATCCTATTGTGGGTGGCAAAGCCACTCATGATGATCATGCGGAAATTGCTAACCCTCACTATGTTTTATTTCGTGATTATTATGGTGATGTTTATGCAAAATATGTTGGTCCAAATGATGGTTATATTGCTTGGTCTATTTGGGTTCCAAAGACCCTTGTTGCTAACAAAAGAGGACCCATTGAAAAATGGGGACCTAAAACCAAGCAATGATCTCTTGTAGGACTATGCTTCCGGTGGATCAAAATGGGTGCTTGATAGTGGATACACAAGTCATATGACCGGAAGCAAGGAGATTATGACGGAGATGAGGCCTAATGACAATCATATAACCGTCACTTATGGAGACATGTCACAATCCGAGGTATTGGGTCTTGGCAAGGTGGTGGTCGCACCGGATATTTCCCTTGTGGACGTCATGCTTGTTGAGACCCTTGGTTACAATTTACTTTCAGTTCGTGCACTTGGTAAGATGGGCTTTGCCGTCTTCATTGATAATGACATTGTGGTACTCTTGTGGAGCAAGTCTCTAAAGGTCGCTTTCGTTGGACACATTGAAAATAACTTGTATGTGGTGGACTTTTCGGGGAAAACCACTACAAGTGCAATGTGTTTATTTGGAAAGGCCGATGTGGGTTGGCTTTGGCATCGCCGACTAGCCCATGTCAATATGAGAACTTTGCAAAGCCTTCACAAGGGTGGCCACATACTCGGACTAAAAGAGAATGTTTCTTTTGCCAAAGATCGTGTTTGCAGGGCTTGCGTTCTAGGAAAAATGCATGATTCTCCCCACCCAAGCAAGACTATCATTTCTTCCAAGAGGATCTTGGAGCTCCTTCATGTGGATCTTTTTGGTCCTCCCTCTCATGCAAGTCTTGGTGGGAAGAAATATTGTTTGGTGATTGTTGATGACTATTCAAGATATACTTGGGTTTACTTCTTCAAGCATAAGAGTGAGACTCAACAAACCGTCATCGACTTTGCCAAGGAAGTTGAACGTCAACATGGGCAAACTATTTTGGCAATTAGAAGTGACAATGGCTCGGAGTTCAAGAACTACACCTTAAATGGATTTCTTAGTGATGAGGGGATTCGTCATCAATATTCCGCTGCATATACCCCTCAACAAAATGGTGTAGCCGAAAGGAAGAACTGGACTCTTATGGATATGGCTAGGTCCATGTTGGCGGAGTTTAAGTCTCCATACAACTTTTGGGCCGAAGCTATCTCTACGGCTTGTCACTCTTCAAACCGGCTCTTCCTCCGCAAAGGCATAAACAAGACTCCATATGAAATACTCACCGGAAGCAAGCCCAACATCTCCTACTACCGGGTTTTCGGGTGTAAGTGTTTCTTTCAAAGAAAAGGAGTTCGTTTAGGTAAATTTGATCCGAAAGCAATAGAAGGTATTTTTGTTGGTTATGGTGCCGAATCCCACACTTATAGAGTCTTCAACAAGTCCACCGGACGTGTTGAAGAATCTTGTAGTGTGGTATTCGAAGAGAATGATGGCTCCCAAGGGGGGCGAGATGTTGTTTCTTGTGATGTAGATGATGAAATACCTCGAGAAGCCATAGGAAGAATGGGCGTGGGATTTTTCCGCCCCATTGAGGGACACCTTGTGGCCGACCGGGAAGGACTATGCTCTACTCAAGTGGAGCCTTCATCTTCACAAGCTCAACAAGCCTCTCCCAAGGAAGCAACTAATGCACCAACCGAAGAACAAGACAAGGACCTTCATGAAGAAGAAGGGGCACCACCATCCTCTCCGGTTATTTCAACCGCCCCCAATTCTTCACATGACAAAGATCAACCTACTCATGAAGATATTGATGATCAAGGTCAATTTGATGGTCAAGACGGGGACCAAAATGATCAAGATGATCAAGTGACTCCTCCAAGGTCTAATGAGGAGATCGAAGCCCGTCGCAAGAAAAGAGTTGAAAGGGATTTGGAACTTAAAGGTCATACCCTTGAGAGGGTTATTGGAGATTTAAGAAGCAAAGTGTCAACCCGGCGTCAATTGGCACAATTTAGCTCTCATCATGCTTATATCTCCATGGTTGAACCCAAGAAAGTATTTGAAGCACTTGAAGATCCGGATTGGTTGGATGCTATGCATGAAGAACTCAACAACTTCAAGCGCAATAATGTATGGGTGTTAGTAGAGAAGCCAAAGGAGTGCCGCAATGTGATTGGCACAAAGTGGATATTCAAGAACAAGCAAGATGAGCATGGAATTGTTGTGAGGAACAAGGCAAGATTGGTTGCTCAAGGTTTCTCTCAAGTTGAAGGCATTGACTTTGGAGAGACTTATGCTCCCGTGGCTCGTCTTGAGTCCATCCGTATCCTTCTTGCATATACCACTCATCATAATTTTAAGTTGCAACAAATGGATGTTAAGAGTGCATTTCTTAATGGTCCATTGAAAGAGGAAGTGTATGTTAAGCAACCCCCGGGGTTTGAGGATCTCAACTTTCCTAACCATGTCTACAAACTCCATAAGGCACTCTATGGCCTTAAACAAGCCCCACGTGCGTGGTATGAGCACCTTAGGGAGTTGTTGGTAGACCGTGGGTTTGAAGTTGGGCAAATCGATCCTACTCTTTTTACTAAGAGGGTCAATGGGGAGCTTTTCGTATGCCAACTATATGTTGATGATATTATCTTTGGCTCTACTAACAAAGCTTTTAATGATGAATTTTCAAAGCTTATGACCGATAGGTTCGAGATGTCTATGATGGGCGAAATGAAGTTCTTTCTTGGTTTTGAAATCAAGCAATTGAAAGAAGGGACTTTCATCTATCAAGCCAAATATGTCCAAGACATGCTCAAGAGGTTCAAGATGAAGGAACTAAATGGGGCCGCCACACCAATGGCCACAAAATGTCATCTTGAGCTTGATCCCAATGGTAAAGATGTGGATCAAAAGGTATACCGTTCTATGATCGGTTCTTTGCTTTACCTTTGCGCATCTAGACCCGATATTATGTTGAGTGTAGGTGTGTGTGCAAGGTATCAAGCCGCTCCTAAAGAAAGCCACCTTATGGCGGTTAAGAGAATCTTTCGATATTTGGTTCATACCCCAACTTATGGGCTTTGGTATCCCAAAGGCTCGGATTTCTCTCTTTGTGGCTTCACGGATTCGGATTGGGCCGGTGACAAGGATGATAGGAAATCAACCTCCGGAGCTTGCCAATTTCTTGGTAGGTCTTTGGTGTGTTGGTCTTCTAAGAAGCAAAATTGTATATCTCTCTCCACCGCCGAAGCCGAATATATTGCCGCCGCAAGTGGATGCACTCAATTGTTGTGGATGAGGCAAACTTTAAAGGAATATGGTGTCAATTGTGACAAAGTGCCTCTTTTATGTGACAATGAGAGTGCTATCAAGATAGCCTATAATCCGGTGCAACATTCAAGAACCAAGCATATTGAGATCCGGAATCATTTTATTAGAGATCATGTTGCCCGTGGTGATATTGAGCTTGCATATGTAAGCACCAAGGATCAACTTGCCGACATATTCACGAAGCCCCTTGATGAAGCAAGATTTGGATATTTGAGGAATGGGCTAAATATCATTGATTCAAGGAGTGTGGCTTGAGCATCTTGCAAATACACCTATTCTTCAATGCTTGTTTGGTTTAGGTGTGGGCATGGAGATAGGGGGAGTGCGGTCCTAATTAATTGGGCTATCCCTCCCCCCATAATGCCAATAGTGATAAAATTGTTCTCTTTCTATCATTTGTGTGATATATGAGTTTCAATGACGAGTATTGGTCATGGACCCAAGATATATCTTCGCGGTCCAATGCCATGACACTCATACATGGTGGCCTCGGCCACCGACCTCTTCTTCTCGAAGAGTTGATTCCTTGCAAATCTTATTTGAGTTTTATTGAGCTTTTTCGTCATTGTCTCTATCCGTGAAATGGGAAGGCACTTGCATTGGATTTTCAAAGTTTTCTTGTGTTTTGCAATGCCAAGTGCCGAGAACCACTCCATGAATGTTTTCTGTCCTAAGCCCACTTATCTAAAGCCAAATCATCTTCTCTTGCATGCCCAGAATTTCCTGAAATGAAAATCATCTGTTTTGGGTCATCTAGACCGGCTTTAGCCGGTCTATCTCCGGAAATAGCCGGTGTCCGGCTTTAGCCGGGCACCCCGGCTATAGCCGGCCTGGGGATTTCGAGCCCATCACTTTAGGCCGTGGGGATGAGGGTTTCCTCAGTTACCCCCCCCCACGCCTTTCTTCCTCGCTCGAGCCCCTCCCTTGGAAGCCGCCGCCGCCACCGTCAATCGCCTCCACTCCGGCCGCCGGAGCTCCTTCTTCGGCCGGCCCTCCTCTCCGGCGTCCTCCCCTATGGATCAGGGTACCCTCCCCTACCTTCACCTCTCTCTCTCCCTAGTTCTCTCTAGAGTTAGGGTTAGTTTAATTTTTGGGTACCTTGTTCATCTGAGAATGTTTGGTCTCATGATTTCCTTCCTGCATTGCATAAATTGAAAGTACTAGACTTGTTTTGGTGGCCTACTCCTGTGATTTCGCAGCCTGTTCATCTGGTCCGGCTTTTGCCGGTGTCAGACCGGCTAAAGCCGGCCTAAGGCCGGAAATAGCCGGTGTAGATCACCGTTTACAGTCCTGTTTTTTTTCCTTTTATGCTATTGCTCTTTGATCCTCTGGCATGCATGCTTATCCTATATGCTCTCTTCATATGTGCTGTATGCAGGTGGTTCTCGACCCAAGCGGTCAAGATATGTTGATCCCTCGCTTGCCCGTCGTCAAGAGCATCAAGATGCTCGTGTGACAGCTGCTATGAAGAAGAAGCGGTTGGAAGAATGGAAGAAGAAATCTCTGTTTGCCAACGTTAGTGATCTCAAGAAGCTGTCCAAGCAAGAGTACCGGGAGTTCCGTGGGCAGAAATTCTACACCATGCCTAGGGACATTGACAGTGGGTCCTTCTACCGGTCAGAGCATCAGCGGATATATGAGCAGATTTATGTGACCATGAGCACAAAGGTTTGCCCCATGAAGGTCACCAACATTGCATCGCTGTCCAGGGATGAGTACTTTGCCGATGCTCTTTGGGTCACCGAGAAGCTAGGGTTGCACAAGTTGATGGTCTTCAAGCAAGACTACAATCCTCATCTGATTCAGCAGTTCTTTGCCACATTGGAGTTTGATACTCGAGATGAGGTTGGTTTCACTTGGATGTCAGGAGAAGTAAGGAAGTACTCGACCATGTCTCGCTTTGGGAAGCTTTTGGGCTATAGGTTTGATGGCATTCATCGACCTAGAGGTGCCCGCTTGCATCTTGACACCACTGAGTACAACAAAGGGAAGATCCAGTGTTTGTATGGTCCAAGGGGCAAAGCGGGAGAGACTGCAAATCTCCTTCCCCTCTATGATATTTTGCTTCGGATATTCCGTGCCAACATTGCTCCAAGTGGGGGCAACAATGATTCTATCAGAGGTGGTCTTGTGCATTTGCTCCACCATGCCCGTCTTGTCTTCGAGGCCGGAAGAGATTGTGAAGGGATGGAACTCGATGTGATGTACTTCATCTTCATGGAGATGAAGATTGCTATGCTTGATAGGAAGATCCCTCCTTATGCTCCATTCATCATGAGGCTCATCATTGACAGAGGCATTGAAGGAGACTTTGAGATTGAGGAAGCTTTGCTTGATGAAGAGTTGGAAGTGCACAAGCCCAACAAGCTCTACAAGAAGACCGCTCATTTGGTGTCTAGCACCTCAAGTGCTTATCCCTCTTCGAGTGATGTGTTGGGTGGCAACATCTATGCTACCGGTTCTAGGAGGAAGAATGCGGATCCACCAAGTGGTGGAATGGCTCAAGAGATGAAGAAGCTCAAGTGGTGGCAAAGGGCTTTGTTTTGCATGAACAATGATGTGCGTCACACTCAATACAAGGACTATGTGGACCGCAAGCACATTTCCAAGAAGCAAAGAGAGTTGGATGCTCGTTTGAGGGCTGTGGAGAAGGGCAAAGGAGCTAGCAATGAAGAAGAGTCCCAAGAGCAAGATCTATCTGAGGACACTTTTTCTTTTGGCAAGTGGAATGAAGGATCAACTTTTGATTGGAAGGAGTTAGCCGAAGTCACCTCCAAGGGCAAGGAAGCCATTGATGAAGAAGAGGAAGAAGGAGATGACGATGATGATGAAGAGGAAGAAGATGATGACCAAGAAAGTGATGAGGATGATGAGGACTTTGATGATGTTGATGAGTGATCTCGTGTTGTGGTCTCCCTTTTTGGCGTCTTGATGCCAAAGGGGGAGAAATTCCCATTTGCATGTGTTTCCATTTGGATTTGATGTTTTCCATTTGGATTTGGTTGGGTCACAAGCTCTTATATCGTGGGCTTGCTCGCTTGTGTCCCATGGTTGAACTTATCATCTACCTACTACTATGTGTTGAATTATGTGTTATTATCTTGTGTAGTAGACCTTATGATTATTGTTATTAATCCTACTTGCTATATCTTGTCATATTATATGTTTGTTGATTATGTGCTATTGAATTATGATATATATCTTGTGCATATATGGATCACATTATAAAATCTAGGGGGAGTTCTTATTGTTGATGTGCATTTGTATTCAAATACAAATTTAAAATAAGGCACATAGCAAGGGGGAGCTCCGTCTATATTTTATATAGTTTGAAACATGCAAAATTATGTATTGTCATCAAACACCAAAAAGGGGGAGATTGAAAGAGCATTTCCCGCCTAATTGATTTTGGCGTTTGTTAACAATACATTATCTATTAATGTGTGATTATGCTTTGCAGGATTTTATAATATTCTTGCACAAGATATTGGGTTTTATATGTTATACTTGATAATTAATATTGCCCAAAGGAAATTATCGAGGAAATGGTGAAAATCAGCTCTGGGAGAAGTTTCAGATAAAAGTTGGCCAGGAAGGCCGGCTTTAGCCGGTCCCCAGACCGGCTATAGCCGGACTGCTCGTTTTCGAGAGAGGCCCTGCGCCTCTGGACTCAACCGGCTATTTGTCCGGCTATTTCCGGCTGGGCCGGATATTTCAGGCCGGCTATAGCCGGTGTGAGATCGGCTTTAGCCGGTGTGACCGGCTTTAGCCGGACTTATCTCCGGCTATAGCCGGACTTTCTGGCTGGCAACGGTCAGATATTTTGGGGGGGTATAAATACCCCCCTCTTCTTCTCCAACGGGCAGCTCATCCAAAAAGAAGAAGACCACCATTGTTGAGCCACCAATTCAACTAGATCTCCTCCCTCAACCCACCAAAGCTCTTGATCTTTGGAGAATCGAAGGAGAAGACCATCCTCTACATCCTCACCGAAGCGATTTGATTTCCCCTCTCATTTGCTTGAGGGCCCTTGTGTCTTGGGTTCCCTTGTGTCCCAAGACCTTGTTTGTGTATTTGATATATTGCTACTTGTTGTTTGACAGCATTGTGTTGTGCTTGGGAGCCTCCAATTCGGTTGTGGATGCGTGCCCCAAGATTGTAAAGGCCGGTTCCGCCTTGAGGAATCCCTTAGTGGAAAGTGAGCTAGGCCTTTGTGGCGGAAGCTTGCACCGGAGAATAGGGTGAGCCTTTGTGGCGTTGGTCTTTGTGGCAACCACACCCCTCCAACGTAGACGTACTTCCCCTAAAAAGGAAGGAACTACGGGAATTACATCCGTGTCTCCGTGTGATCCACTCTCGGTTACCTCTATCCTTTATTGCCTTTACTTATTGTATCTTGTTGAGCTTGCTAGTTGACATATAGGTAAATTCACCTTAGTTGCATATCTAGAGAATTTACCTTTGTGTCAAGCCTAAATTGAAAAAGAACTAAAATTTGAGTAGCACCTATTCACCCCCCCCTCTAGGTGCCCATACGATCCGTTCACACACGACGCGCGGGAAGTTTCCTCGCCGTTTCGCGCACATTTATTTTGTCCGGAGTCCCCAACGTGCCCCGGAAGGCCGGGGATGGTCTGGGTTCGCTGGATGGATGAAGGTCCAAATCCGGGCGAAATCAAAGAACCGGGAGCACGACTAGACTGTTTTTCATGGTCCGAATGAAAAAAAAGTGCCGAAGACCTTGTCGGGCTCGTAGTAAGTGAAGATGCTCTAAGCCGCCGAGTCGAACCCGAGTAAATTACAAGAATCTACCACAATTGCGGCTACGTTTGCGACTCAGTACCACTTCTGCTAATTTTTTCAAGTCAGTACCAACATTGGGGCAGATAGTTTCAAATCCAGCAAAACCTCAGAAGACAGCGAATTAAGCTCTCTGGCCCCACTTGGGCCCACAGTCAGAGCTGATGTGGCAAGGAGTGTGGAGAAGCGGCTTTTTCTTCCTATGGGTCTAAAGTGCTGATCGAACCGGACCGGGAAGCTGGTTGGTCTCGGTCGTCTTCCTCCTTTGCTCTCCTCCTTCTCTCCCACGACCCGCGCCGCCACGCTGCTCCATCGCTGCGCCGCCTCATCTGACCGACGCCATGCATTTTTTGAGATCTTCACCCCTAAATCCAGATGTTTGGAAGTTGGCATATATGTGCCGTAAGCAGTATCTTTGAGGACAGTTAGGAAAAATTGTGCTCACAGCATTTAGAAGGCCCTATACAATTATAACCAGCATATATAATAAGCAAGCAAATCTATAAATAATGCATACAACAATTATAACTAGCATATATAAGAAGCAAGCAAATCTATAAATAATGCATACAACAATTATAAATAGCATATATAATAAGCAAGCAAATCTATAAATAATGCATACAACAATTATAACTAGCATATATAAGAAGCTAGCAAATCTAGAAATAATGCAGGCAACAATTATAACTATCACATATATAAGAAATAATGCAGACAACAATTGTAAACCCACACACCTTCTGTCTATCCGACATGATCGTGTAATGGCCATACTCCCCTGATTCCCCACATAAAGTTGTCCTAGCATCGTAGCCGCCGGCGATGGCCGCGATGGCCACAACTCACCAAGATCGTCCATGGCGCTCTCGCCTTCGACGCTTGCGCCGCCTCCACCGCTACCAGTCACCACGCTTGTTTCCCCGCCGTGCCCGCCGCCATACCCGCCGCCGCCTCCCGGATTGGAAGGCTCCGCCATCGCCGCCTGTTCTAGCGGGAAAGATTAGGGAAAAGAACGACCAGCTTCCGGGCCGGTTCGACCAGCCCTTTAGACCCACAAGAGAGAAATAAGCCGCTTCTCCACCATACCTTGCCACATCAGCTCTGACTGTGGGCCCAAGTGGGGCCAGAGAGCTTAATCCGCTGTCTTCTAAGGTTTTGCTGGATTTGAAACTGCCTGCCCCAATGTTGGTACTGACTTGAAAAAATTAGCAGAAGTGGTACTGAGTCGCAAACATAGCCCCAATTATGATAGATTCTTGTAATTTACTCGTCGAACCCTGGGAGCCTCCACGTGAAGTAGGGGTGTCCGGTGCTGCCCACAGAGGGCACCACCAGCGTAGGGATACGGGACCTTGGTTCCGTCTGGGTCGTGGCGTCCACGGTTTTGCCTCGCGATGTGTGTCGGTGTGAGAAAGCAGGGAAAAGTGATTGATTCTCTCGTTCCTGATCATCATGGGATATGGTAGGAGCGAGCGGAAGTTTCGCGGCGCCTCCCCGCGGTTCGGGAGGTGGGACCCTGCTAGCTCCGGCGGCGCCGCCCTGCCCTCCGCCGCAGCCAAGAGGCAGCCAAGGGACGACGACCGCCGCATTTCGGCGCCGAAGATGCTGACTTTGCGTGGTCGCATCTCATTCGGTCCCTGGTCCCTGGACGCTGGAGGCACAGCCCACGCCCGCCCGTACCATTTCACGTGCCCGCCGAATCCGCTAGCGGTGGCGTCTCGGTCAATGTGCTGCCCGCCCGTGAAGAACAGGCCCGACGTGGCCGATCATTTTCATTAGAAAATGGATTTTTTTTTCAAAAGCTTAGGGCTTAGCACAACATAACTCATCTCACAAATAATAACATTGGCACTACCAATGGGTAATCACGTGCCCGCCGATTCTAGCGGTTGCGTCTCGGTCAATTGTTATTCCACATTTCACGCTATTCCACATTCTAAAAGAACTCCAACCGCACCATATTGTGTTGTGTCCAATTTCGGGGGGGACAATTTGTGATGTTTGGAAGTGTTTGGACGCAATGGTAGCCCCCGACATGTTCGTTTTGTCCACTCACATATATAACTGCATATGATTAATACTCAATTCATTCCTTAATATAAGGTGTATAGTTTTCTTGCACGAATATTAACACATAGGCTAAAAGGGTAAATTTTGAAACTTTTAGATATTAATACAGATAGATGATCAATGTGATAATACAGGAAAAATAGAGAAATCTTTATATCTTATCTCTCCTAATATGATTGACTTCTAAATTGTGTAAAAGAATCCCATAATCTTACCATACACCTTATATTTTGGAATTTTTCACGAAAAACTATACACCTTACATCAAGGAACGGAAGGAGTATTACAAACACAAAATTTTGAACCAAACACAAAATTTTATAACCACATAGTCCAATGATAGATAAACAAGTTCAAAGATACTCCCTTCGGAGCGAAATAGATGATGCAAACGTTTTTTTTCTAAAAACACGCCTGGCTAATTCCCGACCAAATCCACGGTCCCTTATCCCTTTCCATCTTCTTCCCTGTCGCTCCACGCCTGCCCTGCTCCGTCACCGGGCCGACCACCATGCCTTTCCGTGCTCGCGCCGAGCTGCTACCCCGCGCCGCGCTGCTACCCCGCGCTGTGCTGCTCCCCCAAGCTTCGCGATCAGTCCCCGCTTAGTTCCCCCGCCCCTCCTCCGGGTCCATTCCACGGGGATGAAGCTTCCACCTTTTTCCTCCATGGCGGGCGGAGGCGCGGCCGTGGGTGGTGGTGAGGCCAATCGGCGACATTCCGGCAATCTTCCTCGCCGTTGCGCATCTCCTGCAGGCTAAGAGGTCGTGTGCCGCCTCCACCGACGCACCCATGAGGCCCCGCCGCCGCTCGATGCCGTCGAGGAGCAACTGCTCTGTAGCTGCTCGGAGCAGATGCGGGGGCTAGGGATTCGGCCGTGCGCGCGCGGCAACTGCTTTGTAGCTGCTCGAAGCAGTGCGGGGGCTAGGGATCGCCTCCGGGAAAATGAAAACGAGATGGTGGGGAAGCTACTCTCCAGGATCAAGCAGAGCCAGCGCTCCCTTGGGGAAGCTACAGCTGATGCTGAACTTCGAAGGAGGTAACTGTCTCCTCGAACTGTTCTTTTTGGCCAAATATTTCCACACTACTCATTGCTGTCTCATTTAATTTGAAGTGCATCTGAGAGAGCAAAAGCGATGGGTCTAGTTTTATCAAAAGCTAGAGATCAATTGTATGACTACAAGGCAATCACCCAGCGTTTAAGAGCAATGCAAAGGTTAACAACTATGCTCTTTTTTCGAACAATGTTCTAGCAGCATCAGTTGTGGTCAATTCAACCATCATGAATGCAAAGGTTAGTGCAGTCTTGACTGTGATTTGGATGTCTCTTGTGCTCTGTTCTTGGCTCTACATTCAGTTGATAATTCATCTATGATGATGGTATTCTGTGCTTGTTTGGTCTTGAGCGGTGGTTTTATTCTAAAATTACATACTCCAGCTTGCTCTAGCTTATTTATTTTTCTGAAATGATATGAAATCCAGTCACTACAATGCCAAGGTTTAATCTGGTAATATGCATGTTTGGCTATGAGTACAAATTCTGGTATTACTGTAAAAAACAGTAGGAAAATATTACTGTAAAATCAATTCTTGTTTTTTGTATTAGTGTTTGTGTAGTGATGTCAACATAAAATCTGCTTGTTATTATCTGAAGGATTTTGTCTCAGTTCACTGCCTATGGTAAAATGTTGTTAATGCAGTAACAATGTTGTTAATTCCATGTCTATCAGTAATTTTCATGCTACTCATACTAGTATGCCAACCTACTACCAGAACTAGTATGCCAACCTGCTACCGTCCCATTGTTGCACTCCTTTACCTATAACCTAAACACTAGCAGATGCTATCAGTGCTTAGAATATACTGCATTTGCTTTGCTTCAGTGCTTAGATTCGGTTGATTTTACATGCTGCATGCTGCATACATAGTACGGTCATGGACAAATGTGTAACAGCTCATGTAGGAGTCTAGGAGATGCATGCCTTCATCTTCCCTGTACCTTATAAATGAATGAATGATCCTATCTAAATTTTCTGAACAATTTCTAACTGCATTTTCAGAGTAATTGCAAACTGAATTTGTAGTTGTCTGAAGTTTGTAGCAGTAGTATACACTAGTATCCATGCTTGTTATGCTGCTGATCAGGTGCCATTTCCGTAGGTGTGATGGCGCGGTGATGATGGTGTGGGAGCTTTTTCTTCAATCCCCGGCAACGGCGACATAAAACTTCTATTGCCAAATTGATGTGGGAATGTGTAGTAAATGACCGGCCAGTTGGAAACCCCAAGAGAAGGTTTGATGAATATAGCAGCAAGTTTTCCCTCAGTTATGAAACCAAGGTTATCAATCCAGTAGGAAAAAGGCAATACGACTGAAGGTGATGCCCGCTAGCTTCACGACACTCTAACAAGGGCGCCGTTAACGATATCTTGTTAGCGCGTCTTCAACCAGTAGCAACGTGGAACCTGCACACAACACAACCAAATACTTTGTTCCCAACTTACGATGAGGTTGTCAATCTCACCGGTTTGCTTGAAACAAAGGAATGAGCGTATCGAGTGGAAAGCAATAGCAATATGCGAGTAAAGTAAACAGGTGATAGCAATATAATGGAAATAGGACCGGGATCCACAGTTCACTAGTGGTGTCTCTCCATAAGATAAAATAACACATGCTGGGTAAACAAATTACAGTTGGGCAATTGATAGAATAAAGACAACATGCACGTCGAGAGGATCACTATGAGATTTACTATGGGCATTACAACAAGATACATAGACCACCATCCAACTGCATCTATGACTAATAATCCACTTGTGGTGAATCAATCCGAGAACTCCACAAGTATTAAGTTGCGAACAACAGATAACTGTATTAAGCAAAGTGTGTAATGTAAACAAAGCATATGCCCTTGAGCATATGAATGTTGGTTTCCCCCTAGTAGCAACAGCCTTAGAGGTTTATGTCACTCCCCCAGATTAAATAGAGGCATGAACCCACTATCGAGCATAAATACCCCCTCTTGGAGTCACTAGCAACTACTCGGCCAAGATAGCTAC
Source organism: Dactylis glomerata (assembly GCA_007115705.1). Lineage (NCBI taxonomy): Eukaryota > Viridiplantae > Streptophyta > Magnoliopsida > Poales > Poaceae > Dactylis > Dactylis glomerata. Next base: position 950,707 of record QXEO01000340.1, read on the forward strand.
TAACAACGGAGAGCATGCAAGATCATAAACAACATAGAGATAACATAAGATAATATTCAGCACATCAACTCAATCATAACACCAATATTCATCGGATCCCAACAAACACAACATGTAGAATTACATAACGGTAGTCTCGATCATGTAAAGCAGCTCACGAGACCTAAACATGAAGCACATGGTGGAGAAGACAACCAACTAGCTACTGCTATGGACCCATAGTCCAAGGTAGACTACTCACTCATTGCGCCGGAGGCAAGCATGGCGATGAAGAAGACCTCCGGTGGCGATTCCCCTCTCCGGCAGGGTGCCGGGAAGAGCTTCTGGACCCTCCCGATCTCGGGTCAACGGCGGTGGCGGATCGCGATGTATTCTGGAAAAGTGATCGGGTATTTAGGTTTTTCCCGTCGGGGGGTCTTTATAGGCGAAGGGGCGTCGTCAGAAGTGGTCCTGGTGGGGCTCACCATAGGGGGCGCGGGCCAGCCCTAGGCCGCGCCCCCTGGTGGTGTGGCCCACCAGTGGCTCCTCTCCGTCTCCTCTTCGGTTCTCTGGAAGCTTCGGTAAATATCTGGACGTCTGGCTTTTGTTTCGTCCAATTCCGAGAATATTTCCTGTTTAACTTTTCTGAAACACAAAACAGCAGAAAACAGGGAACTGGCACTATGGCATCTCGTTAATAGGTTAGTTCCGGAAAATGCGTGAAAATGCCACGAAGTGTAACGAAACACTAAGCAAATGGTGTAAAAACAAGCATGGAGCATCAAAAATTATAGATACGTTGGAGACGTATCAAGGTGGTATCTATGGGAAGAAAGAAATTTAGTGCAGATTTCCAGCTTATGTTCTGGCTCCTCAAATTTTTCTTGTTCACTGGATCTGTTGGAACATTGGCCATTCTTTTCACCCTTCTCCATCTTGGTGACATATTCGCCAACTTCCTTGCCTTTGCACCCACAAGATGGGCCATTCTGCATCCTGTAGAATCATCGGTGTAGAGAAAATGTTGTCCTTTCGGTGCATCCTATTATACCGCCACACATGCAGTGCGATCCCGGGCAATCTCTTTCTCTTGTGAAGCATCTTGCATAGTTTTTTCTTGTTACTAATTTGTTCATCCATCTGTGCATTTAGTAACACTACGAACTCATCGATTTTGGGGCATTTCTTTTTCTCTTGTACTTCCATCATTTTCTATGATCCTATGAGCCAAGCATAACTTGATCAGTACTGAAATTATGTAAGATGAGGAATATAGGAAAAATGAGAAGTATAATGATCTATCATGCTCTGAAATTATGTCAGGTTCTGAGCCTTCTGAGTGCCAGAAAGCATGTTCTAAGTTCTCTTTGGATTTGAGTAAAATGTTGAATCTTTTGACCCTTTTCGTTGTGATTGTTTCATGGTAAGACAGATGAATTGTTGCCTGCTAGTGGTAGGGCAATTTTGGAATGATGTTCGCCCAGACTCGGAGTTTGTTCAATATAAAAGCCTTCTTGATTTGTCATACAACCATTGATTGGTCAGATTCCGACAGCAATAACAAAGTATTCTATGCTGATGTTGGTAAATCTGCAAGGCAATTTACCGAATGGCAGCATTCGTTCAGAGCTTGGTCAGTTGACAAATCTTATAACCATTGAAATGTCTTTTAATGGATTAGTTGGACCAATGCTTCCTAGGTTTGCATCATTGATACAACTCCAAGGCCTCCTTATGCTATCAAAGAACCACCTAGATTACACCATTCCTACTGGGATATGAAAAATTCTTCCCATAATTTCAATGATAAATTTGTCTGGTAATGTACTTACTGGAAATCTACCCGTATTTGCTGTGTAAGAAATACCTAAACCATCTTTTCGAACTGCACACAATTGTTACTGGAAGCTTACCACCAGCAATCTCCGATCTCAACTTTTTAAACTACTGTATCTCAGCACAGTTGAAAGTCAAATTGGTTTATTAGCATTGAAGTTGAAAGTCAAATTGTTAATCTACAAGTACGTCATGTTTTAGGTGTATCCTAACTGAATTTTCAGTCATTTTCAGAATATGCATTAAACTACTTACTGAATGTTCAGAGAAATTGCAAACTGAATCTACAAGTATGTCAGGTTTCAGGTGAAGGAGCTCGACCTCAAGGCTGTGAAGGAGTTGGCCGTGGAGGAGCTCGACCTAGAGGTCATGGAGGAGTTGGCCGTGGAGGAGCTCAACCTCGAGCGAGAAGGCAGCGGCAAGGAGCAGGAACTCGAGCGAGAAGGTAGCGGCGCCCAGGACGGCGAGAGGTCAGAGGCGCAAGGGACAGCGACGGATGCCCAGGGAGGGCCGGCGGGAGCTCGAGCACGGCCGGGGAGGAGGGCTGGCGGGAGGTCGAGCACGGACTGGTCCAGCGGAGGTGGATGCGGAGGCGGGGGGAGACGGAGGCAGAGAGCGGAGGGGGGGGGGGGGCGGGGGGGAGGGCGGCAGAGGCGGAGCCTGTCCGGCGGCCAGGAAACTCACGATTTTGGTTTTCCTGTTTAGGGACCCGATTTCAGAAGACTTACTATAGGGGGTGTTTTGCAAAAAATCATTTGAATGTCAGGTCTGACATCCTTTTCGTGCCGGAGGGAGTACTAAAATAGGATGACCACATAGTTCTACGATAGCTAAAACAAGTTTGACGTTGCAACGAGAACAAGTAAATTGATCAACGATAGCTTATTGGTTATAGGGCACCTTATATTACCAAGGTATGAAGACGTGCTTCTTCCTCCTCCGTCGGTCATAAAATGACATGTATGGCCGCTCAACGGAGAACCCTACCCGATTAGCTAGGATGTAGCACAACGGCCTCTCGCTATAGTTGTCCCCCGCACTCTTCTTAAGAAGACCCGCTAATGACCGACCCACTCAATGATATGTGTCCCTAGCGACGTGCAGGCCAAGCGCGGGAGGTCGACGAGGCAATGCGTGCGCGCGACGGTGCTGGAGCTCCTGGACTCGGCGTCATGGGTGTCAGGGTTGCTGAAATATGCCGCTATGCAGGAGGAGACACATCGACGACATGACCACCGACGAAGCGGTGCGTGGTCTGGCATGTGGGACACATACTCCGAATGAGGCCAGGCTGCAGTACTGCTAGCTCAACTCGCGCCGACAGTTCGATGGCAACGGTTAGATTGGTGAGTGGTACTGAATTTTTGATGAAAAAATCACCTGTGCGAGTGAAATGTTAAAAAAGACCACCTGAAAAAAATTTGTCAAAAAGGATCACGTGTCGGTGGCGGCATGTCTGGGCAGGCGACACGTGTCGGTGGCGGCATGTCTGGGCGACACGTGTCGCCTGCCGCCTGGGCCACATCCGGCATGTACATGCCACCACCCCCAACGCCGGCAGGTCTCCGTAACCTCTGGTGGGGCCTGCCGCCTGGGCCAACGACGGCATGTTGGTGTGGCACATGCCGCTTGAGCCATAGCCGACACCCTGCCGCGCTCATTCCCGGCACAAACTGCACTGATTCCCATGCTAACTACGCTGATTCCTAGGCGCGAAAGCAGCTGGCTGTGCGACGATTCTTTGCATGTGATATGAAATCTATGCTATTTTCATCTGTCTATTCGATGCTTTGAAACACTGTTTCATAGAGTAAGTATACTCGAATTATCACGAGACAGGATGCGACGTCCGCTGTTGCTACAAAGAATAAATTGAACAGCTCTCCCTTTAAAAGGCAACAACCTCGCGCATGTTGCATGCCTGCTCATTCCGCTCATTCACTCATCTATCTCTCGCACTTCACTTCTCCTCTCTCCTCTCTAATGAGCTGAGCTTAGGAAGTGTTTAGCATTAGTAGGTAGTATTTGGGAGCTAAAGGAAGATCCAGAGATGAAGAAGTAGAGCATATTTCGTATGAAGGTAAGATCTTTCAAATGATTAGTTATATTATTGCATAGTAGTTGTAACACCCATGAATTTATAACAAATTTGAAGTGCCCGATATGTAATCCATCACAATCTCAAAATCATTTTTGTGATTCACATAACGTAATTGGTATCATAGTCACAGCCATTAATAATAAATAAATGGGTTTACATAGGTGGTCATATAGACCAAACCTTACATTACATCAATATGTAACGGAATAACATTTTGGGTCCATAATGTCAAGCTTCAACCGCACAGGCAAAGCCGATAGTAGGAAACGAGTCTAATTCGCAAAGCCGTCAATGAATCCTTCCTTCTTGATTTTTCTCCTTCAAGTCTGGCCAAGTTAATAGCCAGGTACAGAGCCGTGAGTACATTGGATGCACTCGCAAATCATCTTATAAATAAATGAAAAGGGAAATGCATGCTCATATAGTGGTCTAAGCTCTAAGTTTATTTGCTCAAAGGTATTTTTTCTAGAGTATTCATTAAGAGATAAGAAAACATTTAGCTTGATAAGTAAGTTTGAGATGGAATCCTCAATTGTCGATCACTTTCTTTACTCAAGTCACCTTCACAGTCATAGTCATTCCTTGTCACGATTCAGTTCATTGTTTCAACACCGGACAAGGGTTAAGTACCGCTAACCCAACTGTCCATGACCGCAGACGCGGCTATTCGAATAGTTTTACACTCTGCAGAAGTTGTACACTTTACTCACACCATCCAATTACTCATCGTGTGGGTGACATCCCAGCATAACGACGTACGCGACGACAAGCAACCAGCCATTAATGTTTCACCTGCCCGCCTTAGCATAAACACTACCGCCTAGAGTTATACCCCTCAACACCAGAGTTCAGGAAGCTGTCCGGGGTGTGCAAAGTCCCCAGCCGCTTGAACCTCTGGAATGACACTCACCGAGGTAGAGTCCTACCCACGATAGTCCATTTTCAATGAGGACTCTTCGATTTGTACCCCAACCATCTGAAGAGGAGGACAAGGCGAGCCTAGGCCGCAGCCACAGGGTGCCCTGGAAGAGGAGTCCATGGTCGGACTTCCATTTACATTTTGTAGGGTCTACACTAAGGCGAAACAAACTACTCCACTAAGCCCCATCCCGTACCAGGGTAATGTGGTCGTACGGTAAGGTTGGTCTGACATATACTTCACACCTCATCATTCAAATTTTCATTTCATAGTCATTATTCATGATTACCTTTCTTTCAGAAACTCAACTTGGAGGAACAATCTTCATCCAAGGTTTTCAAAGTTTGATTCATAACTTTCAGTAGGGTTCCCATCTATAATACTTCATTGTGATTAGCAACTAAGCATTCTACTAGGTATCAGAGGTTAACTATATAAGGGTTGGATAAACTCAGCTTGAGGCTCTTGATATGCAAGACCTCACTACACCATTACCATCGTATTCTAGCAATTCAATTAGGCAATTTAACTTGAAAACCAGAAACTATGCAATTTGAAAACTAGGTAATTGGTATGATTCAAAAGATGGCTTGCCTGGTTGGGCAATGTCGTAACAGTCTTCATCTTCATCTCGACTTGTGTAGTCTCCATCACCATTCCTTGGTTGACTTCGGGATCCATTCTCCTTACTCTCATTGACGTCTAATCGTAGGAAAATAAATAAGCATACAATCACCACACAATTCACAAACAACACATATTCACTACAATAAGGATACTTGGGTAAGCGAAACAATCTAGGAAGTCCATGGAGAGTGGTTTCGAAGATAATTGAGTTTCGATGGATCGATTATTGAGTGGTTGTATTTAAGTAGGGTTCATTTAATTTGGATCATGAAAATATCTCCCACAAGTCCTTATTTGACCAAGGTCATGGACTACAAGTAGATATTAGAGATTAGGGTTCGGTCAATGTGGGTAGATATCATTTTGATTTCTTTTGAATTATTGGGGCAAGTTTCAAGTCCATAGATAGGTATTATCAACTATTGGAGTTTCAAATATTTCTGCAAGCTTAAGTTGGAATAAATCCCATTCTTACATATTAATATTGGAAAATAGGGTTTAGTACAAGTGGATTAAGAAAAATTATATTTAAACATAATTTTTTGTCATATTCCTAAGTTAAGAATGCCTATTTAACCAATTGGAAACCAGCATTTAATTTAAAAGGTTCTATTTGAAAACTATTGTCAACAACAGATAGATAATACTATTTGTGAATTTTTAAAGTTGGATTCACATTGTTTTGAACTTTATTTGATTTGTTATGAGTTTTCTAAACTTGAAATCCTCCTATTTTGTTATATTTACCAGAGAAATTATATAACTATAAATAGGTCCAAACCACTTCTATAGGATAGACAATGTTCTAAGCTTTCCAGGGATATGTGGTTTGCTAAATTTGAATTTGTACAACTCTAGGAATTTGAGTTTGAAGTTGCAGTAATTAAACAAATACTAAATTGGTTAACAGAGAAAAAAACTAAACGGACTGGAAATAACACGGGCCGGAGAAACAGAGTTGGGCCGGCCCATTAGCTCGTCCCGGGTGCGCAAAAAAAATGAGCTGATGGCTAGGGCCTGTCGGTTAGGTCACTTATAACCAAAGGGGTATGAGGCCTTCCCAACCGTCCGGTTAGACGAGATCCGATGGCCGGGGGCCATCTTCCTCAGCTTGACGGGGACGAGGGAGAGAGGGAGGCCTAGGAAAGGGCGGAAGTCGGGGGCTCACCGAAGGGGGTAGGCGAGGGTCGGCGATGGTGCAGGGAGATGGAGGGGGGTCTTCTCGGCCAGCTCTAGCAGGCGGCGTGTCGGGGCAGTCCCTGGTTCGCCAAGGCTAGCAGGTGCCTGCGGCGGTGCTCCGTGGCGATGGCGAGGCCCAGAGGAAGGGAGAAGGGGAGAGATGATGTCCGGGCATATAGGGAACATCTCCTTGACCACCTCGGCCAGGAATTGCTGCGAACGGTGGTTTAGAACGGCGGTGCTCCTCCGCGTCCAAAGGTCACCGGCGTCGTGCTCCAGAGCAAACAAGAGGGAGAGGGAGGGAGTGATGGTGTCTGGGAGGGTGATGTGGCTGGTGTGAGTTCGATGGAGGGCTCAGGGGCGCCTTTTAAAGGCCGGAGAGGGCGCATGGAGTGATGGGCTCGGTGGCAGTACACCACGCGCGTCGGCCAGCGGAGTAAAGGGTGCGGTAATGGGGTACGGGCGGCGGCTGCAGAGCACAGAGGGAGGTTTATGGCGAGGGAGAGAGGACTTTCGAGCTTGGTACAGGGAGGAATCACGGAGAAAGGGCGGTGGTGGATTTCTTCTGTCCATGGCCGTGCTGGTGCAATCGGTGCAAGGGGACAGAGAGGTAATGAGGGAGAAGGTACCAGGCAGGGTTGGAATCAATTGGGCTATCCTCTGGATTGCTAATTCACGTTCTACCGTGGTGACAAATTTGTTTGCTAAATTCTGCACACTACCTGTTCGATGAAATGGCCGCAAGAAGATAATTTTTGAATTTTGAAACTTTTCAAGTTTGGGTCATCAACATATTGGATAGTAATTCCAAATATATTTTTGTTAGGTCCAAGGGTGCTCTTTTGATAAAAACTTATTTTGATTTGGGAATGTCATATGATTTTAATTCCAACTTTGGAGAGATTTTAAATATGGCAAGGGAAAGAATTTTGGAAAGTTCAAAGCATACTTTGAAACTAGGTTATGCCCTCTTGGATGAATTGTATAAAAACGTTCATGGCTAGTTCAATTTTTTTTAATAAAGGTGAGGAAAGGGGGTAGTGGTTAACTTTCTCAAGATCATTTTTTTATTTTCCAAGTAGGGTTTTGTGAGTTTTACTATTTCTTTCTATTTTGATTCCTTCTTGTTGGTGATTGTTTATCTTCATTTAGTTTGGAAATTTACCCAAATAGTTTTAGCATGCATTCATGCAAAAGTTTAAATAGATAGAAAATAATTTCTAATTAAATAAGCTACTTTATAAACGAGGTCTTATTTTGGGTCTCAAACTTGGCTAAGAAATCATAGGAGGTTGGAAAAGGTTTTTGCAATGAGCTTTGGAACAAAGTCATCGGGTATTGACAAGGGTATAGCTAATAGAGCCCATCATCTGTATACCCCTGAGGCCCGTTAAGCCAGGCCCTGGCATAGTCATAGTCGAAATACGAGTATGTATCGTATATAGATGCTATAATTTGTATTGAACCCGACCGGTTCCTTGAGACATGGCCACCTATATATAGGGGCCAGGAGAGGCCGGCTAGGATCAGATTGAGATTGAGCCATCTTCAGTACCACGCTTATTCTCGATATACGCCTTGTTTGACTGATCTTTACCTTCGAGTTCATCCGACGCCCTCTTCCCCTCATCCTAAGTCCTTCATCTAGGACATTTTCTGAGTTAACCATCGTCAGGTATTGATATTTTGAGGATTGACTCAAATCATTTTTGCAATCACAACTTAATAAAATAGATAGTTTTTGAAGTGGTTCTTTTATTTCCAAAAAAGCTAGGATTCTTAACCTAAGGTTTTACCTTCTTTCGAAACATTTTATTTTTGAAGAATTTGAAAGATTGGATCCAAGGTTTTGATTTCTAAAACTTTCTCCCATATATATATTTTTTTATTTGAAGAATGGGAACAAACTGCAGTCTTAGAAGACAAGAAACTAAGCGTGAGTTGAAAAATAAAAGTTTTTGTTGGCTCCAAAATTTTGTATTTGAATAAATTCCATTTTTTCTATTTTCTAAAAAATTGGGTTGTTACAATCTTCCCCCCTTAAAAAAAATCTCGTCATGAGATTCACAAGTTAAGACTGAGAGATATTGAGAAATGAGATCACTAGATAAGTGGTAGATGAGTGGATATTGATTTCTACTGGGATAAAGATTTTGTACAGCCAAGATGTGGTAAGGCCATACGGGCCAAAACACATCTTCATCAATCACATATAAATTTCAACAAACAATCACATTTTCATAAACAAGAATGTTGGGTTTGAACCATAGGCTTTCATAAAAATGGGTCTTGCAGACTACATGTCTTGTTCTCGTTTTACAAAGAGATAAGCAAGACTACTAGTACCAACTAAGGTGACTAAGGCTTCCTCTTGACTTGGGCTTCAAATGATTGATCCAACCTGTTCTTACTACTTTATGGCTAAGAGAAACTTTAGGGTACTTGGTGGCTGATTCCCGCTGATTGATCTCTTTTTCTTCTCTTCATGCCTTTGGGTTGGCGAGGTCACTTCCTAGTGTTCTGCAAGGCTGCTTCCTTCCCCTGCAGAAGTTGAGGCTATAGAGACCTTTGACACTATCTTCAATAATGACGCGGTTTCGAACCCTGCCCAGGTTGGTGTTGATAGGGTTGCCTCCTGAAGATGAAAGAACATTTGTTGGATCTTCAGAGCAACTGGGTTTGACACTTTCTTTAGTTATGACCAGATCTTGAGCGACAAGAGGTTCTGGTGCAGCATTTAGCTTCGTTGGGCACTCGTTGGAGTAGTGCCCTTTGATTCCACACTTCCAACAGACGATGTTGGTCTTGTCGCCATGCTTGGGATAGGTATCCTTTGACAAGGTTCTTCCAGATCGTAGGTTTAGGTCATAGCATAGGTCAGAGGGTGCTGGATGCTTATTTTCTTGACGCCTTATCCTTCTTTCTTGCTTCTTTTTGTTATGAGCTTTCTGTTGTTTTCTATGAACATCATGCTCTTTGCTAGTCTTGACCACTTGAGCAGCTAGCTGAAAACTGTTTTGCTTGATCTTGGATATCGCTGTCACCAGGTGATTCATGGAGCAACTGGCTGGGACATGAGTACTACTCTCACATAAGAAACACGTGATGTTTCTTGAAGGGCATTCCCCAGTTGGATGCTCGTCGTCGCAATTGGGATAGTTGCTAGTACATTGGCTGGCTTGATGACCTTCTTCTCCACAATGGCTACAAGCCTTCATATTGAGGTGATCTAGGTTGGGAATACTTTTATTGGGGCAGGGACGTTTAGCGTGGAGTGCTTCTCCGCAATCATAACATAAGGGTTGAGTGCAAAAATCTCCTTGCTTCTTCTTTAGAATTAGGTTCAGGTGGGACCTCCTTTGGTATTCTCGGGCAATTCTATTGAGGTGAAACTCAAACTCTAAGCTGTCCTTACCTTTGTTTGTACATAACTTAAATGGTGGATTTGAGAGCATTGGGTGCATTAGAGGGGTCAAGTCCTGAAGTAGATAAGAGGGAACATCTTTCAAAAGGTTTCTTTTGCGGGATTGGTATGGTTCAGAGTTTAATTTTGGGCCAGCAAATCAAAAACATTTTTGAAGAAACAAGTTGCCGGGATGGCTGCTACATGTTACCGGATGGCATATGAGCAACACATCTTAAAATAAATCAATCATTCAAACAATCAAGGTACTAAGCACACTTAGTAATAATGAGGTAAGGGTAGCTCAATACAAACAATTGAGCATTTCCTATAAGTCCTATTAGTTCAAGGCTGTTGAGGTCTTCATCCTTTCTAATCACACTTGATTTGTCTCTTGGAGTCTTTATCTTGCATATTTGACTCTCGTGGGAAGATTTCTAGGTAGATGGAAGAATTGTCTCTCTGTCGATGGTAGCCATCGTAGTTGATGTCGAATGTTGACGTCTTGGAAAAGATTGAGTACATGATTTTTTGATCCATCCTTTTTGGTCTCATGTTGGTATGTCATCCATAGTATAATTTGAGGTAGATGAGGAATAGAGTAAAACAAATCTTTAAAAGATTTTCTAATCAAGAGGTTAACACATGTCAAAAATATTTTGAGAGCATAAGTTAAGAGTATAAGATATTTGAAGTGAATAAGAGAAGAGTATAAGATTAGCTTTGAATACCAAAGCAAATAAGTTTCTTTTGTAGAAATAAGTATTTTTTCCAAAATATCACTTTCTTAGCTAATGACAAACTAACTAATGTCTCCTACAGTCATGATAATGCTGATACCAAACTGGTGATATCAGATATGTCATTTTCTAATGACCATGCTAGCTAGGGTTTCCTAGAGTCAGCATAGCTCTGATACCAACTTGTAGCACCCACAAATTTATAATAAATTCGAAGTGCCCGTTATGCAATCCATCACAATCCCAGAATCATTGTTGTGATTCACATAACGTAATTGGTATCATAGTCACAGCCATTAATAATAAATAAATGGGTTTACATAGGTGGTCGTATAGACCAAACCTTACATTACATCAATATGCAACAGAATAACACTTTGCGTCCATAATGTCAAGCTTCAACCGCACAGGCAAAGCCGACAGTAGGAAACGAGTCTAATTCGCAAAGCCGTCAATGAATCCTTCCTTCTTGATTTTTCTCCTTCAAGTCTGGCCAAGTTAATAGCAAAGGACAGAGCCGTGAGTACATTGGATGCACTTGCAAACCATCTTATAAATAAATGAAAAGGGAAATGCATGACTCATATAGTGGTCTAAGCTTTAAGTTTATTTGCTCAAAGATATTTTTTCAAGAGTATTCATTAAGAGATAAGAAAACATTTAGCTTGATAAGTAAGTTTGAGATGGAACCCTCAATTGTCGATCACTTTGTTTACTCAAGTCACCTTCACAGTCATAGTCATTCCTTGTCATGATTCAGTTCATTGTTTCAACACCAGACAAAGGTTAAGTACCGCAGAGGTTGTACACTTTACCCACACCATCCAATTACTTATCATGTGGGTGACATCCCAGCATAACAACGTATGCAATGACAAGCAACCAGATATTAATGTTTCACCTGCCCGCCTTAGCATAAACACTACCGCCTAGAGTTGTACCCCTCAACACCAGAGTCCAGGAAGCTGTCCGGGGTGTGCAAAGTCCCGAGCCGCTTGAACCTGTGGAATGACACTCACCAAGGTAGAGTCCTACATGTTGCTTGTTGCGGCGGTGTTGATGTAAATCACCGTCCCGTTGGGAACCCCAAGAGGAAGGCATGATGAGTATAGCAGCCAATTTTCCCTCAGTAAGAAACCAAGGTTTATCGTATCCAGGAAAAAGCCAAACTCCAGAAGGTGATGCTTGCTAGCCTAGTGACTTCCAACAAGGGCACCATTTATGATTCTTGTTAGTGCGTCTTCAACTAGTAGCAACGCGGAACCTGCACACAACACAACCAAATACTTTGCTCCCAACTTACGATGAGGTTGTCAATCTCACCGGTTTGCTGTAAACAAAGGTATGGGCATATCAAGTGGAAAACAATAGTAGTATGCGAGAAAGTAAACAATGCGAGTAAAGCAAACAGGTGATAGCAATATAAAGGAAATTGGACTGGGGTCCACAGTTCACTAGTGGTGTCTCTCCGTAAGATAAATAACACATGCTGGGTAAACAAATTACAGTTGGGCAATTGATAGAATAAAGATAACGTGCATATGTCGCGAGGATCACTATGAGATTTACTCTGGGCATTACAACAAAATACATAGACCGCCATCCAACTGCATCTATGACTAATAATCCACCCATGGGGATATCGTCCGAACACCCCATGAGTATTAAATTGCGAACAACAGATAACTGCATTAAGCAAAGTGTGTAATGTAAACAAAGCATATGTCCTTGGACATAAGAATGTTGTTTTCTCCCTAGTGGCAACATCACATCTACAACCTTAGAGGTTTCTGTCACTCCCCCAGATTAAATAGAGGCATGAACCCAACTATCGAGCATAAATACACCCTCTTGGAGTCACTAGTATCTACTTGGTCAACATAGCTACTAACAACAGAGAGCATGCAAGATCATAAACAACATAGAGATAACATAAGATATATGATTCAGCACATCAACTCAACATAACACCAATATTCATCGGATCCCAACAAACACAACATGTAGAATTACATAACGGTGATCTCGATCATGTAAGGCAGCTCACGAGATCTAAACATGAAGCACATGGTGGACAAGACAACCATCTAGCTACTGCTATGGACCCATAGTCCAAGGTAGACTACTCACTCATCGCGCCGGAGGCAAGCATGGCGATGAAGAAGACCTCCGGTGGTGATTCCCCTCTCCGGCAGGGTGCCGGGAAGAGCTTCTGGACCCTCCCAATCTCGGGTCGATGACGGCGGTGGATCGCGATGTGTTTCTGGAAAATTGATCGGGTACTTAGGTTTTTCCCGTCAGGGGGTCTTTATAGGTGAAGGGGCAGCGTCAGAGGTGGACCAGGGTGGTCTCAACCATAGGGGGCACGGGCCAGGAGCAGGCCGCGCCGCCCTATGGTGAGGCTAGCCTCTGGCTCGGCTCCGACTCCTCTTCGGTGTTCTGGAAGCTTCGTTTAATATCTGGACGTTCGGCTTTTGTTCCGTCCAATTCCGAGAATATTTCCTGTGTAACTTTTCTGAAACACAAAACAGCAGAAAACAGGGAACTGGCACTCTGGCATCTTGTTAATAGGTTAGTTCCGGAAAATGCATAAAAACACCACGAAGTGTAACGAAACACTAAGCAAATGGTGTAAAAACAAGCATGGAGCATCAAAAATTATAGATACGTTTGAGACGTATCAGCATTCCCAAGCTTAACTCCTGCTCATCCTCGAGTAGGTAAGTGATAACAAAAGAAATAATTTTTGAGGTGACATGCACCTACACAATCTTGATCATCTATGTAAAGCATTGAGTGCTGGGATCAAAAGAACTTAAAACATGGGCATGAAAGATATAATCTTGATAGAAGAAACTTAGCAACCATGTTATAACATGAAAAAGAACAAGAACAAAAGATCATGAAAATGAAACAATGAAAGTCAAACGTGTGTTCAAATTATATGGAAAAACATACAAATGGTTTTCAGCTTGTCCTTCATGAGAGAGCAAAACATAAATGCATAGGACACCTTCAAGTTTAAGAGGGCGACTAGATACAAATAATTTAAGAACAAGTGAAACCAACATCATGAATCAATCAATGAAAACTTTGGGACAATGCACATTATACTCAGAATGACAACTATGCTCTCTTAGACGGTTGATACGTCTCCAATGTATCTATAATTTTTTATGCTCCATGCTTGTTTTTACACCATTTGCCTAATGTTTCGTTACACTTCGTGGCACTTTTATGCATTTTCAGGAACTAACCTACTAACAAGTTGCCATAGTGCCAGTTCCCTGTTTTCTGCTGTTTTTGTGTTTCAGAAGTGATACACAGGAAATATTCTCGGAATTGGATGAAACAAGTTCCTGAAGTCTTATTTTACCCGGAAGCTTCCAGAGATCCGAAGGAGAGTAGGAGGGGGGCCACCAGGGCCCCACACGCAGGGCTGGCGTGGCCAGGGCCTGGGCCGCGCCACCCTGGCGTGAGGGCACCTGGCCCCTCCTCTAACATCGCCCCTTCGCCTATAAAGACCCCCCGACGGTAAAAACCTAAGTACCCGATCACTTTTCCAGAACACATCGCGATCCGCCGCCGCCGTCGACCCGAAGATCGGGAGGGTCCAGAAGCTCTTCCCGGCACCCTGCCGGAGAGGGGAATCGCCACCGGAGGTCTTCTTCATCACCATGCTTGCCTCCGGAGCGATGAGTGAGTAGTCTACCTTGGACTATGGGTCCATAGCAGTAGCTAGATGGTTGTCTTCTCCACCATGTGCTTCATGTTTAGATCTCATGAGCTGCCCTACATGATTGAGATCACCGTTATGTAATTCTACATGTTTGGTTTGTTGGGATCCGATGAATATTGGTTTTTATGATTGAGTTGTTGTACTGAATATTATCTTTTGTTATCTCTATGTTGTTTATGATCTTGCATGCTCTCCGTTGTTAGTAGCTATCTTGGCCGAGTAGTTGCTAGTGACTCCAAGAGGGGGTATTTATGCTCGATAGTGGGTTCATGCCTCTATTTAACCTGGGGGAGTGACAGAAACCTCTAAGGTTGTAGATGTGCTGTTGCTACTAGGGAGAAAACAACATTCATATGCTCAAGGGCATATGCTTTGTTTACATTACACACTTTGCTTGATGCAATTATCCGTTGTTCGCAACTTAATACTCATGGGGTGTTCGGACGATATCCCCGTGAGTGGATTATTAGTCATAGATGCAGTTGGATGGCGGTCTATGTATTTTGTTGTAATGCCCAGAGTAAATCTCATAGTGATCTTCTTGACATATCACGTTTATCTTTATTCTATCAATTGCCCAACTGTAATTTGTTTACCCAGCATGTGTTATTTATCTTATGGAGAGACACCACTAGTGAACTGTGGACCCCGGTCCTATTTCCATCATATTGCTATCACCTGTTTACTTTACTCGCACTGTTTACTTTACTCGCATACTTCTACTGTTTTCCACTCGATACGCTCATAACCTTTGTTTCAAGCAAACCGGTGAGATTGACAACCTCATCGCAAGTTGGGAACGAGGTACTTGGTTATGTTGTGTGCAGGTTCCGCGTTGCAGCTAGCAAGCAAAGCTTGGACGAGGCGCCATATATAAACTGTCCGAAGCTGTCGCAAGCTAGCAAGCATCACCTTCAGTCGTTTGTCTCTCCTCTCCAAGAACGATTAAACCTTGGTTTCTTAACTGAGGGAAAACTAGCTGCTATACTCATCACACCTTCCTCTTGGGGTTCCCAACGGGCTGGTTATTCACCACGCACAAGGACCGTCTGCTACGCATCAACTTGGCACCAGCAGCCTCTTTTCTGGCGCCGTTGCCGGGGAGGAAGTAGAAGACTTCTGCGAGGGGAGTTTTCGCACGCACGTCCTTTACCTTGTTATTGTTTTGCTTTACTTTATTTTTACTTGTATCGTTTTATATAAAAAAACCCAAAAAAAATTAGAATCCTTTGTAGTTATTTTTTTACTTGTCTTGCTTTATCATGCTTTCTATCAATGGTTGGTTTCTTTGAAACTAAATCTTTTTGGCAAGGTGGGTTCACGGAAGAGCAGCAAAATTATTATGAGGAACACCGCTTGTCACAAAAAGGGAAACACTTATGGGAACAAATCAATAGATTGTATATCATTGCTAGAAACGTGTGCTCTACTTATAATGTTACTTATTGCTTTGATGAATCTTGTTGCTGTAGGAGGTATAAACACCTCCCTTTTCAATGTGAGTATAATGATGATGTCACCATATCTTCTTATATTAATGGAAATTATGACTTTTATGATGTGGAACAAATTGAAGAATTTATTGCTCGGAAGGGTGCATTCGAACTTGCTTATTTTCTTGAAAATACTGATGATGCACCTTATAAATATGAGGTTTATGATATACTTACATTTTGCTTTGATAATTACAAGGAAGAAAATGGCTATATTCTTAAATATCTTAATAGATGCTCTTCAACGGAAGAGACTAATGCCTTGAAGGAGCCTATGGAAGAAGAAATTGCTGAAATTGGAAGCTCATTGGATAAAAAAGAGGAGGAGCGTGATGATCAAGAGGAGGAAGAATGGAGCTACCCATGTCTACCTCCCAATAAGAGTAACTCTTTAACTAATACCTTATTTGATCGCCCTCCATGCTTAACAAAGGAGGGTGAGTGTGATATTTATATTGTTGATTTTGTTCAGGATGCTACTGAAAATTATTATGAGAGAGGAAAATATGGTTGTTGGGATTCTCATGTTACTAAAACACCTCTCTTTTTATTGAAAGTTCTGAAATTGCTCTTGTTTTATCTACCCATACTTGTGACTATGTGCTTCTTTGATTTATTTTCTTACAAGATTCCTATGCATAGGAAGTGGGTTAGACTTAAATGTGTTTTATATTTACTCCTTGATGCTCTTTTTAGCTTCCATTCATATTTCTTATGTGAGCATCTTCGCAATTTTTTGCGCCTAGCTCAAAGGCGTTAAAGAAAAGCACTCTTGGGAGATAACCCAATGTTTTTATTTTCAGTACTTTTTCTTTTATTTGAGTCTTGGAAGTCATTACTACTGTAATGACCGCTCCTTATCTTGTTTATTTCGTTTTTGTGCCAAGAGAAGCCTCTAATTTGAGTGAGGTAAAGATTTGGGGATGTTGCTGTCCTGAAACTGTTTTCGGTGCTGCACCGTAAAAATTCGTATTAATTCTCTGTATATCTTTTGGACCTGCGATTTCGTGTGCATATGCCGCAGGTTATATCCAAACTTTTGTTAGTTGAACACTTTTTGATTTGAGCAACAGAAAACCCCTCAAAAATTCGACCTTTGTCAGCTGTTCAGTTTTGACAGATTTCTACCAATATTTGTGTTTGCCACTTTATCGTTTTCTTTTGAGTTCTTTTTATCACGGAACTTTTGGAGAAGTTGCTACAGTAGTATTTGCTATATATGTGGTGGTTTTGAGTTGAAACCTGAAGCAAAAAGAGGTTGATTATATGTTATGCTTGCACTAATGTTGCTAATTGAATTGTGTTTAGTTTTGTATGAAGGAAGTTTTCAAGTGTAGGGATTGGAGAATGATGAGATGAGTTGAAGAATGGACAAAAGCTCAAGCTTGGGGATGCCCATGCATCACCCCAAGAAATATCCAAGAAGTACAAGCGTCAAAGCTTGGGGATGCCCCCGAGGCACCCCTTCTTCATCGGCAAAAATCAGGTCACCTTTCAAAACACTATATTTTTATTGCTTCATGCACTATGTGTTTTTCTTGGAGCGTCAGTTGTTTTAGTTTTCTTAGTTAGTTTAGTTTGTTTGTTTGCTGCAATAAATGGTTGGACCCCAACAAATTTCCTTTGGAGGAGATGTACTCGTTTTCATTTGCAAAGAACACTCCGTTTTTCATTCTTACAATTTCAACGAGTGTTCTTCTTTTTCCGCTACTGCTTTTGGTTTTCATTTTCGCCTTGATTTGCGTTAAGACTTTGTCATATCTTTTCATCAAGGTGTATTTTTGCCTCTGATCTGTATTGGTTTTCATCAAAAGAGGTGTCTATAAAAATTTCAAATGGTGTTGGAAAAGAGAAAAAGCTTTGTGCAAAATAGTGGTACAAGAAGGAGCTTGTGTAGACTGCGGCTTAGGCTTTTTCATGTCATGCTTGATGTCTTTTTGATAGTATGCTTAGTGGTTTTGCTGTAGCATTGACTTATCTCAAATAACTGAGATTGCTTAATGAGCCTTTGAAAAAATCATGCGTTGTTTTAATTGTTTGGAAGCATTATTTTGGTTTTCTCCTTGATGCTTTATTTGGGTTGACTTGGCGCATGCTCACACATGTTAGACTCTTACAAAGTCGCCAATAGCCTCTATGATCATTTAGTTTTTGACTTTTGATGCCATCTTATGCTTCTTTTAATGTTGCTTTGTCGCTTTGCATGATTATGGCCATTATTGCTCTCTTAGTTGGTCGCTCCCAGTCTTTTGCTAGCCCTCGCCTTGTACTGAGTATGAGCTCTACTCGTGCATCCAACTCCTAAAAGCCAAAGTTTTCCAAAGTGTCCACCATACATACCTACTAGCAATTTGCTATTCCAAGTAAATTTGACTTGCTTTTATTTTCTCTTCAAATTAAACTCTTACCAGTGTTATGCGAAATTCGGCCAGTAAAGCTCTCACGAACCGGAAGGCACACTTTACTTTTTCCTGTTCTTAAAAATTTGACATTGTGGTCTCTTATGTTGAGTTGTTATGCTTGCAAGTTGTAAGTTGGAGACTAGCCCAGCCATGCAGTCATGGGCAAGCTTTCAACATTGCACTTCTTATTTGAGTTGATATCGTGATCTTTTGTTTATGGATGCCCGCGGTGTGAAATGAATTGGGAATCTTGTGGGGATCATGGAGTTTGTATATGTGTTAGGGAAACGTCGGGCCGCTAATCTAAGCCATGCATAATTCATGGTGGAAATTTTCAGCATACCCATGGTGAACATTCGACGACGCATCTCACAATAAAAAGCTAAACAAATGGCAAATAAAAGAGATGTCGAGGTGTTCATTGTCTGCTTGTCCTGTCATTTTGGTGTGGGCTTGTTCCATGTCATCGGGCACGGAGGTACCCCATTGGCGGTTCTCAATGATATGCATACACTTACAATGACAAGAGCCTTGCTTGGGACTCTAAGTAAAGTAGCATGAGGTTTGGGTACTCGTATTCACGGGGCACGAGGTTTTCAACTTATGATTTGTCAAGCATATGCATCATAATTGTTCTCGCATTAACTTTAACCATTCAAGATGCTTATGATGGGGGCAATGAGAGCTCAAAGCCGGTAAGTACCATAATTTTTGAAGGTTATAAAACTTGCAATCACTGCTTCCCTCTGCGAAGGGCCTTTCTTCTACTTTTATGTTGAGTCACCACCTTCTATCTTTATGCACCATTAAGAGAGCATAGTTGTCATTCTCAGTGTAATATGCATTGTCCCAAAGTTCATTGATTGATTCATATTGTTGGTTTCACTTGTTCTCAAATTATTTGTATCTAGTCGCCCTCTTAAACTTGAAGGTGTCCTATGCATTTATGTTTTGCTCTCTTTGAAGGACAAGCTGAAAACTATTTGTATGTTTTTCCTTATGATTTTAACACACGTTTGACTTTCATTGTTTCATTTTCATGATCTTTTGTTTGTGTTCATTTTCATGTTTACAACATGGTTGCTAAGTTCTTATTGTCAAGATTATATCTTCATGCTCATGTTTTAAGTTCTTATGATCCCAGCTCACAAATGCTTTCATATATGATCAAGATTGTGTAGGTGCATGTCACCTCAAAAATTATTCTTTTGTTATCACTTACCTACTCGAGGACGAGCAGGAGTTAAGCTTGGGGATGCTTGATACGTCTCCAACGTATCTATAATTTTTGATGCTCCATGCTTGTTTTTACACCATTTGCCTAATGTTTCGTTACACTTCGTGGCACTTTTATGCATTTTCTGGAACTAACCTACTAACAAGTTGCCACAGTGACAGTTCCCTGTTTTCTGCTGTTTTTGTGTTTCAGAAGTGATACACAGGAAATATTCTCGGAATTGGACGAAACAAGTTCCTGAAGTCTTATTTTACCCGGAAGCTTCCAGAGATCCTAAGGAGAGTAGGAGGGGGGCCACCAGGGCCCCACACGCAGGGCTGGTGCGGCCAGGGCCTGGGCTGCGCCACCCTAGCGTGAGGGCACCTGGCCCCTCCTCTAACATCGCCCCTTCGCCTATAAAGACCCCCCGATGGAAAAAACCTAAGTACCCGATCACTTTTCCAGAACACATCGCGATCCGCCGCCGCCGTCGACCCAAAAATCAGGAGGGTCCAGAAGCTCTTCCCGGCACCCTGCTGGAGAGGGGAATCGCCACCGGAGGTCTTCTTCATCGCCATGCTTGCCTCCGGAGCGATGAGTGAGTAGTCTACCTTGGACTATGGGTCCATAGCAGTAGCTAGATGGTTGTCTTCGCCACCATGTGCTTCATGTTTAGATCTCATGAGCTGCCCTACATGATTGAGATCACCGTTATGTAATTCTACATGTTTGGTTTGTTGGGATCCGATGAATATTGGTGTTTATGATTGAGTTGCTGTACTGAATATTATCTTTTGTTATCTCTATGTTGTTTATGATCTTGCATGCTCTCCGTTGTTAGTAGCTATCTTGGCCGAGTAGTTGCTAGTGACTCCAAGAGGGGGTATTTATGCTCGATAGTGGGTTCATGCCTCTATTTAACCTGGGGGAGTGACAGAAACCTCTAAGGTTGTAGATGTGCTGTTGCTACTAGGGAGAAAACAACATTCATATGCTCAATGGCATATGCTTTGTTTACATTACACACTTCGCTTATTGCAATTATCCGTTGTTCGCAACTTAATACTCATGGGGTGTTCAGACGATATCCCCGTGAGTGGATTATTAGTCATAGATGCAGTTGGATGGCGGTCTATGTATTTTGTTGTAATGCCCAGAGTAAATCTCATAGTGATCTTCTTGACATATCACGTTTATCTTTATTCTATCAATTGCCCAACTGTAATTTGTTTACCCAGCATGTGTTATTTATCTTATGGAGAGACACCACTAGTGAACTGTGGACCCCGGTCCTATTTCCATCATATTGCTATCACCTGTTTACTTTACTCGCACTGTTTACTTTACTCGCATACTTCTACTATTTCCACTCGATACGCTCATAACCTTTGTTTCAAGCAAACCGGTGAGATTGACAACCTCATCGCAAGTTGGGAATGAGGTACTTGGTTGTGTTGTGTGCAGGTTCCGCGTTGCAGCTAGCAAGCAAAGCTTGGACGGGGCACCATATATAAATTGTCCGAAGCTGTCGCAAGCTAGCAAGCATCACCTTCAGTCGTTTGTCTCTCCTCTCCAAGAACGATTAAACCTTGGTTTCTTAACTGAGGGAAAACTAGCTGCTATA
This sequence comes from Dactylis glomerata, assembly GCA_007115705.1. Lineage (NCBI taxonomy): Eukaryota > Viridiplantae > Streptophyta > Magnoliopsida > Poales > Poaceae > Dactylis > Dactylis glomerata. Next base: position 971,965 of record QXEO01000340.1, read on the forward strand.
CTCATCACACCTTCCTCTTGGGGTTCCCAACGGGTTGGTTATTCACCACGCACAAGGACCGTCTGCTATGCATCAACTTGGCACCAGCAACGGTGCATAAAGATAGAAGGTGGTGACTCAACATAAAAGTAAAAGAAAGGCCCTTCGCAGAGGGAAGCAGTGATTGCAAGTTTTATAAACCTTCAAAAATTATGGTACTTACTAGCTTTGAGCTCTCATTGCCCCCATCATAGGCATCTTGAATGGTTAAAGTTAATACGAATACACTTATGATGCATATGCTTGACAAATCATAAGTTGAAAACCTCGTGTCCCATGAAATACGAATACCCAAACCTCATGCTACTCGACTTAGAGTCCCAAGCAAGCTCTTGTCATTGTAAGTATACATGTATCATCGAGAACCGCCAACGGGGTACCTCCGTGCCCGATGACATGGAACAAGCCCACATCAAAATGACAGGACAAACAGACAATGAACACCTCAGCATCTCTTTTATTTACCATTGGTATAGCTTTTTATTGTGAGATGCGTCATCGAATGTTCACTTTGGGCATGCTGTAAATTTCCACCATGAATTATGCATGGCTTAGATTAGCGGCCCAGGCATTTCTCTAACCCATATACAAACTCCAAGATCCTGCAAGATTCCCAAATTATTTCATATCGCGAGTATCCATAAACAAAAGATCACGATATCAACTCAAATAAGGAGTGCAATGTTGAAAGCTTGCCCCATGATGGCATGGCTGGGCTAATTTCCAACTTACAACTTGCAAGCATAACAACTCAACATAAGAGAGCCACAATGTCAAAATTTTAATAATGAGAAAAGTAAAGTGTGCCATCAGGTTCGTGAGAGCTTTACTGACCAATTTTCGCATAACATCAAAAGAGTTTAATTTGAAGGATAGATAAAAGCAAGTCAAATGTACTTGGAATAGCAAATTGCTAATAGGTATGTATGGTGGACATATTGGAACAACTTGGTTTTTAGGAGTTGGATGCACGAGTAGAGCTCATACTCAGTACAAAATGAGGGCTAGCAAAAGACTGGGAGCGACCAACTAAGAGAGCAATAACGGCCATAATCATGCAAACTGACAAAGCAACATTAAAAGAAGCATAAGATGGCATCAAAAGTCAAAAACTAAATGATCATAAAGGCTTATGGTGACTTTGTATGAGTCTAACATGTGTGAGCATGCGCCAAGTCAACCCAAATAAAGCATCAAGGAGAAAACCAAAATAATGCTTCCAAATAATAAAAACTACACATGATGTTCTTCAAAGGCTCATTAAGCAATCTCAGTCATTTGAGACAAGTCATGCTACAGCAAAACCACTAAGCATACTATCAAAACGATATCAAGCACGATATGCAAAAGTCTAAGCCGCAGTCTAAACAAGCTCCTTTTTGTATCACTTTTTTGCATGAATTTTTTTTCTCTTTTCCAACACCATTTGAACTTTTTTGAAACAACTCTTTTGATGAAAACCAACATGGACCAGATGTCAAAATACACCTTGATATAAAGATATAATAAGATCTGAACAAAAATCAAGACGAAAAATGAAAAGTAAACGCAGTTCTAGAAAAAGAGAACACTCGTTGAACGATAAGAGAGAAAAACAGAGTGTTCTTGGCAAATGAAAAGCAAGGCAACTTCTCCAAAAGAAATTTGTTGGGTTCCAACCATTTATTGCAGTAAACAAAACTAAAGAAAACTAAAACAACTGACACTCCAAGAAAAATGCATAATGCATGAAGCAATAAAAATATAGTGTGTTGAAAGGTGACCTGATTTTTGCCGATGAAGAAGGGGTGCCTCGAGGGCATCCCCAAGCTTTGATGCTTGTACTTCTTGGATATGTCTTGGGGTTACATGGGCATCCCCAAGCTTGAGCTTTTGTCCATTCTTCAACTCATCTCATCATTCTCCAATCCCTACACTTGAAAACTTCCTTCATACAAAACTAAACACAATTCTATTAGCAACATTAGTGTAAGCATAATAATGAATCAAACCCTTTTTGCTTCAGATTTCAACTCAAAATCACCACATATAAAGCATATACTACTGTAACAACTTCCCCAAAAGTTCCGTGATCAAACGAACTAAAAAAGAAAGCGATAAAGAGGCAAACATAAATAGTGGCAGAAATCTGTCAAAACAGAACAGCTGACAAAGGTCGATTTTTTCAAGGGTTTTCTGTTTCTCAAATCAAAAAGTGTATAACTAATGAAAGTTGGATATAACCTGGGGCATATGCACAAGAAATTTCAGGTCAAAAAGATATTCTGAGAATTTTCACGAATTTTTACGGTGCAGCACCGAAATCTGTTTCAGGACAGCAACATCCCCAAATCTTACCTCACTCAAATTAGAGGCTTCTGTTGGCACAAAAACGAAATAAAAAGGATAAGGAGCGGTTATTACAGTAGTAATAACTTCCAAGACTCAAATAAAAGAAAAAGTACTGAAAGTAAACAATGGGTTATCTCCCAAGAGTGCTTTTCTTTAACGCCTTTGAGCTAGGCGCAGAAAGTGCAAATCAAGTAATATCAAGTGATGAAGCATCAAGCTCATAATTTGCTCTAAGAATATAGTCAAAAAGCAATTTTTTTCTCTTCCTAGGGAAGTGTTCGATACCTTTCTTGAGTGGGAATTGATATTTGATGGTGCCTTCCCTCATATCAATGATGGCACCTATAGTTCGAAGAAAGGGTCTTCCCAAAATAATAGGACATGAAGCATTGCATTCAACATCCATAACAAGAAAATCAACGGGAACAAGGTTATTGTTAACCATAATAAGAACATCATTAATCCTTTCCAAGGGTTTCTTCTTAGCAACATTAGCAATAGGAACATCATAATAACACTTTTCAAGCGGTGGTAAATCAAGCATGTCATAAATTTATCTAGGCATGATAGAAATACTAGCACCTAGATCACATAAAGCATGGCAATCAAAACCATTAACATGCATATCAATGATGGGTTCCCAACCATCTTCTAACTTCTTGGGAATAGAAGCTTTTTGCTTCAACTTTTCATCCCTAATTTTCATGAGAGCATTGGTAATATGCTTAGTAAAAGCAACATTTATAGGACTAGCATTAGGAGTCAAAGCAAGCTTTTGCAAGAATAAAATAACTTCAGATATATTGCAGCCATCAACATCAAAATCATTAAAAGTAATAGAGCTATCATCTCCTACACTCCGAAAAAATTCAGCACTCTTTTGCAAAAAGTTTTTGCTATTTTGGGCTTTTTAACAGTAGGAGTAGGAGTTTTCTCTACACCAATCAAAGTAAGTGGATTGCTAGCATTTGGAACAACATCATTAGAGGTAGTAATGGTACATACCTTCATCTTTCTAGCCATCTCATCTTCTCTTTCCCACCTGGCATGCAATTCTGCTAGCATCCTAGCATTTTCATCAATTCTAACTTGGATAGCATTAGCAGTGGCAAAAGGATCAGGCTTAGCAGACATTCTGTTAATCAAAGAAGATTGCGCATTAGAAAAAGACGAAATATCAGTTTCAGCTTTGGAAACCTTAGCTTGCAACTCAGGAATAGCCTTGTTTAAATTTTCAAGTTGATGACAAATAGTCCTCAACAGAGCTGATTGCTCCTCCATAGTCTTGGTGAAAGCCCTGTTCTGCTCATATTGCCCCTGCATAAAATTCTTGGTAGCCTTTTCAAGTTCTAAAATCCTTTCTTCACTAGGTATTTTAGGTCTACCAAGATAGCTATTATCACCATTAGAAGGAAACGGCCTATAGTTGTTACTAGCAAAATTGTTCCTATAAGCATTGTTGTTAAAATTATTATTTCTAATGAAATTTACATCAACATGCTCTTCTTGAGCAACCAAAGAGGCCAAAGGAACATTATTAGGATCAACATGAGTCCTATCATTAGAAAGCATAAGCATTACAGCATCAATCTTATCACTCAAGGAAGAGGTTTCCTCAATAGACTTTACCTTCTTACCTTGTGGAGCTCTCTCGGTGTGCCATTCAGAATAATTTACCATCATATTGTCGAGAAGCTTTGTTGCGGCGCCCAAGGTAAGGGACATAAAAGTGCCTCCAGCAGCTGAATCCAATAGGTTCCTTGAAGAAAAATTTAGTCCTTGCAGAAGTCTTCTTTTTCCCCGGCAACGGCACCAGAAAATTTTGTTGCTTGTTGCGGCGGTGTTGATGTAAATCACCGTCCCGTTGGGAACCCCAAGTGGAAGGTATGATGAGTATAGCAGCAAATTTTCCCTCAGTAAGAAACCAAGGTTTATCGTATCTAGGAAAAAGCCAAACTCCAGAAGGTGATGCTTGCTAGCCTAGTGACTTCCAACAAGGGCGCCGTTTACGATTCTTGTAAGTGCGTCTTCAACTAGTAGCAATGCGGAACCTGCACACAACACAACCAAATACTTTGCTCCCAACTTACGATGAGGTTGTCAATCTCACCGGTTTGCTGTAAACAAAGGTATGAGCGTATCGAGTGGAAAATAATAGTAGTATGCGAGAAAGTAAACAATGCGAGTAAAGCAAATAGGTGATAGCAATATAAAGGAAATTGGACCGGGGTCCACAGTTCACTAGTGGTGTCTCTCCATAAGATAAATAGCACATGCTGGGTAAACAAATTACAGTTGGGCAATTGATAGAATAAAGATAACGTGCATATGTCGCGGGGATCACTATGAGATTTACTCTGGGCATTACAACAAAATACATAGACCGCCATCCAACTGCATCTATGACTAATAATCCACCCACGGGGATATCGTCCGAACACCCCATGAGTATTAAGTTGTGAACAACAGATAACGACATTAAGCAAAGTATGTAATGTAAACAAAGCATATGTCCTTGGACATAAGAATGTTGTTTTCTCCCTAGTGGCAATAGCACATCTACAACCTTAGAGGTTCCTGTCACTCCCCCAGATTAAATAGAGGCATGAACCCAACTATCGAGCATAAATACCCCCTCTTGGAGTCACTAGTATCTACTTGGCCAACATAGCTACTAACAACGGAGAGCATGCAAGATCATAAACAACATAGAGATAACATAAGATATATGATTCAGCACATCAACTCAACATAACACCAATATTCATCGGATCCCAACAAACACAACATGTAGAATTACATAACGGTGATCTCGATCATGTATGGCAGCTCACGAGATCTAAACATGAAGCACATGGTGGAGAAGACAACCATCTAGCTACTGCTATGGACCCATAGTCCAAGGTAGACTACTCACTCATCGCGCCGGAGGCAAGCATGGCGATGAAGAAGACCTCCGGTGGCGATTCTCCTCTCCGGCAGGGTGCCGAGAAGGGCTTCTGGACCCTCCCGATCTCGGGTCGATGACGGCAGCGGATCGCGATGTGTTTCTGGAAAATTGATCGGGTACTTAGGTTTTTCCCGTCGGGGGGTCTTTATAGGCGAAGGGGCAGCGTCAGAGGTGGACCAGGGTGGTCTCACCCATAGGAGGCACGGACGAGGGGCAGGCCGCGCCGCCCTATGGTGAGGCCAGCCTCTGGCTCGGCTCCGACTCCTCTTCGGTGTTCTGGAAGCTTCGTTTAATATCTGGACATTCGGCTTTTGTTTCGTCCAATTCCGAGAATATTTCCTGTGTAACTTTTCTGAAACACAAAAATAGCAGAAAACAGGGAACAGGCACTGTGGCATCTTGTTAATAGGTTACTTCCGGAAAATGCATAAAAACGCCACGAAGTGTAATGAAACACTAAGCAAATGGTGTAAAAATATGCATGGAGCATCAAAAATTATAGATACGTTTGAGACGTATCACTACCCATGGTAGTCCATTTTCAATGAGGGCTCTTCGGCTTGTACCCCAACCACCTGAAGAGGATGACAAGGCGAGCCTAGCCCGCAGCCATAGGGTGCCCTAGAAGAGGAGTCCCTGGTCGGACTTCCATTTACATTTTGTAGGGTCTATACTAAGGCAAAACAAACTACTCCACTAAGCCCTGTCCCATACTAGGGTAATGTGGTCGTACGGTAAGGTTGGTCCTGCATATACTTCACACCTCATCATTCAAATTTTCATTTCATAGTCATTATTCATGATTACCTTTTTTCAGGAACTCAACTTGGAGGAACAATCTTCATCCAAGGTTTTCAAAGTTTGATTCATAACTTTTAGTAGGGTTCCCATCTATAATACTTCATTATTATTAGCAACTAGCATGCTACTAGGTATCAGAGGTTAACTATATAAGGGTTGGATAAACTTAGCTTGAGGCTCTTGATATGCAAGACCTCACTACACCATTACCATCGTATTCTAGCAATTCAATCAGGCAATTTAACTTGAAAACCAGAAACTATGCAATTTGAAAACTAGGTAATTGGTGTGATTCAAAAGATGGCTTGCCTGGTTGGGCAATGTCATAATAGTCTTCATCTTCATCTCGACTTGTGTAGTCTCCATCACCATTCCTTGGTTGACTTCGGGATCCATTCTCCTTACTCTCGTTGACGTCTAATCATATGAAAGTAAATAAGCATACAATCACCACACAATTAACAAACAACACATATTCACTACAATAAGGATACTTGGGTAAGGGAAATGATCTAGGAAGTCCATGGAGAGTGGTTTCAAACATAATTGAGTTCCGATGGATGAGATTATTGAGTGGTTGTATTTAAGTAGGGTTCATTTAATTTGTATCAGGAAAATATCTCCTACAAGTCCTTATTTGACCAAGGTCATGGACTACAACTGGATATTTGAGATTAGGGTTCGGTCAATGTGGGTAGATATCATTTTGATTTCTTTTGAATTATTGGGGCAAGTTTCAAGTCCATAGATAGGTAGTATCAACTATTGGAGTTTCAAATATTTCTGCAAGCTTAACTTGGAATAAGTCCCATTCTTACATATTAATATTGGAAAATAGGGTTTAGTACAAGTGGATTAATAAAACTTCTATTTAAACATAATTTTTTGGTCATATTCCTAAGTTAAGAATGCCTATTTAACCAATTGGAAACTAGCATTTAATTTAAAAGGTTATATTTGAAAACTATTGTCAACAACAGATAGATAATACTATTTGTGTATTTTTAAAGTTGGATTCACATTGTTTTGAATTTTATTTGATTTGTTTTGAGTTTTCTAAACTTGAAAACCTCCTTTTTTGTTATATTTACCAGAGAAATTATATGACTATAAATAGGTCCAAACCCCTTCTATAGGATAGACAATGTTCTAAGCTTTCTGGGGATATGTGGTTTGCTAAATTTGAATTTGTACAACTCTAGGAATTTGAGTTTGAAGTTGCAGTAATTAAACAAATACTAAAATGGTTCACACAGAAAAAAACTAAACAGACTGGAAATAACACGGGCCGGAGAACAGAGTTGGGCCGGCACGTTAGCTCATCCCGGGCGCGCTAAAAAATATATGAGCTGACGGCCGGGGCCCACCAGTCAGGTCACTTATAACCGAGGGGGTATGAGGCCTTCTCGGCCGTTCGATTAGATCAGGATCCAATGGCCAGGGGCCGTCTTCCTCAGCTCGACGGGGATGGGGGAGAGAGGGAGGCCTGGGAGAGGGCGGAGGTCGGGGGCTCACCAAAGGGGGTAGGCGAGGGTCGGCGAAGGTGTAGGGAGGTGGAGGGGGTCTTCTCGACCACCTCCAGCAGGCGGCGCGTCGGGGGAGTCCCTGGTTCGCTGAGGGCAGCTGGTGCCTGCGGAGGCGCTCCATGTCGATGGTGAGGCCCAGAGGAAGGGAGAAGGGGAGAGATGATGTCCGGGCGTCTAGGGAACGTCTCCTTGACCACCTCGGCCAGGAATGGCTGCAAACAGTGGTTTAGAACGATGGAGCTCCTCCGCGTCCAAAGGTCACCGGCGTCGTGCTCCAGAGCAAACAAGAGGGAGAGGGAGGGAGTGATGGTGTCTGGGAGGGTGATGTGGCTGGTGTGAGTTCGATGGAGGGCTTGGGGCGCCTTTTAAAGGCGGGAGATGGGGCATGGAGTGATGGGCTCGGCGGCAGTACACCACGCGCACCGGCTAGCAGAGTAAAGGGGGCGGTAATGGGGTGCGGGCGGCGGCTGCAGAGCACAAAGGGAGGTTTATGGCGAGGGAGAGAGGACTTTCGAGCTTGGTACGGGGAGGAATCACGGAGAGAGGGCAGCGGTGGATTTCTTCTGTCCATGGTCATGGTGGTGAAATTGGTGCAAGGGGACAGAGAGGTAATGAGGGAGAAGGTACCAGGCAGGGTTGGAATCAATTGGGTTGTCCTGTGGATTGCTAATTCACGTTCTACCGTGGTAACAAATTTGTTTGCTAAATTCTGCACACTACCTGTTCGATGAAATGGCCGCAAGAAGATAATTTTTGAATTTTGAAACTTTTCAAGTTTGGGTGATCAACATATTGGATAGTAATTCCAAATATATTTTTGTTAGGTCCAAGGGTGCTCTTTTACTAAAAACTTATTTTGATTTGGGAATGTCCTATGATTTTAATTCCAACTTTGGAGAGATTTTAAATATGGCAAGGGAAAGAATTTCGGAAAGTTCAAAGCATACTTTGAAACTAGGTTATGTCCTCTTGGATGAATTGTATAAAAAGGTCCATGGCTAGTTCAAGATTTGCTTAATAAAGGTGAGGAAAGAGGCGTAGTGGTTAACTTTCTCAATATCATTTTTTTATTTTCCAAGTAGGGTTTTGTGAGTTTTACTATTTATTTCTATTTTGATTCTTTCTTGTTGGTGATTATTTATCTTCATTTAGTTTGGAAATTTACCCAAATAGTTTTAGCATGCATTCATGCAAAAGTTTAAATAGATAGAAAACAATTTATAATTAAATGAGCTACTTTATAAATGAGGTCTTATTTTGGGTCTCAAACTTGGCTAAGAAATCATAGGAGGTTGGAAAAGATTTTTGCAATGAGTTTTGGAACAAAGTCATCGGGTATTGATATTTTTAGGATTGACTCAAATCATTTTTGCAATCACAACTTAATAAAAGAGATAGTTTTCAAAGTGGTTCTTTTATTTCCAAAAAAAGCTAGGATTCTTAACATAAGGTTTTACCTTCTTTCGAAACATTTTCTTTTTGAAGAATTTGAAAGATTGGATCCAAGGTTTCGACTTCTAAAACTTTCTCCCAAATTTTTTATTTGAAGCAAGGGAACAAACTGCAGTCTTAGAAGACAAGAAACTAAGCGTGTATTTAAAAATAATAGTTTTTGTTGGCTCTAAAATTTTGAATTTGAATAAATTCCATTTATTTCTATTTTCTAAAAATTTGGGTTGTTACAGTAGTTCAAGCTTTAGGCATGCAACATATTATTCGCATGGAGAGTGAGAATTATGATATTATAGTTGCGCGATTTGCTAGTTGGTAATGCAGCGTATTTATTAATTTACGAGCTAGGACTTGATTTGTCGATGAAAAATGACATTGTGATGTTTATAAGGATTGATTATTTTTACATGCATTGTAACGAAACCAATGATTTTATGTGGTAGGTGGATTGTAGCATGAATACGATGTCCCTATTAGTAGTTACAAATTGTGTGCCGAATAATTCCAAGTGGAGCAATAGGCATTGAAGTAAAGGTATAAACTTCATGTCATATATGTTTTTGGTCCTGTAGTTTAAGTATGGTTTGTTTATAATTCGGCTGCATATATATTTCAGGTGAAATTTGCTACGAACGTGAGTGAATTATTGGTTATTGGAAATATTCGATCGCATAAATAGTTGCGGAACACGTTCTTGAAGTTGAGGTATAAAATTTATCTCTTATTAAAAGTGTTAAGTATTTATTTTTCTGTAGTGTATCCCATGTAGTTACATTGGTAGAACAGTAAAGTGAAGTAATTTAATTCTGTTAGTGATTGCATGCATGAAAGAATAATTAATTATATGTAAATTTAGCTACCATATTTATAAAATATTTATATTTTTACATAAATATAAAATTTAGCTACCATGTTACTAATGTCCTTTTTAAAATTTTGGGGTAGGTACGATGGAAAATTTATTAGTGTTTTATGGGGATGTGGTACGCGACGGAATTTCTGGGCTAGATGTGTCTCACTGCGAGTCTATAAATATTGTAGTAAGAGACATGGAGAACCTAGATTTTGCGGAAGTGAGGAAATGCATCCGGGTGCAGTTTGGTCCTGAGATGCAAGGAGAAGAAGATGACCGTTGAGGCCGTCATATGTGTGGGAGGGGATGATGGGATAGCTCTCCGTTGGAGTCTGCGGGAGGCCAAAGTGCTTGATACTTCTATTGAGAAACTCCGCATCATCAGGATAGTGCTGCATATGACAAATAGAAAATCAGATGTAATATCCCAGGATTTGAGGTTATAAAATAGAGACAACAGATGTGTGCATTGCATCTCATGCATAGAAAATCCGGGTAATTTTCGCGCAATTAAATAAAATATGTCAAAGTGATTGGAGTTTCACTTGAGTTGATGGAATTGAAGTAGCTCATCAATTGAAGCGCGATAAACTTCAATATGACCTTTGATAAAATCCTTGTTTTGGGTAGTGATAGTTACACCAACTAAAAGAGAGTGAAGTGAGGTAAAACTAAAATGCTTGACACACCATTTTAGAATCAAATATTTATTCACACCAACATTATCATGGTATTCTTTAAATCTACTTCTTTCATGCTAAAGAAGTCAAAACAAGTCTTATTCTTAAAACATGATCTATTCTGTATTCTTATGACCTAGTCTAGTGAGTCCAAATAAGAGAAGTGGAGAGGTTAGCTCAATGCCAGTTTGATTATAAGATTTGCCTTAACTCTAGGTGAGATAACTTTAGAACATTAGAGCCATTTCTATAAAGGCCAACTAGGAGACTTTAGACATTACTCAAATTCTAATTAGGACAAGTCATGTGATATAGGGGAGATCACATCATAAACCCTAACTTTGGTCTAGACTAGAACCATACTTAGGTAGTATAACCAATACCTAGACTTATGGAGTGGAGTTGATTCAATATGAATTCCACAAAGGGGAGATTATATCATTAATCTCAGAAGGTAGGAACAACCAAGATTAAATCCTTGATAAAGGGAGTTGATGAAGGAAATAGTATGATCATGTCAAGTACATGATTATGCTTGCTGATGAAGATAATTAGGTTATTTATGAAACCTTGTCTGATAAGTAGATATCATCCTAAAACCAAGTGTGGAGTAGGAGTCCAACTTTAACACATCTCAAGTAGGAGATGACCATCTTGTTAAAACTATATGAGATACCTTGATCTGTGTACAAGTTGTTATTGAGTGAATCGTCTGGATATGGGTTGAGCAGATCCTAAGCCTTGACCTAGAAACTTGGTTAGTCTATAGAGACTTTGTTGCATTGATCACATCTTAGAGGGAACAATACTTCCTTGATGAGTGTAATAGCATTCTATCCAATTCAATAACCTCTTATTCAATTACTTGGGGATTCATTCCCAAGTATCGTTCAACTTGTGCACCACATTGTGATCAAGAGTAAAACTCTAGAATTATGTATTATCCCTAAACCAAGTAACAATAATGCAAATAGGAAACCCGTCCATTCTCTAGTAGACCACTCATCTCTTGTTATGTTTGTGAACCTCAGATAAAGAGATCTTCCTTGTAAAAGGGGGGTAGTTTATATTTTCAAGTTAAGTATGTAGAAAATAATTAATGCCATAGGTATAACTCCATATAACAATTCCATGACATTGAGTAGCATAGTAGTGTTAAGCATAAAATCATGTCCTTTCATCAAAGTCCAAATAAGAAGTTCAAAGATAGTAAAAAGTGTGGATAATCATTCTATACCATTTTAATATAAACCATAGCTTCTATATGCTCCTGAGAAAATCCATTTCACCGGAAAATAATTTGAACACCCAAGTACCCATTTAAAAACTTACCTTTAATCAAGTTCCTATTTCCAAATTATATTAATATACCAACTAATACTTGTGCAATACACATAAAGAACTATTTAATACAACATGTTGCACCAGTAATGTATTAGATGTATTTTGTATGAAGTCATAAATTCGAATTCCTGCACAACATAATTTAAAATCGAATTAGAGTTCAAAAGGTCAAGAAACTAAAAACAGAAAAAAAAAGAAAAAAAAGGAGAATAACTTACCTGGCCGCAGCAGCCCAGCGCCGGTCTAGGAGTCAGCCCAGCCCACGACCAGAACCGGTCCAAGCCACCATACCGCTTCGGTAATAAAATGATGGGGGCATCGTCTTCAACCTGGCCTCTCGCATGCTCGACACCGCGGTGGCAGAGGCAATGTCGCTGGCAGCCAACGACGAAACCACTTGACCGCCAGCTCTTAGATCATATCCCCTCGAGTCTACTGGCCTCGGAACGAAGTGATTCGTGCTCCCAGTGAGATCAATACCGCCGCTGGATCTCGACCGTTGCCGGCGAGGAATTGACGGAAACAACCCCGCCGCCCCCTATAAAATGGCCTGGAGCTCCGCCGTGAACTTCTTGTTCTCCTCCTCCACCCCAAACTGCTTTACTTCCTCCCTATCCTCCCCAATTAACCGGAGACTGCCGCCGGAGTTCATCACGGCCCCGGCGATGGAGACCACCCTTTCGTCCATGGAGTGGCCAAGGAGGTACACCTCGGTTCCAATCTTACTCTCAAGGAGGGAATCGAGGAAGGGAAGCTCGAGTAGCTGGAAATCCGGCGTTCTTCCCTGCAGCAGCTCGCCGGAATTGGTGAAAGTGAGCCCGCCTCCATTAATAATCGTCGCTATCGATCATACAAGAAGAACTGGGGTGAGTCTGCGCACCTCGGAAACCATTTTTTGCATCCTATTTCGATCTATAGCATGATTTCGAACATCACCGTCATCCGCCGCCACAGCACATGCTCACGGGAGCAACTCCGGTGACCGATAGGTCTCGGTGCGGCCTTCATATGATTCGTATAGCAGTGCCCCGCATCGAGCGGTTGTTTTGTAGAGTCTCCAGTCGCCCTATTGCAGCGTCGCCGTCGATCGCCGTTGCCCAGCAACCTCACCGCCGGTGGGTTGGCATGGCTGGTAGGGTCATTTTGACCTGTTGACTCAGTCAACCGCCAACAGGGCATCTGACGTGGCCAGGCCCCACGCATTAGTGCCTGCGGCTAGGGTTAGTTCGGTGTAAAAGAGTCTGCCTGTTATTTCAAAATTCCAGAAAATAACCAATACTTTACAAATTCATATCTTATTCATTTTAATTCAGAAAAATGCAAATGATATATCAAAATGTTCAGAAAAACATAACCTATCTAATTAAATTATAATCTTGCATACTTGTCTGAAATAATTTTGAAATAAATTTGAAACCTTGTTTAAGTAGTATTTGAATTTTGAATTCAAACCCAATAAAAATAATTCAAACCAAGTTTTCAAATACTAAATAAAAATTTGATTACTTCAATATAAGTATTACAATTAATATTTTATTATTATTATTAAATATTAAACTTAAAACTTTATTACTAGGATTGTAAACCCTAAAATGATTTTTTCCTAAAAACAAATTTAAAATTGTAAATTTGGGAAAAATCATAAAATTGAATAAGTATTATTTATTAACTCTAACATTGCTATTCCAACAATTGTTTCATTAAGAGAAAATCTGAAACCCATTTCTAAAATCTTTAATCACTTAAAATTTGGATTCCAACCCTGAAAACCTAGGAACATAAATAACCAGGCTTTCTTATTTAGTTCTGAACAAAACTTGAAACCTAAAATGAAATTCTATAACTAAAACTCATTAAGGTATATGTTCTTCAAAAGTTATTCTTTTGAAGTACATATAACTTAATCACCTACCATTTCCTTTAGTACTAAAGCTAATAACTACCTTAGTGTGCTAGTCTAACCATACTTCCTAATTCAACCATGAGTGGTTAGTTGGATACTCTATCCCATATGGTATACCTTAGTCAACTAACTATTTGCAACACCTTTGATACAACTTTAAAACTGTTATCTTCCTGACATCACCTAATAACCATTCCTTAAAGTAATAAAAATAACCATTAAGGTATTTGTTCTTCAGAAGTTATTCTTTTAGGAACATATCAAATAAGCATCACACTAATTCATAGGTCCTAAATTAAGAAATAACTATGGAGGATAAAACTATTAACAACTCTAGCATCAACCATGAATAGATTACTTTACCACTACTTGCTCTTAATGAACTATTTGAGTGCCTATGCTTGTTAAGATTGTTGTCAATTATAGAATTAACTATTTATGGTAACAACAAGCTAAACTACCTTGAATGTCCATGCTTCACTAAAACCCTCTGAACATTGAATGAAAACTAACTTGTTTCCTTGATATGCTCATCTATTAACTACTCTTGGTTATGATAGAATCATGCTAAACCCTAGAATACTAACTCTTATTTGTAGTTCTTCTAATCAATAAGAAACATGTTCTTCAAATGTTATTCTTTTAAGAAACATTGAAAGTAAGTAACAAACCATTCCATTAAGCTTGAACATACATAACTCTATTTGTGTCCTAAGATTGTTGTCAACCCTAATACTAACTGGGTATTCTTATCAAATAAGAAATACTTCAGCTTTACTTGTCAATACACAACTACTTGTTTGCTAATAATATGATACCACTTAAAAGTGTTACTTTCAAGTCTTCCCCTATTGCTCTACCTATCCTCTGCAATAACTCTTGTTTTAAGATTTATTCTAATACTTTGAAAGTATGTGAGTCAATCAAAAATCCTTAACAACCTTGTTCTGGAGTGAATCTAAAAGTGCAAATCATATAAAGAAATCATCACAACCTTATGTACTAAACCATCGGGGTTAGGTTACGCTTAGAGCGGTGCATAGCATATAATTTGCATATCATGCTGCAGTTCTTTTAACATCATCTTTACCAGATGATGGTGCTATTTCAATATTTGGATTTCCTACGTATCGAAGACCTTGACTTGCATAATCTTGCAGTCAAAAAGGCAAGTTTATCTTGCTCATATCTTTTGAATTGCACTGATTCTGAAACTTCTTGCAAAGTGATGACTTCAAACTCTAACATTTCAAAAAGGATGGAAAATCTATTTTCATAAGTAATATGACTAGTGGTTATCGACCAGTGGTGATAACCTAGGAAGGCTGGCAGGTGGAACCACGGTAAGATTGTGGTGGTGGAGGTTCCATTTGCATGGGAAAGTAAACCTAGGATTAACTACCAATGCCACAGTTATTCTTGTGCCGTAAAAACCGTGTCGTCCAAGAGACTTGGAATGGGACGGGAAAGTCAGCTGTATCTTCTCTCGTTCGCATGTCAACGGGCAGCCAGTTGCCGGTCGCAGTAGGTCTTGCGGGACTACTTGCATATGGGTGGGACACCTAAGTTCTCACGGCACTGGTGTCTATGATGGTCCGCAAGAGGCGCCTAGATACTTCATCGTTGGGGGTGAATATCAGGGGCATAACCTGCTATGCGTGAATTGGGTGGGCATGCGTTGTGCGGAGAAGGCAGTGATTGTCTTGGATCAATGACTGGGCCCCACACCAAGGAAGTGTGGACGAGCATGCAACTCGGTTGTGCAACAAGGCTTTGATCTCTTTTGGAAGGACACACCTATGCAGAGTGTAAAAGGATGTGACATGTTACCCCTTGTTCCGGCAAGGAGCTGCGAACGCGGCAGGAAAGGTGCTCTCAAGGCACTAATACCATGTGTTGGCTGTTGGGCATAGTTTTCATAAGTAAAAGCAATCTTTCAAGAAACTTTGATAAAACCTTGCATTGGCCTACGACTCTTTTGGGTTCATGGTTTTAGTTAGTGCATATCACACAACTTCTTTATAAGGAAACTTGCTGGGTAACGCTCGTTACTCACCCCAATCTCTTAAACCCTTGCTAGACTATGAAGAATTAGATGGAAGACAACTCAAGGAGTCAACCTCAAGACATTGAAGATGAAGATGAAGCATTCTACCAACGTCATGATTATCAGCGGAGCCTACAATTGCGTGAAGCTTGGAGAAAAACTAGAATAGGGATAGAAAGGAACCAGTTTCCTAATCCTAGAACCTAAGTAGTTAGAGAAGCTCTATATTTGAGTAGCAAGCCAAATGCATTAGTTGTAGTTTAGTTTAGTCTTCCTTGATTCTTTCTCGTTTGTAGTCGCCAGGACTAAACCTCTACCTGTTAAGGAGGTTCTGAAGATCTTCTGTATGCTGAATATTGTAATCCTATAGACATACCATGGACCTGCGATGTTTCTGTTATACCACTCTGATGGATGTAATACTAGTGAGACGGTGTTTCATTGGTGTTATGTCAACGACTTGCATACTACACATGCAGTGGTATGCTGGGTCACCACTGCTGGTATCAGAGCCAACGCTTTGACCCTAGGATTAAAACCCTTTAATAGGAGACCTGTAGGTTTGGTAGTGACTATAGGAAGCCATCTTATCTAAACCAACTCTTCTTATGACTTGGGATGGATATTCAACAAAAGAATAATCCTGTCACACTCGAGTCAAATGTTCTTACCTGTATTCTTAAGTGAAGTTAGATATCTTGTTCCATACCTCATTAGAGCCTTACATAAAGGTTGGAAGTAGATCAACTTTGGTATACAATACATGGTAGTCCAAAGAGAGGATATAACCGGAATGGGAACTATCCTATTGGAAGAGGTATACCAAGGGCAATTTGTTAAACTTAAGTCATCCGAAACTGTAGTAGGGTGATGTTAAGTGGTGAAGTGAGTATGTATGGGGTAGTAGGACTTAGGTTTTAGTCCTGTATGTGGATACTCAAGAATGCCATATACAAGTAAGATGTACCGGCAGTAAACACTTTAATCATATTGGATTCACCTGAGAATCTTCACATGAAGGAGTAGAACATCGTAATAGACCAGCAATTTCAAGCTGAGGAGGAAGTTGCTCAAGTAGAATGGTGAATGAAGTATTCCAACCCATGGCAACTAGGCCAAGTATGACAGGACCATAGTCTTTAGTCGGAGAAGTTTGACCAAAGCACAATGAAGAAGCCCTATAAAAGATATGGAGTTATGGGAACCATTTCTGGTGAAGAAGTACAATGCTCATGAATACATGAAGTTTTGAGAGATCATGTGAGAATCATCTTCAATAGGACGGAAGGTAAGCAAGAAATAGTAGTCTTAAAGGAATATGAATCCGTTAGAATGGTTTCCAAACCCCTTTGCTCAAATTTATTCGATTGCAACTGGGCAATTGAGGTAAGTTTTGAGACAAAGAGTAGTAGTCCACCACTACGTGCATATAGCACAATATAAACCTATATTATTTGGTGCCATAAGGTACACATCTAAGCCTGAATTCTAGAGATGTTTTACTCACGGGCTTATGATGATGTATGTTGCCTGCACAAATTTGGATTTTCTTGGATTTTATTGTGTGACTAGATCTATGCATGAAGTTGGACTTTGATGTGCAAGTGCATGTTGCATTATCAAGTCCTTGATGTTATAGTTCTAGAGGGTTAAAGGATTCGTGTGAGGGAGAGACGAATTCCTAAGGCAAGCAAGTCAGAAGATGAAGAATCACCAGATAATGGAAGCCAAAAGAAGAAAGCTAGCAAGTGATCTTCATGGAAGCATCATGAAGTGGTAGTAAGATGAAGTATTGGAATTTAGTAGTAGTACTCTAGGTCTTAAAACACTAGAGGTAACTCTAGGTTATTAAGTAGAACCACTAATGAGGTAACCGCAATTGAGTTTAAGGCATTTGAGCTCGTTGTTATGCAGCCTTGGTTATGCTTAGTACATCACGGGTTGATTGAGGTGTTGTGATACCGATGATCCATTCCGGTATTGCTTGCTGCTTTATTCAGCCTGGGAGTGGTAACCCCAGTAACCCTCATTGATAGTGTGACTAAGACACATAACATTTCTGTATAACATTGATCCCTAGTCCCGAAATCTTGAATTGTTGATTGGTGGTTAAGACGTTAGCAATGCCTTTCCTTATCGAAGAGATGTAGTCTTTGTCTACGGACTAAGGCTTGTGAGCATTCGTGCTAACGATGGTCTGTTGAGACCATTGGATTGTTTATAGCCCTGTTACTTCATATTTCGTTCAAATTATACAATTGCCTATCGTGGATGTCCTCCGGTTCAAGAGAAACTCTGCCGGATTTCTCCCGTGGCTTTGTATAGACCTTATGATTTGAATTAGGATAAATAGTGATGGGAAAACCCAATTCTCATCAACTATTAGAACTTTTGGGTAAGTACATGCATCCAAAAGTGTAATAGCACACCCTACCTAAATGTTTAACCGAAGAATTCATAACGGATATCCACAATTGTGTGGATACACCACAGATTTCTTCGAGAAACCATCAGGAAGATGTTGTAGTAAGACTTACCAAGACTTATAGTCTAACCATTGTGTTCAAATGGTTAGAGATCAATATGTTCAAAGAATATTAGAAAAGTCTAAGGGGAGAGTCCAGGAAACTTAAAAGTGTTGAAAGTTAGAGGAAGTATGTCAGAAGTAAATTCTTTCCAAAAATTGTCATAACCTTATGGAGTTCGGCAAAGGAGTGGGACGATTTTGACCCTAATACACACCAAGTATGAACCGTAGCGGGTATCATGAACCGCCGCTGGTGAAGATTGAGATTAGAGTTAACCATAATCTTGAACCTAGAAGACCAAATAAGATCTATAAAGATGGATCCGAAAGCTTGAATGGACACACTACATGTGTTTAATCCGTTCTTAGGTGATAAAACCAAGATCCCAATTAGGTAGATTCGTTGGAACAATTAGTAGGACCCTATAAGTTATAGAAAGTGTTGCAAACATGGATAATCCAAGAGAATGACCAAGAAGAGACCATGATGGATGGAATTCAAGTGACTAGTGTTCGGAGTGAGACAACAGAAGATTCGAGGATCACTCTGGACAAAGGAAACCATCTATATCCCAATTAGTTGGTGAAGTAACATCAAGACACATGATACCAACAACAAGTTCGTCCAATAACGTACGAGAGCAAAAACTTCGGGACGAAGTTTAGTTTAAGGAGGGGAGACTGTAATATCCTAGGATTTGAGGTTATAAAATAGAGACAACAGATGTGTGCATTGCATCTCATGCATAGAAAATCCAGGTAATTTTCGCACAATTAAATAAAATATGTCAAAGTGATTGGAGTTTCACTTGAGTTGATGGAATTGAAGTAGCTCATCAATTGAAGCGCGATAAACTTCAATATGACCTTTGATAAAATCCTTGTTTTGGGTAGTGATAGTTACACCAACTAAAAGAGAGTGAAGTGAGGTAAAACTAAAATGCTGGACACACCATTTTAGAATCAAATATTTATTCACACCAAGATTATCATGGTATTCTTTAAACCTACTTCTTTCATGCTAAAGAAGTCAAAACAAGTCTTATTCTTAAAACATGATCTATTCTGTATTCTTATGACCTAGTCTAGTGAGTCCAAATAAGAGAAGTGGAGAGGTTAGCTCAATGCCAGTTTGATTATAAGATTTGCCTTAACTCTAGGTGAGATAACTTTAGAACATTAGAGCCATTTCTATAAAGGCCAACTAGGAGACTTTAGACATTACTCAAATTCTAATTAGGACAAGTCATGTGATATAGGGGAGATCACATCATAAACCCTAACTTTGGTCTAGACTAGAACCATACTTAGGTAGTATAACCAATACCTAGACTTATGGAGTGGAGTTGATTCAATATGAATTCCACAAAGGGGAGATTATATCATTAATCTCAGAAGGTAGGAACAACCAAGATTAAATCCTTGATAAAGGGAGTTGATGAAGGAAATAGTATGATCATGTCAAGTACATGATTATGCTTGCTGATGAAGATAATTAGGTTATTTATGAAACCTTGTCTGATAAGTAGATATCATCCTAAAACCAAGTGTGGAGTAGGAGTCCAACTTTAACACATCTCAAGTAGGAGATGACCATCTTGTTAAAACTATATGAGATACCTTGATCTGTGTACAAGTTGTTATTGAGTGAATCGTCTGGATATGGGTTGAGCAAATCCTAAGCCTTGACCTAGAAACTTGGTTAGTCTATAGAGACTTTGTTGCATTGATCACATCTTAGAGGGAACAATACTTCCTTGATGAGTGTAATAGCATTCTATCCAATTCAATAACCTCTTATTCAATTACTTGGGGATTCATTCCCAAGTATCGTTCAACTTGTGCACCACATTGTGATCAAGAGTAAAACTCTAGAATTATGTATTATCCCTAAACCAAGTAACAATAATGCAAATAGGAAACCAGTCCATTCTCTAGTAGACCACTCATCTCTTGTTATGTTTGTGAACCTCAGATAAAGAGATCTTCCTTGTAAAAGGGGGGTAGTTTATATTTTCAAGTTAAGTATGTAGAAAATAATTAATGCCATAGGTATAACTCCATATAACAATTCCATGACATTGATTAGCATAGTAGTGTTAAGCATAAAATCATGTCCTTTCATCAAAGTCCAAATAAGAAGTTCAAAGATAGTAAAAAGTGTGGATAATCATTCTATGCCATTTTAATATAAACCATAGCTTCTATATGCTCCTGAGAAAATCCATTTCACCGGAAAATAATTTGAACACCCAAGTACCCATTTAAAAACTTACCTTTAATCAAGTTCCTATTTCCAAATTATATTAATATACCAACTAATACTTGTGCAATACACATAAAGAACTATTTAATACAACATGTTGCACCAGTAATGTATTAGATGTATTTTGTATGAAGTCATAAATTCGAATTCCTGCACAACATAATTTAAAATCGAATTAGAGTTCAAAAGGTCAAGAAACTGAAAACAGAAAGAAAAAGAAAAAAAAGGAGAATAACTTACCTGGCCGCAGCAGCCCAGCGCCGGTCCAGGAGTCAGCCCAGCCCACGACCAGAACCGGTCCAAGCCACCATACCGCTTCGGTAATAAAAAGAAGGGGGCGTCTTCTTCAACCTGGCCTCTCGCATGCTCGACACCATGGTGGCACAGGCCATGTCGCTGGCAGCCAACGACGACCAACGACGAAACCATTTGACCGCCAGCTCTTAGATCATATCCCCTCGAGTCTACAGGCCTCGGAACGAAGTGATTCGTGCTCCCAGTGAGATCAATACCGCCAGTGGATCTCGACCGTTGCCGGTGAGGAATTGACAGAAACAACCCCGCCGCCCCCTATAAAATGGCCTGGAGCTCCGCCGTGAACTTCTTGTTCTCCTCCTCCACCCCAAACTGTTTTACTTCCTCCCTATCCTCCCCAATTAACCGGAGACTGCCGCCGGAGTTCATCACGGCCCCGGCGATGGAGACCACCCTTTCGTCCATGGAGTGGCCGAGGAGGTACACCTCGGTTCCAATCTTACTCTCAAGGAGGGAATCGAGGAAGGGAAGCTCGAGTAGCTGGAAATCCGGCGTTCTTCCCTGCAGCAGCTTGCCGGAATTGGTGAAAGTGAGCCCGCCTCCATCAATAATCGTCGCTATCGATCATACAAGAAGAACCGGGGTGAGTCTGCGCACCTCGGAAACCATTTTTTGCATCCTATTTCGATCCGTAGCATGATTTCGAACATCACCGTCATCCGCCGCCACAGCACATGCTCACGGGAGCAACTCCGGTGACCGATAGGTCTCGGTGCGGCCTTCATATGATTCGTAGCAGTGCCCCGCGTCGAGCGGTTGTTTTGTAGAGTCTCGAGTCGCCCTATTGCAGCGTCGCCGTCGATCGCCGTTGCCCAGCAACCTAACCGCCGGTGGGATGGCATGGCTGTTAGGGTCATTTTGACCTGTTGACTCAGTCAACCGCCAACAGGGCATCTGACGTGGCCAGGCCCCACGCGTCAGTGCCTGCGGCTAGGGTTAGTTCGGTGTAAAAGAGTCTGCCTGTTATTTCAAAATTCTAGAAAATAACCAATACTTTACAAATTCATATCTTATTCATTTTAATTCAGAAAAATGCAAATGATATATCAAAATGTTCAGAAAAACATAACCTATCTAATTAAATTATAATCTTGCATACTTGTCTGAAATAATTTTGAAATAAATTTGAAACCTTGTTTAAGTAGTATTTGAATTTTGAATTCAAACCCAATAAAAATAATTCAAACCAAGTTTTCAAATACTAAATAAAAATTTGATTACTTCAATATAAGTATTACAATTAATATTTTATTATTATTAAATATTAAACTTAAAACTTTATTACTAGGATTTTAAACCCTAAAATGATTTTTTCCTAAAAACAAATTTAAAAATGTAAATTTGGGAAAAATCATAAAATTGAATAAGTATTATTTATTAACTCTAACATTGCTATTCCAACAATTGTTTCATTAAGAGAAAATCTGAAACCCATTTCTAAAATCTTTAATCACTTAAAATTTGGATTCCAACCCTGAAAACCTAGGAACATAAATAACCAGGCTTTCTTATTTAGTTCTGAACAAAACTTGAAACCTAAAATGAAATTCTATAACTAAAACTCATTAAGGTATATGTTCTTCAAAAGTTATTCTTTTGAAGTACATATAACTTAATCACCTACCATTTCCTTTAGTACTAAAGCTAATAACTACCTTAGTGTGCTAGTCTAACCATACTTCCTAATTCAACCATGAGTGGTTAGTTGGATACTCTATCCCATATGGTATACCTTAGTCAACTAACTATTTGCAACACCTTTGATACAACTTTAAAACTGTTATCTTCCTGACATCACCTAATAACCATTCCTTAAAGTAATAAAAATAACCATTAAGGTATTTGTTATTCAGAAGTTATTCTTTTAGGAACATATCAAATAAGCATCACACTAATTCATAGGTCCTAAATTAAGAAATAACTATGCAAGATAAAACTATTAACAACTCTAGCATCAACCATGAATAGATTACTTTACCACTACTTGCTCTTAATGAACTATTTGAGTGCCTATGCTTGTTAAGATTGTTGTCAATTATAGAATTAACTATTTATGGTAACAACAAGCTAAACTACCTTGAATGTCCATGCTTCACTAAAACCCTCTGAACATTGAATGAAAACTAACTTGTTTCCTTGATATGCTCATCTATTAACTACTCTTGGTTATGATAGAATCATGCTAAACCCTAGAATACTAACTCTTATTTGTAGTACTTCTAATCAATAAGAAACATGTTCTTCAAATGTTATTCTTTTAAGAAACATTGAAAGTAAGTAACAAACCATTCCATTAAGCTTGAACATATATAACTCTATTTGTGTCTTAAGATTGTTGTCAACCCTAATACTAACTGGGTATTCTTATCAAATAAGAAATACTTCAGCTTTGCTTGTCAATACACAACTACTTGTTTGCTAATAATATGATACCACTTAAAAGTGTTACTTTCAAGTCTTCACCTACTGCTCTACCTATCCTCTGCAATAACTCTTGTTTTAATATTTATTCTAATACTTTGAAAGTATGTGAGTCAATCAAAAATCCTTAACAACCTTGTTCTGGAGTGAATCTAAAAGTGCAAATCATATAAAGAAATCATCACAACCTTATGTACTAAACCATCGGGGTTAGGTTACGCTTAGAGCGGTGCATAGCATATAATTTGCATATCATGCTACAGTTCTTGTAACATCATCTTTACCAGATGATGGTGCTATTTCAATATTTGGATTTCCTACGTATCGAAGACCTTGACTTGCATAATCTTGCAGTCAAAAAGGCAAGTTTATCTTGCTCATATCTTTTGAATTGCACTGATTCTGAAACTTCTTGCAAAGTGATGACTTCAAACTCTAACATTTCAAAAAGGATGGAAAATCTATTTTCATAAGTAATATGACTAGTGGTTATCGACCAGTGGTGATAACCTAGGAAGGCTGGCAGGTGGAACCACGGTAAGATTGTGGTGGTGGAGGTTCCATTTGCACGGGAAAGTAAACCTAGGATTAACTACCAATGCCACAGTTATTCTTGTGCCATAAAAACTGTGTCGTCCAAGAGACTTGGAATGGGACGGGAAAGTCAGCTGTATCTTCTCTCGTTCGCATGTCAACGGGCAGCCAGTTGCCGGTCGCAGTAGGTCTTGCGGGACTACTTGCATATGGGTGGGACACCTAAGTTCTCACGGCACTGGTGTCTATGATGGTCCGCAAGAGGCGCCTAGGTACTTCATCGTTGGGGGTGAATATCAGGGGCATAACCTGCTATGCGTGAATTGGGTGGGCATGCGTTGTGCGGAGAAGGCAGTGATTGGCTTGGATCAATGACTGGGCCCCACACCAAGGAAGTGTGGACGAGCATGCAACTCGGTTGTGCAACAAGGCTTTGATCTCTTTTGGAAGGACACACCTCTGCAGAGTGTAAAAGGATGTGACATTTTTCCCCTTGTTCCGGGAAGGAGCTGCGAACGCGGCAGGAAAGGTGCTCTCAAGGCACTAATACCATGTGTTGGCTGTTGGGCATAGTTTTCATAAGTAAAAGCAATCTTTCAAGAAACTTTGATAAAACCTTGCATTGGCCTACGACTCTTTTGGGTTCATGGTTTTAGTTAGTGCATATCACACAACTTCTTTCTAAGGAAACTTGCTGGGTAACGCTCGTTACTCACCCCAATCTCTTAAACCCTTGCTAGACTATGAAGAATTAGATGGAAGACAACTCAAGGAGTCAACCTCAAGACATTGAAGATGAAGATGAAGCATTCTACCAACGTCATGATTATCAGCGGAGCCTACAATTGCGTGAAGCTTGGAGAAAAACTAGAATAGGGATAGAAAGGAACCAGTTTCCTAATCCTAGAACCTAAGTAGTTAGAGAAGCTCTATATTTGAGTAGCAAGCCAAATGCATTAGTTGTAGTTTAGTTTAGTCTTCCTTGATTCTTTCTCGTTTGTAGTCGCCAGGACTAAACCTCTACCTGTTGAGGAGGTTCTGAAGATCTTCTGTATGCTGAATATTGTAATCCTATAGACATACCATGGACCTGCGATGTTTCTGTTGTACCACTCTGATGGATGTAATACTAGTGAGACGGTGTTTCATTGGTGTTATGTCAACGACTTGCATACTACACATGCAGTGGTATGCTGGGTCACCACTGCTGGTATCAGAGCCAACGCTTTGACCCTAGGATTAAAACCCTTTAATAGGAGACCTGTAGGTTTGGTAGTGACTATAGGAAGCCATCTTATCTGAACTAACTCTTCTTATGACTTGGGATGGATATTCAACAAAAGAATAATCCTGTCACACTCGAGTCAAATGTTCTTACCTGTATTCTTAAGTGAAGTTAGATATCTTGTTCCTTACCTCATTAGAGCCTTACATAAAGGTTGGAAGTAGATCAACTTTGGTATACGATACATGGTAGTCCAAAGAGAGGATATAACCGGAATGGGAACTATCCTATTGGAAGAGGTATACCAAGGGCAATTTGTTAAACTTAAGTCATCCGAAACTGTAGTAGGGTGATGTTAAGTGGTGAAGTGAGTATGTATGGGGTAGTAGGACTTAGGTTTTAGTCCTGTATGTGGATACTCAAGAATGCCATATACAAGTAAGATGTACCAACAGTAAACACTTTAATCATATTGGATTCACCTGAGAATCTTCACATGAAGGAGTAGAACATCGTAGTAGACCAGCAATTTCAAGCTGAGGAGGAAGTTGCTCAAGTAGAATGGTGAATGAAGTATTCCAACCCATGGCAACTAGGCCAAGTATGACAGGACCATAGTCTTTAGTCGGAGAAGTTTGACCAAAGCACAATGAAGAAGCCCTATAAAAGATATGGAGTTATGGGAACCATGTCAGGTGAAGAAGTACAATGCTCATGAATACATGAAGTTTTGAGAGATCATGTGAGAATCGTCTTCAATAGGATGGAAGGTAAGCAAGAAATAGTAGTCTTAAAGGAATATGAATCCGTTAGAATGGTTTCCAAACCCCTTTGCTCAAATTTATTCGATTGCAACTGGGCAATTGAGGTAAGTTTTGAGACAAAGAGTAGTAGTCCACCACTACGTGCATATAGCACAATATAAACCTATATTATTTGGTGCCATAAGGTACACATCTAAGCCTGAATTCTAGAGATGTTTTACTCACGGGCTTATGATGATGTATGTTGCCTGCACAAATTTGGATTTTCTTGGATTTTATTGTGTGACTAGATCTATGCATGAAGTTGGACTTTGATGTGCAAGTGCATGTTGCATTATCAAGTCCTTACTTGATGTTATAGTTCTAGAGGGTTAAAGGATTCATGTGAGGGAGAGACGAATTCCTAAGGCAAGCAAGTCAGAAGATGAAGAATCACCAGATAATGGAAGCCAAAAGAAGAAAGCTAGCAAGTGATCTTCATGGAAGCATCATGAAGTGGTAGTAAGATGAAGTATTGGAATTTAGTAGTAGTACTCTAGGTCTTAAAACACTAGAGGTAACTCTAGGTTATTAAGTAGAACCACTAATGAGGTAACCGCAATTGAGTTTAAGGCATTTGAGCTCGTTGTTATGCAGCCTTGGTTATGCTTAGTACATCACGGGTTGATTGAGGTGTTGTGATACCGATGATCCATTCCGGTATTGCTTGCTGCTTTATTCAGCCTGGGAGTGGTAACCCCAGTAACCCTCATTGATAGTGTGACTAAGACACATAACATTTCTGTATAACATTGATCCCTAGTCCCGAAATCTTGAATTGTTGATTGGTGGTTAAGACGTTAGCAATGC
The DNA here is from genome assembly GCA_007115705.1 of Dactylis glomerata. Classification (NCBI taxonomy): domain Eukaryota; kingdom Viridiplantae; phylum Streptophyta; class Magnoliopsida; order Poales; family Poaceae; genus Dactylis; species Dactylis glomerata. The sequence continues at coordinate 998,792 of QXEO01000340.1, forward strand.
CTTTCCTTATCGAAGAGATGTAGTCTTTGTCTACGGACTAAGGCTTGTGAGCATTCATGCTAACGATGGTCTGTTGAGACCATTGGATTGTTTATAGCCCTGTTACTTCATATTTCGTTCAAATTATACAATTGCCTATCGTGGATGTCCTCCGGTTCAAGAGAAACTCTGCCGAATTTCTCCCGTGGCTTTGTATAGACCTTATGATTTGAATTAGGATAAATAGTGATGGGAAAACCCAATTCTCATCAACTATTAGAACTTTTGGGTAAGTACATGCATCCAAAAGTGGAATAGCACACCCTACCTAAATGTTTAACCGAAGAATTCATACCGGATATCCACAATTGTGTGGATACACCACAGATTTCTTCGAGAAACCATCAGGAATATGTTGTAGTAAGACTGACCAAGACTTATAGTCTAACCATTGTGTTGAAATGGTTAGAGATCAATATGTTCAAAGAATATTAGAAAAGTCTAAGGGGAGAGTCCAGGAAACTTAAAAGTGTTGAAAGTTAGAGGAAGTATGTCGGAAGTAAATTCTTTCCAAAAATTGTCATAACCTTATGGAGTTCGGCAAAGGAGTGGGATGATTTTGACCCTTATACACACCAAGTATGAACCGCAGCGGGTATCATGAACCGCCGCTGGTGAAGATTGAGATTAGAGTTAACCATAATCTTGAACCTAGAAGACCAAATAAGATCTATAAAGATGGATCAGAAAGCTTGAATGGACACACTACATGTGTTTAATCCGTTCTTAGGTGATAAAACCAAGATCCCAATTAGGTAGATTCGTTGGAACAATTAGTAGGACCCTATAAGTTATAGAAAGTGTTGCAAACATGGATAATCCAAGAGAATGACCAAGAAGAGACCATGATGGATGGAATTCAAGTGACTAGTGTTCGGAGTGAGACAACAGAAGATTCGAGGATCACTCTGGACAAAGGAAACCATCTATATCCCAATTAGTTGGTGAAGTAACATCAAGACACATGATACCAACAACAAGTTCGTCCAATAACGTACGAGAGCAAAAACTTCGGGACGAAGTTTAGTTTAAGGAGGGGAGACTGTAATATCCCAGGATTTGAGGTTATAAAATAGAGACAACAGATGTGTGCATTGCATCTCATGCATAGAAAATCCGGGTAATTTTCGCACAATTAAATAAAATATGTCAAAGTGATTGGAGTTTCACTTGAGTTGATGGAATTGAAGTAGCTCATCAATTGAAGCGCGATAAACTTCAATATGACCTTTGATAAAATCCTTGTTTTGGGTAGTGATAGTTACACCAACTAAAAGAGAGTGAAGTGAGGTAAAACTAAAATGCTTGACACACCATTTTAGAATCAAATATTTATTCACACCAAGATTATCATGGTATTCTTTAAACCTACTTCTTTCATGCTAAAGAAGTCAAAACAAGTCTTATTCTTAAAACATGATCTATTCTGTATTCTTATGACCTAGTCTAGTGAGTACAAATAAGAGAAGTGGAGAGGTTAGCTCAATGCCAGTTTGATTATAAGATTTGCCTTAACTCTAGGTGAGATAACTTTAGAACATTAGAGCCATTTCTATAAAGGCCAACTAGGAGACTTTAGAAATTACTCAAATTCTAATTAGGACAAGTCATGTGATATAGGGGAGATCACATCATAAACCCTAACTTTGGTCTAGACTAGAACCATACTTAGGTAGTATAACCAATACCTAGACTAATGGAGTGGAGTTGATTCAATATGAATTCCACAAAGGGGAGATTATATCATTAATCTCAGAAGGTAGGAACAACCAAGATTAAATCCTTGATAAAGGGAGTTGATGAAGGAAATAGTATGATCATGTCAAGTACATGATTATGCTTGCTGATGAAGATAATTAGGTTATTTATGAAACCTTGTCTGATAAGTAGATATCATCCTAAAACCAAGTGTGGAGTAGGAGTCCAACTTTAACACATCTCAAGTAGGAGATGACCATCTTGTTAAAACTATATGAGATACCTTGATCTGTGTACAAGTTGTTATTGAGTGAATCGTCTGGATATGGGTTGAGCAGATCCTAAGCCTTGACCTAGAAACTTGGTTAGTCTATAGAGACTTTGTTGCATTGATCACATCTTAGAGGGAACAATACTTCCTTGATGAGTGTAATAGCATTCTATCCAATTCAATAACCTCTTATTCAATTACTTGGGGATTCATTCCCAAGTATCGTTCAACTTGTGCACCACATTGTGATCAAGAGTAAAACTCTAGAATTATGTATTATCCCTAAACCAAGTAACAATAATGCAAATAGGAAACCAGTCCATTCTCTAGTAGACCACTCATCTCTTGTTATGTTTGTGAACCTCAGATAAAGAGATCTTCCTTGTAAAAGGGGGGTAGTTTATATTTTCAAGTTAAGTATGTAGAAAATAATTAATGCCATAGGTATAACTCCATATAACAATTCCATGACATTGAGTAGCATAGTAGTGTTAAGCATAAAATCATGTCCTTTCATCAAAGTCCAAATAAGAAGTTCAAAGATAGTAAAAAGTGTGGATAATCATTCTATACCATTTTAATATAAACCATAGTTTCTATATGCTCCTGAGAAAATCCATTTCACCGGAAAATAATTTGAACACCCAAGTACCCATTTAAAAACTTACCTTTAATCAAGTTCCTATTTCCAAATTATATTAATATACCAACTAATACTTGTGCAATACACATAAAGAACTATTTAATACAACATGTTGCACCAGTAATGTATTAGATGTATTTTGTATGAAGTCATAAATTCAAATTCCTGCACAACAGAATTTAAAATCGAATTAGAGTTCAAAAGGTCAAGAAATTGAAAAAAGAAAAAAAAAGAAAAAAAAGGAGAATAACTTACCTGGCCGCAGCAGCCCAGCGCCGGTCCAGGAGTCAGCCCAGCCCACGACCAGAACCGGTCCAAGACACCATACCGCTTCGGTAATAAAAAGAAGGGGGCGTCGTCTTCAACCTGGCCTCTCGCATGCTCGACACCGCGGTGGCAGAGGCCATGTCGCTTGGAGCCAACGACGACCAACGACGAAACCATTTGACCGCCAGCTCTTAGATCATATCCCCTCGAGTCTACTGGCCTCGGAACGAAGTGATTCGTGCTCCCAGTGAGATCAATACCGCCGCTGGATCTCGACCGTTGCCGGCGAGGAATTGACGGAAACAACCCCGCCGCCCCTATAAAATGGCCTGGAGCTCCGCCGTGAACTTCTTGTTCTCCTCCTCCACCCCAAACTGCTTTACTTCCTCCCTATCCTCCCCAATTAACCGGAGACTGCCGCCGGAGTTCATCACGGCCCCGGCAATGGAGACCACCCTTTCGTCCATGGAGTGGCCGAGGAGGTACACCTCGGTTCCAATCTTACTCTCAAGGAGGGAATCGAGGAAGGGAAGCTCGAGTAGCTGGAAATCCGGCGTTCTTCCCCGCAGCAGCTCGCCGGAATTGGTGAAAGTGAGCCCACCTCCATCAATAATCATCGCTATCGATCATACAAGAAGAACCGGGGTGAGTCTGCGCACCTCAGAAACCATTTTTTGCATCCTATTTCGATCCGTAGCATGATTTCGAACATCACCGTCATCCGCCGCCATAGCACATGCTCACGGGAGCAACTCTGGTGACCGATAGGTCTCGGTGCGGCCTTCATATGATTCGTAGCAGTGCCCCGCGTCGAGCGGTTGTTTAGTAGAGTCTCCAGTCGCCCTATTGCAGCGTCGCCGTCGATCGCCGTTGCCCAGCAACCTAACCGCCGGTGGGATGGCATGGCTGTTAGGGTCATTTTGACCTGTTGACTCAGTCAACCGCCAACAGGGCATCTGACGTGGCCAGGCCCCACGCGTCAGTGCCTGCGGCTAGGGTTAGTTCGGTGTAAAAGAGTCTGCCTGTTATTTCAAAATTCTAGAAAATAACCAATACTTTACAAATTCATATCTTATTCATTTTAATTCAGAAAAATGCAAATGATATATCAAAATGTTCAGAAAAACATAACCTATCTAATTAAATTATAATCTTGCATACTTGTCTGAAATAATTTTGAAATAAATTTGAAACCTTGTTTAAGTAGTATTTGAATTTTGAATTCAAACCCAATAAAAATAATTCAAACCAAGTTTTCAAATACTAAATAAAAATTTGATTACTTCAATATAAGTATTACAATTAATATTTTATTATTATTAAATATTAAACTTAAAACTTTATTACTAGGATTTTAAACCCTAAAATAATTTTTTCCTAAAAACAAATTTAAAATTGTAAATTTGGGGAAAATCATAAAATTGAATAAGTATTATTTATTAACTCTAACATTGCTATTCCAACAATTGTTTCATTAAGAGAAAATCTGAAACCCATTTCTAAAATCTTTAATCACTTAAAATTTGGATTCCAACCCTGAAAACCTAGGAACATAAATAACCAGGCTTTCTTATTTAGTTCTGAACAAAACTTGAAACCTAAAATGAAATTCTATAACTAAAACTCATTAAGGTATATGTTCTTCAAAAGTTATTCTTTTGAAGTACATATAACTTAATCACCTACCATTTCCTTTAGTACTAAAGCTAATAACTACCTTAGTGTGCTAGTCTAACCATACTTCCTAATTCAACCATGAGTGGTTAGTTGGATACTCTATCCCATATGGTATACCTTAGTCAACTAACTATTTGCAACACCTTTGATACAACTTTAAAACTGTTATCTTCCTGACATCACCTAATAACCATTCCTTAAAGTAATAAAAATAACCATTAAGGTATTTGTTCTTCAGAAGTTATTCTTTTAGGAACATATCAAATAAGCATCACACTAATTCATAGGTCCTAAATTAAGAAATAACTATGGAGGATAAAACTATTAACAACTCTAGCATCAACCATGAATAGATTACTTTACCACTACTTGCTCTTAATGAACTATTTGAGTGCCTATGCTTGTTAAGATTGTTGTCGATTATAGAATTAACTATTTATGGTAACAACAAGCTAAACTACCTTGAATGCCCATGCTTCACTAAAACCCTCTGAACATTGAATGAAAACTAACTTGTTTCCTTGATATGCTCATCTATTAACTACTCTTGGTTATGATAGAATCATGTTAAACCCTAGAATACTAACTCTTATTTGTAGTACTTCTAATCAATAAGAAACATGTTCTTCAAATGTTATTCTTTTAAGAAACATTGAAAGTAAGTAACAAACCATTCCATTAAGCTTGAACATATATAACTCTATTTGTGTCTTAAGATTGTTGTCAACCCTAATACTAACTGGGTATTCTTATCAAATAAGAAATATTTCAGCTTTGCTTGTCAATACACAACTACTTGTTTGCTAATAATATGATACCACTTAAAAGTGTTACTTTCAAGTCTTCACCTATTGCTCTACCTATCCTCTGCAATAACTCTTGTTTTAAGCTTTATTCTAATACTTTGAAAGTATGTGAGTCAATCAAAAATCCTTAACAACCTTGTTCTGGAGTGAATCTAAAAGTGCAAATCATATAAAGAAATCATCACAACCTTATGTACTAAACCATCGGGGTTAGGTTACGCTTAGAGCGGTGCATAGCATATAATTTGCATATCATGCTGCAGTTCTTTTAACATCATCTTTACCAGATGATGGTGCTATTTCAATATTTGGATTTCCTACGTATCGAAGACCTTGACTTGCATAATCTTGCAGTCAAAAAGGCAAGTTTATCTTGCTCATATCTTTTGAATTGCACTGATTCTGAAACTTCTTGCAAAGTGATGACTTCAAACTCTAACATTTCAAAAAGGATGGAAAATCTATTTTCATAAGTAATATGACTAGTGGTTATCGACCAGTGGTGATAACCTAGGAAGGCTGGCAGGTGGAACCACGGTAAGATTGTGGTGGTGGAGGTTCCATTTGCACGGGAAAGTAAACCTAGGATTAACTACCAATGCCACAGTTATTCTTGTGCCGTAAAAACCGTGTCGTCCAAGAGACTTGGAATGGGACGGGAAAGTCAGCTGTATCTTCTCTCGTTCGCATGTCAACGGGCAGCCAGTTGCCGGTCGCAGTAGGTCTTGCGGGACTACTTGCATATGGGTGGGACACCTAAGTTCTCACGGCACTGGTGTCTATGATGGTCCGCAAGAGGCGCCTAGGTACTTCATCGTTGGGGGTGAATATCAGGGGCATAACCTGCTATGCGTGAATTGGGTGGGCATGCGTTGTGCGGAGAAGGCAGTGATTGGCTTGGATCAATGACTGGGCCCCACACCAAGGAAGTGTGGACGAGCATGCAACTCGGTTGTGCAACAAGGCTTTGATCTCTTTTGGAAGGACACACCTCTGCAGAGTGTAAAAGGATGTGACATGTTACCCCTTGTTCCGGGAAGGAGCTGCGAACGCGGCAAGAAAGGTGCTCTCAAGGCACTAATACCCTGTGTTGGCTGTTGGGCATAGTTTTCATAAGTAAAAGCAATCTTTCAAGAAACTTTGATAAAACCTTGCATTGGCCTACGACTCTTTTGGGTCCATGGTTTTAGTTAGTGCATATCACACAACTTCGTTCTAAGGAAACTTACTGGGTAACGCTCGTTACTCACCCCAATCTCTTAAACCCTTGCTAGACTATGAAGAATTAGATGGAAGCCAACTCAAGGAGTCAACCTCAAGACATTGAAGATGAAGATGAAGCATTCTACCAACGTCATGATTATCAGCGGAGCCTACAATTGCGTGAAGCTTGGAGAAAAACTAGAATAGGGATAGAAAGGAACCAGTTTCCTAATCCTAGAACCTAAGTAGTTAGAGAAGCTCTATATTTGAGTAGCAAGCCAAATGCATTAGTTGTAGTTTAGTTTAGTCTTCCTTGATTCTTTATCGTTTGTAGTCGCCAGGACTAAACCTCTACCTGTTGAGGAGGTTCTGAATATCTTCTGTATGCTGAATATTGTAATCCTATAGACATACCATGGACCTGCGATGTTTTTGTTGTACCACTCTGATGGATGTAATACTAGTGAGACGGTATTTCATTGGTGTTATGTCAATGACTTGCATACTACACATGCAGTGGTATGCTGGGTCACCACACCAGATAATGTCAGTAGTACTACAAATAAATCTTACGGAATGTAAAGTGCGCATAATATTAAGTATTACCTGCATGTGCAATACGTATGTTTTTGTCAGCATTGTGATTTCAGTTGAATCAGTATTGATCAGAGTGCGAAAACAAAGACCAGCCTCAATATTTTTGAGCTCAATCACTCTATTCCACCTTGGCTGCTACCTTAATAGTTCTTGGCATACCTCTTGTATCCTCCTCTGTGGGAGCTGCATCCTCAATAACCATATACCAATCTTTGCTATGTGGCTATCTTCAGTGATTAGCTCCTGGAAAACATACCTCTACTCTCAGAAAATATTGCGGCACGACGCAGGATACAGTGGGTCATATCTGGGTGGAAATCACGGTTCGAGGGATCAAAGAAAGCAAGAACATCTGACATGGTTGGATGCTATACTAATGCAACAAACCCACGGGTGAGAGGGGTATTTTATAGGCTAGCGAAACCTGCAAATGGCGAGAACATATGGCGGGAAAAAAATAGCGGGAACATATGGTGGGAAAAAGTAGCGGGAACATATGGTGGCAAAAAATTGCGGGAACAAATGGTGCGAAAAAATAGCGAGAAAATTGCACGGTGAAATTAATTTAGCTTTAATTAAAATACATTGGTCTTGCACGCAATAAAACATAACATGAAAGCTGAAGAATAAAAACAACATTTTAAAGTAAGATACGTCTGGATGCGGAAATGAAAATACAACAAAAATTAAGATACAAACTGGTACAATAAACAACAACGCATTTTAGTCCTGAGTCCAGCGTGGCCATTTTCTGGTAGTATCACCACGCTTTTCTGCTGCTTCTACCTAAGCAGCCCTTTCCTTCTTTCTCTCCCTCTCCGTCTCACGATTCTACTTGCGTCGCTCTTCCTCCGCCTCCCTACGGCGTTTACGTTCTGCGATTCTCTGCCGCTTCTCCTCATTGTAAGCTTCATGTGTTGCTTTCCTCTGTGCAGCCTCCTCCTCTTGTTGCTCCTCCTCATGGAAGTGTTCTCAAGCCCTACGATGTCTTTCTTCTATCTCACGCAATGCCCAAGCCAGCTGCTCCGTGTCGATCCAATTATACCATTGGTAGAGCGGCGGCGGCGACTGTAACAGAAATAATGTTACTAATACATCTAAAAAATATGACCAAAATTGGATCGACACTCATCTATCTTAAATCTTACCGGAGCTCGATAAAACAGCAATGAAGACTCAGGAGGATCATGCGCATAATTGGCACACATGAAAATTTTCATGCCCATCCTGTCCGAAAAATCCGTCGACTCCCTAACCTTCGCTATGTCGCCACACCAGCATCGTGCGGCTTCCATTCCCTCTGATAAACTAGCGTACTTCATTTTCTTTGGCCTTAGACCCTGGTCGGAGCAAGGCAAACTCATAGCAAGTTCAATATATCAGAGAGTAGAGATAGCAGCGGAGATCGAATGAATGAGACTGATCAAACGAATGCCTTCTTTATATAGACCATGATTACAGCTGCCATTAAGCAAAAAAAATGAGCAAATGTATGCATCATCGGTGGTCTATTTCCTGTATCTAAACAGTGCTTCAGATCATTATATCAGCACAGACAAGGAATCAGCTGACTGCATCGGAGTGCTAGTGCCTCGGAGTTAGCGTCGTCTGCTGGCTGTCGGCATGCGGGGATGTCGCCGCTCCCCAGGCGGCATGTGCCACGCCAGCATGCCGGCGTTGGCCCAGGCGGCAGGCCCCACCAGAGGTAACGGCGATCGACGGTGTCGCCCGTCAGGAGACCTGCCGACATTGGGGGTGGCGACATGTACATGCCGGATTTGGCCCAGGCGGCAGGCGACACGTGTCGCCTTCCCTGACGTGCCGCCACCGAGACGTTGTCCTTTTTGACAATTTTTTTCACAGGTGGTCTTTTTTGACATTTCACTCGCACAAGTGGTCCTTTTTGCAAAATATTCAAGTTGTACGTGCAGCGGCTCGTTTCGGCGATGGAGTGAATACAGTCGAGTGGATACCTTTGAGTACCGTACAAGGTGGACATGGCTTACTGAGGATAGGGTGGATAGTCGCTAAGACTAGCCACAATGGTGATATCATAGCTAGTATCATGCATTCTATGTATGCAAAAAACTGATATGTCACTATAATTAATGATGAGAGAGATTACAATAATATCATAGGTAGATAGTGTATCATAGCACGTATAACTAGGAAAAATAATATCAAACAGATTTTGTACACAATTTTGCATCGAGATTCTACAAATCATTAAATATAAACACATTATGATACTACTACATAATATCATGCGTTGTGAAGATAGTATCATGTTATAGTACCATATGCATGATATCACAATATAATACTATACATTATGACCAGCCTAAGGGCATCTCCAGCGGGTCGATCATATTGGTGTCCAAATATGTTCTACTCGGTCCGTATGGGTTGGGCCGCTGACACCAAATTGTGGCCTATTTGAATATGTAGGGGGTCATCCCAACGGGCCCATGTATAATTTTTTTGGCCCTGACAAGCGGGGCACTTCTTCCATTAATAATATATTTTACATATTAAAGGACTCCTCTTATATACTCCTAGGTGTACATACTCCCATATTCAATATACCTCATATACAAGGGTATTTTACCTCTTTATCATTTTTAATATACCTCATTAATTATTCTAATATACCTCAATATAAGTAGTATGAAAAAAATTCCATCAAAATCTTTACTTTTTAAAATATATCACTTTTACATACATAAATGCAGTATATACGCAAATAATATGAGGTATATAGACTTAAATAATTTTTTTCATAAAACTCACTTTGAGGTATCTAATATTAACTAATGAAGTATATTAAAAATTATAAATAGGTATAATTGACTCATCTATGTGGTATATTAAATGTGGGAGTACATACACCTAGGGATACCATCTCATTTTCCATTAAATAAATATAAATATATATATATATAAAGATAAAACCCTAGCCTAAACTAGGGGTGCGCTGCCGCCGGAAGGGCCTACGCCTAGCCGTCGTCGTTGTCATTGTCGGAGAGGTCAATGAACGGAGCCTGCGGCCACGGTCATCCCGCCATGGGCAGCGGTGGAGGTCCTGGCGGTGGATGAGGCATCCAGGAGCCCAAACTATGGCCAGCGATGAGGCAGCCAGCCACGCAGGCGTGGCTCCAGGCCACACGTCCTAGGGCTCCGTCTTGCCATCGCGGTGTGGCCTCGCGGGAGTACGTGGTGGCTGTGGAGGCGATGGACCAGGTGGAGGGGGCGGCACCATGTCCTCGTCGCTGACGATGATGGCCACCGCTAGCTGCTCCTCCTCGGTGAGCTCGGGAGGGATGTCGTAGTTCTGCCCAAGCTCGGCAGCACGGAGGTAGTGGTACACGATGTGGCCGACCATGTCGTCGGTGTCATCGCGACCGTTGGGAATCGCGCTACACAAAACAAAAATTCCCTAGCGCTTAAACCAAGATCAAAGCTTGCAAGGAGGAGGTAACGGATCGCGTACCTCGTGTGATCAAACTAGCAGAACAGTTTGTCGATGACGAGGTTGATGTAGTCACGAGTTGATTCCCGCAACTACCCTTGTTTAGTCACGAGAAGATGTATTATCCTCCTTCGGCTCCCACGATCTAGTGTCGCATGTGCAACACCTCCGATGGTATCTACGCGTATGAGCTTGGCATCACCGCGTTGAACGTGTGATCACGCACACGAACTACGCGGAATATGTCGGTGAAGATCCAGCAGCGCTTCTGCGTCACCGATGGAATCAGGGTAGAAGACGGGCAGCACTCCGAGAGAGAGAGAGGATGTCGGCGACAGCGAAGCGACATCGATGAGGGTGGTGACCGCCGGTTAGGGCGGCGGCCTTGGGCGGCGCCGCGGTGGCGGTGGTCGGTGGCGGCCTACAATTTCGGGCGCGGAGAGCTATGACTTGGAGTGCCCTTGTCCTCCCCCCGCCCCCTTATAAAGGTGGTCAGGCCCCTAGGGCTGGCCGACCTCTCCCTGGCCGAGTAGGAGTAGGAGTTTGGGTTCCTACTCGAACTCCTCCCCTCCTTCCAAACCTAGAGGGGGGAGTCCGAGTTCGAGTAGGAACTCCTCCTCCCTCTTTTGCAAACCGCCCTAGGGGTGGAGTCTTTGACTTGGACTCCACCACCTAGTGGTGCAGCCGACTAGAGGTGGGCCTCATGCGGCCCCAGGCCCATGGTGGTCTACCTTCGAGGTTTGACCTTTCGGAATATTCCGGACCTTCCATAAATATTCCAGTTTGACCTAATTTCATTCCAACACCTTCTATATATCACCGATAGGGTTTCAAACCCTTCCCAAACCATCTGTGATATAGTGGAACCATTTTGAGACTTCCCCGAACCACTTTTGGAGTCTCCCTCTCTCTTCAATCAAAACACCGAACACATATTCAATAGACGTGAAACTCTCAAGTGCGTGACCCATTGGGTTCAGATATATGTAGACATGCCCGGGACACCATTATGTGGCAATGATCATATGAGTGCTCTTGAATCGCTGCAATGATCCCTACATATAACATGAAGATCTATATCGTGTGAACCGTTACAATGTCCATTAGGGTTTTCGTTTACTAAGCGATACTTTGCACCACCCGAGATGAAACTGTAATGTTATATCTCGTTACCCGGCTTGTTCTCTTTACTCTACCCATGTTATCAATGTTCTTGTGACTAACGTCTTAGTCACGTGTCCGGCCAGACGATGACGAACATCATAACATTGAGCGGGCCCAGAGAATATCTCTCCACCGTCGGAGTAGTAAATCCCAATCTTGAGACAATAGAACTATAGTGTGCTTTCCGAGTACTCCACCATCACTTTAGTAATCACCCTTTTACGGATAACGTTAAGTGTAGCGAAAGCAATCTTTCGGTACCCACGTCTATTTCTCTCATGGTCTTCCGAAACATATAAACAACAATGTCTTTCGTGATTAAATACCAACAACATATTGTCATCTAAGTTTCATGGTATATCAACGGGGTCTTGTCCAACACATTGTTCTCCTTGACAATGTGCTCTCACTTATTATCGGCAACCTCGTAACAACTTACTTATGCCTATAGTCAGGAAAACAAGACAATTGGATAATATGCGAACTAGTCTTAGAGGCAAGACTAGGGATCTCTTTGTTGTTTATTATTTCACACCTATAATTAGGTTTTCCTCCAAATCTCATATTCGGAACCAATATAAAGTTATAGCATGAAACAGAAACATTAATTATGAACAAAAGGAATATTCGATAATACAACTTTATTATTGCCTCTGGGGCATATTCCCATCAGCGACCCACCCGGACATTGTAGACCTGGCCGGGTCATGCCATAGGTGCGGCGGAAGCAGGGCTCGCCGGCGGCGGATCTCCTAGACCCGTTCCGGCCCTTTGCGAGGCACATGCGGCACCGGCACGCGCCGACTGTTGAGATGCCACCTAGCCGGGAGGTTGACGTCCGGCCATGGCACAGGCTGGCTGTGGGCGTACAGCCGTCGGGCCATCCGCACACGACCGTAGACCCGATCACGCGGTGGACGAGGCGCGCGGCGTGGAGTGAGGGCGCAGGTGGATTGTGCCGGCGTTGGTCATGGAGGCGACTGAGGAGGCAGCTAGTGGCGCGAGCCCGGCACCTCATGGTCGTTCTTGCCCTTTGCGGCTGAATGGCCAGCGTCCTCTGGTCATGGTGGCGTGGCGTCAGAGGCTAGCTATGGCCGACAATGGCTGGCAATGACCTTCTTTATAGAGGCGCAGCGTGGCCTTTGGCCACTCAGCGCGGTCGCGGAGGCGTCGGGCATTGTTGCCGGCGTGAACTGGCACGCGCATGGGCATCAATGCCACGCTGACGGTGGAGTCATCAAGGCCGAAGCAGCGACGGCAGACTAGCGCGTACCAGCGCTGGAGACGACAAGACGCCAAGCCGTTGACAGGTGGGCCATCAGAGGATACTAGAAAGCACACGTGGACACGTGCGCGGGTCATTCACCTGTCTGCGCTGATCCAGTTCTCCCTCATATTTAGACTGGGAATAGGTATGTCTTTCCCCATCTGTCTGCTTAGATCGGGCCGAATGGCTTTTATCCATTTTTTATCCGCACGAACTAGGCCAGCTAAAAATGGTGTGTGGACCAAATAGGGTCTACGGACGACGTTGAGGCGAACGAAGTCCTCGAAGTCTAGAGCTAGTTTGAGGTGAAATGGACAAAGTCCATCAAATTTCATTGAATAGAGTTGTCTTGATACATGAAAATACTGGAATAAAAAGTGGGGAATAATTGAAGTTGCGAATTTTGCTCGCATGTTTTCTCGACGCACTTAGTGTTGCTCGCTGTGTGGAGTCCGGTGCTACATGTTGATTGAAGGGCTGTTTGGAATTTTCTTATGTAGCTACTGGATCCTTATTGCCGGAATGGATAATATGAAGTGCAGGGTTTCTTGTTAAAAAAAACACAGGCAAGTAAGATTGGGCCAATTCAGTATAGATAGAGGGTCACTTTATGTTAGTGGGCCTAAGTTAAATGAGCCATTTTAGCAAGAATGAGGTAAGGATGATCCACGGTCCTAGATGATCAATCCCGCGCTCCGTTATCAAGTTAACACGGAGCGCGGTAAATCCTATTTATCTTCCACTGGCATGATGGAACTCGTCGTGCCCACGTCCGCGGGCGGAGCGACTTGGGCTGCGCCCAGGAGGGGCGACATTGCCTTAGGTTTTCAATTTATTTTTGCATTTTTCCCCTGGTTTTTCACTGATTTGGGTTTTTGCGGTTTTTAACTTGTTTTCCAACTTACTTGTCTGGTTTTTTCTTGAGTTTTTTGGAATTTGAACTTTTTTAAGTTTGAACAATTTTTTGGATTTGAACATTTTTTGAATTCAGACAATTTTAAATTCTGAACTTTTATTATGTTTGAACCATTTTCAAATTTGAACTTTTTAATAATTTAAGTTCTTAAAAATGGAACATTTTTTTTACTCGAATTTTTTCAAAATGTGAACTTTTTTTCAAAACTCAAAAAGTTTTTGCTTAAAACCAGAATTTTCTGAAAATAAATGTTCTGAAAAAGATTAAAATGAAAAAAATAAGCTGAACCTGCCGCTCTCGTACGCGGGCCTAGCGCGTGCAGAATTGCTGCATTCCTGCAGCGTCGCGCACTAGGCCACGCTCATTAATTAATGGTTCACTGTTTTTTCGTGTATTCATTTTTTTCGGTTTTCACGGTTTGTTCTAAGGTTTTTTCAATTTTATTTTTTCTAAATATGAACATTTTTTAAATCTAAACTTTTTGAAATCCATTGTTTTTTTAAAAATTGAATAGATTTTAATTCAAATTTGAATAAAATTTCAATTCAAAAAATTCAAATTTGAACACATTTTTTGTTTTGAACATTTTTTAAATTCAAAATTATTCACATTAGGAAGAAAAAAATTCATATTCAAAAAATATACAAATTCAAAAATTGTTCAATTTTCAAAAATTGTTTGATTTTGAATATTTGTTCTACTTTATAATTGTCCTATTTTTAGAAATGTTTTAGATTTGGAATAAAATTATATTAGAAAACAACGTGAAAGAAAAAAATGAGAGAGTGTTACCTCTTACTGGGGCTGATTTGGTGTGGCCCATTCAAGCGAGTGTGCCGGTGGGACCAAACCGTGCATGCTTAAGGCGATATATAGGAACTCCCGGGAGCGCCTATACACCGCCCTGGAAGGCACGAACCAACCACCGCACACCGAGGAAGGCGTGGTGTTTGAACCGGCCTAGTTTCTTTTTTTTCTTTATCTTTCTTATTTTTGTGTTATTTAATATTTAAACTTTTTAGAAACTTACAGTTTCTCAAAACTAAATATTTCAAATTGGAACTTTTCTCATTTAATCTAAACATTTTCAAAAACTAAACATTTCTAAAAAAATTGAGCATTTTAAAATTTTGAACAACTTTTTTTATCTGATCATGTTTCAAATTTGATTTGTTTTCAAATATGAACATTTTTTGAATTATCCATTGTTTACTCATTAGGTTGAATAAAAGAAGAAAAAACAGGGAAAATAAAACAAAAAGGGAAAGAAAAACAAAAACAAAAAAGAAACAAAAAAACAAAAAAACAAGAAAGCGTAAAATGGGTCAGCCCACACCTGCGCGGGGGTGTACGGCACTTGGTTCGCACCGACCTGATTGGTGTATAGGTTTTATCCGCTCCTTGCGGCGCTTGCTCTTAGAAAATTAATTAATGTTAAAAGTTATAAAAATGAGCAAAAACAGTTCGCATATAGGTACAACATATACTAAGCATGGCAAAAAATCAAGTCTAAGTTCAACCCAATAATAAATGTTAAATCATCAAAGTGTAGTTATTTGAAACCGGGTTTAAATTGAGCTTATAACAAAAAAATTGTTTTTGTTTCTCAAGTTGCTGCATCTTATATAGCTCTATGCTAATTTGTTTCTAGTTTTTATTGATAACTGTGTAACTTTTTTGGCCTCAAAACTTGCGAAGACTTCACCTTGCTTTTGCGAGCTGTTACCCTGATTCTCAAGGTTTCGTTAATATAGTGAAACAAGTGATCCTTGATTTCTGTTGCTCTAAAAGTCTAGACTTCTTAGGGCTAGACTATCGTCTGCTTAACGTTGGACATCTACAAGCTTACCCCACTTATTCCCATGCCATTGCATACGTGATTGAGTTCATGAGCTTTAACATGTGTCTTTCATATCTGGTGCACGGGTCACATACTCACATCACAAGCTTAGGTGCACCGGATATGTCTAAACACATTTTTTTGTCTTTTTTTTTGTTGGCACATGAAATACGAGCGATCGATGGAGGCGAGGATAAAAATGCTGTGATGGTTTATGGATAGTTCTTGCAGAGAAATAAGTTGGAGATAGTAAGTGAGAAAATAATGAACACTTTTCTCTCTTTGTATCTTGCTAATCAAAATGGGCCGTAAATACATCAATGCATTGCTCATCGCCAAAAAAATAGACAGAGGGAGAGGGGGGACGATAGAGCAAGTGAAATCTGTGAAATCTTATCGTGCCAAATTCAGGCAGTGATTAAGCCAAGGAGGCTGCTTCACCCCTTCCTGGTCGATATGCTGCCCGCGGTTTGAAGTTGTATCCTTAAGTACCGACGACCCAAGCTGAGATCGATGGGGAGGCGGCATCCTGCAGTCCGGGCTGTCGGAATCTGTGGATGACGAAGAAATGCTCGTCCTGGAATCTACGCTTGAAGATGTATCCTTTTTGGTGCTCTTCATCTCCGCGAAGCTTCCGATCGCCAGCGTGAGATCTAGGTCGCCCTCTTCGATAACTGTGGGAGGGGGAGCTTTTCTCTGCTCCGAGTCCCAAGACCTGCTTGAGCCCGCCTCCTTCCCCTGTGCTTGTCGCTCCTCCTCAGGTTTATATCTGACGCTGGGCACTGTGTTTGACATTCCAGTCATGAGTAGCTGCTGAACTCGGTACAGCCGATGCAGTTCCTGAACCTGAGACAGCATGATTAGTTAATTTGTGATACATGAATTTGAGAAGTTTTGGCTGAACTGACGTAATTCTTGGTCTGGGACACCTATCTAGTCTAGTTCTTAATCACCTGCTGTTTGAATGTCTCTTCTTGCTTCAGCATGGCCATCTTCATGTGTTCCTTCTCGTACTGCATCAGATATCTTGACATCTTGTCGTGGAAAGGAAATCTTATGCCACCTGAAGAAGAGTTGAGCAGGGCAGCTGAAAAACCAAGGGGCGAAATCAACAAACTGATCTATGGACAGGTACTTGTATTGTCATGGAGGTTACACATAATTGACCATGGAAACGGCAGCATATCTTGGTCGACGCAAGAAAAAGAATTGATAACCACGGGTTAGGGATAGACTCTACTACTTACGAAGTGGAAGTGGAGATGCTTATCGGGATCGAAGCCTCGAAGGAATAACCTCGCAACAAGGACACTTTATGTTATTGGATGGCAGAGGGGGAGGCACTTGAACTTTCTGAACACTCTAGAACATCCTATTTTGATGGAAGATATAGACCGGCCAAGTATAAGTAGATTGCAGTGACCCTTTGCCACTGCAGTTTCAAGTAGTATTTGATAGGGGCAAAGAATGAATGATGCCCCCACCACAGATTGCCAAGCAAAGGACAGACTAGCTAGAAAAGCAGGAAGCATATCAACCCCCACTTGCTATAAATATGTGCATCCATGTATCTATCCACGAATAGATTTATGGGGGGCACTAGTGCACTAGGCCAGAAGAATCGCTAAAACCGGAGACAGGCACAGCTAAAGTAGCCGAGGCAGTTCACATGTGTGCATGCATTCCTGCCTGCCCTGGAATCATGCTCCTAACTTGTTGACATCACACGCCTCCACTACTCAGGAATATAAAATAGTACGGACCTTTCCTCTTATTTCTAAATCTGTGGCTCAATTAATCATACTAATCGTTGTCATCTTTGATTACTTATATCCAGTGTGGATCTTAAGTACATATCTGATTGACACCATTCACAGCTTACACTTGTAAGATCTGCTGGAAACTGAACATGATTGAGGTTTTCTTTTTCCTAAATGGGGGATAAGTACCCCGGCTCATGCAATGCATATACAACCTAAATTATTACGAGGCTGATAGCAATAAGTTTAGAACTCAACGGTCACGGTCGATACAAATATCAACCAACGAAAAAGAAACAGCATATAGCAAGTCCTATGGCAACTAAAGAGATGCATGATTAATGTTCATGAAATGAAGTTTCACTCATTCGATTTTTGTATGAAAAAGATGGACGAAACACCTTTTGAGAGGAGAATCCATGAACATACTTTGAGACAGTACATCGGATGGTGTTGCTTAAAAGCTTGCACGTACTTCTCCTTTCTTTCAGTTTAACTAGCTTTCCATCGTCTTCTTTTGATCGAAATGAATTATATGGTCCCTTCCCAGAAACCCGATCACCGAACGCCACCACGTGCGACAATCAATCGGCTCCGATTAGCAAAAATCTAAGACATGGATGGGTGACCAGCGATGCGCGCGAGAGGAAAAGGTTCTTTTTAGGGATGAGAATGATGCAGCCATGACGGATTAACAATGGGGATCCTGAACTGTATATATGCTCTCTGCCTTGGAGGGATGTGAGCTTGTGCAGACAACTCACGCATTAACAACCAAGCCCGGGAATCTGGAGACAAGGCCATGATTTGGTGGGATGTGGGTGCATGTGATCGATGTGCCCCATGATCTGATACTCTCCATCTTGATCTCGGGCATGCACCATCCATCCATGACCTGGACTTGTCGTCCCTCATGTTTTGTTTGGTAGGCTGGTTCATTTCAGAAAATCTCATCTCATACAATATTTTCTCTCGTTTGGTTGTTTGGTAGGTCGGCTCGGGTGACCTCCGCACTGCCCACCTCATACAAAAAAGCCTTCTCAGCCGGGCTGAGGAGGGAAGCTCAAATCAAGCTTCGCTCCTCAACCAGGCCGAGTTCACCTCACAGTACCGCACCCGTGTGGGCTGCCCGATCCCAGACCCGCGCCCCTGCTCTATTCTCCCTCTCATTTCTTCCTCCCTTCCCCGAGCTCCTCCCATCTCGCAACAGCACCGGCCGCCGCTCAGCGCCGCCAATCACCGCAGAGGTCGTCGCCGCCTACCTCCGAGCTCCTCCACGGGCCCCCTTCCCCCGAGATCTCCACCGGCACGGAGCGAATCCGCCCGGCGCCCGGCTCCACTGATCCTCGCCGATCTGTTCCCCTGGCGGCCGGCACCCGCACGACCGGCCCGCATCACCGGCAGACGGCAACCAGCATCACCGGCGGACGGCAGCCAGCATCACCGGCGGCCGGCACCTGCTCATCGGCGGACATCACCGCATAACCGCATCACCGCATCACCTACTCCTCTCATCCCCGACCGCCGCCGACCTCCTCCGGCCATGGCCATGGCCTGGCGACCTCCTCCGGCCATGGCCATGGCCCGCTGACCTCCTTCGACCACGGCTAGCGCCGGAGCTCCCTCGCCGGAGTAAAGAGGGACATGATTGCGTTTTTAGGACTTGATTGCTTTTTCTACATATTAGAGGGACCTGATTGCTTTTTATTTTATATATAAGGATTCGATTGCTTTTCATTTTTGTAAACAGAGGTCGTGTGAATAACTAGACCTAACTCAGATCTCCACACATACAAGCTACCAAACAACGCCTCGATAGAGCATGAGCGAACACATACGAGCTACCAAACACGTGACAAATTCTCAGGGCAGCTTGTATGAGATGAGAATATCTCAAGTGAGAAAAGAATTCTCTGATGACCCAGTCTACCAAACACACCCTAGATGTACAGAACAGGAGCAGGTGATGGAGATCGAGGCTTTAGTCCAGATATGTAATGTAGTGAGTTCTTTACAGGCAATGGCATCCCAACGATTGGTGCCTAATAGGCTAATACAACTTGCATGTGTGTTTTTCTTTTGACAATCAATACCACATATATTTATAGTAACAAATAGTACATACGTGAGCTATCTTTAACTATTATAATATAAAGTCTAAAAGGAACGAGCAAACCTTTGAGGTCTTCAAACTCTTTCTTCTTCCACAACATAATGTTGTATTTTTTTGATGTCAGCCCAAGATAGTTATCAAACCATAAACCTGTAAATATCAACAAAGGTTCTACCATAATTTAAATTTGAGCCACAATGCCAAGACTACGTGTACACCTGTAACTATTAAAATAGTCAATCAACATCGGCAAAAGTACCATCACCAGTATGCCAGGGAATAACAACACAACAGCCTACTCGAGGATGAGCAGGAGTTAAGCTTGGGGATGCTTGATACGTTACAAACGTATCTATAATTTTTGATGCTCTATGTTTGTTTTACACCAATTGCTTTGTGTTTTGTTTACACTTCGTGGCATTTTTATGCATTTTCCAGAACTAACCTATTAACAAGATGCCACAGTTTCTGCTGTTTTTGTGTTTCAGAAAAGTTACACATTAAATATTCTCGGAATTGGACGAAACGAAAGCCAAAGTTCCTATTTACCTGACACGAAGACAGAGTCCAGAGGAGAGACGGAGATCAGCCAGGAGGCGGCCGTACCATAGGGTGGCGCGGGCCACCCCTGGCTGCGCCACCAGGTGGTGTGGGCCCCTAGTCCACCCTCTGACATCGCCCTTCCGCCTATAAATTTCCTTCATCGAGAAAACCCTAGGGGACCAATCACTTTTCTATGAAACATACTACAAGCCGCCGTCGTCATCGACCCGAGATCGGGAGGGTCCAGAAGCTCTTCCCGACACCCTGCCGGAGAGGGGAATCATCACTGGAGGCCTTCTTCATCACCATGCCAGCCTCCGGAGTGATGCGTGAGTAGTCCACTACTGGATCATGGGTCCATAGCAGTAGCTAGATGGTTGTCTTCTCCTCCATGCGCCTCATGTGTAGATCTTGTGAGCTGCCTATCATGATCAAGATCATCTTTGTGTAATTCTACATGTTGTGTTTGTTGGGATCCGATGAATATTGAGTATTGTGTCAAGTTAATTGTTGATTTATCATGTCTTTGTTATTTGTGATCTTGCATGCTCTCCCTTGCTAGTAGATATCTTGGTCGAGTAGATGCTAGTGACTCCAAGAGGGAGTATTTATGCTCGATTGTGGGTCCATGCCTCTAGTAATCTGGGAGAGTGATAACAACTTCTAAGGTTGTAGATGTGATGTTGCTACTAGGGAGAAAACAACAATCTTTTGTTCAAGGATATTTGTATTGTTTAGATTACACACTTTGCTTAAGGCGATAATCTATTGCTTGCAACTTAATACCCAAAGATTGTTCGGATGATATCCTGCGGGTGGATTATTAGTCATAGATGCAGTTGGATTACGGTCTATGTATTATGTTGTAATGCCCAAGTGAATCTCATAGTGATCTTCATGACATGTACATGCATTGCTATGCATTCTTTATTTTGTCAATTGTCCAACTGTAATTTGTTTACCCAGCATGTTATTTATCTTTATGGATAGACACCTCTAGTGAACCGTGGACCCCCGGTCCATTCTTTTACATTTATATTACCATCTACTGCAAGCACTATTTACTTTCTGCAAGCATTACTTTATTTCACCGCAAACAAACATCTATTTCCACACTATAGGTCTAATCCTTTGTTTACAGCAAATCGGGTGAGATTGACAACCTCACCGTAAGTTGGGGGAAAGTAGTTTGGTTGTGTTATGTGCAGGTTCCACATTGCTGCTGGCGCCGACACCACGTGCAAGACTTTCTCTGGCGGTGTTGCCAAAGTCAGCTAGCAACAACCTTTGGAAGTGGTTTCTTTCTCCTACTGGTCGATTAAACCTTGGTATCATAACTGAGGGAAAACTTACGGTTGTGCTCATCATACCTTCCTCTTGGGGTTACCCAACTAGTCCTGTGAGACATCAAGACTTTTTCTAGCGCCGTTGCCGGTGAGAAAGAGGATTTCTGCAAGGGGAGTCTCTCACTTCCAATCATTTTACTTTTTTATTGTTTTGCTTAGTTTCTTGACTTTATTTTGTTTGCATCTTGTTTATCAAAAATAC
Organism: Dactylis glomerata; assembly: GCA_007115705.1. NCBI lineage: Eukaryota > Viridiplantae > Streptophyta > Magnoliopsida > Poales > Poaceae > Dactylis > Dactylis glomerata. The sequence goes on from QXEO01000340.1 coordinate 1,020,613, forward strand.
AAAAAAAAATAGTTCCTACTATAGTTGTTATTTTTGTTGGTGTGTTATTGTCTTGCTTTATCATGCTTTCTATCAATGGTTGGTTTCTTTGGAACTAGATCTTATTGGCAAGGTGGGTTCACGGAAGAACAACAAAAATATTATGAGGAACACCGTTTGTCACAAAAAGGGAAACACTTATGGGAACAAATTAATAAATTGTATATCATTGCTAGAAACATGTGCTCTACTTATAATGTTACTTATTGCTTTGATAAATCTTGTTGCTGTAAGAGGTATAAACACCTCCCTTTTCAATGTGAGTATAATGATAATGTTACCATATCTTCTTATGTTAAGGGAAATTATGACTTTTATGATGTGGAACAAATTGAAGAATTTATTGCTTGGAAGGGTGCATTTGAACTTGCTTATTTGCTTGAAAATACTGATGATGCACCTTATAAATATGAGGTTTATGATATACTTCAATTTTGCTTTGATAATTACAAGGAAGAAAATGTCTATATTCTTAAATATATTAATAGATGCTCTCCACCAACAGAAGAGACTAATGCCTTGCAGGAGCCTATGGAGGAAGAAATTGTTGAAACTGGAAGCTCATTGGATGAAAAAGAGGAGGAGAGTGATGATCAAGATGAGGAAGAATGGAGCAGCTACCCATGTCTACCTCCCAATAAGAGTAACTCTTTAACTAATACCTTATTTGATCACCCGTCATGCTTACCAAAGGAGGATGAGTGTTATATTGATAATTGTGATGATCCAACTATTTTGGAGCTTGATATGGATTGTGTGCTTGCAGATCATGAAAAACATGCTTTGTGTGATATTTATATTGTTGAGTTTGTTCATGATGCTACTGAAAATTATTATGAGAGAGGAAAATATGGTTTTTGGAATTTTCATGTCACTAAAATGCCTCTCTTTATATTGAAAGTTCCGAAGTTGCTCTTGTTTTATCTACCCATGCTTGTTACTATGTGCTTCTTTGATTTATTTTCTTACAAGATTACTATGCATAGGAAGTGGGTTAGACTTAAATGTGTTTCATATTTGCTCCTTGATGCTCTCTTTTGCTTCAATTCATATTTCTTATATGAGCATCTTCTCAAATTTCTGCGCCTAGCAGAAAGGCGTTAAAGAAAATGTGGGGACCCCGGATTACCCATCCGGAATACCCGATATGCATACAATTCACGATCCCATGATCAGTGTGTCGTGAATCCACATATTCGAGTTGATAACAGAATTACATCATCCTTTACAGTACTGAATAATATATTTACAATTGGTCACATGACCAAGCATGGTATTGCCATGCAGGGCAAGTCTATAACTAAGCAGCGGATACCAAGTAGCGTTGATGACCCACGTCATGCCTACTATCCAACAGGCAACTGACTGGGAGACGTTCCTAGTTCACATCACCGTCGTCGTTCCCACCATCATCTTCCTCCTAGCCTTCTTCATAGTCTGACCAAGTTAATAGCCAGGGACAAAGCCGTGAGTACATTTGAATTGTACTCGCAAACCATCTAAGAAGGAGTGTTGTCATGCAGTTTGGCTGTAGCAAGGAGAAAGGCTGTAATCTAGTTTATCCTATCTAGTCAATTTCTCGTGTCAATATAGCACGTCCTACGACATTTCTATATCCTTATTAAAGAACATTTAGAAAACCTTTTTAGTAAAAATCTCTAGGACAGGGGGAAACTCATTTGGTTTTCACGAGAGAGCCGGTGGTCAATCAAACATGACCACCTTCCTTTATAAAACCAGGTCAATCACACATGACCATCTCCATTCCCTCGGCAGTACCCTGCAAGTACTCCGAACCATAACTGTGCCACGACAGTACCCTCTGAGTACTCCGTCCAGCACCTTTCTCCATGTTTCTGAAAACATTCTTGTAAAACCAAAACCTGACATTGGGCTAAGTAATGATGGTCCCAACCGTCCATGACCGAGGACTCGGCTATTCGAATAGATTTACACTCTGCAGAGGTTGTACACTTTACCCACAATCATCCGGATACTCACCGTGTGGGCATCTTCCCCGCATAACATCATATGCCACGACAAGCACCCGATCAAAGCCTTTCGCTTATCTACCTTAGCACGGGAGTCTACCCTATGGAGTATGTACCTCCCCGGCACACCCTAGCAGTCTACCTCCATGTTCGAGCGTAACTCCAATGCCATGTCAGGAGACCCATAGTGTCTTTCGGCCGGATAAATCCCTCACTGGATCCCGATTTACTATTGCCCTTATACTTGCATCAATCCGGATTCCGGGGTACCGCATACCCTTATATATTTATGAGACTCCCATACTAAAATAAACAAACTACGAGCTAAGCCCCGTCCCATACCAGGGTAATCGTGGTTGCACGGGTTAATTGTTCTGAGCGAACACTTAGTGATCACCAATGTCATTTTTGAAAACTCCTGCCTCCAACTCCGGGATATACATCCCCACCTTATTTTCAAACTCATTTTTGAAATCCATCAATGGAATAGCACTCCATTCCAAGGTTTTCGAAATCATTTTCAAAGACCCATTTAAGTGTTCCCAACCTAGAGTTTTTGCTCCACTACAAAGTTTCCCAAAGGCTTCGCTGCTAATCAACAAGCCCCTGCTGCAAGGGTTTTGAATAGGTGTTCAAAGGGGTCATCTCTAAGGATGATAACAATTTGGCTTGTGGAGCTTGAGCCAACAAATAATTACTACAAGGAATATAGCAATATAAAAATGTGTAGTTTGATAAACTTTTATGAACATGCAAAGTAAGTGAATAGGATCAGATATGCATCAAGTATAGATGGCTTGCCTTGAGTGGCTTGTCCCTGATCTTCTCCTTCTTGATAATCAAAGACTTCCCCTTCCTCCGCACACTCTTCGTTTGATTCTATCGCCGGAAAAATAAAAGCACACAATAAGCATACATGCATACACAAGTCACAAGCACTTCATCACTCAACATCACATAATCAAAGAGTATCAGAAACAAACATGTTTAGAATCTAAAATAAGATTTCATAGATTTTTAGTAGCAAGTTAATCCTATTAAAACTAGGGTTTTTCAAACATAGCAAGCACAACACCACTTCACCTCAAACAAGCATGCAGGTGGTCACATATGTCAAATAACATATTAAGCATACTTGCAGATAAGCAACAAGTTTCTGAACCAAGATTTCATCTTATAAAAGTAAAGTCACTTTGTTAATAGGGAAAACAATTTCTAATAGTAATTAACCCTATATTCAACACAAACATCATGCAGGCATCAAACTTGATCAAAACATGCCAACCAGTATAGAATCAGATAGCTAACAAGTTTATAAAGCCAACCCGATTGGAATCATTCCAAAATAGGTTAGGGTTGAATTATAATGAATTTCCTAGTCACAATTACCACTAGAAAGGCAAAATAACTCTAAATTTTCAGTAGCTCCTAAAATTCCACCAGAGGTCAAGTTGGAAAGCTATAGTAATGCACAACACACCAGAGTTTGAATCACTCCAAAAGCTTATTTCTATTAGGCACAATAAATAAAAAAATGCTAATTTCCATTAACACCAAAATAATTACTGCAGAGAAAATAATACCCCTAAAATAGCAAAACCAGTTTCTCTAGCTTCATAGTATAGCATATCATTTCTGAAAATTGGAATCATCCATTTTCATAAAACCAAACTCCTAATTTGGATTTAAGATTGAAAAGTGACTAATTTTGCCAAACAAAACACCATAATATCTACATTGATCTAATGAGCATGGGACCAGTGACATTTGAAAGATAATAAGTTAAGCTACTCATAGAAATTTGAACCACACAAAAAGGACTTGTACTTATTTTTCTATGAATTTTCAAATTTGCAGATCTGGAAAAATTGTAACCAGAATTTCCTAAAAAAAGTATACCGCGGGCCAGATCTGAACAGATCTGGGCCGGTCCACCGGGTTCCGGCCCTTTCCGCTTGGAGCACGCGGGTGGGCGCGGTCAAGCCGGCCTGCCAGGTAGGGCCCAGGCGTCAGCGGGGCCAAACACCGAAGGGGTACGGGGCAACCGGGGCCGTCCGATCAAGTTACGATCGACGGCCCCCAGCCATCTTCTTCCTCCGGTCGGGACAGCTAGGGAGGAAACCCTAATGGGGGCGGCAGGGCGCTGGAGCTCTCCTAGGGGCTTCCTCTGGCCATGGGGAGGCGATGAGGGGACACGGCTTCACAGGAGGACCTCGGAGAGGGGCGGCAGCGGTGGATTCGCCTCTGGGATGAGGATCTGCACGCCGGCGATGGAGGAGCTCGATCGGGTGCTCCATGGGGTCATTGTTTTGGCGTTCCTGGGTCAAGATAGGGGTAGGGTTAGGCTGGTACCGAGATGAGAAGTGGATTCATGCAAAAAGAAGAGGCTGGGAAGCTCCAGAACGGTGGTGACAAACCCTTCTTCCTTGCAGAACTAGATGAGGTTTTCCTCTCCTTCTCCTCTGCTACAGGCCATGGGGCGTTCCTTGGTGCTCTGGGGAGGTAAGGTGGAGGCATGGGAGTGAAATGAGGGAGTAGAGAGGGGCTGGGGTGGTTTGCACCCTTATATTCGAGGGGGAGTGGTGTAAGTTGGTTTGGGGCATATGGGGTCTAGAGGAGGGCTTCGATTGGGGGAGAAGGGCGGTGGAGAGTGTGAGAGGGGTCCAGGAGGTCGCTGGCTTCTTCGAGAAGGGTGGTTGCTGCAAGTTATCAATGTTTATTGCAAGAATAGATATATGCATGTGTGTCTCTCCTCTAGTTCCCTCCAAGCACTAGAGGACAAGGAAGAGGGGGCTTGCTACAGTACAATTCGACCAGGTATAGGTGAGGGTGCTGAGGTGGTCAACAAGATGGTTTGGAGGAGTTTCAAGAAGGTTTAGGTAATTATAGATGGAAATGGTGGTGTATGCATGCATGGCTCCAAACTTGAATTTGACTAAATTTAACTACCTACAAGAATTAGAGAGGGGGGGTGGTGGTAGAGGGTTTGGATAGGGTCTTGCCAATTTATGAAAAAAATTCTTGGTCACCATAATTTTGATTTTGAGTATTTGCCCAAATAGTAGTTTGAACTAGATCTTGGAAATTTTGAGAATAGGCAATTAAGGTTTTGGCTTAGATGATTCCAAAATCAAAGATATGGCATAGTAGAAGTTCCTGAATTTTATTGGGTAAGTAAGAGGTCAAGAAATAATCATGGTTGCCATTTCCATGCATTTGTTAAATAAGTAAGATGAGATAAGAAAATAGGCATCTTGGATGGAGGAGGGGTGGTATTTAAGCATAAATAACACTTCCAATGTTAGTAGAGAGGGAATGGTTCATGGGGAAAATTTATGGCGAAAGCTAAAAAGTGATCTAAAGATTTATGGAGAAAAAATTAAAGGATGGAAGTAGTTTTGATTAGAGTTCAAAACCATCCCACATAAATGGGTGGCATACCTCAAAATGCACATGCAAGTGCATAGATAGTTAGAGTAGATCAAAAATAAGAGGAATAGCTCATAGGATGGTCTCTAAACAATTAATTTCGAAATCTAGAAGTGTGACCAAAACTGCATCTAATAATAGTCAAATGGTCAGTGGTTTGATTAGGGTCAGAAACAGGATTAGAACAAGTAGCAGATGACCTCAAATGAATAAGTGGTAACGGAAGGAATGGAAGAAACATGTCAAGGATGAGTTCTATGGGTGGACATTTCCCTGGATAGAAAGTATGAGCTTAATACAAGTGTCTAAAAACTGAAACTGTTAACAAGAGTGTAGATAGCCTGCACATAAGGTGTTTGATGAAATGTCTGCAAGAGTTGATTTTCTAAATTTGAGTGAAACCTTTTCATGGTTGGATGAAGATTATTCTAATAACACCATGGGTGCTTTCCTTAGGCTAGTTTGGTTAGTACTAAAATCCTCAAAAGGGAGCCCCTAATGCCTTATGGTAAGACATTAGAGTTGGGGTTTCAGGATTGAGAGGAAAACAACTTTTTTTTTGGTCGATTTACAAACAAGAGTTGATTCTAGCCAAGTGGGGTTTTTGAATATTAGAGAGAGATCTCAAAACATTTATAAACCCTGGGTACTATTCCCATAATTTTCAGAAACAAGAATAATACCAGAGAGGTATTCTTCCCATTTCTCCTATCTTTGTAAAAAGGAAAAGTAGTTGGGAAATACTTTTATAGAAGATATTTAAGAATGAAATGAGTGCTCATAAAGAGGGAACCTCATTTCTAATTTTTGAAAAACTTGAGTTTTGAAAATAAATACTCCTTCCATAAGGAATAGAGTTGTAGGGTTTTTTTACAAAGAGGGAAACATCAAAAATAGGTTTTATATAGAAAATATATTGAAAGCAATTTATAAGAACATCCCCACTAACCACCTTATAATTTGGTGTGCTTTAGATAGGTTAGGCCACAGGCCTACCTGTAGATCATAGCTACACACAAGGAACTCAATCAAAGTCAAATAGGTCGCACCAAGTTTAACCCATCACATAGAGTCAAACCATTGGAAATAGGAGGGGTTGGTACACAATCTTATACAACAAGCAACTTAAAAGCAACAATCACATAACATACAAGGGAATCATGCAAGATACTCTAGTAAATCTGATTAAGCACAAAAAGTTTTTGTTGGCCCTCATTTTTGCATTACCAACTCTGTTTAAACAGGGTTACAAAAAGTGGGGTGTTACAGTTCTTCCCCCCTTAAACAGAATCTCATCCCGAGATTCCTAAGCGTAGTAGTAGTAAGAGGTGCTGAGACTAAGTTACAGTTAGGCCTCAATGGTTGCTCTTCCAACCCACCGGTGATACTTTGAGTTGCATCAAAGACTTTCTTTTGCCGAAGGTGTAGATCGTCTTCAGTTGCTAAAATTGATGGCTGAGGAGTTGATGTTGCCGAAAGTATCCTATCAAAACCTCGTCGGGACATTTTTAAGGTTAGCGGGGTTAGGCTATCTAGTATGCCCGAAAAGATTCTTCGAGAGTTAGAAGGTTTTCAGCTCGCAGATTGAGGTTTGAAGAGTCAAGGCTTCTCGGGTAGCTTTTGTTGTCTTGGGGTTGCGCTTCCTTCGTGTATACTGATGGAGTCTTCGATTCTTGATGTTGAGTTTTGAAGCTTGATGTTGGTGTAGACCTTTAGTCTCGAGCTTGCAGTCCTCTGAGGATGGTAGACAAGAGCATTTAGGCTTCGATCTTGATAGGCACACCAAAGCTGTCAACTTAGTGCTCTACGCTTCCTAACTACCAAGGCGCAGGTTAGTCCTAATAGAAACCATTCTGCTAGGTTGTCTTGTGATTGAGCTAAAAACACTTCAGGTGGCAGTGCACCACCAACGGTGTGTCTTCTAGTAGTCAATGATCTATTCCTTTATTGTCTTCGGGTTGGTGGAGACCATTGAAGATCTTCCTGCTCCTCCGTCTTCTTGTAGTCCTTGAGAATCTTGAGGTGTATTGGGATACATTGAGTCGACTTCATCTTCCGAGAAATCTTCATGTGGACTTCTACCCGGGGCATAAGTCAGTTTTAGTTTCAACCTGTCAAGATTTGAACGAGCGAGCGAGTTAGTTAGAAAAGTCTTTACTTCTTCTCGTTGCTACCCCCATGGATATCTTCTAAATGTAGAGTCGATATAGATGACTTTATTTTTTTAGACTCTTCATCCTTCTATTTGCTCAGTGGAGATCAAGCACGTGAGTCTTCGGGCTTCAAGCGGTGATACCGGGTTGATCTTCTAAAGTTAGGCTTGGCTTTGATACTTCCATGCTCAATGTTAGTTGGCTGGTTAGAATATTAGCAAGTGTTAGGGTGTTAAGAGAGTATTATCAATGTTAGCGAAACTCTAGAGTTAAGGTTAGGCGATCCGAGTTAGTGACGTCTTTGCCTCCTAGAAGTCCTTTGTAGTCCAGGCGGGTCTATCTTATGCTCCCTTAACGTTGTAGAGAGGTCTTGATGAAGCTTGAGACACTCAGCACAAATTATTGCACCGGATCTTGTGGAGGTGTTGCGAGAAGAGTTATTATCCACCAATAACAATGTTAGAGTTAGAGTCTTACTATGAACTGATCTAGGCCACTCGAGCTGACATAAATCGATGAGAGGGAAGCATTCTAGAGAGGCTTCCTATTCAGGGTTTTACACACCTGAGGATTTTTAAGGCCGAGAGGCCAAAAACAAGCACAAGCACCATGTAACATCACACACTTCAAGAAACACACAAGGCAACTGCAGACAATATCTAGAACACATAAGGCAATCAACAAACAATTGCAAGAATCACACGAGGCACTTCAAGTACCAACAATGCCTAATACTCGCGGTAGTTGGGAGTAGCTCATATGAGACAAATGAGCCTATCCTATTCATCCTAGGGTCATGGTTGGTCATAGTTGTTGATGTCTTCATTCTCCTTGACTCTCGCTTCAGCAAAAACTTGATGGCAGTTGATGGTGAAGTTGCACTGTTGATGAGCCATTGATGTTGACTTGGGAAGTGCAGTTTTGTAAGTCTTCTTGTATCACATCACATGGTTGTGAGGTCTTCAGAGGGATTGCTGAAGAGTGCCATTGGTGGCATACACGCCCGAGAAACCTAATAAATTCTAGTCAAGCAACTAAGTACTTGGTCCTTGGCGACTACAAAAGTGCGAGTCCAGGGAGGAACAAGGTCAGCTTCTTGACAGAGCAGTTGGTGTCAACCAAAGGCAAAATACTTGTCTACACTTTTATCTCTTTGTAGGTGGAGAGGTTTGAAGATGTCCTTCTGAATATCTGCTCCATCTGGTGCTGCTTCAGGTCTATTCGGGGTACAACGTCCAGTATTTAGATTTTGAAGAAGATGAGACAGATGGAGTAATAGACTTCAAACATCTTTGAAAACTAGAGAGATAAGATTAGAAGTTTTGAAGAGGTGAGAAAGGTATAAGCCATACTATTGGCTACTTAGAAGAAATAACCTTTGCAAATAGTTTTAGCAAAATATTACTTTCCTATCTAACGCCTATGCTAACTAAGGTCTCCTACAGTCAGGATGGCTCTGATACCAACTCTGTGGGGACCCCGGATTACCCATTCGGAATACCCGATATGCATACAATTCACGATCCCATGATCAGTGTGTCATGAATCCACATATCCGAGTTGATAATAAAATTACATCATCCTTTACAATACCGAATAATATACTTACAATTGGTCACATGACCAAGCATGGTATTGCCACGCAGGGCAAGTCTATAACTAAGCAGCGGATACCAAGTAGCGTTGATGACCCACGTCATGCCTACTACCCTACATGCAACTGACTGGGAGACGTTCCTAGTTCGCATCAGCGTCGTTGTTCCCACCATCATCTTCCTCCTAGCCTTCTTCATAGTCTGACCAAGTTAATAGCCAAGGACAAAGTCGTGAGTACATTTGAATTGAACTCACAAACCATCTAAGAAGGAGTATTGTCATGCAGTTTGGCTGTAGCAAGGAGAAAGGCTCTAATCTAGTTTATCCTATCTAGTCAATTTCTCGTGTCAATATAGCAGTCTTACGACATTTCTATATCCTTATTAAAGAAAACATTTAGAAAACCTTTTTAGTAAAAATCTCTAGGAAAGGGGGAAACTCATTTGGTTTTCAAGAGAGAGCCGGTGGTCAATCAAACATGACCACCTTCCTTTATAAAACCAGGTCAATCACACATGACCATCTCCATTCCCTCGGCAGTACCCTGCAAGTACTCCGAACCATAACCGTGCCACGGCAGTACCCTCCGAGTACTCCGTCCAGCACCTTTCTCCATGTTTCCGAAAACATTCTTGTAAAACCAAAACCTGACATTGGGCTAAGTAACGATCATCCCAACCGTCCATGACCGAGGACTCGGCTATTCGAATAGATTTACACTCTGCAGATGTTGTACACTTTACCCACAATCATCCGGATACTCATCGTGTGGGAATCTTCCCCGCATAACATCATATGCCACGACAAGCACCCGATCAAAGCCTTTCGCTTATCTACCTTAGCACGGGAATCTACCCTATGGAGTATGTACCTCCCCGGCACACCCTGGCAGTCTACCTCCACGTTCGAGCGTAACTCCAGTGCCACGTCAGGAGACCCATAGTGTCTTCCGGCCGGATAAATCCCTCACTGGATCCCAATTTACTATTGCCCTTATACTTGCAGCAATCTGGATTCCGGGGTACCGCGTACCCTTATATAGTTATGAGATTCCCATACTAAAATAAATAAACTATGAGCTAAGCCCCGTCCCATACCAGGGTAATTGTGGTTGCACGGGTTAATTGTTCTGAGCAAACACTTAGTGATCACCAATGTCATTTTTGAAAACTCCTGCCTCCAACTCCGGGATATACATTCCCACCTTATTTTCAAGCTCATTTTTGAAATCCATCAATGGAATAGCACTCCATTCCAAGGTTTTCGAAATCATTTTCAAATACCCATTTGAGTGTTCCCAACCTAGAGTTTTTGCTCCACTACAAAGTTTCCCAAAGTCTTTGCTGCTAATCAACAAGCCACTGCTGCAAGGGTTTTAAATAGGTGTTCAAAGGGGTCAGCTCTAAGGATGATAACAATTTGGCTTGTGGAGCTTGAGCCAACAAATAATTGCTACAAGGAATATAGCAATATAATAACGTGCAGTTTGATAAACTTTTATGAACATGCAAAGTAAGTGAATAGGATCAGATATGCATCAAGTATAGATGGCTTGTCTTGAGTGGCTTGTCCCTGATCTTCTCCTTCTTGATAATCAAAGACTTCCCCTTCCTCCGCACACTCTTCGTTTGATTCTATCGCTGGAAAAATAAAAGCACACAATAAGCATACATGCATACACAAGTCACAAGCACTTCATCACTCAACATCACATAATCAAAGAGTATCAGAAACAAACATGTTTAGAATCTAAAATAAGATTTCATAGATTTTTAGTAGCAAGTTAATCCTATTAAAACTATGGTTTTTCAAACATAGCAAGCACAACACCACTTCACCTCAAACAAGCATGCAGGTGGTCACATAGGTCAAATAACATATTAAGCATACTTACAGATAAGCAACAAGTTTCTGAACCAAGATTTCATCTTATAAAATTAAAGTCACTTTGTTAATAGGGAAAACAATTTCTAATAGTAATTAACCCTATATTCAACACAAACATCATGCAGGCAACAAACTTGATCAAAACATGCCAACCAGTATAGAATCAGATAGCTAACAAGTTTATAAAGCCAACCCAATTGGAATCATTCCAAAATAGGTTAGGGTTGAATCATAATAAATTTCCTAGTCACAATTACCACTAGAAAGGCAAAATAACTCCCTAAAACTTTTAAAAGCTCCTAAAATTCCACCAGAGGTCAAGTTGGAAAGCTATAGTAATGCACAACACACCAGAGTTTGAATCACTCCAAAAGCTTATTTCTATTAGGCACAATAAATAAAACAATGCTAATTTCCATTAACACCAAAATAATTACTGCAGAGAAAATAATACCCCTGAAATAGCAAAACCAGTTTCTCTAGCTTCACAGTACAGCATATCATTTCTGAAAATTGGAATCATCCATTTTCATGAAACCAAACTCCTAATTTGGATTTAAGATTGAAAAGTGACTAATTTTGCCAAACAAAACACCATAATATCTACATTGATCTAATGAGCATGGGACCAGTGACATTTGAAAGATAATAAGTTAAGCTACGCATAGAAATTTGAACCACACAAAAAGGACTTCTACTTATTTTTCTATGAATTTTCAAAGTTTGCAGATCTAGAAAAATTGTAAACAGAATTTCCTAAAACAAAACATACCGCGGGCCAGATCTGAACATATCTGGGCCGGTCCACCGGGTTCTGGCCCTTTCCGCTTGCAGCACGCGGGTGGGCGCGGTCAAGCCGGCCTGCCAGGTGGGGCCCGGCCGTCAGCGGGGCCAAACATCGAAGGGGTACGGGGCAACCGGCGCCGTCCGATCAAGTTATGATCGACGGCCCTCAGCCATCTTCTTCCTCCGGTCGGGACAGCCAGGGAGGAAACCCTAATGGGGGCGGCGGGGCGCAGGAGCTCTCCTAGGGGATTTCTCCGGCCATGGGGAGGCGACGAGGGGACGCGGCTCAACAAGACGACCTCGGAGAGGGGCGGCAGCGGCGGATTCGCCTCTAGGATGAGGATCTGCACGCCGGCGATGGAGGAGCTCGATCGGGTGCTCCATGGGGTCATTGTTTTGGCGTTCTTGGGTCAAGATAGGGGTAGGGTTAGGCTGGTACAGAGACGAGAAGTGGATTCATGCAAAAAGAAGGGGCGGGGAAGCTCTAGAACGGTGGTGACAAACCCTTCTTCCCTACAGACCTAGATGAGGTTTTCCTCTCCTTCTCCTCTGCTACAGGCCATGGGGCATTCCTTGGTGCTCTGGGGAGGTAAGGTGGAGGCGTGGGAGTGAAATGAGGGAGTAGAGAGGGGCTGGGGTGGTTTGCACCCTTATATCCGAGGGGAGAGGTGTAAGTCGGTTTGGGGCATATGGGGTCCAGAGTAGGGCTTCAGTTGGGGGAGAGGGCGGTGGAGAGTGTGAGAGGGGTCCAGGAGGTCGCTGGCTTCTTCAGGAAGGGTGGTTGCTGCAAGTTATCAATGTTTATTGCAAGAATAGATATATGCATGTGTGTCTCTCCTCTAGTTCCCTCCAAGCACTAGAGGACAAGGAAGAGGGGGCTTGCTACAGTACAATTCGACCAGGTATAGGTGAGGGTGCTGAGGTGGTCAACAAGATGGTTTGGAGGAGTTTCAAGAAGGTTTAGGTAATTATAGATGGAAATGGTGTTGTATGCATGCATGGCTCCAAACTTGAATTTGACCAAATTTAACTACCTACAAGAATTAGAGAGGGGGGGGGGGTGGTAGAGGGTTTGGATAGGGTCTTGCCAATTTATGACAATTTTTCTTGGTCACCAAAATTTTGATTTGAGTATTTGCCCAAATAGTAGTTTGAACTAGATCTTGGAAATTTTGAGAATAGGCAATTAAGGTTTTGGCTTAGATGATTCCAAAATCAAAGATATGGCATAGTAGAAGTTCCTGAATTTTATTGGGTAAGTAAGAGGTTAAGAAATAATCATGGTTGCCATTTCCATGCATTTGTTAAATAAGAAAGATGAGATAAGAAAATAGGCATCTTGGATGGAGGAGGGGTGGTATTTAAGCATAAATAACACTTCCAATGTTAGTAGAGAGGGAATGGTTCATGGGGAAAATTTATGGCGAAAGCTAAAAAGTGATCCGAAGATTTATGGAGAAAAAATTAAAGGATGGAAGTAGTTTTGATTAGAGTTCAAAACCATCCCACATAAATGGGTGGCATACCTCAAAATGCACATGCAAGTGCATAGATAGTTAGAGTAGATCAAAAATAAGAGGAATAGGTCATAGGATGGTCTCTGAACAATTAATTTCAAAATCTAGAAGTGTGACCAAAACTGCATCTAATAATAGTCAAATGGTCAGTGGTTTCATTAGGGTCAGAAACAGGATTAGAACAAGTAGCAGATGACCTCAAATGAATAAGTGGTAATGGAAGGAATGGAAGAACACATGTCAAGGATGAGTTCTATGGGTGGACATTTCCCTGGATAGAAAGTATGAGCTTAATACAAGTGTCTAAAAACTGAAACTGTTAACAAGAGTGTTGATAGCCTGCACATAAGGTGTTTGATGAAATATCTGCAAGAGATGATTTTCTAAATTTGAGTGAAACCTTTTCATGGTTGGATGAAGATGATTCTAATAACACCATGGGTGCTTTCCTTAGGCTAGTTTGGTTAGTACTAAAATCCTCAAAAGGGAGCCCCTAATGCCTTATGGTAAGACATTAGAGTTAGGGTTTCAGGATTGAGAGGAAAACAACTTTTTTTGGTCGATTTACAAACAAGAGTTGATTCTAGCCAAGTGGGGTTTTTGAATATTAGAGAGAGATCTCAAAACATTTATAAACCCTGGGTACTATTCCCGTAATTTTCAGAAACAAGAATAATACCAGAGAGGTATTCTTCCCATTTCTCCTATCTTTGTAAAAATGAAAAGTAGTTGGGAAAATACTTTTATAGAAGATATTGAAGACTGAAATGAGTGCTCATAAAGAGGGAACCTCATTTTTAATTTTTGACAAACTTGAGTTTTGAAAATAAATACTCCTTCCATAAGGAATAGAGTTGTAGGGTTTTTTTTTTACAAAGAGGGAAACATCAAAAATAGGTTATATATATATATAATATATTGAAAGCAATTTATAAGAACATCCCCACTAACCACCTTATAATTTGGTGTGCTTTAGATAGGTCAGGCCACAGGCCTACCTGTAGATCATAGCTACACACAAGGAACTCAATCAAAGTCAAACAGGTCGCACCAAGTCAACCCATCACACGGAGTCAAACCATTGGAAATAGGAGGGGTTGGTCCACAATCTTATACAACAAGCAACTTAAAAGCAACAATCACATAACATATAAGGGAATCATGCAAGATACTCCAGTAAATCTGATTAAGCACAAAAAGTTTTTGTTGGTCCTCATTTTTGCAATACCAACTCTGTTTAAACAGGGTTACAAAAAGTGGGGTGTTACAGAAAATCACTCTTGGGAGATAACCCGATGTTTTATTTTCAGTATTTTTTCTTTTTGGTGAGTCTTGGAAGTTGCTAATACTGTAATGACCTCTCCTTATCATTTTTATTTTGTTTTTGTGCCAAGAATAGCCTTTAATTGGAGGAAGGTAAGATTTGGGGAAGTTGTTGTCCCGAAACAGATTTCTGCGCTTCGCTGTAAAAATTCGTGAAAATTCCCAGAACGTCGTATTGATCTGCGATTTCTTGTGCACATGCCCCAGGTTATTATCTAACTTTTATTAGTTTTGCACTTTTTGATTTGAGCAACAGAAGATTTTTGAGAAAAATCGATCTTTACCTGCTGTTCTATTTTGACAGATTTCTGCCACTATTTGCATTTGCCTCTTGATCTCCTTCTTTTTGAGTTCTTTTGATCGGAAGAACTTTTAGAAGAATTTGCTACAGTAGCTAATGTTTTAATGTTGTACTTGAGTTGAAACTGAACCAAAAGTGGATCTACTATTTTGCATACATTAATCTTAGATCTTATATTTAGTAATTGGAGGCACTATAGTAGCCTCCACGTTAATCCTAAGTGGTAGCAAATTTTGTCCATCCGATTAATCAATGATCTGTCCGGAACCGCTGGATGAAGCCCGCTCCTCTTCTCCGCAAGACCGCACCGCCCGTCAGGCGTGACTCCTCTTTTTTCTTCTCCTTCCCGATCTATGCAGCCAGCGGGTATGTAATCCGGCGGTCTTTCTCTATTAACCTGGCGCAAGAGGACCTTCTCGCGCGCCATCCTGAGATTCAGCTAGAGATCGATCTGGCAATGGTAGCCCCGTTCATCAGCAGGTACACAACATGGTTTCTTTTTCCTAATCAGATCCGTGAGCTGCTGAACATGTTGTCTTGCTTTTCAGCTAGCTTCACCATGCGCGATTCACTTGCATGCATGGCACGAGCCCAGCTAGCTTGATTTACCGGTGATATATTTTGGACACCGCTGCATGTCTGCATGATCCCACGGCCGATGGCTTAATTCAGAAATTATTTTCCATGTATGTAGTTATACTAGCTGGGAGGTCGGCTCTAATTGGGTTCTATTGTTTTCTGCATAGGGCGTACAAGGATGCACCATGAAGACAAATAGCCTGTCCAAAAAAATGAAGGCAAATAGAAATTTGTGATTTAATATGGTATATACTTTCATGCATGCACCAACAATTTTTTGTTATGCTATTCCTACAGCTCTTATTAGTTCTTGCCCACTTAAAATATTTTCAATGTATGTAGTTATACTAGCTGGGAGGTCGGCTCTAATTGGGTTCTATTGTTTTCTGCATTGGGCGTACAAGGATGCACCATGAAGGCAAATAGCATGTCCAAAAAAAATGAAGGCAAATAGAAATTTGTGATTTAATATGGTATATACTTTCCTGCATGCACCAACAATTTTTTGTTATGCTATTCCTACAGCTCTTATTAGTTCTTGCCCACTTAAAATATAACAATAATAATTATTATTATTAGACCATTGGGGAAGAATCGACAACATGTTTGCTTCTTATTTCTGTGGATGCCAAACTTGGAATTGATATGTGTCATGTCCCATGTTTTGATATCCTAAATTTCTCACACTTTTTCTCTTCCGATGCAGCATCAAGACATAAAAGAAAACACCAATCATGTCATATTTTGTTATTTGGGCCATATTATAGGGCGTGGCTCATATTATTATGGTGGTATACATAAAGCTTTGGAAACAATCTTTATATTTTTAGGCATATGCCTTTATATTTTATCTTCTTACAACCTGGTGAAAATATTATTATTGTATGAATATATTGGAACACCTAATTATTTGTAGAATATACTACAGATCTCGTTACAATTAGGGATGAAAGTGGAGCGGAAACTTTCCGACTTTTCCGCGGAAAAATGGAAATGGAATGAAAATATGAAAATGGAAATGGAATTTTGCAGAACGGAAACGGAAACGGAAATTCTTTAGTGGAAGTGGAAACGGAAACGGAACAGCGTTTTCCGGTGGAACAGATGCAGAAACGGAAACTTCCGTTTCCGACTAATATGGAATTTCCGTTTATGGTTGTTTTGATGGCCAATTTAGCAGGCCCAATATGTGACATTGTCATACTGAACCATCACAACAACACATACCCTACTCCCCCATTACACCGAGTAATCGTGACAGGTTTAGGGCATAAGTTTTTCGATTCTCTTGAGTTTCTTGAGTTTTTCTGCATGATTCAGGTGGTCTCTTGGTTCCGACAATCATATGCTTTTCGTTCGCGTCCGCACCATATTTGTTCCATATTTATTTCCGAAAGTACCTGTTTTCATATTTGTTTCCGGTGTTTCCGTATTCATTTCTGCTTCCACATAAAAATATGAAAACTAATGTGGCATCACTTAGTTCCGTCCGTTTCCGCTCCGTTTTTATCCCAAATTACAATTGCATCCATTAAATATGTTCATGTTAATTAGGTAATATAAAAAATAGACTTTGTGAGATGTATATGGACATATAAATCAGGTATACTGTTCAATCGTCACTAAATTAAGGTTTGTAAGAATTTTCTTATCTTGGTACATAACAAGCACATAAATGTTTTCTAGGTAATTATCCTAATAATATATTTGTAAGCATATATTCTATATTTTAATAACATAAAAAAATTAAATATATTATTCAGAATAAATTATGATTTTATAAAAATTACTAGCCTGTGCTGGTGCACGGGATAATGACTAGTGTTGCTAATGAGAATTGTGTGAAGTTTTGTATGAAGGAAGTTTTCAAGTGTAGGGAAATGAGAATGGTGAGATGAGATGAAGAATGGACAAAAGCTCAAACTTGGGGATGCTCATGTCACCCCAAGAAATATCCAATAAGTACAAGCGTCAAAACTTAGGGATGCCCCAAGGCACCCTCTTCTTCATCAACAAAAATATCAGGTCATCTTTCAAGACATTATATTTTTATTGCTTCATATGCTATGTGTTTTTCTTGGAGCGTCTTTATTTCTGCTTTCAGTTTTCTATTGTTTTGTTTTCTACAATAAATGGTTGGACCCCAACATATTTATTTTGGAAAAGACACACTCCGTTTTCATTGCCTAGAACACTCTAGTTTTCACTCTTATCGTTCCACGAGTGTTCTTTTTTTCTAGTACTGCGTTTAGATTTTATTTTTTGTCTTTATTTTTATTCAGAACTTGTTAGTTCTTTGTAGCTAGGTGTGTTTAGACCTCTGTTCTTTGTTGCTTTTCATCCTTGAGAGTTGTTTCGAGTAGGTTTATTGGTGTTGGAAAAGAGTAAAATGTTCCATGCTTATAGTGGTGCAAAAGGGAGCTTCTTTAGACTGTTGCTTAGACTTTATCATGTCATGCTAGATATTATTTTGATTATATGCTTAGTAGTTATTGTTGTAGCATGACTTGTCTCAAATGACTGAGAGTGTTTAATGTGCCTTTGAAAGAATCATGCGTTGTTTTTATCATATAGAAGCATAATATTGTGGTATTTTCCTTTGATGTTTTATTTGGGTTGACTTGGCGCATGCTTACACCATGTTATGACTATAAACCAGTTGCCTCAAGCCTCTATGATCATTTATTTTTTGACTTGTGATATCACTTTATGCTTTGGTTAATAATGTTTTGTCGCTATGCATGATTATGGCCATTACTGCTCTCTTAGTTGGTCGCTCCCAGTCTTTTGCTAGCCTTCATCTATACTGAGTATGAGCTGTACTCGTGCATCCAACTCCCAAAAACCAAAGTTATTTCAAAGAGTCCACTATAAATTCCTATGCATGGCATTTCAAAACATTCCAAGCAAATTTTCATGTGCTACCTTTCAAAACCTTCAAAATACTTCTCATTTTGTGACACTGTTTTTAGCTCATGTGGACATAGTGGTCGGGTTTGTTATCTTCCATATTGAATTAAGTACCCCTCGACTTGCATGCTTCATCTGCTTGTCACTAATTTTGGAAGAGAGTTGGTCAGACCATTGTAACCTTTAAAAAATAAAAGAAAAAAGGCACTCCTCCATGGTATGTGATTGTTGGCAGGCACCCGAAGGATTCGGTTAGCCATGGTTTGTGAAAGGAAAACTGGGGAGGAGTGCCAAACTTTATAAAAGAGCATGCAAATGCCAATTTTTCAAGAACTCAGAACCGCTCTCAACTTGTTTAGTATGGAAGATAACAAGAACCCCATTGCCAGTCGTTGACAGGGACAACCACCTCTCAAAACAATTTTTAACTCTGTTTTACAAATGAAAAGCTCTAGCACATGTTAAATCCCTGCTTCCCTCTGCAAAAGGGCCTTTCTTTTACTTTTATGTTGAGTCTTCATCTTCTATCTTTATGCACCGACTAAGAGAGCATAGTTGTCATTCTGAGTATAATGTGCATAGTCCCAAAATCTATTATTGATTGATTCATGATTATGGTATTGCTTGTTCTCAAATTATTTGTATCTAGTCACCCTCTTGAACTTTGAAGGTGTCCTATGCATTTATGTTTTCCTACTCCATGAGGGACAAGCTGAATACCACTTTGCTATGTTTTCTCTATGCTCAAAACAAACAAATACCTTTCAATGCATTATTATTCATGATCTTTTGTTTGTGTTACTTTTCATGTTGTCACATGGTTGCTAAGTTCTATTGTTAAAGTTATATCTCTTATGCCCATGTTTAGAGTACTTTAATCTCAGCTAGCAATGTTTTACATCAATTTGATCAAAATTGTGTTGGGTGCATGTCACCTCAAAAATTATTATTTTGTTATCACTTACCTACTCGAGGACGAGCAGGAGTTAAGCTTGGGGATTCTTGATACGTTGCAAACGTATCTATAATTTTTTTATGCTCCATGCTTGTTTTACACCAATTGCTTTGTGTTTTGTTTACACTTCATTGCATTTTTATGCAATTTCCGGAACTAACCTATTAACAAGATGCCACAGTGTCAGTTCCTATTTTCTGATGTTTTTGTGTTTCAGAAAAGTAACACATGAAATATTCTCGGAATTGGTCGAAACGAAAGCCAAAGTTCCTATTTACCTGACACGAAGACGGAGTCCAGAGGAGAGATGGAGATCAGCCAGGAGGCGGTCGTACCATAGGGTGGCACGGGCCATCCCCTGGCCACGCCACCAGGTGATGTGGGCCCCTGGTGCACCCTCTGACATCGTCCTTCTGTCTATAAATTCCCTTCGTCGAGAAAACCCTAGGGGACCGATCACTTTTCCACGAAACATACTGCAAGCCGCCGCTGTCATCGACCCGAGATTGAGAGGGTCCAGAAGCTCTTCCCGGCACCCTGCCGTAGAGGGGCATCATCACTGGAGGCCTTCTTCATCACCATGCCAGCCTCTGGAGTGATGCGTGAGTAGTCCACCACTGGACCATGGGTCCATAGCAGTATCTAGATGGTTGTCTTCTCCTCCATGCGCCTCATGTGTAGATCTTGTGAGCTGCCTATCATGATCAAGATCATCTTTGTGTAATTCTACATGTTGTGTTTGTTGGGATCCGATGAATATTGAGTACTATGTCAAGTTGATTATTGATTTATCATGTCTATGTTATTTGTGATCTTGCATGCTCTCCGTTGCTAGTAGATATCTTGGCCGAGTAGATGCTAGTGACTCCAAGAGGGAGTATTTATGCTCGATAGTGGGTTCATGCCTCTAGTAATCTGGGAGAGTGACAATAACTTCTAAGGTTGTAGATGTGTTGTTGATACTAGGGAGAAAACAACAATCTTTTGTTCAATGACATTTGTATTGTTTAATTACACACTTTGCTTAAGGCGATAATCGATTGCTTGCAACTTAATACCCACAGGTTGTTTGGATGATATCCTGCGAGTGGATTATTAGTCATAGATGCAGTTGGATTACGGTCTATGTATTATATTGTAACGCCCAAGTGAATCTCATAGTGATCTTCATGACATGTACATGCATTGCTATGCATTCTTTATTTTGTCAATTGCCCAACTATAATTTGTTTACCCAGCATGTTATTTATCTTTATGGAGAGACACCTCTATTGAATTCTGGACCCCGGTCCATTCTTTTACATTTATATTACCATCTACTACAAGCACTGTTTACTTTCCGCAAGCATTACTTTATTTCACCGCAAACAAATATCTATTTCCACACTATACGTCTAATCCTTTGTTTACAGCAAACCGGTGAGATTGACAACCTCACCGTAAGTTGGGGCAAAGTAGTTTGGTTGTGTTGTGTGCAGGTTCCATGTTGCTGCTGGCGCTGACACCACGCGCAAGACTTTCTCTGGTGTTGTTGCCAAAGTCAGCTAGCAACAACCTTCGGAAGTGGTTTCTTTCTCCTACTGGTCGATTAAACCTTGGTATCATAACTGAGGGAAAACTTACTGCTGTGCTCATCATACCTTCCTCTTGGGGTTCCCCAACTGGTCCTGTGAGACATCATCCACCACAGTAGATTATCCGACTACCCTGAGCTGGTAATCTTATCTTTCGTATTTATTTAGAAATAGTATTTTTATTTTGAATGCAGATGATTGACTTTGAAAAGTATTTTATAAAACATAATCAAATACATGCAAGTGAACTTGCCTCCTGGTTGCAATGTTATGCAATTATTGTTCTTCTAACATGGTAAAACTCCAACTTCTGAAAATAACATGTTTAAAAGATTGGCAAGAATGTATGCATAGAAGTACAACTATTGTTTCCCTCCCCATTTTGTATTTTTGGAAAACACGGTGGTTTATGATAAAAGTAACGATGTCTATCGAAGTATAGCCTTAGTATAACAATCTAAATATTCATTACATTCTACATGGATATCACAATTTCAACAAGAAGAATAAGGGTTCTATAGTAATATCGAGGAGTAAGTATGCAAGTGTGGTATGACACTTGGATAACAAATAAAAATTGAAGATGTATTAGTGGTATTGAGTTCTTAACAAAGCATGCTTCAACTAGACTATGGTTGAATAAGTAGTTACATACAACAAGATTAGTATGGTTTACTAGTTCATTTTGGTTTAGGTATTGCTTGAGAGCAATAGTTGAGTTTTAGTCATATACAACTCGTTGGTTATAAAGCCTCAAGGTTTTTATCATATGGCTTAAAATTATGAAAGTGTCTAAGGTTGGTATCCTATAAAGGGTTTGGGCAATGTGTAAAGGTTTTTTAGGTATATCATCTAGGTATTTGTACTAACTCTAAGGTTTTGGGGTAAAGGCTTCTTTTATAAGAAGAATGTTTTGTTGAGGTTAACTTGGAGTAACTTGTACCCATTAGATAAGGTTAAGGATGTGTAATCATCAACTCTTAAGGTAAATTGATGATGGTAAGGTTGATTAGCAAGTCATTGACTTAAACTTGGCTATAGGATTTGTAAAGGATATTTTTACTCAAGGACTACCTCACTTTAGTCATCTAAAGGTATATATGGTGCCCCCCATTGAGGCCTCCTGGTAAATCTGATTTTACGGGCCATCGGATCGCCGCCTCGAGACGATCTCAGCCGTCCATTTGCGGTCACTTTTTTTTACAGCTCGCTACAGTACTACTTTTTGCACTGGATTTTTTGCGTTTTGGTCGCTGACGTGTGGGTCGCCTGCTCATGGAGCCCAGTGGTCATAGGGCGAAGCCCTTCCCACTTGCGCAAGTGGTCGGCGCCCACTTGTGCATCCACTTGCGTCACAGTCACTGGCCCCGCGTGTCATCTAGGACCAAAAAAGCCCCCCACGACTGCCCAGCCCTAGCTTTTCCTCGCGTGCCCAATCCCCTCGCACGCCGGCGCCCAATCGCACGCACGCCTCCTCCTCCCTCCTCCCGCCGCCGCCGCCCCGCTCGTGCCGCCCCTGCTCCGTAGCCGCCCCTGTCCTCCCCGCGTCCATCCTCCTCCTCCTTCTCCTCTGTGACAACCCCGAATTTATCACAAATTCGAAGTGCCCGTTATGCATTCCACCACAATCCCAGAATCATTGTTGTGATACACATAACGTAGTTGGTAACCAGTTCCATAGACATTACAATACGATGGTTCAAATACAATGGTCATAGAGACCAAGTTCATATTACAACACAATATAGCAGCGGAGATAACGTCTTCGGGTCCATGCCTTCAGCCTACAGGCAATGGCGACTCAGTAGAAGATCTTAGTTCGGATACTCTTCTTCATACCCTTCCTCCGGATACTCTTCCCCATAGTCTGGCCAAGTTGATAGCCAGGGACACAGCCGTGAGTACATTGGATGCACTCGCAAACCATCTTATAAATGAAATGTGGAAGTAGATATGCAAGTTTGGTATGGTGGACTAAGCACTAAGTTTAGTTGCAAAAGCTAGTTTTATTTCCCAAGAATGTTCATTGGTGGAAAAGAGGTTTAGTTCTCTAAGTTCAATCTAAAGGAACTTCAAAGGTGTCAATATCAATGTCAAGTCAAGTCATGTCATTCACCAAGGTCACCATAAGTTATTATCATTCTTGACAAAAGTCAAGTACAGTTTGCCAACTGTCCATAACCGAGGACGCGGCTATTCGAATAGTTTGAAACCTCTGCAGAGGGGTACACTTTACCCACAAGATTCGATACATCTGCCGGGAGAAATCCACGGTTCGTCATACACAAAGTATGCGAGGTTCAGATAGTCAAACAAACTCTTTCACTTGCTCACTCTAGTATAGGATCCTTCCCTAGAGCCCAAGATACGGAAATCCCCGTTCCGGCGCCTCTAGTTTTGCCCGCTCCGGGATGCCGGAGGAATGGAATTTCCACTCGGTTCAAAAGTACCCGCGCACGGTGCACTTCTATAAAGGATGATACAAGACCTCCCATACTAGGGTGAACAAGCTACGGACTAAGCCCCTTCCCATTTAGGGGTAATGTGATCGTACGATAATGGTTGGCTCACATGGTACATCACTTATTATCATTTAGCAAATACATTCCATAGTTCTTAGTCAATATTATTTTCCTTCATAAGACCATCATGTAGGAGAATCTCCATTTCAAGTTTTCAAGTTCAAGTCACCAAGTTCAAATGGGGTTCCACTTAGAGATGGCCTCAATTTTATTAGCGACTAAGCAACTATATTGAGTGATGATACCACTAAGCTATAGTTGGATAAACTTAGCTTGATGCTCTTGCTAAACAAGATATCACTACACTTCTATCATTCTACTCAAGCAATTCAATCATGCAATTTACTTAAAACAAGTAGAATGCAATAGTAAAACTAGGCATTTGGAGTATGATTCAAAAGATGGCTTGCCTTGGTTGGCAAAGTGTCCGGGGTATTCTTCTTCTTCTTGATAATATTCCCCCTCAATATCCTCCTCGGCAACACTAGCGTCTAATAACGAATAAACACAAAGCACATCATCACTACACAATGCTAACAACACACCAAGCACACCTACTTGTTTTCAAACAATAGCCTTCCTCTTGGATTTTATTTGAATTATGTTGCAAGTTTTCTTCCAAGTTTGCATTGAGTGTGTAAGTTATATTTTCTATCATAAAGCAAGTGGGGTTTACTTTTTAAGTATGGGTATTGAACTAAGGGTATTAGTACTAGTTCCAATGAGGGTGGACTTATTAAGTGAAGGGGTGTTTGAGGGCAGTTTAATTCTAAGTGTATAATAGCAATCTATCATTTTATGTTACCCATTAGGATTTGATTAAGGTCTAATTGATACCACTAACAAGGTTTGAGGTGATTAAGGTGGACTAAACAGTAGGGTAGTTAATTAGTAAGTTCACAAATCAAGTTTCATAATTTTAGAAGGTTTAAATAATTTTATAGAATTTTCTATGATTAATAAAGCTATGGTCACATTATTCTTATTTATTTAAATCCCTAACTCAAATTGAATTCTAACCAGTTCTACAGTGTAGAGCATTTCATAAGCTTTCCAACGCATATTCATTCGCTAGAAATGGATTTGTAAATCTCTTGGAATTAAAGTTTGAAATTCATATCTGAAACTTATTTGAATTAATTCGAAAATGCGGGAATTAATTAAAAACGAAACGGACCGAATCCTAAACGAACGGGCCGACTTTGCTACAGAACCCGAACGGGCCGGCCCAGAAAACGATTCGCACGGGCGGGATTTGTTTTTAAACAAACTGACAAGGGGGTCCCACCCGTCAGGTCACTTAACTTCCCCGAACCGGTACGCTACCGATCGATCCAGATCTAACGGCTCACAGTCATCGTGTTCGACGGAGAGGGTGGAGCTCACCTGCGCGCAGTGAAGAAGGCGACGGCGACGGCGGCGTGCGTAGAGGAAGCAGAACTCGACGGCGATGGGCGGAATCGACTCCGGCGAGGCTCCTCCACCAATTCCCAGCGGCGGCTTGCTCCAGGGAGGTCGAACGCGGCGGCGCCCTCCGCGTCCAGTACCTCACCGGCGGGGATGGCGACGTCGAACGAGAGTGAGCGGGGTGAAGTGAGCGTGTCTGGGAGGTAGCTGGGAGTGGGGCGAGTTGGTTCGTTTGATCGGCGGGGGTTTTTATAGGCCGGAGCGTCGGAGACAGGGGCGCCCAGTAGGTGGCCGGCGCAGGTTGTGCTGGCGACGTGCACGGGCGACACCGGCCTCGACGGCCTTGCTTGCGTGCTGGGGGGTTGTTGTCTCGGCCGCGGAGTGCTGTGGGTCGGTGCTGGCGAGGGCACGGTGGTCGGGAGCTTGCAGAGAGAGGAGAGACAGAGAGGGGGGGCCTGGGCGCGTTCCTCGTCTTCCCTCCACTTCTCACGGCTCGGGTCGGGGCAGAGGGGGCTGGTCTCGACCGCGGCATCGTCAAAGAGCATGGCTACAGGCACTAGACGAACGGGAGCAGTGATCTTCACAGTAACCACGATTTGCTCGATTTTCATCTGCCAGGTGTTCGACGAAATGCCCGCAAGAAAATCAAATTCGAATTTTTGAAATTTTTCACTTTGGGTGATCAACATATTGGCCAAGGTTTCCAGTCATATTTTTGTTACAAAGAAATGTTAAGTTTTGCAGAAATCTTATTTCAAAATTTGGGTATTGTCACTGTTTCAGATTCAAAGTTTGGCTGATGTTTGAGTCCAGTTCTGATTTGAATTTTGGGTAGCAACTTCTTGGTTGAGTTAGTCTGCAACTGGGTCAAGCTCAACTAACTGGCCAAACACTGAGGTGAGTTACAGATTTCTTAGTCTAAAGGCTCAAAGTAGGGTAGTCAATAAGATTTCCTAGATCATCTTATTCTTCTCTTTTTCTTTCTTTCTTTTGTTTCTTGTTTCTTTGGTTTGTGTAATCCTTCTCTAATGTCTCTGTTGGTTAAGTTATAACTAACTAACTATTGCACAACAATTAATCACACACATGAAATCATAAAATACAAACAATAGGAAATACATGCATACATGCAATAATAGATAGAAAGTTTTCTCTTGGTCCAAAATTTGGCACTTTAATTAATAGTAAGTGGATTACAATTTTCTGAGTTGTTACAATCTTCCCCCCTTAAAAAGAATCTCGTCCCCGAGATTCACTAATTAAGAACTGAAAAGATTGGGAAACTCCTTCTGGAGGTAATCTTCTCGTTCCCAAGTAGCTTCATCTTCGGTGTGATTACTACACTAGACTTTCAGAAACTTGATGCTTCGAGTTCGAGTGGTTCTATGTGCTTCTTCGAGGATACGAATAGGCACTTCACGATAGGTCAGATCTTTGTTGATGTCCACAGAGCGGTGATCAATATTCTTGAAGACTTCTGACTTCTCCGGCACTTCAAGACACTTTCGAAGTAAGGACACGTGAAAGACATCGTGTACTTCAGACAATTCAGGGGGCATTTCCAACTGATATGACACTTCTCCTCTACGGCTTAGTACCTGGAAGGGTCCAATATACCTTGGTGCAAGCTTTCCTTTTACTTGGAATCTTTGCATTCCCTTGAGAGGTGATACTCTGAGATAAACAAAATCTCCAATCTGGAAGGTCAGTTCTCGACGTCTCTTGTCCGCATAACTCTTCTGTCTAGACTGGGCTGCCTTGAGGTAATCACGAATCATGCGAACCTTCTCCTCGGCTTCTTGCAGAATATCAGGTCCGAATATCTGACTGTCTCCGGTTTCTGACCAATTCAAAGGGGTACGACACTTTCTTCCATATAGAGCTTCAAATGGGGCCATTTGCAAACTGGCTTGATAGCTGTTGTTGTAGGAAAACTCCGCGAAAGGCAGACAATCTTCCCACTTGGCCCCATAGGCTAGAACACAGGCTCTCAACATATCTTCAAGTATTTGATTTACTCTTTCAGTCTGTCCATCAGTCTGAGGGTGGTAAGCTGTGCTAAAGGCTAATTTGGTTCCCAAGGCTTGGTGCAAACTTTTCCAAAATCTTGAGGTGAATTGAGTTCCTCGATCGGAAACTATGGTTTTTGGGACTCCATGCAAACTAACAATCCTGGATAGATAAAGATCTGCCAGCTGTCTAGAGGTATAAGTGGTCTTGACAGGAATAAAGTGGGCAACTTTGGTTAGTCTATCCATAATGACCCAGATAGAGTCATTTCCATGGCTAGACCTTGGAAATCCAGTGATGAAATCCATTCCAACAGATTCCCACTTCCATTCCGGAACTTGCAAAGGTTGCAGCAATCCCGCAGGACGTTGATGTTCAGCCTTGACTCTTTGACAAATATCACACTTAGATATGAACGATGCAATCTCACGCTTCATTCCATGCCACCAAAATTGTTCCTTTAAATCTTGGTACATCTTAGTTCCACCAGGATGAATGGAGTAAGGTGTCTCATGGGCTTCCTTCATAATAACTTCTTTCAATTCTGAGTCCGCAGGCACACAGATACGTCCTTTATACCAAAGAACTCCTTGATCATCTTCTTCAAATCCTGGCACCTTGCCGGAACTAATTCTGCGCTTAATTCCGTCAATACTCTCATTTCCCTTCTGGGCTTCTTTAATTTGGCTCATCAAGGTGGGTTGAAACTCAAGGTTGGCTAAGAATCCTCGACTGACTAGTTCCAATCCAAATTTTTCAAACTCTTGGTGCAACATGGGTTGCTCCTCTTTGATCATCATATTCAACGAGCATGGCTTCCTACTCAATGCATCGGCCACCACATTGGCCTTACCGGGGTGATAATGAATTTCCAGATCATAATCCTTGATCAACTCTATCCATCTTCTCTGCCTCATGTTCAACTCCTTCTGGGTGAAAATATACTTCAAACTCTTGTGATCAGTGTAGATCTCGCAACGGTTGCCCATAAGATAGTGCCTCCAGGTCTTCAAAGCTAGAACTACGGCTGCTAACTCCAGATCATGGGTTGGGTAATTTTCTTCATGAGGTCGAAGCTGCCGGGAGAGGTAAGCTATGACCTTGCCTTCTTGCATTAGTACGCAACCAAGTCCAAGTTTGGAAGCGTTGCAATAGACATCAAAGTTCTTGGCGATATCGGGCATGGTTAGGACGGGAGCGGTCACCAAACGCTTCTTGAGTTCTTGAAAACTTTCTTCACACTTAGGGTTCCATTCAAACTTCTTGTCCTTCTTCAATAATTGGGTCATTGGTCTGGCAATGCCTGAAAACCCTTCAACAAATTTGCGGTAATATCCCGCTAATCCGAGAAAACCTCTAACTTCAGTTTGAGTGGTAGGGGCTTCCCATTCCATGACTGATTGGATCTTCTTTGGGTCTACTGATATTCCTCCAGCTGATAACACATGTCCTAGGAATCCAACTTCCTTCAACCAGAACTCACATTTACTGAACTTGGCATATAGCTGATGCTCTCTAAGAGTTTCTAAGATAAATCTCAAATGGGTTGCATGCTCCTCTTCGGACTTGGAGTAGATAAGAATGTCATCAATGAAGACAACAACAAACTTATCCAAAAACTCCATGAAAACCTTATTCATGAGATTCATGAAATAGGCAGGGGCATTGGTTAATCCAAAGGACATTACGGTGTACTCATACAATCCGTAACGGGTAGTGAAGGCTGTTTTGGGTATATTAGTTGCACGGATCTTCAATTGATGGTATCCAGTTCTAAGATCTATCTTCGAGAAAACTCGAGCTCCGGTCAATTGGTCAAACAGATCATCTATCTTCGGAAGAGGATACTTATTCTTGATGGTCACATCATTTAGCTTGCGGTAATCAGTGCACAGTCGGCTGGAACCGTCACTTTTATCCACAAACAGAATGGGTGATCTCCAAGCACAAGAACTTGGCTGAATCAATCCTTTACTCAAAAGGTCATCCAATTGCTTCTTCAACTCTACTAGTTCAGCTGGGTTCATACGATAGGGTCGTTGGGCTATGGATCCAGTTCCGGGAATAAGCTCAATGATAAACTCAATATCCCGATCCGGTGGCATTCTGGGTAGCTCATCGGGAAAAACATCCGGGTATTCACAGACGATGGGAACTTCCTCTATGGTTGGCCCTGAGATACTCTTATGACATCTGGGGATTTGGGTGGGTTTAACTGACACATGCTTTACTAAAATTCCATGGCTACTCCTCATGGTGATGGTCTTTTTGGCACAATCTATAATTCCTTGATGTTGAGACATCCAATCCATACCTAGGACTACTTCCAATCCTTTGGTCCCTAACACAATCAAACTGGCTAAGAATGAGATCCCATGGATTTCTATGGGCACTGCCAAGCATGTCCAACTAGCCTTGGTTATTGACCCAGGTATTTGCACAGACATGGTATTTTTCAGGGGTGTTGGTTGAAGTCCACTTTTATCAACGAATAACTGAGTAACAAACGAATGCGAAGCTCTAGAATCAAACAGAACTCTTGCAGGAACTGAATTAACAGGGAACATACCCAGCACAACGTCGGTTGCCTCCTGAGCTTCTTCAACATTCAAGTGGTTCAGACGGCCTCGAGGGTGAGGCGGGTTCCTTGGGGGATAATTCTTATCATTTCCAACACGGTGCTGCTGCTGAGCAGGAGCAGTGGTCTTGGATGCATCATTCAGCTTCTTGGGGCACTCATTGGAGTAGTGCCCTTTGAGTCTGCACTCATAACAGGTAACACCAGACTTGTCACCAGGCTTGGGTAGCACCGGGGCGCCATTTGGCCTAGGGGTATTGGTGTTGAAGTTGTTGCCACTAGGTCTTGGAGGTGCACGGTTGAAGTTGTTGCCGGGCGGACGGTTGGGGTAGTTGGGACGTGGAGCAGGTGCAGATGGCCTCATCGGTCTAGGGGCGAAACCCATAGGTGGATTTCCCCTTGGCTTCTGCGAATTGCTCGAGTTGCCTTGATACATCATACGGCGCTTGCGGTTCTCTGCAGCTTGCTTGAGTTTGCCTTCCATCTGAATGGCAGAGTCAACCAATGACTCCAGGTCGGCAAAGTGAATGCTGACCAAGACACATTGCATCTCATCATGAAGTCCATCCAGAAACCTTTCTTGCTTCTTCTCAGTGGTGTTGGTGTCATCTGGGGCATACCTAGACAAGGTAAGGAACTTGTCACGGTAATCCACCACAGATAGGGAGCCTTGCTTCAGATTCCTGAACTCATCTCTCATCCTTTTAACCAATCCCAAAGGAACATGGGCTTTGCTGAACTTGCTCTTGAACTCCTCCCAAGGCATCACATACCCTTGGGCTTGCATTGCACGAGTGTTATCCCACCAAGCTCTTGCGGCTCCTGCAAGATAGTGGGTTGTGTACAAGACCTTCTCATTTTCAACAACTTCGGCGACTGCCAAATTGTTCTCCATAGTGTGAAGCCAGTCATCAGCATCTAAGGGTTCTTCAGACTTAGTGAATATAGGTGGGTTGGTGTTTTGGAAACTCCTTAACTTGGATCGGTGATCACCATGGCCATTGTTTTCTCCTTCACCATGGCCATTTCCATTGCCATTGTTGTGGTTCATTGCCATCTGGGTTAGTTGCTGAAGAGTGGCCAAGTTAGCTTGGCGCTCAGCTCGGGCTGCTTCTCGGTCTTCCATGATCAACCTTAGTAGTTCGGCCATTTCCGGATTTGGGGGTGGGGGTGCTCGCGGCATCTGAAGATAATGTGTGTAAGACAAGAGGGAAACACTAATTTGCTAGGATTTAATGTAACATGGATGATGCAATTTTTGTCTTACTAAGGCCTTAAGGGCCAAATTCATATTTCATTCAACAAGCATCAAACATATCATACATACGAGTTCACACGTTACAAATGGTTTGCATCAAACCATTGCGACTCGTCTACTAGAGAGGGGGATACAACTCACACCTACACGAAGTGACTTAAAGTAAAACTCATAACTAGATAACACGGGGATCTCCACTCTAGACATCGGGCTCCTCGGGGTCTTCCTCCTCATCATCCACAATGAATCCATTCTCCTCAGGATCCTCCTCATCATCAAGGTCCTCCATGAAGTCATCCTCATCACTAATGAGGGCATTATCCTCCTTGCGGAGATCAATGCCTTCCTCCTCACCAAGGTGGTCCTCTAGACTCTCAATGTACTCAGTCAGTTCAGCCACATTGGCCTTCAACTCCTCAATGGTGTGATCCCTCTCATCGCGCTGGCGGCGAAGACTCTTGCGATCCCTAGCGAGAATCCTAATAGTGCTCCTTGCCTCCATCAGTGCGAAGTGCTCAAGGTTGGCCTTGGTACGGGCACGATCGGCCTCCTGCTGAGTGGAGTACAGCAAGAAGTCCATATGATCGATGTAGGTACTCGGCTCATTCTGCCCTGGCATGTTTGCAGGACGCCCGTCCGCATCACGCCGAGCAAAGTTCCTAAAGCGCTC
This sequence comes from Dactylis glomerata, assembly GCA_007115705.1. NCBI lineage: Eukaryota > Viridiplantae > Streptophyta > Magnoliopsida > Poales > Poaceae > Dactylis > Dactylis glomerata. The sequence goes on from QXEO01000340.1 coordinate 1,052,098, forward strand.
TCCCTGGACCTCCTCAACATGCAGTCCGCACAAGCGGGCGTGCATCTCCTGCATACCTCGGACCAAACCATCGGCCCAAGTGTTCTCCACAAGCTCAAACTTGATCCTTGGAGAACTCAAATCTCCTTTCTTGCCACGGCAACTGGCCCTGACAAGCCACCGTAGCTCTCCATCCGGGTGCTCATTTAGCACGGCTCCCTTGAACTCCGGATACAGACGATCCAGGAACAAGGTCAGGGTGGTGAGGTCGCGCTCGAAACAAAGGCTGCCACCATGGCCCAACTGGTACTGCTCAGTGAATACCGGGGCCATCTACAATTTTTTTGATTAGTTTTAAGTTAGTGATCAACTCAAGTGTGCAAGATTTTAAGTAGGGAAAAACTGAAGTATGTATAAAACTTTGTAAATAGAGAGGAAAAGACTAAGCAATTTTAAACCATTACTTATCTCTTCGCTTTTATAAAGGTTTCATTTACGCCCATTCTAAACTAAGGTCTCCTATGGTCAACCTGGCTCTGATACCAACTTGTGACAACCCCGAATTTATCACAAATTCGAAGTGCCCGTTATGCATTCCACCACAATCCCAGAATCATTGTTGTGATACACATAACATAGTTGGTAACCAGTTCCATAGACATTACAATACGATGGTTCAAATACACTGGTCATAGAGACCAAGTTCATATTACAACACAATATAGCAGCGGAGATAACGTCTTCGGGTCCATGCCTTCACCCTACAGGCAATGGCGACTCAGTAGAAGATCTTAGTTCGGATACTCTTCTTCATACCCTTCCTCCGGATACTCTTCCCCATAGTCTGGCCAAGTTGATAGCCAGGGACACAGCCGTGAGTACATTGGATGCACTCGCAAACCATCTTATAAATGAAATGTGGAAGTAGATATGCAAGTTTGGTATGGTGGACTAAGCACTAAGTTTAGTTGCAAAAGCTAGTTTTATTTCCCAAGAATGTTCATTGGTGGAAAAGAGGTTTAGTTCTCTAAGTTCAATCTAAAGGAACTTCAAAGGTGTCAATATCAATGTCAAGTCAAGTCATGTCATTCACCAAGGTCACCATAAGTTATTATCATTCTTGACAAAAGTCAAGTACAGTTTGCCAACTGTCCATAACCGAGGACGCGGCTATTCGAATAGTTTGAAACCTCTGCAGAGGGGTACACTTTACCCACAAGATTCGATACATCTGCCGGGAGAAATCCACGGTTCGTCATACACAAAGTATGCGAGGTTCAGATAATCAAACAAACTCTTTCACTTGCTCACTCTAGTATAGGATCCTTCCCTAGAGCCCAAGATACGGAAATCCCCGTTCCGGCGCCTCTAGTTTTGCCCTCTCCGGGATGCCGGATGAATGGAATTTCCACTCGGTTCAAAAGTACCCGCGCACGGTGCACTTCTATAAAGGATGATACAAGACCTCCCATACTAGGGTGAACAAGCTACGGACTAAGCCCCTTCCCATTTAGGGGTAATGTGGTCGTACGGTAATGGTTGGCTCACATGGTACATCACTTATTATCATTTAGCAAATACATTCCATAGTTCTTAGTCAATATTATTTTCCTTCATAAGACCATCATGTAGGAGAATCTCCATTTCAAGTTTTCAAGTTCAAGTCACCAAGTTCAAATGGGGTTCCACTTAGAGATGGCCTCAATTTTATTAGCGACTAAGCAACTATATTGAGTGATGATACCACTAAGCTATAGTTGGATAAACTCAGCTTGATGCTCTTGCTAAACAAGATATCACTACACTTCTATCATTCTACTCAAGCAATTCAATCATGCAATTTACTTAAAACAAGTAGAATGCAATAGTAAAACTAGGCATTTGGAGTATGATTCAAAAGATGGCTTGCCTTGGTTGGCAAAGTGTCCGGGGTATTCTTCTTCTTCTTGATAATATTCCCCCTCAATATCCTCCTCGGCAACACTAGCGTCTAATAACGAATAAACACAAAGCACATCATCACTACACAATGCTAACAACACACCAAGCACACCTACTTGTTTTCAAACAATAGCCTTCCTCTTGGATTTTATTTGAATTATGTTGCAAGTTTTCTTCCAAGTTTGCATTGAGTGTGTAAGTTATATTTTCTATCATAAAGCAAGTGGGGTTTACTTTTTAAGTATGGGTATTGAACTAAGGGTATTAGTACTAGTTCCAATGAGGGTGGACTTATTAAGTGAAGGGGTGTTTGAGGGCAGTTTAATTCTAAGTGTATAATAGCAATCTATCATTTTATGTTACCCATTAGGATTTGATTAAGGTCTAATTGATACCACTAACAAGGTTTGAGGTGATTAAGGTGGACTAAACAGTAGGGTAGTTAATTAGTAAGTTCACAAATCAAGTTTCATAATTTTAGAAGGTTTAAATAATTTTATAGAATTTTCTATGATTAATAAAGCTATGGTCACATTATTCTTATTTATTTAAATCCCTAACTCAAATTGAATTCTAACCAGTTCTACAGTGTAGAGCATTTCATAAGCTTTCCAACACATATTCATTCGCTAGAAATGGATTTGTAAATCTCTTGGAATTAAAGTTTGAAATTCATATCTGAAACTTATTTGAATTAATTCGAAAAGGCGGGAATTAATTAAAAACGAAACGGACCGAATCCTAAACGAACGGGCCGACTTTGCTACAGAACCCGAACAGGCCGGCCCAGAAAACGATTCGCATGGGCGGGATTTGTTTTTAAACAAACTGACAAGGGGGTCCCACCCGTCAGGTCACTTAACTTCCCCGAACCGGTACGCTACCGATCGATCCAGATCTAACGGCTCACAGTCATCGTGTTCGACGGAGAGGGTGGAGCTCACCTGCGCGCAGTGAAGAAGGCGACGGCGACGGCGGCGTGCGTAGAGGAAGCAGAACTCGACGGCGATGGGCGGAATCGACTCCGGCGAGGCTCCTCCACCAATTCCCAGCGGCGGCTTGCTCCAGGGAGGTCGAACGCGGCGGCGCCCTCCGCGTCCAGTACCTCGCCGGCGGCGATGGAGACGTCGAACGAGAGCGAGCGGGGTGAAGTGAGCGTGTCTGGGAGGTAGCTGGGAGCGGGGCGAGTTGGTTCGTTTGATCAGCGGGGGTTTTTATAGGCCGGAGCGTCAGAGACAGGGGCGCCCAGTAGGTGGCCGGCGCAGGTTGTGCTGGCGATGTGCACGGGCGACACCGGCCTCGACGGCCTTGCTTGCGTGCTGGGGGGTTGTTGTCTCGGCCGCGGAGTGCTGTGGGTCGGTGCTGGCGAGGGCACGGTGGTCGGGAGCTTGCAGAGAGAGGAGAGACAGAGAGGGGGGGCCTGGGCGCGTTCCTCGTCTTCCCTCCACTTCTCACGGCTCGGGTCGGGGTAGAGGGGGCTGGTCTCGACCGCGGCGTCGTCAAAGAGCATGGCTACAGGCACTAGACGAACGGGAGCAGTGATCTTCACAGTAACCACGATTTGCTCAATTTTCATCTGCCAGGTGTTCGACGAAATGCCCGCAAGAAAATCAAATTCGAATTTTTGAAATTTTTCACTTTGGGTGATCAACATATTGGCCAAGGTTTCCAGTCATATTTTTGTTACAAAGAAATGTTAAGTTTTGCAGAAATCTTATTTCAAAATTTGGGTATTGTCACTGTTTCAGATTCAAAGTTTGGCTGATGTTTGAGTCCAGTTCTGATTTGAATTTTGGGTAGCAACTTCTTGGTTGAGTTAGTCTGCAACTGGGTCAAGCTCAACTAACTGGCCAAACACTGAGGTGAGTTACAGATTTCTTAGTCTAAAGGCTCAAAGTAGGGTAGTCAATAATATTTCCTAGATCATCTTATTCTTCTCTTTTTCTTTCTTTCTTTTGTTTCTTGTTTCTTTGGTTTGTGTAATCCTTCTCTAATGTCTCTGTTGGTTAAGTTATAACTAACTAACTATTGCACAACAATTAATCACACACATGAAATCATAAAATACAAACAATAGGAAATACATGCATACATGCAATAATAGATAGAAAGTTTTCTCTTGGTCCAAAATTTGGCACTTTAATTAATAGTAAGTGGATTACAATTTTCTGAGTTGTTACATCCTCCCCGCATTCATCGTCGTTGTCCTCCTCCCCGAGCCATCGTGCGGCCACGACAACGGTGGCGAGTGGGCAGTAGCCGCCGCGGCGAAGAGGTCGGAACCCCAGGCGGCTGCGATGGTGCTAGGCGCCAGCACTCAGCCCTCCTCCTGGCCATCCCCCGACGAGGAGCACGGATGGCCGAGCCGTGCGTGGGGAAGAGTAGGGAGGCAGAGGTGGAGCCGGAGGAGGCCAAGTTGACGGAGGGCAGAGCAGCAGCGACGGCCGAGCCGTGCGTGGGGAAGAGAAGGAGGCAGAGGTGGAGCCGGAGGAGGCCAAGTTGATGGGGGAAGAGGAGCAGCTCCTCGACCTCGGCGTGACGAGCTCCACCGTCTCCATCCAGCTCATGACGCATTTGAGCATGCTGCTAGGGTTAGTCCAGGTTTACCTCTCCCTCCTCTCTATTTCTTCTTCTCTCTTTTCTCTTGATTTGCATTATATGAGATGAGTTTGATTTATTTTACATAAACTGAGACTCAGGTCAAAGCTCTACATTATTGCAGGAATTTGTGGAGTGCTCACGTGATCCCCATCTTATTGCGAAAACTTGGATGATTTGCTAAATCTGTTGACTTGGTGCTTCAGTGGACTATTTTGGTGTTAAGATGCGTTGAATCGAGTGACTGACCAAACTGCTTGAATTGAGTGGCTGACCAACCTTTTTGGATCTGCTGAAGTATTATGATGAATTGAGTGGCGGACGTGGATTAATTCTTAAAAGAATATATATTTGATAGTCTGTCATTTTAAATTTCAACGAAAGGTATTCTCACAATCTCATTCTAAAAAGGATACTGGTTGCGGTCTCCATATAGAAATTTATAAGCATGAACTGAACATATGCACCCTTTCTCCTATTTATATGGCTATACTACCGCATATAACACAAGGTTTGTGGAATTCCATTTTGTAGTAAAGCTTGCTAAACTTTCACTAGCCTTTATAAGGATGTTTCCGATGCGCACTTATTATTTGATGCATATAGCACAAGGATGTCAGTAAGCATGAACTGAACATATGCACCAGTTTCTCCTATTTATATGGCTATACTACTGCATATAACACAAGGTTTGTGTAATTCCATTTTGTAGTAAAGCTTGCTAAACTTTCACTAGCCTTTATAAGGATGTTTCTGATACACACTTCTTATTTGATGCATATAGCACAAGGATGTCAGTACATTGCTTCTCTTTATTTCCTCTTTCTCTATATTTTTTGTATGCAACTTATTCATTATGGTGATTGTATGGGCTTGGAGAAAGGTGGCTGTTCGCCGGATAAAATTATTTTGCTTCATGTTATATGTTTTTTATACTATGTTTTTAGTTTCTCTAAATGAATTTACAACCATGGGTTCAGTTCTCTATATTGTCATTGATTATGCAAGTGATATGTCCCTTAAAAAATCACTCCCGACTCCGTTATCATTATGTTTCAGTTATCTTCCTCCATGGTTTCAAGAAATAAGTTATAAGCTTCAAATAAACTAATGCTATGATATCTCATGTGTGTCTTATTGAAAATAACAATACAGGTAATGGTCTTGATTTGCACAAGCTTTCCTGGACTCTGGAGTTGACAAAGGTTAATATGATGGTTTTTAGATTTTACATACCTGAATTCATTTGCAGCCGTTGGTGTCGTTCAATACATTTACCAGGACCTCCAATTCATGGTATTTACTGATTATTATGTTTCAGGTCTTTCTCTTTGATTATGGCACCTTGGTTGGCCAGCAAGCTTGAGGTGTCATGGCTGCAGAGCATCCAAGAAAGGCCTACTGTGTCCTGGATGTAATATCAGGTTGACTAGCTTCGATGGGTTTTCTTTTAGTGTGTTAAATTTCTTTCCTCTTACTATGTGCTTGCCTGTAATTACACAAATTTTGCGCCCTAATTAGATATATGCTTGCGTCTCAACATGATTTCTCATCAGTGAAGCTCTTACAGCTTATCTGACTGACCTAAGTAAGAATTATGTTTTTTTCCCTGTAGGCACTGCTGACATCTCATAATTTTGTTTCTGATGATGAGTTGTTACTAATATATAGAAAAACCGGTTTTGGATTGTTAATGATTGATACTTGCTTGCTTTGTGATCTTGCATTTATTAATCTAATTCTGAGTGTTGATGGTCCTTAAATTTAATTTTGCTAGATTAGACACATGTTTTTTCATTTCCCTTAAAGTTAATATTCAGGGTTTCACCATAGCACTTACACTTCTTTTGTCTATCTTTTTCTTGCCAGTTGCAGAAATAAAGAGAAGGATCAAGTACTATTCTGGATCTTTTGGAAATTCAGCACAGACACATGTTTTTTCATTTCCCTTAAAGTTTATATTCAGGGTTTCACCATAGCACTTACACTTCCTTTGTCTATCCTTTTCTTTTCACTTGCAGAAATAAAGAGAAGGGTCAAGTACTATTGTGGATCTTTTGGATATTCAGCACATGCAGATTTTGTCACATAAAAATTACTCCCTCTGATTTGGTGTTATTGAAATACATGTTGTAGCCTTCTGGTTAGAGGTATATCCATTGTTTACTTCCTGTATCTTTGCTTGTGTTCTTTGTATTTCATTCTAATATAAGTTTCGGAGTCTCCTAAATACAGTTGCCTCATGTCTTGCATATTGTGTGGCAAAGAGAAAATGGATTATGCAATGCTTGAAAATAAAGATGGCGCATGACTTTGCCATCTGAATTATCCTATGTGCACTCTATCTCTAAAAATATCCTACTGCTGTTTCTGGTATTGTTTATTTGAACAGACCTAAAAACTTGCTCTTGCATCTTTATCCTCCCATGTTTTATTATTTCTATGCATTGCAGATGCATCATGTAATAAGAAAGGCATTTGTGATGCAAAGCATGATTTGGTTATCTTTTATAGGGAACGCACATTATACATATAAAATTAGCATAAAGATGGAAGTGTTGGTTCATGGAAGTGCCCGATTTATCTGCTCGCAACTCTAGGAATGGACCTCATTTATCTCATATAGATTGGTTTGGGAGTTTATTGTGCGTGTAAGTACACTGGCTAGACTAATCTTGAGTCTGCCAGTAATTATTATTATTACTTCAATAGAACAAAGAATGATGCACACTATGGACCGCACGCCTATCATCTGTATCGTGTTCGACTCTACAGCTGTGCTCCATGCCTGGCCTGCTTCATGCTGTCTAATTGCACTACTAGCGCGCGGGGTTAATGCTCCAGTTTGATCAAACTGCCAATCGCGAACATCACCATCCCTCCATCCGAGATCAACTGATTCAGATAGAGAAATCTTACTCCCTCTTTCTCAGTTTATAAGTCCTACGCGTAGTTCTAGACTGCTAATTTGATTAATGTAATATAAGATATAAATTACAAAAAATATATCATCGAAAACTTAAGACATTTTACTTTCTAATGGTATAATTTTTATGTTATATAATTTATATTATAGTAGCCAAAATAGCAACCTAAAGATACGCGCAGACCTTATAAACCGAGCAGGAGAAAGTATACGTAATATTTCTTGGAGATTAAAGTAGTTCATTCTGTTGATTTTGCAGCATTGGGGAGGCCACTGAGGTAAATGCTGATGATAATTCAACAATGACAACAGTTAGCAGGACAATAACCTTTGTGCCACCATGGTGATACATTTAAGATGGCACGCACAAAAAATGTCAACTTCCTTGAATGCTACAGGAAATTACTTTGGAGTTTATAGCAAATAAACATGGAGCTATTTAGATGCTGAAGAATAGCTAATCGAAATGTACAGTATGGTGTATGTGCGAAATCATGTATGTCATGCTACAACAACTTCCCACGTTTTGTAGGGTTGAATAATTTTAGTAAGTCTAAAGATAGTAACATGAGAAGAAGTATGAAATGAAAAAAAAAGTAGACCTAATTGCTAAGTGCCAACTGTTGGTTTTATTTTCATTTACGAGCGTCGTGAATGACATTACCTTAAAAAATATGATCCACCAGATCTATTATTTAGCTAAGTGCCATGATTTGTTTACCACAAAGACTAAAGTCAGCATTGGCATAGCGGCTCCAGCTCGAGTCCCCGGCTTGGTCAAGAATCGCCTCCATGAGCATGGCCGGACGAAGTGGCAAGCATTAGAGATAGGGGACTTTTCTTGGGTATAGTCACTGGAATTGGCTGACTGGTACAGAAGACATATAGTATACGGTGTGGACCGTGATTTACAATCACAGAGCATGTGCTCCGATATGAAGTGGGAAAAACTACTCAATGCTATAATAATGATGTGAGGATAACATTGGTTGGATAAAACACAGAAGATATATATATGAAAATTTTGGGGAAAAAATTAACATACTAACATCAGGGAGCAGAGAAGTATTTTTGTTCTTCTAAATAACGTCAATAGAACAAATGCGGATACTGGAAAATATCATGTAATCATTATATGACATAGAGATCAAAATGAAAACAGTAAATTATTAAATACAAAATTCAGTTTAAATTGTCAATTGTAAAAATTAGGAAATCAAAGCAAAGAGGAGGAAGCAGATAAAAACATTGATACAGGAAACACTATAATATTTTGTCGTACCCAATGATATTACAAAAGTGAAACTAAGTAGGCATCATCTTTTGTGTCTTGAAAGTGATTAAGAAATAAACCAATAGTTTCATGCACATTCACATTACACAATAGAAGATGATATGATACTATAGCCATTTTAATGTTATTATGCTAAATAAAATATCACATTTATTAAATTATTTTCATTACATAACCATCATATTAGTGACCATAACTCATTTTAAATATTGGTCGTGAGTACTTATGTGATATTAGACCATGTGAAAAAATATTCAGTAACACCAAATAATTTATCGCAGGCAATTGATTATGTAACTTACAAAAGCACAATACTAATTGTTAACTCTGAGCAATATCCACATTATATATAGGCGATCTTTTGATTGGAAAACCGGAATAACTTTGCTAATTTTGTCAGAAACTTACAAATTCTTATTGAAACGCAGGACCCGTTAAATACTAAACCTTTATTTTAATTTTACGTAGATAGCATTTCCTCCCATTTTACTTTATCAATCCTGAAATATGTGATCTTTCCTATCCATTCTGAAATATGTGATATGTTAGACATAGAAATACATCTCTCAGATATGATGCAAGTTATTTAGGGTATGGATATATCGCTTATTTTAAATAAAAAATAAAATTATTTCATAATACATATCTCATGGTATTACTATTAGAGATATTTTGCTTGGCTAGCCCTTGACCTCATCGGACTTTAAAGACGCTCCTCGTGCCCGGCGCCAATTAGATTAACAACAACCTTGTAAGTGCACGACGAGCCGAAGAATCATGAATTCATGATGCTTGCCGTCGAAATGGATCGATGTAGTTCCTCTCATCTCGCTTGAAACGATGATTAAAATCAGATTAACCATGCTAGGAAACTCAGTGTCGCTACCAACAAAATCGACGATTTCATAATTTATTTAATGCCTTTACATTATTATCTCTGTGAAGATAATATTATTTACTCAACATATATATTAAAAATTTGTACTCCCTCCGACCACTATTATATGTCCTAATACAGATGTATTCGGACATATTTTAGTGTCTAGATACATTGGTATTAAAACAGGTAATAGTGGTCGGAGAGAGTATATATTTATACATCAATTTTTAGAGCTAAAGATGTTTCATTGCATTTATTTTAGAAAGTCATATATCAAGAAACATAGCTTAAATCTCAAAAAAATGTATAGAATTTTACGGCATGATGCGTCTCAAATTAAAGTGATTATCATTTGAACGGGAGACAATGTACACATAAAGAGTTGTGAGTCCAAAAATGTTGATGCTTTGCGATTTTGGTCACCAGTAAACATTATGTGAGTGTTTATATATTCTATATGGTGGTCGTGTGTATATCTATGTCATAATCAGGATTTAATTAAATAAGACATAATTTTCTTGTGATTCTTGTAGCATACTCATGCACATCAATACATTAGTATGCTCAACTATATAATACCACCACGATGCTGGCTAGGGCAGTTTTTTCTTCATTTGTACGGAGGAATTTTATAGCGGACGCATATGAGCCGAACCACGGTTGGCGCAATCAGTTTTGTTTTCTAAGGTATGCTGATGCTGTTTTTTTTTTGGAAATCCAAATCACAGGTGGGTCATGGGCCGGGACGACCTCACTTTATTGAACGTCCATATACCTCACGTCTCTTAAGAAGATAAGGGTAGTTACATTTATATTTGAATATTTGATACCCTGACAGACCAGATTACAAAATTACATAACTATAATATAAAACATTAATATAATTTCAATGGTCCATATGATGCTTAGACCGTTCTGATGGAATAGGAAATATTTTTCTTGATAAAGTAAAGACTAATTTATCATCGATGGTATTGCTTCAGTATATCATCTCATGTTTCCTTATATATCAATGACAAAGGTTAGAGACGTTTTCCACCATATGATGCTTAACTTTAGTCTTCAATACTACAATTATGCTATCTCGTCCACATTTATTTAAGGTGTCATGTAAAATGGGAAGTAATATCTTGGTGTATAGAGATATAGCAAATCAACCACTTTGTGCAAAATAGGAAGAGAACTAACATATTGGGGGAATTATTTATTTGGTATTGGACCTGATGTGTTGCATGTGATGAGGATGGAGTACGTCTCCTTTCTTTTTACGTCTTGTACTCATGGGCGCTCTATGCTTTTTTCTTTCTTCCGTGAGGGTTGTTGGAGTTATACACGGCCGGGATTCTTTAAAGAGAAGTTTTGTATCGTGGATGTTAATGTAAAAGATTCTAGACGTGGCAACTGGTGTACGCAATTGTTATTTTACGTGTTACGTAACTACTAACGTTTTATAAAATCTGAGCCATATATTTTAGATCTAACCATCATTATTAATATAGATGATGTGGTTTAACGTGGTGTCTCTATTTTAAAACCCCGTATTGTGCTTTTAGTATATAGTAGATAATCCAAAGGTCAAATATCTCATGCTTGGTTATTTTCCATTATGTCCTGAGTTTGAGATCTAAATGAGGTTGAATTTCTAGGTTTTTTTATTTGACTTATTTGATAGTTAAACAATGATGTCACTTTTAGATAAGTTTGATGCTGATGTGATATATATCTCTGAATTTTATTTTTCACACGTGTCTTCGGTCATCTCTACTGAAAGTTGATGTACGGGCACCTCCATAGCCTGTAATGTGAATTGGCTGGCTAGGATTTCATGTATTCTCCTTTAATCTTTATTTAGTTGTGAGTACCGAGTAATTTATTCAATTGAGCATCAGGTTGTAGGTTTCTTTGCATGGTATGACTCAAAGTGAATATCTGCTGAAAATGGGACATCTTAGGTGGCAAATTGGTTAAACTGTTCGAGGTAAGTATCTGGTATTCCGTGTGTTGTTGTTCCTCAGGTTGCACGTTTCATGATTTGTTTTGCAATGTGGGCTTAGCTTCTAGGTGTCCTATTTCACTCAAGTCTCTTATCTTTTAGGCCATTAGGTCCAGCTAATTATTTTGAGAGGTAGTAGCTATTGTCCAGCTAATTATTTTGAGAGGTAGTAGCTATTATTTTGCTCCTATGAAGCAACCATTGTGAGGTCATCCTTCTTTGGTTTCTATGTACCAACCATTGTGAGCTAATCCTTCTTTGGTTTCTCTCTACCAATTCTAGAGTTTTAGTCATTGGATCGCAATTTGCCCGATGTTGATTTCTTGATTTATACAATGTTGGCTCTGATAATAAATCTATGCGGTATGGAGGCTAGATGCATGTTTTGTTGTCAATTTGATGTCTGGTAACAAATCCTAGAGTTACGTAATGGTGTATTGAATATATTATATATACAAAAATTGCCAGCTAAAAAGGGTGTTCTATTGCAGATCGAAAATCACATTCGTGATCTAGATCCAGACATTTCTTTCTGTACTTATTTCCGCGTCTGTGCGTCATGGGCTCTTCATTTGTACTATGTTACATTGCTTTTTTCTTTTCTGCAAGTATGTCTCTCTTAATTGGTGTCCTACATGTCGTGTAGAGAATTGACCTAGGATCGAAGAATGTAATGATTGGTGGATCACTGGTCGAATAGCTGATTTTTCAGAGATTCTAAATCCTTTCTCTAGCCTTAAACATGTGTCTTTTATTTACCCTGCAGTCTGCAGGGAACTTAAGATGGCCGGGCACTCACTCCAAAAGTTTGGAAAAAATAGGATGGGTTAAATTTTATGCTCAGCTGTAATTTCTAATGAAAATTGGTACATAATGCATCGTTTTATGCTTTGGTAAGTAGGTATACTTATCAATAATCTCTGATACAATATCAATTTACAGCTGAGAATATAATTGATAAATATTATTATCTCTGTCATAGTGGTGTTTAAATCCTGTGAGACGCCTTTACAAATAGTTGTACACGGTCCACGCCTTCAGTAAATTTTGTGGAATACATTTCAAATAGTGGTATGCAGTCAGTATTGAAATATAGAAACAAAACACAATCAATATAAAAGAAGTCGCTGAAACCTTATGTCCTATTTTCAGCTCTTGTTATATTATCTTCTGATGACCAAGTGTGTTCACCAAGAGGTCAACTCTGTTTTTGAAATGAGACATTGGTTGGGAGGCAAAGAAATCATTGTATGTTCCTCTGTTAGCTAACAAGAATGACTTACAGTACGTGGATACAAACAGATTCTCAACTCTATGGTGGCACATGTTATTGGTAGTTCACTATAGCTTTTGTATCCTATACTCCTGATCTTTTGTGTACTTTTGACTGAGGAAAGGATGTGAGAACTCTGAAATACTGGTAGGAATAACTGCTATTTTCTTATGTTAGGTTTCTCGTATTCTCTTGCATGATTGCTAAGAATTATCTTAGGCAACCTCAGCCAATAGGCAATTGATAATGTCGCAAAATTGATCATGTTCATTATTTAGAACTTTAGGCTTATTGGTGTTCAGGAAGCACCACATAATTAAATTCATGAAATCAGAATGATGACAGCTGAGTTTTTATTTTCAGGCTCTATTTACTCATTTCTACAGCTTGTTTGAGTTATTTTCCCTGTAGCTATTCACCGGTTAATCCCATGTTGATCTGAATATATGGCTTTTGCACAGGAAAACATCAGTTCATTGACTAGACAGTAGGTAATTTTGGTATATATTTGAGTTATGTGGTTTGGATATAGGTACAAGATCAAGTGATACCTATATGAATATTGTGCCCTACTGGCTAGATTATTTTCTCCCTTTCCTAACAGCAGACTTCGTTAAATTTATGCTCAGATGAAATACAATTGATACCTATATGAATATTGTGCCCTACTGTCCAATCATATGAGTTAACCGATCTTTAATCTTCTATTTGCATACCAGGTTGTTGACAAAAAAATAAAGAGGAGTGTTTATTTTATTATGTAACCACTATTCCCATGAAGTTCTTCTATGTTAGGTGCCTGACTAATGCATCCTTCTACAAGTGTTTGATGATACTGGAAACTAGCAATCTACTCCAAACTAAGACCTTTCCAGCCTCTGCACCGCCATGGATATTCACAAGATACCACGAGTCAGCAGAGTTAACATGCATCCTCTGATGGTCAACACCAAAAAATCCATAGTTGACACATAAAGTTGTGAACTTCACAGAGATCTTCACTTAGCCTTCCTTTTATTTGTGATTATTTAGTCAACCATATAGTATTTTAGTTCAATTGCTTACATCCCTTGCAAAGAATTAGTGGACAAAATAATTAAATTCAGTTTAGGTTATATTGAGAATAACTTTTATGATCGGGTGTGTGGATAATTGTTTGATCTTGCTGTGTTTCTTTTCTCATATTACAATATGAAAATAAGAAATTAAATTTTGCTTTGAATAGTGTGATGGTTCAAAGCTATTATTCCTAATTTTTATCATGTTATGCAAAAGGTAAAATATTGTGAATTCCATGATTACAGCCTCCTTGCATTTATAGAAGTTACTTTTGTAAAAACCTAAGAAATGTATTATCATATTGTCTGTTATTATTATCATCATTTTATAAAATAAATATCGCATGAACTCAATGGGATCGTGTGCCAAGGCGCACCCCTATATCTAGTAAGGGTTAAACATGGCTTAAATATAGGGTCTATGGGTATTAGATATTAGGTATATGAAGATTATCCTTTAAGAGGACAATATTATCAAGTGGTATAGGCTTAATTAAGTTAGAATAGTGGTGAGGGCTAATAGTTAATAGGTTTGAGATCATGATCATAATGATGCACTATGAGGTGAATCAAGTGACAAAGTATGATTAGTTTGAGTATCTAGGTTAAGTTAGGGCTTATAGTGAGTATCTACCATAGTAAAAATATTCACATATAACTCTAGCAATGACCTTCAAGTTAAGGTCCGATCATAATAAATTATCAATCATAATCAAACTCAATAAGTCAAACAATTTCAATTTGGTTCAAGTATATATAAGTTAAGTGGTTTAAGTGTGTTCGAGAATTATTTGTTTTTTGTTGTGAATGTGAACTCTGATGCATGCAAAATTCATGCATGAATTTTGTAGTTTATTGATGCATATTCCAACATATTAAGATGTTATAATCATGTTTTGCATTGATTATGGGGATTTTTCATCGACCCCCTTATTTTGGCTATAACTCTGCAGAACAGGAAAACCCTGTTTTGCATATTTTGACATTTCAGGGATCTTTCGGAACTCAAATTGATCTAGGATTTCTCGAACGTTAATATTTTATCAGAAGAAAGCATCTGGAGAACAAGAAGTCAATGAGGAGGGCCATGAGGCCCAAAAGAGACCAGGTGGCACGGCCACCAGGCCAGGCTGTGCCACCTGACCTTGTTTGGTCCTCGGACCTCCGATGCCATCCATCTTCATCTCAGATTGCTCAGCTTGACCTAAAAAACACATATATAAATACCCCTCGAAGCGTTCTCGTGAGGAGGCAGCGAAGAACATGAAACCACAAAATAGAGGCTGCTCCAACAAAGATTGGAGGGGGAAATGCTGCCGGAGTCGCCCCCGGTCGCTTTTCTAACCTCTCCAACATCACCAACACCACCACCATGATAAAGAGGGAGTAGTCCACCTCTGGACTATGGGTTTGTGGCAGTAGCTTGTTCTATTTCTCTCTTGTGCTATGATGTTTAGATGCCATATGAGCTGCCCAACATGATTATGGCCATATTATGTAATTCTTATATGGTGGATCCTTATTTTATTGGATGATCTATGAGATGTGATACTTTATTTTGTTCTTGATGTATGAGTAGATGCATATTGTTACCCCGTTATTTATTACTTGTTCTGATCCAACTTGTATGCGAGGGCATGAGGGGGGTGGTGTGTATTAGATGGAGTAACTTGGTAGTAGTGAATTATGACAGCAATTTTATGACCTACTACGCTACTTTAGCAATCTGCAGTTACCTTACTAAGGATAAAAAATGCATGTGCTATAATTCTTAGATGACAGCTAAGAATCCTAACTTGACATTCATAGACCATGTTCTATTGTAATATGTCCAAGTGGTAGCATATTTTTTATTCACCATTGATGGTGCGGTGTTGATGTAGATGACCGACCAGTTGGGAACCCCAAGAGAAGGTGTGATGAGCACAACAGTAAGTCTTCCCTTAGTTATGAAACCAAGGTTGTATCGAACCAGTAGGAGAAAGAACCAAACTTAAGAAGGTGATGCTTGCTAGCTTCATGACACTCCGGACAAGGGCGCCAGATATAACTGCTTGTCGGCGTGTCTTCCTGATGACCCACAAGTATAGGGGGTGTATCGTAGTACTTTCGATAAATAAGAGTGTCGAACCCAACGAGGAGCAGAAGGTGTTGATGAGCAGTTTTGATCAAGGAATCACTGTAAATACTAGCAAACAGGTTTTCAGGAGTATTTGGAATACGAGTAAATAAAGTGCGAGTAAATAAAAGACAGTAGTAACAATTGCAGCAAGTGGCGCAATCCTTTATTCAGCAAAGGACAAGCCGGTTGTGTTCTTATAATAACCAAACGTTCTCGAGGACACACGGGAGGTTTCTGTCAAGAGCTTTCGCTTCATAGAGCCAATAGTATTTATTGATTTGGTAAGTGTTATGGGGGTGAACCTGTGCTAGCGCACTACCCTTACTAGGATAAATACACACTTGTGATTATACCCCTTGCAAGCATCCGCAAATACAAGTAAGTAATTAAGATAAATCTAACCACAGCCTTAAACTCTAGGATCCTACGCTCCCTGGTGCAATGGTTTCCCAACGGAGGTTTAGGTTTCTGTCACTCCAGCAACCCCACAATTGGTGACCAAATACACAATGCATCTCACTAGGCCCATAAATGGTGAAGTATCATGTAGTCGACGTTCACATGACACCACTAGTGAAATAGCACCACAACAATATCAAACCATTAAATATTTCTCAACAATAATTCACTACTAACATCTTGACTTCTCCCATGTCCTCAAGAACTAAACGAACTACTCACAAGACATCATATGGATCATGATCAGAGGTGAAATAATGGTAAATAACAATCTGGACATAAACCTTAAATCAACGGTTCCACTCAATAGCATCAACTACAAGAGTAATCAACACCGGGAAAGTTTCCCCTATGAATATAACAAGATCCAACTCAAGATGTTACAGCGGGATGGCGAGGTGATGGTGGAGATGAAGGTGCTGGTGATGGAGATGGTGATGATGATGATCCCGATGAAGTCCGGTGCGATGGTGATGATGATGGCGACGATCTCCCCTCTCCGGGAAGGAATTTCCCCGGCAGATTTCTCTCTACCGGAGAGCTTTCTCTCTCTGGTGTTCTCCGCCCCGCAGAGGCGGCTGTGTCTAACTCTGAACCCCCCCTTGACTTAGGTTTTCGGGGACGATGATGTACGCGAAGGGACGAGACCAGAGGTGGGCCAGGGGCCCCTCACACAGGGCTGGCGCGGCCAGGGGGCTGGCCGCGCCGCCCTAGCGTGTGGGCCACCCCTGGTCCCTCTCGACTCCTCCTTCTGGCTCCGTGAGTCTTCTGGGAAATTATAATTTCTGGGTATTTTTCTGGAATTTTCCTGATCTTCAAAATATGGTCTCCTGATGGTCCTTTTTCCAGCAGATTCCTGACTCCGGCAGCAGCTCCTCCGATGATCATCAAACATGTGAAGGCAAAGGAAATAACATAAGTATCATGTCTAAATATGAAATATATCAATGAATAATAGTAAATTATGATACAAAATAGTGATGCAAATTGGACGTATCAACCCCCCCAAGCTTAGACCTCGCTTGTCCCCAAGCGAAAACTAAACTCGGTAAACATGACCACAGGTTTATGGAGTGAAGTGTCGATAATCAAAATACGAACAAGAAGCATCACATTCACTAAGGCACAAATTATAATAGACAGCAACTTCCTTTTATAAGATGTAAACTTGCAAATAGGTAAAAGGGAATCACATATAAGAATGCACAAGGTAAATTATAATTGGCAATGGCAAACCTTAGTTCTTGGTCAAAGAATGGAGAACAAACAATTCTCTCTTTTTAAACGGAGTCTTTTAGAACAGAGCTAATATAGCAAAGACTATATGCTCAACAAGGTAAACTTTTGCATTCAAAGAAAGCTTTCAAAGATATATTCCTTCAGACAAAAGCATTATACAAAACAAGGAAGGTAATAAACGTGATTAAACGGATCAACATATGGATGAGTGAAACATAACAACTCAAATGCTTGCTTGAGATAGAGGGAAATAGGTTGACTCAACACAAAAGTAAAAGATAGGCCCTTCGCAGAGGGAAGCAGAGATTAAACATGTGCTAGAGCTTTTTATTTGTAAAACAGAGGTAAAAATTGTTTTGAGAGGTGGTTGCTTTTGTCAACGACTAGCAACAGAGTTCTTGATATCTTCCATACTAAACAAGTGAGAGCAGTTCCGAGATGTTTGATTAATTGGCACTTTAGTGCTCTTTTATAGCTTGGCACTCCTCCCCACCTTTTTCCTTTCTCAAACCATGGCTAACCGATTCCATCGGGTGCCGACCAACTTTCACAATCCATTGGAGGAGTGCCTTTTTCTTTCTTTTTAGATTATAATGGTCTGACCAGCTCCCTTGCAAAATTAATGACGAGCAGATGAAGCCGCCTAGTCTAGGGGTACTTAATTTAGTATGGAAGATAACAAACCCAACCACTACGTCCTCATGAGCTAAAAGCAGTGGCACAAAATGAGAAGTGTTTGAAAGTTTTTTGAAAGGTAGCACATGAAAATTTACTTGGAATGGCTTAAAATACCATGCATAGGAATTTATAGTGGACTCTTTGGAAGTGACTTGGCTTTTGGGAATTGGATGCACGAGAAGTATTTCCTCTCAGTACAGGTTTTTGGCTAGCAAGGCTGGGTAGCAAGCATAAGAGTTGCATGAAACAAACAAACATACATATAATAAGAACAATCATGCAAACTCCCTTGAAAGTACAACGATTTTAACTTTAAGAATAACAATGCTTATAAGCCAAACATAAGGAAAACTGAAGTGATGTAACTACAAGCACTTCTTTATTCTTTTCTACTCAAACTTCAAGGTAAAGTTGCTACTGACCAAGCTAGGTTTGCCAAAACCAACTGAATCTACTCACGCTCCCAATGTGATACCAATACCAATCAACAAGACTAGTCACATAAGAGAGATTGCTGACTAGCATAAAGTGTGCGAAAAGTAAACGATAAAACTTCTCATTAATATTTCATTACCGCAACTCACACCAAGGGATACAAAGATAACTAACTAAGGAGGATAATTCCAACTGCAAACTATTCTATATGATAACTTCTCTATTCATGATAAGACTCTACTTGAAAAGTAAATGAACAGAAGATAATGATGTGATACCGCGGCACTCCCCCAAGCTTGGAACAAGCCAAGGGGATGCCTATACCGATGACGAATTACTCCTTTGGTGGTGGCGGTGGATAATCTCGAATAAGCTTCTCAATCAAGTCCTTCAGGTCATCAATCTTGTACTCGAGGTTACGAATCATCTCAGAATTGTGCTCAATACGGTTCATGAACCGGTCAGCAAGAGAATCCCAGCTCTTGGAATTATTTCCCCATCCTTCTTCACTCTTGGAGCTTCCTGTCCCTGCATTGTTAGAACGATCTATATCCCAGCCAGAGGGTAATCGTGATTTGGGCACCTTTTGGAACTGGTGTTCATGAATTAGAGTATGGAAGGGACTTTGGCTTGGTGGAGATGCCCGTGGAGCTAAAGTGTGATATGGCACACCTCCTCCGGTCCTTATGCGAGCGCTCTTCTTGAACTTGTCATGATCTGTCACCACCCCTATGCTGGCAATCACGGTGCTTGGCCTTGGACCTTGATCTTCCTCCTCATCTTCCCTTTCAACCTCTTCTTTCTGCTGGAAATCTTTGATGCCATCTTCTGGAGGTGTCTTCTCCTTGTCACCACTTGAAGAGGCCATGACTCCCCAAAGCTTAAGATCAACTCCTGACAGAAATAGCTCGAAACAAAACACGACGAGAAAACGATATACAGACCTCGGGGACTCCGGGGGGTTAAATAGGCGAAAATTATACATCGAAACGAAGTCACAGGAGGAAACCGGGACAGAAAAGAGTTCCGAGGCATTCTCACACGGGGGTGGCGCGCCCAGGGGTAGGCCCGCGCCACCCGTGTGTGAGACCCACACAGACTTCTTCTCCTCCCCGTTTTCGTCTCGTGATTTTTCATATTTATTAAAAATAGCAAAAATATTAAAGGAAGAACTTTTCGCAAAACTTTTCTGACTAGAACTGTTACCTATTCGAAAACGAACTCTGCAGGTTCCTGCAGTTTGTCTTGGATGTAATCTTCCGGAGAAATTGTTTCACTAACATCAACATCTTCATTATAAGAATCTCCAGAAATATAATGTTTGAGTCTTTGCCCATTCACTACTTGTGTAGAATCATCTTTCAATGAAGCAATCTTAATAGCACCTGAGCGGTACACTTCCACAATAACATATGGTCCTTCCCATTTAGAAAGTAATTTACCTGCAAAAAATCTGAGACGAGACCTATACAAAAGAACTTTCTCACCAACATGGAACTCTCTCTTAAGAATTCTCTTATCATGCCATTGCTTGACTTTCTCTTTGAAAAGTCTGGCATTCTCATACGCTTCGTTTCTCCACTCATCTAGAGAACTTAAATCTAACAACCTCTTCTTACCGGCTAGTTTAAAATCTTTATTAAGCTCTCTCACTGCCCAAAAAGCTTTGTGTTCTAATTCTAAGGGCAAGTGACACGCTTTTCCATAAACCATCTTATAAGGAGACATACCCATGGGATTCTTATAAGCAGTTCTATAAGCCCATAAAGCGTCATTTAACTTACTAGCCCAGTTTTTCCTAGATCTACTAACAGTCTTCTGCAAAATAGACTTGATCTCTCTATTTGAAAGCTCTACCTGCCCGCTAGTTTGGGGATGATAAGCAGAAGCAATTCTATGATTGACATCATACTTAGCAAGAGTCTTTCTAAAACTACCGTTAATAAAATGAGAACCTCCGTCAGTCATAAGATATCTAGGCACTCCGAACCTAGGAAAAATAACATCCTTAAGCATTTTTAACGAAGTCTCACCATCGGCACTCTTTGTAGGTATGGCTTCTACCCATTTAGTAACATAATCTACAGCAACAAGTATATGGGTATAGCCTTTTGAAGGAGGAAAAGGACCCATAAAGTCAAATCCCCAACAATCAAACGGTTCAATAACAAGAGTGTAATTCATAGGCATTTCATTGCGTCTAGAAATATTACCAACTCTTTGACATTCATCGCAAGATAAAACGTACCTTCTGGCATCCTTAAAGAGGGTTGGCCAATAAAAACCTGATTGTAGAACCTTTTGTGCGGTTCTATCTCCAGCATGATGCCCTCCATAAGCACTGCTATGGCATTTTCTTAATATCTCTTGTTGCTCATATTCTGGTACGCATCTTCTCATAATACCATCAACTCCTTCTTTATATAAATGTGGGTCATCCCAAAAATAATGCCTCAAATCATAGAAGAATTTTCTTCTTTGCTGAGCTGTAAAAGTTGGAGGCAAATACTTGGAAACAATAAAGTTAGCATAATCAGCATACCAAGGAAGGTCTCGTGAAGTTACATTAATTGCAGCCAACTGTTCATTTGGAAAACTATCATTAACAGGAATAGGATCAAAAGAAATATTTTCCAATCTAGACAAGTTGTCAGCCACAGGATTTTCAGCACCTTTCCTATCTACGATATGCAAATCAAACTCTTGTAAAAGCAACACCCATCTAATAAGCCTAGGCTTAGCATCCTTCTTAGTCATAAGATATCTAATAGCAGCGTGATCAGTATGAATTGTGACTTTAGAATCAACAATGTAAGATCTAAACTTATCACAAGCAAAAACAACAGCAAGAAACTCTTTCTCAGTGGTAGCATAATTCTTCTGAGCAGCATCAAGAGTCTTACTAGCATAATGAATAACATTCAACTTATTATCTATGCGCTGTCCAAGAACAGCACCAACAGCAAAATCACTAGCATCACACATAATTTCAAAAGGTAAATTCCAATCAGGTGGTTGAACAATAGGAGCAGTAGTTAAAGCCTTCTTAAGAGTTTCAAAAGCTTCCTTACAATCATCATCAAAGACAAATGGTACATCCTTTTGAAGAAGATTGGTAAGAGGCTTTGAAATCTTAGAGAAATCTTTAATAAACCTCCTATAGAAACCAGCATGACCAAGAATACTACGAATACCTTTAACATCTCTTGGACATGGCATTTTCTCAATTGCCTCCACTTTTGCTCTGTCAACTTCAATACCTCTTTCAGAGATTTTATGTCCAAGGACAATTCCTTCATTTACCATAAAGTGGCATTTCTCCCAATTAAGAACAAGGTTAGTTTCTTCGCACCTCTGCAAAACTTTATCAAGGTTGTGCAAACAATTATCAAAAGAAGTTCCATAGACGGAAAAATCGTCCATGAAGACCTCCACAATTTCTTCACAAAAGCCATGAAAAATAGCAGACATGCATCTTTGAAAAGTAGCAGGAGCATTGCATAAACCAAACGGCATACGTCTATAAGCATAAGTTCCATAAGGACAAGTAAAAGTGGTTTTCTCTTGATCATCCTTCTTAACAGCAATTTGAGAGAAACCAGAATAACCATCAAGGAAACAAAAATGAGTCTTCTTAGACAACCTTTCTAGCATTTGATCTATAAACGGTAAAGGGTAATGATCTTTCTTAGTAACTTTGTTTACCTTCCTATAATCAATGCACATTCTATAACCAACAACTACCCTTTGAGGAATAAGCTCGTTATTCTCATTAGGTACAACAGTCATACCTCCTTTCTTAGGAACACAATGAACAGGACTAACCCATCTACTATCAGCAATAGGATAAATAATACCAGCATCAAGGAGTTTTAATACCTCATTTCTTACCACATCCTTCATCTTAGGAATTAGGCGACGTTGATGCTCTACAACTGGCTTTGCGTCTTTCTCCATATTAATGGCATGCTGACATAAAGTAGGAGAAATCCCTTTTAAATCATCAAGAGTATATCCCATAGCTCCTCGGTGTTTCCTCAATATCTCCACTAATCTTTCTTCTTCCTTTCCTGAAAGTTTAGAACTAATAATAACAGGATATATTTTCTTATCATCAATATAAGCATATTTGAGGTCATCAGGTAAAGGTTTTAATTCAAACACAGGATCTTCTTTAGGTGGCAAAGTGGTACCCAGATCCTCCACAGGTAGATTATGCTTGAGTAATGGTGGTTGACGAAGAAGAATATCGTCAATCTCTTCTCTTTCCTTGCTAAACACATCACTTTCGTGATCTTCCATGAATTGCTGCAAGGCATTATTAGGGGCAAGAGCAATAGAAGCAAGCTGCTCAACTCGAAAATTTTCATTAGGCGTGTCATTTTCATAAGAAGTCTTAGCAAACTTGGAAAAATTAAACTCATAAGACTCTCCATTAAACTTAGTAAAAAATTTCTCTTTCTTACAATCTATTATGGCGCCACAAGTGTTCAAAAAGGGTCTACCAAAAATAATAGGACAAGTTTCACTAGCCTCCTTACCAAGTACTAGAAAATCAGTAGGGTACTTAGTCTTACCGCATAGAACTTCCACATCTCGAACAATACCAAGAGGCCAAACGGTCTCTCTGTTAGCAAGCTGAACAACCACATCAATATCTTCAAGTTCACAGGCACCAATCTCGTGCATAATTTCTTTATAAAGCTCTAAGGGAATAGCACTTGCACTAGCACCAATATCACATAAGCCATAATAGCAATGATCCCCAATCCTGACAGAAATAACAGGAACACTTGCTTTCCTATGCTTTTTAGGATGCGAGAGAATGTTAGAAGCATCTTCACAAAAAAGAATATATTCATGTCCTACATCTTTAGTAACAAGATCTTTCAAAATAGCAACAGGAGATTTAATAGTAATTTGCTCATCAGGCTCTGCAGCTTTCTTAGTACTTTTATTAGACACACTTACCAAAGTAGAATACTTTTTTACCTTAGCAGGGAAAGGTGTCTTCTCAATATAAGGTTCAGGAATGATGCTATCAACCGTGCAAACTTCTGTAGCTGCAGCAGGTATATGACTAATAGAATCTTTGTAAGGCGCATGATATTTGTTCCAATCTTTCTTTGGAACATCAATATAAGAGGCAAAAGCCTTAAAACAATTAGCAAGTATTTGGGAATCAAGACCATAAGCAGCGCTAACACTATGAAAGTCATCGGTTCCCATAAAAGATTTAATGCATTCATAATCATAGTTTATACCTGACTTCCTACCTTTGTCGTTTTCCCAACCTTCAGCATTCTCTTTTATACGGTCAAGAAGTTTCCACTTGGCATCTTCTTTCATATGAGTGAATGATCCAAAACAAGAAGCATCCAAATAATCCTTA
The DNA here is from genome assembly GCA_007115705.1 of Dactylis glomerata. NCBI lineage: Eukaryota > Viridiplantae > Streptophyta > Magnoliopsida > Poales > Poaceae > Dactylis > Dactylis glomerata. Next base: position 1,076,365 of record QXEO01000340.1, read on the forward strand.
TCAGGAAGAGTAAGTCGCGCATAAAAATTATCAATAACAATATTATTGGGGAGCTCATGAATGGGGCATTTGAGCATTAGTAACTTCAATCTCCCCCACGCTTGGGCAATACTCTCTCCATCATGAGGCCAAAAATTATATATCTTGTTACGGTCTTTATGAATTTCACTTGGAGGATAAAACTTGGAATAAAAGAGAGGCACAATATCCTCACATGCCATAGATGGACCATCTTGGAGTAGTCGATACCACTCTTCAGCTCTTCCTTTCAATGATATAGAGAATAATTTCTTCTTGACCTGGCTTGGTGAAATACCTGCACACCTGAACAACTCGCATAATTCATGTATAAATAATAAGTGATCACCCGGATGGACAGTTCCATCTCCTGAATAGCAGTTATCCATAATACGCCCAACAATTTTCATAGGTATTTTAAAAGGATCAATTTCAGCAGGCGGTGGCGGTGGCGGTTCCTCCGCATGTGCAGCAGCAGCAGTAGTAGTAGGTGTGTTTCCAAATAGGAAACCAAATGGAGAGTTCTCCATAGCAGAATAAAAATAAAAGACAAAATAAAACAATACTCACAGTGACGGTTACCTTTTCCAATTCCACTCTTCAATAGCGCTACACTCCCCGGCAACGGCGCCAGAAAATAGTCTTGATGACCCACAAGTATAGGGGGTGTATCGTAGTACTTTCGATAAATAAGAGTGTCGAACCCAACGAGGAGCAGAAGGTGTTGATGAGCAGTTTTGATCAAGGAATCACTGTAAATACTAGCAAACAGGTTTTCAGGAGTATTTGGTAATACGAGTAAATAAAGTGCGAGTAAATAAAAGACAGTAGTAACAATTGCAGCAAGTGGCCCAATCCTTTATTCAGCAAAGGACAAGCCGGTTGTGTTCTTATAATAACCAAACGTTCTCGAGGACACACGGGAGGTTTCTGTCAAGAGCTTTCGCTTCATAGAGCCAATAGTATTTATTGATTTGGTAAGTGTTATGGGGGTGAACCTGTGCTAGCGCACTACCCTTACTAGGATAAATACACACTTGTGATTATACCCCTTGCAAGCATCCGCAAATACAAGTAAGTAATTAAGATAAATCTAACCACAGTCTTAAACTCTAGGATCCTACGCTCCCTGGTGCAATGGTTTCCCAACGGAGGTTTAGGTTTCTGTCACTCCAGCAACCCCATAATTGGTGACCAAATACACAATGCATCTCACTAGGCCCATAAATGGTGAAGTATCATGTAGTCGACGTTCACATGACACCACTAGTGAAATAGCACCACAATAATATCAAACCATTAAATATTTCTCAACAATAATTCACTACTAACATCTTGACTTCTCCCATGTCCTCAAGAACTAAACGAACTACTCACAAGACATCATATCGATCATGATCAGAGGTGAAATAATGGTAAATAACAATCTGGACATAAACCTTAAATCAACGGTTCCACTCAATAGCATCAACTACAAGAGTAATCAACACCGGGAAAGTTTCCCCTATGAATATAACAAGATCCAACTCAAGATGTTACAGCGGGATGGCGAGGTGATGGTGGAGATGAAGGTGCTGGTGATGGAGATGGTGATGATGATGATCCCGATGAAGTCCGGTGCGATGGTGATGACGATGGCGACGATCTCCCCTCTCTGGGAAGGAATTTCCCCGGCAGAATTCTCTCTACCGGAGAGCTTTCTCTCTCTGGTGTTCTCTGCCCCGCAGAGGCGGCTGTGTCTAACTCTGAACCCTCCCTTGACTTAGGTTTTCGGGGATGATGATGTACGCGAAGGGACGTGACCAGAGGTGGGCCAGGGGCCCCTCACACAGGGCTGGCGCGGCCAGGGGGCTGGCCGCGCCGCCCTAGCGTGTGGGCCACCCCTGGTCCCTCTCGACTCCTCCTTCTGGCTCCGTGAGTCTTCTAGGAAATTATAATTTCTGGGTATTTTTCTGGAATTTTCCTGATCTTCAAAATATGGTCTCCTGATGGTCCTTTTTCCAGCAGATTCCTGACTCCGGCAGCAGCTCCTCCGATGATCATCAAACATGTGAAGGCAAAGGAAATAACATAAGTATCATGTCTAAATATGAAATATATCAATGAATAACAGTAAATTATGATACAAAATAGTGATGCAAATTGGACGTATCACTTCCCCCAGCAGCAACTTGAAACCTGCACACAACACAAACAAGTACTTTACTCCCAACTTACGATGAGGTTGTCAATCTCACCGGTTAGCCGTAAACAAAGGATTGAGCGTATCGAGTGGTAAAAGGATAATAATAGTGCAAGTAAAGTAAACAGTGCGAATAAAGTAAACGGTAAAGCTATGTAAAGGAAATTGGACTGGGGTCCACAGTTCACTAGTGGCATCTCTCCGTAAGATAAATAAAAGCATGCTGGGTAAACAAATTATAGTTGGGCAATTGATAGAGTAAAGATAACGTACATACATCACGAGGATCACTATGAGGCTTACTCTAGGCATTACGACAAAATACATAGACCGCCATCCAACTGCATCTATGACTAAAAATCCACTCACGGGGAATCGTCCGAGGACCCCTTGAGTATTAAGTTGCGAACAACAGATAATTACATTAAGCAAAGTGCGTAATGTAAACAAAGCAAATGTCCTTGGACACAAGAATGTTGTTTTCTCCCTAGTGGCAACAGCACATCTACAACCTTAGAGGTTTCTGTCACTCCCCCATATTAAATAGAGGCATGAACCCAACTATCGAGCATAAATACTCCCTCTTGGAGTTACTAGCATCTACTCGGCCAAGATAGCTACTAGCAACGGAAAGCATGCAAGGTCATAAACAACATAGAGATAACATAAGATATATAATTCAGCACATCAACTTGACATAGTACCAATACTCATCGGATCCCAACAAACACAACATGTATGATTACATAAAGATGATCTTGATCATGTAGGGCAGCTCACAAGATCTAAACATGAAGCACATGGTGGAGAAGACAACCATCTAGCTACTGCTATGGACCCATAGTCCAAGGTAGACTACTCACACATCACTCCGGAGGCGACCATGGTGGTGAAGAAGGCCTCTGGCAGGGATTCCCCTCTCCGGTAGGGTGCCGGGAAGAGCTCCTGGATCCTCCCGATCTCGTTTCAACGACGGCGGCGGCTTGCAGTATGTTTCGAGGAAAAGCGATCCGTCCTTTAGATTTTTCCCATCGAGGGGACTTTATAGGCGAAGGGGCATCATCAGGAGGTGGACCAGGCGGTCTCACCACAGGTGGGTGCGGCCAGGGGCTGGGCCGCGCCCCCTGGTGGTGAGGCTGGCCCCTGGCCCCCCTCCGTCTCATCTTCGGTCTTCGCGAAGCTTCGGTAAAAATAGGAGGTTCGGCTTTCGTTTCGTCCAATTCTGAGAATATTTCCTGTGTAACTTTTCTGAAACACAAAAACAGCAGAAAATAGGGAACTGGCACTGTGGCATCTTGTTAATAGGTTAGTTCCAAAAAATGCATAAAAACGCCACAAAGTGTAACAAAACTCAAAGCAAATGGTGTAAGAACAAGCATGGAGCATCAAAAATTATAGATACGTTTGAGACGTATCAAGCATCCCCAAGCTTAACTCCTGCTCGTCCTCGAGTAGGTAAGTGATAATAAAAGAATAATTTTTGAGGTGACATGCACCATCACAGTCTTGATCATCTAAGTAAGCATTGAGTGCTGGGATCAAAGAACTTAAAACATAGGCATAAAAGACATAATCTTGACAATAAGAACTTAGCAACCATGTTATAACATGAAAAGAAACACAAACAAAAGATCATGAATAATGAAACAATGAAAGTCAAACGTGTGTTCAAATCATATGGAAAAACATAGCAAATGGTTTTCAGCTTGTCCTTCGTGGAAGAGCAAAACATAAATGCATAGGACATCTTCAAGTTTAAGAGGGCAACTAGATACAAATAATTTAAGAACAAGTGAAATCATAGTCATAAATCAATCAATGATAAACTTTGGGACAATGCACATTAAACTCAGAATGGCAACTATGCTCTCTTAGACGGTGCATAAAGGTAGAAGGTGGTGACTCAACATAAAAATAAAAGAAAGGCCCTTCGCAGAGGGAAGCCGTGATTAAATATGTGCTAGAGCTTTTCATTTGTAAAACAGAGAGATAAAAATTGGTCTTGAGATGTGGTTTTCTTTGTCAACGACTAGCAATGGAGTTCTTACTATCTTCCATACAAAAATGAAGCAAGTTTTTGAGAGAGAGATTGGCACTTTTGTGCTCTTTTATAAAGCTTGGCACTCCTCCCCACCTTTTTTCCTTTCTCAAACCATGGCTAACCGATTCCATCGGGTGCCCACCAACATTCACATACCATGGAGGAAGTGCCTTTTTTTTTGGAATGAAACAATATGGAAGATAGAAAATCTGACCACTACGTCCCCATGAGCTGAAAACTGTGTCACAAAATGAGAAGTATTTTGAAGGTTTTTTTTGAAAGGTAGCACATGAAAATTTACTTGGAATGGCTTGCAAATACCATGCATAGGAATTTATAGTGGACTCATTGGAATAACTTGGTTTTTGGGAGTTGGATGCACGAGTAGAGCTCATACTCAGTACAAAATGAGGGCTAGCAAAAGACTGGGAGCGACCAACTAAGAGAGCAATAAAGGCCATAATCATGCATAGCGAGAAAACATCATTAAGAGAAGTATAAAATGGCATCAAAAGTCAAAAACTAAATGATCATAGAGGCTTATGGCGACTTTGTATGAGTCAAACATGTTGTAAGCATGCGCCAAGTCAACCCAAATAAAGCATTAAGGAGAAAACCAAATAAATGCTTCCGTATAATAAAAACAACACATGATTTTTTCAAAGGCTCATTAAGAAATCTCAGCCATTTGAGACAAGTCATGCTACAGCAAAAATCACTAAGCATACTATCAAAACGATATCAAGCATGGCATGAAAAAGTCTAAGCCGCAGTCTAAACAAGCTCCTTTTTGTACCACTTTTTTGCATCGAACTTTTTCTCTTTTCCAACACCATTCAAACATTTTTGAAACAACTCTTTTGATGAATACCAACATATACCAGAGGTCCAAATACACCTTGATACAAAGATATAACAAGATCTGAACAAAAATCAAGGCGAAAAACGAAAGCTAAACGCAGTTCTAAAAAAAGAGAACACTCGTTGAACGATAAGAGTGAAAAACAGAGTGTTCTTGGCAAATGAAAACAATTAAATCTCCTCCAAAAGAAATTTGTTGGGGTCCAACCATTTATTGCAGCAAAGAAAACAAAATAAAACTGAAAGCAAAAGTAAAGACGCTCCAAGAAAAATGCATAGTGCATGAAGCAATAAAAATATAGCGTGTTGAAAGGTGACCTGATTTTTGCCGATGAAGAAGGGGTGCCTCGGGGGCATCCCCAAGCTTTGACGCTTGTACCTCTTAGATATTTATTGGGATGATATGGGCATCCCTAAGCTTGAGCTTTTGTCCATTCTTCATCTCATCTCATCATTCTCCAATCCCTACACTTGAAAACTTCCTTCATACAAAACTTCACACAATTTTATAAGCAACGTTAGCATAAACATAATAGTGAATCAACCCTTTTTGGTTCAGGTTTCAACTCAAAAACACCACATATAAAGCATATACTACTGTAGCAACTTCCCCAAAAGTTCCGTGATCAAAAGAACTCAAAAAGAAAGCGATCGAGAGGCAAACACAAATAGTGGCAGAAATCTGTCAAAACAGAACAGCTGTCAAAGGTCGATTTTTTCGAGGACCTTCTGTTGCTCAAATTGAAAAGTGCAATACTAATAAAAGTTTGGACATAACCTGGGGCATAGGCATAAGAAATCACAGGTCAAAAAGATGTTCTGAGAATTTTTACGAATTTTTATGGTGCAGCACCAAAATCTGTTTCAGGACAGCAACTTCCCCAAATCTTACCTCCCTCAAATTAGAGGTTTTTCTTGGCACAACAACGAAATAAAAAGGATAAGGAGCAGTTATTACAGTAGTAATAACTTCCAAGACTCAAATAAAAGAAAAAGAACTGAAAAGAAAACAATGGGTTATCTCCCAAGAGTGCTTTTCTTTAACGCCTTTGAGCTAGGCGCAGAAAGTGCAAATCAAGTAATATCAAATGAGGCATCAAGATCCATTGCAGAAGTCTTTTCAACAAGACATTGTATTGCATACAAATAAGTTTTTGAAGACCCCTTGTGATCACGCTTTGGTTCACTCAATTCACTAAAAAGATTTTCAGGACAGATCCAATCAAAATTATTTTCCAAAGCTTCATGCAATCCTAAGAGTTTGCTAGGTATTGGTACTTTGATATCTTCTTTGGTTGTACCAACAACATTAACAGGTGAGTCAAGCATATTAAAACGCTCAAAAACTTTCCTAGCTTCAATAGCAACATCTCTAAATTCTCTACGCAAAGTCTCCAAAATAAAGTCTTTCTTTTCGGAGTCTTCAATATCATGAAGCTTAAGAAACATTTGTTGCATAAAGGGATTAAGGTTAACAAACCTAGCCTCCAACATGTGAACTAAATAAGCAGCAGAAACTTCATAACTAGGAGCAAGCTCAGCCAAAGATCTATCCTCAACATCTTTATGCATACTAATATGATTAAAGAACTCCTCAATGTTACCTTTCCCAATAATAGAACCACTACCTACTAAGAGGTCCTCCAAAACATACTTAGGGAACAACATAATGAACTAAGAGTAATAAAGTAACAACTATAAAGGAAGCTAATTTTTTTATTTTTGATAAAAAGATGCAAGCAAAAATAAAGTAAAGCAAAACAATAACAAAGTAAAAGATTGTGCGTGCGAGACTCCCCTTACAGAAGTCTTCTTTCTCCCCAGCAATGGCGCCAGAAACTTGTTGATGGTGCGGTGTTGATGTAGATGACCGACCAGTTGGGAACCCCAAGAGAAGGTGTGATGAACACAGCAGCAAGTCTTCCCTCAGTTATGAAACCAAGGTTGTATCGAACCAGTACGAGAAAGAACCAAACTTAAGAAGGTGATGCTTGCTAGCTTCATGACACTCGGACAAGGGTGCCAGATATAACTGCTTGTCGGCGTGTCTTCCCCCAGCAGCAACGTGAAACCTACACACAACACAAATAAGTACTTTGCTCCCAACTTACGATGAGGTTGTCAATCTCACCGGTTTGCTGTAAACAAAGGATTGAGCGTATCGAGTGGTAAAAGGATAATAATAGTGCAAGTAAAGTAAATAGTGCGAGTAAAGTAAACGGTAAAGCTATGTAAAGGAAATTGGACCGGGGTCCACAGTTCACTAGTGGCATCTCTCCGTAAGATAAATAAAAGCATGCTGGGTAAACAAATTACAGTTGGGCAATTGATAGAGTAAAGATAATGTACATACATCACGAGGATCACTATGAGGCTTACTCTGGGTATTACGACAAAATACATAGACCGCCATCCAACTGCATCTATGACTAAAAATCCACTCGCGGGGAATTGTCCGAGGACCCCTTGAGTATTAAGTTACGAACAACAGATAATTGCATTAAGAAAAGTGCATAATGTAAACTAAGCAAATGTCCTTGGACACAAGAATGTTGTTTTCTCCCTAGTGGCAACAGCACATCTACAACCTTAGAGGTTTCTGTCACTCCACCAGATTAAATAGAGGCATGAACCCAACTATCAAGCATAAATACTCCCTCTTGGAGTTACTAGCATCTACTCGTCCAAGATAGCTACTAGCAACGGAAATCATGCAAGATCATAAACAACATAGAGATAACATAAGATACATAATTCAGCACATCAACTTGACATAGTAGCTATACTCATCGGATCCCAACAAACACAACATGTATGATTACATAAAGATGATCTTGATCATGTAGGGTAGCTCACAAGATCTAAATATGAAGCACATGGTGGAGAAGACAACCATCTAGCTACTGCTATGGACCCATAGTCCAAGGTAGACTACTCACACATCACTCCGGAGGAGACTATGGTGGTGAAGAAGGCCTCCGGCAGGGATTCGCCTCTCCGGCAGGGTGCCGGGAAGAGCTCCTGGATCCTCCCGATCTCATTTTGACGATGGCAGCGGCTTGCAGTATGTTTTGAGGAAAAGCGATCCGTCCTTTAGGTTTTTCCCGCCGAGGGGACTTTATAGGCGAAGGGGCATCGTCAGGAGGTGGACCAGGCGGGCTCACCACAGGTGGGCGCGACCAGGGGCTGGGCCACGCCCCCTGGTGGTGAGGCTGGCCCTTGGCCCCCCTCCATCTCATTTCGGTCTTCGCGAAGCTTCGGTAAAAATAGGAGGTTCGGTTTTCATTTCGTCCAATTCTGAGAATATTTGATGTGTAACTTTTCTGAAACACAAAAACAGCAGAAAATAGGGAACTGGCACTGTGGCATCTTGTTAATAGGTTAGTTCCAGAAAATGCATAAAAACGCCACGAAGTGTAACAAAACTCAAAGCAAATGGTGTAAGAACAAGCATGGAGCATCAAAAATTATAGATACGTTTGAGATGTATCAACAATGTCAAAGTACCTAAGGCTATACTTTGTTAATTTTTAATACTAGATTGCTTGAGGTTTTTCCTTTCTAGTGGAGTATAAGTAAGATGTGTAGTATCATGTTTATGTTAGGACGTGATGTCCATATGAATATTATCAAGAAACATAATAAAATCATGTCATTGTTTTGGTCATCTATCTTGAGCTTAATGTCACCACAACTTTATGGGAGAGTAGACAAGTGAACCCATGAACAATTGTCCAATTTTAATCATAAGAAACACCTTTTCAATGCTTCCATGTGTCCTTTTATTTTCAGCATCAATTAAATCCGAAAATACAAAAATATATTTACTTTCTTGCATCTACAACCAAAACCCAAAAACAACTTTATTTTATTGCATTAGTTACTTAATAGATTTATTTTATATTCTTGCATTGTTATTTATTTTATTGCATTCTTATTTTATTTTACTTACATTCAACACCTTGTGCTTGACAACCACTCGGTGAAGTTGGGGACGCAAGACAGGGAGATTGTTTTGCAGGTTGCCTGACAAGAACAAAGAGAGCTTTTTTGATTGTTCCTCGAGAGTACGATATTAACCCTGAGTTATGCTCGTGGGAAAAACTACTCTTGCTACAACACTGTGTACTTGGAGTCCCAACGAAGTGGCACATTGCTTAGTGTCATCAAACTCATATTATTGTTTTCAAGAAAATAGAGTTAACACATTTGGTTTTAAAGAATTTATTTCTAGGGTTTTAAGGATTTTCTAAAGTATTATTTGACCTATTTGAGTTGAGGAAAATATTTTAAAAAATTATAAGTTAGTAATATGATAACTTTAGAATTGGTTTATATTTGTTTTAAATTTTTTCCAGAATTTTAATATGATTTTTGTTAATTATTTAAAATTCAAACACTCAATTTTTATTTATAAGAGAATGATTAAATCATAATTCTAGTTCAAACGATTTTTATTACCTAAATAAGGTTGAAATAATATTTCCATCATTTAGCATTTAAATTTGAGAGTTTTATTTCTTATTGATATTTTCTTGAGATTTTTAATGTGTTTTAATTTTGATTAGGAGCCTTAGGATTTTAATATAGTTGTTGACTTTATTTATCAAAGTAAATGTTATTTTGCAATAGGAACATAGTTGATATGATTTGTGTAGAAATTAGGGTTCAACTTATATTTGTTATTAGATATTTTATATGGTTTTTAAAGTGATTCAAATTTAATTTAAAATTGTTTGAAGTTGTAACTTAGGAAAGAAAAAACAATAAAACTCTTTAATTTTATTGGGTCAGTCCAAATGGTCCAATCAAACCAGGTTTCCCCCCTAGCCCGACCCCCTACTCTATCGCTCCCTCTCTCTCACTCTTCCCTATTCGCACGCATGCAAGCGACCTCTGCTCCTCTCATTCCCCTGTGGCGATGCACCTCGCTGCATGTCGTCGCCCGGGCTGATGCCGGCCTCGTCTAGCGCCGCTGCACACCGTCGTGGCTCTGCTGACTCCTCCTCTACCGAATATCCTATACCTCGGCTCCTCTTTGCGCCCACACGCCCCCCAGCGACTAAACCTAGCTCTGCCTAGGGTTTGGTCACTGGTGCGGTTCCGCGTTGCCGAGACCCTCGGCCGCTCTCCCTCGTCAAGCACGCCTCCCTTCAACGCCTATGGCTTCCCGTTCGAGCCCCAGCTCGAACTCGCCATCTCAGCCGTGTGGTGGTGTTGTGTGTTGTTGCTACTTCCCTAGGCCGATTGTGGCCTCCCGCAGTGGTGCGGTGGTACGTTGTGGTGCCCGGCCTCTGCCTCGACAAAGACTCTGAGGTAAACCCTAGTTCTCCTACACTCTAATTCGTGTAGTGTGACATTCTATCATGTATTGGTACTGGTTGGTGTCGTCTGGTTGGTTATTGGTAGTGATGTAGCTAAGATTGGTGTTTGTTGGTGAGATTCACTAGTGGGGACAGGGCCTCCAGTCCTGGCCCGTAAGGGCCTTTAGTCCCGGTTTGTAAACCGGGACTACAGCGGCGGGACTAAAGGCTAAACCTTTAGTCCCGGCCCGGTTACCAGCATGGACTGGAGGGTTTCCACGTGGGCGCCTCGGAGCGCATCCAGGGCCAGGACCTTTAGTCCCGGTTTGTAACACAGACCGGGACTAAAGGACATCTACAGATTTTGTTTTTTGCTTTAGGGTTTTAGGGTTTAGGTGTTCGGGGGAATTATTTTTGTTGTATTTTATTTTATTCTTTCTTCATTTTAAAAACACTTTTCATATAATTCTACGCATACATGTTAGTGCATATATATGTAAGATAACTGATCTTACGATCGAGTATATATATACAATTATATGGAGATAACAATTATCGGGACTAGAGCCCGTCTATTCGATTATACCAACATTAGTAATGGCCCCTAGCTACACTAAATCTTCCTTTATCATCTATAAGTTCTGTCCTCAAAAAGGCCGCTAGCTCCTCTGCAACAGCGATCGCGCGTTGCTCTGGTAGGTACTTCTCCCGCATGGCCGTGAACTATATAAGAAGAGGAGATCAATATGAATGTCAATCATGATAACAAAGAATGATGGGTAAACATAGAGGTGTGAATGTTTATTGCTTACGTCGTATCTGTAATCCTTGTGCTCAGAGGTAAACGTGCGAATGAACTCGCAAACGTAGTATCCACATAGATGCGTCCCCTGTGGCTGCTGGTCACACTTTACGAGAATAGAATATAATCAAAATAATAATCTAGCATCATAAATGTATTGAAAATAGAAGTATATCGTACTACTTACCTGAGCCGCTCTAAAGGTCAGCTTCTCATGAGAGATACCGTCAGTCATATACTTAAACCGCTTCCAAACTCTGCCCGACAATGAAAATAATTTGCTAAGTTTTTCATTACTTGATATATCAGAAAATCATCGAAAGAGACCGATAGAGCGCAAGAATGATTGAAATTACCCTTGGAGCATGTCCTGCAGGCTTTGAAACTGTTCCAAGTTTCTCGATAATGGGTCGAAGGCATCAACTCTTCCCTTATCAATTTGAATGTTCAACAGAATCCAGTGGTAGCTGCACATGTATATATATATATATATATATATATATATATATATATATGTCAGTAACTTATCAATTACACTTATAAGTGAATGGACACAACAGAGTAAGACCCTCACTTGAAGTTGTATGGAAATAGTATGTGGTCACAGTAATTTTGATCTGTTAGAAACCTTAGAAGGTTTTCCTCCGTCTCCTTGGGGTTATCAGTTAGCGTCTTTATATGTATTTTATCTGGGTCAATAAACCCAATATTTATGATGTTCCTACTTTTACATTCCAGGATCTTCATTCTGCATAATAGAGTACAAGTCATAACTGAAAAAGTTATATGTAGACAATGAATTGAAATAACTGAACAAGTTATATGTAGACAACGAATTGAAAAACTTACAGACAATAGCAACTCATAAGAGATTTGTCGAGGGCGTCGCAATTGTACATCTGGAAGAGTTCATCAAAGTCGATATGGATGTCTTCGGGATGGTCGTAGTACTCCCATGGGACACGCGCCACGATCATCGTTCTCCCATTCTTTGCTTCATTCAAGTACCATGTATGCAAGTAACGCATATTTGTTGGGAGATCTTCAAACTTTTCTTTGCTGACCAAAGGCGCTCCCATGACAAATTGCGGCTTAGGGGCTATCACAGCCTTGGGAAACCTGTCGTCTTGGGAAGCCAGAATGTCTTCAACACTTATACCCCATTCATCCGCCCACTTCTGTGCTAATTCCAAATCTTGTCCCTGCACTAGAGAGGGAACATTCTCGGATAACACCCTAAGGGGTGGGATCGATTGTTTGGCTTGTTGTCCAAGCTGAGGAACGCCTGATCTTTTTTTGCTTGTACTTGTACTTGATTTGCTCCCACTTGCACTTGCACATGATCTGCTCTTTTTCCCTTCCTTCTGCAATGTGCGTGTAAAGTCATCAGGCTTATGGTGCAAGTCATACTGTGATGGAAGGGTCAGTAAGTGTTTTGCATATGCTTTTTGCTTCTCGGTGTATTCCGGGCGGGGCTCAGGTTCCTTCTTTTTCATCTGCGCATCATAATATTCCTTTGCTATCCTGGCGTTTTCCTCGGGGGTACGATCATAAGGTCTGATGGGAAGATTAGCATGAGGTACCTTTGAGAGGGGCGACAGTTTGCGCTTTGGGGAGCTCCGTCGCTTAGAACTCATTGACGGAGCATTCTTGCTGGCACGCTTCCGCTTAGTATCCTTAGTGGGCGGCGGCGGAGACGGCCGACCCAAGTCCGGCGGCGGTGATCGAGATGGACTCGTGTTGTGGTGGCTGTCGCCATGTGGAGGGCTTGGAGGTGATGGAGGTGTAGGTGACCTACGATGACTCCGAGGCGGTGTTGTCCTTGGGGCCGAGCCTGGAAGCTTGATGTAGTTCTTGTCCCATAGAATGACTCCACCCAGTACTTCTCCGAGTGTCTTATCATCTTCGGGTCCAGCGATGTCAAGCTCCATATCATGAAACCCCGGCACGATTTCATCCACCCCGACTTTAGCATAGCCAGCTGGAATCTCACGGCCATGCCGGCGTACATCAGGGCCAGAAGGTAAAGCTTGTCCGACGGCCACCTTCATGGATATGTTCTTCATTCTTTGATGGATTTCACATGATGTTGACTCCTTGATTCCATCCACGGGGTAGCCAGGACCACCCTCTATCATTCGTCGTGCATCGTCTGTCGGGGCCTCAGATTCAGCCACGCTGCTTTTCCGCTTAGATGGGCCGGCGGTAATATCGAGTGCAGGATCTTGCTGGCGCACTACTCCTCTAAGTTCGTCAATTTGCTGCTGTTGCTCGTTAAGCCTGGCAAGCAACTGGTTGAACTTGTCATTTTCCTCATCCTGGTGTCGCTTCTTTGCTCTCGCTCGGCTTCTGTAAGTCTCTTGGTCTCTGGCAAACCCAAGCCACCACGGGTAAGAAGGACCAAAGCCTCGCGTTCGTCCTCCATGTTCGTCATTGCCGAGGACCAGTGTGAGCAAGTCTTTCTCTTTATCTGGAGTGAACTGTCTTTTTCCCTCTTTAATTTCTTTCACTATTTTTTTCTAATTTTCCCTGGGTATCCTAAGACCGTCACTGCAGATAAGGTCCCCTGTTAGTTCATCGTACGAACCACCATGCGCAAGGAACCAATTTTTTGCTCTCAATTCCCACTCATCACGGATGGGTTCAGATGTGATCCCTTTAGCAATCATCTCTTGCTCTTTCTTATCCCACTTTGGGATGGCAGTCTCATAGCCGCCTGGCCCCAACGTGTGGTGATATTTCTTCTTGTCGGCATTTTTCTTGTTCTTTTCTGATAATGTCTTGGCATCTTCTGACTCCTTGTACTCCTGAAATGCCTTCCAGTGATTCGCCTACTTGGCTAGATACCCCTCGAATACTGGCACTTCCTTTGTCTTCAGATAGTTTTTCCATAGTTTCTTCTTCCACACTCGGAACAGTACGGCCATCTTCTTTAGAGTCCACTGCTTGACTTTGGCCCTCAGTTTTCTTGCGGCGTCTTCATTCTCACATTCTGGCAGGTTGAAATGTGACATGAGATCATTCCAAAGATTATCTTTGTACCTTTCGGCGACATAGTCAATATCGGCTGCCCCTTTGCGCTTGTTCCACTCCCGAATGCTGATCGGGACATGATCCCTAATAAGAACTCCGCATTGCTTCTTGAATATGTCAGCAACCTTCTTAGGAAGCTTGGGTTCGCCCGTAGGCAATATGACCTCAAAGGTGTAATGCGTTCGTGCATCCAACTTTTTGGTCGGGCCTTGTTTCGTAGCTTTGCTCGATGTGGAGGCCTAAGAGGAGAAACATTCGTCAATTAATGTATATGTATACAATATATAGCTATCTCCAATATTTTTCACATATTACAACTGATTGCCGAACTTCATATATATACCTCGCCGGACTTCGTTATTTGTCCATTGGCTTCTCCATCAGCGGAGCTATCGCCTTCTCGTCATCGGAGCTATCGCCTGCCCCGTCGGCTTCATCTTCGTGTTGGTCGACCTCCATTCCATCTCCGGAGGGGTTCAGATATGACGACGGAGATTCAGCTGGTTCAACGTCGGGGGCGTCTTTGATTATATCTTCGAGAAGTTCTTCCTCTTCTAGGTTCCTGCTATGTGGATCCATAGTTTTTGCAAAATACCGACATTTATATTTCAATTATGGACGCTATATGGAATAATACTTAACAAAATAACCTTACTTATTTTCTAACTACTAACCCTAACTAATAACAAACAAATTAACTACTAACCCTAACAATTTTCTAACTACTAACCCTAACTCATTCTATTTTTTCAAACTCTATTTTTTCTAACTCTATTTCTAATTGCTATTTCTATTCTATTTTTTCTAACTCTATTTCTATTTGCTATATCTATTCTATTTTTTAATTCTATTTCTATTCTATTTTTTCTAACTCTATTTCTAACTACTAATTTCCTATCAACAATATATAATTTCCTAACAATTCTATCTAACAAATTACACACTAACAAATTTTAACTATTTCTATTTCTAATAAATTCCTAACAATTCTGTCTAACAAATTACACACTAACAAATTTTAACTATTTCTATTTCTAATAAATTCCTAACAATTCTATCTAACAAATAAAATCCTAACAATTCTATCTAACAAATTCTTTACACACTAACAAATAACAATTAACACACTAACAAATAACAATTCTATCTAACAAATTACAAATAACAAAAATTATCTAACAAATAAACCCTAACAAATTCTATCTAACAAATTCAATCTAACAAATTCTTTACACACACTAACAAATTC
Organism: Dactylis glomerata; assembly: GCA_007115705.1. Classification (NCBI taxonomy): domain Eukaryota; kingdom Viridiplantae; phylum Streptophyta; class Magnoliopsida; order Poales; family Poaceae; genus Dactylis; species Dactylis glomerata. The sequence continues at coordinate 1,091,854 of QXEO01000340.1, forward strand.
TTTACACAATAACAAAATTTATCTAACAAATAAACCCTAACAAATAAACACTAACAAAATTTATCTAACAAAATTTATCAAACAAAATTTATCTAACTTAACAAACCCTAACAAACCCTAGCAAACCTTTGCAGGGAGGGGGCGCAGCGCGGGCGGTGGCCGGGGGCGGGCGCGCAGCGGGCGGTGGCGGGCGCGCGGAGGCCGGGGACGGGCGCGCGGAGGCCGGAGCGGGCACGGTGGCCGGGGCGGGCGCGCGGTGGCCGCCGGGGCAGAGCTAGCGCGCGGAGGTCGGCGGCGCGATGGCGGAGGGCGGCGAAGGCCGGGGCGGAGCGGGCGGCGGTGGCCGGGACAGGCGGCGCCGTCAAACGAACGGCCGACCGCAACGATTCCGGCGGAGCTCCTCGCGCGCGCGTCGTCCTCGTCGGTTTCGCTAAGTGTGCAGAGTGGGGAAGAAGAGGAAGGGGGCACGGCTTATATACCCCCCCCCCTTTTGTCCCGGTTGGTGTCTTCAACCGGGACTAACCGGGACTAAAGGGGGGTCGGCGGTTCGCGCCCGAGCCCACCCCCTTTAGTCCCGGTTGGTGGCTCCAACCGGGACTAAAGGGGCAATAAATGCGCACCTAGGCTGAATTTTTTTTCAGATTTCATTTCAAATATGAATTTTGAATTTTAAATTGAATAACTTTTGTATATTTTAGAATCTGACAAAACTTTGAATATGAAAAGTGTTTGAAATTCATTAACTAATTCAAAACCATTTTCTATTTTCAAAATCAATTATTTTAACTATTCAAACTATTAACTATTTTGCCATTTTCAATTAAAACTTTATTGATTTTCTTTTTGCATATTTTAGAATCTGACAAAACTTTGAATATGAAAATTGTTTGAAATTGATTAACTAATTCAAGACCATTTTCTATTTTCTAAATCAATTATTTTAACTATTCAAACTATTAACTATTTTGCCATTTTCAATTAAAACTTTATTGATTAATATTCTTTTTGCATATTTTAGAATCTGATAAAACTTTGAATATGAAAAGTGTTTGAAATTGATTAACTAATTCAAAACCATTTTCTATTTTCAAAATCAATTATTTTAACTATTCAAACTATTAACTATTTTGCCATTTTCAATTAAAACTTTATTGATTAATATTCTTTTTGCATATTTTAGAATCTGATAAAACTTTGAATATGAAAAGTGTGTGAAATTGATTAACTAATTCAAAACCATTTTCTATTTTCAAAATAAATTATTTTAACTATTCAAACTATTAACTATTTTGCCATTTTCAATTAAAAATATATTGATTAATATTCTTTTTACCAACGACATCTTCGAGAAGCTCCACCACGGGAGATTTCCCAACCCTTTCCCCAACACAGTTAGAGGAGATGGAGTCTTTCACGGGCTTGCAGGAAAAAATTTCCAAGGCGGAGCTTCCGAAGATGCCGTAGGGCATGAGCACCAACGACATCTTTTGAGAAGCTCCGCCACGGGAGATTTCCCAACCCTTTCCCCAACACAGTTAGAGGAGATGGAGTCTTTCACGGGCTTGCAGGGAAATTTTTCCGAGGCAGAGCTTCTGAAGATGCCGTAGGGCGTGAGCACCAACGACATCTTCGAGAAGCTCCGCCATGGGAGATTTCTCAACCCTTTCCCCAACACAGTTAGAGGAGATGGAGTCTTTCATGGGCTTGCAGGGAAATTTTTCCGAGGCGGAGCTTCCAAAGATGCCATAGGGCGTGAGCACCAACGACATCTTCGAGAAGCTCCGCCGCGGGAGATTTCCCAACCCTTTCCCCAACACAGTTAGAGGAGATGGAGTCTTTCACGGGCTTGTAGGGAAATTTTTCCGAGACGGAGCTTCCGAAGATGCCGTAGGGCGTGAGCACCAACGACATCTTCGAGAAGCTCCGCCACAGGAGATTTCCCAACCCTTTCCCCAACACAGTTAGAGGAGATGGAGTCTTTCATGGGCTTGCAGGGAAATTTTTCTGAGGTGGAGCTTCCGAAGATGCCGTAGGGCGTGAGCACCAACGACATCTTCGAGAAGCTCCGCCACGGGAGATTTCCCAACCCTTTCCCCAACACAGTTAGAGGAGATGGAGTCTTTCACGGGCTTGTAGGGAAATTTTTCTGAGGCGGAGCTTCTGAAGATGATGTAGGGCGTGAGCACCAACGACATCTTCGAGAAGCTCTGCCACGGGAGATTTCCCAACCCTTTCCTCCATCCATGTTAGAGGAGATGGAGTCTTTCACGGGCTTGCAGGGAAATTTTTCTGAGGCAGAGCTTCCGAAGATGCCGTAGGGCGTGAGCACCAATGACATCTTCGAGAAGCTCCACCACGGGAGATTTCCCAACCCTTTCCTCCATCCATGGGGATGAAACTCTCCCTGCCTTCTAGGTTGCCTTGTTGAGCTGCTTGCCATGGCGTATCGATGCTCCTTTTATAGGCACGGCGCCGCTTCTACTTTGTCTTGTTCCTTCGACAGGGGCGTCGTGCGCTACATGCTTTATCTCATCGAGCAGTGCATCTACCCATGCGTCCTTATCCTGCCGACAGCTTTAGTCTCGGTTGCACCCACCAGCCGGGACTAAAGGTTACCCACATGTCCTTATCCCACCGACAGTTTTGTTAACTTATTCTAACTTATCAAACTATTAAGAAAATTGTCATTTTCAATTAAATAATAGATTAACTAATATTAGTTCATTATTAACACACATGCTCCTTAAATAAAGGTTTAGTACATTCCATACATGCATTACATAAAAGGTTTAATACATTATTACATTATTGCACCAACATTTCTATCTATTATTTCTGATTTCTTCTGGGTCGTAGCCATGGAGAATCTTCATCATTCAGTAGGATGCTTAGGTCAGTTTTCACTTTGAAGGGCGGAATTTCATGAAACTTATTATAATCTACTGACATGTCTATCTTGTCATCTACTCCCACGATGTTTCATTTCCCTGAAAGAACTATGTGGCGCTTTGGCTCATCGGACGATATCTTCTTTTGCTGATTTCTTTTTCTCATTTTTGTAGACATGTCCTTCACATAGAAAACCTGAGCGACATCGTTGGCTAGGACGAATGGTTCGTCCATGTACGCAAGATTGTTGAGATCCACTGTTGTCATGCCGTACTTTTGGTCTACAACTACCCCGCCTCCTGTCAGCTTCACCCATTTGCACCGAAACAAAGGGATCTTAAAAGTAGGTCCATAGTCAAGTTCCCATATCTCCTCTATGTACTCGTAATATGTTTCCTTCTGCCCATTATCGTCTGTTGCATCAAAGCGGACACCACTGTTTTGGTTGGTGCTCTTTTTATCTTGGGCAACCATGTAAAATGTATTCTCATTTATCTCGTACCCTTGGAAAGTACATATAGTCGAAGATGGTGGCCTGGCCAAACAGTACAGCTGATCTCCAACGGTGTCGTCATTCATGAGATGTGTCTGCAACCAACTGCCGAAAGTCTTCTTGTGTTCCCCTTTAATCCAAGTGACAAGGGTATAGTTAATAGAGCCCGTTAGTTGAGTACCTCTAAGGCCCGTATAGCTAGGCCCAATTGTAATAATAGTCGAATACGAGTCTTTACCGTATATCGATATTGTAATCTGTATCGGACCCTACCCGATCCTCGAGACCTGGCCATCTATATATAGGGGCCAGGAGGGGACGGTGTAGGCCAGATTGAAAGCAAGCCAGGTTGAACACCCAAGTTTACTTTCGACACACACCTATTTCGATTAACTTTACCTTCGAGTTCATCTGACGCCCTATCTTCCCGATCCTAAGTCCTTAATCTAGGACATTTGTCGAGTTAACCCCTCGTCAATTGGCGCCGACCGTGGGGACCTTGGGCGTTGGAATCATGAATTCGACGGCTTTTTCGCTTTTAGCCAACAGCAGTACAGAAATCGACAAAAATCAAGAGATGGAATTGACAATCGGAAGCTTAAACATCCTTATCGGACCGTCGGGTTCATCTCGCCTCTCAGAGCCGACGAAACAAGATCTGTCGGCAAGTGAGCTCAAGACAACAGCAGTAATGGAATATTCCGAAAGCTCTTCCAGCGAGGTAAACTCGCCGGTCAGCCCAGAGGAAGTGCAAAAAGGAAAGATCGCAGAGGACAATGGAGAAAAGGGAAATTTTGACGTAGGAGTCCAATTAGAAGATATCACGATCTGCCTCGACGATATTGCGAATAAGTCAACAGATACATGGAAGACAGGATTAGAGCTTTCTGAGGATAGTAACTCGATCTTCTCAAGCTTTAAGGGTGACATCGGCAAACAATGCCAGGTGCTCGCCATTATAGGAGATAACTCAGAAGAATTCGACGAAAGCGACAATCCAGTACTAAACCCAGCAAATATCGACAGAGGAGCAAATCACCTAGCAGAAGGGCAAACACCAGAATCCCTCGCAAGCAGGGAAAAAATTTGACTATCAGTCGACGAATGGAGGATAATAAGAGAAGCCGTAGAACACGGCACGCCAATACCATCAAATTCTAGCAAAGACATGCTTTTGGGGTATCACTACGCCCTAAGGCAGCAGGCCAAGCAATTAGCAAAGGAGAAAACAGAGATACAAAGAAGAAAAGATTCAGCTATTGCAGCTAGCGAAGCTGCTCGAAAAGCACGAAGTGATGCATCATACAGCAACGCAAGGAAAAATCGTCGACACGGTTCAAGGTACGATAACCTCGAGTACTCTGACAGGCAAAGTATTTCTAAAAACCTCGACTCGTCCTTCCTATCGGTCGACGAGCAAGGAAACATCCTACCGAAAACTCCTGAAGCAGCACTAGTGGCAGCACAAGCATATCTACTTACAACTCGACCAAGTCCAGGAGATCCGCGAGAACATATGCATAGAGCAGCACTGAACGGACTCAACATGGTGGGCCACAAGCTATCAGCAAAAGGAGAAGAAGTATATCACCACAAGGAAGTGCACAAAGCAAGGTCACCTCGCCGTCACAATAGTCCTCGGCACAGAAGCAGCAAGCACCGATCTCGATCGCCATCACCAAAACAGCGCGGTGGAACTCGAAGATCGCGATCCCCAAATGAAAAACGCGACTATGAAGACGACGACAAAGAGATGGGGGCGCCATGCTTTACCCGCAGGGTTCGCATCACTCCAGTTCCCAAGGGATTCAAGCTACCTCATGATCAGCAAAAATACGACGGGTCACAGGAACCACAATCATGGCTCGCAGATTACTTACTAGCAGTCCAAATATTAGGAGGAACCAAAGAAACAGCAATGCAAAGTTTGCAACTACACCTCACCGGCGCAGCAAGGTCATGGTTGAGCAAACTAGAGAAAGAATCTATTGGAAGCTGGGAAGACCTCACAAAGCAATTTACAAGCAACTTCAGGTCAACATACAAACGACCAGCATCAATAGAAGAAGTCAAAGTATGTGTACAACAACGCGACGAAACGCTACGGGCATACATCCAAAGATGGAGCCTTATCAAAAATTCAGCAGTCGAAGTTTCGGACGAAAGAGCAATAGATGCGTTCATCATTGGATTAAGACGAAGAGACCTAGTCGAGGAGATGGGTAGAATCAAGCCGAAAACAGTGTCAGACCTCATGGACACAGCAAATAGATTCGCAGATGGAGAAGATGCGTGCAACAACAAAAGGACGCGATCTCCAGAAGACGATAGAAGAAATAGATATGGAAGTCAAAGAAGACGGTCCAGAAATTTCGACAACTATGGCCCTCATAGCCAAGTCGCCGCAGGATACAAAGACAACAGCTATCAAGGAAGTGATCGAAGAAGTTCAAGATATCGAAGTTATGGAAAAGAGGACTATAAAAAATTCCCCGTAAGAGAATCCAGAGAATACAACCCCTCGCCAGAAGACATGCTCAATGGACCTTGTCATATACACTCAGCGTTCGTCGATGGGAAGCGAGTATCAAGGCATGCAATGAAAGATTGCACAACATTCTTAAAACTTCAAGAGGCGGCAGTAAACAAGCAAATCGAAGCAAGGCGACAAGGATTCGAAGGAAGCAACAACCCTCCAGCAAAGCAGCAAGGAAACAATGGAGCTCCTCAAGGACAAGACCAGCAAAATAAGGGACACGACGACGACGACGAAGGGTATGTTCCATCAAAAGGACACATCACAGCAATGATACAACCTGTACCCAAGTCGAACAAAGAAGAGAAGAGCATAACTCGACAAGTCAACCTAGCAGTCATATCACCTCCAGCTACAACGGAGTATCTGCACTGGTCAGAACAACCAATAGAGTTCAACAGAGAAGATCACCCTATAACAGTACCTCGGCCGGGAAACGCGCCTTTGGTACTCAAAGCTCAAATCGGCGCGTATGATGTCGACAGAATATTCATGGATGCAGGGAGTGGAATTAACCTGATATACGTGAAAACACTCCGAGCAATGCACATATCACTAGAGTTCCTGAAGCCAACAGATTGTTCCTTCCACGGAATCATGCCAGGAAGTGCCAATTACCCATTGGGTCGAATAGCACTCAACGTTTGCTTCGGCAACCGACAAAACTATAGAAGAGAAAAGCTAGATTTCGAAGTCATGGACTGGCCATCTCAATATCACGCGATCCTCGGACGACCCGCGTTTTTGCGATTCATGGCAGTACCCCACTATACATATCTGGTACTTAAGATGCCAGGACCAAGAGGAATAATTACAGTGAAAGGAAGTTTTGAAGTTTTAGATCTCTGCGACAGGGAGTTCCACAAGATGGCGCAAAATTTTGGCGTAATAGCCAACCATGCAGAAAAGGCAAAAAGCGCGACTACAGAGGACGTCAAGCTACTCGAAGGACGCGTCGTGGAGCCCGAAACGAAGAAACCACGAGTAGGAGCATCAGGAGAAGACACAGACGCAGAGGAAAAAGGGAAAGCCATGATGGCATAAGCATCATAAGACAATAGAGTAAAGTAGAAAAATAAGGCTGTAAAAGCCACGAGTTACACCAGGGGCAATGCCCTCTAGATCCAGAACACAGGTCATAGGCCGGATCTCTTGGGTCACCCCATGTATCTTACATCACAAGTATAATAAAGACGAAACGTTCCTCATATTCGAGTTTACGAGTCTTTCAAAGGAGGAAATGCGGTAAACGCACAAAAACGCTTTGAGGATGAACTTTTTTTTTCGACATACAAGTCGCAAAATAAGACACTCTCGCGTTACAAAAATATTACAATAACGGGTTATCAGAATCATCTACGCCTAAAGGATCTAAATAATGGTACTCACAGAAAAACGCAGCATCCGCTTCGAGAAGCCTAGCTACGAGTCTTCGAGCAGGTTGCAGTGTGTTCTCCATATGTACCCAAAGGCTAGCCCCACCTAGAGCCAAACTTAAAGACATCGTGCTATAATTCAGCCTGGGATGCCACTTGCGTATCCACCCAAGAGCAAAATTGGCACCTGCCACTAAGTTCAGTTCTATCAATCTATGAATACGATGGGTGGATCTGAAAACATCAAGAAGAAGCGGGAAAGTCGCAGGCAAAGGATTGCGGGGAAGCATAACAGAGTGCATAGTTGTAAGAGCCCGTCGGCAACCATCAACTGACTTGCCAATATGCTGGGCACGATCCTGAAGCAGTACAATGGCATTCCGGCGTCGAGAATCAGACCACAAAGTCTCAAAGCCAGCCGACATTTTCTCCAAAGCCGCATTTCGCTCAGCAAACCGACGATCCTCAGCAGCGAAATCCAAACAAGTGCCTATCACGGCAAAAGATGTCACAAAAACAGCAGGGGACAATCAGAGAATGAAGGAGTCAAAAGAAAACTTACATCGTAACATCTCGCAGGCAGACTCGACAATGCCAAGGATAAAAGATTCACATTCTTCATTATGGACAATCTTAGCCGTCAAACTGGAGACCTTTTCATCTAGTGAAGATATTTGCTTCATATAACCACTGGCTTTGCTAGCTTTGTTAATAGCCATCTGTGCTTGATGCTTGGCTAAATTCAGGCGAGCCTCAAGATCGGAAACTCTGGAAGAGTACTCTGCGCATCGGCTGCATCGACTAGGAGTCGACGAAATCTGAGAACCAAACACATGGGTAGAAGAAGGAGCAGCACCGTGAGTCAAAGGATCATTGACGCGCATCGACTGCAAGCCAAAAGGGGAAAGAAAGGAGAAACATTTCAGAGAAATAGCATAATACTTCATACGCCAGAAATATATTTACATAAGTGCAAAACCCTATGACTAAAGTTCTCGGGTTGCACTCAACTAAAGTTTCTGCATCCAAAAGGAGAAAACTAAAAGCTACAAAGGAAGCCGAGTCTACGCCACCTCAGCATTGTGTTCCGTGGCAGAAGAGGGCACGGCAACTTCCTCGCCGGAAGTCGACGGTGGCACTGGATTTTCCGTTGCTGGAGATGGTGCGGCAGGCACCGCAGAAGCTGCTGAAGGAGAAATAGTTGTCAGCAATGCAGGTGCCAACTTCTTCGCCTTCTTGAAAAAAGCCTTCATCTCGTCACGGGTGTGGCCATGAGGGGAGCTAACCCTCTCCCAGTCGAAACTCGTACCGTGCGCAAGAGAAAGCGCAATAGCACCCTTGGCGCCACGCTTAATTGAAAGTCCTTTTAGCTGAAGAGTGTGGTCTTCAGTTGTATCGAAGGTCTTGGCAAGATTGTTCAAGTTGTCCTTCGGGACCGCTGACCTTTTCTTCGGCCATAACCCGACAAATAGTCGTGAAAGAACGCGGCTAACTAACTCGAAAGTCTCCTGGATAGATATCTAGTTTTCCTCGAGTAAGTTCACCGTAGTCATCAGAGGGTCACCGTCCGGTTGTAGGGCCGATGGAGATACCCCAGTAAAACCTGCACGACACAAAGAAGGTAGAAAAGCAAAGAAGGAGGAGGATGTCAGTACAAGCAACAGTGCAACAGAAGTCGAAAATAGGAGAAAAGGCGAAACACTTACTTTCAGCAGCAGTGGCCATTGTGTGGAGACGCTCCGCCACGGCTTGCTCTCGCTGGGCATGATCCTTGTTGGCATCAGCTAAAGCTTTTTCAGCTTTCTTCGCCTTACCAAGCGCAGATTTCTGCGACTTTTCAGCATTTGCTTTGGCAGTGGCCGCAGCATCGTAAGCTTTCTGAGAAGCACGGAGCTCCGCTTCCAGCGACGCAATTCGGGCATTGGTTGTTGCTAGAGCAGCTACAATAGAAGAAGAAAGGAAGTCAGAAAAATAGCACAAGATATGCAAGGAGGAAAAACTATGAATGGATGTCGAACATACCTTCGGAAGCTTTCGCAACCTTTAGGTACTCAGCACATTCAGTGCCCAGGGTGATGAATCTCTTCAATAATGCCTGAGAAAAGGAGTGTGTAAGAGCAGAAGTGTATGAAAGGAAAGCAAGTAGAAAAGAATTGCTCACATCATCAAAAGAAACCGTAGATGCATGGGCTTCTAGAGAAATTTCGGGTTCTTTGGCCTTCTTTGAGCGTTTGGGGTATCGGGCTTGAGGAACCTTCTTCACAGAAGACCTGGTAGCCCTCGGCGCAACATCTAGCTCAATAGGCTCATCAGTGGCCATAGGAGAAGTGGGGGGAGCAGCTGTCGTATATGCTGGTGGCTCTTCATCATCACTGCATGAAGAATATAAATTATGGAAACAAGGCAAGAACAATGCAATTGAAGAACTCGAATACAATACTTACGATGCTAGCATGTCAAAGTACTCCATATCTTCTACAAGAACGGGGGCTTTACCAGCCGCTGCAGAACTTGATGAAGCAATTTCGTCGACACGCTTCCTTTTCTTGTCGACATCAACATCTTCAGCAAGTGCAGGAGGAGGCGATGTCGACGAGCTAGTTTCCTCTTCTGATTCTTCGACATCATCTCCGTCCTGACTTTCGTCAGCCTCGGGGCCTTCAGATGCAGGAGAGGCTAGATCAGCTGGTAGGGGCCCTGCCTCTGGAAGAGGAGGACGAGAAACAAGGAATTGGTGACCCTGCATATAAATAAGTCAGCAGAATGCAGAGGCACAGAATAACGCAAATCGAATCAAAGCAAAGTTTGACAACAAGTGAACGCGAAGATACATACCTCAGGCAGAGGGTGCATAGAGTCGAAAAAATCAGCGGTTAAATCCGCAACTGCATGTTCCTTGGTGAGCTTGGTAAGATTCCTGACTCGCTTGTCGATGTCTTCTTTCGATATCAGATCTTCAGATATGCGAGTAGGATCTTCCAAGCCAGAGTAATTCCAAAGTCTGGTAAGGCGGTGTTGTAGGGGTTGAACTCGACGTTGAATGAAAAACGCCATGAGTTGCATACCCGACAGAGCACCTCCTTGACCTCCTTTCAAAGCCTTGATGCGGGAAAGAAGAGGAAGAATTTCTTCTGCTTCTGCATCTGAGGGGAGCGTATCCCACGATGCCAATTTCTTCACCTCCTGGGAAGCGTCAAAGGGAGGAAGGCCGTATTCATCTTCAGGAGAGGATTTGCGGTCCTTGATATAGAACCACTTTGTCCTCCACCCTTGGACAGATGCGGCCATGGAAAATTCAAAGTATTGCGCCTCAGGGCGCACAGAAACGACGGCTCCACCCAGTTCGGGTTTCCTAGCCAAAGCAACGTTGGGGCGGAGCCGAAAGATTGACCTCCAAAGAAGGAAGTGGGGCTCAATGCCCAAGAATGACTCACAGAGGGTCACGAAACAGGCAATGTGAGAAGGGAATTCGGTGTGAGCTGATGGAGCTGCACACCGTAGACAAATAGAAGCCCACGGAGAAACTCGTGGGCAGGAAGAGAGAAACCACGGAGGAGGAAAGCAAGAAACATTACCCGATAACCGCTCGGGGGCTTCGGGATCCGCTCAGTGCTAGGAAATTTGATGGAATCCTCAGCGGCGATGAGGCCGTCCGCCCTGGCCTTCTCCACCTCCTTCTTGGTGATGGCGGAGCGCACCCAGTTGGTGGCAGAAGTCTTGGCCATGGTGTTCTTGGTGGCCAGGTGTTTCACACGCATCCAGTACGAAGTGCGCTCGGGGGCTATGCACGAGAGGAGGAGACAGAGCAGATCAGCAATAGAGGCGGCGGAGAGAAAGAGCTGGTAAACAGTAAGACTCCCCATGATCCCCTTTATATATCTTCTGGGAGAAGGAACGTGGGTTGAGACGTGGCGCAAAGATAGGAAACGGTAAGCCCACTAACAGTCAAAAAATGAGAAATTTACAGTATTGCCCATGCAACGGTTCGCAATGGTACATAATGACGTATTCATTGATATCATAAAGAAGAGAATATAAGAAAGAGGAAAAGATGGCGCCGACAAGTGCAAAATAGGTACACAAGACTATATATGAAAGAGTTTCGATTATAGCCATGGGGGCTACTATTTTCAAAGATGGTAAATACAACTTCTATCTGAAGTGGTGGATTAGTATTCAACGACAGTATGTCCTTAAAGTATCTCAAAGTTGAAGTATCTCGAAGATGATGTATCTAGTAGTTAAAGTATCTCGAGTTGAAGTATGATGGATTACACTACATTTTTTAGCCTATACTCGAAAAAAGCTTTTTTCGACTATAGCCTCGGGGGCTACTCCCATCGGGAGCGCTGAGCGCGCACCCGACGATATTTCTTGGCAAAGCATTATAATTGGAAAAGTGCAGGAGTGTTACTCCCATCGGGAGCGAGTTTTATGGTTGAAGAAACCCGAATATTTTCAGTCAAAATTTGACTGCGACATGAGATTCTCGAGTTGTGTTATCGCAACACAACTCGAATGCCGTGACTTGTCACGAAGGTAAGACCCCGGGATCCGTCCTGTGTGGCCTGGTATACGCACATGGATGCGCTCTGCTGGTATGTATCCGTGTCTACGACGCGAAGAAAATCCTGGTGGACGCACTGGGTACCCTGAGAACCACTGGGATTCATTCTTTGTAAGTCCTAAATGCGGCAGAAGAATGGGTTTGACCGGTATCCCGAATTCAAGTCCAAGGGGATTGAATTTGAAGTAGGTGACAAGTATCTGTTCCGGCAGTTAACTGACCTCTTGATCCGTCAGAGTTGTCAGGCTTGTTCATCAAGACCCCTTGCGAACAAATTATTATAAATATAAGTCGAAAGACCAAGTCGAAGATTTGAAGATAAGAAGAAGTCGAAGATTTGAAGATTAGAGATTCAACCCGAATCTACAATTTTGGTAGAATCTTAGGGGCTACTGACAAGGGTATAGTTAATAGAGCCCGTTAGTTGAGTACCCCTAAGGCCCATATAGCTAGGCCCAATTGTAATAATAGTCGAATACGAGTCTTTACCGTATATCGATATTGTAATCTGTATCGGACCCTACCCGATCCTCGAGACCTGGCCATCTATATATAGGGGCCAGGAGGGGACGGTGTAGGCCAGATTGAAAGCAAGCCAGGTTGAACACCCAAGTTTACTTTCGACACACACCTATTTCGATTAACTTTACCTTCGAGTTCATCTGACGCCCTATCTTCCCGATCCTAAGTCCTTAATCTAGGACATTTGTCGAGTTAACCCCTCGTCACCAAGAGTCAGCCTTCCCCGGGTTTTCGGAGCATAGAATATTCTTGTGTCTCACGATATACGGAGCCACCATGGTGAAATTGTGTAGAACTGTGTAGTGTGCTTGAGAGAATGAATGCCCGTCCATACATACTTTTGCTTTCTTTCCTAGTGTGCCTTTTCCTGCCAGCCTACCCTCATACCGAGATTCAGGAACACCAATCGGCTTAAGGTCAGGAAGAAAGTCCACACAAAACTCAATGACCTCCTCTGTTCCATAGCCCTTGGAGATGCTTCCTTCTGGCCTAGCACGGTTATGAACATATTTCTTTAAGACTCCCATAAACCTCTCGAAGGTCAAATTCCTCTTGTTTGTGCTCGTCCCACACACGTACACCTGGTTCAGCCCACAGCTGTAAAAGTTCATCAACTAATGGCCTTAGGTACACATCAATGTCGTTGCCGGGTTGCTTTGGATCTTGGATAAGCACTGGCAACATAATGAACTTCCGCTTCATGCACAACCAAGGAGGAAGGTTGTAGATACATAGAGTAACGGGCCAGGTGCTGTGACTGCAACTCTGCTCCCCAAAAGGATTCATGCCATCTGTACTTAGACCAAACCATAAGTTTCTTGCGTCACCTGCAAATCTCGGGAACTCTCTCTCGATTTTTCTCCACTGCCGACCATCAGCGGGGTGCCTCAACTTGTCGTCTTTCATACGATCTTCCATGTGCCATCGCAACAACTTCGCATGATCTTTATTTCTAAAGAGACATTTCAACCGTGGTATTATAGGAGCATACCACATCACCTTGGCAGGAACCCTCTTCTTGGGTGGCTCTCCCTCAAAATCACCAGGGTCATCTTTTTTGATCTTATACCGCAATGCAGTGCATACCGGGCATTTATCCATATTCTCGTACTTCTCACCGCGGTAGAGGATGCAGTCATTAGGACATGCATGTATCTTCTGCACGTCTAATCCTAGAGGGCAGACAAGCTTCTTTGCTTCGTACGTGCTGGAAGGCAATTCGTTCTTTCTTGGAAGCATCTTCTTCATTAGTACCAGCAAATTTTCAAATGACGAGTCAGTCACACCGGTCTCTGCCTTCCACTTCAGCAATTCCAGTGTGCTATCCAGCTTCTTCTGGCTATCTTCACAAGTTGGGTACAACAATTTGTTGTGGTCCTGTAACATCTGCTCGAACTGCAACCTCTCCTTTTCTGTGTCGCAGCCTCGCCGTGCATCAGAAATGACCCGGCCAAGATCATCAGCGGGCTCATCTGGTTCTTGTTCTTCACCCTGATCTTCTTCTTCATTGTCTTCCATTGCGGTATCAGCATACTTAGGAAACATAGATCGGTAGTTGTCATCATCGTTCTCTTCTTCATCGTCGTCTTCCATCATAACCCCTCTTTCTCCGTGCTTGGTCCAAACATTATAGCCCGACATAAAACCGGACCGCAGCAGGTGGCTCTGAATGACTCTTGAGGAAGTGTAATCCTTCTCATTCCGACATTCAACACATGGACAAAACATATAGCCACCACCATGCTTGTTCGCCTCGGCAGCATCTCGAAAAGAATGCACGCCTTCTCTGTAAGCGGCTGTGCGTCGATCACCGTACATCCATGGATGGCTCATCTGCGTCATACAACAGTATATCAAACACAATCACGATCCTAAAAATTAGTACCGCACGGTCTAAACGAGGAAATATAGTTGCTAACCTTTTAGAATAAGTGAAAATAAAGAGGAAGAGGCTTAAGCGTGGCTCGGGCACCTCATATCATAGTTGTGTTCGGTGAACTGAAGCGGCATCGCTCTAACACACATTTCAACAAACACCTCTAGTGCATAGGAATGAAATGGAGAACTAGCACAAACCCACACTCCTCCATCCAAGAAAAATACAATGGAGAGGGGAGAGGGGCTGCGGCCATATATATAGGCAGAAGCCTTTAGTCCCGGTTTGAGACACAAACCAGGACTAAAGGGGGCGCACATGCGGGCTGCACACCGCATAGCCCTTTAGTCCCGGTTTGTGTCTCAAACTAGGACTAAAGGGTTGTAACGGGCCGGGACTAAAGGATGCCGCGCGGTTGGGCAAATTTGGGGCGATGTGGCCAGGCCTTTAGTCTCGGCCTAGATTATGGCTGGGACTAAAGGGTCCTGACCAAAGGCCCATTTTCCACTAGTGATTCTAGTTGTAATATGTGATGTGAAGGTAGTCTGGTGCTAGGTAGCTATTGAACGGATCGTATGGGCACCTAGAGGGGGGGGTGAATAGGTGCTACTCAAATTTTAATTCTTTTTCAATTTAGGCTTGACACAAAAGGTAAATTCTCTAGATATGCAACTAAGGTGAATTTACCTATATGTCAACAAGCAAGCTAAGCAAGATACAAGTAGTAAAGGCAATAAAGGATAGAAGTAACCGAGAGTGGAGCACACGGAGACACGGATGTAATTCCCGTAGTTCCTTCCTTTTTAGGGGAAGTACGTCTACGTTGGAGGGGTGTGGTTGCCACAAAGGCCTAACCAACGCCACAAAGGCTCACCCTATTCTCCGGTGCAAGCTTCCGCCACAAAGGCCTAGCTCACTTTCCACTAAGGGATTCCTCAAGGCGGAATCGGCCTTTACAAAACTTGGGGCACAACTCCACAACTGAATTGGAGGCTCCCAAGCACCACAAAGCAATCAATCAACAAGTATCAAGATGTCAATCACACAAATCAAGGTCAAGGGACACAAGGGAACCCAAGACCCAAGGGGCCCTCAAGCAAATGAGAGGGGAAATCAAATCGCTTCGGTGAGGATGTAGATCAAGGCCTTCTCCTTCGATTCTCCAAAGATCAAGAACTTTGGTGGGTTGAGGGAGGAGATCTTGCGAATTTGGTGGCTCCAAATGAGGACTTTTTCTTGCACAGCTCGAGCAGCTTGAGGTGGAAGAAGGGGAGGGGTATTTATAGCCCCTCCCAAAATGTAGCCGTTGCTGACTTGGAGGGGCGGATTATCCGGCCAAAGTTTGGCCGGATTATCCGGCTGGTCGGATTATCCGGCCCCTGGCCGGATTATCCGCCCCCCCTATCTGGGTGACGCCGCCTCTGGTCCTTAGCCGTTTTTGGGGACGTCGAAGGGGGGGCGGATTATCCGGCCCCTGGCCGGATTATCCGGCCCCCTATACTGGGTGACGCCGAGCCTGGTCCTTAGCCGTTTTTGGGTCAGTCTCCGGAGGGGGCGGATTATCCGGCCTGGCAATTGATGAGCTGAAAAACCTGCACAACTTAGCACACACTTAATATTCCTAATGTTGTTATCTAACACACAAAATCTGAGGGAAACAAAGTTTGCACTTTCAATCTCCCCCTTTTTGGTGTTAGATGACAACACTAGGATTTGCAAGAGAGATCGAATATTTCAAACAACAAATATTTGAGCAAGATATAAAGCTCCCCCTAGATGTGTGCATCTCCATAATTAAGTTTGTAGGCGGCATACCTTTTCATGGATAACTCAATCAAAATGGAATTCCGTATATGATAATGACGAAAAACCGAACAATAATTCCATAGCCATATCACCAATAACCATGAGCTCATAAAGATATAAGTGAACAACACATAATGATCCACATGGCACATATAGAACATATAACATAGTCTCATACACCACATGGTAGCAAATAAACCACACGAAGTTCAACCACACAAAGTTCCAAACTTAAGACAAATGAAATAAGAAGAAACACAAGCGCCAAAGAATGATAAGCGCGCAAGCTTGTGTTTCCATCCATGTAAATCCCGTAAGACTCCTAATAGAACTACTTCTCCCCCTTTGGCATCAAGACACCAAAAAGGGAGAAGAGCGATGCTACACGTCCCGAGGAATCAATCCTCCCAGTCACCGATGTCGTCGGAGTCCACATCATCATAATCTCCGCCAACACCTTCATCTCCTTCAGCATCATCATCCTCAAAGTCCTCCTCAGCCTCTGGATGAGTCTCTCCTGTGGTAGCATCTGGAGCATCAAAGAGATGCTTCTGCATATCCACCCAGTTGAAGCGATCGGTGTTCCAAGCTTCATAGGGCACAGGAGCAGTAGGAGTGGGATCGGCGGTCTGAGCACCACTGAGACGGTGAAGGATCAGCTGCTGAGTGTCCTGGATGCTCTTCCTCTCAACATAGGCCTGGTAGTTCTCACGGTGGATCTCTACCTTCATGCACAGAACATTCCGCTCAAACCAACTGAGCTTCCTCACCTCCCTGGACATAGCAGATGCAGCAGTCCTCTGATCACGAGCAGAAGCACTCGTCCTCGCATCAGCCATGAAGGTGCCTGGATATGCAGTAGCTGGAGTAGAAGACCTCGACCTCTTGACATACATCTTCTTTACTTGGTGCTCCACACTATCATCATGAATGTCATAGTCACCAAGGGCATTCTTAATTAGGAGCATAATGAAGGGAGCATAAGGCACGGTGTTCCTCTGAATGATAGCATCCTTGATCTCATAGAAGATGAAATCCATCACATCAAGAGTGAAGTCCTCAGCAGGGTCAGTCGAAGTAGCACACTCATGAGCAAAAGCGAGGAGGTCAACAAGAGAGGTCCGAATAGCATCATTGTTACCACCACTAGGAGCAATGTTCTCTCTGAAAATGCGGACAAGCTGATCATAAAGAGGGTGTAGGCCTTTGATGAAGCCCACAACACCTGTGGAGTCATAGAGGTCATAGAGCTTGTCCTTGTCAGGCTTGGTCCCCGGATTGTGAATACGGCGACCCACTGGAGTGTCTCCATTATACGCATACCCCAAGAGAGAGGCAAACGTAGAGAAGTCCGATGTACACTCATGCTCGCCAGTCATCCACTTCATAGACTTCTGTGCGTTGGGCAGGATCACAAGAGTAGCATAGAACTGCTTGATGAGACCGGGATTATAGTTGCACTGAATGTTGGCCAACCCCATCAAACCCAACTTCTCAACCACAGAAACTGCTTCATCAAAATAGGTCTTGCTGCGAAGGTGATCAAAGTCAATAGGATGCATCGGACGACACGGATTCTTGAGAGGCTCATAGACATCACGGAAAATGCCCCACTACTCTTCATTCCAGAAACCACGGTCCTCAATGTCTTCATCTCTTGGTGAGGCGTACCAATTGTTCCGCCGCACAAGAATGTACTCGGCCTCTGGCATGCTCTTGTAGTTAGGACGTGTCGCTTTGCCTTTGCGACGACGGGCTTGAACCTTGGCAGCCTTCTCTTTCTCAGCTTTCCTAGCAGCCTCCCTCTGTCCCCGACGGATAGCAATCTCATCCACGAGGACTCCTTCCTCATTCGGAATCAACTGGCGCTTGCGCTTCGGCAACCCCGAACCACATGTGAAAGAGAGATGCACGGAGAGCATGGGGATAAGCATATGCACATGAGTTACGGAAAGGATCAAAGAATCATGTAGTATGAACAAGCAAACTTCACCAAAACATCAAATTGAGGGCAGCAACAGAGAAAGCAAATAACGGTACATTCCCGGCCGGATTATCCGGCCAGGGGGCGGATAATCCGGCCACCCGGATATTCCGCCCAGGGGGCGGATAATCTGGCCCATCGAAAAAAAAATCTAACTACTGCTGCAACCTACAATTTGATAGATCGGGGAAGGCAATCATACAACATAATTCATGGGAGAGGAAAACAACAACTAGAGGCCAAGCACCAAGAATATGCAAAGGTAAAATCAACCCTAGGGTTAGGAAAATACCCGCATCCATCACAAAAACGGCTTGGTGAAAGCCCTCCGAAGGGGAAGGAGATCAACTCCCGGCGAAATCCGGCCAAGGGAATGGCCGGAGCTCCGGCGGCGGCGGCTAAGAGTCAAAGGATGGGGTGGGGAAGGAACTGCCCTAGGGCAGCCCAACCCTGCCCCTTATATAGCCAGCCGAAACCAAGCCGGATTATCCGGCCAGAGTGACCCGGATAATCCGCCCCCCCCGGATATTCCGCCCTGGGGGGCGGATATTCCGGCCTGGAGCGCCAGAGCCCAAAAACTTTGAAATTTTTCAAAAACAGATGTTGTTTTGACGAAAACTTTGAACTCGTGTGCAAAGATTAGATGACTTAAGATCGGATGGCTTAGGTGCGAGAGCAAACATGGAGTGGTTCTCGGCACTAAACATTGCAAGAGCAAATCAACGAAATATCCAATGCAAGTGCCTTCCCATATCAAAAAGAAACAATACCGAGAGAGAACACCAAGACCTCAAATAAGATATGCAAGGAATCAACTCTTCGAAAAGAAGAGGTCGGTGGCCGAAGCCACCATGTTTGAGTGTTATGGCATTGGACCGCGAAGATGTATCTTGAGTCCATAACCACTACTCGTCATTGAAGCTCATATATCACAAAAATGATATTAAGAGAATGATATGATTACTATCGGCATTATGGGGGGAGGGATAGCCCAATTAATTAGGACCGCACTCCCCTATCTCCATGCCCACACCTAAACCAAACAAGCATTGAAATATAGGTGTGTTTGCAAGATGTTCAAGCCACACTCCTTGAATCGATGATATTTAGCTCATTCCTCAAATATCCAAATCTTGCTTCATCAAGAGGCTTCGTGAAAATATCGGCAAGTTGATCCTTGGTGCTAACATAAGCATGCTCAATATCACCACGGGCAACATGATCTCTAATGAAATGATTCCGGATCTCAATATGCTTGGTTCTTGAATGTTGCACCGGATTATAGGCGATTTTGATAGCACTTTCATTGTCACATAAAAGAGGCACTTTGTCACAATTGACACCGTATTCCTTTAAAGTTTGCCTCATCCATAACAATTGAGTGCATCCACTTGCGGCGGCAATGTATTCGGCTTCGGTGGTGGAGAGAGATATACAATTTTGCTTCTTAGAAGACCAACACACCAAAGACCTACCAAGAAATTGGCAAGCTCCGGAGGTTGATTTCCTATCATCCTTGTCACCGGCCCAATCCGAATCCGTGAAGCCACAAAGAGAGAAATCCGAGCCTTTGGGATACCAAAGGCCATAAGTTGGGGTATGAACCAAATATCGAAAGATTCTCTTAACCGCCATAAGGTGGCTTTCTTTAGGAGCGGCTTGATACCTTGCACACACACCTACACTCAACACAATATCGGGTCTAGATGCACAAAGGTAAAGCAACGAACCGATCATAGAACGGTATACCTTTTGATCCACATCTTTACCATTGGGATCTAAATCAAGATGACATTTAGTGGCCATTGGTGTGGCGGCCCCATTTAGTTCCTTCATCTTGAACCTTTTGAGCATGTCTTGGACATATTTTGCTTGATTGATGAAAGTCCCTTCTTTCAATTGCTTGATTTCAAAACCAAGAAAGAACTTCATTTCGCCCATCATAGACATCTCGAACCTATCGGTCATAAGCTTTGAAAATTCATCATTAAAAGCTTTGTTAGTAGACCCAAAGATAATATCATCAACATATAGTTGGCATACGAAAAGCTCCCCATTGACCCTCTTAGTAAAAAGAGTGGGATCGATTTGCCCAACTTCAAACCCACGGTCTAACAACAACTCCCTAAGGTGCTCGTACCACGCACGTGGGGCTTGTTTAAGGCCATAGAGTGCCTTATGGAGTTTGTAGACGTGGTTCGGGAAGTTGAGATCCTCAAACCCCGGGGGTTGCTTAACATACACTTCCTCTTTCAATGGACCATTTAGAAAAGCACTTTTAACATCCATTTGTTGCAACTTAAAGTTATGATGAGTGGCATATGCAAGAAGGATACGAATGGACTCAAGGCAAGCCACGGGAGCATAAGTTTCTCCAAAGTCAATTCCTTCAACTTGAGAGAAACCTTGAGCAACCAATCTTGCCTTGTTCCTCACAACAATCCCATGCTCATCTTGCTTGTTCTTGAATATCCACTTTGTGCCAATCACATTGCGGCACTCCTTTGGCTTCTCTACTAACACCCATACATTATTGCGCTTGAAGTTGTTGAGTTCTTCATGCATGGCATCTAACCAATCCGGATCTTCAAGAGCTTCAAATACTTTCTTGGGTTCAACCATGGAGATATAAGCATGATGAGTGCTAAATTGTGCCAATTGACGCCGGGTTGACACTTTGCTCCTTAGATCTCCAATAACCCTCTCAAGGGTATGACCTTTAAGTTCCAAGTCCCTTTCAATTCTCTTCTTGCGACGGGCTTCGATCTCCTTATTTGACCTAGGAGGAATCACTTGATCATCTTGATCATTTTGGTCCCCGTCTTGACCATTAACTTGACCTTGATCATCATTATCTTCATGAGTAGGTTGATCTTGGTCTTGTGAAGAGTTGGGGGCGGTTGAGATAACCGGAGAGGATGGAGGTGCCCCTTCTTCTTCATGAAGGTCCTTGTCTTGTTCTTCGGTTGGTGCATTAGTTGCTTCCTTGGGAGAGGCTTGTTGAGCTTGTGAAGATGAAGGCTCCACTTGAGTAGAGCATAGTCCTTCTCGGTCCGCCACAAGGTGTCCCTCAATGGGGCGGAAAAATCCCACGCCCATTCTTCCTATGGCTTCTCGAGGTATTTCATCATCTACATCACAAGAAACAACATCTCGCCCCCCTTGGGAGCCATCATTCTCTTCGAATACCACACTACAAGATTCTTCAACATGCCCGGTGGACTTGTTGAAGACTCTATAAGTGTGGGATTCGGCACCATAACCAACAAAAATACCTTCTATTGCTTTCGGATCAAATTTACCTAAACGAACTCCTTTTCTTTGAAAGAAACACTTACACCCGAAAACTCGGAAGTAGGAGATGTTGGGCTTGCTTCTGGTGAGTATTTCATATGGAGTCTTGTTTAGGCCTTTGCGGAGGAAGAGCCGGTTTGAAGAGTGACAAGCCGTTGAGATAGCTTCCGCCCAAAAGTTGTATGGAGACTTAAACTCCGCCAACATGGACCTAGCCATATCCATAAGAGTCCGGTTCTTCCTTTCGGCTACACCATTTTGTTGAGGGGTGTATGCAGCGGAATATTGATGACGTATCCCCTCATCACTAAGAAACCCATTTAAGGTGTAGTTCTTGAACTCCGAGCCATTGTCACTTCTAATTGCCAAAATAGTTTGCCCATGTTGACGTTCCACTTCCTTGGCAAAGTCGATGACGGTTTGTTGAGTCTCACTCTTATGCTTGAAGAAGTAGACCCAAGTATATCTTGAATAGTCATCAACAATCACCAAACAATATTTCTTCCCACCAAGACTTGCATGAGATGGAGGACCAAAAAGATCCACATGAAGGAGCTCCAAGATCCTCTTGGAAGAAATGATAGTCTTGCTTGGGTGGGGAGAATCATGCTTCTTTCCTAGAACGCAAGCCCTGCAAACACGATCTTTGGCAAAAGAAACATTCTCTTTTAGTCCGAGTATGTGGCCACCCTTGTGAAGGCTTTGCAAAGTTCTCATATTGACATGGGCTAGTCGGCGATGCCAAAGCCAACCCACATCGGCCTTTCCAAATAAACACATTGCACTTGTAGTGGTTTTCCCAGAAAAGTCCACCACATACAAGTTGTTTTCAATGTGCCCAACGAAAGCGACCTTTAGAGACTTGCTCCACAAGAGTACCACAATTTCATTATCAATCAAGACGGCAAAGCCCATCTTACCAAGTGCACGAACTGAAAGTAAATTGTAACCTAGGGTCTCAACAAGCATGA
Source organism: Dactylis glomerata (assembly GCA_007115705.1). Classification (NCBI taxonomy): domain Eukaryota; kingdom Viridiplantae; phylum Streptophyta; class Magnoliopsida; order Poales; family Poaceae; genus Dactylis; species Dactylis glomerata. The sequence goes on from QXEO01000340.1 coordinate 1,114,168, forward strand.
CGTCCACAACGGAAATATCCGGTGCGACCACCACCTTGCCAAGACCCAATACCTCAGATTGTGACATGTCTCCATAAGTGACGGTTATGTTGTTATCATTAGGCCTCATCTCCGTCATAATCTCCTTGCTTCCGGTCATATGACTTGTGCATCCACTATCAAGCACCCATTTTGATACACCGGAAGCATAGTCCTACAAGAGATTATTGCTTGGTTTTAGGTCCCCATTTCTCAATGGGTCCTCTTTTGTTAGCAAAAAGGGTCTTTGGAACCCAAATAGACCAAGCAACATAACCATCATTTGGACCAACATACTTTGCATAAACATCACCATAATAATCACGAAATAAGACATAGTGAGGGTTAGCAATTCCCGCATGATCATCATGAGTGGCCTTGCCACTCACAATAGGATCCTTCTTTGCTTGTGCGGGCTTGGCCTTCTTTTTCTTGTTGTTCTTCTTCTTCTTCTTTGAGACAAAGCCAATCCCCGTTTTATCACCAAATGCCTTTTGCTTACTCAAAAGATCATTCAAGTTTTTCTCACCTATGGGGATGGAGGACTTGGCAAGCTCATCTTTCAACCTAGCATTTTCTTCAATAATATGTGCATGATCACAAGTAGAAGTAGAAGAACTAGGCACAATATTCTTAGTCAATTGAATTTGAAGTTGTTCATGTGACTTGGTAAGAATAGAGTGTTCACTTTCCAAGTCCTTGTGAGCCTTGTCAAGATCTTCTAAATCCTTAACAAGTATATCATGACCAACACCAAATTCAACCTTTTCCTTTTTAAGCATTTTTACTTTAGCACGAGCATGGTCTCGCTCTTTAATGAGTTTGGAAACAACTTCATTATTAGATTCCTCAATGGAATCGAGCTTCTCTTCGAGAGATGCTCGTTCCTCTTGCTCTTCTTCAAGAGACTCGGTTAGTGAGGCAATATCTTGAGCATATTCCTTTTCAAGCCTCATTTGTTCATCTAGTTTTTCAAGAGTTTTACCATATTGGCTCAATAGACGTTCAAAGTGAATCTTATGAACACCATCGACACTAGACACATAGTCATCAAAAGAAATAATTTCTTCCTTTACTCTAAGACTAGCAAGATCATTTAAGGGAGCATCATTTGTCTTAGAGGAGGAGAAAGGTGTGGGTGATACCTCGGAAGACTTGGCCATAAGGCACTTGACGTTCTTGACGAGAGAGTCCTCATTGGGGGATTCAAAGAGTGATGTGGGGAAAGTGGAGGTGGTTGCCATTGCGGCCATCTCACTAGTTGTGGTTTCTTCTTCATCACTCTCACTTGCGGAGTACTCTTCTTGAGTCAAGAACACAAACTTTGGTTGTTTCTTCTTTGGTCCACCCTTCTTCACAAATGGCTTCTTTGAAGGTGACTTGGTCTTGCTTTTGAGGATAAGCTTTCCACCATGGTCTTCTCTCTTCTCATAAGGGCACTCGGCAACAAAGTGGAATCTATCATTGCAATTATAGCATGTTCTCACCCTTTGACCATTGTTGTCATTCCTTTGATAGCCACTTGACTTGCTTCTTCTTTGATTGTCTTCTTTAGCCTTGTGTGGATCAACCCAAAAGGTTTTTCCATAGAAGGCCATGTGCTCATTGTACTCATGTCTTATGTCCTCGGGACACATCTCTAGTCTTGCTTCAATACTAGCTTGAAGAGGAACCTCTTTCTCAATCACACTTGCTTTCAATGCAAGATTAGAGCTTCTTTGCATTCCTATGGCACGGGCACGAGCATCTTCCGCATTTTGTGCGGAAACCTTGTAGGCTTGAATCTCTTGCATCACTTGATTGGAGGTCATCTCATTGAAGTTGTGCTTTCCTTGAACACTCTTCACATCCGCGGGCTCATATGGGGTGAGAGCAAGAATGTACTTCATCTTGATCCACTCATCATCAATATGGTGAGCACCGAGGTTCTTGAAGGTGGTGGCAATAGTCTTGAGTCTTCTATACATCTCTTAATGATCCTCACCATCCATCATGAAGAATCCCTCTGCTTGATTTGAGAAAGCTATGTATCTTGTTTTCTTCATGCTCTCATTGCCAACAAAGACGTCGGAGAGTCCTTGCTAGGCTTCTTTGGCGGTGGAGAAATGTTGGATGTGAGGCAAGTCCTTGGACCCAACGGCGACTTGAATCATGTGGAGAGCGGTAGCATTGAGTTGACTATCGACCGTCTCTCTTCTTGTCATGTTGTGTGGATCCACGGCCTTGAAACCTTCCTCAACGATCCTCCAAAGCTCGATGCAAGAACTACGCATATGAGAGATCATTATATATTGCCATTGACCAAAGTTTAATGCATCAAGCTTAGGTGGGTCTCCCCTATGGTTAATATGAGGATGAGGAACCGGCGGGTCGGGTGAATACCAATGTGGGAATTCACCTTTCCCGTCGCCCTTGGTGGAAGACTTAGCATCGCCATTTGTATCGGCACCCTCCACATCAACCACCACATTCTCCACTTGTGGAGTAGCGGGTTTTTCCGGAGGTGGAGAAGCATTAGCAGTTTTAGCTTGCATGAGTTGCGCTATCATTTCACGCAACTCACTTATTTGAGATGTCATGGAAGTCATGGATGATTCCAAAGATTTGAACTCACCCATGGAAACTTGACCCAAGCCCTCACTAGGTGATGTTTCCATACTCTTAGGCGGTTAAGCCCGAATTAAGAGCCGAGGCTCTGATACCAATTGAACGGATCGTATGGGCACCTAGAGGGGGGGGTGAATAGGTGCTACTCAAATTTTAATTCTTTTTCAATTTAGGCTTGACACAAAAGGTAAATTCTCTAGATATGCAACTAAGGTGAATTTACCTATATGTCAACAAGCAAGCTAAGCAAGATACAAGTAGTAAAGGCAATAAAGGATAGAAGTAACCGAGAGTGGAGCACACGGAGACATGGATGTAATTCCCGTAGTTCTTTCCTTTTTAGGGGAAGTACGTCTACGTTGGAGGGGTGTGGTTGCCACAAAGGCCTAACCAACGCCACAAAGGCTCACCCTATTCTCCGGTGCAAGCTTCCGCCACAAAGGCCTAGCTCACTTTCCACTAAGGGATTCCTCAAGGCGGAATCGGCCTTTACAAAACTTGGGGCACAACTCCACAACTGAATTGGAGGCTCCCAAGCACCACAAAGCAATCAATCAACAAGTATCAAGATGTCAATCACACAAATCAAGGTCAAGGGACACAAGGGAACCCAAGACCCAAGGGGCCCTCAAGCAAATGAGAGGGGAAATCAAATCGCTTCGGTGAGGATGTAGATCAAGGCCTTCTCCTTCGATTCTCCAAAGATCAAGAACTTTGGTGGGTTGAGGGAGGAGATCTTGCGAATTTGGTGGCTCCAAATGAGGTCTTTTTCTTGCACAGCTCGAGCAGCTTGAGGTGGAAGAAGGGGAGGGGTATTTATAGCCCCTCCCAAAATGTAGCCGTTGCTGACTTGGAGGGGCGGATTATCCGGCCAAAGTTTGGCCGGATTATCCGGCTGGCCGGATTATCCGGCCCCTGGCCGGATTATCCGCCCCCCTATCTGGGTGACGCCGCCTCTGGTCCTTAGCCATTTTTGGGGACGTCGAAGGAAGGTGGATTATCCGGCCCCTGGCCGGATTATCCGGCCCCCTATACTGGGTGACGCTGAGCCTGGTCCTTAGCCGTTTTTGGGTCAGTCTCCGGAGGGGGCGGATTATCCGGCCCCTGGCCGGATTATCCGGCCTGGCAATTGATGAGCTGAAAAACCTGCACAACTTAGCACACACTTAATATTCCTAATGTTGTTATCTAACACACAAAATCTGAGGGAAACAAAGTTTGCACTTTCAGCTATGTCCTATTTGATCTAATGATACTCAAGGATGATGGAATCATATGCTATGTTCTGGTGATGCTTCAGATTGTCGTGTGCTGCCATGTTAAATAGCTTATTTGATATCTTGTTTTCCAGCTCTATGTTTCTTTAGATGACTAATAGGGTCCTGGTATTGGTGTCGTGCTTAAGATGAATTGCTACATATTTATTTGATCATTGATGGTGTGATGCTCCTATTTGGATGCTTTTATGCATCCAAGCATCTGTGAATCAATGGTAATGATTATAGGTCTCCTAGGTTAATTCTAGCTACTGCTATGTAGTGGATTCTTCTTTGAAATTGGTTTCTAAATCTAGTAAACAATTCCCAAATGCCTTGCTTGGTGTAGACATCTAGTATAAAATTCCTAGTTGTTCTTGTAGATTGTTTAGGGTTTTAAAAATAGTACCACATGTAGCAATGCAATTATAATGATCATATCCATCCCAAGATGCATATGATCCACACAAATAACACTCAAACAATGTTTAGGTGAGGGTTCAGTTTCTTGATTATATATGTGTATGCAAATGATTTATTACTTGCTATGATTTATTTCTGGTATCACTATTTAATGTCATTGGCTGATTTGATTATTGTGATTGAATTATTGGTTATGTTCTTGTTGTTCTTGAGTTTTTCTTAGTGTTTTTGAGGTGTTCTTGATGATCACAAGACCATCTAGTTGTATAGGATACATGCTAGATCCAATATAAGAACTAGAAACTAGTTTTAGGTGTTTGTGTTGAGTTTTAAAGATCTGGAGATATTTCTGGACAAATTTTAGTTGATGTCCAGATTTGCTTGATAAAGTTTGCAAAATCTCTCTCCTCACCCCTCACTAATTCTATTCCATCTCCCACTACTACTATGCTACTACTAGTAGAATTTCTATGTTGGGATTTAACTAACAACCTTTGTAGCAAGTTATTCCTGTCTTCTGAAGATCTTCTTGTAGTTCATCTCCTCCTTGCTCCTGTTCTTGCTGAAATCTTCCTTGCAGATCTTCCACTCACACCATTGGGTGTGTTTGGAGGTTTTCCTCTCTATCAGCCTCTGGCCTGAGAGTGATTCTTGTGCTAGTTCTGTTCTCTCTGCCTTTGGCCAGAGTGGTGCTTATGAGCTTTGCTTGAGGTGTGAGTTCAAGGGTTGGGTCTAGATTCCTATTTATAGTGCTTTGGGATTGATGTGGGAGTGACACCTATGTACTTTAATAGCCGTGCAACCGTCTTTGTAGATTGTCTTGTAGTGCAAAATCATTTTATTTGTTGTTTGCCTAATTAGGCATGACGGTTCAGATTTGATATTTAATTAGTTAATTGCCTTATTGACCCATTATACCAATAGAGACGAATTAATTGTTGTGTTTGTTGGATAATAATCTGGTTGACCTTTTATGTCAATAAAGATTATGTTTATGATTTCTTTAATGACTTATTAAGATATTTGTTAGTCAGAACCAATGGACACTTGGATAGATTAGAGGATAGTTCCTAATTGTTGCCTAAAGATAGTATGGATCATAATATCGTATTTGTCTCTTGTTTCCTTTATTGATCCATATTTCCTAATTTTGCCTAAGATAATCATTTCCCTCTACTAATCCATTTGAATGTTTGTTTTGTAAGTGAGAAGGAAAAGAATAAGATGAAGATAAGAAGATAATTGAAGAAGATGATCAAGTTTCTGCCAAGATCAACTTAGAATAGGATTTTCATTTCTGTTTTCATTATTTACTTGTTCATTTTATCATGTAATATTCATTTGTGAGCTTATAATATTCTGGTATGCTCTTGTAATATTCTTTGTGGCTTCATACAACTCACTTGTGATTTCTTTGTATTTTAAACAATATATATATGCATGATTTGGTTGGAGGTTCATACTTCAAAGTGTTAATCTTAGTTGTGTAAGTTCATACACTTTTTGTTTATGCATCTGGTTGTATTTTATTGTTAATATATATGAATTCTGATCAAATTACCCAAATACAGCAAAGGTCATGTCAAATTTTTGTATTGTTTACATGACCATTCTAACAATCAATCAATCAATGAATCAAACAAGCAATCCTCTCTTCGAGAGTCAAACAATTGTTCATCTATTCAAGAGTAACGACTACTACTTAACAAAGCGCGAAAATTTTCCCGTCTTTTAACCTATTGAACTGTAATTATGCACAATCAAACTCGCTAACCCTATTTATCTTGTCCTAATAAACTTTGGGATATTACATCTCGGTAGGAACCGTATAACTTGCATGTGTTAAATTAGTGAGAGAGTAATCTTTATTCCATGAAAAATAGTATTTTATATGTGTATAGTCAGCTAATTCATATACAACGACACCTGTTGCATCCATTAGAACGCGTACCCCTCCCAGCCGTTAATTCCACAAGTGGGCCGGCTCACATAAGCTTTTTCGTCAACGGCTTTGGGAAGCTTCTAGGTCCTTCTAGACGGTATTTTTTCTGGTTTTACTAGTTTTTCTATTTTAGTTTTTCCATTGTTTTACTTTTCTTCTCACATTTCTGTTTCAAATTTTTTTGAGCATTTTTTACTTTTGTGAACATTTACATATTTGTGAATATTTCTAAAATTTGCGAACATCTAAATTCCAATTCATGAACATTTTTTCACATTCCTATATTAAAATTTTGAACTATTTCTAATCTAAACATTTTTCAAAACTATTGTGTTAAATTCAAGCATTTTTCAAAATTTAGGCATTTTTCAAACCTAATAGTTTTTTAAACGTGAACATTTTTTTAGAAAACTAAAACATGTATGAAATCTGGAAAAAAATCACCAAAGAATTTGAGATTAACAAAAAAAATGGACGGAAAAACAATTTTTTTAGCATGGCGAGCCGAGGATGAAAAGAGAGTTACTCGGGCTGACATAGAGCATGCATTGCGTCCGTCTAATGCAACAAGCACTAAGTTAGAAGCATCAGTAGCCTTTACACCGTCTTTAGCAAGCGGAAGTGTTGCGCTGTACGAGAGCACCTCCTCTATGGATGGCCCCATAGGTATTTGTCTTTCTTTTCATTTTTATTTTTCCTATTTTTTCTTTCTTTTCTTTTTCTATTATTTCTTTTATGTTTCTTTTTTCGTTTTTTGAAATCTAATTTTTCTCTAAATTAATTTTTTTAAATAAGTGAATATTTTCAAAATCTGAATATTTTTTAAAACTTGAACACTTTTATTCTAAATAATTTTAAACCCTTTTGCAAATCTGAATTTTAAATCTTGAACATTTTCGAATATGAACATATTTAAAATATTGAAATTTTCAACTTTTTGAAAAAGCATAAAACCATCAAGAAAAACATGACCTAAAATAGAAAACCAGAAACCGAAATACTAAAACTGAAGCCAGACACAAAAACCGCACAGAAAAACAAAGAAGAGAAAACCCAGACGTCTAACCTAGGCCAGGCCAAAATGCCCGCTGCAGCAAATCGGTTCAAGCGGGGAGAGCGCTCAACGTCGCAGCGCGCGGTGTATAGGATGTTTGTAGAGTCCGGATCTAGAAGTGGGTCAGACCCAGGCTATGGGCTCCGAAATCGCCCTGTTGGGCCGCTCAACGAATCTGATTTCTTGCCCATTTACACAAAAATCAGAATAAGAAATCAGTTTCAGCGTGAAATTGTCAATGACTACTACGAAACTGTTGATTCTAAAAAATATACGAAACTTTTTTCAGTCATGAAGGTCGAGCTTCTAATGTTGAGGCTCATAATCTATCTCGCCAGGCTACGTCCCTAGATATTGGTTTATTGGTTTGGTTTGTTACACCACCGATGAACATAATTTGTACGAAGTATTCATGTTTCTTTGGTTGATTGAATAAATAAAGAACGGGGACGATTTTAAAACAAAACAAATGATGTGCACTAGGAGGGAAAGGAGCGCGTTTTTTCGCTTTCGCTATTCGATGTGAGACTAAAAAAGTTAGCAGACGATGTATACTCCGCCCATTGCAGTCTTTCCAACTTTGTTCACCTAGCTTCACCTGCACGTACGGGCAGAACCTATCTTACTCGTTTATTTCTAGCGACCTGACGTAAATTTGATCTAAATCATGTTCAATTTTGACCGCGTCAGGTCGCAAACAGCAAATGAGGTTTTTTTTGCCTATGTTGGTTTGGGTCGAAAGTAGAATAGCGGCCCGATGCATTTTTTCTAAACATAGCATTGATTTAAAAACATATTACTTCATGCAAATAAAAAATTAAAAACATTAAACTAAGACCCTAAACTAGGTCCTTCTTCACCGCGGTGGCCGCCTACTCGTCACCATCGTCCTTGGTCAGGTTGATGACCGGCGGCGGGTCCCAGGGGAACGGCCAGGGAACCATCGGCACCCCTGGAGCCACTGTCGAAATCTGGTGTTGTGGTGGCTCGTAGCCCCACCCTGCAGGTGGCGCCGGAGGAGCATGCGGTGGGGACTCCACACCGCCTGCCCCAAGCTTGCTGGCGGTGCGGGCGCTCGTGGCGGCGGCACTACCGCGTCACCCATGGGCCAACGCGTGCAGCTGCAAACAGATGCCTAATGTGGGCAGATAACCATCCAGTTGGGAACCCCAAGAGGAAGGTATGATGAGCACAGTAGCAAGTTTTCCCTCAGTAAGAAACCGAGGTTTATCGAACTAGTAGGAAAAAGCCAAACGTCAGAAGGTGATGTCTGCTGGCTTTGCGACAGCTCCGGACAATTTATAAGGCGCCTCGTCCAGTGCTTTGCTTTGCACCAGCAACAACGTAGAACCTGAACACAACACAACCAAGTATTTTGCTCCCAACTTACGATGAGGTTGTCAATCTCACCGGTTTGCTGTAAACAAAGGTATGAGCGTATCGAGTGGAAAGCAATAGTAGTATGCGAGAAAGTAAACAGTGCGAGTAATAGTAAAACGGTGTAACAATGTAAAGGAAATTGGACCGGGGTCCACAGTTCACTAGTGGTGTCTCTCCATAAGATAAATAACAACATGTTGGGTAAACAAATTACAGTTGGGCAATTGATAGAATAAAGATAACGTGCATATGTTACGAGGATCACTATGAGATTTACTCTGGGCATTACAACAAAATACATAGACCGCCATCCAACTGCATCTATGACTAATAATCCACCCACGGGGATATCGTCCGAACACCCCATGAGTATTAAGTTGCGAACTGCATTAAGCAAATTGTGTAATGTAAACAAAACAATTGCCCTTGGATACAAGAATGTTATTTTCTCCTTAGTGGCAACAACACATCTATAATCTTAGAGGTTTCTGTCACTCCTCCAGATTAAATAGAGGCATGAACCCAACTATCGAGCATAAATACCCCCTCTTGGAGTCACTAGTATCTACTTGGCCAAGATAGCTACTAACAATGGAGAGCATGCAAGATCATAAACAACATAGAGATAACATAAGATAAAATTCAGCACATCAACTTAACATAACACCAATATTCATCGGATCCCAACAAACACAACATGTAGAATTACACAAAGGTGATCTCGATCATGTGAGGCAGCTCACGAGATCTAAACATGAAGCACATAGTGGAGAAGACAACCATCTAGCTACTGCTATGGACCCATAGTCCAAGGTAGACTACTCACTCATCGCGCCGGAGGCAAGCATGGCGATGAAGAAGATCTCCGGTGATGATTCCCCTCTCCGGCAGGGTGCCGGAAGAGCTTCTGGACCCTCCCGATCTCGGGTCGACAACGGCGGCGGATTGCGATGTGTTTTTGGAAAATTGATCGGGTGTTTAGGTTTTTCCCGTCGGGGGATATTTATAGGCGAAGGGGCACGTCAGAAGTGGACCAGGGGGCCCTCACCACACCCTGGTGGTGAGGCTGGCCCCTGGCCCCTCTCTGTCTCCTCTTCGGTCTTCTGGAAGCTTCGTTAAATATTGGGATGTTCGGCTTTTGTTTCGTCCAGTTCCGAGAATATTTCCTGTGTAACTTTTCTGAAACACAAAAACAACAGAAAACAAGGAACTGGCACTGTGGCATCTTGTTAATAGGTTAGTCCCTGAAAATGCATAAAAACGCCACGAAGTGTAACAAAACACTAAGCAAATGGTGTAAGAACAAGCATGGAGCATAAAAAATTATAGATACGTTTGAGACGTATCAGCATCCCCAAGCTTAACTCCTGCTCGTCCTCGAGTAGGTAAGTGATAACAAAAGAAATAATTTTCGAGGTGACATGCACCAACACAATCTTGATCATCTATGTAAGCATTGACTGCTGGGATCAAAAGAACTTAAACATGGGCATGAAAGACATAATCTTGATAGAAGAAACTTAGCAACCATGTTATAACATGAAAAAGAACACAAACGAAAGATCATGAAAATGAAACAATGAAAGTCAAACGTGTGTTCAAATCATATGGAAAAACATAGCAAATGGTTTTCAGCTTGTCCTTCATGGAATAGCAAAACATAAATGCATAGGACACCTTCAAGTTTAAGAGAGCGACTAGATACAAATAATTTCAGAACAAGTGAAACCAAAATCATGAGTCAATCAATGATAAACTTTGGGACTATGCACATTAAACTCAGAATGACAACTATGCTCTCTTAGACGGTGCATAAAGGTAGAAGGTGGAGACTCGACATAAAAGTAAAAGAAAGGCCCTTCGCAGAGGGAAGCAGTGATTAAACATGTGCTAGAACTTTTTATTTGTAAAACAGAGAGATAAAAATTGGGTTTTGAGAGGTGGTTGTTTTTGTCAACGACTGGCAATGGGGTTCTTACTATCTTCCATACAAAAATGAAGCAAGTTTTTGAGAGAGAGATTGGCACTTTTGTGCTCTTTTATAAAGCTTGGCACTCATCCCCACCTTTTTTCCTTTCTCAAACCATGGCTAACTGATTCCATCGGGTGCCCACCAACATTCACATACCATGGAGGAGTGCCTTTTTTTCTTTCTTTTTTTCCTTTTTTTTATTTTTGGAATAAATAATATGGAAGATAGCAAATCCGACCACTACGTCCCCATGAGCTAAAAACAGTGTCACAAAATGAGAAGTATTTTGAAGGTTTTTTGAAAGGTAGCACATGAAAATTTACTTGGAATGGCTTATAAATAGCATGCATAGGAATTTATAGTGGACACATTGGAATAACTTGGTTTTTAGAAGTTGGATGCACGAGTAGAGCTCATACTCAGTACAAAATGAGGGCTAGCAAAAGACTGGGAGCGACCAACTAAGAGAGCAATAACGGCCATAATCATGCATAGCGACAAAACATCATTAAGAGAAGCATAATATGGCATCAAAAGTCAAAAACTAAATGATCATAGAGGCTTATGGCGACTTTGTATGAGTCAAACATGTTGTAAGCATGTGCCAAGTCAACCCAAATAAAGCATCAAGGAGAAAACCAAATTAATGCTTCCAAATAATAAAAACAACGCATGATTTTTTCAAAGGCTCATTAAGCAATCTCAGTCATTTGAGACAAGTCATGCTACAACAAAACCACTAAGCATACTATCAAAACAATATCAAGCACGACATGCAAAAGTCTAAGCCGCAGTCTAAACAAGCTCCTTTTTTACCACTTTTTTGCACGAATTTTTTTCTCTTTTCCAACACCATTCGAACCTTTTTTAAATAACTCTTTAGATGAAAACCAACATGGACCAGAGGTCCAAATACACCTTGATGCAAAGATATAACAAGATCTGAACAAAAATCAAGGCGAAAAACGAAAGCTAAACGCAGTTATAGAAAAAGAGAACACTCGTTGAACGATAAGAGTGAAAAACGGAGTGTTCTTGACAAATGAAAAGCAATGCAACTTTTCCAAAAGAAATTTGTTGGGGTCCAACCATTTATTGCAGCAAACAAAACTAAATAAAACTGAAAACTAAAGATGCTCCAAGAAAAATGCATAGTGCATGAAGCAATAAAAATATAGTGTGTTGAAAGGTGACCTGATTTTTACCGATGAAGAAGGGGTGCCTCGGGGGCATCCCCAAGCTTTGACGCTTGTACCTCTTGGATCTTTCTTGGGGTGCGTGGGCATCTCCAAGCTTGAGCTTTTGTCCATTCTTCAACTCATCTTATCATTCTCCAATCCCTACACTTGAAAACTTCCTTCATACAAAACTCAACACAATTCTATTAGCAACATTAGTGTAAGCATAATAATGAATCAACCCCTTTTTGCTTCAGGTTTCAACTAAAAACCACCACATATAAAACATATACTACTGTAGCAACTTCCCCAAAAGTTTCGTGATCAAAAGAACTCAAAAAGAAAGCGACCGAGAGGCAAACACAAATAGTGGCAAAAATCTGTCAAAACAGAACAGGTGACAAAGGTCGATTTTTTCGAGGGTTTTCTGTTGCTCAAATCAAAAAGTGTATAACTAATGAAAGTTTGGATATAACCTGGGGCATATGCACAAGAAATCGCAGGTCAAAAAGATATTCTGAGAATGTTTACGAATTTTTACGGTGCAACATCGAAATCTGTTTCAGGACAGCAACATCCCCAAATCTTACCTCACTCAAATTAGAGGTTTCTCTTGGCACAACAACAAAATAAAAAGGATAAGGAGTGGTTATTACAGTAGTAATAACTTCCAAGACTCAAATAAAAGAAAAAGAACTGAAAGTAAAACAATGGGTTATCTCCCAAGAGTGCTTTTCTTTAACGCCTTTAAGTTAGGCGCAGAAAGTGCAAATCAAGTAATATCGAGTGATGCATTAAGATCCATTGCAGAGGTCTTTTCAATAAAACATTGTATTGCATCCATATAAGTTTTTGAAGACCCCTTGTGATCACGCTTTGGTTCACTAAATTCACTAAAAAGATTTTCAGGACAGATCCAATCAAAATTATTTTCCAAAGCTTCATGCAATCCCAAGAGTTTTCTAGGTATTGGTACTTTGGTTTCTTGTTTGGTTGTACCAACAATATTAATAGGCGAGCCAAGCATATTAAAACGCTCAAAAACTTTCCTAGCTTCAATAACAACATCTCTAAATTCTCTATGCAAAGTCTCCAAAATAAAATCTTTCTTTTCGGAGTCTTCGATATCATGAAGCTTAAGAAACATTTGTTGCATAAAAGGATTAAGATTAACAAATCTAGCCTCCAACTTGTGAACTAAATAAGCAGAAGCAACTTCATAACTAGGAGCAAGCTCAGCCAAAGATTTATCCTCAACATCTTTATGCATGCTAATATGATTAAAGAACTCCTCAATGTTACCTTTCCCAATAATAGAACCACTACCTACTGAGAGGTCCTCCAAGACGTACTTAGGGAACAACATAATGAACTAAGAGTAATAAAGTAACAACTATAAAGGAAACTAATTTTTTTGTGTTTTTGGTAAAAACGATGCAAGTAAAAATAAAGTAAAGCAAAACTAAAACAAAGTAAAGGATGTGCGTGCGAAACTCCCCTTGTAGAAGTCTTCCTTTTCCCCGGCAACGGTGCCAGAAAATTTATGCTTGATGTGGGCAGATAACCACCTAGTTGGGAACCCTAAGAGGAAGGTATGATGAGCACAGTAGCAAGTTTTCCCTCAGTATGAAACCGAGGATTATCGAACCAGTAGGAAAACGCCAAACGTCAGAAGGTGATGTCTGCTAGCTTCGCGACAGCTCCGGATAATTTATAAGGCGCCTCGTCCAGTGCTTTGCTTTGCACCAGCAACAACGTGGAACCTGCACACAACAAAACCAAGTACTTTGCTCCCAACTTACGATGAGGTTGTCAATATCACCGATTTACTTTAAACAAAGGTATGAGCGTATCGAGTGGAAAGCGATAGTTGTATGCGAGAAAGTAAACAGTGCGAGTAATAGTAAAACGGTGTAACAATGTAAAGGAAATTGGACCGGGGTCCACAGTTCACTAGTGGTGTCTCTCCATAAGATAAATAACAATATGCTAGGTAAACAAATTATAGTTGGGCAATTGATAGAATAAAGATAACGTGCATATGTTACGAGGATCACTATGAGATTTACTCTGGGCATTACAACAAAATACATAGACTGCCATCCAACTGTATCTATGACTAATAATCCACCCACGGGGATATCGTCCGAACACCCCACGAGTATTAAGTTGCGAACAACAGATAACTGCATTAAGCAAAGTGTGTAATGTAAACAAAACGAATGTCCTTGGACACAAGAATGTTGTTTTCTCCCTAGTGGCAACAACACATCTACAACCTTAGAGGTTTCTGTCACTCCCCCAGATTAAATAGAGGCATGAACCCAACTATCGAGCATAAATACCCCCTCTTGGAGTCACTAGTATCTACTTGGCCAAGATAGCTACTAACAACGGAGAGCATGCAAGATCATAAACAACATAGAGATAACATAAGATAAAATTCAGCACATCAACTTAACATAACACCAATATTCATCGGATCCCAACCAACACAACATGTAGAATTACACAAAGGTGATCTCGATCATGTAAGGCAGCTCACGAGATCTAAACATGAAGCACATGGTGGAGAAGACAACCATCTAGCTACTGCTATGGACCCATAGTCCAAGGTAGACTACTCACTCATCGCGCTGGAGGCAAGCATGGCGATTAAGAAGACCTCCGGTGGTGATTCCCCTCTCCGGTAGGGTGCCGAGAAGAGCTTCTGGACCCTCCCGATCTCGGGTCGACGACGGCGGTGGATCGCGATGTGTTTCTGGAAAATTGATCGGGTGTTTAGGTTTTTCCCGCCGGGGGGTCTTTATAGGCGAAGGGGCAGCATCAGAAGTGGACCAGGGGGCCCTCACCACAGGGCGGCATGGCCAGGGGCTGGGCCGCGCCCCCTGGTGGTGAGGCTGGCCCCTGGCCCCTCTCCGTCTCCTCTTCGGTCTTCTGGAAGCTTCGTTAAATATTGGGATGTTCGGCTTTTGTTTCATCCAGTTCCAAGAATATTTCCTGTGTAACTTTTCTAAAACACAAAAATAGCAGAAAATAGGGAACTAGCACTGTGGCATCTTGTTAATAGGTTAGACCCGGAAAATGCATAAAAACGCCACGAAGTGTAACAAAACACTAAGCAAATGGTGTAAGAACAAGCATGGAGCATCAAAAATTATAGATACGTTTGAGACGTATCAATGCCCTCCCACTAGGAGAGCTCGACGATCTTGGAGTCCTGGATGTCCATTTGGATGGCCTCCTCCTCCGACAGGCCTAGTGGCATGTACTCCTCCACCGGGACCTTCTCCTCCTGTGGGGGCGATGGCGGCATGGGCCATGACACGCCTTGCAGCGCGTCTGCCAGCATGTCGTAGTCGTACTCATCGTCGTCGAGCAGGCCCGAGCGACGCCTCAGGCAGGGCTCGTACACCGGGCGATCCCACCATGATGAATCCATGGCGAATGCCTAAACCTGCCGCAGGTCCTGCGGCAGGATAGACTGGCGGCAGCATATCTCGTCGTGTCGCTCCTTCCTATGGCGTGACACCGGAGAGACATGACTCTCCTAGTGTTGAGGAGCCACCTACCGGGGAGGTAGACCCCGCGCACGCTTACCAACATGTTCTACTCGTGCAACACCCTAGTTAGGGTGATTGTTCATATAGGGCTTGTCCCAGGTCTTCATCGGCGGCCACGACTACGCCTTCTTCCTCGAGGATGAGGCCCCGGGGTCGGGCTTGACCTTCTTGAAGGGCCAGCGGCCTAACATCATGGTGGTGTGATAACCCACAAGTGTAAGGGATCAACTGGAGTACCTGATGTCTACGCACGCGTCTATTCTTGTAGACAGTGTTGGGCCTCCAAGTGCAGAGGTTTGTAGAACATCAGCAAGTTTCCCTTAAGTGGATCACGCAAGGTTTATCGAACTCAGGGAGGAAGAGGTCAAATGTATTCCTCTCAAGCAACCCTGTAATTACGATACAAGAAGTCTCTTGTGTCCCCAACACACCCAATACACTTGTCAGATGTATAGGTGCACTAGTTCGGCGAAGAGATAGTGAAATACAAGTAATATGGATGATTATAAGTAGTAAATGCAATCTGAAATAAATATCACTGCGAGCAAACATGTAACAGAACTGAATGTAAACGGTGTTTCAATGCTTAGAAACAAGGCCTAGGGATCATACTTTCACTAGTGGACACTCTCAACAAAGATAACATAATTGAACACATAAATATCTATCTTCACTATGCTACTCTAAACTATTCTCTAATGAATAACGAACACTAATCATGTGTAGGGCTACGAAGCACTCCTCAAAGTTTGCATTTCCCCAAACTAGATGGTCATCCTTCACATCATGGTACAAGGTATCTCCGGAGATTACAATAATAAAGCTCTGGAGTAGCATAATATATAAAGAATATCATCTACCAATTCAACTAGATACAAAGCTCATGATCACATATAGATCACATCATGGGAGAGAGAGGTGAACCACATGGCTACCGGTAGAGCCCTCAACCCCAGGGGAGAACTACTCCCTCCTCATCATGGGAGACAGCAATGTCGATGGAGATGGTGGTGAAGTCGATGGAGACGGTGGTGGAGGCAATGGAGTCGATAGAGATGGCTCCAGGGGCACTTCCCTATCCCGGCAGGGTGCCAAAATAGAGACTTCTGTCCCCGAAATTGGTCTTCGACGGCGGCGGCGCTGTGGAACTTTTCTAGGAAAAACGCTAATTGATTTAGGGTTCTCGTGTTGGAGGCTTTAAATAGGCGGAGGAGCGATGTCAGAGGGCACCAGGGTGGCCCACACCATAGCTTGGCGTGGCCTGCGGTCCACCCGCGCCATGGCATGGTGTGGCCAGCCCCTGGCCCCCCTCCGGCTCTCCTTCGGACTTCGTCCCGTGTCAGGAAAAATAGGAGGTTCAGGCTTCATTTTATCCAATTCCGAGAATATTTCCTGTGTAACTTTTCTGAAACACAAAAACAGCAGAAAATAGGGAACTAGCACTATGGCATCTCGTCAATAGGTTAGTTCCGGAAAACGCATAAAAATGCCACAAAGTGCAACAAAACACAAAGCAAATGGTGCATAAACAAGCATGGAGCATCAAAAATTATAGATACGTTTGAGACGTATCAAGGATCCCCAAGCTTAACTCCTGCTCGTCCTCTAGTAGGTAAGTGATGACAAAACAATAATTTTTGAGGTGACATGCATCATCACAATCTTGATCAAACGATGTAAAGCATTGAGTGCTGAGATCAAAGTACTCTAAACATGGGCATAAAAGACATAATCTTGACAATAAAACTTAGTAACCATGTTATAACATGAAAAGTAACACAAATAAAAGATCATGAGTAATAATGCATTGAAATTCAAGCGTGTGTTTCAAGCATATAGAAAAACATAGCAAAGTGGTTTTCAGCTTGTCCTTCATGGAATAGCAAAACATAAATGCATAGGACACCTTCAAGTTTAAGAGGGCGACTAGATACAAATAATTTAAGAACAAGCAAAACCATAATCATGAATCAATCAATAATAAATTTTGGGACTATGCACATTATACTCAGAATAACAACTATGCTCTCTTAGACGGTGCATAAAGGTAGAAAGTGAAGACTAAACATAAAAGTAAAAGAAAGGCCCTTCGCAGAGGGAAGTAATGATTGCAAGTTTTATAAACCTCCAAAAATTATGATACTTACTAGCTTTGAGCTCTCATTGCCCCCATCATAGGCATCTTGAGTGGTTAAGGTTAATGCGAGTACAATTATGAAGCATATGCTTAACAAATCATAAGTTGAAAGTCTCATGTCCCGTGAAATACGAATACCCAAACCTCATGCTACTCGACTTAGGTCCCAAGCAAGTTCTTGTCATTGTAAGCATACGTGTATCATTGAGAACGCCAACGGGGTACCTCTTGCCCAATGACATGGAAACAAGCCCACATCAAAATAACAAGACAAACAGACAATGGATACCTCGGTATCTCTTTTATTTACCATTTGTATAGCTTTTTATTTTGAGATGCGTCGTCGAATGTCCACTATGGGCATGCTGTAAATTTCCACCATGAATGATGCATGGCTTAGATTAGCGGCCCAGGCGTTTCTCTAACACATATACAAACTCCATGAGCTCACAAGTTTTCAACTTATTTTACATCGTAGGTATCCATAAACAAAAGATCTTGATATCAACTAAATAAGAGTAAGTGCAATGTTGAAAGCGTGCCCCATGACAGCATGGCTGAGCTAACTTCCAACTTACAACTTGCAAGCATAACATCAACATAAGAGAGCCACAATGGTCAAATTTTTAAAGAGCAAGAAATAAAATGTCCCGTCAGGTTCGTGAGAGCTTTGCTGACTAATTTTTACATAACAAAAAGTTTAATTTGGAAGATAAATAAAAGCAAGACGAATGTACTTGGAATAGCAAATTGCTAATAGGTAGATATGGTGGACATATTGGAAACTTTGGTTTTTGGGAGTTGGATGCACGAGAAGTATTTCCTCTCAATACAAATGAAGGCTAGCAAAATACTGGGAGGGACCAACTAAGAGAGCAATAACGGCCATAATCATGCATAGCGACAAAACATTATTAACCAAAGCATAAAGTGGTATCACAAGTAAAAAACCAAATAATTATAGAGCCTAGAGGCGACTTGTTAAAGTCAAACATGGTGTAAGCATGCGCCAAGTCAACCCAAATAAAACATCAAAGGAGAATACCACAATAATATGCTCCCATATAATAAAAACAACGCACGGAATAAGTAAACGACAATATCGGTAACGAGATTGAACTAGGTATGGTGATACCGACGATCAAGTCTCGGATGTTGCAAGTATTACAGAAACAAAGGGAATAGGACATCGACATTTGCGTTTCAACAATGAAAGACCTTCGTGAATGCACAGGGGTCATCATGGATCTCCAGATCTGATTGATGATCATTTGCCAGAGAGGAGTCTCGGTAATGTTTGGGTATTCCCGAACTGTAGGGTAATACACTTAAGGGTCCAGTGACATGTAAGATGTTTTTGGTACATTCGGAATTCTCAAAGTGTTGACAAAAGAGAGACAAAAAAGTTCCGTGGAGATCCGAAAGTTGCTCAGAGTGTTCCAGAAGGAGTTTCAGAGCAATGGGAATAAAATAATAAGTAATTAATGTTAATTAATTGAATTAATATTAAAAGGACTTATTTATTTAATTAAATAAAGGCAGCCCACTTAATTGGGCCCTTCCCGAAAGGAGAGCCCATTAGGAGGCTGGCCAGGCCACCCCAGATGGGCCCCAAGGGGCCCATGCGCATGGGGACCCTAGGCTTAGGGTTTTTGGGTCATGCTAGGGCTGGCCGCCGGCCTAGCCCTCCCCTTGGCCGCCGCCCTCTAGATGCCTTGGGTTGGGGGGGGGGGGGGTAAGCAGTAAGCTTGCCTCCCCTCCCTCCTATATAAGAAGACCCCTTGGAGGAGAGTTTGACACAAGTGGATTGAGGGAGTTCCTTGGAAGAGCTCTTCTCCCCTCTCCTCCTCATCCGCCTTCCCTCTCCCCTCTCTCCCTCTCATGGGGCTTCCCGAAGGGCTGCGTAGGAGGAAGGTCAACTCCACGCTGCACGCCGTCGTGCTGTGGGAATTCTAGATCTGATCCAAACCGATCTACTTCCGCAATCTTGGCTGGATCGGAGAGACCGGAAGAAGTCATCGTTCACTGTATGTGTATGAGTACTAAGAGGTGCTACACTTGTGGTACTAAGTTGTTGCGCGGTGTTATCGCACTGGTGTCATGACGTCGAGATCTTCACGACCTTGAGGTCGGCTACGTCGACTTCATCATCAACACCTGTGCGGGGGCATAATCCCCGCGTTCGGTCTCGAGGGTACGTCACCGAATCTCCAGCTAATCGTTACAATATTACTAATAGATAGATCTTGGAAAATTCGGGGTTGCGTAGGCAATTTTTTTTTGTTATTTGCACCAAACCCGAACACCTCGGGCGCTCCACGACACTGTCGCCAGCGGGGATCGTAACCGCGCACCTCTCCTCTCCCCACCAATGGGAATTGGTACTTGGTGGTCTTCTCCAGCGCCAATGGGCTCCGGGGAGCCGGATTTGCGGTCAATGTCGACGAATCGGCGAGATCTAGTCCGCCATGGACTAGTTTTCCCATGCTTTTTACTCGATGTTGTATACCTTAGTTATTTTTGCAACAAATGTGTAAGGTTTTGTAGCAAAAATATATTCGAGATGTTACATTGTTTTTACCTAGATCTGGTTGTCATGGACATTTTTTTTCAAAATGTAACAAACATGTACTAAATTTATTTGAAAAACAGAATCAAAATGTTGCAATGGTGTGATACAGGTTCTATGATACAAATGCTGCAAATATGTAATTATTGTTTGTTGTAATTGTTTGTATTTTGTGCTGAAATAGTCTGTGATTTTTATTGTCAACCAATTTTGATAGGAAACAATGTTGTTAATCACATTTTTGGGTCTTGTTGTAATATGGTCTTTTTTTTGTTGAAGTAGTTGGTCGTATTTTGTTGTAAATCAATCTGCAGCAAAAAGTAGTAATATTTTTCAATAAATTTTGTAACATTCACTTTTCAAAAATATCAGGACACTTTGTTGTAATAGCATATTTTTGTTGTACGAGCGGGTTACAATTTACATGTTGTAATGTGTATGACACAAATCTATTCGTGGAGTGGATAGAGTTATAACCACGGGTTAATTTTATAAAAAGCCGGAGGCTAAAATATAACTATTAGCACAGATCTGCCCCTACAATAGAACTGCGGGTTCTTTTTCAGAAAAATCTGAAAGGCTAAAATACGAACTTACATCGCGACTTGTTTTGACCGTCAAATCGTGATCGGACGACGCACGACAGGACCAATTTTCCTCCGGAATTGGTCGGCCGACGCCTAGCGCACGCCTTTAAAGTAGCCTATTTGTTTGATTCAAGGATTGGGGCAAGGAGCGTAATTTTTTCCGGTGGCAAATCCTGGAGATATGGGCAGATCCAGCAAGGCAGGGAAAGCGCGGAGGTCATCCAAGTCACTGGACGAGGCCGGCGCCCAAAGGGGAAAAAAAGTGGCAACCGACCCGGACTTGTTCCTTTGCTGCCCGCACAAGGGATTTATTTGCTTCTTTTTCGTCCTTTGTTCAAGCCGACCAAAGGGACGGCCGCGAGGCGAGGCGAGGCGAGGCGGCGACGAGAGAGGCGGCCTCGGAAACCAGTTCGCGCCCCTTGCCGCCATGGATCCCATCTTGAAGCTCTTCGAGGACGACGAAGAGGTGCCCGCCCCGACACCAAACTCCCCCTCTCCTCTCCTGCCATTTTCATCCTGTTATTGGGGGAAGGGAAGGGCTCAATGGCGGTTTCTTCTTGTTGGGGTTGCGCAGGATGAGAGCATGCACTCGGGCGCCGATGTGGAGGCCTTTACGGCGGCGCTGAACCGCGAGGTGGAGGGCAGCGCCAGCGCCAGCACCAGCACCAGCGCCGCCGCCGCCGCCGCCGCCTCCTCCTCCTCATCCCAACCGCTGGATCACGCCGACGGTGAGCCCCCGGACCATTGCCCTCCTAGATTATTTCCTGTTCTGGAATCGAATTCGGGCTGCCCCGTATTTCCCCCCAACAACAGGGTCTCAGGGTACCGCGGTTCTTGCTTTTAGATTTGGATGAATAATGGAACCAAGAAACTTAAATGTGGAATGCAGCTCCTTACCTGGTATTACCGGTTTGCAATTTTAGATATAGAGTGCACCCGAGGGTTCTGGACAAATGAGCCAGTCATCTATTGACTCACTCTCCTCTATGATGGGATGATAGGAATCAGGAGGAGGCAAATTTTGTTGAGTTCAGATTAGGGTTTGAACTTTGAAGTTTATTCGCTTGAGGAAACACAATTTAGGAACTGAATTTTGAAATGGCTGGAGTCATGGGTGTTCTGTTAGAAAACTTAGAGTTTCTTGCTGAGGGCTCCTTGATTTCATTTCATATGCATATACAATGAAGAGTGGTTATTGAATTTGAGAACATGTATATATTCTGAGTTTTGGCGTGATTTTTTCAGAAATATAGCAAGGGCCCATGAATCCATGGGCATTCAGCATACAGAGATTTTTGTTATGTTTTTTTACTAGTCTGTTAGTGCATTAATATAATCAATCATATAGCAACTGAACTAACTACTGTGTTGTCGAATTGGAACTTTCCATTGGTTTGCCCATAAAGTAGGTCTGGATTGAGATAAATTTATGTGTTCAGTGAGCATTAGAATATGGGATACCATTCTATTTTTGTCAAAAAAAATTCAAACACAGTAGATAGGGATATGTTGACCAAGAGTATTAGCTCAGCCGAATGTGTTCCTTGAACAAACATGAGTTGCAACTTAATTCAGGAGTTGTGAGGCGGTGGTACTTTCAAGAGTATTTTGTGTCGCCCTTTTGCTCTCTAGAATTTGAACTAGTGTAGAGAATCTAGTGCATCCACAATGCTTAACTTCAGCATTGTGTAAACCTATGCCACCTCAGGTTTTACATGATCTGGGGCAGAGAGAGTCAAGAGAGAGAATAAAGTTGCATCTTGCATGATACATAATCTTTTTGAGCATACCAAGAAGCTAGGTATGTGTCGATACATCTGAGCATAATTTTATCTAAACAAACCTAGTTTGAGCAAATATAGTTACATCACCTAAAATTTTCTATGATTCTTTTAGATACACCGGTGTCCTTTTAAATACAACCTAACATATGATGCACTGGAGATGTAGTTTCTAGCTTTTGCATCATTTTATTGCTAAATAGGGCATTTTCCCTTGCACTGATCTTTTAGTAGCAGAAAAGTTTTCAAACAAATATTTCTTGAAGTTGAAAATAAGTTATGACTTAATTCAGTACGGTGATGTTTTTCTTGGAGTATTTTTCCCCATTATTATGAACTTGAACAAGAGTTAACATCAACCCTGGTGCTCTCTAAGCAAGATTGGTCTTAAACAAAAAATTCACTTAACTTAAAAATAACCTCAACCTTAATCAATGAATTGTTATCTAGTAGATTTTTTGCTGTATTTACAAATTTGCACTTTCCTTTTGCTTTGGAGTATTAGAACTGTAATGAAGAAGTGGGCTATTTGACCCAATTTGCAGGTACATTACCTCAGGAAAGCAACTCAGTAGTAAACCACAGTCATGGGCAGTGGCAAGCTTCAGTAAAGAATGAAATTAGAAATCAGGAGAGCCAACAAGAGGAACAAAAACAATTATATTGCAAAAATGAGCAGTCATCCAGGCCTGAAGCAGTTTCCGTAGGTGCTGATAACATACAGCTTCCCTCTAGTACTCAAAATGAATGTGACCGGCTAAAGGTCAAGCCGGAGCCAGGAAACAATGCTCAGAAAAGTACTGTCGGCCAGCAGCAGCCTATGCAACAAGTAAAGAGTCAACAACCACCAAGCACAAACCAAACAAACAGTCCAGCTACGGTGGGAAAACCTCCTGTTGTTACATTTCATATGCTAATCCCAATTTTGAGGCGCTACCTTGACAAAGACAGGGATTTACAAGTTATGTCCATTTTTGGAAAGTTACGGGTTGGTATTTGTCCCTCAGTCATGTTGAATTAGAAAATTTTCTGGTCCAAATATTTATTGTTGTTATTTCTTAACAGATTATGTTTTTTTGTTACTTTAAAGTTTACTTGTTACTTCCAATAGAAAAATGAGGTCAGCAAGGAACATTTTTTAAAGGTTATTAGGACTATTGTTGGTGATAAGTTGCTCAAACAAGCCGCTTCACAATATCAAATGCAGGTAACAAAGCTTTCCACTTTTATGCGGTCCATGCAAACATAACCTGACTCCAGGTCGTTTGTAGTGCTGCCTCACATCTATGAAATTAAATGCTTAAATTAGGTCAATCTGTATAACTGTCAGCAGTCCCTACATGTTTTCTTACTCTTATCAACATATTCTTTTTTTCCTTTTGGTAGTTATTTTGGTCTTGTTTGGCCGCAGGCTGCTCAGGCACAAAGGAATCCCCCGGCAAGCGCGAGCAACTTTTCTTCGTTAAGTCAAGTTTCAGGTCAGCAAAATGAGAGCCTAAGACCACCTCAGTTTCGACCTTCGACGTCTGGCCAAATGCAGAGTAACATGTCAGATAGAAAAGGAGTGCATATGCTACAAAGCCGCCCACCTAATATCCACCCGAACGCAGTGCAAGCAACACAGCATCATCTGCAGCGTCCCCAGACATCTTTGCCAGTGTTTGGGACAAATAATATTAATGCCCGTCCATTTCCACAGTCCATTGGAGGTCCAACTGCGCCACTTAGACCACAGATGGCGGATTCCAGTCAAAAAGGGCAATTTGTCCAAGGAGGTATTTCCACACGACCAGCACTGCAAAGTAATCAACCTTCACGGCAACAACAATCAAACAAGGAGCAGAAAGCTAACTCTTTCATCTCAACAGCTCATATGAACAAAGAAACTGCTAACCAGCCCGCTGAATCTGCACAAAGTTCTTTTGCTACCTCGAATGCAAAACAAGTCAACCCAGCACTAATATCTTCAAAGGGCGGTGGTATCTTGGAAAATCAATCATCTGGGTTAGCCAGTTCTAAATCTTTGACGACGGCAGGTTCAAGTCAACCACATCGATCTCATGGAACTCCAACAGAACTAAAAATACAGGTATGCGCTAGTATGATATTGTGTTGTACTTATTGTTGTACTTAATGTTCATGTTGAAATCACTACCAATTATTTCTCTATTGCATTGAGTAGGGTATACACTAAGTTATGTAGTTGTATGGCCCTATAAGTTACTTGAAACTTTGATGAGCATATTGATCCTTTGCCTTCTGGTAGTGGGAACTTGGAAATGATGCAGCGGCACCAGTATGCTTGAGTGGATAGTTCGCAAGTGTAGCAACAATGATGCAAGATATAATAGATATGGGTGCATATCATGAAACACCAAAATCATCCAACAACCAATGAAACCAGACAATCTTTGATATAGCAGTAATATCAAGTAAGATTGTCAGTATCACACTACACGTCATAGTTTTGAAGTATAAGTGTATTGCCCACCTTTTTGCATCAGCTTGAGCTTTTGGGCGAACTGGTTGGTGCATGCAATTCAACATTGTATCAGAACCAAGAGGTCTTAAGTTCAAGACCTGGCTCGTGCAATATAAAAGTAACAAATTGCAGCCCACTTTCAATCCACGTTAGTCTTTAGGAAGCTACAGAAAAGGGGTGTTGAAGTATAAGTGTATTGCTCATCTTTCTCATCAGCTTGAGCTTTTGGGTGAACTGGTTGGTGCATGTCTTACTATCAGAGCCAACTTTTGGTGTGAACTAGTTGGTGTATGTCGATGTCACACTACCTGAGCTGGATGCGATAAACCGCTATATGGATTGAAATCATGTAATATTGCAGTAGGGTTGTGATCCAACTCTTAGAATCGGTAGGATCGTTTATGAAGACTGCTACTCACAATGAACTATATCTTTATATAAAATTTGGTGTTTTGATACTAATATGTGTAATTTATTATTGCAGTAGGTTATAAAATATGAATATGAAATATGTTTAATTGAATGTTATGTGAATAAGTGCACCCACCACCCAAGTTTATTAATTGATTCAAAGTCCACAATCTGAATTGTAAGCATACATATCTGAGTATGCATACTTTAGTGCATAAACTAGATGTGCTTCTTAAAATCACAATTACATCCTGTCAAACATAATATGATCCTACCTACTACTGTGATACTAGCTGGTGCGCAAGGCTTTTTATCATCTAAAGCGCAAGTCGAAAACAGCTGGTGTAGCCTGTAGTGCACTGGCTTGCAGCCGTCTTAATGCTCACACTGTATCAGTTAGCCTGACTTGTCCTTATGAGGGAAGGATCGTGGAGTACCATGTAATACTTACATCGTCTCCATCGCTATAACAATTGAATACATTATGGATTACACTTACCGTACAAAGTTGAGCACATAACAGATCATCACATATAGGGTCCTTCTGAACATCTCTTCAGCTGAAGAAAATAGCTTAGTATTTGAAGCCATGCACACACAATGTATGCATTCCTGCCTCTTATGCGATTTGACAAAAAAATTGTCCTCCACTAACAAAATGATACAGTATCATGAAGGATTTGAATGTTTTGCTCTAACGATTATTGCTCTGATTCATTAGATTCAACCTGGTGCCCAAGCACCTCCTTCTGGAGCAGCTTCCAAAACGCCTCAAAAGAAGTCATCTGCTGGACAAAAGAAACCTTTGGAAGCAATTGGCTCATCCCCTCCACCATCTAGGTAGTTTATTTTTCAATGCTCATTTTTTTTTTACTTTGGTTAGTAACCACAATTTGCTCGTACTTGCTCTTGGTTTGTGATGTCTTTAATATTGTGCCAGCAAAAAGCAGAAGGGATCTGGAGGTTTCCATGATCAAAGCATTGACCAGCTGAATGATGTTACTGCCGTTAGTGGTGTTAATCTGAGGGTATGTATACATACATTCTCTAATGTCCTTTTGTTCTTTTGATTTGCTTTGTGCACATACCTATTATGAATGAACTTCAATGATGCAACTATTATTCTTGCCAGGAAGAAGAGGAGCAACTTTTCTCTGCTCCAAAGGAAGAGAGTCGAGTTTCAGAAGCTGCTCGAAAAGTTGTACAACTGGAAGAAGAAAGGCTCATTCTACAGAAGGAACCTCTGACCAAGAAATTAGCAGAGATCAGTTAATAGCTTCATCATTCAAGTGTAGTTAAATTGATAGAGGAACTTTGTGTTTCATTTTCTAATGTTATTGTTTTGGCAGTGAGGAAATATAATCTGAAGAGCATAGGCAGTGACGTGGAGCGTTGTCTATCGATGGTGAGAGATTATCTAGCAAGGCCCTTTCAAGATTTGGCTTATGCCTGATCTAACTTGAGCTTTCTCCAGTGCGTTGAAGAGCGGTTACGAGGATTCATGAGCAATATAATAAGGCTTTCAAAACAGGTGCAATATGTTAATCTCGTTGTCACTTCCTACATTAAACTTAAATCTGTTTTGATACTAACTAATTATAATCTATTCATTTGTTTCCGCAGCGTGTTGATGTTGAAAAATCAAGGCATCATATTTATCATTTATCTTCTGATGTTCGGAGTCATATATTGAGGGTGAACCGGGAAGCTAGAGAACAGTGGGACAGGAAACTGGCTGAAGATGCCGACAGAATCAGAAAACAAAATGATGTTAGTTCTGTATCATTTTTTTATTTGTTTACTTATATATTCATGTAAAGTATGCTTGGTATGCCGTTCTTTTGTTTAAGATATGTCTCAGGTTTATCTGCAAGGAATTGTTTAAGAACTTGAAAATTTGTTTTAGTTGCCAATAGCAAGTATGTTATTTCTGTTAAGTGTATAAGTGGATTGCAATAGCCATTTCCATCAGTTTGGACTTTGCTTTGCGTTGGCTAGTGCATGTAGTTTAACATGGTATCAGAGCCCTGGGTCTCGAGTTCAAGTCCTGGTTTTCACAATTTATCCTAAAATTATTGTTGCCCCCTCTTTATCCATGTATAGGCTTGTTTAGTCATGCATGTGTTGCTCTTCTTCTATTCACGTGTTGACTTTCTCTTCTCTCGTCACACCTGAGAGGGGGTGCTGTGAAGTGTATAAGTGGATTCCACTAGCCCTTTCCATCAGTTCAAACTTTTGGTTGCGTTGCCTAGTGCATGAAGCTTAATAGTTATGTTAGTACTACTGTTGAATATTTGATAAGTTTGATAGAAAATCAAGTTCGCTGACTAGTATCTAGACTATTTAGTGTGAGTATTGAGGCAAATTAGATTTGTATGCAGAAGCAGTTTCCAATGGTAGCACTTTTGTGCTACATGATACATATTTAATGGTCTAAATATTGGTCAAACTTTAATCTTGAAATGCAGACAGATTACAGTTCAGAACAGAGGGGCATTTGTTAACTAAAAATCACATGAGATAAGTAAAAACTGTATGTTTTTTGCATGAGATAAGTAATATATCCGTATCAATCCTGTAGAAGGGATGCCGAAAGGCATGCTGAACGCCAAAGAAGGCTGTTCATGCTGCCAAGTGTATGTGTTTGCAACTGTGGATGCACTCTTTAGTTGGGCTGGCTGGCTGGGCAATCCATGCAATCACACAGTCACCGCTATGCAATTTATGATTAGGCTGTAGAGTCCATGTAGTGATTGATTCACTAATTCTATCTCACTTGTAGTTTCTTTTTGGATAGGAACAACAAAGGATCAGATATCTACTCTATCCAGTGTTTGTTGCATCCGCTATTATGGGTTATTTCAGTTAGTATGGCCGTATGGGTTATTTTGTAGCAGTTATATGGATAGTGCAGTACAATATGTTTGTGTACTGCAATATTTCAGTTGAACTGTTCATTTGGTACATGGAAAGAATCAGATATCCAATGTAAATTCTGATTAGACTAATTATGTGTGTCCTACTGGTTCTTCGAGAGAACACAAAAGCTTGGTGTCTTGGTTTGTGTAAGAAAATAGTTTTTGTGGAAACCCGAGAGTAGGCCACAACAAAGCATGTCCCACATCCCAATTATGATAAGTCCCGTTCTAAGTTATAGCTTGGAGTCCCTTATATTCGTATTGCATTTATAATTTTAACCTACTGTAAAAGGTTCATTGTTTTGTACAAGCAAAACCTACAGGTTATTAGATGTAAATGTAACCATGGCTTGGTATTGTGTATCAAGGTGTTCCAGTCAATTTGCTATCTGCAGCCCCTCCGACTTACTGCTCCTATTATATGATTTTTTACCGTTTTCAATATTTGATATGACAGTTATCTAAATTTTAGTAGACGAGCTGTTCCATTGATTGTTGATTATAATTATAACTAGGATCTAACCAGGATGTTTTGTTTGTATAATCTCTTCTTCAATCTTGTATGATCTACTGAGTGCTTCTTAAGGGTGAATTTGTGTTCATTGAATTGGAACTAGACGGCAGTGCAAAGACGTTCTAGTGCAGCACTCCCTTTCACTTCAGTTTTGTTGTTCATTAGAAATTCTAGATTGTATGGTCAATTACTGTGTTGTTTGATCAAATTCGTAATTACAGGGAGATGACAATTCAGTTGTTTCTTCAGAAAAGGACAAGGCTGAGAGCCGTGGCACATCAAAGAATGCTAAGGTAAGCTATCTTTTCACTTACGTCTCAGATGCTAGTACTTCGTACATTGTTGCTTACTTGGGATGTGTATGATCTTATGTGCATTGCAGACTTACAAGGAGGAAGATGATAAAATGAGAACAACAGCTGCAAACGCAGCTGTGCGAGTTGCAGCTGGAGGTGATGACATGCTTTCAAAGTGGCAATTGCTAGCTGAAAAGAATAAACAGAGAGGTGAAGGAGGCGACGGTTCTTCTGGCTCCCTGTCAGGTACCATGTCGTCTCACAAGTCTTCACCCAAAGCTGGAAAGGGCTCAAGAGAACGGCAGGACATTGAAAAGCGAGGCTATTTTTCAATGCATGGACCTGGTAAGCTTGCGATCCTTTGGCTCTTGCATTGTTCAGTGTCTATTTTTAATGGCATAGCAAAGCAGCAGCTGTAGGAGTCCAAGAAAAATGTACAGAGTTTAGTCATTAGCTTTGTCCAGGAAGTGTTTGCTAATTCGGTTTTGCCAGGTAGTCGGTTTAGTTGAGAAGTCTTTGCTAGTTTTGTTACTTACCTGTCAGGTACGTAATACTAGATAAATACAGGGGACTGTAAAAAAAGATAAATACGGATCTACTGTAAAAAAAGATAAATACGGATATATTACTCCCTCTGTTCACTATTATAAGACCTTTTAGCTTTTTTTTGAAAATGCATGTGTCTAGACGCGTTTCATTCTGTAGGTTCACTCATTTCGTTCCGTATCTTGTCCACATTGAAATATCTAAAAGGTCTTATAGTGAACAAAGAGAGTAGTTAAATTAGGAAGTGCCTTATCTGTTGAGCTGTAATCTTTGCCAGATTTAGTTAGCTGATTTCCTCCATTAAAGAGGGATTCAAATCTTTTCCAAACGGTAGCAATCAATGTACCATGTCCCTACCTTCTCTATTCTCCTGTACATTCCCGGCTTTCCTCTATGACCCCCCTTCTCTTTATCTACCTATCCCCTTTCCCAGTTCTGCCCTATATCTTCGATTATAATTCTCTATCTCCAGCAGTCCTACCCATTTTTATTCATCTGCCCCAAGCCCCCAACCAAACATCTCTAGCCTTACCACGACCTGCCATGGCTTCCAATGGCATCAACACCATGTGACCATGGCACAGCTTCGCGAGCAGATGAAGACTTTGACCACTCACTTCATGAGATTACCGATCAACTTGACGGTCTAGTCAATCAGCTCGGTGCCACCAGTGTGCCTGTGATGGCGCCATGATTATGCAAGTTCAAGTTTCCCATCTGTGATGGGAAGGAGGTTCCTATAATGTGGGTAAATTGTTGTGAATAATCTTTCCGTCTTGAACACACCCTGGAGGAAGATAAGGTTTTGCTGGCATCATACCACATGGAAGGGTCAGCCCAACAGTGATACTACCGGCTGGAACGTGATAGAGGTGTGCCGACATGGTCAGATTTCAAGGATTACTGTATCTTGTTTTCGGTCCTCCCATGTGTACCAACCACTTGGGGGAGCTCATTAGTCCTAAGCATGAGTGGGGCGGTCAAGGAGTACCAGGAGAAGTTCTTGGCACTACTTTGTCGTGCAGGGAGCCTCACATCGCCGCAGCAAGCACATCTGTTCACGGCAGTGCTGGTAGATCACATCTGCTTCGACGTTGAATTGTGGAATCCACAAGACCTGCATTAGCCATGAGTATGGCATGTGCGTATGAGCGGAGGCACCAAATACTGCAATCTGCCACCGAAGCACAGACCAATGATGACCATGAATGCAAGGACGTAGGAGTAGGCAAACCTGCAAAGAGTTTTATTTTGCTAGGGAGTCATACTGTCAGTTCAAATAGGAACATGGGCCTGTCTCAGCACCAGCTGCATCTTACGCAACTTGAAATTGGTACATAGAAACCATGCCTATTTACTCATAGGTGTTGTCATTAGAAGAGAATTATTTTTTTATTAGGAAGAGTTTTATCTGCTAAGAGTGGTG
This sequence comes from Dactylis glomerata, assembly GCA_007115705.1. Lineage (NCBI taxonomy): Eukaryota > Viridiplantae > Streptophyta > Magnoliopsida > Poales > Poaceae > Dactylis > Dactylis glomerata. The sequence goes on from QXEO01000340.1 coordinate 1,145,228, forward strand.
ATGTTCTAGGATTTGTTTGGTTGATACCGTGAGGGATTACCTGAGTTTAAGTGCATGTTAAGAGAGCATCTGCCATGCTACGTTTGTTGTTTAACCCTGAATGTCTTGTGCTTTTTCACTAGGTGGCGTTAGAAGGTCAGCACACATGAAAGTTTCACGGAGCATCACGGTGAAGGATGTGGTTGCAGCGCTCGAGAGGGAGCATCAGATGTCAAAATCATCTTTACTATTCCGGTTACATGGGAGACACCCGACAGAACCAGCCGCAAAATAGTTGTCTAAATTGCAATATTCAGTTTTGTCATTTTCATGTTTTCTCGTAGCCATCTAGAGATGCATCTTCTGTGACAGTAGAATGATTGAGATTAGAGGTTCATTTGTCAAGCGATGATCAATTTTGCAGGCACTTAGAAATATCAATAGTGAACCGACAATTTTTTCTCATGGGATCAGTGTGCAGGCACAGTTTCATTGTTCTCCATTTCTCTATAATCCCGTCATACCTTCCAATGCCAGTTAACTTGGGTTAACATTATATGACATGGCACCAGACCATTCTCGATGGTGGAATTGAAGGATGGTTTTCCTTCTTAGATGTTTATTATACGAGTTCACCTGTGTTTTTTTCGCAATGCTGGCGCTTCAACCAGATTAAAGAGATGCCCTGGTGTGGTAACGCTATGCAAAATATTCAAACGGGTAACTGACGTTTAACATAGCTGCGGTAGTAGGCAGCTTACAATTTACAATACGATAATAGAACAGTACTGATGCAGTAGAACTTCCCTCTCACACTCGCTTCTTTCTTTATGCGGTCTGAGTAACATTACCCTGGACACCTACACTCACATACCATCTTCATCTCTGCTGCGTGTATCACAAACAAGTTACTCTAGTGCTAGGCTTCCTACTATTTGTACCGGCGCGGCTTCCTTCCACATGCATTATTGTGCATCAGGGTTCCTAACATCCAAAGTCATAGGGAACCAACCCTTGCAGCTCCGGGCCATTCAGCCTGCTGTTGTTCTCGAAGCTGGAAAAGGTAAGAGTTATGTGTTTACAACTTCAGGTGCATTACTTCCACGAAATATTGTACTCAGTTAGCTTTGAGATATTACCTTCGAAGAGGGAAGGTTGAGAAGGGACCATCGACAGGGATTGTTCCACATAAGTCATTGTTGGACAAATCACTGCAAGTCACATCAGCTTAAAATAATCAGCAACCATAGAGAATAATCAAGGGCAGGAATATAAATTTGTTTTTTTTAGAATCAGTATATTTGTTTTGTTTTTTGAGGGAGAATGAGTATATTTGGTTGATCGCACATTCGCGCAATTGTTCCACAAAATAAAGCTCCGATCTGAACCAACACTGAATTGAGTAGCCTTACGCGGGCCGTAACCTTACGTGGGCTGCCTGTAGAAGCCCACATAAGTTGTGCACAAAAAATCGGCGATTTGCGGGACGCCCCTCCCACTCCCAGCAGGTCTCAAAAATAAATTCAGGCTTGAGTAGCAGGCGGCGGACAGACTGCGCCGCCGCCCGGCATGGATTTCCACGCGCTCCCCCGCCGCGACCTCCAGGCGCTCTGCAAGCGCAATGGCATCCGCGCCAACATGACCAGCGCCGCCATGGCCGACGCCCTCGCCGCGCTCCCCGCGGTCGATGGGGTTGAGGAGTACGCCAAGCCGCCCGTCGCCGAACCCACGCCTGCGGCCAAGGCGGCGGTTCCGGCGGTCAGGTCAGAGGAGGAGAAGGAAGGGGAGGGGGAGATGCAGGGGATCTCCCTCCCCGGCGGCCGCGGCGTCGCGCGCACGCCCCCCGAGGTCATCATATTGAGTGACGGCGAAGAGGAGGACAAGGATCTTACGCCGGCGGCCCTTGGAGTGGGGCGGCGCCGTTCCAGCCGGCGGCCACGGGTCGAGCCTGTGGCCGTTCCGGCTACGAGGAAAAGGGATGCGGCAAGCATGGCCGAGACAGCCGCGGAGGCCGTGCCGCCTCGGACCACTCGCGCCCGGAGCCAAAGGGCGGTGGTGTCGGCGCCCGAGGAGGAGGCGCCCGAAGCAAGACGGGGGCCGAGGAGGGCTGTGGCGAGGAAGACTGGTACGGAGCAGGAAGAGGAAGACAAGGGGACACAAGTTGATGTATCTGAAGATTGCGCGGTTGATTCATCAGTACAAGAGCGGCAGGCCGATGTTCAGCAGATTTCCAGCAAGGAGATTCATCATGCCAGTGAAGATACAGAAACGGTGCCCGTCGATGAGGAGCCGCAGCCCATGCTAGCATCCAGTGAGGCTGCGGAGGAAGTTGATTTCACTAGCGGTGCCGCTGAGGAGAATGAAGTACCAACTTCTGGTATCTCAGCAAAAGCAATCGAGGAGAAGGAGCCCGTGGCTGCTCCGGCTAGGATCACGAGGAGAAGGGCTGCGGCAAGTATGGCTGAGATTGCCGTGGAGGCTGTGCTGGCTCGGACCACTCGCGCCCAGAGCCAAATGGTGGTGGTGTCGGCACCTGAGGAGAAGGCGCCCAAAGCAAGACGGGCGTCGAGGAGGGCTGTGGCGGCGAAGACTGGGCAGGAACACAAAGAAAAGGGGACACAAGGTGATGCCTCTGATGGTTGCGTGGTCGATTCTTCAGTACAAGAGCGGCAGGTCGATGTCCGGAATGACACTGTTTCTGGCGAGGAGATTCATCATGCTAGTGCAGGTACAAAAATGCTGCCTGTCATCAGTGGTGAGGCTGCCGAGGAAGTTGATTTCACTAGTGTTGCCGCTGAGGAGAATGTAGTACCAACTTCCCCTGGGTTGCTTCAGACCACAGGAAAAGCAATTGAGGAGGAGGAGCCTGTGGCCGCTCCGGCTAGGACTACGAGGAAAAGGGCTGCGGCAAGTATGGCCGATATTGCCACGAAGGCTGTGGTGGCTCGAACCACTCGCGCTCGGAGCCAAAGGGTGGTGGTGTCGGCACCTGAGGAGGAGGTTCCCAAAGCAAGACGGACGTCGAGAAGGGCTGCGGCGAGGAAGACTGAGCAGGAAGAGGAAGAGAAGGGGACGCAAGGTGATGTCTCTGATGAATGCATGGTTGATTCTTCAGTACAAGAACTGCAGGGAAATGTTCAGCAGTGTGTGGATTCCCCAATTATCCAGAATGACACAGTTTCCAGCGAGGAAATTTGTCATGCCAATACAAAAATGGTGCCCGCCAAGGAGGTGCCACTGGCAACGCTAATATCCAGTGAGGCTGCCGAGGAAGTTGATTTCGCCCCCGGTTCTATTGAAGAGAATGAGGTACCAACTTTTGGTGGGATGCTTCAGAGTGCAGCAAAAGCAATTGATGAGAAGGAAGATATGGCTACTAATGAGGTGACCAATAACACAAATGTGTCTGTCCTAGAGGAGGTTGTGGTGGCCACCGATGAGATGCCGCTGAGCTTAGCCACGATGGACGAGAGTGCTAAGGAGGAAATGGTCAGTATCGACAACCTGTCGCAAGCCACAGTAACAGATCACGAGGGTGTAGTCAAGGAGAGTGGTTTCACCGCTGACCTCACAGATGTGTCCATTGAAGAGGAGGCGCCAATGCCAGACGACGGTATGCCACAGAGCTTAGCAACACTTGATGAGGATAAGGAGGAAGTGATCCCTGTCGATTACCTGTCGCAAGCAACAGTAACAGACGACGAGGGTGCAGTCAAGGAGACTGGTTTCAGCTGTGACCTCACAGAAGTGTCTGTTGAAGAGAAGATAGTGGTGGCAACCGACAGTATGCCACAGAGCTTAGAGACACTGGACAAGGGTGTCGAGCAAGTTGTCACCATCGAGAACCTGTCGCAAGCCACATTAACTGATGACGAGGGCACAGTCAAGGAGAGTGGGTCCGGTCAAGAGGATGGAGTGGTGGCCGCCGACGAGATGTCACAGCGGTCCACATTGGATGAGAGTGTTAAGGAGGAAGTGGCCACCATCGAGAACCTGTCACAAGCCACAATAACAGACGATGAATGGGTAGGCAAGGAGAGTGCTTTTGCTGGTGACTTCAGTGATCACACTGCCACCAAGTTCATGTCCATCGACTCCATCACTGTGGAACCAATGGTGTCTGAAGCTGCTGAGGTGCCACTGCGCATGTACGGTTGTGGTAACAGTGGTGGTCAGAAGAACGTTACTGAACCTGTGGCAGTGGAACGAGAGAAGGAAGTGAAGAAAGACAAGGAATGTGAAACATTGGGTAGCCTTAGCCTAAGGAAGCTTAGGATCAAGCTCAAGGAAAAGGTGGCAGTGGAACGAGAGAAGGAAGGCGATTGTAAAGCATTGGGTAGCCTTAGCCTAAGGAAGCTCAAGGAGAAGGTGGCAGTGGCACAAGAGAATGAGGCTGGTGAGAAGACCGCTTCTGAACCTGTGGCAGTCAAACAAGAGGAGGAAATGAAGGGAGGCAACAAATCTGAAGCATTGGGTAGCCTTAGCCTAAGGAAGCTTAGGACCAAGCTCAAGGAGAAGGTGGCAGTGGCACAAGAGAAGGAAGGCAAGGCAATAGACAAGCTTAGCCTAAGGCAGCTCAAAATGAAGCTCAAGGAGACGCTGAATGCTCAGAAAGTAATCGGGAAATCCCATCAATCGATGTACTAAACTACTAAGTGTATGCTTTATGATTTTGAGTGCTGAACTGCCAAAAAAAAACTAAATTATTGTATGGATGTACACTCACATGACTTTCAGGTTGGAGAGTTTGGCCAGCTCCCCTGGAATTGATCCAGCAAGTTTGTTGTTGTTCAAACGCCTATAAGAAATAGCTGTAGTATTAGCTGGGGAAACGTTGTTCATATATGAATCATGAGATGAAACCCTACATTCTTTTACTAAATCTAATTCCTAACCATGTCAACAAGCTAATGGCCCATGGACTAAAGAAGCCTTGATATTGTAGTGTCGATTGTTTAGAAGGAATTAACTGTATAATACGTACATGAATCTTAGTGAGCTGAGCTTGGAAAGTGACTTGGGAATTCTTCCGGTGATCTTGTTGGCGTACAAATCCAAGCTGATCAAGTTCTTCAGTTTGCCCAGTTCTTTTGGGATCTCGCCATAGAGGTTGTTCCTGTACAGCTCCCTGCAAATCAAATTCCAATTTCATTTTAGTAAATTTTGTTCTGTTGAAATATAAAAGAAAAGGTAGAACTCATGACAGGGGCGGGGGACATACAGGTACTGGAGGTTCACAAGGCGGCTGATCTCAGGGCCAATGGAGCCGGAGACATTTGAGTTGCCTAAATCCCTGTAGAAGGTTACCACAAAGAGTGTCACACAACACGGTCATCCGATAGAACGCAACTGTTGAACCATGGCAGACGCCAAATTATCTGCAGGTTATTTGAAAAAAAACGCCCTTTGTAATATGATTATTCAGCTATTGCTTATTGGGGGCAACAAACGAACGATCCCTTGGCAGAAATCAAGTGGATGACCAAACACCATCGAGATTATCCTTGCCATCACGCAAGCAATTTGACTTGCTAAACCATGCGGCCATCAAGATTTTCTACGCGTTCCTCGGTGCCATTCGATTTTTTTAAAGGAATTACATGAATAAAGAAAGCAAACCAGTTATCTGTAGCTAGCGGAACAGCTACAACCTATCAGTAGTATTTGCGAACCAGGGCAACTAGCAGAAACACAAGTTCACTTTACATCAAAAAAGAAAGAAGGAAACTTCGCGCCATACTCTATTAGTAATTAGACCAGGCGTAGGGAAATCCTCGCAGATGAAATCTCGAAGGGTGGGAGCGGCGGCATGGAATGGAAGTAGGAGGTGAGAGAGAGGGGAAGGAGCTTACAGGCGGACGACGCGGCTGGCGTGATCGCAGGTGATGTGGAACCAGGTGCAGGGGTTGACGAGGGTGGGATCCCAGCTCTGCAGCACGCCGTTGGGGTCCGACAGCCGCATCCGCAGCGCGTAGAGCGCGTCCCCTTCCTCGTTGGACGCCCGCGCCGCGCCGGCGGCCAGGCCCAGGAGGAGGACGGCGCCGACGAGGAGAGACGGCACGCGAGGCGCCATGGCAGAGAGTAGGTACGCAGAGGAGGGGCGTGCAGAGAGGAATTTGGAGGAGGTCGATGACAGGGTCTTCCTTTGCTCAGCTGGCTCTGGTGTGAAAGGAAGCGAGGCGCTGGAGGTGAAGGAAGAAGGAGAGGGGAGCTGGTCTTTGGTGGCAATGGAATGGGAAGCCACTGCGAGGGTGGTGTGGTCAGTACGGCGACGACGGTGGAAGTCCACGGTCCAACTTGGACCGAGCACGCATAAGGAAGCAAATTGTAAGGTTCACCAACAAGAATCATGGAAAAGAATAAATTCCTACTGAAAAGTGAGAAGGACAGAAGGTAGAAGAGAATAAAGTGCTGCGTCTTCTGGCGATTGGTTGGTCAAGTCTCTGAGCGCCTCATGCGAGCCGACGTGTTGGGCAATTTCGCAGTGATTCTGATTTGGTTTCTGAACATGAAAACAAATTAGGAATACTTGTATACACAACCTACCTAAATCAAGTAAAATAAACTCTACATAAATAAGAACCCTAAGAAAACTTGCGTGAATAAGATGGGGAAAACCGTACTTTTCACATCAGCACATGTTGCATTTTTTTTAAGATACGGGACGCTTTATTATTTAAAAGTTTTAAGTCTTACATCCATTCTCTGTATAAACTAGGATGTACACGTCCGTTGTTTAATCTAAAAAAAGAAATAGACAAAATTACATATCATCGTGAGAAATTGTAACTACGCCTAACTAGATGGAGGTTCGATGCGCAAGCTATAGGGTCACCCACATTTCTTACTTCTATACCAGTTTCATTTTGTAAGGTTATTTTCGGTTAGGATTACTTCCTTCCAGAGGTATCATCCAAACACCTTGATTTTTTTAAAACTTTCATCTTCTAAAGTTTATTATTATTATTGACTGAAATATCATGTTAGATTAATGCATTGTACATAGAGTATATAGGCATCCTGGTCCTAGCGTGAAATTCGGGCGCCTGGTCCGGCGTCGATGCAAAGGTAGGCATCGGGCGCTTGGCATTTTCTTTTTGCATTCGGAGGCAGCGGGTGACAGCATCAATACGGTTTTTAGATCCGAATTAAGCGTTGCAGCGTACGATGCTTAGCTGATAATTTGATTTTGTAAGATATTTTTTTGTGACTTAAGCGCCTCTCTAAGCGCCTAGGATTTTACATGCCCTAAGTTGAATTGTATTGTTTCCTCTGCTATTAGTATCAGTTAAATGGTTTTATCAAATATGACGAAATTTCGTGCAAAACAAAATATCCACGGGGTCTCTGCCCCCCAGGGCCCTGTGAAGCTTGGGAGATAGATGATAAGAGCATCTCTACCGGCGCCCCCAAAATGGTGGCCGGCAGGGCGCCGACAGATCTGTTTTGGGAGCGCTGACAGGGCCTCCCAACATTTTGGGGCCGAGCTCCCACACCAGCGGCCCCAAAACACCGGCCCCAAAAATATATTCAATATAAATTTAATTCAAACATCAATACATATAAGTTTATGAAGTGCAAATATAACGGAGGAGGTGTTTTGGCTCCTAGGTCTATATGAACCTATTATAGAAAATATATAAAAAACAAATGACAAAATGTCAAAAAAATTCAAAAATAAATTTCGCACGTAGATCAGGACATTCAATGTCCCCACACAAGTTTTTGACAAAAAAGAATATTTTATGTGGCATCGGTAAAAAAGAAAAAAAATATCCTGTAAATAGTCATATGTTCATACACAAATTTGTCTTTTTTATATAGGACACGAAAAATGTTCTTTCTTTCTAAAAATTTGTGTATGAACATAGTATGTCTAGATGTACATGCAAAAATTTTGTTCCGAATTTTTTAATATTTTGAAATATATTTTCTAATAATGGGTTCATTTGCTCTCGGGAGCCGAAATGAATATCTGAAATATAACATAGTTTACACAAACAAATAGTTTATTACAAACCTTAATCAAATAGGAAATTCAAAAATAAAATATAAATATGAAAGTTCAAATAGGAAATCACGCGTTTCCTTTGAGCGACCAAAGGTGCTCGACTAGATCAGCCCGAAGTCGATGATGTTCCTCGGCGTTGCGGATTTCCATATGCATGGCGAGGAAAGCAGAAAACTCAGCGGGCACCTGATCATCAAGTTGTGCAAGAGGACCTATGTAGTCGTATGCATGATCATTATCTGATTCAGCACGCTCACTCTCAATAATCATGTTGTGTATGATCACACAACAGTTCATCACCTCCCACATCTGAGATTCCGACCAAGTAAGAGCTGGGTACCTGACAACGGCAAAACGCGCCTGAAGCACACCAAATGCCCGCTCTACATCCTTTCGAGCTGCCTCTTGATACTTGGAAAACCAAATTTGCTTCTCCGAAGTTAGTCCAGAAACTGTCTTCACAAAAGTAGTCCAAGAAGGATAGATACCGTCGGCGAGGTAATACCCTTTGGTGTAGGTGTTGCCGTTGATCTCAAAGTTAACCGGAGGAGAATGTCCCTCGGTCAGTCTAGCAAACACAGGAGATCGCTGCAGTACATTGATGTCATTGTGTGTTCCCGCCATTCCGAAGAAAGAATGCCAAATCCACAGGTCGTGATCGGCGACAGCTTCAAGGATCACACTGCATTCCCCATTGCGGCCTTTGTACAGCCCCTGCCAAGCAAACGGACAATTCTTCCAACCCCAATGCATGCAATCGATGCTACCAAGAATACCTGGAAATCCTCTCGCTGCATTTTGTGCAAGGATTCGGGCTCTGTCTTCTTCATTTGGTTGTCTCAGATAGGTTGAACCAAACACTGCGACAACTGCCCGACAAAACTTTAAGACACCATCAGTAGATGTCGACTCAGCTATCCAAAGATAGTCCACTGAAGTATCTGGCGGAGATCCATATGCAATGCACCGTACGGCAGCCGTGCATTTATGAACGGACGTGAACCCCCATTTCCCAGTGCAATCTTTCTTGTACTTGAAGTAGTCGTCGTACTCTCTCACGCCTTGCACAATCTTCATGAACAAATCCTTCTTCATCCTAAAACACCGGCGAAATTCCTTCGGCGTATTTATTGCAATGTCTGCAAAATAGTCAGAGTACAGCAGCAAGGCGCTGGCGTTCCTGCTTCGATCCTTGTTCGGCGCCTTCCCACGGACCGAGCTGCCCCGGCGGGGAACGACGTTCTCCATCTGCTGCTGCCAGAGTTGGAGGAGGACCGCGAACCCCATATTCCAGCGCTGTAGGTGGGCGGCGACTTCAGCTTCATCCTCTTGCATCACCTCCATCATGAGCTCGTCGTTGCTGTCCATAGCGGCCGGCGAGGCAAACAGATGAACACCTTGCGGGCGGGGTGGGGCGTCGCCTGTGCGTGCGCTGTCGGTACCCGCGGCGTCGGCAGCGGCAACCACGCCAGACGGCGGCGAAGAAGCGCCGGGAACCTTTTTTTGGGACGGTGGAGCGGGAGGGGAGCTAGAAAGGGGCGCGGCGTTGCCGGCGGCGGCTCCTCCGAAGGGTGGGAGGACGAGCGACGGTAGATTTTTTGGGGGAGATTTTGCCAGGCACGCGGGCCCGGGGCTCTTTTTCAACCGTGCTGCGAGCTGCCGGCGCTCCCGATAGGGTCCTTCCGCGCAGGGGCCGGCGCGGGAGCGCTGGCTGTTAATTTGGGCTCGAGGGCGCGCCGACATGTTTTTCGGGTTGTTAGTGGTACACCAATTTAAGCACCGAGCCCAAAATCAGCGCCGGCCATGTTTTGGGAGACGTTTTGGGAGTGCCGGTGATGAAGATGCTCTAAGAGACTTTGAGCACGGATTCAAGTCAAGTGGATATGTATGGTGAAGATCCATCAATGGATAATCTGGGCGAGTGGACAGAAGAATTTCAGGGTAGTGGGGTTGGGCATTTGCCTTGCCGTCAGGCACGGAGAAAATTCCAAGCCAACTGAAATCCTGTACCCGGTTTCAGTACCAAACGAATCCTTTCTGTAGTCACGCCTTTATCTTCCACATCACTGTGTGGTACTGCGTGTAGTGCGTACGATGTCTCTCCGACACGCACAACGTGCTGTGACCCTGCAGTGAAGAAAGAGGCCACGCGAGGAAACATCAGCACAACTGCCGCCCACTAAAGCTGAAAAGATTGACTTGGAAAGATAAGCGTACGTTTTGATATGCTCTACAAAGTAAAAAAGTTCATGACTCTGAAGGAATAATTGATAATGCGTTGCTTTATATTTGTGTTGTAAGTCAGGTCAAATTGAGCATGTATCTGGTAAATGGAGCTTTCAAGGGATTTAGTATGATTCCACCGGAAAAAAGGGAAATCTTATAAGATTCAAATTCGATATACTTAGCCTGACAAATTTCTATTGGAAATTTTCCTTTCTTCACACTTTTAGAGCCTCTTTGATTTACCAGAACTTCATCGTAGTTTCAAATGGTTTTATTCCTCAATGTTTTTTTCATAGAGCATGTAGTTCTAAAAATCACAACAAATACAATGGACTATTTTGCATCTAATTTTAAAGGAAAATCATAACCAATCTTTCTTGTTCAACACCACAAACTTTTTTTTAATTTTATGTAACAAATATGAAGGATCAAGGTAGGAGACTATATTTTCTTCAGTTGATTTCAAGGAAAGTGAGGAATTAAAAGTTCACAAAAATGCAGCTAAATGATACAAGGCTAATATGTCAAAGGTTACTCTCACAGGCAAGGCACATAAGGTCAACAAGCTAGAGGCAGTACTAAGCAAGGTGAAGCAATGTTAGAAGTAACCCTAGTGGCACAATGAGGAAGTCGGTTTATCCCAAAGTTCTATTCCTTCGAACTCTACTATCAGTTGAAGAGTTTGTGACAAACAAATCCCACATGGTTCTAACTGAGGCTTATTCTCCTTAATCTTGGCCAAAGAAAGACAAAGCTCAACCATTAATGATAAATCTAGTACTAAGTCATCGGCACTTATTTCCGATCGGAGGGAGGTACAATCCTACAAACATAGCCCACACGGTCCAAATGAGGCTCCTTTCCTTTAGTCTTGGCAAAACAAAGCCCAAACCCAACCATTGAGGGAAGATCATGTACAATTAATCCCAATCTTACTGTCGCAAACAAGGGTACACAAGATAAATAAGCCTTCCTTGAGCATGTTGCTTCAACAAAGGTTCCAAAAGTTCTTACGATTTTTGGTTTTGGCTTTCTAACTTGGGCGACAAGAGAAAGGATATGAACATAGAGCTTCTATCTTTTACCTTCGACAACCCTCCTTTATATTGCAACTTCTATAAGACTCAAAGTGATACAGACAATAGAGGATTCAAATCAAACTTTTGAAAAAGCCACCTCTTTTCTTCTTTCTCGTTTTGGGGATCAACAGTGTCTGGTAACCAGAACTTGTGCGACTAAAATATATTTGTACACTTTAGTACACGTGTCACTTCCCTAATTTCTTACCATCTCTAGTCTTCTCAACTATACCAAGTTCAACAATTTCTACATATTTCTCAATAGTGCAACCAAATAAATTTAATTGGCATGAAATCATATTTTTAAGAAATATATTTAAATTGATATTGAAGAGCACATGGTGATCTTTTTTACATCTGAATAGTGTGCACATTTTAATATAAAACTGCGGAGTTGTAGAACAAGCAGAGGCTAGGGTTTTGGGAATTGCACAATACTGAACATGGCGTCTTGGATTCCTTTTATATTACACAATGTGCAATAGACAGTTACAATTTACACATGTTAGCTAGTATCTAAACTAACATCAATCATAGTTGTTAGGATTACATTGCTACAACTAATAATTTAACAATTACAAACTTTGTATGTTACATTGTTTAACACCACCAACCATTAGGGTTATAGCCTAGATGCACATTAGACTTTTCACATGAGGAAAGCTTACTACCGACTAAATCTAAAAAGTTCTTTTATTATTTTTGTCTAAAGTTCCAACGTCTTTCAATGTAGTTCTGTATAATATCGTGCTTGATCTGTAAAGTTCTAAATTTGTTTCAAGAGTACCTCGGCATTGCCCAATTTTTTTTATAGCTCTAGATTCTCTTTTCGAGGGGGATCCACCGGTCTGAATCCCAACGAATATACTTCCTCTGTCTATTTTTACCCTGCATTTTAGTTTAGTCAAAGTCAAACTAGATCAAGTTTGACCAAACATATTGTAAAAAATATAGTCTTATAATATCAAATACATATAATATAAAAGTATTTTCATGATAATTCTAACGATATCTATCTTATATTGTAAATATTTATATTTTTTCTTGTACATATAGTTAAAATTAATAAAGTTTTATTTTGACTAAATCTAAAATACAGGGTAATTTAGGATGGAGGGAGTAGATGGCTCAGATATCAATCTCCGGACGTGAAGAACATAAAAATAGATAACCCAATCTTACATTTATCTTTGGACATGGCCATGGACAAGGCCTCGCAATTGCAGGTGCAGCTAGCTAGCCATGCGCCGGCGCGCGCCGAAACGCGCAAGCAGCGTGCCACGGCGCGCTCCACCACGTGTATGCAGCGTCTCCAGACCTGGCCGCGGCGACCGCCGGACAGCCTCGACCACAAAAATCCGACACCGATCGAAAACCTGCGCCACGTAAAAGATGCACGGCTATACATGGCGCTCTCTCCCCTTCGAGCTCACTATGTACGGTAGGTTAGAAGATAATAGGCATCAGATTTTTCCCATGTTGCTCCGGCTGAAGATTGTTACCGTCCAGCCTGTGGCGCTGCTTCCTGGGCACGACCATGGCGCCACCGCACCTCGGCGGCGGCTCGCCGGAGGTCTTCCGCGAGGCGGCGGCGGCGGCGGCGTGTCAACGAGGACGAGCAGGCCGAGGAGCATCACGGTGGCGATGGCGCTGAAGGAGGAGGAGCCGGAGGGCAGCCGCAGCCGCTTCGCGGGCGGAGCAGCGAGCTGGGACCCCGGGATGGAGATCGGAGTCCCCTACGAGCAAAGACCGGTATGCTTTACTGTCAGTTAGAGCAATCTTGCACATAATTAGACACTTGGGACACCTTCAAGTCCTGTACTATACAGTTAGTTAGCAGTATATGGTTATTGCTTACCAATGGATTGCTTAGTGATGTATTTTCTTTGGTAATTTGGATGATTGGTTCAGGTTAACGAGTACTCCGCTCTCAAGGAAAGCAGCCTGTACTCGTGGGCAGAGCTGAGTCCAGGCTCCTTCTTCATGCGCCTAGGCGGCCTGTGCTTGGTCACATTTACAGTTCTGGCGGCTCCAATCTCAGCCTCAAGTTTCAGTCCAGGAAAGGTACTGCGGCAGTTCATTCTTGACTCAAATTTTATGTACTGTTCAGTTCAAATAATTCACCGGCGTATCGATATACATTAGGCAACGCCGCAACGGTAAATCAGCTAGTGATGTTACTACTCTCAGTGCAGCACTAATTGAGAAATGAAACACACGATTTTGCGTCAGGCAACAACTGTATGAGTGTGCTTCTAATATGAGTTTGTCCATGATATGTATGCCAATCTTATGCAGGATCCACTCAAGTTTGCGCTTGCTGCTGGGATTGGGACTCTGCTCCTGGTGTCTCTGGTGGTTCTCAGGATCTATCTGGTAAATCAGACAAACACCGTTGCAAGAGGCTACTGAAATGACCAAGACTCTGAAAACTCTTTGCACATGGATCAGTCTCTGAACTATGCTGTATACTACTAAAATAACACCTGCTAGTACTGCAGGGATGGAGTTACGTTGGTGACAGGCTGCTGTCAGCAGTTGTGCCGTATGAAGAAACAGGATGGTACGACGGCCAAATGTGGGTGAAACCACCAGAGGTATGCGTCCTTCTTGCATCAAATTTCCCTATCCTGTTTAGCAGTTGCAAACGATTTAAAAAAAATGAAATTCCTTTTCATAGCAGTTTAGAACTTTACTGCGATTCCACAGTTCAAAATTCAGAGTAGCTTTAATGTCTGCATTTTTCCTTCATGGTATGCAGGTGCTGGCTCGCGACAGGCTCTTGGGATCCTACAAGGTAACCTCAAATTTATGCCCTTCCCACCGTCACTAGCATGAACTTCGAAGCTTCGGTAACAACCGAAATTCGATTCTTCAGGTCAAGCCGGTGATCAACCTGCTGAAGCAGACTCTGGTGGGCACAGGCGCACTGCTCGTTGGGGCGGTGTCCCTCTTCGTCTTCGCCGCACCGGTCCAGGACTATGTCCACTCCTTCAATGCACCCCCCACCGCTGCCTCCTCCAAGCCGACCTTGAGGTGAGTCAATGCTGCGACCCTGAATGCACAACGTGAAGTTGAATTTCGTTGCGTCCATCTCATCATTTTCTCATGGATTGTTGCAAATGGACTTACCTGTGGGATCCTATCCAGGAGAGAAGACCTGCTGAGGCTGCCTGCGGAGGTGAGGCAAGACGACGACCTCGCCGCAGCTGCTGCGGAGGCTGCCGATGGACGGCCGGTTTACTGCAGGGACCGCTACTACCGGGCGCTCGCAGGCGGGCAGTACTGCACCTCAGACGACCTGCTCAACTGATCATAGGGCTAATAATACGTACATATTCTGGTATATGCAGTTTGCCACATTGATATAATACGCGACAAGCTAAGCAAATGTATCTTATCAGAATGAAATTTTGCAACAATCAATGGAGTCGACTATGTAACAGATATAGCTCCATCGTAGCAGTTCAGTAGCTGCGCCATAGTGAACTTACGGCCGCTACGAATTCGGTGCTTCCTAGTAATATGGTACTTCTCCATTACTTTGATTTCAAAATACGGTACAACTAATTTGGTAGCATAAACAATTAAATATTATAGATCGAGTCCTGGTTAGTGTCGAATGGGAGGAAAAGTTTCCACTCGTCACGGTTCGAGCTTTAACGAGAATGGGCTCTGATCACACATTCCTGTTAGTACAAACCGGTTTACCCGCTCATGTGGGAAGAAATAGACTCTTCTCATTCGAGCTTTCCTGGCTTAAACAAGAAGGTTTTTTTGAATTGGTAAAAGATTTATGGACGTCTGTTAATTTGGGGGATACTCCTGTGGAGAGATGGCAAAATAAAATTCGTTCTGTGAGGCAATATTTGAGAGGATGGGCTAGGGATCAAAGCGGGAAATACAAAATGGTAAAAGAGTGTTTACTTCAAATAATTGACGATCTTGATATTAAAGCAGAGAATGTTCCATTGTCTAGTTCCGAAAGGAAGGCAAAAAGGGATGCCGATATGAGGTTGGCAACCTTGAGACATGAAGAAGAGGCTAAATGGGCACAAAGAGCCAAACTAAAATACATTAAGGAAGGGGGTAATAATACCAAATATTTCCATTTGATAGCAAATGGTAAACATCGCAAAAAAAAGATATTCCAATTAGAACAAGATGAAGGAACGATAGTTGGGGAGGCCAACTTGAAAGTTTTCATATCTGAATATTATAAAAAATTGTTTGGGAAGCACGAAGAAAAAAAATTCTCGATGGTTGAGGACAATAATGACGACATACCCCAACTTTCTATAGAGGAAAGTAATATTTTAACCGCAGACTTTGAGGAAATAAAAGATGCGGTTATGCAAATGGAGAGAAATAAAGCCCCGGGTCCAGATGGATTGCCGGCGGAGTTTTACCAAAAATTCTGGGAGGTAATCAAGTCAGACTTAATGGCAATGTTTAAACAACTTCAAACAAGGGATTTGCCCTTGTTTAGACTCAACTTTGGGGTTATTACTCTGCTGCCAAAAAAGGAAGATGCATGCCGAATTGAGCAGTACAGACCAATATATCTTTTAAATGTTAGTTTCAAGATATTTACTAAAGTGGGTACAAATAGAGTCACAAGTATTGCACATAAAGTTATAAAACCAACCCAATCCGCTTTTATTCCAGGGAGGAATATTTTGGAGGGTGTGGTTGTGTTACACGAGACAATCCATGAACTTCACAAGAAAAAGTTAGACGGTGTAATTTTTAAAATTAATTTTGAAAAGGCGTACGACAAAGTGAAATGGTCCTTTCTGCAACAAGCGCTGCGCATAAAAGGATTTCCACCTCTGTGGTGTGAATGGGTTGCTCGTTTTGTGCAAGGGGGGAGTGTAGGTATTCGTGTTAATGATGATATAGGTCATTATTTTCAAACGTTGAAGGGCTTACGCCAGGGTGACCCCCTTTCACCGATGCTTTTTAATATTGTTGCGAATATGTTGGCCATCCTGATTGCAAGGGCAAAAGAGGATGGTTAGGTAGGTGGATTAATACCACACCTTGTAGAGGGTGGGGTTTCATTCTCCAATATGCGGATGATACAATATTATTCATGAAACATGATTTGGCAAAAGCAGTGAATATGAAACTTATTTTGTGTATTTTTTAGCAAATTTCTGGCCTAAAAATAAACTTTCACAAGAGTGAGATTTTTTGTTTCGGAAATGTCAGAGACGACGAAAATGAGTATAAGAATTTATTTGGGTGTGAGATTGGATCACTACCATTTAAATACTTGGGAATACCTATCCATTATAGAAGACTGCTAAATAGTGAGTGGAGACCGGTTGAGGATCGGTTAGAAAAAAAGTTAGCGTGCTGGCTAGGTAAACTGCTCTCTTATGGAGACAGACTTGTACTCATAAACTCTATTTTAACGAGCCTACCCATGTTCATCTTATCCTTTTTTGAATTACCTAAAGGGGTTAAGAAAAGGTTAGATTACTACAGATCTCGATTTTTCTGGCAAAGTGATCAAACAAAGAAAAAATATCGATTAACTAGATGGAATATAATATGCCGACCTAAGGATCAGGGTGGGTTGGGGATCGAAGTGCTTGATATTAAAAACAAATGCTTGCTTACTAAGTGGCTTTTTAAGATTCTAAATGAGGAGGGTATGTGGCAGGAGTTATTGAAGAACAAATATCTGCAAAACAATACTCTCTCTCAAGCTCAAGTGAAACCTACTGATTCTCCTTTTTGGAAAGGAATTATGCGGGGCAGAGATGAATTTTTTCAGCGGGGTTCATTCGTCATTGGTGATGGAATGAACACCCGGTTTTGGGAGGATGCATGGTTAGGTACTATGTCTTTATCTTCCCAATATCCGTCACTCTATAACATTGTTCGATTTAAGCATGTAAGAGTGGCTGATGTTTTGTGTCATGCACCATTAAATATTAGTTTTAGTCATGTATTGAGAGCTGATAGATGGGAAGATTGGCTTCATTTGGTGGAACGGTTGATGAATATAAATTTAACTGATGAACCTGATCGTTTTAAGTGGCATCTTACTACATCCGGCATTTTTTTTTCAGTTAAGTCTTTATATGCTGATTTCATGAATGGTCACACTAAGTATTTGCAGAAATATTTATGGAAACTTAAAGTACCTCTGAAAATTAGGATTTTCATGTGGTTTTTACATAGAAAGGTGATCCTAACAAAAGATAATCTAGTTAAGAGAAATTGGACCGGGTGTACAGAGTGTGCTTTTTGTAATTCAGAGGATGGTTGGGGCATATCATCATCCGGAGGGAGTGGTCTCCTATTCATTCAGTGTCCATTTGCTAAATTAGTTTGGCGAGTGATTAGTTTTACTTTCAACATTCCTCCACCTACTAACATTAAGAATTTATTTGGACGGTGGTTGAATGGAATTGAGAAGAAAATTAAAGAACGGATCCGTGTGGGAGTCTGTGCTTTAATATGGGCAATTTGGAATTGTCGCAATGATGTTATTTTTAATAATGCTGGAAGTGATCAATTTTTGCAGGTAATAAACAAAACTTTGCACTGGATTCACATGTGGTCTTATCTCCTTCCAGAAGACCAACGTGTACATATGGATACTGGATGTACTCGGTTGATGGAGGTCGTTCGGGCTATCTTCAACCAGGGTGGTTGGCGGCGTACTAATAGAATACAAGATGCTTAGTGTGTTTTTGTATTCTTTCTTCCGTTGGTTGATCCATGTCGCCACTTTGTGTGACCCTTAAGTTTGTAATGGTACACTGAATTACGATACTTTTTATTAAAATGGCCATATGCATCGCTCTGATGCAGAGGCCGGGTACCCATTTCTATTAAAAAAAAACCTACCATGCTACAAGATCCATCCTTGTCACAAGGCCGTCAGCATGATTAAGGAGAAACACCACAAATTTCAGGACACCAATACTGTAAAAATTAGTTTTTATCCTCAGAATATACATATAAGCTTAGCTATGACCTTCAGGTAATTTATTCTTTGTTAGCTATCTATGTTTCCATGATATGCTAGTACTTACGGGAATGTGCCATCCATCCTTCTCCCTGTTTCATGCATCTGTCAGAAAGTGTTAACTCTGACACCAACTTGTTATTTAAGTGCTATATTGTTGAAATATTAACACTCTATCTTCAAACTTCAATTGTGTATATCAATAGGGTGTGCAAAAATGTGTTGATCACAGTTGCAGGCGTATAGTTATTAGTAAAACTACCATACAAAGTGCACTCTATTGCTTATTTCATAACAGTTTACCTACCAAACAATTACCCACAAGCAAAGAGAATGTCAGTATGCTCTTCTGAAGTAGTATACATTACGTGGACAGACAATTTGTGTTACAATAAGTATTTTGTATAACAAAAGAATGAAGATAGTTACTTCCTCCAAGACAAGCCTTGCAATAGGTCCAACCGGGCAGCAACTCCTCTCCCCCTGTCTCGCTCTCACCAGCTCTCCTCCTTGCAGTCGCTTTTCCCCTTTCTGGGGCCTCTTCCCTACTCCTCCGGCGGCTTTTTCGGCCGGAGTGAGGATGGGGAGGGCCGCCGGCTTGTACAGCGTAGTAGTAGGCTTCCTGTAGTGGGCTCTTTGCCCGTAGCTGCGAGCGGGTGGCCAGATCTTGGCGCTCAGATCTGGTCTCGTCTAGGGTCTCTGCTCCTCCTCCTCGCGCTCCTCTGGTCGGAGCAGAAGATGATGGAGAAGGCCGCTGCTCCGTTGAATAATAGCGTCCTGGTTTGCTGTGGCCTCAGCTCGGTTGGCAGCACCTGCAGGCTTCCTCTGGCCGGCCGTGGTGGCGAGGAGAGGATGCAGGCTGCGGGGCTGCCTCCTGGTGTGAGGCTATGGCGGGGCGACCGCGAGATCCGGTCTCTGCAAGCTGCTCCTCTTCCTCCGGCCGGCCGAGGTGGCGAGGAGAGGGAGAGGATCTGCTTCTGCGGTGGCGGATCTGGAGGTCGATGGTTTGGGCGCACCGATGCTGCGTCCAGAGGCGTCATCTCGACGGCATCGCCGTCGATAACCCTAGCTGGTGGGCAGCCACCTCTGTTCTTCGGGAGCTTTCCTCCGACGGCACCTCGACGGCAAGATCTCGTCCAGCCGCCGGACCAAACGGCTGTAGGGCAGCCGCTCCCACCCTGCTCGCCGCACTGCCGGCACAGGTGCTACTTCCTCCAGGCCAAGTCGCCGATGTGGAGGTTCTTCTGCTCTGAGACGGTGTGCTCCCGCTGCGCCCCTCCAAGTGGTTTTGTCCCCGGAGGTGCTACAGCTGGCCGTGCTCGGAAGCTTCGTCAAATCCGTGGAGAAGGAGCTAGAGAAGAGCAAGGACCGGATCGCCTTTCTGCGACCTGCTTCAAGGTCTTCTCTGTAAAATTACAGGCCTAGTTGTTTTTCCTTTATGTTTAGAGGACCTCCTTATAATTGTTACTCCACTGACATAATATAAGCAGCATCGGGGTCCTTCCAAACCCCTTCCCCGTTCAAAAAAAAAAAATCCTCCAAAGCTTGCTTCGCAGGTATAATACTTGCTACCTGACTAAATACCTGACTAAATAAAATACAAACCACAAGTAATATAGCACCGAAGAAAGGTCTTCCTCCCAAGTGCCTTGGTCAGATATGAAACAGAACAATAAAGATACATTATATCATTGGTAGATAAGTTACCATTTACTAGTTCTTGTAACAAAAATCTTATACTTCACAAACTGCAATTAGAAGATTTAACTTTAAGCTGCAAGACAATCACGGATCATGTATTATCCTACAACAATCATAGTATATCTGCTTAACTATTATGCTACTTCAACCCAACACGCTCAGCATGCATTGTCCAGAGTCATTGTTAACCGAACTAATGACAAATACTCATGGAAAATTTGAATAAGTTCTCTCAGATACGAACCAACTTGGCTCTACAACGAGCCAACATTACCGACAAAATAAAATAAGCACTCAATTCTCAGAAAACAGAAATAAATCCATTCAGGTATACCAAGCCTGCTGGTCCATAGCAAGAAGAGGTGACTGGTCCATAACAAGAAGAGGCGACTCCTACTGAAAGATCCACTTGTTATAAAGTCAACAATCTGGATGTCCAATGTGCAAAGCTTGTAACTCTGAGTACAAATGCACATACGATACATACTGAGGCTGATCTTTGTCCATAACCAGAACCTAGCCCAAGACTGCGAATCAGTTCAGTGACTGATGGTTCATATCATAGGAGATCATTCTCTTTTCCCACTCCACAGTGAAGAAGAACAAGTTAGAATCAGGATGAACTGCAACCCATTGAAAGCCCCCTCGAAGTCCAACATCATCTGTCCGGAAAGATGTCTGATGTTTGTACACTGTACCCGGAAAGGGATGCTAATCCGGCAATCCTGGAGACATTGGTAAAATGGAGAGCGGGCAACGGGGAGCTCTCGGCATTGATGCTGTTGTAGAAGAAGCCGGCCAGGGTCTGGGGGAGCTTACAGCCGTTTTTGTGGTGGGAAATGAGGTTTCGCCAGGTCTTGGAGACGCACTTGAAGCGGTGGAGCAACTTGACGGGGATGCTCGAGAGGATCTCAAGGACGATGTCGTTGGTGAGGCTGTCCGCCAGGCATCCCAGTTTCTTGGACCTCCGCTTTGGCATCTCGTTGAGGGGAGAAGACTAAAGATTCAGAGGTCAAGAGACCAGCGAACAAGAAGGAAGGTTGAGTCGATGGGTGTTGCCGCTGCCTTGCGTACCACACACGAGTTGGACCAGGCGAGCAGTAAGCAGTGGCGATTCACGAGCGGGCCGGCACGCCGGGGCGACCATCAGGATCCCCGGGAGGAAGAACGAAACCGGTGTCCGGACTCCGGTGGCGTCGCTGTACAGCGAAGAAGTGCTTCGCAAGCTTTTAGCCAAATGCGTTTGTGATGCTTTTAGCAGATGGGCCGCAACCCATGTCGTTACACTAGGAGGCCGGGGCAGTCCAGATCAACAGGCCAAGCCTAAAAGCCCGGTGTCTATCCATTCTCTGATAAATATTGTCCACATACATAGGTAGAAGAATATAATTGAACAAAAAGTTCCCCGAAAATATTGAACAAAAAAATAACTGAAGTGTTTCTAGAATTCTTTTATACTTTACCTGTTCCATAATTCTTGTCATGATATTAGGGAAAAGTCAGTGTTAAATCTTCAATCTTTGTTGTGAAATAACGCCTCAGAACACATTTATCTTTTCATTTTATTATTGGTGGCAAAATCGTAGTATGAGAGACAACACCCGTGATGAAAGTAATTGTCCATTTTTTTAATAAAAACCCAAAAGACACGTAAGGGTGAGCTTGAGACTGCCCTTGTTGGTGAAACCATGGGCCAATACTCGCGAAAGCTTTGCTTAATGTAAGCTCTTCAGTTTGGTGTGAAAGAAGTCTTCCAATAATTTTATGTCCATTTCTAACATGAATTACCTCTGGCTGTCAAATTATCAAAGCCTAGGAGATAACATATGAGATGTGGAATACGTGTTCCTTTCTATAGACCCTAGACACACGTGGTTAGGGCAGGTTAGAGGCTATTGGGTGTCACTACTGGGGAATCTTTTGCTAGTGTACTCGTTTGTGGGGTCTGTCCCTTGGAATGTGAAGTGGTGCTCCTAGATGGTCAGCCATGGTCAATCAAATGAGCGGGGGAATTTCTTAGAATTTGAATTTTTGACTTAAATGTGAACAAATACTAAAGAATCAAAAAATTGCGTGGGGGCCAAGGCTCCCATGCATCTCTACCTGTGTCCGCTCAAGCGTGTGGTCAAGCCCGGCCCTAGGGGGGCGGGAAGGGTGGACGCCTCGGGCCCCGAGGCCAAGGAGAGCCCATCTAGGTACCTAGTGCATGCGGCTATGGAGCAGATTTTATGTCGCCATTAGAGCCCGTGGGAGCTTTTCTCAGTTCTGTTCAGGAAGATGAAGGGAAGGACGAGCCAGGAAGGGTCACGTTCAGGCATGCCACTTCCAAGTGGGCTGTAACGTGGGCTCTTTTCTTTAGCTTTGGGTTCTTCTCCTTTGAATAACGGGTGTTGTATTTACCATGATGGGGTCCAGACAAACCGGGGTAGCAGGGTCATTTCTGTTCCATCCTTTGTTTTTTTTAAACCGTGTTCCATCCTTTTCTAATTGTTGTCAAAGGTGCACTCCTAGGTGATATCTTATACATATGCATAAATTTAATTTTTAAGAATGCCATCAACTAATTATTTACACAAAAAATAGACTTAATCTGTACAAACGCATGAAATTGATACAATATATCTTACTATGATTTTTTATTTTTGTGTAGGTTAAAGATGAAAACATAATTTAATGAAAATTCATGTCTACATACTAGACATCAATATGTACTTGTCTATTTTCTTTCAGAATTTTTTGAAGTGAAAAAGTGACTTTGAATTTTTAAATAGCGGGCTTGGAAGCAGGCTTTTTTTATGTACTTGTCTACATACTAGACATCTTTGCTATTTTCTTTCAGAATTTTTCTTTCAGAATATATCTTTCCAAGTTCCAGTAAGACAAGCCATGAGACGCTTCGGAGATGAAAAGCGCCGCGCCATAGCAAATGAAACTTCCAAGCTGTTGAAAGCAGGCTTCATCAAGGAAGTAATCCATACCAAGTGGGTGGCAAATCCGGTGCTAGTTCCTAAGAAAAACACAAAAGTTCTGCGCATGTGTGTAGATTACACTGGCCTGAACAAAGCATGTCCAAAAGACCATTTTCCCTTGCCTCGCATTGACCAAGTCATTGACTCGACGGCGGGATCGGAGCTGCTGTGTTTCTTAGATGCCTACTCGGGATACCACCAGATCAAGATGAAAAAGTCTGATCAGCTCGCTACGTCGTTTGTAACACCTTATGGCACATATTGCTATGTCACAATGCCATTCGGTCTGAAAAACGCAGGAGCAACGTATCAGCGCACTATGCAAAAGTGCCTGGCGGATCAAATCGGACGAAATATCCATGCATACGTGGACGACATAGCGGTTATGTCTAAACAGCAAGATGGCCTTATAGCGGATTTGCAAGAGACCTTTGACAATCTTAGGAAGTACAACATGATGCTTAACCCCACGAAGTGTGTCTTCGGGGTGCCAGCTGGACAACTTCTAGGATTCATCGTCTCTCACCGCGGAATTGAGGTTAACCCGGAGAAGATCAAGGCAATCCTCGACATTTATCGACCCATAGATCTAAAAGATGTACAGCGACTCACAGGCTGCGTGGCAGCAGTGAGCAGGTTCATCAGTCGTCTTGGCGAGAAGGCTTTGCCACTCTACAAGCTGATGAAGAAATCAGACGAATTCGTCTGGACCGATGAGGCAGACGCTGCACTTAAGGATCTGAAGAGAGTGTTATCCACTGCACCAGTCCTGGCGGCTCCCGAAGACCAGGAACCCATGTTACTATACATGGCGGCAACTAACAGGGTGGTCAGCATCGTCATGGTGGTAGAATGTAAGGAAGAAGCGCAGGAGTATGGCGTACAGCGACCAGTCTACTATGTCAGCGAGGTCCTGACGGAATCCAAGCAGCGCTACCCTCACTACCAAAAATTGGCATACATAGTTTTCCTAGCTTCTCGTAAGTTGAGGCATTACTTCTATGACCATAAGATCATAGAGGTGAGCAAAGCCCCACTGAAAGACATCATCAACAACAGCGACGCAACAGGACGAGTTGCGAAGTGGGGCATTGAATTGGCCTCTTTCGACATCGACTATAAGCCTCGCACCGCCATCAAGTCTCAGGCTTTGGCGGAATTTATGGCGGATTGGAAGGAAGCGCAGGAAACTACGCCCGTCCCAGAACCAGAGCATTGGGTGATGCACTTTGATGGCTCGAAGTTGCTACACGGCTCGGGGGCTGGAGTGACACTCAAATCTCCCAAGGGAGATGAGCTAAGCTATGTTCTCCAGATCCACTTCCCCACCACCAACAACATCGCGGAATATGAAGCTTTACTGCACGGGCTACGTGTCGCAAAGGAGATCGGCGTACAACACATCATGTGCTGTGGAGACTCTGACCTTGTGGCTCAGCAGGTGGCTGGCACATACAAAGCTCGGAACGAAGTTATGGCGGCATATAGAGACGAAGTGGATGAGATGGCCAAAAGTTTCCTCGGCTACGACATAAAGCACATACGACGAGAAGATAACATGGCGGCCGATACCTTGTCAAAACTAGGATCTAGCCGTAAGGCAGTTCCGCCAGGAGTATTCCTCGAGCATCTGCGCGTACCATCGGTAAAGATGGTGGATCCAGAAAACCCGGAACTAGCAAGCTCCCCCGTCATGGCGGTTTTTCCCAGCAATCCGCCATGGGCAGAGCCCTACCTGGAATTTCTGACGAACAAGAAGCTACCCGAAGACGAAGTCCAAAAAAGACAAATCGAGCGTAGAGCCAAAGCGTACACCATCATAGATGGCCAGCTCTACAAACGAAGCACCTCGGGAGTTTTCATGAAGTGCATATCCCAAGTGGATGGAATCGAAATACTAAGAGAGATCCACGAAGGCGAATGTGGGCATCACGCCGCCGCCAGATCCCTAGTAGCTAAAGCATCCGCCATGGATTCTACTGGCCAATAGCCAAGGCAGATGCAGACCGTATTGTGGAGCTCTGCCACGGTTGCCAGATGTACTCCAAGCAAACCCATATGCCCGCCACAGCATTGCATATGATTCCTATAACTTGGCCCTTTGCAGTCTGGGGGCTGGACATGGTGGGTCCGCTAAAAACAGCACCTTCGGGATTTACGCACCTCCTGGTAGCGGTAGACAAATTCACGAAGTGGGTGGAGGCTAAGCCCATCAGAAAACTTGATGGCAAAACTGCCCTCAAATTTGTCAAGGACATTGTGGTTAGATTCGGCATCCCACATAGCATCATCACCGATAATGGCACTAATCTGTCTCAGGGAGAAGTTGAAGAATACTCCCATCACAACGGAATCCGCCTTGACCTAGTATCTGTGGCACATCCACAGTCTAATGGCCAAGTTGAGCGGACCAACGGACTAATCATGTCAGGGACTAAGCCACGCCTGGAAGCACCGCTGCACAGAGCAGCTGGAGCCTGGGCAGAGGAATTGCCATCTGTGCTGTGGAGTCTACGGACCACGCCAAACAGATCAACTGGCCTTACCCCTTTCTTCTTAGTCTACGGAGCAGAGGCAATCTTGCCAAGTGATGTTCAGTACGATTCTCCAAGAGTCGAGGCCTACAAGGAAGAAGATGCAGAAGCATCCAGACAACTATCTGTGGACCTGCTGGAAGAAGAACGAGACCTAGCAGCCCAGAGATCCGCCATCTACCAGCAGAATCTCTGCCGCTATCACAGCCGGCGAGTTCGCCAACGCTCGTTTAAAGAAGATGACCTGATGCTACGCCTCAAGCAGCAGAAGTCCCACAAGCTATCCCCGCCTTGGGAAGGACCCTTCGTCATCAGCAAAGCTCTACTGAATGGTTCCTACTACCTCGTTGATATTCGCGAACTAGATAAGCGACCAAGTAAGAAGCGCAAACGAAGAGACCCTGACGATATCTACGACGAGACAGATCGTCCATGGAACATCGCACAGCTACGTCCTTTCTACACTTAGCACTTATCTAGCTATGTAATAGGCACCTCTATATGATCAATGAAATAAAGCATTTGGTTCACTCTTGATTTTTTCTGAGTCTTTTACCTCCTTTATTGTTCATTTAGATCGTATAGAACCTTTTTGCGCAATTGTGCTTTGCACTTGCGTCTCTTTTAAATCCGCCATAAGCGGTCCGCGTAGCTTTTTTATGTTTTGATCTTCATTCGATGTTTTCTGTGTGGATTCCAGAGTAGTGACTTTTTGACGATCTAAGCCGCCATCTACTCAGGGTTTTGGACGGTTGCTATTAAGTATCATCGCCCTAGCGGATTGTTCGTGCGAAGATTTCGCCATCTCACGAAAAGTCAAGCACAGAGAGCCGGATGGCGGATCGCATAATCCTACGCGTGAAGATTTTTTTTCAAAGTGTTGTTTTTTGGGCATGTCAAAAACTGCAAGTTGCATAAAACTAGGCCTGGCAGTTCCTTCGCACAATAAAACCACTTCATAAAAAACAAGCTGCACGAGTTCAAAAGCATTCCACTGATCCGCCACAAGCAGATCAGTCACAGTGCAGAAACATTCACACGCAGTTTAAGTTTAAATTACAGACCCACTCAGGGGCCGAATTGATGCAAAGTATTTTTTCCTGCCATATTGCAGGGCACGTCCTAAGAAGACGGCGGAACCTTGGAAGACACCTCGTCACCGCCATCACCACCTGCAGTAGCCGCGGAGGCTGATGCCGAAGCCTGGCTTGGCGACCCTGGCAGCTCGTATGCTTCATAGTATACGTTCAACTGGGTGCCAAGGGCACACAGTTGATCATATCCAAGCACGCTCTGCCGGATGGCGGCCTCGTCCACCGGCGCACCGTCCTCGCCGCTCTCCCGGATGCCGGAGGTGAGCAGGTCCAGGTCCATCTCGGGATAGTGGGCCTTCGCCAAGGTCAGAGCAGTCCTGGCACCACCCCGAGCAGAGGACAGTTTCCAGTCCGCCATGAGCCCTGGCACCAGCAGCAGCTTCTGGGTAAGCGCAAGGGCGGAGAGGTTGGAAGAACCCGCTATCTGCAGGCTCCCGCACGCTTGGCGACCAGCGTTGAGAAGGCCATCAAGCTCCTTCTTCGCTGCGTCGGTGGCCATGCGCAAGCCTTCGGCGGTATCCGCCTCGCCCTGCCCCAAAGCGACTGCATAGCGGAAAAAGAAGATGCGTCACGCACGGCATAACAGGAATTGAAAAACTTTACGTTATAAGAAGAAATGGTACCTAGCAAGGTGTCCTGGAAGTGATGGAGGAGCTCGTTAAAGCCTTCGCGCCGCTTTTCAAAATCAGCAGCGGCTTTGTGGAGATCCTCTATCTCCTTGTCCTTCTTGAGGTTCTGGTGCTTCTGGTCCTTCAGCTGCTCTTCGAGGAGGGTGTTTGCGGCTAGAGATTTCTGGAGCTGCTGCTGCAGCCCATCCATCGCAATGGCGTGACCCTTCTCCACCTCCTCAAGTGTGGACTTGAGCTTGGCAACATCTGCATGGCGGAAGTATCAGCACAGCATTGATTGAATAAGCATAAGGGAATTAAAACTTGTTGAGTAAATTACCGCTATTATCAAGCTGTTGCTGCAAGTCCGCCACAAGAGCGTTTTTGGTTGCCAGCTCCTTCTCTTGCGAGCTGACAACCTGGACCAGGTCCTCGACCACCTTCTTGTAGTTCTGGCAAAATAATTTGAAGTGTTAGTCACTCTTAGATCTTTATGCCGGATAAGTATCCGCCATAATGCTCGGGGGCTACTCGCGATGATTTTTTAGTCACTCTCAGAGCATCATGATGCTCGGGGGCTGCTTATGCTGATTTTTTGTCTTCCTAAGAGCTTTATGCCGGATGGTCATCCGCCATAACGCTCGGGAGCTACTTAGTATGAAATTTAAAAGTTCTCTATAGAGCACTGAACTACCAGCGCTCGAGGGCTGTGCTATTCAAAACTTACAGAGGTCACTCTTGAAGCTCCATAGCGGATCGAATTTAGAAATCCGCCATGGTGCTCGGGGGCTACTGGGAGTACATACCTTCTTCATAGTGGCTGTTTTCTCAACAAAAGCAGCAATGCCGCTGGACAGCTGGTTGCTGGCATCTTCCTGGCTGGAAATAAGATTGACGACCTCAAGTTGCTTTTGTCTCCAAAATAAACTGCCCCCCGTCGGAGCATCCGCCACTTGACCCTGAAACGAGCCAGAAGCCTTTTCGATTTGGACGACATCATTAGCCGCAGCTTCAGTCGTTGGGTTGGCTTCTGGCATTGGGTCAAACTGACCACCAGCATCCTCCATATCGATATCGATACGAGCGGAGGAGGGAGTTGGTACGTCAGGGGTAAGCGGAACAGCAGCAGGGGAGGGCTTGGCTCGCTTGGATGACGGCTCCTTGACAGTGGGCTTCTTTCTTCTGAGAAGAGGAGGATTAGAGATGGAAAGCAGCAACAATGAAGAAGGATGTCCAAAGGTTACCTTGACTTGGGCAGGTTGATGGTAGCGGTATTCTCGGATGGCGTTTCTAACTCCGCCCTGCGTTGAGCTTCGAAACGACGGGAATCAACAGATTTCCTGCCACCACCGCGAGTTTTCCCACTACCAGCCCATTTCTTGGGAACCGCCTTCTCCTGGGTCGTATGGGCTGTATCATCCACATTCCCCGCCATCTCCTCTTTGTTTCCGCTAGAGTGAACAACTTCCTCCTTAGCGGTAGATTTGAGGTTGGAACGGTGAAGGGGATGGGCAAAGTGAGCAGGACCAAGCGATTTGAGCTGATAAAAAGAAAAATGTTATGTTTTATGAAATATAAAGGTATCATGCGGTACTATGGCGGAAAGGGAACTTACCAAAGGGCAGCTGCCATTCTCAAACATAGCCATGCCGAACTTCAAAGGTTTCTTCCTAGGAGACTTCATCAGGGAACGGATGTGCTTCTCGACGACTTTAGGGTCCAGCTCCTGGTCCGAACAACGCATGCCATCATTTGCACCAGTATACTCGTGCATCAGGCTATCGCGGTGTTGAAGCGGCTGAATCCGCCGGGATATCCAGCAGTTGATGGTGTCGATCCCTTTCAAGCCATCCACAGATAGCCTGGCAATCCGCCGAGCCAAGAGCTTGACATAGGGAGTGGCGGATTCGTTGTTGACAGCTGTCCAGGAGTCGCGAGATTCAGCAGCAACGTTCTTAAAGGGAGGAAGGCCGCGGGCTTGAGATGGCGTGGGCTTATCCGCCATATAGAACCAGGACCCTCTCCATCCGATGGCGGAATCCAGAGGCTTGATGAAAGGGTATTCCTTCGACCTTCGTGGAAGAAAGCAAACCGTTCCGCAGGTTCGAAGGGATCCGTCATCTTCGTAATTGGCCCGCACGGAGAAGAAAAGTTGGAAGAGGTCTACCCTGGGGCGGATCCCGAGGTATCCCTCGCACAAAGCTGCGTAGCCCGCCACAGACACCAAGCTGTTTGGTGATATGTGGTGGAGCTGCAATCCGTAGAATTTCAGAAGATTAGTAAAGAAAAGAGATAGAGGCATGCTGAGACCCCTCTCCACGTGAGATTTGAGCATCACGATCTCGGAGGGGTTAGGAATAGGCACTGGGGCCTTGAAGTCAGTCCGCCATCCAGATTCAGCCTGTGGAGCCACAGTGCCCTCGCCTTCCATGGCTTGGACGTCAGAGTCCTTAACATGGGATTTCTGCCAATACCCATGGAGGTTCTGAGGGATCTGCTCTTCTTCGTCCTCGGCACCTTCCTCCTCAGCTTCGCCATCCGCTTCCTTGTCTGCGGGATCATCTGCGTTTGCTCCCGCCATCTCCTCTTCGGCTTCGGACATGATGTCTTCTGGATCTAAGTCCGCCATTACGGGATGTGCTCCCTGAACTGACTGCTGCAGGGGGGAATCTTCCTCCTCAGCCTCAGAATGGTGATGGGAAGGTGATCCGGGGTTCATGGCGCTGAGCAAAAGATTCCGCTATGAAATCCTTGAAGTGCCTGAGCAAGCTATTCCGGCGGGAAGCGTCGCCGGTGGTGAGGATTTTTCGTGACGGCTCGTCGGAGACGATGGAGCTCTTGTGGCGGCGCTGAAGAGAGAGAAAGCGACGGGGCGAATGAGGGGTAAACCGGCCGGGGGTGAGAGGCCGGGGTATATATAGACCCCGGGCCTCGAGATTCGTGCCCGCCATCACCACCGCTCATCCCGATCGCAGAAACCCTAATCCGGTGACACGTGTCCAGGGGTAAAAAAGTAACTTGGCGAAAATAGTGCATGCACTGTAAATCTTGCCCTAGAAGGATCTACGTACCGGAATTTACGACGGATTTCCACGGTATGATCCAATGGATCCCGAAAATCTCGCTAAGATAACTATGTTGCTTGATCCGTTATTTACGGCGGATTAATAGATGGAAGAAGGAACATCAATATGACCGCCATCCCAGCACAGAAGGGAAGAAGAGCTATGGCGGAAGTATTTCACCAAGAACATGCATGGCGGATGTAGATGGTAATCTTGAAGTTTCCTGGGGGCTACTGTTGGGGATATACCAAATAGGTATACCAGCGACATAGTCCTAAATCAGCAAGCCAGGGTGGCCCATCAGGGGTGGTATGGCGGATTCGCCATACCGGACGGCCCAGTTGCTGAAGTTGCCACGGCGGTACTGGATGCAGGCGCTTATGGCGGATCCTTAGACAAGCCCATGGCGGATTACTGACGACAGGCCCATGGCGGATCCGGAGACGGCCCATGGCGGGTTATCTTGGCGTACACGCATAGGACTTAGTCTAGGACTCCAAATTGTATCCGCTCCGGTACCAACGTGTAGCCCACGCCAGGCGCCTTTATAAGCCCGGCGTGGAGCAGCCCTTGGGGCACGTTCTAATCATACGGCCAATCGCATAGCGAAACAGCCAACCTCATCATTGTAATCGAGCACTTGTTGCCATATAGTGAATTATAGCAGCACGTAGGATCTCGCCACCGTCGCGGGATCTGAAGCTGGGTAAACTCGTGCTACCACCGTCCCGGATCGCTCCTCCATGTTCACCCCCTTCCACAAACCGCCATACCCCTACCTCTATGGCAGATCTGTTGACGAAACCACGACAGGGCTCGCTTATTGAGTTTTCGCTTAATCAGAATTTCAGGCAGAGTTGATATTATAATAAGAATTTGCATATAGAAGTTTTTAAACACAACATGCATAATTTTGTGATACCAATTATATTTTTGGATGCACTTTAAATGCAACAGTATTTCATATGTATACATATATTAGTAATAATAATGGTATTTGTATTAAGGGGCCCATGTTCTAGTTTTACCACGGGCCCCTAAAATCTCAGGACCGGCCGTGTGTGTGGCTCATTCGTGAAAGAAGAGGGGTGCGACCCAATGGAGACTCGAATCGATCCATATCAGACCGTCTCATAGTTAAGTGATAAAACAACCCACAAAAGAGATTTGTGATACAAAACTTCCAAAGATTAAGGTTTGGTGATATTTACTCTAAAACTGATGTTTTCAATGGGCTATTCCAACATCGACTTTCGGTTCTCTTGAAAAAAATTGCTGACAACAATTGCCTTAGACCATAGGTGGACGTGGCGATAACCATGAGACAAGGCCTACATAAATTTGAGTGGCACTCCAGAACGTCTACGCTGTTTTTATATGCTCCGACTTTACATTCGAATGGGCTTTGGTGCTAGGTGTCTTTTCATGTCGTGCTGGATGATTACGATTTCTTTTTGTGCTCGAACGGATCACCATCCTTTACAAGAAACTCAATCATCGTATGTGTGCAAACTGCAAACATGGAGTGCCCACGAGCGTCCCCATTGGGAATGCCAAGCTCGTTTTAACTTTTAACACATGAAAGTGCAATACATAATGAGTAGTCGCAGTATTGTAAGAGAAGGTAAAGCAGGCCTACATTCTTCCTTTTTTTCCCCTAGCACTGGCCACCGGGTGCAAATACTATTTTCGCCATACTTTCACATGCTCAAGGATAACCCTAATCCATACAAGTATACATCAAGGTGATATGGACCACTGTACAGGTGTGGTGTATGATGTATGGGTCGCGGCACTATGATAAAATTGTTTTGGGAGCTAGTATCTTTTTAGGCGGACTACACAGGTTAGCCGGCCGAAATAATCTTAATTAATTAAAAAAGAGACAAATACTTACAATGGCTATATATAGCAGAACAAGGAACTTATACACAAGTAAGAACAATGAAACCTGTAAAGAAAACTGGAAACAAGTTTATGCCTATAAAACAGGTTTAAAATTATACTTCTGTGTTTTAAATCATCTGAAAATTTATTTCATGAATACATACACATATCCTGAATAATCGTGAGAAATTCGTTGTATTTTGAGCTCTAGAAAATTAACAATTTTTTGGCTTTCTATATAGCCCCTCCAAAATTTCTACCGTACATTTGAAATGTTCGTATGTATATGAGTATTGAATTTCAGATTTCTTAGAATACCAGACATATTGTTTTTAAAAACCGAGAGCACCGGTGGTCATGTGCCAAAGATACTTTTCGCTATATAACACTCTACTTTATATACTTAGTGTTAAAATAAATATACAGTCTAGCTCTTTCCATCAGTTCGGATTTTTGGAATAGTTGGCTAGTGCATTTCAATATGGTATCAGCCAAGAGGTCTCAAGTTCAAGCACCGACCAACGCACTATTTAATCTACTCCAAATAGTTGCGTCCCCCGACTACCCACGTCTAGTGTCTTTCCGATTGTCCAGCCTAGACGTGAGGGGGAGTGTTAAAATAAATATAGAACCTAGCTCTTTCCATCAGTTCAGACTTTTAAAATAGTTAGCTAGAGCATTAATCCAATACTTAGCACCAAAAAATAGATCCGGTCTAGAAGATAGGAAGGAGTGTTGTTGGATCAGTCAAAATGTATCCCATTGTCGAGACTACTCACCGAAGCATCACTCGTTTGCGCAAGGATTGCAACAACACTCTGTGCCTGTCACATCACGAAAATGGTAACTATCAAAGTAACTGAGGGAAGTAAACTGAGTGTTTATTAATTCGTTGATTCCAAGCGCAGAGTGTTGTAGCAATCACTCTCTTCCCGCAAGGATGACTCGGGGTTTATATCGAATACTTTGGATCTATGAAATTAAAAAATCTACCTTGCCAAGCAACACTGTAAAATAAGAAATAAGTATCGTGTGTCCCCAACTCAACTACCGTGGTTGTTAGGCTATGATTTTAATATTCAAAACAAGAGCAAAAACTAAAAAATATCACGATAAATGTTCTTGTATTTTTGTAATTAAATATTGAAAAAATTGAATGCCAATAAAGTAAAGTTAAAATATTCCTTATGATAAAATTGGACCGTATTTATGGGTTCACTTGACTACTTCATCGTAAACATAGTGTCACAAATATAGTCTTATAAAACAAGTTATCCCTATGCATAATTTTTTGTAGGTTGTGTTTGATACATATTCATTTAAGCATCACGTCCTAACATAGAGATGATGCAACATATTGCTGTAATACTCCTTTAAGTAAGGGTATCACCTCATACCTAGAATTTAGTGACGATACTTTCATGGTTGCACGGAGTATTTTATTAAGTGGACGACATGATGTTGGATTGCTGATGTACTACCTCAAATAAATGAGATCATTTTTTACTCTCACTAGATGAACGAATTACACTACATGCATACTCCCAAGTGAGGTAACACCGAAATGTAAAAACCATAATAATTCCCATATTTATATCACTACCCAGTTGCTACTATCAGTTTACTCCAACTAATACACATGTTTTCCCTCTAGCATCCTAGCATATTGGTTTGATAAAAATATGTACCCATGAATGGGTAAAAAATATGCATCTACAAATACATCAAACACAATATGTCATATGCATCTCATAACTTATCTCATAAATGAAAGATCCACAGTAGGGGAATTAGAACGATTAGCAGAATCATGAAGGCATCTCATATGGTTCTAACTATGATAGTACATTGAGAGAGAGAGAGGGAGGGAGAGAGAGAGAGCGATCAACTTTCACAAACTAGTAGTCCATAGGTGGATAATATCTAAGGCCATATGCATAACTTTGATGTAGAGGCTGGGGCTGCCCCAATTCGGAAAAAGGTCTATAATATCTTTCTCATCATGGTGGTGTTGGTGAAGATCGTTGGAGAGGACGGAGGAACAACATGGTGATCCCGGCTGCATTCCCCCCCTCAGATTTTTTAACGATGACAAAGTTTATGTCTCTGTTTGGGTGTTTCTGTCGTGGCGCAGCACCCTCGGGAAGTCAACATCCCATGCTACCACCGCTAGCATGTCCTCATTGGGATCCTTGCCAACGCCCCTGCTACCACCATCGGCGTGCAAGGGTGCCACTAGGGTTGGTGAGCGGAGGCACAATTCATAGGTGTTAGATGTTATTGTTGGTGAATCGATCGAGAAGACCGTGGCAGGACTGCGTTAGTGAGTGTGTTGAGCAGGGGCCTACACAAAGAGGTGTGTTATGGGGTGGCCGATGAGTTGGGGAACGGGGGATAACATAGTCGGTGGGCAATCGACCGGGGAGACCTTCCTCGGTCGCCTGGATCCTCCCTTCGTCACCCCACTCCTCCAAAACGCCTAGGTTGCCCCACGTTGCCGCCTTCCAGGAGAGCGGGGGGAGGCAGGCCATCGAGGGGGGGGGGGGTGATACGTCTCAAACGTATCTATAATTTTTGATGCTCCATGCTTGTTTATACACTATTTGCTTTGTGTTTTGTTACACTTCGTGGCATTTTTATGCATTTTCCGGAACTAACCTATTAACAAGATGCCACAGTGCCAGTTCTCTGTTTTCTGCTGTTTTTTTGTGTTTCAGAAAAGCTACACAGGAAATATTCTCGGAATTGGACGAAACAAAAGCCGAGGTTCCTATTTTTTCCACACAAGACGAAGTCCAAACAGAGACGGAGGGAAGCCAGGGGCCAGCCACACCATGGGGTGGCGCAGCCAGCCCCTGGTCCGTGCCACCAGGTGGTGGGGCCACCTGGCCCACCTCCTGACGCTGCCCTTCCGCCTATATATTCTCCTTGGCGAGGAAAACCTAAATACCCAATTAATTTTCTATGAAACATACTGCAAGCCACCGCCGTCATTAACGCGAGATCGGGAGGGTCCAAAAGCTCTTCTCGGTGATACGTCTCCAACGTATCTATAATTTTTGATGCTCCATGCTTGTTTATACACCATTTGCCTACTGTTTCGTTACACTTCGTGGCACTTTTATGCATTTTCTGGAACTAACCTACTAACAAGTTGCCACAGTGCCAGTTCCCTGTTTTCTGCTGTTTTTGTGTTTCAGAAGTGATACACAGGAAATATTCTCAGAATTGGACGAAACAAGTTCCCGAAGTCTTATTTTGTCCGGGAGCCTCCAGAGATCCGAAGAGGAGTAGGAGAGGGGCCACAGGCCAGGCTCACACCAGGCTGGCGCGGCCCAGGCCCTAGTCGCGCCGCCATGGTGTGAGGAGGCCTGGTGCCACATCTGACATCGCCCCTTCGCCTATAAAGACCCCCCGACGGGAAAAACCTAAGTACCCGATCAATTTTCCAGAACACATCGCGATCCGTCGCCGCCGTCGACCCGAAGATCGGGAGGGTCCAGAAGCTCTTTCCGGCACCCTGCCGGAGAGGGAAATCGCCACCGGAGGTCTTCTTCATCGCCATGCTTGCCTCCGGAGCGATGAGTGAGTAGTCTACCTTGGACTATGGGTCCATAGCAGTAGCTAGATGGTTGTCTTCTCCACCATGTGCTTCATGTTTAGATCTCATGAGCTGCCCTACATGATTGAGATCACCGTTATGTAATTCTACATGTTTGGTTTGTTGGGATCCGATGAATATTGGTGTTATGATTGAGTTGCTATACTGAAATATATCTTATGTTATCTCTATGTTGTTTATGATCTTGCATGCTCTCCGTTGTTAGTAGCTATCTTGGCCGAGTAGTTGCTAGTGACTCCAAGAGGGGGTATTTATGCTCGGTAGTGGGTTCATGCCTCTATTTAACCTGGGGGAGTGACAGAAACCTCTAAGGTTGTAGATGTGCTATTGCTACTAGGGAGAAAACAACATTCATATGCTCAAGGGCATATGCTTTATTTACATTACACACTTTGCTTAATGCAATTATCTGTTGTTCGCAACTTAATACTCATGGGGTGTTCGGACGATATCCCCGTGAGTGGATTATTAGTCATAGATGCAGTTGGATGGCGGTCTATGTATTTTGTTGTAATGCCCGGAGTAAATCTCATAGTGATCTTCTTGACATATCACGTTTATCTTTATTCTATCAATTGCCCAACTGTAATTTGTTTACCCAGCATGTGTTATTTTATCTTATGGAGAGACACCACTAGTGAACTATGGACCCCGGTCCTATTTCCATCATATTGCTATCACCTGTTTACTTTACTCGCACTGTTTACTTTACTCGCATACTCTACTGTTTTCCACTCGATATGCTCATACCTTTGTTTCAAGCAAACCGGTGAGATTGACAACCTCATCGCAAGTTGGGAGCAAAGTACTTGGTTGTGTTGTGTGCAGGTTCCGCGTTGCAGCTAGCAAGCAAAGCTTGGACGAGGCGCCATATATAAATTATCCAAAGTTGTCGCAAACTAGGAAGCATCACCTTCAGTCGCATTGTCTGCTCTTCTCCTGAACGATTAATGATATGGGCACGACGGAGGAGGTGAAGCCCAATTTCAGGACTCCACCAAGATGAGGGAAGCTCGTTGCATATTGGCACGCCAGGACGACCTATGATATGTAATAATTAGTCTAAGGTTGTGTCAGCAATTTATATTTATGCCTATGTTATTTCGTAGCTAGGTCTAGTTGTGGGCCACCTAGGTTTTATTGTGTGTTTTGGGTTTGGGCCTGTCCAAGCCCAACAGTTTTCTGGCCATCTATATAAGG
This sequence comes from Dactylis glomerata, assembly GCA_007115705.1. Classification (NCBI taxonomy): domain Eukaryota; kingdom Viridiplantae; phylum Streptophyta; class Magnoliopsida; order Poales; family Poaceae; genus Dactylis; species Dactylis glomerata. The sequence continues at coordinate 1,182,191 of QXEO01000340.1, forward strand.
AGGCCAGCAGGTTAGGGTTTAGGGGAGTTCAGTTGTTTAGTCTAAAACTATCGTGTACTCCACCGTGTATCATCCCTCTGGGGAAACGGCGCTGCCGTGTTATATCTAATAAAGATTGCTGCGAGGGTTCTTGCATCATCAAGGATTATCGAGCTGTGGTTTGAGGCGTGGTGATCTTCATCACGTTGCTTGCTGGATTCGTTCCTCTTCTTCAGGTGACGTTCATTGCGTTGTTGGAAGATTTCTATCTGGTTGACACGCTGTGAAAGATCGGGACAAAACTCAAGGATCACCGGCTTGATCCTTATCATGTGGTATCAGAGTACTGGGTTGCTCACGGCGAGATTGATCTGCTGATTGTTCATCATACGAGCAGTTGTCAGATCGAAGAGATTGGAGCAGTGAAAGTGCAAACTTTGTTTCCCTCAGATTTTGTGTGTTAGATAACAACATTATGGATATTGAGTGTGTGCTAAGATGTGCAGATTCAACAGATGAAGAAATGCCAGGCCGGATTATCCGGCCAGGGATGGCCGGATAATCCGCCCCCTCTGGAGGGTGGCCGAAAACGACTAAGGACTAAACGCGGCGTCACCCAGATGGGGGGGCCGGATATTCCGGCCAGGGGCCGGATAATCCGCCCCCCGGAGACACCCCCAAATTCGGCTAAGGACCTGGCGCGGCGTCACCCAGATAGGGGGGGCGGATATTCCGGCCAGGGGCCGGATAATCCGGCCAGCCGGATAATCCGGCCAGCCGGATAATCCGGCCCAACTTTGGCCGGATAATCCGCCCCTCCAAGACAGCAACGGCTACATTTTGGGAGGGGGTATAAATACCCCTCCCCTTCTTCCACCTCAAGCTGCTCGAGCTGGATAGGAAGAACACCATTTTGGAGCCACCAAATTCGCAAGATCTCCTCCCTCAACCCACCAAAGCTCTTGATCTTTGGAGAATCGAAGGAGAAGGCCTTGATCTACATCCTCACCGAAGCGATTTGATTTCCCCTCTCATTTGCTAGAGGGCCCTTTGGTCTTGGGTTCCCTTGTGTCCCTTGACCTTGTTTGTGTGATTGAAATCTTGATACTTGTTGATTGAGATCTTTGTGGTGCTTGGGAGCCTCCAATTCAGTTGTGGAGCAGTGCCCCAAGTTTTGTAAAGGCCGGTTCCGCCTTGAGGAATCCCTTAGTGGAAAGTGAGCTAGGCCTTTGTGGCGGAAGCTTGCACCGGAGAATAGGGTGAGCCTTTGTGGCGTTGGTTAGGCCTTTGTGGCAACCACACCCCTCCAACATAGACGTACTTCCCCTAAAAAGGAAGGAACTACGGGAATTACATCCGTGTCTCCGTGTGCTCCACTCTCGGTTACCTCTATCCTTTATTGCCTTTACTACTTGTATCTTGCTTAGCTTGCTTGTTGACATATAGGTAAATTCACCTTAGTTGCATATCTAGAGAATTTACCTTTGTGTCAAGCCTAAATTGAAAAAGAACTAAAATTTGAGTAGCACCTATTCACCCCCCCCTCTAGGTGCCCATACGATCCGTTCAATTGGTATCAGAGCCTCGGCTCTTATTTCGGGCTTAACCGCCTAAGAGTATGGAAACATCACCTAGTGAGGGCTCGGGTCAAGTTTCCATAGGTGAGTTCAAATCTTTGGAATCATCCATGGCTTCCATGACATCTCAAGTAAATGAGTTGCGTGAAATGATAGCGCAACTCTTGCAAGCTAAAAATGCTAATGCTCCTCCACCTCCGGAAAAACCCGCTACTCCACAAGTGGAGAATGTGGGGATAGATGAGGAGGGTGCCGACAAAAATGGCGATGCTAAGTCTTCCACCAAGGCCGACGGGAAAGGTGAATACCCGCATTGGTATTCACCCGACCCGCCGGTACCTCATCCTCATATTAACCATAGAGGTGATCCGCCTAAGCTTGATGCATTAAACTTTGGTCAATGGCAATATCAAATGATCTCTCATATGCGCAGTTCTTGCATCGAGCTTTGGAGGATCGTTGAGGAAGGATTCAAGGCCGTGGATCCCCACAACATGACAAGAAGAGAGACGGTCGATAGCCAACTCAATGCTACCGCTCTTCACATGATTCAAGTCGCCGTGGGATCCAAGGACTTGCCTCACATCCAACACTTCTTCACCGCCAAAGAAGCTTGGCAAGCTCTCTCCGATGTCTTTGTTGGCAATGAGAGCATGAAGAAAACAAGATATATTGCCTTCTCAAATCAAGCGGAGGGTTTCTTCATGATGGATGGTGAGGATCATCAAGAAATGTATAGAAGACTCAAGACCATTGCTACCACCTTCAAGAACCTCGGTGCTCACCATATTGATGATGAGTGGATCAAGATGAAGTACATTCTTGCTCTCACTCCATATGAGCCCGCGGATATAAAGAGTGTTCAAGGAAAGCACAACTTCAATGAGATGACCTCAAATCAAGTGATGCAAGAGATTCAAGCCTACAAGGTTTCCGCACAAAATGCGGAAGATGCTCGTGCCCGTGCCATAGGAATGCAAAGAAGCTCTAATCTTGCATTGAAAGCAAGTGTGGTTGAAAAAGAGGTTCCTCTTCAAGCAAGTATTGAAGCAAGGCTAGAGATGTGTCCCGAGGACATAAGGCATGAGTACAATGAGCACATGGCCTTCTATGGAAAAACCTTTTGGGTTGATCCACACAAGGCCAAAGAAGACAATCAAAGAAGAAGCAAGTCAAGTGGCTATCAAAGGAATGACAACAATGGTCAAAGGGCGAGGACTTGCTACAATTGCAATGATAGATTTCACTTCGTTGCCGAGTGCCCTTATGAGAAGAGAGAAGACCATGGTGGAAAGCTCATCTTCAAAAGCAAGACCAAGTCACCATCCAAGAAGCCATTTGTGAAGAAGGGTGGACCAAGGAAGAAACAACCAAAGTTTGTGTTCTTGACTCAAGAAGAGTACTCCGCAAGTGAGAGTGATGAAGAAGAAACCACAACTAGTGAGATGGCCGCAATGGCAACCACCTCCACTTCCACCACATCACTCTTTGAATCCCCCAATGAGGACTCTCTTGTCAAGAACGTCAAGTGCCTTATGGCCAAGTCTTCCGAGGTATCACCCACATCTTTCTCTTCCTCTAAGACAAATGATGCTTCCTTGAATGATCTTGCTAGTCTTAGAGTAAAGGAAGAAATTATTGCTTTTGATGATTATGTGTCTAGTGTAGATGGTATTCACAAGCTTCACTTTGAACGTCTATTGAGCCAATATGGTAAAACTCTTGAAAAACTAGAGGAACAAATGAGGCTTGAAAAAGAATATGCTCAAGATATTGCCTCACTAACCGAGTCTCTTGAAGAAGAGCAAGAGGAACAAGCAACTCTTGAAGAGAAGCTCGATTCCATTGAGGAATCCAATAATGAAGTTGTTTCCAAACTCATTAAAGAGCGAGATCATGCTCGTGCTAAAGTAAAATTGCTTAAAAAGGAAAAGGTTGAATTTGGTGTTGGTCATGATATACTTGTTAAGGATTTAGAAGATCTTGACAATGCTCACAAGGCCTTGAAAAGTGAACACTCTATCCTTACCAAGTCACATGAACAACTTCAAATTCAATTGACTAAGATTAATGTGCCTAGTTCTTCTACTTCTACTTGTGATCATGCAAATGTTGTTGAAGAAAATGCTAGGTTGAAAGATGAGCTTGCCAAGTCCCCCATTCCCATAGGTGAGAAAAACTTGAATGACCTTTTGAGTAAGCAAAAGGCATTTGGTGATAAAACGGGGATTGGCTATGTCTCAAAGAAGAAGAAGAAGAACAACAAGAAAAAGAAGACCAAGCCCGCTCAAGCAAAGAAGGATCCTATTGTGGGTGGCAAAGCCACTCATGATGATCATGCGGGAATTGCTAACCCTCACTATGTTTTATTTCGTGATTATTATGGTGATGTCTATGCAAAATATGTTGGTCCAAATGATGGTTATATTGCTTGGTCTATTTGGGTACCAAAGACCCTTGTTGCTAACAAAAGAGGACCCATTGAAAAATGGGGACCTAAAACCAAGCAATGATCTCTTGTAGGACTATGCTTCCGGTGGATTAAAATGGGTGCTTGATAGTGGATGCACAAGTCATATGACCGGAAGCAAGAAGATTATGACGGAGATAAGACCTAATGACAATCATATAACCGTCACTTATGGAGATATGTCACAATCCGAGGTATTGGGTCTTGGCAAGGTGGTGGTCGCACCGGATATTTCCCTTGTGGACGTCATGCTTGTTGAGACCCTAGGTTACAATTTACTTTCAGTTCGTGCACTTGGTAAGATGGGCTTTGCCGTCTTCATTGATAATGAAATTGTGGTACTCTTGTGGAGCAAGTCTCTAAAGGTCGCTTTCGTTGGGCACATTGAAAACAACTTGTATGTGGTGGACTTCTCGGGGAAAACCACTACAAGTGCAATGTGTTTATTTGGAAAGGCCGATGTGGGTTGGCTTTGGCATCGCCGTTTATCCCATGTCAATATGAGAACTTTGCAAAGCCTTCACAAGGGTGGCCACATACTCGGACTAAAAGAGAATGTTTCTTTTGCCAAAGATCGAGTTTGCAGGGCTTGCGTTCTAGGAAAAATGCATGATTCTCCCCACCCAAGCAAGACTATCATTTCTTCCAAGAGGATCTTGGAGCTCCTTCATGTGGATCTTTTTGGTCCTCCATCTCATGCAAGTCTTGGTGGGAAGAAATATTGTTTGGTGATTGTTGATGACTATTCAAGATATACTTGGGTCTACTTCTTCAAGCATAAGAGTGAGACTCAACAAACCGTCATCGACTTTGCCAAGGAAGTTGAACGTCAACATGGGCAAACTATTTTGGCAATTAGAAGTGACAATGGCTCGGAGTTCAAGAACTACACCTAAAATGGATTTCTTAGTGATGAGGGGATTCGTCATCAATATTCCGCTGCATATACCCCTCAACAAAATGGTGTAGCCGAGAGGAAGAACCGGACTCTTATGGATATGGCTAGGTCCATGTTGGCGGAGTTTAAGTCTCCATACAACTTTTGGGCCGAAGCTATCTCTACGGCTTGTCATTCTTCAAACCGGCTCTTCCTCCGCAAAGGCCTAAACAAGACTCCATATGAAATACTCACCGGAAGCAAGCCCAACATCTCCTACTACCGGGTTTTCGGGTGTAAGTGTTTCTTTAAAAGAAAAGGAGTTCGTTTAGGTAAATTTGATCCAAAAGCAATAGAAGGTATTTTTGTTGGTTATGGTGTCGAATCCCACACTTATAGAGTCTTCAACAAGTCCACCGGACGTGTTGAGGAATCTTGTAGTGTGGTATTCGAAGAGAATGACGGCTCCCAAGGGGGGCGAGATGTTGTTTCTTGTGATGTAGATGATGAAATACCTCGAGAATCCATAGGAAGAATGGGCGTGGGATTTTTCCGCCCCATTGAGGGACACCTTGTGGCCGACCGGGAAGGACTATGCTCTACTCAAGTGGAGCCTTCATCTTCACAAGCTCAACAAGCCTCTCCCAAGGAAGCAACTAATGCACCAACCGAAGAACAAGACAAGGACCTTCATGAAGAAGAAGGGGCACCACCATCCTCTCTGGTTATTTCAACTGCCCCCAATTCTTCACATGACCAAGATCAACCTACTCATGAAGATAATGATGATCAAGGTCAATTTGATGGTCAAGACGGGGACCAAAATGATCAAGATGATCAAGTGACTCCTCCAAGGTCAAATGAGGAGATCGAAGCCCGTCGCAAGAGAAGAGTTGAAAGAGACTTGGAACTTAAAGGTCATACCCTTGAGAGGGTTATTGGAGATTTAAGAAGCAAAGTGTCAACCCGGCGTCAATTGGCACAATTTAGTTCTCATCATGCTTATATCTCCATGGTTGAACCCAAGAAAGTATTTGAAGCACTTGAAGATCTGGATTGGTTGGATGCTATGCATGAAGAACTCAACAACTTCAAGCGCAATAATGTATGGGTGTTAGTAGAGAAGCCAAAGGAGTGCCGCAATGTGATTGGCACAAAGTGGATATTCAAGAACAAGCAAGATGAGCATGGAATTGTTGTGAGGAACAAGGCAAGATTGGTTGCTCAAGGTTTCTCTCAAGTTGAAGGCATTGACTTTGGAGAAACTTATGCTCCCGTGGCCCGCCTTGAGTCCATCCGTATCCTTCTTGCATATGCCACTCATCATAATTTTAAGTTGCAACAAATGGATGTTAAGAGTGCATTTCTTAATGGTCCATTGAAAGAGGAAGTGTATGTTAAGCAACCCCCGGGGTTTGAGGATCTCAACTTCCCGAACCATGTCTACAAACTCCATAAGGCACTCTATGGCCTTAAACAAGCCCCACGTGCGTGGTACGAGCACCTTAGGGAGTTGTTGTTAGACCGTGGGTTTGAAGTTGGGCAAATCGATCCCACTCTTTTTACTAAGAGGGTCAATGGAGAGCTTTTCGTATGCCAACTATATGTTGATGATATTATCTTTGGCTCTACTAACAAAGCTTTTAATGATGAATTTTCAAAGCTTATGACCGATAGGTTCGAGATGTCTATGATGGGCGAAATGAAGTTCTTTCTTGGTTTTGAAATCAAGCAATTGAAAGAAGGGACTTTTATTTATCAAGCAAAATATGTCCAAGACATGCTCAAAAGGTTCAAGATGAAGGAACTAAATGGGGCCGCCACACCAATGGCCACAAAATGTCATCTTGAGCTTGATCCCAATGGTAAAGATGTGGATCAAAAGGTTTACCGTTCTATGATCGGTTCGTTGCTTTACCTTTGTGCATCTAGACCCGATATTGTGTTGAGTGTAGGTGTGTGTGCAAGGTATCAAGCCGCTCCTAAAGAAAGCCACCTTATGGCGGTTAAGAGAATCTTTTGATATTTGGTTCATACCCCAACTTATGGTCTTTGGTATCCCAAAGGCTCGGATTTCTCTCTTTGTGGCTTCACGGATTCGGATTGGGCCGGTGACAAGGATGATAGGAAATCAACCTCCGGAGCTTGCCAATTTCTTGGTAGGTCTTTGGTGTGTTGGTCCTCTAAGAAGCAAAATTGTATATCTCTCTCCACCGCCGAAGCCGAATACATTGCCGCCGCAAGTGGATGCACTCAATTGTTATGGATGAGGCAAACTTTGAAGGAATACGGTGTCAATTGTGACAAAGTGCCTCTTTTATGTGACAATGAAAGTGCTATCAAGATCGCCTATAATCCGGTGCAACATTCAAGAACCAAGCATATTGAGATCCGGAATCATTTTATTAGAGATCATGTTGCCCGTGGTGATATTGAGCTTGCTTATGTTGGCACCAAGGATCAACTTGCCGATATATTCACGAAGCCTCTTGATGAAGCAAGATTTGGATATTTGAGGAATGAGCTAAATATCATCGATTCAAGGAGTGTGGCTTGAGCATCTTGCAAATACACCTATATTTCAATGCATGTTCGGTTTAGGTGTGGGCATGGATATAGGGGGAGTGCGGTCCTAATTAATTGGGCTATCCCTCCCCCCATAATGCCGATAGTAATCATATCATTCTCTTAAATATCATTTTATGATTTTTGAGCGTCAATGACGAGTAGTGGTTATGGACTCAAGATACATCTTCGCGGTCCAATGCCATAAAACTCAAACATGGTGGCTTCGGCCACCGACCTCTTCTTTTCGAAGAGTTGATTCATTGCATATCTTATTTGAGTTTTTGGTATCCTCTCTCGGTGTTTATTCCTTTTTTGATATGGGAAGGCACTTGCATTGGATTTTTAGTGGATTTGCTCTTGCAATGTTAAGTGCCGAGAACCACTCCGTGTTTGCTCTCTCACCTAAGCCATCCTCTCTCAAGACATCTATCTATGCACACGAGTTCAAATTTTTCATCAAAACAACATCTGTTTTTGAAAATTTCGAGTTGGCCAGTTTTCTGGTTCCAGGCCGGAATATCCGCCTCCTGGGCGGAATATCCGGGGGGGGGGCGGATTATCCGCCCCCTCCTGGCCGGATAATCCGGCCATAGTGGCACCTGGGTATATAAGGGGCGGGTCGGGCTACCCTAGGGCAGTTCCTCCCCCACCCCTTCCAGGTGTTCCCTGCCGCCGCCGCCTCTTTCCAGCCGCCGCCGCCGGAGCTCCGGCCACCCCCTTGGCCGGATTTCTTCGGAGGTTGCTCTCCTCCCCTTCTAGAAGGCTTTCACCAAGCCGTTTTCGCAATGGATGCGGGTAAAGTTCTATCTCTTGGATGTGTTTTGTTTACCCTAGCATGTTCTTGGTGATTTAGCCTCCTAGGTGTTGTTTTCCTCTCCTATGAACTATGTTGTATGATTGTCTTCCCCGATCTATCGAATTGAAGGTTGCAGCAACTGTTAGAAAAATTTCTCGGGGGGCCGGATTATCCGCCCCCTGGGCGGAATATCCGGGTGACCGGATTATCCGCCCCCTGGCCGGATAATCCGGCCTGGGAGTACACTTTTTTATATCTTGCTGCTTTCACTTTGATACTTTGGTGAAGTTTGTTGTTCATACTACATAATTCATTGATCTTTTCCGTAACTCGTGTGCATACGCTTATCCCCATGCTCTCCGTGCATCTCTCTTTCACAGGTGGTCCGAGTATGCCGAAGCGCAAGCGGCGTTTGATTCCGAATGAGGATGGTCTCCTAGTTGATGAGGTCGTTATTCGCCAGCGTCAGAGGGCAGCTGCTAGAAAGGCTGAGAAGGAGAAAGCTGCCAAGGTTGCCAAAGCTCAAGCCCATCGTCGCAAAGGCAAAGAGCCACGTCCTAACTACAAGAGCATGCCCGAGGCCGAGTACATTCTTGTTAGGCGCAACAATTGGTATGCCACAGCAAGAGACGAAGAGATTGAGGACCGGGGTTTCTGGAATGAGGAGCAGTGGGGGATTTTTCGTGATGTTTATGAGCCATTCAAGAACCCTTGTCGTCCGATGCATCCTATTGATTTTGATCACCTTCGCAGCAAGTCTTATTTTGATGAAGCTCTCTCTGTGGTTGAGAAGATGGGTTTGATGGGGCTGGCCAACATTCAGTGCGACTACAATCCCGGTCTTATCAAGCAGTTCTATGCTACTCTGGTGATTTTGCCCAATGCTCAGAAATCTATGAAGTGGATGACCGGCGAACATGAGTGTACATCGAACTTCACTACGTTTGCCTCTCTCTTGGGGTATGCGTATGATGGAGACACTCCAGTGGGTCGCCGTATTCACAACCCGGGGAACAAGCCTGACAAGGACAAGCTCTATGACCTCTATGACTCCACAGGTGTTGTGGGCTTCATCAATGGCCTACATCCGCTTTATGATCAGCTGGTCCGCATTTTCAGGGAGAACATTGCTCCTAGTGGTGGTAACAATGATGCCATTCGCACCTCTCTGGTTGATCTGCTTGCTTTTGCTCATGAGTGTGCCACGTCGACTGACCCTGCTGAGGACTTTACCCTTGATGTGATGGACTTCATCTTCTATGAGATCAAGGATGCTATTATTCAGAGGAACACTGTGCCATATGCTCCTTTCATCATGCTTCTCATTAAGCATGTCCTTGGAGACTATGATATTCATGATGACTGTGTGGAGCACAAGGTCAAGAAGATGTATATCAAGAGAAAGGCGAAATCTGCTCCTTCAGCTGCATATCCTGACACTTTCATGGCTGATGCGAGGACTAGTGCTACTGCTCGTGATCAGAGGGCTGCTGCATCTGTTGTGTCTAGGGAGGTGAGGAAGCTTAGTTGGTTTGAGCGGAATGTTCTATGCATGAAGGTAGAGATCCACCGTGAGAACTACCAGGCCTATGTCGAGAGGAAGAGCATCCAGGACTCTCAGCAGCTTATCCTTCACCGTCTCAGTGGTGCTCAGACCGCCGATCCCACTCCTACTGCTCCTGTGGCCTATAATGCTTGGAACACCGATCGCTACAACTGGGTGGATATGCAGAAGCATCTCTTTGATGCTCCAGATGCTCCCGCGGGAGGTGCTCGTGCAGAGGCTGAGGAGGACTTTGAGGCTGAGGAGGATTTTGATGATGAGGATGAAGATGCTGGAGATGACGAGGGTGATGGCGGAGATTATGATGATGTGGACTCCGGCGACTTCGATGGTGGGGAGGATTGATTCCTCGGGACGAGTAGCATCGCTCTTCTCCCTTTTTGGTGTCTTGATGCCAAAGGGGGAGAAGTAGTTCTATTAGGAGTGTTTCGGGATTTGCATGGGTGGAAACACAAGCTTGCGTGCTTATCATTCTTTGGCGCTTATGTTTCTTCTTATTTCGTTCGTCTTAAGTTGAACTTTGTGTGTGGTTGAACTTCGTGTCGTTTATGTGCTACCGTGTGGTGTATGAGACTATGTTATATGTTCTTAATGTGCCATGTGGATCTTTATGCGTTGTTCACTTATTGTTATGAGCTCATGATTATTGGTGAAATGGCTATGGAATTATTGTCCGGTATATCGTATTATCATATTCGGAATTCCGTAATATTTGTGTTATCTATGCAAAGGTATGTCTCCTCTAAACTTATTGGTGAAGATGCACACATCTAGGGGGAGCTTTTTATCGTGCTCAAATATTTGTTGTTTGAAATATCGATCTTTCTTGCAAATCCTATTGTTGTCATCTAACACCAAAAAGGGGGAGATTGAAAGTGCAAACTTTGTTTCCCTCAGATTTTGTGTGTTAGATAACAACATTATGGATATTGAGTGTGTGCTAAGATGTGCAGATTCAACAGATGAAGAAATGCCAGGCCGGATTATCCGGCCAGGGATGGCCGGATAATCCGCCCCCTCTGGAGGGTGGCCGAAAACGACTAAGGACTAAACGCGGCGTCACCCAGATGGGGGGGCCGGATATTCCGGCCAGGGGCCGGATAATCCGCCCCCCGGAGACACCCCCAAATTTGGCTAAGGACCTGGCGCGGCGTCACCCAAATAGGGGGGGCGGATATTCCGGCCAGGGGCCGGATAATCCGGCCAGCCGGATAATCCGGCCCAACTTTGGCCGGATAATCCGCCCCTCCAAGACAGCAACGGCTACATTTTGGGAGGGGGTATAAATACCCCTCCCCTTCTTCCACCTCAAGCTGCTCGAGCTGGATAGGAAGAACACCATTTTGGAGCCACCAAATTCGCAAGATCTCCTCCCTCAACCCACCAAAGCTCTTGATCTTTGGAGAATCGAAGGAGAAGGCCTTGATCTACATCCTCACCGAAGCGATTTGATTTCCCCTCTCATTTGCTAGAGGGCCCTTTGGTCTTGGGTTCCCTTGTGTCCCTTGACCTTGTTTGTGTGATTGAAATCTTGATACTTGTTGATTGAGATCTTTGTGGTGCTTGGGAGCCTCCAATTCAGTTGTGGAGCAGTGCCCCAAGTTTTGTAAAGGCCGGTTCCGCCTTGAGGAATCCCTTAGTGGAAAGTGAGCTAGGCCTTTGTGGCGGAAGCTTGCACCGGAGAATAGGGTGAGCCTTTGTGGCGTTGGTTAGGCCTTTGTGGCAACCACACCCCTCCAACATAGACGTACTTCCCCTAAAAAGGAAGGAACTACGGGAATTACATCCGTGTCTCCGTGTGCTCCACTCTCGGTTACCTCTATCCTTTATTGCCTTTACTACTTGTATCTTGCTTAGCTTGCTTGTTGACATATAGGTAAATTCACCTTAGTTGCATATCTAGAGAATTTACCTTTGTGTCAAGCCTAAATTGAAAAAGAACTAAAATTTGAGTAGCACCTATTCACCCCCCCCTCTAGGTGCCCATACGATCCGTTCAAGCAGCTTGGCTGCAATTTGTAGATCGGATTCTGCAAGTCTGCGCGTGGTAAATTGCTATTTTGAAGTTGTTGTTGGGTGGAGATTGATTGATCTGCACCAGGACATATGTGGATGTGAGCAGCTGCTGATTCTTTTTGAGATCCGAACGAGGGAATTGAAGACAAAAAAAAAACAAAAAGACACCGGATCCGATCGGTCAAGGATCGCCAGATCCGATCGCTGCAAAGCAAAAAAAAAAGCAGCGACGGGCTGCAGCGATCGCTCCGCGGCGCCTCAGCCCGGAGATCGTCTGGCCTCCCGCGCGAGCGCTCGCCCCGCCTGTGACACCTCGCTCGCCCGCGCACGCACCGCGCGCCTCTGCCGATCAGGGGTCACGGGATTCCAACGGGCCGGTCAGCGCCTTGCCAAAGTGGGCTGGCCCATTTGCAATCACGCGCTCGCCCCTCACGTCTAGAGCGCTTGCTGAGGTCGCTCGACCCCAGAAGGACTCCGTGGTCGGGCGCACGATCGCTTCGATCTCGCAGCTAGCGCCTTGCTCCGCCCGTCTGTTGCACTGGCCGCGTCCGACTGCATCTGATTGCTCGTTTCAAACTACGACAAAACAAGTAAGGAAAACAAATCAGTTCGGCCTCGGTTTTGGTGTATATCAGTGCAAAATTTCTATTGGTTTTCTAAACACAGTCTGCATACAGCAAGGAGACTACTCCGTTCAGTTTGAAACAAATTTCTTCGCAATTTTTTTTGCGTGACGGACAAGTGCATACCAGAAATATTCAGGTATGGGTTCATCAAGGCCTGTCCGTTTGACTGACAAAGCGGACGATATCTACAGTGACTATTTAGAGATCTTGGCTGGTTTTCGGTATGATGCAACTAAAATCACGTGGAGTTTGAACAGTGCGGCAAAGTTCGCAGAGTATGAGTCTTGGGAATCTCACATGGAGCGTGGCTTTGCACAATGTCGTGCCCGTGATAGCAAATTTGGAGGTTTTACTGAATTTGTACTTGCCCATCGGCGTGTGGGTACGCAGGTGGCTGGTTGGTGGCGTGAAGAACGGTGCGCAAAGGGCATCACACTAGAAACATCTCGTTGGGAGGTTTTTAAGCAATTTCTGCGTACTCGATTTTTGGACAAGACCGTGGAATCAGACAAGGCGGTTGTTCCAATGGTACAAGCCAAAGTTGATGGAGATGACACACCATTGAGAGGTATGAGTATTCAGCTTCACAAATTGGCTACTGGTGATAAGGCGGTGGTACGGAATCAGCGATGGAGCCTGTTTCAGACACAGTGCACCATCAAGGAGAAAGCGTGCAAACTGATCATTGACAGTGGTAGCTACTGTAATGGCATCAGTGGGGCTGTGGTGGCATCATTGGGGTTGTCTACATGGCGTATTCCTGAACCTAAGCATGTTGAGTGGTTGAATAGCTGCGGTGTGCTAAAGGTTACTCATAAGGTACGTGTGCCATTTACAGTTGATGATTATGTTGATGAGGTGGAGTGCGATGTGTTGCCATTGGAGGTGTGTGGAGTGTTACTTGGACGTCCATGGCAATATGATCACAATGATTATGTTGATGATTATGTTGATTCTTTTTGAGATCCGAACGAGGGAATTGAAGACAAAAAAAAAACAAAAAGACACCGGATCCGATCGGTCAAGGATCGCCAGATCCGATCGCTGCAAAGCAAAAAAAAAGCAGCGACGGGCTGCAACGATCGCTCCGCGGCGCCTCAGATAAGGATCAAGCCGGTGATCCTTGAGTTTTGTCCCGATCTTTCACAGCGAGTCAACCAGATAGAAATCTTCCAACAACGCAATGAACGTCACCTGAAGAAGAGGAACGAATCCAGCAAGCAACGTGATGAAGATCACCACGCCTCAAACCACAGCTCGATAATCCTTGATGATGCAAGAACCCTCGCAGCAATCTTTATTAGATATAACACGGCAGCGCCGTTTCCCCGGAGGGATGATACACGGTGGAGCACACGATAGTTTTAGACTAAACAACTGAACTCCCCTAAACCCTAACCTGCTGGCCTCCTTATATAGATGGCCAGAAAACTGTTGGGCTTGGACAGGCCCAAACCCAAAACACACAATAAAACCTAGGTGGCCCACAACTAGACCTAGCTACGAAATAACATAGGCATGAATATAAATTGCTGACACAACCTTAGACTAATTATTACATATCATAGGTCGTCCTGGCGTGCCAATATGCAACGAGCTTCCCTCATCTTGGTGGAGTCCTGAAATTGGGCTTCACCTCCTCCGTCGTGCCCATATCAATTAAACCTTGGTTTCTTAACTGAGGAAAAACAAGCTGCTATACTCATCACACCTTCCTCTTGGGGTTCCCAATTGGCCGATTATTTACTTCATTAAATTGGTAGCATCAAGCTTCTTTTCTGGCGCCGTTGCCGGGGAGGTAAGGTAAAAGGTACTCGCATCCTCCTGTATGAGTGCTCGGAGTTATTTCCTTTAGATTCTGCAATTACATCTTTTTCTTTCTTGTTTTTATTTTCACTAGTTAGGCTTAATGGAAAACAAAGAGTTCTGTAGTCTTTTTCCTGAGATTAGATATGAAGTGTTTGAAGAGAAAATTGAAAAACCTTTGGAGCTTAATTTGCATGCTAATAGTGATGTTAGTATGAATGCTTTGAACACCGTTATTGCTAATGCTATAGAAAAGTCTAAGCTTGGGGAAGCTGGTTTTGTTAAGCATGATATTTTTAGTTCCCCAGCTTTAGTGGAGAAAATTTGCTCTGATGATATTTTATCTCCCATATGTGATGTTCCTTCTTATGATGATATGTTTGAAGAATATGCTTTGCGAAACAGTTGTTCTCTAGCTTGTGATGATACTAAACCTCTAGTTTATGATGGTTATGATGATGAGTATAATATTTTCAGTTCACCTACTTTTGAGGAGAAAATTAGTTATGATTACAATATGCCTCCTATTTATGATGATTATGGTGATGAGAATAATTATTCTATTGAATCTGCTCCTATTACTATTGTTCCTGTGGTGAGTATTAATTCTTTTATGCATGTGGCTCATGATAGGGATGCTTTATGTGATAATTATATTGTTAGTTCTATTCATGATGCTACTGAAAGTTATTATGAGAGAGGGAAACATGGTTTGATGGATCTCAACAATATTGAGTTTCCCCTCTTTATGTTGCATTTCTTGAAGTTGTACTTGTTTTGCCTTCCTATGCTTTTTGCTTTGCGCTTTTATGACTTGTCTCTTTACAAGACTATTTTTCATAGGAAGTGGGTTAGGTTTAAATGTGTTTCATATTTGCTTTTTGATGCTCTCTATTGCTTTAAGTTCCTATATGGCGCCTTTGCCTCAAGCTCTTATATGGCGCCCACATGAGCATCTTTGCAAATTACCGCGCCTAGCTCAAAGGCGTTAAAGAAAAGCACTCTTGGGAGATAACCCAATGTTTTATTTCCAGTACTTTTTCTTTTATTTGAGTCTTGGAAGTCATTACTACTGTAATGACCGCTCCTTATCCTTTTTATTTTGTTTTTGTGCCAAGAGAAGCCTCTAATTCGAGTGAGGTAAATATTTGGGGATGTTGCTATCCTAAAACTGTTTTCGGTGCTGCACCGTAAAAATTCGTATAAATTCTCTGTATATCTTTTGGACCTACGATTTCTTGTGCATATTCCCCAGGTTATATCCAAACTTTCGTTAGTTGAACACTTTTTGATTTGAGCAACAGAAAACCCCTCAAAAATTCGACCTTTGTCAGCTGTTCTGTTCTAACAGATTTCTGCCACTATTTGTGTTTGCCGCTTTATCGCTTTCTTTTGAGTTCTTTTGATCATGGAACTTTTGGGGAAGTTGCTACAGTAGTATTTGCTATATATGTGGTGGTTTTGAGTTGAAACCTGAAGCAAAAAGAGGTTGATTATATGTTATGCTACACTAATGTTGCTAATAGAATTGTGTTTAGTTTTGTATGAAGGAAGTTTTCAAGTGTAGAGATTGGAGAATGATGAGATCAGTTGAAGAATGGACAAAAGCTCAAGCTTGGGGATGCCCATGCATCACCCCAATAAATATCCAAGAAGTACAAGCGTCAAAGCTTGGGGATGCCCCCGAGGCACCCCTTCTTCATCGGCAAAAATCAGGTCACCTTTCAAGACACTATATTTTTATTGCTTCATGCACTATATGTTTTTCTTGGAGCGTCAGTTGTTTTAATTTTCTTAGTTAGTTTAGTTTTGTTTGCTGCAATAAATGGTTGGACCCCAACAAATTTCCTTTGGAGGAGATATACTCGTTTTCATTTGCCAAGAACACTCCGGTTTTCATTCTTACAATTTCACCGGGTGTTCTTCTTTTTCCGCTACTGCTTTTGGTTTTTATTTTCGCCTTGATTTGCATTCAGACCTTGTCATATATTTTCATCAAGGTGTATTTTTGCCTCTGATCTTTATTGGTTTTCATCAAAAGAGGTGTTTATAAAAATTTCAAATGGTGTTGGAAAAGATAAAAAGCTTTATGCAAAATAGTGGTACAAGAAGGAGCTTCTGTAGACTGCGGCTTAGGCTTTTTCATGTCATGCTTGATGTCTTTTTGATAGTATGATTAGTAGTTTTGCTGTAGCATGACTTGTCTCAAATAACTGAGATTGCTTAATGAGCCTTTGAAAAAATCATGCGTTGTTTTTATTGTTTGGAAGCATTATTTTGGTTTTCTCCTTGATGCTTTATTTGGGTTGACTTGGCGCATGCTCACACATGTTAGACTCTTACAAAATCGCCAATAGCCTCTATGATCATTTAGTTTTTGACTTTTGATGCCATCTTATGCTTCTTTTAATGTCGCTTTGTCGCTTTGCATGATTATGGCCATTATTGCTCTCTTAGTTGGTCGCTCCCAGTCTTTTGCTAGCCCTCGCCTTGTACTGAGTATGATCTCTACTCGTGCAACCAAATCCTAAAAGCCAAAGTTTTCCAAAGTGTCCACCATACAAACCTACTAGCAATTTGCTATTCCAAGTAAATTTGACTTGCTTTTATTTTCTCTTCAAATTAAACTCTTACAAGTGTTATGCGAAATTCGGTCAGTAAAGCTCTCACGAACCGGAAGGCACACTTTACTTTTTCCTGTTCTTAAAAATTTGACATTGTGGTCTCTTATGTTGAGTTGTTATGCTTGCAAGTTATAAGTTGGAGACTAGCCCAGCCATGCGGTCATGGGCAAGCTTTCAACATTGCACTTCTTATTTGAGTTGATATCGTGATATTTTGTTTATGGATGCCCGCGGTGTGAAATGAATTGGGAATCTTATGGGGATCATGGAGTTTGTATATGTTTTAGAGAAACGCCGGGCCGCTAATCTAAGCCATGCATAATTCATGGTGGAAATTTGCAGCATACCCATGGTGAACATTCGACGACGCATCTCACAATAAAAAGCTAAACAAATGGCAAATAAAAGAGATGTCGAGGTGTTCATTGTCTGCTTGTCCTGTCATTTTGATGTGGGCTTGTTCCATGTCATCGGGAACGGAGGTACCCCATTGGCGGTTCTCAATGATATGCATATATTTACAATGACAAGAGCCTTGCTTGGGACTCTAAGTAAAGTAGCATGAGGTTTGGGTACTCGTATTCACAGGACACGAGGCTTTCAACTTATGATTTGTCAAGCATATGCATCATAATTGTTCTCGCATTAACTTTAACCATTCAAGATGCTTATGATGGGGGCAATGAGAGCTCAAAGCCGGTAAGTACCATAATTTTTGAAGGTTATAAAACTTGCAATCACTGCTTCCCTCTGCAAAGGGCCTTTCTTCTACTTTTATGTTGAGTCACCACCTTCTATCTTTATGCACCATAAGAGAGCATAGTTGTCATTCTTAGTATAATGTGCACTGTCCCAAAGTTTTCATTGATTGATTCATATTGTTGGTTTCACTTGTTCTTAAATTATTTGTATCTAGTCGCCCTCTTAAACTTGAAGGTGTCCTATGCATTTATATTTTGCTCTCTTTGAAGGACAAGCTGAAAACCATTTGTATGTTTTTCCTTATGATTTGAACACACTTTTGACTTTCATTGTTTCATTTTCATGATCTTTTGTTTGTGTTCATTTGCATGTTTACAACATGGTTGCTAAGTTCATATTGTCAAGATTATATCTTTCATGCCCATGTTTTAAGTTCTTATGATCCCAGCTCACAAATGCTTACATATATGATCAAGATTGTGTAGGTGCATGTCACCTCAAAAATTATTCTTTTGTTATCACTTACCTACTCGAGGACGAGCAGGAGTTAAGCTTGGGGATGCTTGATACGTCTCCAACGTATCTATAATTTTTGATGCTCCATGCTTGTTTATACACCATTTGCCTACTGTTTCGTTACACTTCGTGGCACTTTTATGCATTTTCCGGAACTAACCTACTAAAAAGTTGCCACAGTGCCAGTTCCCTGTTTTCTGCTGTTTTTGTGTTTCAGAAGTGATACACAGGAAATATTCTCGGAATTGGACGAAACAAGTTCCTGAAGTCTTATTTTGTCCGGGAGCCTCCAGAGATCCGAAGAGGAGTAGGAGAGGGGCCACATGCCATGCTCACACCAGGCTGGCGCAGCCCAGGCCCTGGCCGCGCCGCCATGGTGTGAGGAGGCCTGGGGCCACCTATAAAGACCCCCCGACAGGAAAAACCTAAGTACCCGATCAATTTTCCAGAACACATCGCGATCCGCCGCTGCCGTCGACCCGAAGATCGGGAGGGTCCAGAAGCTCTTCCCGGCACCCTGCCGGAGAGGGGAATCGTCACCGGAGGTCTTCTTCATCGCCATGCTTGCCTCCGGAGTGATGAGTGAGTATTCTACCTTGAACTATGGGTCCATAGCAGTAGCTAGATGGTTGTCTTTTCCACCATGTGCTTCATGTTTAGATCTCATGAGCTGCCCTACATGATTGAGATCACCGTTATGTAATTCTACATGTTTGGTTTGTTGGGATCCGATGAATATTGGTGTTATGATTGAGTTGCTATACTGAAATATATCTTATGTTATCTCTATGTTGTTTATGATCTTGCATGCTCTCCGTTGTTAGTAGCTATCTTGGCCGAGTAGTTGCTAGTGACTCCAAGAGGGGGTATTTATGCTCGATAGTGGGTTCATGCCTCTATTTAACCTGGGGGAGTGACAGAAACCTCTAAGGTTGTAGATGTGCTGTTGCTACTAGGGAGAAAACAACATTCATATGCTCAAGGGCATATGCTTTGTTTACATTACACACTTTGCTTAATGCAATTATCTGTTGTTTGTAACTTAATACTCATGGGGTGTTCAGACGATATCCCCGTGAGTGGATTATTAGTCATAGATGCAGTTGGATGGCGGTCTATGTATTTTGTTGTAATGCCCAGAGTAAATCTCATAGTGATCTTCTTGACATATCACGTTTATCTTTATTCTATCAATTGCCCAACTGTAATTTGTTTACCCAGCATGTGTTATTTTATCTTATGGAGAGACACCACTAGTGAACTGTGGACCCCGGTCCTATTTCCATCATATTGCTATCACCTGTTTACTTTACTCGCATACTCTACTGTTTTCCACTCGATACGCTCATACCTTTGTTTCAAGCAAACCGGTGAGATTGACAACCTCATCGCAAGTTGGGAGCAAAGTAATTGGTTGTGTTGTGTGCAGGTTTCGCGTTGCAGCTAGCAAGCAAAGCTTGGACGAGGCGCCATATATAAATTGTCCGAAGCTGTCGCAAACTAGCAAGCATCACCTTCAGTCGCATTGTCCGCTCTTCTCCTGAACGATTAAACCTTGGTTTCTTAACTGAGGGAAAACAAGCTGCTATACTCATCACACCTTCCTCTTGGGGTTCCCAACTGGCCGGTTATTTACTTCATCAAATCGGTAGCATCACTCGGCACCCTGCCGGAGAGAGGAATCACCGCCGGATGCCTTCTTCATCACCATGCCTGCCTCCAGAGTGATGCGTGAGTAGTCTTCCTTGGACTACGGGTCCATAGCAGTAGCTAGATGGATGTCTTCTCCTCCATGTGCTTCATATTTAGATCTTGTGAGCTGCCTATCATGATCAAGATCATCGTTATGTAACTCTACATGTTGTGTTTGTTGGGATCCGATGAATATTAGTACTTTGTCAAGTTGATTTATTGATTTATCATCTCTATGCTATCTCTATGTTGTTTATGATCTTACATGCTCTCCGTTGCTAGTAGATATCTTGGCCGAGTAGATGCTAGTGACTCTAAGAGGGAGTATGTATGCTCGATAGTGGGTTCATGCCTCTGGTAATTTGGGAGAGTGACAACAACCTTTAAAGTTGTAGATGTGCTGTTGCTACTAGGAAGAAAACAACAATCTTGTGTTCAAGGACATTTGTATTGTTTACATTACACACTTTGCTTAAGGCGATAATCTGTTGCTTGCAACTTAATACCCAACGGTTGTTCGAATGATATCCGGTGGGTGGATTATTAGTCATAAATGCAGTTGGATTACGGTCTATGTATTATGTTGTAATGCCTAAGTGAATCTCATAGTGATCCTCATGACATTTGTATGCTTGATTTATTCTATCAATTGCCCAACTGTAATTTGTTTACCAAGCATGTTATTTATCTTATGGAGAGACACCTCTAGTGAACTATGGACCCCGGTCCATTCTTTTACATTGTAATTACCGTTTACCTTTTACTTGCATTATTTACATTCTCACAAACTACTATCTTTTACCACACGATACGTTTAATCCTTTGTTTATAGTAAACCGGTGAGATTGACAATCTCACTGTAAGTTGGGGCAAAATACTTGGTTGTGTTATGTACAGGTTCCACGTTGCTGCTAGTGCAAAGCTACGCCCCATATGAGGCACCATATATAAATTGTCTCGAGCTGTCGTGAAGTTAGCGAGCATCAACCTTCGGAAGTTGGTTCTTTCTCCTACTGGTTTGATAAACCTTGGTTTCTTATTGAGGGAAGACTTGCTGCTGTACTCATCATACCTTCCTCTTGAGGTTCCCAACTGGGCGGTCATCTACACGCCATCAGGGGGGTATGAGTTTGGCTCCATGCATGTGCATGCACATGTGTGTTTTTCTTTAGATCATTTCTTTGATACAAATGTCACATGTCCTTTTTTGGCGATACAAATGACATGTCTTTTTTTACATGAACGGACACGGCGGCACATGCATTTTAAGAGATGTTAATGGCATCACGTTACATCACATGACAATATCGAATGTGTAGCTACCACCAGAGGTAGTAAATTCGAGTAACATAATAATGGTGAAAGTTCGAAATATGTATACGCCACCTAAATAGGGACCGAGGCAGGGGCGGGCCCACTTCAATTCATAGGTATTCAGTTGAATACCCAAATATTTTGGCAAAATTTTGGTATTCGAATGTTCTATACGTTATATATAATATATATGACCACTGAAATTCCTTTGAGTAACATGAATTAGTATCTAGCTTGACTGGCTTGAATTGGACTAAACAAATTGTTACAACCTTTAGGTCCTGGGTTCAAATCCCTCTTCTCTACTTTTTCTTATTTCCCAGGATAGTTGTTTATTTGTTATTGGAACGGGCACATAGTGTTTCCTGTACTTTCTCCATTGCTGAAAATTTATATGAAAATACATATTTAATACTCTTATCTTGGTATATTAATAAGCTCCTCAAGCACAATTATCCTTCATTGTGTATGTTTGACAAGCAAACATGAGGGTACATTCGATCATTGTTCACACTACAATACCTTTTATTCAAATCCCACTTCTCTACTTTTTCTTATTTCCCAGGATAGTTTTTTATTCGTTATTGGAATGGGCACATAGTGTTTCTTGTACTTTCTCCATTGCTGAAAAATACGAAGATACATATTTAATACTCTTATCTTGGTATATTAATAAGCTCCTCAAGCACAATTATCATTCATTGTGTATGTTTGTCAAGCAAATATGAGAGTACATACGATCATTATTCACACTATAATACCTTTTATTCAAATCCCACTTCTCTACTTTTTCTTATTTCCCAGGATAGTTTTTTATTTGTTATTGGAACAGGCACATAGTGTTTCTTGTACTTTCTCCATTGCTGAAAATTTATACGAAGATACATATTTAATACTCTTATCTTGGTATATTAATAAGCTCCTCAAGCACAATTATCCTTCATTGTGTATGTTTGTCAAGCAAATATGCGAGTACATACGATCATTGTTCACACTACAATACCTTTTATAACTTCCTTATATACACTATGTTTATCATCATTTTGAGTACCCACTCTCCAAACTTTAAGATATACTATGTCAACAACAACTAATATGAAACAGGGAGAGTAACAATTTATAAACCACCTCATATTTTGAATTAACTTTGAATACCCGTTGTCAAAATTCTGCGCCCGCCCCTGGACAGAGGGAGTAGCTAGCTAGGTTCTTTTTAAACAGGTTTAGCTAGATTTCCTAGTTCTCTTCTACCCTCGCTAATCTTTTTCAAGGATACGTCATGGACAGACGTATCGGTTTCAAGAAGAAGGGCCAAGAGGCCGAATTACAGCGCCGTCGACACAGACGTCGGTGGCGCAACTCCACGCTGCACAAGGGCAGCAACAGAACACACGCAATTACTCACCAACCCTCCACCTATCTACGGATGCTAGCCTAGCCTTGAAGAGACCGGCAGCTCTCCACACCTCAGCCTCCATGAGAATCTTGCGAAGAACAGCCCCAGAGGAAGGCGACGCCCCCTCAAAAACAATGTCGTTACGATGCCTCCACAAGCACCAGCACACAAGGGCAATGCCTGTCCAGAAATCACGCAGATCATCCTTCCCTCCATGCCAGGCACGCAGCCAATCCATGAACACGGCCATCTGCGTCGGGAGGCGGTCCTCTCTGTCCCACCAGCGTAGGCAAGCGGCCCACACTGACCTTGCCAGCACACAACCGAGCAGGAGATGAGTGATGGACTCCTGGCTCTGATCGCAGAACGGGCAGGCTGAGGGCCCCTGCAAACCCCGACGCTCCAGTCTGTCCGCAGTCCAACACCTATCCCGCAAAACAAGCCAGAGGAAGAACCGACACTTGGCTGGAGCACGGGATTTCCAGACCTGGAGCGCTCCGGCCATGGCCACACTACCACGGAACATGCCAAGATAGCAAGACTTCGCGGAGTAGACCCCGTTGCCACCCCAGTCCCACCAGAACTCATCAGCCACACCCTCGATGACAGTAAGTCCCTCCACATGGTCTGCAACCGCCAGCAGCTCCTGAATTGCAAGAGCATCAAGATCGGGGGGATGTCCTCCAGCCACCCACCATCAAGAGCGTCTCTCACCAACCTTACTCTAGAGAGCCTCTTCGGGATCAGTGCAAAGAGGTGCAGCGCTAAGTCCTTTAGGCGCCCATCCGGAAGCCAATTATCCAACCAGAAGAAGGTGCAGGCCCCATCTCCCACAATTGAGGAGGTCGCAGCTTCAAAGACCTCTGTTACCCTTTGGGGGATTTGAATATCGAACTCTTTCCACGGCCGAAAGGCCTCCACTCGACTCAACCAAAGCCACCGCGCTCGGAGAGCAATGTTCATCATCCGAAGATTCGGGATACCAAGACCCCCAAGTTCCTTCGGCATACAGACTTTGTCCCACGCCACAAGACAGTGACCACCATGCACATTCTTATGGCCTTTCCACAAAAAGCCATGTAGGATCTTCTCAATTGCGAGCAGGGTCTTGATCTGGACATCAAGAGACATCATGGCGAAGATAGACATAGCCGCTAGCGTCGATCTGACTAACTCAAGCCGGCCAGCGCGGTTAAGCATGGAGGCCCGCCAGCTAGGCAACCTATCCGCAACCACATCCACCAAGTACTGCAACTGAGCCGCCGTTGGCTTCCTAAGGCCAAGGGGCAGGCCGAGGTATCTGAGCGGGAAAGGTAACACCGGGCATCCCAGCTCACGATCCACTTGGGTTGCCACTTCCACAGGGCATCTAATCAGATGCGCGGAGCACTTGTTGAGGTTAGTGCGTAGCCCCGAAGCAACTCCGAAGTCATCAACAATCGCAGCAAATGACCCGAGGTCATCCACTCAAGGCTTGAGGAAGGCAACCACATCATCCGCATAAATGGACGTACACTGGCGGAGGCCCATGCCAGCAAGGGGGGCCAACTGGCCCTCCTGCGTCGCTTTCTCGAGCATGAAGTGAAGAACCTCCATGACCAGGATGAACAGCTGAGGAGAAAGGGGGTCCCCTTGCCGTAATCCACGCCTATTGGCCACACGGGCCCCAGGGGACCCGTTCAGGAGGACACGAGTAGAAGCCGTTGAGAGTAAGGCGCAAATGCACGCCAGCAGTCTATCCCCGAAACCCATCTTCCTGAGAACCTCAAGCAGGAAAGACCAATCCACCGTGTCGAAGGCCTTTGTGATGTCCAGTTTAAGAAGGATCGCCGGCTGTTTGGAGCTATGCAACTTGTGGGCTGTCCCCTGAACCATCATGAAGTTATCATGAAGACAACGATCACGCACGAAGGCACTCTGGTGAGGCCCCACCAGCTGTGGGAGAAAGGGAGCAAGCCGGTTTGCAATCACTTTAGCTACCCACTTGGCGAAGCCATGGATCAGGCTAATCGGTCGAAAGTCCTTCACCTCTTCAGCACCTGGCCTCTTGGGAAGGAGAGTGATGAGCGCACTGTTAACCGCTCCAAATCCACGACTGTCAAGGCGTGAAAGCGAGTTGAATGCCGCCATGACGTCCACTTTGATAATGTCCCAACAAACCACGAAGAAGCGGGCAGAGAAACCATCCGGGCCGGGGCACTTGTCCAGGGGCATGCCCTTGATAGCATCCCGTACTTCATCCACGGTGAAATCCCCATCAATCCCGCTCAGATAAATAGAGGGAATCCCCAAGTAGTCAAGGTCTAGAGAGAAGGGATGGTCAGCCGAGGTGCCCAGCAGATCCTCAAAGAAGGAGTCCACGGCTACTGCCTTTTCTGCATGATCCGTCACTCGTCGACCATCCACCAAGAGATGTCCAATGAAGTTTGTTTTTGTCTCCTGTGGCTGGCATGGGTGTGGAAGAAACGAGTACAGGCGTCACCCTCCCGGAGCCAAAGGAGACGCGACCTCTGCCGCGCCAAGGTCTGCTCGAGAGAAGCGAGCCCCAACAGCTTCTTTTTGAGAAGACGACGGAGGGCACGTTCCTCAGGGGACAGCAGACGGGAGTCCATAGCAACATCCAGACGAAGAATCACCTCGGTGGCCAGGATAATTTGCATTTTAATGCTACCAATGAATTTCGAACTCCAACTTGAAAGGATTTTTGCCGTAGCCTTTAGCTTCTGGTCAAGCCTCTTGAAGGGGTTGGGCTCAACGGGCTGAGCCATCCACGCCTCTTCGACCACATCCAAGAAGCCATCCACCTTAGTCCAAAAGGACTGAAACTGGAATCTCCGGCCCCGATGCAGATCGGGCGAGAGGTTCAGCACAAGGGGGCAGTGGTCTGAAGGGCCGGTAGACTTGGCCGAAAGGAAGGCGTCAGGGTAGAGCATCTCCCAATCCACGGTCGAAAAGACCCTGTCCAGCTTCTATAGCGTCGGAAGCTCTCTTTCATTAGACCAAGTAAACCTCCGCCCATTGAGGTAAAGCTCTTTGAGCTCCAGGGACGAGAGCGCCCGCCGAAATCTAGCCAACATACTACGGTGCAGACAACCCCGACTTTTGTCTGCCGGATCCACAATAAGGTTGAAGTCTCCCGCCACCAACCACGGACCTACGTGTAGATCCCTGATATCATGCAGCTCTTGGAGGAAGGCTCTCTTGTCTGCGCCTGAATGGGGACCATACACTCCAGTGAACCACCAACTCTGATCACTCCCGACAGTGACACGCGCCGTGAACGCATTCGCTGTGAGGTGGGGGTGCGAGACCGAGACCAGTGCAGATTGCCAAGCCAGCAAGATGCCTCCATGAGTGCCATCAGCGGGTAGAAAGAAAAACTTGTCGAAGGAGGTGCCAAGACATTCCCTCACCACGCGGTCGGAGATAACCGCCATCTTAGTCTCCTGAATACAAACCACGGCTGCATTAGCCGGCGAGATCGCCTGGTAGACCGCAAGACGACGAGCGGGAGAGTTAAGTCCACGGCCATTCCAAATGGCAAAGGTAACATCTGGATCCGTCATGGTTACAACACAGGTCGCGACAAGAGCGCACAAGCTAAAGAAAAGATACACAGGACTCAAACCATACACTCCACCAGACCCTCGTCAGAAAGCGGGAGGGCATCAGGCTGCCAGCCAAAGAGCCGAAGAACCACGTCAATGTGCTGCTGGCGGAGGGGTCTCGCAAATAGGTCGAGGTACGCATCAAGAGCCTCATCACCGATCGTCTCACCCTCACGCGCCAGGCCAAGCCTCGTGATCAGAGTACGCTGGTGCTGGCGAATCGGGGTACCCGCAGCAAAATGGCCTCCAACCCTCGCTAATCTATCGTCTCATGCTTTCTCCACGTTTTCACTTGACTGGCCTGTAAACTTTTTTACTCCCGAAAGCTAGCGGAGGCACATCACGACTGCACGAGCGAGGCGACAAACGGTGCATTGTGAAGACCATGTTTCTGGTTTGCATGCTCTCCTGTGCTGCTCCTTCTGAAGGCGAAAAGTAAAATGGAGCACGCGAGAGCGGCAGAGACCCTCCATTGGGACTTGTCGCCTTTGCACCAAAAGTTGTTTCGCTAATCAACAGACCTATGGAGCAATGGCAGAACGACCCAGCAATTTTTGTAATCTTGCTACATTCCTGTTGGTTAAGGCATACGTTCCATCGATTGACCAGTTTGATACATTGTTTATTCTTCTAAATGTTTCCCTAGTTCACTAATAAAATATATTTTAGATATTTCAAAGTGGACTAAATATGGATTAAAATGAAACAATTAAGCACTTACTCCTCCAATGTCGTTTTGCCGGATCTATATGATCAGTCATCCAAGTAGCTTCAATCTTATTTCCGCCATGCAGTATTACCAATATTTTTGGAAATTGGCTTAACGAAATAGATCATAGGTTTAAAAAGCATATTAGGGTGGGAGCGATTGTCTTTATTTAGTCACTATGGCTATATAGAAATGATAAAGTGTTTAATGACAAACAATCTTCTATCTTACAGGTTATCTATCGGGGTATAAGTACTCTTCATTTATGGTCCTCTCTTCAGAGGGTGGAGGATCGTGACCTCTTTATAGAGTTCTGCGCATGTTTGAAGGCTACAGCGAGGGATACTTTTTTCCAACATGGTTGGCCGCATAGTCTTCGCATTGGTCCCTCATTTTGGCTCGATAGGCCGCTTATATCCCCTCGCGTCGCTCCCCCAGGCGACACCAGGGGCGCAACCCCGCGCCGCCGCAGGCTCTCTCCTCCTAGGCCCCCTCGGCCGCTGCCGCCGCCGATCTCCTCCGCGGTGGTGGCGCCCCCCCCCCCCCCCCCGCTGCCGAAGGTAGTCGGAGGCCTCTCGTGCTCGAGCTGGTGGTGGCCGGCTCATGGGGGCGACGCCGGTCCCGTGTGAGGAAGCCGGGTCGGCGGACCCGGGTCAGTGCTGTGGTGGCGGTTGGCCGCCGGCCGCTATGGAGTGGTGGTGGCTGGCCGCCGGCTTTCTGCGAGGGCGGTGGTCGTCCTCTGCGCGGGCGGCTGGATAGCCTCAGATCTCGGCGCGTCCGTGGAGGCTGGCGCGGCTCCGTTCGCCTGGCCATGGTAGGCGCTCGTGGTGGTGGCCGTCCGCGTGCGGGAGCTTTGCTTCCGGCGGCTGCAAGTGGGGGGTGGCGGCTCCTCGAGGTGGTGGGCGCGGGCAGTCTCTGCGCGGCGGGCTCTTCCTCGGCCCTTCCCCGGCTGTGCTCCGGCGTCGACGGCGGGTGTGGCGAGGTGCAGCTGGGCGTCGGGTGGTGCAGCACGCGACTGTCCCTCGGATGGCCTCGTGCTGCATCCTGGCGGCGCGGCCGCCATCCCCGATGGAGTCTTTCCCCTTCGCTGCGGGGCTGCTTGGCGGCCTGGAAGGTGGTGCCAGTTGACTGCGGGCTTGGGCTCGCCTGGATCTGCCGTCTCTGGCTAGGCGGTGGTGTGGTCTGGGCCAGATCGAGCGGGATTTGGCCGGAGCAATCTTGCTCCTTTCTGTCCCGGGGTCAGCTTCTCTGTCCAGGGTCGTCTTGGATGGGGAGTCTGGCTGCCGGTCCCTCTCCTCCAGGCAGTGGGGGCCTCCGTGCGACTTCATCGTCGGTTGGCACTCAGGTGTGTCTCTGGACAAATCCGTTTGCTCTAACTCTGGTTGAGCAGACCACGGCGGCGTTGTTTGGTGTCGCAAACCCTTCTGGGGGCGTGGTTAGAGAGACTCTGTTCCTAGTGTGGTGGTTTCGGGCAAAAGCTCAGTGACGACGGCGCCTTTGGCGTCGTTCTTCCTTCTTGAGGGGGTCACATTGGAACTTCATGCTGCTGCTCATTGGGGGTGCATACGGCGGCGAGGCTTTGGCCTCGCGGTGCTGCCATGTCCTTGTTCTGCTCTGCTGAGAAAGCTTGAAGACGGTGCTGGTGTGTCTTGGTGCCGTGAAGCCCCCTGTCTACGCCAGTGGCACTCGGGTGCCGTGGCGTCGTCTCGCTGCGCGTAGCCTTCGACCACCCCCCCGATGCAGATCGTGTCGCGGCGTTGGGTGGTCTCGGCTGTGCGCTTCCGTTAGGCTTCGTTGCTGGTTGCCGTGGCGTTGTCTCGCTGTGCGTGGCCTGTCGACCACACCCCCGATGCAGGTGGTGTCGTGGCGTTGTGTGGTCTTGTCTGTGCACTTCCGTTAGACTCCGTCGTTGGCACGGTGCCCCGGTTTGGACTCGGCTGATCGGGACTTTCGATTACGCCGACGGTCCTCTCTCTTGTTGTGTGTTGGTGTGTGTTTTTTTGTTTATGCTCTCCTTCAGTTCCCCCTTGTAACTCTGGTTCCCTTGAACCCATCTTGCATTAGGCTGCAAAGCCTTATAGGCAACTGAATACAAATTCAGGTGGGGATTCTCCCCCCCCCCCTTTTGAAAATTCAAAAAAAAATGCAATTTCGCCTTTTTTAAGTTGTAAGGTTTGGATGTTGGCTATGTACATCTTAGCTATGCAGAGACCGGATGTATGCTTAAAGCTTTTAAGTAATAAAGTGCTCTTTTATTTAAAAAAAGGATCAAAATGAGTGAATCTACACGCTAAAAGTAGTCTAGATATAGACCAAACAAGCACAGAGCGGAGACGTCGTCTGGCGCCATGGTGGCATCGACGGTCGGTCGGGCGAAGTTCTTTGCTTTGATAAACATCATCGAGATAGGTTAGCGGAAGATAGTGGAAGCGACTTCCGGAGTGTGTGCATAAGACGCTCTCCTAGGTTTACTTGGTGAGCCGACGATGCATGAGGCATTCGTTTTGGCAGGTGAGCAGATGATGGTTGTGGCCGGGGAAATATGCCTCGTCTCTCCTATCGTCGAGCTCGGTGGCGGTGCCTTGTCACCTTGTTCGGAGGCTTCGGTCTGTATGTTTATTGTAAGGCTTTTGCTAGTTTTTTTGTTAGATAAATGAAAGAAAGGCTGTATGTATCACTTTGATACAAGAGACTGGGTACTTCCCCTTTTCACAAAACAATATAGACCAAATGAGTGAATCTACAAAAAGCTAAAATGTCTTATATATTATAATAAACGACAGAAGTAGTTATTTATGGGTTTTCCTTAGCAAAAAATAAGTATGAATCACATGGAAAGAATGTTTTCAGTGCCCAAATTTTTTACATGGAACAACTTAGAAACTGGCGTTTCCATATTTTTTTACACCATAATTCCAATATTCAAGGTCAAAATGTTCCGTTCCTTCTTGTAATTTGCGTGTGTTGATTGGCTATACCATCGCCCGGTTTCCTGCTCATGTACGGTTCCTTCCTTCGTTTTCATAGTTAACTAAGCAACATGCCAACCGATCGATATCAATGATTAGTTATCTGGTGACTGACTTTGTTGTTTGCGGTGTGGAGCGACAAATGTAAGAGAATTGTACTTGAAGAAAATAAAAGCAAACAAAATCAAATAAAGCTATCTACCCAAGATGAAAAGAAGGAGTATTTCTTGCCGGTTGCTATATATTCAAGAACCATCGACTCCTTGACCTTATTCCTGTAAAAGTTTGAGTGGCACATATCACAGCATCAACTGGTTGAAACGAAGTGCTTTACGATAGACAGGTAGAACTGCTGCATGCAGTATAAATCAGAATCGCAAGTTCGCAACCAGATGGTCATTAGAGTGACACAAGAGCCTACCTCGGTTCAGCAATCATGACGCATTAGACAGAATCGAACATGATTGCTTACAACGACGCAAAGGAACTGTTTTGCTCGCGCAGTGACGAGGCTCGCGGCTCGCGGTGGGGATCACATCGCCGCTCGCCATCAAGGCGACTCTGTAGATAGCAGAGGTATCAAGGGATGGCGGCTTCAGAACCTCGATCGTGGAGTATCAGACGTAACGCATATACTTCCCGGAGCCTTCTCGTTACAAAATCCTACTCGTCATGTCGTTTATTTAGCACCTATTACACGTGCAGTTCGGGCATATTTAAGCTTGTCTTTTGTCTCTGGTAAAACTAGATTTACATTTGGATTGTCCGAGTCAAAGGTGTGTCCACAGCTCCGTGATTAAGACGTGTGTGAACGTCCAGTAATACTAATTAGGAGCCTTGATGGGAATAAATGGAAAAGATGGTTGCATTTGGTGCAGAGACTCATGCAAGTTGAATTTGTATGTGCAAGAGGACACTTTTAAATGGTATCTAACATCTTACGTCTTTTTAAAGGTGAAATCTAATGTATTTTGACATGATAAATGGTCACACAAGGTTTTACTTCACTCCAAATAAGAATTTTTATATGGTTACTTCATCGAAAAGTTATTACGACTAAGCGAAAACAAATTGGCATAGATGTCTGAAGTGCTGTTTTTGTGAGCAAGACAAAACAATACATCTCATCCTCATTGCATATGCCCTTTTTTGAAAATACTTTGGAGATTGTTCATATGGCTTTTAATATCTCACCATCAACCAATATACGAAGTTGTTTGAAAACGGACTGAAAATTGGTACTCCCTCCGATCGGAAATAACTGTCGGAGACATAGTACAAACTTTGTACTAAGCTAGTACAAAATTGCCGACATTTATTTCCGATCGGAGGGAGTAGTAAAGTAATATAAAGCTCACATTAGAGCTGGTTTTTGCACTTTATTATGGCCTTTTGGCATGTCCGCAATGACTTTAACTTTAACAAAGCAAGTTTTTCTTCCTTCTCGCATGTTGTTTGTTTGGCTACCTATTGAATTCATATGTTGTTCTTTCTCAAGCTGATGAAGGAACATCAAGCCATGGCTATCAAATCCAACCGTTTAGCAACGATAGCACGAGATATATTATAGCTGGTGCGGCTAGCTTTCTGATAGGATGCTAACATGTTAATGCAAAGCGGAGAGGTCAAGACTGTGGGTTTTTGTGAGAAGTAAACCTTGTAATTTGTAGGTGTGTGTGTTTCATGTGGATTGTTCTTGTTGGTTTGGCTTGGTTCTTTTCCTATTTACAAAAAAGGCGTGCATTCTCGGGCGTTCCTAAAAAAAGGCATTGCATGTTATTTTCTATTATTAAATGGTGATTCATGTTTCAATTCTTTGTGATCTATGAATTGTAATAAGCATAGTAATAAAATATAATACCACACACATTGATTGATGCAGAGGGCAGGTTGTTCCCTCTTCACACAAAAACTAATTTGAAGAATAGATAGAGATCAGTTGCACTCATACAAGGAATTGCAATGCATGCATCAAAATGACAGACAAAAAATATTTTTTTGGCGACACTCCTGCACCCGAATGAGAGGTTGAAGACAGACCCCACAGGGATAGCCCCCGCTACATGGCAGAATGCGGGTGGAAGGTTGAGGACACACCCTAGGGTTTAGCCCACAGTACGGTGCAAACTGGATGCAGTCTACCGAACAAGCCTTTTATACAAACATTTTGGTTTATCTTGTGTGTGTGAGTCGGTGTAAACTTTTTCCAGTGCTAGCTATGTATCTTGTACCGATTTGACTTCATTAATTTAATGTCAGGCTAAGCCAATTTATCCAAAAAATATGATCATCCTTTCAAACGTTTGAAAAAACCTAGTGTATGCAACTCAATCTGTCTGCTCCTGGGCGTGGGCAATTTTACCCATTTGGAGCTACGAAGCAGTCCGTATATTTGCAACTAAGACAATGGCCTTCTTTACTCTGCAATTGGTAGCACGAGAGTAGAAGAATATTTTTAGAAGAAGATTCCAGTTGGTTAGCTGATGTGCCACGAGTCTCATGTTCTATTCAACTGGAAAAAAACTATTTGCCTTACCCTTTTTTTTTTCTGATCCGAAGAGTTCATATGATATATCACGATAATAAGCAATTTTGAGATGTTTTTCATTTCAGCAGAGCTCGCGATCAATCTTTAAATTGAAGTGGCATTGATGAAATTCTGGATCCTGCATGACGCAAGCAGTAATACAAATTGGTTAAGCTCCTCTCATGTGAACTGCCCTACTTAGTTCCTCCGATTTTACTTGCTGGCATTTGGGTTTAGTTAAAGTCAAACATTTTAAAGTTTGACAAGAATATATGGAAAAAATATTAGAATTTAAATATCAAATGCATATAGTTTGGAAATATATTTTATGATGATTGTAATACCATAGATTCTATAATTTAGATGTTGATTATTTTCTTAAATATTGATCAAACTTTACAAAAGTTAACTTTAACTAAACTTAGGACCCATTAATCAACCAATTACAATTTACAAAGTAACCCATCTATCATCATAATTTTGGCAGATTAGGTCAACTGTGTGAGTATCTACTATATACTAAAAGCACAATACGGGGTTTTAAAATAGAGACACCACGTTAAACCACATCATCTATATTAATAATGATGGTTAGATCTAAAATATATGGCTCAGATTTTATAAAATGTTAGTAGTTACGTAACACGTAAAATAACAATTGCGTACACCAGTTGCCACGTCTAGAATCTTTTACATTAACATCCACGATACAAAACTTCTCTTTAAAGAATCCCGGTCGTGTATAACTCCAACAACCCTCACGGAAGAAAGAAAAAAGCATAGAGCGCCCATGAGTACAAGACGTAAAAAGAAAGGAGACGTACTCCATCCTCATCACATGCAGCACATCAGGTCCAATACCAAATAAATAATTCCCCCAATATGTTAGTTCTCTTCCTATTTTGCACAAAGTGGTTGATTTGCTATATCTCTATACACCAAGATATTACTTCCCATTTTACACGACACCTTAAATAAATGTGGACGAGATAGCATAATTGTAGTATTGAAGACTAAAGTTAAGCATCATATGGTGGAAAACGTCTCTAACCTTTGTCATTGATATATAAGGAAACATGAGATGATATACTGAAGCAATACCATCGATGATAAATTAGTCTTTACTTTATCAAGAAAAATATTTCCTATTCCATCAGAACGGTCTAAGCATCATATGGACCATTGAAATTATATTAATGTTTTATATTATAGTTATGTAATTTTGTAATCCGGTCTGTCAGGGTATCAAATATTCAAATATAAATGTAACTACCCTTATCTTCTTAAGAGACGTGAGGTATATGGACGTTCAATAAAGTGAGGTCGTCCCGGCCCATGACCCACCTGTGATTTGGATTTCCAAAAAAAAAACAGCATCAGCATACCTTAGAAAACAAAACTGATTGCGCCAACCGTGGTTCGGCTCATATGCGTCCGCTATAAAATTCCTCCGTACAAATGAAGAAAAAACTGCCCTAGCCAGCATCGTGGTGGTATTATATAGTTGAGCATACTAATGTATTGATGTGCATGAGTATGCTACAAGAATCACAAGAAAATTATGTCTTATTTAATTAAATCCTGATTATGACATAGATATACACACGACCACCATATATAATATATAAACACTCACATAATGTTTACTGGTGACCAAAATCGCAAAGCATCAACATTTTTGGACTCACAACTCTTTATGTGTACATTGTCTCCCGTTCAAATGATAATCACTTTAATTTGAGACGCATCATGCCGTAAAATTCTATACATTTTTTTGAGATTTAAGCTATGTTTCTTGATATATGACTTTCTAAAATAAATGCAATGAAACATCTTTAGCTCTAAAAATTGATGTATAAATATATACTCTCTCCGACCACTATTACCTATTTTAATACCAATGTATCTAGACACTAAAATATGTCCGAATACATCTGTATTAGGACATATAATAGTGGTCGGAGGGAGTACAAATTTTTAATATATATGTTGAGTAAATAATATTATCTTCACAGAGATAATAATGTAAAGGCATTAAATAAATTATGAAATCGTCGATTTTGTTGGTAGCGACACTGAGTTGCCTAGCATGGTTAATCTGATTTTAATCATCGTTTCAAGCGAGATGAGAGGAACTACATCGATCCATTTCGACGGCAAGCATCATGAATTCATGATTCTTCGGCTCGTCGTGCACTTACAAGGTTGTTGTTAATCTAATTGGCGCCGGGCACGAGGAGCGTCTTTAAAGTCCGATGAGGTCAAGGGCTAGCCAAGCAAAATATCTCTAATAGTAATACCATGAGATATGTATTATGAAATAATTTTATTTTTTATTTAAAATAAGCGATATATCCATACCCTAAATAACTTGCATCATATCTGAGAGATGTATTTCTATGTCTAACATATCACATATTTCAGAATGGATAGGAAAGATCACATATTTCAGGATTGATAAAGTAAAATGGGAGGAAATGCTATCTACGTAAAATTAAAATAAAGGTTTAGTATTTAACGGGTCCTGCGTTTCAATAAGAATTTGTAAGTTTCTGACAAAATTAGCAAAGTTATTCCGGTTTTCCAATCAAAAGATCGCCTATATATAATGTGGATATTGCTCAGAGTTAACAATTAGTATTGTGCTTTTGTAAGTTACATAATCAATTGCCTGCGATAAATTATTTGGTGTTACTGAATATTTTTTCACATGGTCTAATATCACATAAGTACTCACGACCAATATTTAAAATGAGTTATGGTCACTAATATGATGGTTATGTAATGAAAATAATTTAATAAATGTGATATTTTATTTAGCATAATAACATTAAAATGGCTATAGTATCATATCATCTCCTATTGTGTAATGTGAATGTGCATGAAACTATTGGTTTATTTCTTAATCACTTTCAAGACACAAAAGATGATGCCCTCGCATTTACAAGGGCCACCTTTCTAGTTTTAATAAAAAAGAAAAGCACCAACTTATATTGACGTAACTATCCTGGTTGCAGGCCCAACAAGTGACACGTGGAGCTTGCCACCACCAAGGCCTGCCGCCATAGGCGACAGTGGTACGTTAGCTAGAACGCTTGGCTGGGGACGGAAACACAATTTGGTGAGCCCTGTCGCCATGAGCCATATGGGCAGTGCCGCCATCAATTGTGCTGGCAAGGCCCACTTACTATGTTTTCGTTCTAGACTACTCTTTCTCACTAATATGCCGCCGCCGGTTGAGGCGGCAAGCTTCACGTGTCGTTTATCGTGCTTGGCCACGGTAACTATGTCAATTACTTTGAGAGGTGGTCCCTTTTATGAAAACGCTTGCGTGTAAGTGATTTTGACCGGCCAAAAATTGCTGAATGGTGTGTTTCAACGAAATTTAAACATTTTCAGAGTCATCGACATGAAAGAATTCAGTAGACAGAAAAGATAAAAGATAAAACAATTACAAAATCATTTATGTATGGAATTCTTCGGCTTGGCAATGGAGAGCTCCTCGAGCCACTCCAGAATCCTGCTCCTCCGTGCCGTGCTCCGTCCGCTCTTCGCGTCCCCTTTCTTCGTCTCTTCCGCCTTCTTTTTTCTCCACGCCACCGCCGAGGCTGCCTCCCGAGAGCTCACCGGCTGGACTGCGTCAGCCGAGCACGAGCACACCAGGCCAGCTCCCAGTAACCCCAGCCCGAGCTTCTTATCAACGGTCGTCACCGGCTCCTTACCGGTCGGCCTCGGCTGCTCGAACCTGGCACTCCGGCTCCCGCCTCTCCGGGACTCGATCTCGCGCGGAGCGTACACTTCTGGGGCGCCCACCACGCCCAGTCGTATGACGCCCCATGCCGCCGGTGGCGCCGACCCGGTGCTGCGGCGCGCAGCGGAAGTACCTGCCAAGCCCCCTGCCCGGCGGGGCGGTCGAGGTGACGGGCTCGGGTGAGCATAGAACAAACTGTTTGTGACTGATCGCCGCCGCGGCGCGACGGCGTCAGAGGAGGCGCTCTTGGACGAGTGGCTTCGGGCTATGGATTCCGAGGACGCGCTCTTCAGCGAGGCGCTTCTGCTCACGCTGCTGCTGCTGCTGGAGCTGGCGCTGCGGCTGTCAGAGCGCGAGCTAAAGTCGCTGGTGGACGCCACCGTGGTGGCGCCGTCCAGCGAGTCCGAGCGAAACAGCAGGAGGTCGGCCGCGTCGGCGGCGGTTGCCGAGGAGAAGCGCAGCGGGAGTAGCTTGCCGCCGGAGAAGACCTCGCCGGCGACGCACATGTCAGCGGTGTCCGCGCCATCCGTGAGGAACTCCCTGGACGATGGTATACAGAACTCAAAGTCCTCGGGCGCCTCCGACCCCGAAGCCGAGTTGTTGGCATTCGCGTCCACATCGCCCCGCAGGCATTCGGGCGCGATTTCTTTCCCTGCCATGGATGGCTTCTTGTCTTTTTGGTTTGAAACCGGAAGGAAGAAAGAGATGGCAAGGTTTTGCTTTTGCAATTGGTCTTCTTGGGCTTGGAGAGAACCCATGAAGCAAGATGGGGTAATCATCGATGTGCTTCTTGTGTATTTATACGTCGACATCTTGGTGGTCAGTCCGTTGGACAAGAGATTATTAGACAAAGGAGGAGAGAGAACACTAGACATAATGTGTGCTCGGTACTGGATTTAGGCTGTGTGTATCTTTATGCAGAGGTGGGGTGTAAGCTTAATACTAACTACAGTATTAAGTAATAAAGCTCTCTTTATCGAAAAAATGAGTTAGTTAAAAAAATTACTCCCTTTGTCAAGGAATAAGTAAGTACTCCGTATTTTTTTTGAAAAATAGGAAGTACCCTGCATCGCGTGAGCACGCAACTATTTTATTGCAAAGTTTGAGTATCATAAGTTTAAAATATCAAGAATCACATAAGGTTGGTATAAAAATTAGCCATTAAAACAGAGAAAAACAACAAAGCTAAGCATCGGTTAATCTCCCAAAAAGCCGCTACCCAGCCAGATTGAAGAAATCCCGATCGACCATCAACAGACGGTTGCATCCAATAACCATAGGTTCGTGCTGGTCCCTAGGTAAGCATTGCTAAAAATAATATTATTCTGATATCTCCAAATTGACCAACACAAAGTTGTTACTCCAGTTCAAATTCTTGCTTTCATTTGTTTGTCGATCCCATTTAACCAATATCTAAACATATTACTCCCTCCTTCTCAGTTTATTAGTCCTACGTATACTTATAAGTTGATAATTTGACCAAGTTAACATGACATATATATTACAAAAAATATACCATAAAAAACTTTAGCTTTTATACTTTTTAACGGTATAATTTTTAGGTTATACAGTTTATATTATATAGACCAAATTTACGACCCGGGTAGACGTGCATGGCTAATAAACTGAGAAGGAGGGAGTATTAATGCTAGTCGGCAGTGGAATATTATATGTGCTATGCTAAAGACAATGCGTCAAATAATTTTAGCAAAAGGACATGAAAGAAAAAAGATATTCTACTAATTTCTCCGACCAAACAAACACCATTTATTGCACCCTTTCCATTATCTCTTAATCAAGTTATCTTTTATTTCTATTAAGGAACCATGTAAATATTTTAATCTTCAGCAGAATTTTTAATTTCCATAAGTATTTAGTGGAAAAGTGATTACGAGTACATTTAACTTTTTTGAAGTCAAACTTTCTTAAATTTCACCAATTTTAAAAAATGTAGCATTATTTATGACACTATATTAGTATCACTTGATACATCTTGAAATATAGTTTCTAATATACAAACTTGATGTCAAGTATGTTGCTATTTTCTATAAATTTGATCAAATATAATAAATTTTACTTAATGCAAAAGCTAAACATACACTTATTCATGGATGGAGGAAGTATTGCTCAATAGTATTCCATCGCTGTTAGATATCTAGCGGTACCATTGAATCTAACTAACCTATATAATTGCTCATTAACTAAATTTTGGCTAAAACTATATTAGGTGCTGGATATTTTATAATGAAGGGAGTATCAAATACAATTAATTCAATTGTTCTTGTCCTTTTTAATTTAAAGCTAAATTGTATATACCCCATTCCACTTATGCCCTGGAGTGGTGATTGAAAATATTTTTTGAGCTATATAATTGCATCATGTGGTTATATAAGAGATAAAACTAATTAAATATATGTGTTTTCACTCTGTCTAAAATGGAATGTTTGTGAAACATAGTGAGTGTGTGTTAATTATGGCAAACGTTGTGGCAACAAGAACCTAGAGCCTGCAGTAGAAAATTGAATTTACCAACTACAATGATTGTTTTTTGAATCTACGGAATATCATGTTACATTGCTAAAACAAGAAAGCTACACCAAAACAACCAAATTTTCAAAATAAAAACTCATGGAAGTTGTTGAGAAATATAGTGCAACCTAAAGATTATATTGCTTATCTTGCAAATTTCATCTAATTATCACAGAGGGATACATGACGCGAGCCGATGTATTGACAAATCACCATACTTGTCGGGTATTTTAGGAGAGCTCACCCTATAAACTAAACCAAAGATCACGAGTGGGTGATTGTGGCGTGTACCTAGTTGGAGGCGGTCGTCCGAGGATATCTTTAGATGTCATGGATTGTGGTTCAGCCTTACTAGCGACATTTAAGTCAGCCCCCCTCCCCGCCCTAACTGACTTCCCAGATTTTGGAATACCTGTGCAATCATTTTTGAGCTATGTGAACCTTGGATGTAGAGGTTTGGAGAGTTAAACTATTTTCTGAATGCATTAGCTTGGAACTTCTGCAAAGAAGTAACAAATGCCGACCACATTCAAACTGATCACCCATATAGTTTTTGCTTTGCCATTTTCTTCCCCCTATGTTTTATCCAGAAGAAGGAGCATATAAGAACTTGTTCATTAACTTGTGCAGATATGAAATTCCAATGAGCAAAGCCAAGTACTTTATTAATTAAAAATGCTAACTGTTAGATTAGGTTATTTATCTGTAGTTAATTAATCTTGAGAAAAATAAAGGGATGAAACGATACTTCTTCCTTCTATATATGCAAAGCAAATTATTCTCATCTCAAATCATAAATGTTATTTGAAAGCTTGTAGGAAAAAATTCAACAACTTCAATACGTGATAAATATATTGTAGAAATATATTCGATTGTAGATTCATGAATTTAAATTTGGTAATGTAGATGTCAATACTTTTTATTAAATTTATTCAACATTAAAAATGTTTGATGAAGACAAGGGTAAATGACCTTGTATATATAGATGGAGGGAGTTTAAACCAAGAATTCCAGAAGTGCTCTTGTTACTTCTCCTCTATTAATATATCCCAACCAATCTCCGGTTCAGCTTCAAAAAGAAAAGTGGCATGATTACGGTGATAGAGAATGTGAGAAATTCGGTGTGCGTATCTCGAGATCTCTCCAACAGGGGTGAATTATAAGAGCAATTTGGTCAGTGTGTTGCGGCCATTTGTAACAATCATGATTAGCTCGCTTCATAAGGCACAATCTCTCGGGTCAATTCACGTCAGATACTATCTGAGGAATCTACACAGTGCGCGACGTGGTCTTGGCAGCACATTTGTCGATGTTTTGTAGTTTCCCAGTTGCATGAGAAGACAAACTAATCCGAATCTGAGGCACCGCAACAAAGACTTGAGTATACTGTAGTATACTCTCTAAAGTAGCTGAAACATGTGGATGCTTCATGCTTATTCCGAGATGAATCCAAGAGTTATCTTATTTTTAGGGCTAAAGCTGCAGTCGCCAATCCACGAAGTGTTAATGCAATCATTGATCAAGTCAAAAATCTACAGTTGAGTAACACAGTTGTTCAAGTATATTCTTCGTTTTATATATGTCTCATCCGTCTTAGCCTAACTACAAGGCTGGTTGACCTTTGGGAACAAAAAACCCAAAGAATTCCTTCGTCAGTGATAATGGCCGCCAGTGACTGAAGAGGTTGAAATGATGGCGGCCAGTGGTGGGGGGCAAAGCTAGACAGGACGACAGAAGGCGCCATGCGGCATGCGCCATCGAAATGTTTGCCGACCGAGCACACCTAGCTAGCATAGCCGGCCGGCCTCCCAACTTTTGGATCGTGCGCGGCGCGGCCGTGCCAAGTTGGACGAGAGAGACGGCGGCACCTTTCTCCTCCAGCACCGGTGACGGGGGACAGGCAGTGGGCGTGGCTCTCTTTTCCGATGAAAAGCGCGACAACGATGTGGTGTCCCTCGAACTGCTTCTGTGTATGATGGATACCAACCTTTTGTTATGCATTTGCAGTTTGCATTCGCAGCAAGAGGCTGGCTGGTTCCTGATGGGCTCCAAAGGTCAGCATGGCTGTGCTGCCATTCTCCGATGGATCATGGATGGCCATCGATGCATTTCCTAGTGCTGTTCCGGTCCCCATCAGTCATCACATGAGTGATATCTGGATGGAAGAACAATAATGATTTGCTGCATTTCCTTCTTTGGAGTACAAGAGGTAAATCAGGTAGATCCACATAGATGGTTTGAACGGGAAACGCGGGGAAGCTTGCAACATTTCTCAGCCTCCTAGTTTTTTTTTTTAACTCGGAGTACAGACATAATGTTAAATTTATTGATTTATTTGCTTAATTTTTATTTTTTTACTCTTCATGAATTTTTGGGACTTTGATTGGCTTTTTTTCCATGTATTTTCCTTTTAATTATTTTTTTCATTATGTGCATAAGCAACTGGAGAGGATGTGTTGTTACACGGAGCAAAGATGATGGTTTTAACTTCATGTTATCTTAACCTTCTTTTGACCTTTTTTTCGTTCTTTTTTACAGTTATTAGTTCTTTATTTTTATTCTAGTAAAGCTGATGTCAATTTCATGATAAAAAAGAGTTTTCTGAAGATTTTGTTTTGTTATTCATACAACTGTTCCTTTTTAAATCGGTGAATTTGTTTTTTCAGTTGCACGCCGTATGTAATTGAGCTTCGTTTTGCATACTGTGTAAATTAGTTTCAGTTGCACACCTTGTATATCCAAGTCTCAGTTGCACACATAACGTAATCGTGTTAAGTTGAACACAAAGTGTAAGTGGGCTCAGTTGCACATAAATACATATATAAAGGAGATGGACTTTTTCGATGCTAACAGCGATACAAATCAGCAATGTCTCACACGATGTTGTACTGTTGATGTGCAACTAAAGCCAATCAAATCGCGGCACGTCGACTCTTTACTGTAGATCTGCGCAATGCTAAGTTATGCCGATTTTTTGCTGGCCGCTCCGCGATGTTTCGCGAGGCCACGACGTTTCTAGGCCTCTCTCGGTCATGTGTGGCGGTCAAAGCGGTGCAAACGCCCCACGACTACCTTCTTCCCCAAACGCCAACCTCTCGAAGAATCGAGGCTAGCACTCTCTCCTCTTCATTGCTTTCATCTGTAGCCCGGAGCGCTGGTCGCTGTGCTTCTTGTGGCCTGGCCTAGGTACGGCATAGTTGGTACATCCTGTTTTTGCCACGCTCCTCCAGTCAAAGCGGCAGCAGCACTAATCTCACCACCGAACGATACAATCATCCGATTTGCCCCACCTCCACCTCCCTCTTCTTCTCTCATCCGCGTTAGAATTTCCAAGACGGCCGCTGGATTCGCTTGGGTGATGCGCCGGTGACAGTCTGACAGATACCCCGCACTGGGCCTCCACCCCTCGATGCGCAAGGTGGTGCGGATCACCGCGGGAACTCCGGCCCAGGCCAGCGTCCGGCAGTCGAGCACTCAGGGTCGCTCGCGACGGCGCATGTAGATTTGGCTGCCGCCCGACCTCTGGAGGAAGCTAGGGTGGCGGCGACGCTGTCAGCAAGGAGCAATGG
The DNA here is from genome assembly GCA_007115705.1 of Dactylis glomerata. Taxonomy (NCBI): domain Eukaryota; kingdom Viridiplantae; phylum Streptophyta; class Magnoliopsida; order Poales; family Poaceae; genus Dactylis; species Dactylis glomerata. The sequence goes on from QXEO01000340.1 coordinate 1,224,376, forward strand.
ACGCGGAACGGCCGGCACGGAGCGGTAAAGATGGAGACAGACGGATCGACCACAAGTCCGGCGACGGTCGGGTGGTTACTCGCGTCGGTGCGAAGGTACGTCTCCTGACCGCTCTGTCATCTATCTTTCCTCTCCGTCTCCTGCGGTCCTGCCTCACCTCTTTTCTCTGTTGTCTCCAGCCAGATTGGAGGCGCAGGGCGACGAGCAACAACTGACTGCTGACCGTGGCCAAGAGGGATTACTTGGAGGAGCATAACCGAGCCATCACCGGGAGGAGGCCGTCAATCGCCATTGACCAGCCCCACCGCTTAATCGGGCCTTGACTCCCATGCCGCCCACTGCTCCCTGGACTGGAGTTCCCTATCCAATCTTCTCAACTCGCCGGCCGCTTTGGTCTCATCTCGTTGGCGTCTATGCAGGGCAGACTCGACGATGCAGCTCAGGTCTTTCAACCTTCTCAAGGGCCTCGACCTACGCAGCAATGCCGCGCGCTGCTGGGCTCCAGCCTTGCCGATATCTCGCTACCCACGACAAGCCGTTCACCGAGCTAGCGTTCCCGGGTGTTAGAGAAGGAGTCGGCCGAGTCAGCCGGCTGGGCATCAACTTGGAGTACACTCCAAGGAACCTAGCAAATACGTTTTCTGTATATGTATTGTGTATTGTAACCATCTATAAATACATGAGGAGGGCCGAGGCTTTGCGATCATCGCAGCCCGGATTCAATCTGATTTTTTCATGGTATCAGAGCACCAGCCGATCCTCTCCTAAAACCCTAGCCCTCCTACCAACTTGCACCGCCTCCACCCACCACCATGACTCCCGACGAGCTCCTCAAGCTCGAACAAGAGCTCAAGGAACGCGAGTCTCTCCTCCAGACTCGCAAAGAAGAACTCGACCGCCGCGCTGCCGATCTAGGCAAGGCCGTTGACACCTCCTACACCCCAAACCCTAGCCCCAATCCCACCTCCTATGTCGCCTCCATCAAAAGCCATGTCCCCGTCACTCTTGATCTGCAGGAATCCAACTACGCAAAGTGGCGGGAGCTCTTCCTCATCGCGCTCGGGCGCTACGGCCTCACCAGCCACATCATCGGCACCGCCGACGCCACGCCGTCGGACACGTCGCCCACCTCTGACTGGGCACGGGACGATTACACCGTTGACAAGGGTATAGTTAATAGAGCCCGTTAGTTGAGTACCCCTGAGGCCCGATAAGCTAGGCCCAATTGTAATGATAGTCGAATACGAGTTCTTACCGTATGTCGATATTGTAATCTGTGTCGTACCCTACCCGATCCTCGAGACCTGGCCACCTATATATAGGGGTCAGGAGGGGACGGTGTAGGCCAGATTGAAAGCGAGCCAGGTTGAACACCCAAGTTTACTTTCGACACACACCTATTTCGACTAACTTCACCTTCGAGTTCATCCGACGCCCTATCTCCCCGATCCTAAGTTCTTCATCTAGGACATTTGCCGAGTTAACCCTCGTCAATTGGCGCCGACCGTGGGGATCTTGGGCGTTGGAATCATGGATTCGACGGCTTTTTCGCTTTTAGCCAACAACAGTTCAGAAGTCGACGGAAATCAAGAGACGGAACTAACCATTGGAAGTTTCAGCATCCTCATCGGGCCATCGGGTTCGTCTCGCCTTTTGGATCCGACGAAACAAGATCAAGATCCGTCGGCAAAAGAGCCCGAAACAACAGTAATGATGGAATATTCTGAAGGCTTTTCCAGCGAAGTAAACTTGCCGGTCAGCCCAGAGGAAGTGCAAAAAGAAAAGATCGCAGAAGACAACGAAGAAAAGGAAAATTTTGACGAAGAAGTCCAACTTGAAGATCTTACGATCTGCCTCGACGATACCGCAGACAAGTCAACAGATACATGGAAGACAGGATTAGAGCTTTCTGAGGATAGTAACTCGATCTTCTCAAGCTTTAAGGGTAACATCGGCAAACAATGCCAGGTGCTCGCCATTATAGGAGATAATTCAGAAGAATTCGACGAAAACGACAATCCAGTATTAAACCCAGCAAATATCGACAGAGGAGCAAATCACCTAGCAGAAGGGCAAACACCAGAATCCCTCGCAGGCAGGGAAAAAATTCGACTATCAGTCGACGAATGGCGGGTAATAAGAGAAGCCGTAGAACACGGCACGCCAATACCGTCAAATTCTAGCAATGACATGCTTTTGGGGTATCACTACGCCCTAAGGCAGCAGGCCAAGCAATTAGCAAAGGAGAAAACAGAGATACAAAGAAGAAAAAATTCAGCCATTGCAGCTAGCGAGGCTGCTCGAAAAGCACGCAGCGACGCATCATACAGCAACGCAAGGAAAAATCGTCGACACGGTTCAAGGTACGATAACCTCGAGTATTCTGACAGGCAAAGTATTTCCAAAAACCTCGACTCGTCCTTCCTATCGGTCGACGAGCAGGGAAACATCCTACCAAAAACTCCTGAAGCAGCACTAGTGGCAGCACAAGCATATCTACTTACAACTCGACCAAGTCCAGGAGATCCTAGAGAACATATGCATAGAGCAGCACTGAACGGACTCAACATGGTGGGCCACAAGCTATCAGCAAAAGGAGAAGAAGTATATCACCACAAGGAAGCGCACAAAGCAAGGTCACCTCGCCGTCACAATAGTCCTCGGCGCAGAAGCAGCAAACACCGATCTCGATCGCCATCACCAAAGCAGCACGGTGGAACCCGAAGATCACGATCCCCAAATGAAAAGCGCGACTATGAAGACGACGAAAAAGAGATGGGGGCATCATGCTTTACCCGCAGGGTTCGCACCACTCCAGTTCCCAAGGGATTCAAGCTACCTCATGATCAGCAAAAATACGATGGATCACAGGAACCGCAATCATGGCTTGCCGATTACTTGCAAGCAGTTCAAATATTAGGAGGAACCAAGGAAACTGCAATGCAAAGTTTGCAACTACACCTCACCAGGGCAGCAAGGTCATGGTTGAGCAAACTAGAGAAAGAATCTGCTGGAAGCTGGGAAGACCTCACAAAGCAATTTACAAGCAACTTCAGGTCGACATACAAACGACCAGCATCAATAGAAGAAGTTAAAGCGTGCGTGCAGCAACGCGACGAAACACTACGGGCATACATCCAAAGATGGAGCCTCATCAAAAACTCAGCAGTCGAAGTTTCAGACGAAAGAGCAATAGACGCGTTCATCATCGGATTAAGGCGAAGAGACCTAGTCGAAGAGATGGGCAGAATCAAGCCGAAAACAGTGTCAGACCTCATGGACACAACAAACAGGTTCGCAGACGGAGAAGATGCGTGCAACAACAAGCGGACGCGATCTCCAGAGGACGACAGAAGAAACAGATATGGAAGTCAAAGGAGACGATCCCGAAACTACGACACCTACGGCTCGCATAGCCAAGTCGCCGCAGGATATAAAGACAATAGCTATCAAGGAAATGATCGCAGAAGTTCAGGGTATAGAAGCTACGGAAAGGAGGACTACAAGAAGTTCCCTATAAGGGAATCCAGAGAGTACAACCCATCACCAGAAGATATGCTCAACGGGCCTTGTCATATACACTCAGCGTTCGTCGACGGGAAACGAGTATCAAGGCACGCAATGAAAGACTGCACAACATTCTTAAAACTGCAAGAAGCAGCAATAAATAAGCAAACCGAAGCAAGGCGACAAGGATTCGAAGGAAGTAACAATCCTCCGACAAAGCAGCAAAGAAACAATGGAGCGCCTCAAGGACAAGACCAGCAAAACCAGGGACAGGACGACGACGAAGGGTATGTACCATCAAAGGGACACATCATATCAATGATACAACCTGTACCCAAGTCGAACAAAGAAGAGAAGAGCATAACTCGACAAGTCAACTTAGCAGTCATATCACCTCCAGCTGCAACGGAGTATCTGCACTGGTCAGAGCAACCAATAGAGTTCAACAGAGAAGATCACCCTATAACAGTACCTCGGCCGGGAAACGCGCCTTTGGTACTTAAAGCTCAAATCGGCGCGTATGATGTCGATAGAATATTCATGGATGCAGGGAGTGGAATTAACTTGATATACGCAAAAACACTCCGAGCAATGCATATATCACTAGAGTTCCTGAAGCCAACAGATTGCTCCTTCCATGGAATCGTACCAGGAAGTGCCAATTACCCGTTGGGTCGAATAGCACTCAATGTTTGCTTCGGCAACCGGCAAAATTATAGAAGAGAAAAGCTAGACTTCGAAGTCATGGACTGGCCATCGCAATATCACGCGATCCTCGGACGACCCGCGTTTTCGCGATTCATGGCAGTGCCTCACTACACATATTTGGTACTTAAAATGCCAGGACCAAGAGGAATAATTACAGTAAAAGGAAGTTTTGAAGTTTCAGATCTCTGCGACAGGGAATTCCACAAGATGGCGCAAAATTTTGGCGTAATAGCCAACCATGCAGAAAAGGCAAAAAGTGCGACTACAGAAGGCGTCAAGCTACTCGAAGAATGCGTCGCGAAGCCCGAAACGAAGAAACCACGAGTAGGAGCATCAGGAGAAGACATAGGCGCAGAGGAAAAAGGGAAAGTCACGACGACATAAGCATCCTAAGACAATAGAGTAGAACAATAAAGGCTGTAAAAAGCCACGAGTTATACCAGGGGCAATGCCCTCTAGATCCAGAACATAGGTCATAGGCCGGATCTCTTGGGTCACCCCATGTATCTTACATTACAAGTATAAATAAAGACAAAGCGTTCCTCATATTCGAGTTTACGAGTCTTTCAAAGAGAAGATGCGGCAAACGCACGAACCATACAAATACGCCTTGAGAATAAATTTCAGACATATAGTCGCGAAATAAATAAACTCTCGCGTTCCACATACATCTTACAACATCGGGTTGTCAGAATCATCTACGCCTAAAGGATCTAGATAATGATACTCGCGGAAAAACGCAGCATCCGCCTCTAGAAGCCTAGCTATAAGCCTTCGAGCGGGTTGCAGCGTGTTCTCCATATGAACCCGAAGGCTAGCTCCACCTAGAGCCAAACTCAGGGACATCGTGCTGTAATTCAATCTGGGGTGCCACTTGCGTATCCACCCGAGAGCAAAATTGGCACCAGCCACTAAGTTCAGTTCTATTAACCTATGAATACGATGGCTGGATCTGAAAGTATCAAGAAGAAGTGGGAAAGTTGCAGGCAAAGGATTACGGGGAAGCATAATGGAGTGCATAGTTGTAAGAGCTCGCCGGCAACCATCAACTGATTCGCCAATATGTTGGGCACGATCTTGAAGCAATACAATGGCGTTTCGGCGTCGAGGATCAGACCACAAAGTCTCACAGCCAGTCGACATTTTCTCCAAAGCCGCATTTCGCTCAGCAACTCGACGTTCTTCAGCAGCAAAATCTAAACAAGTACCTACAAATGGCAAAAGATGTCACAAAAACAGCAGTGCACAAGCAAGGAAGGGAAGAGTTGAAAAAAAACTCACATCGCAACATCTCGCAGGCAGACTCGACAATGCCAAGGATGAAGGATTCGCATTCTTCATTATGAATAACCTTCGCCATCAGACTGGAGACCTTTTCATCAAGGGAAGAGATTTTCTTCATATAGCTACCAGCTTGGCTAGCCTTTTTAATAGCCATCTGTGCTTGACATTTGGCCAAAGTTAGGCGAGCCTCAAAGTCGGATATCCTGGAAAAGTACTCTGCGCATTGACAGCATCGACTAGGAGTCGACGAAATCTTAGGATCGAATCCACGAGCAGAGAAAGGAGCAGTAGCATGGGTCAAAGGATCATTGACGCGCGTCGACTGCAAGCCAAAAGGAAAAGAAAGGAGAAACAATTTCAGGGAGGCAGCATAAAACTTCATACGAAGAGGATATATTTACATAAGAGCACAACCCTATGGCTAAGGTTCTCGGGTTGCACTTAATTGAACTCTTTACATTCAAAAGGAGAAAACTAAAAAAGCTACAAAGAAGCTGAGTCTACGCCACCTCAGCATTGTGCTCCGTGGAAGAAGGGGCGCGGCCAGTTCCTCGCTAGAAGTCGACGGTGGCACTAGATCTTTCGCCGCTGGAGGAGGTGCAGCAGGCACAGCAGAGGCTGCCGAAGGAGAAATCGTTGTCAGCAATGCAGGTGCCAACTTCTTCGTCCTCTCGAAAAACACCTTCATCTCGTCACGGGTGTGGCCATGGGGGGAGCTAACCCTCTCCCAGTCGAAATCTGTACCGTGCGCAAGAGAAAGTGCAATAGCACCCTCGGCGCTGCGCTTAATGGACAGCCCTTTCAGCTGGAGAGTGGGGTCTTCAGTGGTATTGAAGGACTTGGCAAGTTCAGTCAGGTTGTCCTTTGGGGGCGCCGCCCTTTTCTTCGGCCACAACCCGGCGAATAACCGAGATAGAACGCGGCTAACCAACTCAAAAGTCTCCTGGATAGATATCCAGTTTTCTTCGAGTAGGTTAACTGCATCCATAAGAGGATCATCGTCCGTTTGCAAGGACGACGGAGATACCCCGGTGAATTCTAAGCAATAGAAAAGAAAAAGAGAGACAAGTGTCAACAAATACACCATTGCAACAGAAGACGAAAACAGAAGACAAGGCGAAGCACTTACTTTCAGCGGCAGTAGACATGGTGTGAAGACGCTCCGCCACGGCTTGCTCTCGTTGAGCATGCTCCTTGTTGGCTTCAGCTAAAGCTTTTTCAGCTTTCTTCGCCTTGCCAAGCGCAGCCTTCTGCGACTTCTCAGCATCCGCTTTAGCAGCGGCCGCCACATCATAAGCTTTTCGCGAAGCATTGAGCTCCGCTTCCAGCGACGCGATTCGAGCATTGGCTGTTGCTAAGGCAGCTACAAAAGAAGACGAAAGGGAGTCAGATGAGTGGGAAAAGAAAAAGCACGGAAGAAAGGTAATGACTAGACATCAAGATTGTACCTTCGGAAGCTTTCGCAACCTTTAGGTACCCTGCACACTCCGTGCCCAAGGCAATAAATCTCTTCACCAAAGCCTGAGAAAAGAAGTGTGTAAGAGTAGAAGTGCATGAAAGGAAAGAAAGTAAAGAAGAATTGCTCACATCATCAGAAGAAACCGTAGGTACATGGGCTTCCAGAGAAACTTCGACTTCTTTGGCCCTCTTTGAGCATTTAGGGTATCGGGCTTGAGGAACCTTCTTCACACCGGACCTGGTAGCCCTCGGTGCAACATCTGGTTCGATAGGCTCATCAACCGCCACAGGAGAAGGTGGTGGAGCAGCCGTCGCATATGTTGGTGGTTCTTCATCATCACTGCATGAAAAATATAAGTCATGAGAACAAGGCAAGAACAATGCAATTGAAGAAACTCAATTACAATACTTACGATGCTAGCATATCAAAGTACTCCATATCTTCTGCAAGAACGGGGGCTTTGCCAGCCGCTGCAGAACTCGATGAAGCGATTTCGTCGACACGCTTCCGTTTTTTGTCGACACCGACATCTTCAGCAAGCGCAGGAGGAGGCGATGTCGACGAGCTAGTTTCCTCTTCTGATTCTTCAACATCATCTCCGTCCTGACTTTCGTCAGCCTCGGGGGCTTCAGATGCAGTAGAGGCAAGATCAGCTGGTAGGGGCCCTGCCTCTGGAAGAGGAGGACGAGAGACAAGGAATTGATGACCCTGCATATGAATAAATTAGCAGAATGCAATGGCACAGCGTAAACACAAATCGAACCAAGCAAAGTTCGACAATAAGTAAACACGAAGATACATACCTCAGGCAGAGGGTGCACGGAGTCGAAAAAGTCAGCGGTTAAATCCGCAACTGCGTGTTCCTTGGTGAGTTTGGTAAGATTCCTGACTCGCTTGTCGACATCTTGTTTCGATATCAGATCTTCAGATATGCGAGTAGGATCTTCCAAAACCGGAGTAATTCCAAAGTCTGGTAAGGCGGTGTTGTAGGGGTTGAACTCGACGTTGAATGAAAAACGCCATGAGTTGCATACCCGACAGAGCACCTCCTTGACCTCCTTTCAAAACCTTGATGCGGGAAAGAAGAGGAAGAATTTCTTGTGCTTCTGCATCTGTGGGGAGTGTATCCCATGATTTCAATTTCTTAACCTCCTGGGAAGCATCAAAAGGAGGCAGGCCGAATTCATCTTCAGGAGAGGATTTGCGGTCCTTGATATAGAACCACTTTGTCCTCCATCCCTGGACAGACGCGGCCATGGAAAATTCAAAGTATTGCGCCTCAGGGCGCACAGAAACGACGGCTCCGCCCAGTTCGGGTTTCCTAGCCAAAGAATCATTGGGGCGGAGTCGAAAGATTGATCTCCAGAGAAGGAAGTGGGGCTCAATGCCCAAGAATGACTCGCAGAGAGTCACGAAGCAAGCAATATGAAGAAGAGAATTTGGTGTGAGTTGATGGAGCTGCACACCGTAGACAAATAGCAGCCCACGGAGAAACTCATGGGCAGGAAGGGACAAGCCGCAGAGAAGGAAAGCAAGGAACATTACCCGGTAACCGCTCGGGGGCTTCGGGATCCGTTCGGTACTGGGGAACTTGATGGAATCTTCAGCGGCGATGAGACCGTCCGCCGTGGCCTTCTCCACCTCCTTCTTGGTAATGGTGGACCACACCCAGTTGGTGGCAGAAGTTTTGGCCATGGTGCTCTTAGTGGCTAGATGTTTCACGCGCATCCAGCACAAAGCGAGCTTGGGGGCTCCGCAAGAGAGGAAGAGGCAGAGGAGATTAGCAATGGAGGCGGCGGATGGAACGAGCTGGTAAACAGTACGATTCCCCACTATGCCATTTATATATCTTCTGGGAGAAGGATCGTGGGCTGCGACGTGGCGCAAAGATCGGAAACGGCAGCCCACCAACGGTCAAAAATCGTGAAGCCCACTAAACGGTCAAAAAATCGTGAAAGTTACAGTGATACCCATGAAACGGTTCGCACTGATGAAGATCTACGTATTCATTGACGTCATAAAGGAAACAGGATAGCGCCGACAAATGCAGAATTGATAAAAAGGATCATATGTGCAGAATTTTTTGAGTATAGCCTTGGGGGCTGTTACTCTCGAAGCTGAAGTGTTTCGAGTTGAAGTATGAAAAGCTACATTATCTCTTGAGCCTATACTCGAAAAACTCTTTTTTCGACTATAGCCTCGGGGGCTACTCCCATCGGGAGTGCTGAGCGCGCACCCGACGATATTTATTGGTAAAGCATTAGAGATTGGAGAAGTGTAGGAGTGTTACTCCCATCGGGAGCGAGTTTTATGGTTGTAGAAACCCGAATATTTTCAGTCAAAATTTGACTGCGACATAAGATTCTCGAGTTGTGTTATCGCAACACGACTCGAATGCCGTGACTTGTCACGAAGGTAAGACCCCGGGATCCGTCCTGTGTGGCCTGGTATATGCACATGGATGCGCTCTGCTGGTATGTATCCGTGTCTACGACGCGAAGAAAATCCTGGTGGACGCACTGGGTACCCTGAGAATCACTGGGATTCATTCTTTATAAGTCCTAAATGCGGCAAAATGATGGATTTGACCGGTATCCCAAATTCAAGTCCAAGGGGATTGAATTTGAAGTAGGTGACAAGTATCTGTTCCGGCAGTTAACTGACCTCTAGATCCGTCAGAGTTGTCAGGCTTGTTCATCAAAACCCCTTGCGAAAGAATATCATGAAAATAAGTCGAAAAGACTAAGTCGAAGATTTGAAGATGAGAAGAAGTCGAAGAATTGATCAAGTCGAAGATTTGAAGATTAGAGATTCAACCTGAATCTATAATTCTGGTAGAATCTCAGGGGCTACTGACAAGGGTATAGTTAATAGAGCCCGTTAGTTGAGTACCCCTGAGGCCCGATAAGCTAGGCCCAATTGTAATGATAGTCGAATACGAGTTCTTACCGTATGTCGATATTGTAATCTGTGTCGTACCCTACCCGATCCTCGAGACCTGGCCACCTATATATAGGGGTCAGGAGGGGACGGTGTAGGCCAGATTGAAAGCGAGCCAGGTTGAACACCCAAGTTTACTTTCGACACACACCTATTTCGACTAACTTCACCTTCGAGTTCATCCGACGCCCTATCTCCCCGATCCTAAGTTCTTCATCTAGGACATTTGCCGAGTTAACCCTCGTCAACCGTCCTCTCTTGGATCTACGGCTCGATCTCTCCCAAGCTCCTTGGCATCATCATGGCTCCAGGCTCCATGGTGCGGCAGATCTGGGACGCCCTGGCCAGCCTCTTCCACGACAACAAGAAAAGCCACGCCCTCGCCATCGACGCGGAGTTCCGCAACACCCCTCAAGGTGACATGAGCGTCCACGACTACTGCTCCAAGCTCAAGTCCTTCGCCGACGCTCTCGCCGACGTCGGCCAGCCCGTCTCCGACGAAACCCTCGTCCTCACGGTTCTACGTGGCCTCAACGAACAATTCAGCCATCTCCGCTCGTTCCTGCCATATCAAGTTCCGTTCCCCACCTTTCTTCAAACTCGTTCAGCTCTTGTTCTCGAGGAGGCTCAGAAGAAGACCGACGCCAAGAACGCAGCCGCCTCCGCTCTCTGGGCCAGCGGCAACAGCATCACTCCGCACGCCGGGGGCGAGCGTGCTCCTCCAGCTGGACGGGGCGGTGGCTTCGGCAGCACCGACACCCGCCCACCCTCCTCCTACCAATCTAGCCTCTACCTCAACTCTGGCCGTGGTGGGGGCTACAGTGGCCGCCGTGGTCGCGGTGGTGGCCGTGGCCGCGGCCGCGATAGCAACTCTCCCTGGATGTTCAATCCCTGGACCGGGCTCCCTACCCGCGCCGCAGCAGCAGCATGTGCACAATGAGATGACACATGATAAATTGTGTTCTGCAATTGAAGGACCATGCTGGTTCTTGGTAAGCTATCTAAAAGCCTTTTTTTCTGATTAAACATGCAGACATGAAAAAGTGGAAATGGTGATTGATGAGACCCAAGGATTTAAGAGCCTAAACGAGAAACATGGAAGCGGGGAGCAAGCGAAGCAGGACTGGAAGCCGCCAGGCTAGGGGGAAGCCAAACTGAACGTCAATGGGGTATTTACAACAAATGGTGCGGGGAGTGGGAATGATCATGTGAGACCAACATGTTGATGTCATCTTCACAGCTTGCTGCACCTTGAATATTGCCGAGATCGACAGAAGTGAAACTAGCTGCTAGCGAAGAAGGACTGAAGCTTGCCTTACAATGGCCCAATCTATAATTTATGGTCGAAATAGACTACGGCTCTGATTAAGGAGACCACTCCGAATACTCCAGTCCATGCTTTCTGAATTAATGTAATATGTGGGTTCTTGAGGGAGAGAGAATCTAAATTACTTAGTTAAGATTAGTCGTGAGATTAATATGGTCGCTCATGAGCTAGCCAAACTTGGTAAAGTGCAGAGGAGAACTGGACTGTGGTTGATGAGCTTCCACTCGGAAATTTCAGACTCTGTTATATCCATTGAATAAAATTCTCTCCCCCACAAAAAAAATCATCACAAAGAGTGCAACTGAATATGAGGTGAACAAGTGTTTCTAAGTCTCAGTTTAACAGTATGATTGTGCTAAGTTGCAGACGAAACGTAAGCCCTCTTAGACATATAGAAGGATTGTTTTCAGTTGTATATTCATTTATGCAGGACTAATGTTTCTAAATCGTGTTTTCACGCTCTAATTTTAGGTTTATTATCATGATTTGTGCTGATGTAGCTATTTTTGCGTGTTACATGCAAAAAAAGGCCTCACAACAGTAGGCCCTTGTAACGTATCCAGCCCAGCAAGCTAAAACGAATTAAAAAGAATGGGAACCAGGAAGGCCTATGGGCCAGAGGAAAGGGGCGCATGTAGAAGAATTCAGGTCAGGAAAGATAGCATCCTCTCTAGAAAAAAAACCGAGTGAATTAGGGCGTTTCCTATTTGACGCCCGTTGTGTTCGTTACGGGCTTGACGCGCACCCTTGTAATGCTACGATCCAAACTGGGCCGGCCCAAGTTTATTTTGATTTTCGCCCGTTTCGGGATTCTTTTTTGAATTTTTTTCCGTGATTTGTTTCCTGTTCCGGTTTTTTTAAGTCTGTTAGGTTTGGGTTTTTTTCTAGATTTTATTTTTTTCATATTCGTTTTTAAATTTGATCATTTTCAAATTGGAACAAATTTTAAATTTCAGCATTTTCAAATTGGAACAATTTCAAATTCGAACATTTTCAAATTGGAACAATTTTAAATTCGAACATTTTCAAATTGGAACAATTTTAAATTCGAACATTTTCAAATTGGAACAATTTTAAATTCGAACATTTTTATATTTAAGAATTTTAATATGTACAATTTTTAATTTAAACATTTTCAAATTTAAATATTTGTAATCATCTGACAAGAAAAATATAACAAAGCGAACAAACTGAAGAAATTGGGCCGGCCCATCCGGATTTTGCTTCAGGCGTCGGTTCGTTCCCGACGCAAGAGGCGCTATAGGAGCCCCCGTGAATTAGTTCCCGACCCATCCACGCCTGCTGCGTGCTCCACACCACTGGTCGTGCCCATGCTGTGTTTATACTGACCGGTGCATGTAACGACGACGGGCTCCATGTTTCTTTTTCTTCTTTTGTTTTGAACGGGTAAGGTCTAAATGGACCCAGAGATTCATTCAGCAGTGGATGAAATTATAAAAAGGCCTAAAGAAAATAGAAATTACACCGAGGCCCCTCACTTTTACAGAACACACCCTGGCAGAGGAAGCTTGAAAGTGATCCGATCCGTGTGCACCACCGGTGGCTAGCTAACAACTGGGCGGCGCCACCTCAATCCCAGCTGAGGCAGGGGCGGCGCCAGGGGTATTCAGCTGTATTTGCTTGAATGCCTAAAGAATCGGAGCAAGTCATATCATATACTCTCTCCGTTTATAAATATAAGATGTTTTAGCTTTGTGAAGCAAATATATCTAGACATCTTTTAGTATATAGGTTTACTTGAATATACACACTAAAACTTGTCTACATACATTTGCTTTATAAACCTAAAACATCTTATATTTATAAATGAAGGGAGTACTCTGCAGTATTATTCGGCCAGACCAAGCCCATACTGTGTACATGAGACATCCCACTAACAATAGCACAGGGCACGGACTCGCGCATGGGCCGACTCAACTGTAATCTCTCGACTGGATACAAACAGCTGATAGCATCAGAGGGCAGCGGAGTACCAGCTATGTGTGGTGGCTCTACACGGCAACACAGGTCTACGCGGACGCGTGTGGCCATATACTCCATCCTCGTATGCTTTTGTTACTTCTGTAATATTTTTCGAACAGTAGCTAAATTATCACTTTATGTGAGTAGTAGATGCAACTTCCTCACCGGATTTTAAAAATTAAGGAGTAGCTCATTTGCAGATTAGCGGATTAGGAGAGACTTCTAATTTCCACAATTAGGGGAGAGATCTAATTTCATGAATTTTGGTCTTATGTGTTGAGATTTTTTTTACAATGAATACGTATGCTCTAGATACTGGCGCCGCCACTGAGCCGGAGACGAGACCACTTGGCTGAACGGGGGGGCTTCGATACCGCTTCGAAGCTACGGAAGATCCTCACGAAGAGGAAGAAGGAGCTCACGCATCTTGTGTCGATCACGGCGCCGGCCATCCCTGTGGCCTCGAGTAGCAGCGGCAGGACAACACCGACGTCGGCGCGGATGAAACGCCGTGAAGAGCCGAATCTCCAAAGGCTCCAGACAAGGGCCTCCACTGCGCCGGCTCACCTTGAGGCCGAACATGTCCACCTCCTCGCCGCCAAGGCCGGCCAGGTGAAGAAGAGAACCTCTCGAGGAGACGAAGTAGAGGAAGCCGCGCTTGATAAAGAAGAGGGGCTGGCCTCTCGCACCCCCACCCACTCATGTTTCCCCTCGCTACTAAGGCAGGCCGAAAGCAAAGGAGCAGAGGGGAAGCATGCAGAAGGCCGCCGACCTGCGTTGGCACACGCGCCGAAGCAGCACCACCCCCGCCACCTCCAGGACCATGGGTCACCGACGCCCAACTCGCACTCTCCTCGCTACCATGGCTGGTCAGAGGAGCGAGACAGCCGACAGGATCCACGGCGAAGCGGTAGCAGATAGCCCACAGATTTTTTTTTTTGAAGAAGAGGTGGTGGCCGCTGCCGCCACTCCCGCCTCCGACCAGAGGAGCCCGAGTGCCGCCACGACACGCCCTAGAGACCAGATCCAGCCTCCTGGACCTGGCTATCCGCCTCTGGGCAGAACGTCCCAACTACGGTCACGAGGTCGGGACCTACTCCTACTACTACCTATAAGGACGCCGGCGCCTCTCTTCCACCTCCCTTGATCGGTATCGCCGGCGAGTTTGGCTTTAGATCAGGCCGATTCGCGCGAAGGAGCTCTGAGTTAGTGTGGATAAGAGAGAGAAAGTCGTGTGTGTGTGTGTGTGTGTGTGTGTGTGTGTGTGTGGGGGGGGGGGGGGGGGTTGAGCTGTCCATGTTTCGACTTCATAGTATGGACATACGTGAAATGTCAAGAGTTGAGAGTTTGCACCAGCGACCCCATGATTTGGCCACAAGTCCGACTGTCAGAGGTTTGACCTATGGCTGCTAATTTGGCCGTATATATTGATCATGCAACTTTTCTCATCAAAACGTGTACACAAGCTAGCGTGCTACTAGTAGCAGATGAGGCCAGGTTACTACTAGTACTGGCATCGGATTATTCAGCTGGGAGCCGCGTCCGTCAGCAGATCCCCCTGAAAATCGCGTTGCTACAATGCTGCCTCTTCTCGGAAAGCGCCGAAGCAAACACGTATGCATTGTCCAGCTCGAAAAGGAACGAACCAACGCAACACGCGAGACAAGTGGCCGACATGACCGAGGTCGGAGTGATCCCTATCCGTGCTTCATATGCAGAAATGCTTTCAGTTTTCTTTCACCATATAGTTCTGCCGCTGCAAACATCACCAAAATTGGGCTAATATGACCGATCCCTTTCCGGAGCATTGTACAAATTCAGTTTAATTAGCATGTGGCACACGTACACCAGCAATCGTTCAGATTAGTAATAGTGCGCGTTTGGTAGCTTGGGCTGAATTTTGTGCTCCCTCGAGGATGCCTAGTTTGGTTGCTCTCTTGAGAACGAGCTCTGGGACAATTTTAGCACTTCGTCTGTCATTTTGTGAAGCCACTTTTTGCATCGGAAATTTTAGCTCATTCGTTTGGTAAGTTACGTAGAGGGAATTTTTTGGCCTAGGTAATGAAAACGAGTGTGTGTGGTTGCATATTGGCAGTTCGTTAGGGCCTGGCGGGAGGTCATGCAACCTACCAAACGTGATGGTGATGACCTGGAACCTGCCCCACTAAGCACCGCTCAATTAGAGATAAATTTCACTCGCTGCGTGCACTTAAACAAAGAGAGAACTGCCACTGTCAACGATGTGGTGGTCAGAGTATCTCCACCTGTTACCCCGAATTGTCTTTTGAATGGGGAGACTTAAATGTGCTCTTATTGGGTGCCCCAAATCGGCACCGGCATTGGGCCGTGCCTGAAAATCTGTCCAGCAACCATGTGCCGGTCTCGACCAATAGGGATCCAACCAGGGGCGACAGCATGCGAGCCACGTAGGAAACAACTGGGAGGGCTCCACTCGCCATTTTCCACCCTCTCCATACCTCCACCGCCTCTCTCTCTCTCATGCAATCCCATGTCCGATTTGCGAATTTTTGACGCATCAGACCACCTGTGCGAGTGAAATGCTAGAAAAGACCACCTGCGAAATTTTTTGTCAAAAAGGACCTCCTTTGGGTGGCGGCACCCCCTGGCGGCAGGTGGCCATGCTTAGAGGCAGCGGGCATGCGTGGCAGCATGCCGCCACCCCCATTGGCGGCAGGTGGCCATGCCGCCACCCCCATTGGCGGCAGGTCTTTGCTGCATGGCAGGGCAGGGGGCCACGTCATCGTGCCGGCACCGGGGAAGGCGGCAGGGCCCACCGGCCGAACGGAGGCGGACGTGCCGGCAACGGCAATGGCGGCAGGGGCCTGCCGGCACTGGCCCAGGCGGCACGTGCCACGTGTCGCCTGGCCAGGGGTGCCGCCACCCCCATTGGCGGCAGGTGGCCATGCCGCCACCCCCATTGGCGGCAGGTGGCCATGCCGCCACCCCCATTGGCGGCAGGTCTTTGCTGCATGGCAGGGCAGGGGGCCACGTCATCGTGCCGGCACCGGGGAAGGCGGCAGGGCCCACCGGCCGAACGGAGGCGGACGTGCCGGCAACGGCAATGGCGGCAGGGGCCTGCCGGCACTGGCCCAGGCGGCACGTGCCACGTGTCGCCTGGCCAGGGGTGCCGCCACTCGTAGGGGGTCTTTTTTGACAAAATTTTTCGCAGGTGGTCTTTTCTAGCATTTCACTCGCGCAGGTGGTCTCATATGTCAAAAATTCCCGATTTGCTGTCGTTGTCCACCAACTGCAAGCAGCCAATGAATCTCCAGCCGAGCCATTTGTTGCCACCCAGCCATCTTCCACCGAGTCATCTGCTATCGCTGTCGTCGTTTGCAGCACCGTGTGGAACCTGTTCGACCAATTTCCTAGGTAAATATATTTGCAAAAAAATCATCTCCCAATTTTTGTTAAATTGCTTCATTGGTCAATCAATAGGCTATGGACAGAAATGATGAGATGATGCTGCCAACTCATGCAAGATGAGGAATATGCCGCTGTTGGTGAAGAAGAGAATATTATAATTATGGCTACCCTTCTTCATTTGCGTGTGAGGATTAATGCCCCACCTCGGCAGTGAGGTTCTAGACCACAGAATAAGAGGAACAAGGAAGAGCAGAGGATGAATAGTGTTGTCAAGCTTGAGGCAGATTATTTTGCTGACAAGGCATTACATACACCTTTAGAGTTCCGGTGGCGCTTTAGGATAAACAAAGAGTTGTTCATGAAGATTTTTGTCGGTGTACAGGAGGATGATCACTACCTCGTCTGCAAGAAAGACTGCGTCGGATTGCTTGACCACGACAGCCTATGGAGGTAGGCGCAGCAGCCGACCGAGGGACCGCGACAGCCGGCAAGAGCCGACCGAAGCGGCGACGGCGCCAGCGCGTAGGCCGCGATAGCCGGCGTATGGGTGGCCGCCGGTGCGAGGTCGACGCTGATGTTGGAGTAGAGACGCGTGGTGACAGCGGCGGTGGGCGACGCAATTCGATCTAAGATCGGTAAACCAAAAAGAAAACGCCGATCAAGCGACCGACAAGAAAAAGACTGTAGGGTAGCCAATCAACAGGTCGGCGGACGAACCCTAGGTCGGGTCGCGCGGCCCCCGGCGGAGATCATGGAGATTGATCTCCCTGGGGGCGGCGCAGTGCGGAAGCGTGGGCGGCGGCGGCTAGGGTTTGGACCGGTTTAGGCTGATACCATGTAGAAGGATAGGGGGAGGTATTGGCGGAATATGATGGATGTATTATTGAGCCTCTCGGGCGAGTATATATAGGCGTATAGGAGTAGACTTGGAGTAGGAGTCAAGAAACATCTCTACCTAACATATTCTAATACGTAACCTAATTATATCTCTAACAACTTGAGTTCACTTATGTTTAGAAATGCACTGCTGCTTTGAGGTTTATTGCATGTGGTGCTCTTTCTGATACGGTGAATGCCTATCTTTGCACGGCTGAGTTGACTGCTCAACTATGTACAAATTTTGTTGGACAATCATCAAAATGTTTGGATCAGTCTATCGGAGAGCACCAAATGAACAAGACAGTGCCCAGATCCTAGCAAAGAACGAAGCATGGGGAGATTTTGTGAGATGCTTGGAACCATCGACTACATGCATTGGGCAAGGAACAATTGCCCAATTTATTGGCGGGGATGTACAACGAACACACTTGTGCGTACAGCCTAATTCTTGAAGTTGTGGCACCTATTAGCATGCTTTCTTCGGCAACATTCTCCAATGTTCGCGAGAATTGCTAAAGGTCATGTTGTGCCGGTCAACTATGTGATCAATGGTCACACCTACACTAAAGGTACTATCTAGATGACGACATCTACCCACAATGGTCGACAATTGTGAAGACAATTCATTATCCGTATTTAGAGAACAAAGCATTATTTGCCAAGTGGCAGCAGAGTTGTAGAAAGAATGTGGAGCGAGCTTTTGGTGTGCTCCAGCAAACAGTGTTTTGTTATTGCTCCTTAACCCGCTCTCTATTGTCCAGCGGCTCAGATACGAGAGGTCATAAATACTTGTGTTATCATGCACAGCATGATCATCCTGTGCTAATCTAGTGCATGATGATCTTCTATAAGAATGGAATGGGCCTCTTGCCCAAGTTGATCGTAAGGAGGCGGCCAAGTTTGAAACTTTTCTTCAACGCCAAATTGAAATTCACGACTAAAATGTGTATCGGCAACTTTAGGATGATCTAGTGCTGCATTTATAAGCGAGGTGAGGAAATATTTATTTTCACTACTGTATGCACCCAACCAGATAGCCGCCGTGTCTGCTGTTGCTACAAAAAAACGCGTACCGCTGATAGGATTTTAGGCTGCCGGTGGTGATGCTCGCATGTAACATGCTGTGAAGAAAAATAAATAAGCTCATGGGCAAGCGCAAGGTCCCGGACGATGGATCCATCTCAACAACTGAAGATGCGCAGCCACGCGGCACAGCACACCTTCTCTACGCGCGCACCACGTTGTCCTCGTGCCAATTGGCCCTGGCCGGCGCGCTTTTAAAAGTGAGGACGAGGACCCTTGATCGGAGCACCACCCAACAACCCAGCAGCAGCAGCTCACTGGCTCGCCGTGGCTAAATAAAGCGAGAGCGTCGTGTACCACACCACCGGCTCGTCAACAATCGACAGCAGATCAAGCGAGAAGAAAAGGTAGAACTCATCAGATCAGCAGCTCACCGCCGTCGCCATGGCAGCCTCCCCCTCCCCTGTCTCCGTCAGGACCGCGGCCTCTGCGAAGCTCCCTTCCCAGGCGGCGCGGATCGGGGCTTCTAGCAGCAGGGCCGGATTCGGCGCCAGGGTGAGCTTCAGCGGCGGGGCCGCCAGGAAGGGCGGCGCCGTGCGTGCGTCGCTCTTCTCGCCCAAGCCGGCGGTGGCCAAGGACGCGCGGCCAACCAAGGTGCAGGAGCTGTACGTGTACGAGCTCAACGAGCGCGACCGCGAGAGCCCCGCCTACCTCCGCCTCAGCGCCAAGCAGACCCAGAACGCGCTCGGCGACCTCGTCCCCTTCACCAACAAGGTCACTTCTTTACCGGCAAGGCCGCTCTCTGTCTCTCTCCCTCCCTCCCCTGTTTCTTTCTTTCTTCCCTCGCGCTGACTCGTTGGGGCCTGCCGCAGGTGTACAACGGGAGCCTGGACAAGCGGATCGGGATCACGGCGGGGATCTGCATCCTCATCCAGCACGTCCCGGAGCGCAACGGCGACCGCTACGAGGCCATCTACAGCATGTACTTCGGCGACTACGGCCACCTCACCGTGCAGGGGCCCTACCTCACCTACGAGGAGTCCTACCTCGCCGTCACCGGCGGCTCCGGGGTCTTCGAGGGCGCGTACGGCCAGGTCAAGCTCAACCAGATCGTCTTCCCATTCAAGATCTTCTACACCTTCTACCTCAAGGGCATCCCGGACCTGCCCAAGGAGCTGCTCTGCACGCCCGTCCCGCCTTCACCCACCGTCGAGCCCACGCCGGCGGCCAAGGCCACCGAGCCCCATGCTTGCCTCAACAACTTCACCAACTAGATACTGTATGTATCCAGTAATAAGAGTCTGATGGCTGTGTGCTTCTCATGAGTGTTAATGGCGGCCGTTGTATCACCGACAAGTCAGAATGAAAATCGACCGATGCTTCGTTCTTTCGCGCGATGAATTGATGACGGACCAGCTATGATTTTTGTGGGTGAATGAGGACAAATAAAATGCAAATGCGATGACGTGTCTATTTTAGCGAAAATGTCAGGGCTGTTGCTGTACGGGAGCTGATTGGGCTGTGCAGTTATTGACCTTGTGCTGTTTATTCAGTGACAGCAATGAAGCTGCTTGGGCCCTGCAGTTATTGACCTTGTTATCCTAGCAATGAAATGGAATTTCCAACACTTTCATCTCATGTGTATGTCATGCTAATAAATAATCTAAGGATGAGCATGACAACTGGACAAGACACACCATCCGCCTGAGTGCAAGTCGGACAAGCAGAACCGAGCAGTTGCACAAGCAGTTGGATGGAAATATACCAAAGATTCCGCTGCCGTTGGCGGATCACTCGAGCTGTCTAGCACTACCAAGTACAAGTGCACGTTTTGCTGCCCTAAGACAAACTCTAGCAGTACCTTGTATATTGCAAACTGAGAAAACATGGATACATACCACCTAAGACGCGTTTGCAGGCTCAAATTGTGCTCGCGCAAAACAGAACCCCTAATTCGAACCGATTTTTTTTTTAAAAAAAATGTCCACGAGAGAATTGAGAAGTGATCAACCACGAAGTAGATCATACATTCATAGATTACTTCATATCACAGAATGCAAAATAAACCACGAAATCCTAACCCTAAACGATGCCGCAATCCTAAATTTACCAAAATTCGGCCCTGCGATACCTCATCGGGACATGTGGGCGCGGTGGCGAAGATAGTGAGCTCCACTTCACTCCAATGTCGCCGAGGTCGACGATCTGCTGGTTCACACGGGAGGATGGCAAGCTTCGCTTGCTTCCAGTCATACGCCACCACCACGATGACGGCGAAGCGGGCCTCCTCCTCCCCGCGCTTTCGTGTCGCCACGGCCACTCGCTGTGAGCGGCGCCGTTTCTTTTCGAACGCATGGTGCTTGGCTTAGTCGCTATGGACAGAGTCGCGGGGTATGACCTTATCCGCCTCCGCTTCATTGGATGACGACTTGTACTTCGTCGGCATGCTCCACTCCCAACGGGAGTAGGAGGGCAAGCGAGCACGACGGTGGAGGAGGAACCCGCCTCGGCATCATGGGCGAAGGCGCAGAGGGATGGTAGAAAGGTGAGGTTGAGGTTCGTTCACCTCCTCGCCGTGCGCTTCCTCACCCCCTTGGAGCACATGTTGCGTTTTCGCTCCTCATCGGAAGGGGTGCAGTCCACGGGAGGCACTGCCGCCTTTGCTCTGGCCGCCCCCACTTTGCGAGAGCCACACATCGGCCACATCGCGGCGGGGGATCTGCGGGGATGCGCTGGATCTGCGAGGATTTGTCACTTAAGCAGGTTCAATGCAGCAACGAGGAGGGGGAAACACGGTGGTGAGAAAAGTGTTCGAGCCCGCAACCGCCTCACCGAGCGCTACATATAGCGGCTGCATGAGAGTGTTCGTGGGACACTGAAAACCATTTACGGGGCGAACAAAAAGTACGAGATCTGGTTTGTGTGCTAAAACCGGTGAAAACCATAAACCTGCCGGAATTTTAAGCTTGGCCTATTTATGGGATTTGCTAGAGTTGCTCTAAGATAGTACTCAAGTACCCTATCTAAGAATTTGAGAATGATATTGAACATGCTGAACTTTTTTGAAACGAAGAATACAATAAGGGAGAAGACCCTAGAGTGTTTTTTATAATAAGAACCCAAATTTATGTCCATGGGGACTTGAACCTGGATAACTGGATATACATCCACTTTCCTAACCATGTGAGCTAGGTTCACTTCTTAACATGCTAAACTTTCAGCATGTTCAGATGACCATGTTTGGTGAATCAATCTACATCCGAGGAAGTCGTTAAACTAGCTTGTGGAATCACACTACACTGAGGAAAATAAGTTAAAATTGTCCAGCTTCATACATTACCCAACTTAATCAAAAGTCTGAACTAATAAGAAGAGTTAATGCAATCCTTACAAGTGTGACTTGCAAGTGTGACTGGAGAAGAGAAAATCAACACATGAACAAAAGAAGAAGAAGTGTGACTTACAAGTGTGACTGGAGAAGCGGAAATCAACACATGAACAAAAGAAGAAGAAGTGTGACTTACAAGTGTGATTGGAGAAGTGTGACTTACAAGTGTTGGCTAGTGCAATCCGCTTACAAACTTCAACACCCCCACTCACATGTGACGAGAAGCCAAGTCAACACGTGCAGAGACTCAGACGTAGTGGTGTGAGGCCTTGTACGTGGACTGATGACTCATATGTATGGATCAATAGCCTTTTACGTGAACATCAAGGGGCAACCACAATTTTTAGGATAAATTGTGAAAGTCGGAACTCAAACTCACGATCTTGGATATGATACCATGTCAGGTTTCATATACTAGTCAACGCAACCAAAAGAGTTAATACAATCCATTTATACACTTCACAAACAATAACTTCTTTGATTCCCACTTTTGAAGACGTAGGAAGAGGCAGAACGAAGTACTCCCTCCATACCGGATTATAGGGCAATTGCGCATTTTGAGATAAACTTTGACCTTTAATTTTAGTCAAAATAATATAAAATATATTATATAAAAATTATACCATTGGATTCATATTTAAAAGAACTTTCCAATGGTATAACTTTTATGTTAAATATCTCATATTTTCTTGACTAAAATTAATGGTTAAAGTATGTCTTAAAATACACATTTGCCCAATAATCCGGCATGGAGGTAGTAGTACTTTAAATAATGAAAACTTCTATGTATCTGGATCATACACAATTTTATTTGGTTTGGTTGTATCACCGAAGAAACATAGAATTCTTTCCAAGAGGTTATAGCGAAGGGAAATGTTCATGCAAAATCTACTGCAAATGAATTATAAGAATCCATATTATTCATGATTCTATGCATCAAACATAAACATAGAGAAATTTCTATGAACTAGAATCTTCTAAAATTTAAAAGAACCGAAGAAGCGCTTAGCCTCAACTCCACGTAGGGCTACACCACGACAAGTATCTATAGTCAACACCTCTGGTTCCTTATCTCGCCCTTAGGCCTCTGAAGTTTTGACATGTGGCTCCGAGTACAGTACTCACCCCAATGAGATCTAGGACTTAGAGCATGTCTAACAGGCCTCTCAAAATGTACGTACCCCTTATAATTTTGGCGGGATAGGGGGTGAGGGCGAAAGCCGCCATCTAGCGGGCCCCGTATTTGGGCCGGCCCGTATCGGCAGAATACGGGGCCCGTCAAACCCACCCCGCCGCCCCCTACAAATACAGGGTGAAGGTGCGAGTGGGGGTCCAACCCCTCACTCGCAACCCTAGCCCCGCCGTGCGCCGCCGCCAGCACCTTCCTACTCCGGCGAGCAATTCCCCCGCAGGAGCCGCCGCATTTGCACCGCCGCGAGCATGAGCGCACAGCGTCGGAGCTCCCTGTCGCCCGCCGCCGGATCGAAGCCGGACTCGGTGGAGGAGGCGTGGCGCCGCCGCTGCAAGTACTCCGCCGCCGGGAGTCGGCGTGCGGCGTGCAAATACGTCGGCTCCGAGTGGATGCCGCCGTTGCTCCGGGACTTCGCGAAGGGCGGCCGCTACTACAAGGTCGACCCGCCGTTGAAGCCGATGAGCGGCGCCGATTTCGAGAAGTGGCGGCGCGGGTGGGAGCAGGAGCAAGCGTGGAAGGCCGCCTGGGAGAAGAAGCACGCGCCGGAGGGGAGCTCCAGCGGCGGAGCGCCGCGAGCCACCGACGAGGAAGAGGAGGCGGAGGAGGCGGAGGACCCCCTCTTCTTGGAGGCGGTGGCCGCGTCCAAGAAGGACGTCACCGACAAGGCTCGGGCGGAGGCGGAGGAGGCGGCGCAGGCCATCGCCGCCGTCAATGAGCTGATGGCTCGGGAGGCCGCCGCCACCACTCCGCTCGTCATCCTCGACGACTAGGCTAGCAATGTAGAAGTCGCGATCCAGTAGGATCGCGCAATTTTGTATATCCCCTATCTATGATCAATGAAGAACTATCTATGAATTTTCCCAGGGTTTGCTTTTTTTAAATATACGGGGTGAGATAAGGGGTCTGTTAGCCGGAATGGTTAGTGGCGACCAATTTTTTTGATACAGGACCCTGTACTCACGTTTTACGAGGCAGAAATATAAGGGGTCTGTTAGACATGCTCTTAGGTCGACAGTTCGTAGCGGCACCTATTAGAACGTCCCAACTCCCAAGTGTTCAAAAAATCAAACTAAAGAACCTTGACAATATGTCATATGTAATATTTCCATTTGTCTCAAGATATACGGGTAAGCAATGGTACGTTGGCAAGCAATGGCGGCGTGTGGGCGGCTCCGGCAACAACGAGGAACGGACAGGCGGTGGCGGCGACATGAAGGTGGAGCGGGAGAGAGGTAAGTGGTCAATTTGGGGGGAGTGGCATGTATGCCACTGACGGGAAAACCTGGAGAGGAAAAGAGGATCACGCGTGCGGCCGCTGACGTTCACTGCATTTTCAGCAAAAAATGAGCACGGAAATGGGTTCCTCTTTGACTGATCTGTGGTGTTTAGTTCGTTTGCAGTGTGTCATTAGGCCGTGGCCTGTTCGTGCTAACATAGTCGAATAGCCGTGGTCCGTTTGGGTTGACCTGCTTGAGTTGCACTTAAGAGGCAGGACCGACCTACCTGTAGTGATTGCATGACACCCATACGACCACCTTGAGTGTTGCCTCTCCCTCGTTGGCTCTTCTCTCCCCCTTCTCCAGCAACCTCGCCGACCGGAGTGACTCGGAGAGGGGAGGCCAAACCTTCTATGCATATGGTAGCGGTACTGATATGGTAGTTTAGGGCTAGAGTTTGTTCCTTTAGTGGAGCCTGGCGTTATACCGAGGAAATTAAGGTCGCCAACGCAACCGAGCTGCGTCTACTGGTCGGTAGTGGTGCTGCTCCTTTCCATCCTGCAAAATTTGAATCTGAACAAATTTGGAATATGAATAGATTTTGAATTTGAACAAATTTTGAATATGAACAAATTTAAAATGTGAACAAAAATTCTTTGTATGAACAAATTTCAAATTTGAACAAAATCAAATCTGAACCAAAATTAGAAAACAGGTTTATCCGCATGAATCTCCAAACAATCGGACGGCTAGATCCGACCACCTGCCGCTCCCCCCCCCCCCCCCCCCCCCCCTTTTTTTTTTCTTACATAGCCCTCTCATAATTGTGGCCGTGGTTCTCCGATAGTTGTGTGTCACGTCGGTTTGCTTTTTCTGGACAGGTTGGTGTCTCCACACCACTGATCCAAAATCGGGATCCTCCATCAAACCCCCGTCTCTCTTCCTGCGCGAGCGGTGTGCACTTCCGACTCGAGGTAATTGCTCATGGGGTCGCTGACGACCGCGGCGGAGGAGGAGACGACCGGGGCGGTGGACTGGTCCGACGAGGCGGTCATCTACGTCAACGGCGTCCGGCGCGTGCTCCCCGACGGCCTGGCCCATTTCACCCTTCTCCAGTACCTCAGAGGTCGCTCCCCTTCACCTTATCTCGTCTTTACATACTACACTTGTAAGCATAATGCATATCTGATCTGTGGCTGGCGTATTACCCCTGAAATTGGTGTGGAGGTCGTTTAGGGGTGTCAGGTCTGTCATTGCAGTAATTGAAAACCTGCTGGGATATGCTTCATAGGAATTCTTTTGCTCTACTTTGAAATTATACCATGTACAAAAATCGTACATCTGTACACGGAATTAAAAAACTATCTCAAGACAATTGATTTTGGAGCGTGCTCTTACTGTAGATAGACACTGAACTTTTTTTTAGAGAATCGGCATGCACCCTGCTTTTATAACAAATCAACATAGAATCCAGTACAGAGATTTAACAAAACACTCGCTAAACAACAGCCACCAAGAGTCTTGTCATAACCAATTCACAAAGCCGAAGGGCGAGAGCAAACGGATCAACCACTAGAGACAGCTTTGTTTCTTGATAACAAAGATAGCCTGCCTTGACTTGAATCTACTATATACTAAAAGCACAATACGGGGTTTTAAAATAGAGACACCACGTTAAACCACATCATCTATATTAATAATGATGGTTAGATCTAAAATATATGGCTCAGATTTTATAAAACGTTAGTAGTTACGTAACACGTAAAATAACAATTGCGTACACCAGTTGCCACGTCTAGAATCTTTTACATTAACATCCACGATACAAAACTTCTCTTTAAAGAATCCCGGCCGTGTATAACTCCAACAACCCTCACGGAAGAAAGAAAAAAGCATAGAGCGCCCATGAGTACAAGACGTAAAAAGAAAGGAGACGTACTCCATCCTCATCACATGCAGCACATCAGGTCCAATACCAAATAAATAATTCCCCCAATATGTTAGTTCTCTTCCTATTTTGCACAAAGTGGTTGATTTGCTATATCTCTATACACCAAGATATTACTTCCCATTTTACACGACACCTTAAATAAATGTGGACGAGATAGCATAATTGTAGTATTGAAGACTAAAGTTAAGCATCATATGGTGGAAAACGTCTCTAACCTTTGTCATTGATATATAAGGAAACATGAGATGATATACTGAAGCAATACCATCGATGATAAATTAGTCTTTACTTTATCAAGAAAAATATTTCCTATTCCATCAGAACGGTCTAAGCATCATATGGACCATTGAAATTATATTAATGTTTTATATTATAGTTATGTAATTTTGTAATCCGGTCTGTCAGGGTATCAAATATTCAAATATAAATGTAACTACCCTTATCTTCTTAAGAGACGTGAGGTATATGGACGTTCAATAAAGTGAGGTCGTCCCGGCCCATGACCCACCTGTGATTTGGATTTCCAAAAAAAAAACAGCATCAGCATACCTTAGAAAACAAAACTGATTGCGCCAACCGTGGTTCGGCTCATATGCGTCCGCTATAAAATTCCTCCGTACAAATGAAGAAAAAACTGCCCTAGCCAGCATCGTGGTGGTATTATATAGTTGAGCATACTAATGTATTGATGTGCATGAGTATGCTACAAGAATCACAAGAAAATTATGTCTTATTTAATTAAATCCTGATTATGACATAGATATACACACGACCACCATATATAATATATAAACACTCACATAATGTTTACTGGTGACCAAAATCGCAAAGCATCAACATTTTTGGACTCACAACTCTTTATGTGTACATTGTCTCCCGTTCAAATGATAATCACTTTAATTTGAGACGCATCATGCCGTAAAATTCTATACATTTTTTTGAGATTTAAGCTATGTTTCTTGATATATGACTTTCTAAAATAAATGCAATGAAACATCTTTAGCTCTAAAAATTGATGTATAAATATATACTCTCTCCGACCACTATTACCTGTTTTAATACCAATGTATCTAGACACTAAAATATGTCCGAATACATCTGTATTAGGACATATAATAGTGGTCGGAGGGAGTACAAATTTTTAATATATATGTTGAGTAAATAATATTATCTTCACAGAGATAATAATGTAAAGGCATTAAATAAATTATGAAATCGTCGATTTTGTTGGTAGCGACACTGAGTTGCCTAGCATGGTTAATCTGATTTTAATCATCGTTTCAAGCGAGATGAGAGGAACTACATCGATCCATTTCGACGGCAAGCATCATGAATTCATGATTCTTCGGCTCGTCGTGCACTTACAAGGTTGTTGTTAATCTAATTGGCGCCGGGCACGAGGAGCGTCTTTAAAGTCCGATGAGGTCAAGGGCTAGCCAAGCAAAATATCTCTAATAGTA
The DNA here is from genome assembly GCA_007115705.1 of Dactylis glomerata. Classification (NCBI taxonomy): domain Eukaryota; kingdom Viridiplantae; phylum Streptophyta; class Magnoliopsida; order Poales; family Poaceae; genus Dactylis; species Dactylis glomerata. Next base: position 1,252,081 of record QXEO01000340.1, read on the forward strand.
ATACCATGAGATATGTATTATGAAATAATTTTATTTTTTATTTAAAATAAGCGATATATCCATACCCTAAATAACTTGCATCATATCTGAGAGATGTATTTCTATGTCTAACATATCACATATTTCAGAATGGATAGGAAAGATCACATATTTCAGGATTGATAAAGTAAAATGGGAGGAAATGCTATCTACATAAAATTAAAATAAAGGTTTAGTATTTAACGGGTCCTGCGTTTCAATAAGAATTTGTAAGTTTCTGACAAAATTAGCAAAGTTATTCCGGTTTTCCAATCAAAAGATCGCCTATATATAATGTGGATATTGCTCAGAGTTAACAATTAGTATTGTGCTTTTGTAAGTTACATAATCAATTGCCTGCGATAAATTATTTGGTGTTACTGAATATTTTTTCACATGGTCTAATATCACATAAGTACTCACGACCAATATTTAAAATGAGTTATGGTCACTAATATGATGGTTATGTAATGAAAATAATTTAATAAATGTGATATTTTATTTAGCATAATAACATTAAAATGGCTATAGTATCATATCATCTCCTATTGTGTAATGTGAATGTGCATGAAACTATTGGTTTATTTCTTAATCACTTTCAAGACACAAAAGATGATGCCCTCGCATTTACAAGGGCCACCTTTCTAGTTGAGATAAAGGAAGTATAGGTAGTACATTGATATCGCTCCGCATTGAATTGAGAAACAGAGTCTATTGCTCTTCGACACGTTTTATATCGACTTCAGTCATGCTTTATTGGAGTTATCTGACGCCAAGGAGGAAGGAATATAGATTAGGATCCTAGCTTGAAGTTCCTAAGAGAGGTTACAAAAGAAAGGGACCAAGGAGTTTGAGTCTTATTAGAGCATGTCTAACAGACCCCTTATATTTCTGCCCCGTAAAACGCGAGTACAGGGCCCTGTATCAGGAAAATTGGTCGCCACTAACCATTCCGACTAACAGACCCCTTATCTCACCCCGTATATTTTAAAAAAGCAAACCCCGGGAAAATTCATAGATAGTTCTTCATTGATCATAGATAGGGGATATACAAAATTGCGCGATCCTACTGGATCGCGACTTCTACATTTCTAGCCTAGTCGTCGAGGATGACGAGCGGAGTGGTGGCGGCGGCCTCCCAAGCCATCAGCTCATTGATGGCGGCGATGGCCTGCGCCACCTCCTCCGCCTCCGCCCGAGCCTTGTCGGCGGCGTCCTTCTTGGACGCGGCCACCGCCTCCAAGAAGAGGGGGTCCTTCCCCTCCTCCGCCTTCTCTTCCTCGTCGGCGGCTCGCGGCGCTCCGCCGCTGGAGCTCCCCTCCGGCGCGTGCTTCTTCTCCCAGGCGGCCTTCCACGCTTGCTCCTGCTCCCACCCGCGCCGCCACTTCTCGAAATCGGCGCCGCTCATCGGCTTCAACGGCGGGTCGACCTTGTAGTAGCGGCCGCCCTCCGCGAAGTCCCGGAGCGACGACGGCATCCACTCGGAGCCAACGTATTTGCACGCCGCACGCCGACTCCCGGCGGCGGAGTACTTGCAGCGGCGGCGCCACGCCTCCTCCATCGAGTCCGGCTTCGATCCGGCGGCGGGCGACAGGGAGCTTCGACGTTGTGCGCTCATGCTCGCGGCGGTGCAAATGCGGCGGCTCCTGCGGGGGAATTGCTCGCTGGAGTAGGAAGGTGCTGGCGGCGGCGCACGGCGGGGCTAGGGTTGCGAGTGAGGGGTTGGACCCCCACTCGCACCTTCACCCTGTATTTGTAGGGGGCGGCGGGGTGGGTTTGACGGGCCCCGTATTCTGCCGATACGGGCCGGCCCAAATACGGGGCCCGCTAGACGGCGGCTTTCGCCCTCACCCCCTATCCCGCCGGAATTATAAGGGGTACGTACGTTTTGAGGGGGCTGTTAGACATGCTCTTAGTGCATCAATCTACAGAAAGATAGGTCAAACTGTGGACTGAAGAAGCTCCGGGAAGACGATTAGGTTCCATTATTCCAAATATAGAATCATGTGTCGTTTCTGAGGTTAAGTGAACTTGGCCAGTAATGCACAAGAGCTCGTTATACTGATCAAATTTCTGAAAAGACAAGAGGAACATACTGACGATGGGAGTGATGAGTGATCACTAGCCCAGGTCCATAGACTATGCTTGCTGTTGAAAAGGGCTGGAACGTGAAGAGAAGATAGTGAGTACAGTCCCACGTATGCATCAGTGAACATGAAGGTGGCTGGAGCTGAGTGGGAGCATAAGCAAACTGTCTTGAACCTGCAGTTTACACATGACAAACCTTGTAGCACTGGAGATAAGCACCACTGCCCTCCCTCCATTACCATAAGAAGGCCCACTGGTGAAGGGCCGATAGAGGGCATTGTACTAGATGCAAAGGTGGAGCGCAAACAGCCAATAATTAAGAAGCACACCCGTGCTATGAAGCCTGGTCTGTGAATGAATAGCTTCAAGGGCCTCCAACAGACTCACGCAAGGGTTGTGACCTAGCGTTGGGCATGAGGCTGTTAAACTTAGCTCAAAGACATGTCAAGAAACTGTAGATGCCATGAAGCTCCAAGTGAGAGTGCTGACATGAGAGCACTAGTAGGTTCGTCAAACCTCCGGTCCAAGAGAATCAACCGATGCCATGGAGAGGACAGCTGGGCGAAGACATCATCAACAGTAGAATTACTCTGATTCAGCAACAGTGAGGTACATAGAGGGGGCTCGTAGTGATAACGAAGATATCAACTGTGATGAAGGAAGTGCAACCACACTGCCGAGAATAGCAGAGCCACAGCCATCCTCCTCCGACCATGTCCCGTTAGCAGTACACTGAGCCTCAATGGATGCCATAGCATCATCAAAATCTTTTTTGTAGAAGTACCATCATAGCCAGCAACCACCTTTTGCGAGCCATCTCAAGAGCATCCTTGAGGGTCATAGGCTGCTGCATTTGTCAGCTTCAAGTCTCCAAGACATAACACAACACATACTACTTGCATCATTTTAATATGGTGGTTTGCAAAATACTATCTAATTTCTCTCTAACTACGTATGTAGATATTGGCCTTCGAGGTACTAAGCTTGGATGTGGTGAAGGTGGTTGCGGAGCCTGCACTGTCATGGTCTCATGCTATGATCGCACTACTAGGAAATCACGGTGAGAATCATATTCCTTCGACAAGTCATGTTATCTCACTCTATCTAATTTGAGATGGGACAACTAAAACAGAAGCCGAGTAAAGATTTTGAGGGTAAGAACCTTGGCCAACTAAGTATTTTCAAGGCATTGAGATGCAAGGTCTTCCAAAGAGAGTTTTATCACAACGGAAGTATGTTTTGGACGTCCTTAGTGATGCAGGAAGGCTTGGGTGCTGAGCTGCTTCCACCCCTATTAAGCAAAATCATTAATTGTGTTCCCAGTTAGGAGCTCGAGTCGATAGAGGGAGCTACCAGCGGATTTTAGGTCGACTCATCTATTTGTGCTCACACGATACCTGATATAAGAGACGACTCATATTCATTCCATCCCATCCCTCCAACCAACAAAAACTAGAACGGTTCCAGTCTTCATACCAAATGAGATAAAACCATTCCTTTCCACTCTATGGGGAATGGGACCACTCATTCCATTCGACTTGGTTCTGCCAACTAAACACATTCTAAAAACACCGAGGGTCACATAGCTATGGAAATAGATTCTGCAATACATTTACCCTTATTTAGTCCGTTTTCTTCCACAACCGCCTTGCTTTAGCTGAAACACAGCAGGTATTTGCAAACTGTAGCTTGCTTGCATTTCTTAACCCATGGGTGTAATTGGTATAGGCGGCGTGCATTGGTAATGAGCCATTTTTAAGATCCCAATGTAAATCATATAAGTGTTATGTATCCTTTGTGGTAACTGCCCATTTCTTGAACTTGAGCTTCATCTTGACCCAAGAAATGTACTTTACTTTACTTAGGCATTTTGCTATAAACGCATGCTTGGCTCCACTTTATTCTCTGGAAGGAATGCACATAATCACAGTCGAGGGAATTGGAAATAGCCAGCGAGGTTTGCACCCAGTCCAGGTGATGCACTGTTTTTCTATGACTTGCTGGTATCCATGTGGCAGCTATTTCTGTTACCTGTGGTTTAGGAGTAAAGCCATGTATACTGCAGTAGGTCAGGTGTGGGTTTAATGTAAGTGCAGTGATCACGTCAGCTATGACTGGCAAAAGTATCCGAACTTGACAAGCATGACTAGAGTGACCCAATTGGCATGGCAGGAATATTAAATAGGTTGAATGATAACATTAAATTTGCTTGGTGTAGGGAAATGCATTTTAACTGTTTAAAAATACGTAATCAGGTCAACTGTTTCCAAAGTGTCAAGTAGACTAAGAAAAACCCTGCCATCTACGCCTCTTATAAAGCGAAACTCCACTAATTAGCATTAATGATAGTCTATCTCAACATGCAAGCTATCCACATTATCCCTCCTTACAGTCATCCAATTCTCCATGTCATGCCCACTAACATTGGCCCACTCAACGAGAAAGTGTCTTGCTCGATTGTAGAACGAATAAGTTTGGCATAATGGTTTTGCCATAACCAGGCGTAAGTCGGGGACGAATGCACATACCAATGTTGCCAGTACCGGGCGTGCGGGGACAGGGACCATCTTGAACCGTGCGCCATTGTCGGAGGGACTAGCATAGGTGGCCTCTAGGACGGTTGCGATGCGCAGAGTGGATACAAAATATTTTATATGTGCGGTTTCAAGATGCTCTTGTTAGTTGTTTCAAACTTGCTCTCATTGAGAGAGGATGACACTAGGAGAGTTGGGCCAATTTTCGTTGGTTCATTTCTCACACAATGCCATACCCACCTGAGGGGTTGGGGATACAAATATATAGCTGCTAGCCAGCCACAAATATGCTAGATGCTAGTCTAAGATGCTGCTAACTGCCAGTCCTTCATGCCCCTAAAAGCAGTCAAGGATGCTATCCTATCCTAACAACCAGTCCTTCACAAGGACCATGTGTGTGCTGCAGCTAGTCCTTCACAAGGACCATGTGCAACAGCATCTCCACAAAGACCACAGTACAGAGACTTATCCATCATTCTCCCCCTAAGTCTTGTACGTCGTCTTGCTGGAGCGCTGAGCCATCCCGATCCGAGAGCAGAGTTCGCGGAACTTGATCCTCCCAAGAGGCTTGGTGAGCAGGTCCGCGAGCTGATCCGTGGTGTTGATGTAGCTTGCCTTGATGCTCCCTTCCTCCAAGCAGCTTCAGATGAAGTGATACCTCAACCGAATGTGCTTGCTCCGTTCATGAAAAACGGGGTTCTTCGCTAGGGCCAGAGCAGACTTCCTGTCCACCATGAGCTGCACTGCTGTAGTGTCTCGGCCGAGGAGATCACCAAGCAGTCGAGCGAGCTAGAGCGCCTGAGTGTAGGCGGTGGGGGCCGCGATGTACTCGGCCTCGCAGCTGGACATGGCCACCACCTGCTGCTTGACCGACTGCCAGCTCACGAGGCACTTGCCGAGGAAGAAGAGAGTCCCGCTCGTGCTCTTGCTAGTGTCGATGTCGCCGGCATGGTCGCTGTCGCTGTACCCGATGAAGTCTGCTACCCCAGGACATCTGGGGTAGTGGAGGCCGTGGTCGAGAGTCCCCGCAATGTAGCAGATGATCCTCTTCACAGCCTGCTGGTGCTCCGTCGTCGGTCGCTCCATGAACCGACTAACGTAGCCGACGAAGAACGCCAAGTCCGGCCGTGTGTGGGCGAGGTAGCGGAGGCTCCCCACAAGACGCCGGTACTATGTGGCGTCCACTTCCTTCGTCGTGTTGTCGCGGCTCAGCTTCAGCCTCTCCTCCATCGGAGTGAGTGCTGGGTTGCAGTCGATGAGTCCAGCGAGCTCAACGATGCGCTTGGCGTAGGCGGTCTGTCGAAGCGTGATCCCGGAGTCGTCCTGATGCACCTCGATGCCCAGGTAGAAAGAGAGAGGCCCCATATCACTCATCTGGAAGGTGGCCTTCATCTCTTCCTTGAACGCCGCCACCTCCGCATCCTTGGTGCCGGTGATCACCACTCGTCGACATAGACGCCCACCAGCAGGGCTTTTCCTCCATTGCCCCGCCGTTAGACGGCCACCTCGTGCGGGCTTAGCTCGAAGCCCATCCCCTTTAGTGTGGAATCCAACTTGGCATTCCACGCCCTTGGTGCCCGCCGTAGGCCATAGAGGGCCTTGCGCAGGCGGAGCAGCTTGCCTTCCTTGCCGGGGATCGCAAATCCCGGCGGCTGATGCATGTAGACCTCCTCCTTCAAGTCGCCATCAAGGAATGCCGACTTGACATCCATGTGATGGACACGCCAGCCCTCCTGGGCAGCTAGCGCGAGGATGAGTCGCACGGACTCCATCCGTGCTACGGGAGTGAAGACGTCGTCGAAGTCGACCCCCTCCTGCTACAAGAAGCCTCGTGCCACCAAGCGAGCCTTGTGCTTGATGATGGTGCCGGCTTCATCCCTCTTCAGCTTGAACCCACTTAAGGGTGATCGCGCGATGACCACGAGGGAGGTCAGCAAGCTCCCAGGTGCGGTTCTGCTCGACCGCATCCATCTCCAACTGCATCGCGGCATGCCATGCCGCGTCTTTCTCGGCCTCTGCAAAGGACCGAGGCTCACCGTCGTCACACGCAAGGTGCAACTGCGCCTCCAGGTCATGTGACGCCAGTCCTGGCACCGGTTGGTCGCCGAGAAGGTCCTCCATCTTGCGGTACCGCAGCAGCTCGCTGTCATAGTACGCATCAATGCGCTCCTCGTCGTGAGAGAGTGGAGTAGCAAACTCCACCGGCCTGTGCTCGGCGTGAGCTGGTGCTGGAGTAGACGTGCCCAGAAGAGTGGCTGCCGGTGCTAGAGTACATGGCATCGCTGGCTGCGGTGGAGTCGGTGAGCTTGGTGCTGCCGGTGTAGCAGACGCCGGGGTCTATGAAGACTCGGGACTGAGGTAGGCATGCTCGGGGAAGAAGAGCTGCCTACTCCCCCCAGCTTCCTCGAAATGGATGTACTCGACAATGAAGTCGTCGTACGTCAGAGTTGAGCCGTCGTCCACCACCTTATCCCATGCCCATCCTCACCCTTCGTTGAACACAACGTCTCGCGCCGTGCGCACACGCTGTGTCTCTGGGTCAAGGATGCGGTAGGCCTTCGAGCCCTCCGCGTAGCCGATGAATACTCCCGGAGTGCTCCTGTCGTCGAGCTTGCCGATGTGGCCAAGCTCCTTGGCGAACGCGAGGCAGCCGAAGACCCGCAAGTGAGAGACCGCCGGCTTGCGCCCATGCCAAGTCTCGTATGGCGTCCTGCCGTCGAGTGCCTTGGTAGGCAAGCGATTGAGGATGTAGACGGCCGTCACCACCGCCTTTCCCCAGAAGGCAGCCGACATCCCTCTCTGCTTGAGGAGGGCCCGAGCCATCCCTACAACCGTCTGGTTGCGCCGCTCGACGACGCTGTTCTGCTGCGGGCTGTATGGCGCGGAGTAGTGGCGCTGGATGCCCTCATCCGCGTAGTACGACGCGAATTCAGCCGCCGTGAATTTGCCGCCGTTGTCGGTGAGCAGCACGCGCAGCTTTCGGCCGCATTCTGCCTCCGCAGCAACCTGCGCGCGCCTGATGGTGTCCGCCGCCTCTCCCTTGCTGCTGAGGACCAGCACCCACATGTAGTGGGAGAGGTCGTCGACGAGCAGCAGGAAGTAGCGTTGTCCTCCTGGTGTGGCCGGTGTCACTGGGCCACACAAGTCCCCGTGTACTAGCTCGAGCCTCTCCTTGGCTCGGACGCTAGCCCGCTGGGGAAAGGGGAGGCACCTCTGCTTTGTCACCATGCAGACGTCACAGAACTGCTCCACATGGTCGAGGCACGGCAGGCCTCGCACCATCTCCATGGCACTGAGCCGCTTCAGGGCCTCGAAGTGAAGGTGCCCGAAGCGCTCGTGCCACTGCCACGCCTCGTCGCCCCGACGAGCGGCAAGACAGAGGGGTTGTGCCACCTGCACGTTGAGGACGTAGAGTCGGTTTGTGCCTCTGGTTACCTTGGCGGGAAGGCGTTGATGGCAATCCCAGATGCATAGGATCCCATGCTCGATCAGCACGCGCGAGCCATTCTCATCCAGCTGTCCCAAGCTGATGATGGAGTTCCTCAATGCGGGGATGTAGTAGACACCGGTGAGCAGCCGGTGCTCTCCAGTCTTGGCGGTGAGGATGACGGAGCCGACACCCTTGATCTCCACGGCGGAGGCATCCCCAAACTTGACGGAGCCTCGTACGTCGGAGTCGAGCTCGGCGAAGAACTCCCGTCGACCGGTCATGTGATGGGTGGCGCCGGTGTCGAGGCACCATCCGTCAGTCTTGTCGTTGCTGGAGCCGTCGCCGAGGAGAGCATGAGATTTTGGCTCGTCAAGGTGAAGAAGAGCCGCTGCGGCCGGTGCCGCTGGAGGTAGCTCGATGCTCGCATGTGCCATGAGCAGAGCTGGCTCTTCCTCTGCCTGTGCGACGTGGGCCTGGGCATGTCGTGGCTGTCGACAGTCCCTGGCCCAATGGCCAAGCTGGCCGCAGGTGCGGCAGGCGTCGTCTCGTGCTGGCCCGCGCCTGCCGGCGGTGCCACCCTGGGCGCCTCCGCGGGCATCACCCGCGGCACGTCCTCGCGCCCCGGCCTTGGCGTCTCTGCGCGCCTTGCGCGGCTTGCCACGCTTGTGGGCGCCAGTCGTGGAAGAAGACTCCCCCTTCTTCCTGTCACCTTGGCAGGCATCCCACTGCTCTGTCACCTTGGCAGGCATCCCACTGCTCTCTAGTGAGAAGAAGCTTCCCGTCAATGGTGATGGGCCCCGAGAGGAGCTGTGGCTCGTCGGTGTCGATAACCTTGAGGCGACCTATCGCCTCCTCGATCTACATCGCGGAGAGGTCCAACAGAGACTCAATCGAGCGAGCCATCTGCTTGTACTTCTCGGGGACGCAGCGAAAGAGCTTTTCGATAGCTCTTTCCTCGTCGTAGTTGCCGTCGCCGAACTGCACCAACTTCTGCAACAGAGTGTTGAGATGGAGAGCAAAGTCATCAACATCCTCACCTGGCTTGAAGGCCGGGCCCTCCCACTCCTTGCGAAGTGCCTGCAGTGTGGACTTGCGAGCCCAGTCGCTGCCGATGCTTGTCGCAGCGATGGCGTCCGGAGCCTCCTTGGCAGTCTGCTTACTGGAAAGGCGGGACTGTGGCGATGAGGGCATCCAGCGCCCGTCGATCCTCATGTTGGCCGACGTCTCCGTCCTGGACCGCCTCCCACATGTGCCGCACCTAGAGCCTGATCCTCATGATCGCGGCCCACTCGACGTAGTTGGCTTTGGTGAGGGTAGGCCACCCTACACCGGGGCCAACGTCCCTGACCACGGTCCGGACTCCATAGAGGTTGTCCCGGCCGCCGCCACCAAGCGCGCCTCCTCCGGGAGCGCCACCGCCGTGCGCAGGAGCGTGCTCGGCTGCCCACTGCGCCGTCCGCTCTCGCGCTGCTTCCCTTGCTAGCTGCTCGAGATCTGCATCGGCGTTGCCGTCAGCAGGGGCGGAGCTGTTGGTGCTGCCGCGCAAGGCCTCGACCTCCGTTGTCGCCGCACGTGCTGCCTCCGCTGCCGCTGCTGCATCTACCTCCGCTCTGGCTGCTGCCAGCCTCGACGCCCTTGCTGCCGCCGCAGAGGCTGCTGCAGCCACTCGCTCATGCTCTTCTGCAGCGGCGCGGTCGGCCTCCTGCCGACGCCGCATGCTCGAGGTAGCCGTGTGCTGAGAGTGGTCGTCGGACATGGCTCGCTGCTGGGGGGCTGAGAGCTGCTCCTGACGAGCTGCTGCTCGACAACCCAGAGGGAGGGAAGTAATCAGGAGCAGTTGAAACTGCTACTGGCGGGGGCTGCTCCGTTCCCTGTGAGGGGAGTGAGCAGGAAATGCTCAGGCTGCAAGACAACCTGGCTCTGATACCACTTGTTAGTTGTTTCAGACTTGCTCTCATTGAGAGAGGATGACACTAGGAGAGTTGGTGCAATTTTCGTTGGTTTATTTCTCACACAATGCCATACCCACCTGAGGGGTTGGGGATACAAATATGGGAAAATTTGCTACAGGACACCGTTATTTTTTGGCGTTTGCTGAAACACACTGGTCAATTGTGTCTTTGCTAGAACACACCGCATTACCAAAACCGGAAAGTTCTGCACACTTTCTTCAAAACCGGTTATCTCAAATAAAAGTGCCAAACTTTCTGTTTTTGGCATTGCAGTGTGTTCTGGCAAATGTGTCACAAAATTGTAATGGTACCTGGCAAAGATACAATTGAACAGTGTGTTTCGGCAAACGCCCAAAAATAGCAGTGTCCTGTAGCAAATTTTCCCTACAAATATATAGCTGCTAGCCAGCCACGAATATGCTAGATGCTAGTCTAAGATGTTGCTAACTGCCAGTCCTTGATGCCCCTAAAAGCAGTCAAGGATGCTATTCTATCCTAACAGCCAGTCTTTCACAAGGACCATGTGTGTGTGCTGCAGCTAGTCCTTCACAAGGACCATGTGCAACAGCATCTCCACAAAGACAACATTACAGAGACTTATCCATCAGCTCTAAAAGTATCTTTTTGAACCGGCTTTCGAAGAGAAAGAGGTACCGATGCTGTCCGCAATTGTCGGAGTAGATGAAGTAGTCGAGGATAAGATGATGACGCTAGCGACGAGGTCGTGGTGGACGAAGACGTAGGAGGCGGCGAAACCAGCGAGGAGTGGTCATGCAAGACTCCTAGACTGATGTAGGAGTAGTTAGCGGGACCTGCAACGACCAGAAGTGGCGATGAAGGTTAACTGTGGAAGTGTGGAGGCGATACTAGAAGTAGGCGAGGAAGAACCCGACAGTGTAATGAAGACCATGCGCGGATAGTGGTGACCAATGCCGAGGAAGGTGGCGGGGTGGTAGCCTGGAACACAGTACGCGGAGATGACAGAAGTGACCGCATGCAGCAACGCTACATCCTGTATGGGCGGCATGAGGAACACCAGCGAAGTAAATGCCTAGGAAGGCATGTTGGAAGCCTGGCGGGTTGGACCAAGGGCGGCGGCACTTTAGCCGGGGCGACATAGCGGCATTCTGATGCTCGATTGGTGGTAGGCACATGCTCGGGGACGTGCGTGGCGTGACACGCGCGAGGTCGGCTGATCAGACTACATGTGTACGCGCGGCGTGGACGGCGGCGTGCATATCAGAATCGATGGCGACGTTGTCGGCGAAGTCCCAGTCGATGACGACGAAGATGGACAGGCGGTGGACACCGCATAAACGAGGGGAGCCGGCAGCAACATATCAAGGTGTTCCTTGGACGGTGCGTTCGGCTTGCCGTGCGGTAGGTGGGACGAGCCGGCCGGTGCACAGTCGGTGCTGGCGAGTTGGCCACGGTAGCCTACCGAGGCAGGCGTAGCAGCCAGTTGAGTGGCCACGATAGCCGATAAGAGCTGGCTGGAGCGGTTTCGGGGCCAGCAAGTTGGCTGCGACAACCGGCATAGGGGATTCAGCCGGTGCGAAGTCGATGCCGTTGTTGAAGTAGAGGCGCACGAAGACAACAAGCAGTGGGTAGTGGGCGACGCAATCCGATCTATGATCTGCAAACAAAAATAAGAGCCTGCCAAGCGGCTAACAGAGAGAAAAACCGATCTATGATCGGAAAAATGACTCTCTAGGGCAGCGGATCAACAGATCGGCGGACGAACCCTAATACAGGTCGCGAGGCCCCCGGCGGAGATCATGTAGATCGACTTCCCCGGGGGAGGCGCGGTGAGGAAGCGTGGGCGGTGGGCGGTGGCTAGATCAAGGATCTTGCCGCTCTGCTACCTGTAGAACAAATAGATTTGCCGTCATGCTTCGATGTATTATTGAGCCTCTCATTCGAGTATATATAGAGATAGAAGGGGCTGACTTGGAGTAGAAGACAAGAAACAAATCCTATCTCTACCTATTATTTCCTAACTGACAATATTAGTCGGAGCGTCACGGACTGGAGAAAAACTGAAGTAAAACCAGTGGGCTGACATTGATCATCGGAGCAGCAGCAAGTAAATGTTTGGGCCAGTGGGGATGCGCGGGTTGACACGATGAAAGACCCAGCGCGTGTGCGGTGGATGACAAAACGATTTGGGGCGTAGAGTGAGCTACTCAGATAGACGGTTTAGAACGTATAAACGCGCTGAGAGGAGGCCTAGGTCGACCAGTTTTATTGTTTCTTAATTTCTACATGCAAGCTATCCATATCATCTATTCTTTTTAGCCACCATCATTGTTTACCTGTCCGATTGATGAGATCACACTGTCTATGCAATTACATAATTAAATTATGTGCAACTGAAACACCACAATTAGTTTCGTCCTTAATCATTTCAGGTAACTATGCGATTTTTCTTCCAATTTTTTTGAATGATGAAAGCCATGTAATGGTATTTAAGATTACGTGCTCTTCTAATATGTATCCGCTCAGACATTTGCAAAATGTTTATGTGGCAAGCGTGCATGTCATCTCTTCATGCAAGATATCCACATCCGGCTGGTTCATCTTATCTACGAATTTTAAATATTTTTCATGAAACATCAATTAGGTACATTCTTGAACCTTGGTGACCTTTTAGTTAGGGAAATACACAACCATATCACAGTCGATTAAATTTAGCCTCTCAACCATTCTGACCAACTGAAGATCGCATATCCCTGTAAACATTTCATGTTTCATGTGTCTTGTACCCTTTCATTCACAAAACAGAGCTCATAAGAGATTTCTAGCTACAGCACTCAGGGCATCCTTTTAGTTTTAAACATTTTACTGTCTCAGAATTCACTATTTGAAATCCATTTGCTCAAAATGTGGACATGTAAAAAGTTGTCATGTGTGGAGTGTGTCTTTTATTGACAGCCTACTGTATGCTCGGAAAAGCAAATGGAACTTTGAGAGACCATACATCCATTTTGTACATATGTTCCTTTCTCTTGATGCTCTACATTCTTTACAGGAACGTTTGGCCGAGGCACATGGTTCACAATGTGGATTTTGTACCCCTGGTTTTGTGATGTCCATGTATGCACTGCTCAGATCAAGTAAATATCCTCCTACTGAAGAGCAGATTGAAGATAGCCTTGCAGGAAATTTGTGCCGTTGTACTGGCTACAGACCAATAATAGACGGATTCCGCGCCTTTGCTAAAACGGATGATTCTCTGTACACCAGTTCACCTTCAGAAAATGCTAATGGCCAACCTATCTGCCCTTCAACTGGGAAGCCATGTTCGTGCAGAAATGAGACAGATATCTGTGCCAATGAATCTTCATTATCGTCGTCTGTAAAAGCCTACTTACCTTGTTCATATAATGAAATTGATGGAAATGCGTACAGTAAGAAGGAGCTCATTTTCCCTTCAGAACTTAAGATGAGAAAATTTATGCCACTTAAATTGAATGGGTTCAGTGGGATCAGGTGGTATAGACCTCTTAAACTAGACCAGCTACTGCATTTGAAGTCATGCTATCCAGATGCAAAACTTATCATTGGTAACACTGAAGTAGGTGTTGAAACAAAGTTCAAGAATGCTCAATATAAGGTCATGATCTCAGTTACCCATGTTCCGGAGCTTCATACCCTCCGAGTGGAAGAACATGGCTTACGAATCGGTTCTACAGTTAGACTTGCACAGCTCCAAAAGTTTCTAAAAGAGGTTATTGCAGAGCGTGGTTCTCACGAAACTTCATCTTGTCAGGCAGTACTAGGGCAGCTAAAATGGTTTGCAGGAACACAAATCAGGAATGTTGCTTCCGTTGGTGGTAATATTTGTACTGCTAGTCCAATATCAGACCTCAATCCACTTTGGATGGCTACAGGCGCAAAATTCCAGATAATTGATGTTAATAATAATGTTAGGACCACCGTTGCAAAAGATTTCTTTCTTGGTTACCGTAAGGTTGATTTAAAGGCTGATGAAATATTGCTCTCTGTTATGCTACCGTGGACAAGACCATTTGAATATGTCAAAGAATTCAAACAGGCACATAGAAGGAAGGATGACATTGCTTTGGTTAATGCGGGAATGCGTGTCCATATAACAGAGGCTGAAGGAAACTGGATTGTATCTGATGTCTCTATTGTCTATGGAGGGGTAGCTGCGGTTCCACTTGCTGCTGCAAAAACTGAAAATTTCCTTGTTGGAAAGAAGTTGGACTATGAACTGTTAGATGAGACCTTCAATTTGTTAAAAGAGGACATCCCGGTAGCAGAGAATGCACCGGGTGGAATGGTTGAATTTCGCAGTTCACTGATTTTGAGTTTCTTTTTCAAATTTTTCCTTTATGTTACACATGAGATGAACGGTAAAGGATTGTCGAAGGAGGGGCTGGATGCAGCTAATATGTCAGCTATACAGTCTAACACTAGGCCAGATACTACTGGGACTCAAGGTTATGAAATAGTGGGACAAGGAACTGCTGTGGGACAACCGGTGGTTCATACGTCAGCTATGCTTCAGGTATTATTAATTGTTTAGCATGTTACATAATCTAAGTGTTTAGAGTTTTGTCATCCTTCCTTCAGTCAGAATACATGGAAAACTTTCCTGGACACATCAACTACACGAGGGGTACCTACAATTTTGCATAACTTGTAGTTCCTGGTGAGGATGTTCATTATGTCTATTATTTTTGCCATCTCGGAAGAAAAATATTACTGGATAATAATGTATCCTACGTTGCAACACAACACTTCTAGATGTACTTCGACAGATATAATGATACCAGATAAACATCTGTATGAAATTAATACATACTAACCATCAGAAAACAATTTATATGCAAAGAACCATGATCCTCTGTTTTTGCATTTCCTTGCATCCCTCCCTGACTGAAGTTACTTGTCATTTCTTCCTACAATTTTTTGTTTCGAAACATCGTCTTCTCAATAACAAGGCTGAATAATGATTTTCCTTCTTTGTTTACATTTTATGTGTTGGAGATTCTTGTGGAGAAAACTCACTTTGGGTACCTGGCCTATCTATCCAAACCCTTAAGCAACTTTCAGTTCTCACGTGTAAACTTCGTTTTCGGTAGCCTCTGCTGGGAGCTTATGAAGTGGTCACCAAGTTCACTTTGGAACATGGATTAAATTAATCTCAAATTCCTTCTGATCTTATTATTTTCTCATTATCAGATCTCGAACTCATCAATGCTGTCACTCTCGGGCATTAATACTAAGGCACCATCAAGCTTATTTTGCCATTTGGAATGTGAATCAGGTCGTTCAGCTGACTAAGAGCCAAATAATTGCATCTTTCCTCTGTGTTATATTCTTGGAGTAGTCAGGGTTTTGGTAAATGGAATCAGATTCAAACCGATGATTGATTTTTTCCCTGTGGAAGTTGAATTCAAAGTGGGTTAGGTGGATGAATCGGACAAGTGTATTGTCTAGTTTTGTGTTACTAAAACGTTCTTCATGAAACATATTTTTCTGGAGGGCGCATCCAAATGTATGTCCTGGTGTATTAGAACTGCACCTAAATGACGTGAAAATACAACCAACCACAAGATGGAGCTAACAATAAAGCAAGAAAAAAATAACGCCTCAGTGGTGGGGCATTACAATTTTGGTAGCTTAGCTTGGTTTTCCTTTTGTTCTTTTTTGTTTCTTGTGTGGGTTGTAGGGTTTACGTCATCTTGACGTTTCTTCTAATGCAATATGACACGCAAGTGGATGCGTGTTTGAGAAGAAAAACAAGAAAGGAACAACCAGAAAAACTGACAACTAACAGCCTAATTGTCAGTACCTGTACCTGTCCTACGAAGACATCGCAAGTCTAGATCAACGGTTGAGATGTGCGCTGGATACTGAACAGTAATTTGGATTCTGACAAGAGTCACCGTTCACTTAACTCGCAGTTGTTACCATTGTAACTAAGCTTACCTTATTTACTTTCCAGCTGTAACTCGAACTATATAAGCCGACATTTCCGTGAGTAAGAGGTGAGAAAGGAGAATCACATTAGTCTGTAGTCGTATCTAGGGTTCTTCGATAGTCACTACTCCCGTGCGGTTTATCCCCAATTTCCGTAGATCGCTTGAGTCCAATGATCTTTCACTCAAATTTGCAGGCGGGTGTAACACTAATATATTATTTTTCTTATATTTATATTTTCCTGATTGCTAGATCTTCTAATATGCCAGGTCACTGGTGAGGCAGAATATGTTGATGACACACCGACACCCCCGAATACCTTGCATGCTGCTCTGGTGCTGAGTAAGAGGGCTCACGCTCGCATTTTGTCGATCAATGATTCTGTTGCCAAATGCTCCCCTGGGTTTGCCGGTCTCTTCCTTTCTAAAGATGTGCCTGGTGCTAACCGTACTGGGCCAATTATCCTTGACGAGGAGGTTTTTGCATCGGATGTTGTTACTTGTGTTGGCCAGGTATATCCGCTCGATCTGATATTTTAGGCATACAGGTTTTGATATGACTTTGGGGGTGGGCAATCCTGTATCATTGTTAATTTGCGAGTCACACCTTTCTCCTCTCATTTGCAGATCATTGGAATTGTTGTGGCAGATACTCATGATGATGCAAAAGCTGCTGCAAATAAAGTAATTATCGAGTATTCTGAGCTGCCAGCAATACTCTCAATAGAGGAAGCTGTCAAAGCTGGTAGCTTTCATCCAAATACCACAAGGTGCCTCTCAAAAGGGTATGTTGAGCAATGTTTTGCGTCGGATACATGCGATAGAATTATAGAAGGAGAAGTTCGAGTTGGAGGTCAAGAGCACTTCTACATGGAACCTCAATGCACTCTTGTCTGGCCAGTTGATTCTGGAAATGAAATTCATATGATCTCATCTACTCAAGTATGCTCTGTTCTTTAGTTCTGAATTAATAATGTGAATGCCATGGGTTGTTAATTCTTTCATGCTCCCAAAGTAATAGCAGTAATACCTTGTCCACAAATAGGCAATGTAGAAAAATAGGAGTATGAAACTCAGTCTCTTAAACCAAATGACGCAGCCCAGTAATTGTTATTCTTCAGTATGAATTAAACCTTATGTGTATCACACCTACCCAAGGTTCGTGGTGTTCTCTTATCAAAGATAAGTGTGTCCAAAGGTTGGGTGCCAATTTTGACAGATTTCAGCTTGATTTTATGCCAGCGTGAACCACCACATGCTGCTGCTAGATATTATGTAGGTCTCAAATCTGCCACCTGCTCTTGAACTAGGCCAGTTGAAAGCTGTCTAGGTGGTTAAGGTGGTACTGACAAAGTTATCTTTTTATTTCTTCATAGGGGCTTTATTATTACAAATTCCTTCCTTAGAAAGAACATGAGTGCCAGCATACGGCATATATATGCAGAACAGGCAAAAAAAATTACAAGAGACAAATATAACATTATTTAATAAGATGGACGTGGAGCGTTAACAAAACTATTTGATCTAAACATAAAATATGTTTCATTTTATTTTGTAGGTTGGTAGTATTGTCTTTTGTGCCCTTACTTTCTTGTGTGAGTCCACTTGTCTCTTGCTGCCGGTGTCTTGTGTCATGTTTGTTCAACGTTACATGTGCAAATGGTCTTATACTCTTATTTGTCAAATGTTCTTTATCTTAAGGCTCCACAGAAGCATCAGAAGTATGTCGCTAATGCTCTTGGTCTTCCACTATCAAAAGTTGTTTGCAAGACTAAGCGTATTGGGGGCGGATTTGGTGGAAAAGAAACTAGATCAGCAATATTTGCTGCTGCGGCATCTGTAGCTTCTTATTGTCTCCGAAGGCCAGTAAAGATTGTTCTAGACAGGGATGTTGACATGATGACAACTGGACAGAGGCACAGTTTCCTAGGGAAATATAAGGTACATAGATTAAACAATGCATTCCTTTCAGTCAGATCATTACTACTGCGTGTCTGATAGCAGAAGTTTTGTGTAGCAAATAATCTCAACAACTTGGTTCTGGGGTACTCAGCAACTCAATATGCACCATATTTTAAGATTTGAAAGATAGATATGGATTCTAACTGATAGATAATACTCATCTCTACGCTTTCTCCTAATACAACATGACATGCACGTGGGTGCATGTTCGAGAATCAGAATGCTGAAGTGTTATCAGTGAAGACACTGGACCACTGTCATGTAATGCTGAAGTTAATTGCGGACAACAACAATTGGATACTTAGCTAGTGCTGAGTTTCCATTTTCCTTTTGTATTTTACATAATTATTACAATTATCTTCTAGGTTGGTTTTACCAATGGCGGGAAGATACTGGCCTTAGACCTCGAGATTTACAACAATGGTGGTAACTCACTAGATCTGTCCCTTGCAGTCCTGGAGCGTGCTATGTTTGATTCGGAAAATGTCTATGCTATACCAAATATCAGAGTCAGTGGGAAAGTATGCTTTACAAATTTCCCAAGCAATACTGCTTTTAGAGGTTTTGGTGGTCCACAAGGTATGTTGATTGCAGAGAATTGGATTCATCACATGGCTACAGAACTCGAGCGAAATCCAGAGGAGATAAAAGTAAGCGTGCACATCTTTGTGGATGGTGCTAGCCTTGTCACACCGTTGTTGGTTAACTGATATATTGTTTACAGGAACTTAATTTCCACGGTGAGGGAAGTGTGCTTTATTATGGGCAGTTGCTCCAAAATTGTACACTACATTCGGTTTGGGATGAACTGAAGGCATCTTGTAATTTTTTGGAGGCTCGCAAAGCTGTAAATGTTTTCAACAATAATAATCGTTGGAGAAAACAAGGAATTGCTATTGTTCCCACGAAATTTGGCATATCTTTCACCAAAACATTTATGAATCAGGTGAACAGCTTCCCCTCACAGACTCCACACACCAAGTTCTGGTAGCTTTGTTCACTCAATTTTTTTTGGCTATTTCCTATTTGGAGATTCTGTAATATGGGCCATGCTACAAGTTATTCATCATAGATTAAACTGTACATTACATATGCTCTGTTATTCCGGTTGCAAATGCCATATACATATGGTAGCTGTTTTGAAAACAATTTTTCATGTTTTCCTGATTCAATGTTTATTGGGCTTATTAGAATGTAATAATGTGTTGTTTCTTTTGTCGTAAATGTTTGAGGAGGGATGGCAAATGAGTCTAGTGTATTGGGGTGATTTGTTCCTGCTGCCGATAGGGATGGGAATACTCCCCAACCCTGCTTTCTGATTTGCTCCTGATACTCTCATGTCTATGATAAACAGAGTCGCAGAAATTCATGACAAACTTATAGGTACAATTCATTTAAAATTAGGACCCCTGGCGGGCACTGTGCCCGATGGTTAATTGGGGAAGGGGATAAATAGGCATCACCTGTGTGGGGGTATCGCCCGGTTATTGCCAGTTGCCACCAGTGTGTACATCTCATTGGCCCATTGAATTTGCTTGTGCTGATACCATATTACCATACGAAGAATTTGCACAATTATGTACCTTGTGCGGTGTGGATTATGCGTTCGGATGAAATTTCATTAATATGATGAGTGCCATTTTTTGCCACTGTTAAAATATATATAGCCTAGCTCTTTCTATGTGTTTGGACTTTTGGTTAAGTTGGCTAGTACATCAATTCAATATGCTATCAGAGCTAGGAGGTCTCAAGTTCAAGCCCCAGCTAACGCACTATTTAATATAAAAATAGTTGCACCTCTATCCCATGTCTAGTGTCTTCCCATTTGTCCAGCCTAAACGTAGGAGGGAGTGTTAAAATATATACAGCCCAGCTCTTTCCACCAGTTTAGACTTTTGGTTAAGTTGGGTAGTGCATCAATCTAATAGCCAGTGTATACTCCAGTATCATGACAGATGTTTAAGTCACTTTTAATATTATAGAAGTTCAACTGGAAAATATTAAACAAGTAAAAACCCTTCGTTGTGGCTTATATTATGTTTGTTTACATCGTTGTTCAATCTGACATAAGTTTTGATGGATGATTTGTAGGCTGGTGCTCTTGTGCAAGTTTACACTGATGGTACTGTCCTGGTAACTCATGGTGGGGTTGAGATGGGACAGGGTTTACACACAAAGATAGCCCAAGTTGCTGCCTCATCACTAGATATCCCTCTAAGCTATGTATTTATCTCAGAGACAAGTACAGATAAGGTGAGATTGGAACCCATTGTTGGTTAGGGCATTTATTTTTGGATTTATTTTTATATTGTACTGTTTCTGTTGCTAACAGTGTGATGATCATGCATTTCATATGCTTAGGTTCCAAATGCTTTACCAACAGCAGCCTCCGCCAGTTCAGATTTGTATGGTGCTGCAGTATTGGATGCTTGTCAGCAAATAAAGGCTCGGATGGATCCCGTTGCTAGTAGAGGGAACTACAAATCCTTTGCTGAGGTAATGTTATCAATATCTATTCTCTATCATGAAATGTTGGACCACATTATTGATTCTCATTTGAAGAATTGGTGAACCGTAGAAATTCATTATTTTATTTCTAAGTCAACTTAGTGTGATCGGTTATCTTGATGTGAATAAATATGTAACTTGTATTTCCATGAGACCATAGGCCGACTTATGTACACATACATATGTGGTAAATATGTCTGGTAAATATGAAGATAACTCCTTATACAATGGGGAGTTATACAGCTAGGACATTGGCAGTATATACAAGTATACAACTCTTAGCACCCGTGGCGTAGCCAACACTTTTGTGTTAAGCATCATATTGATAACCAGAATTTATGATTGTTATGATGCCTCAAGATGTATATTTTTTCCCTTTGCGTCCAAGAAACCAAATGGAGCGGACAGAAGGCGAAGGAGGTAGAGGATACCGGCTTCAAGCTGTGGTACATGGGGAACAAGAGTCTCAAGTCTGGAGTGGTAGACATCAAGAGATGTGGGGACCGGATTATCCTGGTCAAGCTGGTTTTTGGGTGCTTAGTTCTCAATGTTATCAGCGTATATGCCCCGCAAGTACGCCACAATGAGAACAACAAGAGGGAGTTCCGGGAAGGCCTGGAGGACTTGGTTAGAAGTGTACCGAGTGGCGAGAAGCTCTTCATCGGAGGAGACCTCAATGGCCAGGTTTTGAAGGGGTGCATGAGAGCTTTGGCTATGGCATCTGGAGTCAAGAAAGGGAAGATGTCTTAAGCTTTGCTCCAGCCTACGACATGATCGTAGCTAACACTCTCTTTAAAAAGAGAGAATCACATCTAGTGACTTTTAGTAGTGGTCAACACTCTAGCCAGATTGATTTCATCCTCTCGAGAAGAGAAGACAGAGGTGCATGCCTAGATTGTAAGGTGATACCTGAAGAGAGTGCTGTCCATCAGCATAGCTTGTGGTGGCTGACTTCCGCTTTCGGATTCGTGTCCAGCAGGATAAGCGTGCCAAAGTTGCTAGAACGAAGTGGTGGAAACTCAAGGGGGAGGGAGCTCAGACGTTCAAGGAGAGGGTCATTAACGAGGGATCTTCGAAGGAAGAGGGTGATGCGGATAATATGTGGATGAAGATGGCGACTTGCATTCGTAAGGTGGCCTTAGAGGAGTTTGGAGTGTCAAGTGGAAGTAGGAGAGAAGCTAAAGATACCTGGCAGTGGAATGATAATGTCCAAAAGGCTATTAAGGATAAGAAGGATTGTTTCAGACACCTATTACTTGGATAGGAGTGCAGACAACATAGAGATGTACAAGATGGCAGACAAGGCTACAAGGCAAGCTGTGAGTGAAGCACGTGGTCAGGCGTATGAGGACCTCTACCAACGGTTAGACATGAAGGAAGGCGAAAGGGACATCTATAAGATGGCCAAGATTCGAGTGAGGAAGACAATGGATGTCGACCAAGTCAAATGCATCAAGGATGGAGCAGACCAACTCCTGGTGAAGGACGAGGAGATTAAGCATAGATGACGGGAATGTCATGTGGTGGGCCTTGGAGAAACACAAAGTCCCAACAAAGTACATTACCCTCATCAAGGACATGATAATGTTGTGACAAGTGTTCAAACAAGTGATGGTGACAACAAGTGATGGCGACATTGACGACTTCCCGATTAAAATAGGACTACACCAGGGTTCAGCTTTGAGCCCTTATCTTTTTGATTTGGTGATGGATGAGGTCACAAGGGATATACAAGGAGATATCCCATGGTGTATGCTCTTTGCGGATGATGTGGTGCTAGCGATGATAGTCATATGGGGGTCAATAGGAAGTTAGAGCTCTGGAGACAAACCTTGGAATCGAAACCGAGTACATGAAGTGTGGTTTCAGTACTACTACACACGAGGAGGAGGAGGTTAGCCTTGATGGGCAGATGGTGCCTCATAAGGACACCTTTCGATATTTGGAGTCAATTTCGCAAAAGGATGGGAACATCGATGAAGATGTGAACCATCAAATCAAAGCCGGATGGATGAAGTGGCGCTGAACTTCTGGCATTCTTTGGGACAAGAGAGTGCCGCAAAAGCTAAAAGAAAGTTCTATAGGACGGCGATTCGACTCATAATGTTGTATAGTGTTGGTCGACTAAAAGGCCATATGTTCAACAGTTAGGTGTGGCGGAGATGTGCATGTTGATATGGATGTGTGGCCACACAAGGAGGGACCAAGTCCAGAATGACGATATTCAAGATAGAGTTGGGGTAGCATCGATTGCAGAGAAGCTTGTCCAACATCGTTTAAGATGGTTTGGGCATATTCAACGCAGGCCTCCAGATGCTCCAGTTCATAGCGGACATCTAAAGCATGCCGATAATGTCAAGAGAGGTCGGGGTAGACCAAACTTGACATGGGAGGAGTCCATAAAGAGAGATCTGAAGGACTAGAGTATCACCAAAGAACTAGCCATGGACAGGCTGCGTGGAAGCTTGCTATCCATGTGGCAGAACTATGAGATGGTTGCAATATCTTATGGGTTTCACCTCTAGCCTACCCCAACTTGTTTGGGACTAAAGGCTTGTTGTGGTTGTATTAGTTGACTAAATTATTTAATTTGGCAAGGAAAATGGTAGAAGACCCATCAAACCAAGCTTAACTAATGCAAGAACAACTAGCCACATAAGCTTTTTCTTTTGAAACATCAAGTGGAGCTTTTTAATCCAGTGGGTGAGCGGAGCTGTGCAAATTGTTTTTTATGATGTGCATACCAATCCCAACTTCCTAAATCGTGATATGACTATGAGCCATGGAGGTTGCCAGGATCAAAGTGGTTCTGCAGTGCCGCTTAGGAACGTGTTACGGCTTACCGCGGAGAGGCGTACGGTGAGACCTACCACAGCTCGTGGGTGAACCATGGTTAGTTGGTGTCCGAATTGTGAGACTCGGATCGAGAACGTCGTCTTCAAGTGCATCTCACGACCAAAATCTGAACACCGATAGCACTTGTGCTCGACAACTCAACAACATATCATAGGACACTCGGACTGAGTAGTAAGTTGTTGTCTCTCACGGGGGAATATTTGAAACCCTATCCTTCTTGCTAGCTGCAAATAAGAGTACATATACACTAGGATGGGACCCTCGGCCACACACACACACACACACACACTAGGCACACACACAGCCCAACACAACCTCTCGAGATGGGTAATAGATAATCTTACATTCCTATCTTGTTACAAGCTAAATTACATTCGTTGACTTCTAAACCTTTAGTTAGGCAATATGCTACTTGCTCTGCAGAAGTAACATGGCTTAGCTTTAGTGTTCCCTCATTAATACCCTCTTTGATAAAGAACTAATCTATTTCCACATGCTTCGTTCTGTCATGTTTAATTGGATTATTTGTAATGTTGATTGCTGACTTGTTATCGCAAGACATAAAAACCAGATACTAGGTTTCCTCCAACAAAGAAAAACCAGATGTTGACCTTCTACCATCAAGGCAACTCAGCCCAATCGGCATCACAATATCCTTCTACATTCAAGTGTCCATTAGCCTTGAACCATAAACCTTTTCTTGGACTAACTTTTAGATAGCGCAGAATTTAGTTTAATGCCTTCAAGTGTCCACTTCTTGGGTCATGCATGTAGCAGCCGACAAGACTCACAACGTATGATATATCAGGTCTTGTTTGAAAGAAATAGATGAGTCAAACTACAAGCCGCATAGTTCTCTCTATCAATTGGATCTCTTAATTGCACACAGTTGGTGATTTTGCTCAATAGGAGTTGAAGCAGTTTGACACCCAAGCATACCAGTCTCATTAAGCAGATCCAATACATATTTTTGCTGAGAAGGAACTGCCACTTTAGGGGATCTTGCAATCTCAATATCCAAAAGTACTTGAGTTGGCCAAGATCCTTAACCTCGAATTCTTTGCTTAGCCTCACCTTCAGTCGGCTTATCTCCACATTATCATCTCCTGTGATAACAATATCATACACGTAAACTCTCTGAATGCCTATAGAACACAGTATGATCCCCATTTTACATTCTTTATAACTCATACTACACATGGCTCGCCGAAATCTCTCAAACCATGCCCTTGGTGACTGCTTGAGACCATACAAAGACTTCTTCAATCTGCACACTTTTCCCTTGTTGTTTGGTTTATTAAAGCCATGTGGAATCTTCAAATAGATCTCCATGCAAGAATGCATTCTTGGCATCCAACTGATGCAACGGCCAACCAAAGTTCACAGCAAAGAACCAATTGTTCTTACTTTACCGATCTTTGCAACCAGTGCAAATGTCTCATCATGGTCAATCCCATAGGTTTGACTATAACCCCTTGCCAGCAACCTCGCCTTGTATCTTCCAAATTTTCCCTTCCGAGGTTTGCTTCACGGTATAAACCCATCTGCAAGTAATTGGATTTTCCCTGCTGGAAGAGAAACAAGATCCCATGTCTTGCTCTTCTCTTTCATTTCCTCCAACATGGCCTCGTACCACATTGGGTCTTGTTTTGCTGCTTTCTATTCTTTTGAGATTACCAAAGATTGTTATGAGGCGATGAAGGCTCAATACCTGGATGATAGTGAGCCATATGACACATAATTTGCAATTTGATGCTCAAATATGTATCTTTCTGGAGGCTGTCATCCCTTAGCTCATGGTTCTTTCCTCAAGGCAATAGGCTAATTTAATGAATCAACCACCGGAATCGGTTGTTCTGGATGTTTCTCGCCCTACAATAGGACCTCACCATTTGGCTGAGGTTGTACTTGTTCATTTTGCAATTGCCTCCTTGCATGCAACCTCAGGTTTTGTTGTTCGTTTGGCTTCCTCCATCTTTATTCACCCATAGGTTTTCATGTTGCAATTGCCTCCTCCTATTTACCCTGAAATTCCGTTCCTCATTTGGTTTCTCCATATCTTCTCCCTCATAGGACATGGAATTGAACCAATCATACCTCTTTGCTTCTTCAACTTCTTTTGTCCTCAATGGTTCACTCCCCCTCTCGACTAGCACCACTTGTGCTAGGAAAGTCAAAGTCAAATAGCGAGCTGATATTCATCTTTTCCCCATAGAATGGCTCAGAATGTCATATCCATGCGCACAAATGTTCTCCACTTCACTAGGACTCCAACACTTGTTGCCCTTTTATCCAGATGAGTATCCAATCAAGATGCACTTCACAGCAGCGTGGATCCAATTTTCCCACCTTTGGTGGAACAATAAACTCATTTTCCCCAAAGATCATCTCATATGGAGTCTTCATCCCAAGCACTCTTGATGGCATCCGATCCATGAGATAAGTAACAGTCTAACAGCTTCACTCCATAAAAATTTAGGCAAGTTCATAGTAAACATAAGTAATCGAGCTACCTCTAGAGGTGCTGATTCTTCCTCTCGGCTACTCTATTCTGTGGAGAAGTACTAGGGCACGAAGTTTGATGAAGTATTCCTTTTTCCGAAAGAAAATCGTGCAATTCATTGTTCGCATACTATGTCCCATTATCAGTTCTCATAATTTTAATCTTGTGTTGAAATGATTTTGGATATATGCATAGAAGTCTTTGAAGCATGTAAGTACTTCACGTTTTTCAAGTAGATATATCCAAGTTGTCCGGGAGTAACAATCTGTGAAGGTGGCAAAATATTTCATTCCACTAACAGAAATCATAGGAGAAGTTTAGACATCAGAGTGAATCAACACACAAGGTGACATATTTTGGAGTCCACGACTTACATATGATGTTCTTGTGTGTTTGCCATACTCACATGCATCACACACATGTCTGTCTATCACCACCTTCATTTCTTTGGGGAATATCTTGCTCATATTTTCAAAAGACACATGACCCAAAAGACATATGACTGAATTGACAATTTGGGAGTACCACCCCCGCCTCATTGTCGCTTGCAACAGCTTCTAGAACGATGCACAATGTCCGTTAGGGTTTCGGTTTACTTAGTGATACTTTGCACCAACCGAGATGAAACTATTATGTTGTATCTCGTTTCCTGGCGTGCTCTCTCTACTCTATCCATGTTATTGATGCTCTTGTGATTGACGACTTAGTCACGTGTCTGGCCAGACGATGACGAACATCATAACACTGAGCGGGCCCAGAGAATATCTCTCCATCGTCGGAGTAGTAAATTCCAGTCTCGAGACAATAGAACTATATCATACTTTCCGAGTACCCCACCATCACTTTAGTAATCACCCTTTTACGGATAACATTAAGTGTGGCGAAAGCAATCTTTCGGTACCCACGTCTATTTCTCTCATGGTCTTCCGAAACATATAAAACGACAATGTCTTTCGTGATTAAATAGCAATAACATATTGATGACTTAGTTTTGTGGTATATCAACGGGGTCTTGTCTAGCACATTGTTCTCCCCGAACAATATGCTCTCACTTATTAATGACAACTTTGTAACAACTTACTTATACCCATAGTCAGGAAAACAAGACAAGAACTAATCTTAGAGAAAAGATTAGGGAACTCTTTGTTGTTTACTATTTCACACGTGTAATTAGGTTTTCTCCAAATCTCATATTCAGAACCACTATACAGTTCTAGCATGAACTATAAACATTTAATTATGAACACAGGAATATGAATAATACAACTTTATTATTGCCTCTAGGGCATATTCCCATCAGTTGGCTGTACGTATAATGGTGATATATCAGCTTTTGTTAGCATAGAATGACGCACGAGATGAAACAAGAATCGAAGATCCACGAGAGGTTGCTCGATGCTCGATTTTTCTGGTAGATGAATGGAGGGCAACAAAAGAACAACATAGAGCTGAGGTGCCAAAGGTGGAGGAGCATTGGCTTCCCCCCGAGGTCGGATGGCATAAGGCGAATGCGGATGAGCCGTTAGGAGACAAGTAACGGAGGGTGCGGGGTGGTACTTCAGAACCATCATGGCGAGTTCATCGTTGGTGAAAGCCATTTTTGACCTCTATCTAGGATCCGCCAGGAATGATTGTTGACTTGGTACCATCACAGGGTGCTGGGTGATTTAATATAAATGCATTTTTAAATCTATAAAAGGGACATGATGCTATCTCTCTTTCTAGATGAAGATGAGGCAGACTCCGATCGTGGAAGGGAAATGAGTGAAATTAGCACTATCTGGAGGGAGATGAGGTGGTCTTTGGTGTTGAACGGGAGACCAGAAAAAACCGATCTGAACCTGTCAGGAACATAAGTCTGAAACTCTGAATATCTGAACCCAATCAACATTTCTTCTGTACCTTTTGTTCTGCAGAATTAATCTCAGCCGTTCATCCTTTGTCGAATGGCCTGGATGCCTTCTTACAGCTTCACTCCTTTGGACAAGATGTTGTCGTTGATCAACCATCGAACAGTCCTGAAGCTTACAGACGTCATTGTTTGTCGCCCGAAAACCATGCTCGGCTGTCTTCTCACTGTTGCTTACTTTTCACCTGCTCCCTTATGCTATAAGAGCAGAATCTATAGTACAGTTGCTTTATCTTTTTTCCCTTGGTTGTATAAACCCTAGCCGCCACTCTACATGTTGATCTGGCCTTGTTATTTTCCTTGCAATATAACTACGAAAATTCCACACACAAAAATTGTTGTCTGAATTTGTGAGTTATCTGAAGTTAGGATTAGAACTAAGATCTAGTCCTATCAGAAACGGATGAGTTGCACGCCTAAAGAGAATCATTCGGGAACGATGAAGAAAACTCTAGGCTCTGATATGATGTGAAGAAATATGCAACTTGTATTTCCACAAGTCCATAGGCCGATATATGTACATGTACAAGAAAATCCAAATCCCTTATACACTGAGGATATTGCATAGTCAAGACATCAAAAGTACTTACAACTAACAGTTGAGACTTTGTAATGCTTACTATCTGGTTCTGCTATTGCACCAGCCCTTTTGGTGACGGCACTTTCCATTTACACAATACATTACCTTCAGGGTTGGCGCTAATCAAGGCGGTCCTTGCTGCGATCCCTCTCCACCAACTCATGGTGTTGAGCATGGATAAGAAGACCCCGAAGAAGATTGAGCAGATTCTTAGGGGATTCCTATCAGTGGCTAGGGCGGCAGCCAATGGCGGCCACTACCATGTCAACTGGTCCAGGGTTTGTTGCCCGTTGCGCCTTGGAGGTTTGGGAATCCCTGACCCAGGTTGCACGGCGATAAGCCTTCGGGTACGTTGGCTGTGGAGGATGCGTACCGACCCCTGTGACCTTGGCGCGGGCTCGATATGCACTTCTCTAAGGAGGAGAGACAGATCTTCGACATATCCACCTTCCTGGTGCTTGGAGACGACTCCTCCGCGCTCTTTTGGGAGGACAGGTGGCTCGATGGGCAGACTCTGCAGGACATAGCGCCGGACCTTTTGGCGCTTATCCCAAGACGCCCTAGGAAGCGCCATACGGTATGGGAGGCTCTAGTTGAGCACAGTTGGATTACCGACATCAGAGGGGCCTTGAGCTCTCTTGCCCTTTGGCAGTATGTCCAACTATGGATCCGGTTGTGCGATGTCTAGCTCTCAGCTGAGCCGGACAGGTTGATTTGGCGGTGGACAACGGACAGCCAGTATTCCTCCAAGTCTTGTTACAATGCCCTTTTCGAGGGATCGCTTGTCTCAAGCTCTTGGAAGCTAAACAGGAAGTCGTGGGCGCCTCCCAGGGTGCTTTGTCTGGCTTGCTTGCCTTGACAGATGTTGGACGGGTGAGCGGCTTGCACACCGAGGGTTGCCACACCCCGCCTATTGCCCTCTGTGCGACCAGTCGGAGGAGACAATGTCTCACATCCTGACAAAGTGAATGTGCTATCAAAATAATAATTTGTACTAATATGAAAATGTAGTGTATGATAAAACCTTTAGCTCAACTTGAATGTTGTCAATGTTAGATGTATATATTTGTATATTGTAGTTTCCCCATATGTTAGGGGGCTTCCTGCATATTTGCACTTGTACCTGTACTATATATTGTGGCCTTTGGCCCCCAGATAATACAAGTTGCATCTTCCTAACATGGTATCAGAGCCTAGGGCTCTCTTTTTTTGGCACGCGCAACTCGTGCTTAACCACCGTCGGTCTTTCTTCCCCTGCCGCCGTCGGTCTTCCCCTGCCGCCGTCGGTCTTCTCCCCATGGCTTTCCCTGTTTTGCTTGGATCCGTCGGCCGCCCGTCCGTCGCCTTCGCCGCTTGGATCGAACACCCAGATCGGTGGCTGCTCTCGCTCGGGCTCGGTCCCGGCCTCCTGGACTCGGTCCCGCTCGGTCCCGGCCGCCCCTGACCTCGTCTCTCTCGTCGCTGGGATCGGCTGGCCTCGGGAGGTCCGTCCCTGGTCCGCCCTTCCCGTCATCTGTCCCCGACTCGAGGAGCCCGGCCCTCCCCGTCGAGTGCCGCTCGTCGCGAGGGACTGCTCGCCCGCCGGCCAGGCTTCGTCCTCCCTCGCTCGAGTCGCCAGGGACTCGTTCTCGCCCAGCTTGCCCGCTTGGTTTCGGCCAGAATTGGTCGGGGTCAACCGGACTTGACCGCCGGCGGTCTTTGTTTCGCCGAAATCTGCATTGATTGGGCGAATTTCGCCGGAATCTGCATCTGATCTGTAAAAAAAAAAAAATTGCTGTTCTTGTTGTCGGGCGTTTCTTTCTCTCACCCGATGACGCCTTCCGCTGCTCCTGTCTTGCACTCGGGCCTTTCTTCGGTCCTTGGTGCTTGTCCGTCGACACCGTGTACGTCGGCCTGCCGCTCTTCCTCGACCTTCGTGGCTTCTTCACGCGGTTATGACCGCCTTTCGCCGACTCCGTCTACGTCGGCCTGCCGCTCTTCCTCGACCTTCGCGGCTTCTTCACGCGGTTATGACCGCCTTTCGTCGACTCCGTCTACGTCGGCCTGCCGCTCTTCCTCGACCTTTGCGGCTTCTTCACGTGGTTATGGTCGCGCTTCACCGACCCCGTCTACGTCGGCTCGCCGCTCTACATCGACTTTCGTGGCCTCTTCACGTGGTTATGGTCGCGCTTCGTCGACTCCGTCTTCATCAGCATGTTGCTCTCCATCGCCACCTTTGGCGGCCTCTGTGTGTGTGGGTGACAGCTCCTCGTCGGCACCTGATTGTACCTCGACCTCTCCAGTCGTGCCCCTTTCTGCGCATGAGATAGCGCAGCTTCGATGCCTGCTTGATGCTTGGGATTCTTCACCGACAGGTTCTGCTAGTTCTGCGACTGAGTTTTCTGGCATTGAGCGACCACCTCCTCCTTCTCCAGGTACATCCCCATAGCTTCTTGATACTGGAGCTTCTTTTCATATGACTCCTGATTCTTCCTTGTTGCATTCTGTTCGACCTGTCGACCCTCCTGTTCGTGTTCTTACTGCCGATGGTACCCCCCACCCAGTCATTAGTCGAGGCATTCTTAGTACATCCTCGTTTCATGTTCCTTCTGTTGCGCATGTTCCTCAACTTAATATGCAACTCTTTTCTGGTAGTCAGATCGTCGACTCTCGTTGTAGCATCACTCTCGACTTTGATTCCTGTTCTGTTCAGGATCGTCGCACCGGCACTATGCTTGGTGCTGGCCCCCGCCGTCATGATGACCTCTGGGAGCATCACTGGCTTCGTCTTCCTTCTGATGTCACCATCGCCAGTTCCTCGGCATCTGTAGTCGTCGCTACTAGCTCTTTTCAGCAGTGGCATCATCGTCTTGGACATTTATGTGGTTCTCGACTCTCGTCTTTAGTTCATCGTGGTGTTCTGGGGTCTGTCTCCGGAAACGCTTCTTTGGATTGTCAGGGCTGTCGCCTTGGTAAGCAGATACAGCTCCCGTATCCTCACAGTGAGTCTGTGTCTGAGCGTCCTTTTGATCTTGTTCACTCTGATGTTTGGGGTCCAGCTCCCTTCCCGTCGAAAGGAGGTCATCGCTACTATGTTCTCTTTATAGATGATTTTTCTCGTCACACTTGGATATATTTCATGTCTTCTCGTAGTGAGGTCTTGTCTATCTATAAGAAATTTGCTGCCATGGTTCGTACCCAGTTCTCCACTCCTATTCGTGTGTTTCGTGCAGATTCTGCTGGCGAGTATATCTCTCATTCACTGCGCGCTTTTCTTGCTGAGGAGGGTACTCTTGCTCAGTTTTCTTGTCCTAGTGCTCATGCTCAGAATGGTGTGGCTGAGCGCAAGCATCGTCACCTTCTTGAGACGACTCGTGCGTTGATAATTGCCGCCTCTCTTCCGCCTCACTTTTGGGCTGAGGCTGTTTCTACTGCCACCTATCTCATCAATATTCAACCCACTGCTGCTCTGCAGGGTGGTATTCCTCTAGAGCGCCTCTCTGGTCATCCTCCTGATTACTCGGCGCTTCGTTCGTTTGGTTGCGTTTGTTATGTTCTTCTTCCCCCTCGTGAACGCACCAAACTGACCGCTCAGTCTGTTGAGTGTGTCTTTCTTGGATACAGTGGTGAGCATAAGGGCTATCGGTGTTGGGACCCCGTTGGTCGTCGGATGCGTATTTCTCGTGATGTCACGTTTGATAAGACGCGTTCTTTCTATCCTCGCCCCACCTCCTCGACCTATCCGATGGAGGATATATCCTTTCTACTTTTTCTTGACACACCTCCCTCTGTTCCTATTGATCCTCCTTCGGGACCTCTTATTCCTGATGTCTCACCTTCGACCCCGTTGTCCTCCTCCCCACCTAGTTCTCCTCCTTCTTCTCCTGATCCTCCACCCACCTCACCGTTGTCTCCTTTTCCCTTCCGTTATTCTCGTCGCTCTCATGCTCCAGATCCTCCTCCTGATGTCCCTTCTTCTTCTTCTTCCGATATGTCTTCTTCTTCTGACGAGCTTCCCTCTCCTCTTCCGGTGACTCGTCTTCGTCGTCCACCTGATCGTTACTCTCCTAGTCAGTACGGTCTCTCTGTTGCCCTCGAGCCGACTTCTTATCGGGATGTTGAGCGTCATCCCGAATGGCAGCTTGCCATGGCTGAGGAGATTGCTGCGCTTGAGCGCACTGGCACCTGGGATCTTGTCTCTCCCCCTCCCAGTGTGCGTCCCATCACGTGCAAGTGGGTCTATAAAATTAAGACCCGCTCTGATGGATCTCTTGAGCGCTATAAAGCGCGTCTTGTGGCTCGTGGCTTTCAGCAGGAGCACGGCCGTGACTATGATGAGACCTTTGCCCCTGTGGCTCATATGACCACTGTGCGCACTCTTCTTGCTATCGCTTCTGTTCGACACTGGTCTGTGTCTCAGCTTGATGTTCAGAACGCTTTCCTCAATGGAGAATTGAGTGAGGAGGTTTACATGCAGCCTCCTCCTGGGTATTCTGTTCCCGATGGGATGGTTTGTCGCCTTCGGCATTCTCTTTATGGCCTGAAACAGGCCCCTCGTGCCTGGTTTGAGCGCTTTGCCTCTATGGTGACTGCTGCTGGTTTCTCTCCCAGTGCACATGATCCAGCGCTGTTTGTTCACACTTCTCCTTGTGGACGCACTCTTCTCCTTCTCTATGTTGATGATATGATCATTACTGGTGATGATCCTGAGTATATTGCCTTTGTTAAGGCTCGTCTTCGTGATCAGTTTCTTATGACTGATCTTGGTCCTCTCCGCTACTTTCTTGGGATTGAGGTCTCCTCCACTTCTGATGGCTTTTCTATCTCTCAGGAAAAGTATATTCAGGATCTTCTTGCTCGTGCTGCTCTTGGGGATGAGCGCACTGTTGAGACTCCTATGGAGCTTAATGTTAAGCTTCGTCCTACTGATGGTGATCCTCTTCCTGACCCGACGCGTTATCGCCATCTTGTTGGGAGTCTTGTTTATCTTGCTGTCACTCGTCCTGACATATCTTATCCTGTTCATATTCTGAGCTCCTACCACTGTTCACTATAGTCATCTCCTCCGTGTTCTTCGCTATCTTCGTGGCACGATCACTCGTCGCCTTTTCTTTCCTCGTTCCAGCTCTCTCCAACTTCAGTGCTACTCGGATGCTACGTGGGCGAGTGATCCTACGGATCGTCGTTCCCTTTCTGCTTACTGTGTGTTTCTTGGTGGTTCGCTCATTGCTTGGAAGACGAAGAAACAGACAGCGGTTTCCCGTTCGAGTGTTGAGGCTGAGTTGCGAGCTATGGCCTTGTTGACTGTTGAGGTGACTTGGTTACGGTGGTTGCTTGTGGATTTTGGGGTCTCTGTTACGACACCCACTCCAGTTTTGTCTGACAGTACAGGTGCTATCAGTATTGCACGTGATCCGGTAAAGCATGAGCTTACCAAGCATATTGGTGTTGATGCTTTTTATACACGTGCTCAGGTGCATGCTCAAGTTATTACGCTTCAGTATATGCCTTCAGAGTTACAGTTGGCGGACTTCTTTACAAAGGCACAGACTAGAGCGCAGCATGATTTCTTACTCTCTAAACTCAGTGTTGTGGATCCACCATGAGTTTGAGGGGGGGTGTTAGATGTATATATTTGTATATTGTAGTTTCCCCATATGTTAGGGGGCTTCCTGCATATTTGCACTTGTACCTGTACTATATATTGTGGCCTTTGGCCCCCAGATAATACAAGTTGCATCTTCCTAACAGTCAAAACTATAGGGATATGCATCGAAGCGAGCCCTGATGATCTATTCAAGCTTCCTATATTTGCAATTTTGAGTACATGCACAAGCTCAGTTGGTTTGTAGCTTCAACCAAGATGATCAAGAATAGCTTATGTGCCTTCTCCCTTGATAGTAGTGTATTTCTATTGCATCTTCTGACTTCATTGCTACATGACTTCATTGCTACAGCTGGCTTGATTATGCTTCCTGCTATTCCCACCTAACCTAGGTGTATGTTTTCATACAATTAATGAAACAATATTGTAGTCCAACTGTAGACAAATTAGCGGTTCGATTAATGTTGATGTGGCCTTTCTTTTCCAGTTAGCTGAAGCATGCTACTTGGAACGGGTAGATCTTTCTGCTCATGGGTTTTATATCACCCCCGATGTTGGGTATGACTGGATTACAGGCAAGGGAAATCCATTTAATTATTTCACCTATGGAGCCGCATTTGCAGAAGTTGAGATTGACACCCTAACTGGGGATTTCCACACAAGGACAGCTGATATTGTCATGGATATCGGCTATTCAATTAACCCAGCAATTGATATTGGCCAGGTATGTTTACAGGACATGATAGAATAGAGTTATGGAGCAGTGATATCCTTCTCCCATATATTTCCTTTTGTTGTTCTGTAACTTACATGGCTTGTTTCAGATTGAAGGAGCTTTCATCCAAGGGTTGGGTTGGGCTGCCATGGAAGAGCTAAAATGGGGCGATGACAACCACAAGTGGATCCAACCTGGACACCTTTTCACTTGTGGTCCTGGCTCTTACAAAATACCCTCTGTAAACGATATACCTCTCAATTTCAAGGTTTCACTATTGAGGGTAAGTTTTTCCACTTTTTTGCCTTCGTATATATAGAAGCCTTTTGACTTTAGGGAAGGGGGGCATCAGACCTGGTTGAAGAAGTTTGATTCTCATCGCAAAACAGAAGTTGGATTAAAATATTACTACAATGGAAAAGGTATTGTTTTGAACTGCAACAATATAAGTGAGCCGCCTCAGGATCAGGGGCAACATTTCAAAATACACAGATTTTGTTTTTTACACATTTTACAACATACTTATCAGTTCCAAAAAAAAAAAGGTCACTTAAACTACCACGAAAATCATTTTAATAGGGAAGATATAATGTAAAGTGTAGATGTAGGTATTCATAGTTGCTTGATCTTTGAAGTGGAATCTTGAATACAGAACTAGAGTTCATCTCCACGTTATTCTCTTCACTGCAGGGCGTTCCAAATCCAAGGGCCATCCATTCATCCAAAGCTGTAGGAGAGCCACCATTCTTCCTTGCCTCCGCTGTGTTGTTTGCGATAAAAGACGCGATCGCTGTGGCCAGGGCCGAGGAGGGTCATGTTGACTGGTTCCCCCTTGACAATCCGGCAACGCCTGAAAGGATAAGAATGGCGTGTGTTGACTCCATCACGAAGAAATTTGCGAGTGTAGATTACCGTCCCAAGCTTAGTGTATAGCGGTTGCTGCCACAGTAAGTGATGCATCGACGGTCAATGCTACAGTACGTGTTACTTGTTGTAGTGTACAGTCCGGAGACACTGTCTGCAAAATAAAAGTACAAGGTAAAGTGTCAATTTAGGAATTAGAAATACGAATACCACATACTTTTGTTACCTGGACAGTGACACGAGCAAAAACAGTAAATACGGTCTGAACTTGTGGATTTACTTCGGCTGTGTGGTTGTGCAAAGCAGGGTCAGACGAATCATCTGAATTCTATCATCCGAGAGAAGTTCCTCTCTAGCTTTATATAAATATATGTGGTTAATATAAAACTTAAAAGAAGCCAACCTTGGATGGGACAGGTACTAAAATCTGCTGCAGATCTCCATTTCGCATTTTTTTTCTCTCAATTTCTTTCTACTATATTGCTTTGTGCTATAATTCCATTGCTTTTTCTGTTGTTGCTGCCGGTCTTGGAAACTTGGCTGCATGTCCTCGCTGGAAGCCCCTCTACTCTTTAACGGGCGACTGTACAGTCTGGCCTGGCTCCGTTACGAACCTATCTGCATTTCGTTAC
Organism: Dactylis glomerata; assembly: GCA_007115705.1. NCBI lineage: Eukaryota > Viridiplantae > Streptophyta > Magnoliopsida > Poales > Poaceae > Dactylis > Dactylis glomerata. Next base: position 1,288,167 of record QXEO01000340.1, read on the forward strand.
CCAGTCTGTGTCGCGTGTGCTATATTGTAGGTACAAGTTTTATAGTGATTGTCATTTTTAATAGCCATTCATCCATCCTGATCTAATGGTTGTAAAATAGACGGAACCAAACGGACGGTACCGGATGGTACCACGGTACCATAATATTGTGGGACCGGTACCAAAATAATGTGGGATCGGTATCTGTAACTTTTATATTTTGATTTAGAGGTGCTTTGTCGATGGAAAAAATTCCTGTACGACCTGTCTTTCTTCTGATGGAATTAGACTACTTTTAAGTGCTACCGTTCACGCTAATCTCAAAGAACCTCTTCTCTAATCTTCTTCTTCCCACACCGTCGTACATGTCTCGCTAGGATTCTGAACAACAGACCACCAGTGGCCCGGCCGAGCCAGCCGGCCATTCTTTTGGTTAAGTTTCTATCAACAAGCCTCGTCTCATATCTCTCTTGGTCATCCTTAACTACCCGACATGCAAGAGCATCAGATGTCCATCTCAACATCCATGGGCAGCCCACGACAATCCCTCGACCTGAAGATTTAATACCATGGAACTAATTTATGCAGGCCTCTCATTTAGTAACAATAAAAAATCAAAATCAAATCTTTTCAACCCCAAAAGTCGTGTTTCGATCGATGGGCACCCCATGGATCAGCATAGGGAGCTTCTTAGAAATTAAGTCCGCGCTGAACCGTCGCCATGGCCGCAGATGAAGAACGTGTACAACGATGGTGGCGCAGAGTGGTGGAAGACGAATATTAAACTGCTTTGTCATTAGCATGAACATGTAGTGGCACTTAGACGAAGCTTGGGTGGCCGGACCGGTTGTCGGTTCGGGAAGCACGCACGGGAGGAAGAGGCCGATGAGCGGGCGCTTCTGGCCGGAGCGAAGGGCGGCGGCCGTGCACGGCTAACGCGAGCGAGACAAAGGAAGCGGCGGCGCACACGAGAGAAGAGGCGACGACCGGTGAGGTAGCTCACGGGTGGATAGAGAAGAGGGGTCATCAAGGCGACATTACAGGTGCTCGTGAGAGAGAAGATCGTGAGGGAGAAAGGAGCGAGCCAAGAGGGCTCAGGACTCGCAAAAAAAAATTAAACCCAGTGGTACCATCTGGTACCAGAGTACCATCCCAATCACCGTAAAATAGCTCTATTGTAGGATATGGAGAGATATCTCCTATGGGGGAAGCTAAACATCAGTAGGACAACATCGGTTTATTCCTGATGTGCAATATGACTAATATAAAGCATCACTACAACTGAGATAATTTGGCAAGTTGCTTTCGTATGGGGATAGACTTATTCTAATAAACTCGATTCTTACAAGTCTCCCGATGTTTATGTTGTCGTTCTTTGAGATTCCAAAGGGGGTTAGGAAAAGACTAGACTTTTTCCGATCTCGTTTTTTCTGGCAAAGTGATGGGCATAAGAAGAAGTATAGGCTCACAAAGTGGAACATGATATGCCGCCCGAAGGACCAAGGGGGCCTGGGGGTTGAGGTGCTTGAGTTAAAAAACAAATGCTTGTTGAGCAAATGGCTCTTCAAGCTGATAAATGAAAAGGGTGTGTGGCAACAATTGCTACATAACAAATACTTGCATTCCAAATCTCTGTCTCAAGTCAATGTGAGACCAGGTGACTCTCCTTTCTGGAAAGGGATAATGCGTGTAAAGGAGGAGTTCTTTGAAAGAGGTGCTTTTATCCCAGGGGATGGAGCTGATATCAGATTTTGGGAGGATAAATGGTTAGGGGATAGACCTTTGGCAGCTCAATACCCCTCGTTATATAATATTGTGAGACATAAGAATCAAACTATAGCGCACACATTTGCTTCAACTCCCATTAATATTGAGTTCAGGAGGTTTTTGGTTGGTGTACGTTGGAATAGGTGGCTACATCTGTTACAAAGGCTAATTGATGTACGACTAGAACCAAAGGAGGATGAGTTTCGATGGAGTCTAACTCAGTCTGGAAAATTTACAGTTAAATCAATGTACTTAGATCTGCTGAATGACAACACTGTTTATCTTCATAAATATCTTTGGAAAATGAAAGTACCTCTCAAAACCAAAATCTTTATGTTGTTTGTTCATCGAAAGGAAATCCTAACGAAGGATAATTTGTTAAAAAGAAATTGGCAAGGCTCTTCTAAATGTTGTTTTTGTGATCATGATGAGACAGTTCAACATCTTTTTGTTAAGTGCCCATTTGCCAAAATTATCTGGCAGATTGTTTATATGGCTTTTAATATAACTCCCCCACTTGGCATTGCACACATGTTTGGCAATTGGCTCGATGGTGTGGTTAAATCTGAAAAATTAAATATTAGAGTGGGAGTTAGCGCCATTATCACAGCAATATGGCATGTTCGGAATGAATTTATCTTTAACAAATCATGTTTCCCCACTTTCTTACAGGTTATCCCTTTAGCTATCCATTGGATCCATATGTGGTCTTATCTCCGGCCGGAGGAGCAACGCCGGGACATGGATATTGGGTGCAACCGTTTGGAGACGGTAGCACGGGATATCAACAGCCGATTTGGGTGGCGGTTTGATGGTCGCTTTACATGTTGAAGCTTATGGCTTTGCTGAAAAGTTGTATCTTTAGATGGTTGGTTCATGTTTCCACTTTGTGTGATCAGTGAGATGTAATATTTGACTATGCTACTATAATAATGCTTTAATAAAAGGTCGTATGCATCAATTGATGCAGAGGCCGGGATCTCCCCTTTTCGAAAAAAACTGAGATAATTTGGAAACACTGCACACAACATTTCTTTGAAAAAGGATATCTTGATGTGTGTTGTAACCGTTGTTATCGTAACCGGTGTCTATGTGTCATGTCCCTGCTACACGAGTGTCTTGGTTTTGGGTCCTCTTCCCCCAAAAGCTAGCGTGTTAAGATGGTACACCTTAACTCGTATAAGTCACTCTTTTTGCAACCGATGTGGGATTAAACCAACAAAAATATTTTGTGTACATATTTCTATCTACTCTTATCCCTTTGTATAACAGGTAGAAATATGCATTGAATTCTGGTTATGTGGAACTATGAAATTGCAGTAAACATCTCCTAGCAAAATAATAACTGCTTGATGATCAGGACATGTTTGATTCCAAGGATTTTCTGAGCACATGAATAGGAAAAATTCATGAACAGTATGTCATGGCTTGTGAAATCCTACAGGAAATTAGGGGCCTGTTTGATTCAAAGGAATCCAAAAACACAAGAATAGGAAAAATGCTCGAACAATATGTCATGGCATGTGAAATCCTACAAGAATAATTAGTGCGAGAATTAGTTGCACAAATCGTTTGGCTGCGCCACGGGAAAACGCTTAAAATTTCTATGGAGATTGAATACATGTTATAGTTGTCATAGTCTCATAGACACAAGAAATTTTCCAAGAGGTCTAACCTCTTGCTAGAAATCCTATGGGATTGTAGTGTAGGAAAGCAATCCATGGATTTTTCTTCTTGGAGAAAACGCAAAAAGACCTTTGCATTTCTTTGCATTGAAAAGATAGGATTCAGTTACAATCCTCATAGGAGGTAGTGGGCATCAACACAGTCAGTGTACATCCCAAGTCATCGGTAGTACTACTCCAAGCCCTGTGGCCCCTGCTCTAACCCATTGTGTTGCTTCATCTTTGATCCTATTGATCAGGTTGCTGACGGAAGGCCTTGCATTATTGAAGATGCAATTGTTCCGATGCTTCCAGATCATACAGGGGGTAAGAAGCGCAAGAGAGGCGAGCCCTTTTCTTATTGCCGCTGGGGTGTTCGTCCTTGCCTCGGCCCACCAGTCGACCAAGGAAGGCTCGGTCGAGGGCGGGGCACAGGTCATGCGCGCCCAGGCCAGCACCTCATGCCAGACGTGCCTGGAGAAGGGACACTTGATGATGAGGTGGTGCATGGACTCCATCGCTTGATCGCATAGAGCACAACGTATATTGTGCTACAGCCCGCGTCTTGCAAGGTGATCAGCCGTCCAGCACCTGTCCAGACTAGTGAGTCAGTTGAAGAGTTTCACTCGTGGTGGCGCCCAAGATTTGGAGGGTTCATCCTTTGAATCAAGTGACCTAGAATCCTACAAAATTATTTTGGAAATCCTTTGAATCAAACAAGCCCTATTTGCAAAGTTTGTTTTGTTGCGCCATAGGAAAAACGCAGGAAATTTCTATAGAAATTAAGTACATATCATAGTTCCACATAGGAAATTTTTCAAGAGATCTAACATCTTGTTAGAAATCCTATGGGACTGTAGTATAGGAAAGCAATCCATAGAAATTTTGGAGACTTCAATCCTTGGATCAAATGGCATCTACGAACAAAATTCCTATGGATGAGAATCCTACAAATTTCCTTTGAAAATACTTTAAATCATATACGCCCACAGATCTGAATCATTCCATGGTTTGTGCATGCAGCTGTTCTCATTCTTGCCCTTTAATTTTTTTAATATGGAACACTCGTATTCCATTAAGACACGGTAAAATCATCGGTCACCAGATGAGTTATAGAACTAGGGTAGCTCGTTGTCCACATAATATAGTCTCTGTGAGGTATACCTACACCCAAAGCCGTTAATTCATGAGCGGGTTTGTTACAACTGCCAGGGGCAAAGACAACACTGGCCTCTATAAGACTCATACACATTCTAAACTTTAAATGGCGCCTAGAGGAGCAAGCTAGGTCATAGTCCGATGAATTCATCGCACGCTGAAGGTTGGTGCAGTCTGTTTCAAAAACAACACGTCTCTCACTCCACTAGTGCAAAACCACCTCTTTCATCCTGGTTCGTGCGGGCCAACGGTTCCGGTTACCGAACCGGGATCAATTACTCGGGACCAATGCCGGTCCCGGTTCTAGCATGAACCAGGACCGATGGGTCTCCACGTGGGCGCGCGCGCAGCGAGGGGGGTGGATCATTGGTCCCGGTTCGTGGCACAAACCGGGATCGCTGGTCTCTGCATTTCGGGCTATTTTTGTACCGCGGCAGGGTTTTGTGTTTTTTTTCCATTTATTTATTTGGTGTTTTGTATTCAATTTAATGGTACTACATATATACAGCAATAATGAAGGAACCACTATATATATATTACACATCATGGTCATGAATATATTAATCATCGTCTTATCCGTCGTGCTTGGTCGAAACATATTACAAACGGTACTCACACGAATTTGATCTAATTTACATCTTCTTTTTTACACTTCACCCTTCCAAATGAACCGGGTAATAGTATTCTCCTTTCAAATCTATGACATGTTCTAATAAGAATTCGGCAATTTCCTCTTGAATTGCTTGCACGCGTTCTTGTGGTAGAATACCATCCTGCATCCGTTCGATCTAATTTAAAGAAGGGGATCAATATATATGAATGAAACTAAACACAATTGATGGTAATAAAATAAAGTTGTGATTATTGTTTATCGTACTTTAATTTTTTTGAAGTTCCGGTCTGCGCCCTTCTCTTTGGTCGTCTGACGAATGAACTCACAGACATAGTATCCACATAAGTTATTCCCGGCTTCCTGCCTCAAGCAGTTTACGAGAACGGAGTTCAATCAAAATAATAATCAAGCATGATAATGGTATTGAAACTAGAATCAAAGAGATGCGCGGATCTAGCAAGTAGTACTTACAGTCAATGGTTGAAATGTAAGCTCTGGCTTCCAAACACCCCTAGTGTTGGCGGCGAACCCTTTCCAAGCCTTCTGGAGGCATTCCTGCATGTTCATCCACTTTTCTAAAGGTGTGCGTTTTGGGTCCATGACTTTGACTACTCCTTGGTCAACAATAATGATTAACAGAATAAAGTGGAAGCTGCACACACATAACAAGTCAATTATACGCTTAACATCGAGTAAGCGAAAATAGAATGTATACAAGATAGTAACACTCACTCGAAGTTGTAAGGAAATACTATTTCTCTTCTGTTGCTGAAATACGTCAACAATTGTACCAAGTTATCCTCTGTGTCTTTGGGTTTTTTTGGAGCGGTCAACGAACCCAAGGTCATAGATTCCTCCTTTGTTGCATTCGAGAATCTTCATTATGCATATATAATTAGTATAGTGATGAGTAAGATTATACAAGCAACGAATGAGCTGAGCTAGAAAGACTTAATAATACTTACAGACAATAGGCACTGACGATAGTTTTGTCGAGGGCGTCTTGTTGGTAAAACTGAAATAATTCTTGAAATTCAGTCAGTAAGAAGCCATCTCCATGACCGTAATGGTGGTGTTTATATCTAGCGTAGATCCAGTTTTTGGATTCAGCAGAGGCTTGCATGTACCACTTATACAATCTCTGCATTTTTATTGGTAGATCTTTGACTAACTGGGGGTTGACGAGAGGAGCTCCGTGCCGGTATATGTATGCTATTTGTTGGTAACCCTCGAACTCATCCAGACGGCTCATGTACTCAGCAATAGACAGTCCATATAATTTGGCCTTTTCTCCGTACAGTTGAATAAACTCCGGATCAATGTTCGGATTATGACGCTCATGGGCTTTCCACTCATTGGTATCGTACACTTTGAGCGGTTCGATCAATTGATTTTTCTGTTGTCTGAGCTAGGCAACTTCTTTCCCGACTCTCCGCTCTTTTGCCTCAGCCGACTTGGTAATAGAGCGATTATAGTCTGGTGTGAGCGCTATGGGTTGGTGAAGCTGAATCTTAAGCGCGGCTACTTTGGCTTTATCTTCTGCGGTGACCGGGAAGAATGGCTCTGTCGGCCTTTTCTTGTTAGCCATGTCAATCTTCCACTTTTCATAATGGGCATCTGCGGCCGCAGCAATTTCCTCATCTGTCTTCTCGCAAGGTAGCTTCTTCATATTCTTATGAGGTACTCTTGGGAGGGGCGATAGCTTACGTTTCGGTGATTGGAACGTGCTCTTGCTGCTGCTGGTGGTGCTGCCCCTCTTAGTATAATTCCGCTTTTGTCTCTGAGGCTCAGGGGATGGAGATTTAAGGTTCTGCCGGAGTCGTCGCCTTCTCCCTCGTCGCCTTCTCCCTCATCGGCTTCTCCCCCGTCCCAGGCTTCGGCTTCTACCTCATCGGAGCCGTCTCCTCAGTTGAGAGATTCATCTCCCTCACCGGAATCGTTTAGAAACATCCTGGTGACATCGATATCGATATCTTCATTTTCACGGATCATTCCTTGGAGGAAGTTTTCATCATCTTGAGCTGTGCCATGTGCTGGATCCATAGTATCTGCAAATTAAGAATTGCAAGTTATTATAATGCAAATAATCAAATGCAAATAAGCCTATGCAAATAATCCTATACAAATAATCCTATGCAAATAATCCTATGCAAATAATCAAATGGAGATAATCCTATGCAAATAATCCTATGAAAATAATCCATAATTATTGCGGGATATGTGTCGATATGGGGTGGAGGAAGAAGGGGGATATGTGTCGATATGTCGATACGTGTCGATATGGGGTGGAGGAAGAGAGAGGATATATGTCGATATGTGTCGATATGGGATGGAGAAAGAGGAGGGATATGTGTCGATATGCGGCGTCGTCCTCGACTCAAGGCAGGACGAGGAGCTCGGTGAATCGTTGGAATATGGTTGGAATAAGGGCGACTAGTTGTGGTTCAATATCTCTGCCGAACTGTTAATATCGTTCGAATATGGTATGATTCTTATAAAATATTTTGCAGTACTAAAATAAAAAAAATCAAAGAACACATATTATGAACACATATTATGAACACATTTTTATAAAACATTATGAACACATATTATGAAACATATTATGAACACATATTATGAAACATATTATGAAAATCAAAGAACACATATTATGAAACATATTATGAAAAAATATATCAAAGAACACATATTATTGGCATGAAAATCATAGAACGCATATTATACATATTATGAAACATTTTGCAGTACAAAAAAAGAACACATATTATACATATTATGAACACATATTATACATATTATTGGCATGAAAATTGAAAAACACATAAATATTATTGCAGTACAAAAAAAATTGGCCAAGGGCCGACGGCCGGGAGAGCTCCCGAGGAGCTCACCGAGAGCGGTGGCGGCGGAGCGACGGGCGGTGGCGGCAGAGCGACGGGCGGCGGCGGCAGAGCGACGGGCGGCGGCAGCGGAGGTCTCCGGGATAGGCGCGCGCGGCGGAGCAACGAAACCTGCAGGGGAGAAAGAGAGTGAGCTCCTGCGGCGGCGATGGACGGGCGACAGATCCTGCGGCGGCGACGGACGGGCGATGGAACCTGCGGAGCGACGAGCAGGACGGCGGCGGCGGGCAGCCTGCCGGCGTCAATTTGTTTTCCGCGAATTTGTCCTTAGCCGTTTTGGCGCTTTGGGGGGGGAGTGGGGAGGAAGAAGCTCACAGTTATATATGTCAGGGTCATTTTTCCCGGTTCATGCCATCAACCAGGACCGTTGACCCATCGGTCCTGGTTGATGGCATGAACCGGGACCAATGACCTGGGGTGGGGGGCGTTGTTGGGCCGCCATGTGCCTAGGGTCATCGGTCCCGGTTGATGGCATGAACCGGGACCAATGACCTGTTTTTAGGTTTTAACATGAAAAAACTTTTTGTTTCCATTTTAACTTTCTGTTTTCATTTTAACAGGAAAAGTGCTTCAATTCAACAGGAAAAAACTTTCTGTTGACCAATGACCCATTTTTATTTGGAATTTGAAAAAACTTTTAACAGGAAAAGTGCTTCAATTTAAATAACTAATCCAAACCATTTTGTGTTTTCAAAAATATTTATTGTAACTAAACAATTTTACTATTTTTAATTAAAAATGCATTAACATATATTTATTGCATAATTTGGAATTTGAAAAAACTTTCAACAGGAAAGTGCTTCAATTTAAATAACTAATCCAAAACCCTTTTACCATTTTACCATTTTACCGGACAAAGAAGCTTCATGCCCGCCATTTTGAATATAGTTTGAAACGGGCATAAGAAATACAAAAATGATCCAAACAATATGAAACCTTCGCGTGGTGTCATATTATGTGTCATAGTTGCAAGGAAAAATATTGAACTTGGAAAATTGCAAACATCATAAAAAAATCCTTCACAAAATGACCTATCATGTTCGAGGTCTCATGGCATTTAAGTCAAACCACCAATATTATGGCTAGAATCAGGGCATAGTTTGTGATAATGTGCCTATATTGTGCACACATGCGCATCTTGGGATGGCTTACGATGTTTCAGGAGGAAGTTTTCTTTTTCGACACACGAAAAAGCCAATTTCCATTTTTGAGGTGCCGAAATTGGGATGTTCTGTGAAGGAACCACCAAATTAAAGTTTGGCATTGGTACCAACCCATTTTTCAAAAATACTAGACCACCTTAGATGGACAATTTCCCAACCGGTGTATCTGGAACCTTTCCGTCCATCCCTCATGAAAAAGACAATTCCTGCCGAATCGGTAGGAGGGTGCCCAGATTTGAACTACAAGTACAGGATATAATGCTTGTGAATTTTTTTTAAAATCATTTATAGGTTCACGACATGCTATTTCATCAGAGATCCACTTCAAGTTTAGCGAGGCTCAGCCCCGGGCTAAGAAGCTTCATGCCCACCGTTTTGAATATAGTTTGAAATGGGCATAAGAAATTCAAAAATGATTCAAACAATGTGAAACCTTCGCGTGGTGTCATATTATATGTCATAGTTGCAAGGAAAAATATTGAACTTGGAAAATTGCAAACATCATAAAAAATCCTTCACAAAACTATGTGTCATAGTTTTCATACATTACATAGATTTACATAGGGTTTAGGGTTTAGGGTATGAATCCTTCATCGCGTATGTCGATCCCTTGCCTATGATCGCTTCTTAGGCCGTAACCATGGAGCATCTTCATTATTTAACGGGATGCTTGGGTCAGTTTTCACGATGAAGGGCGGAATTTCATCAAACTTATCATAATCTGCTGACATGTCTGTCTTGTCCTCGACTCTCATGATGTTTCTTTTCCCTGAAAGAACTATGTGACGCCTGGGCTCATCGTCTGATGTATTCGTTTCCTTATTTTTTTCTTTTTTTTGGTCTGGAGGACATGTCCTTCACATAGAAAATCTGAGCCACATCATCGGCTAGGACGAATGGTTTGTCTCTATAACCAAGATTCTTGAGATCCACTGTTGTCATTCCGTACAGCTGGTCTACCTTTACCCCTTCTCCATTCATGTTGACCCAACTGCACCCAAAAAAAGGGACCTTAAAAGTAGGTCCATAGTCAAGTGCCCATATCTCCTCTATGTAACCATAGTATGTGTCCTTTTTCCTATTCTCGCATGTTGCATCAAAGCGGACATCACTGTTTTGGTTGGTGCTCTTTTTATCTTTGGCGATCGTGTAAAATGTATTCTCATTTATCTCGTACCCTTGGAAAGTCAATACAGTCGCAGATGGTGTCGCGGCCAACAAGTAGAGCTGATCTCCAATAGTGGTGTCATTCATGAGATGTAATTGCAACCAAGTGCCGAAAGTCTCCATGTGATTTTCTTTAATCCAGTAGTCATCCTTCCCCGGGAACTTGGAGCGTACAACATTCATGTGTTCCTCGATATACGGAGCCACGAAGGTAGAACTTTATAGAACTGTATAGTGTGCTTGATTCAAAGAATGCTCGTCCCTAAATATCATTGCTTTCTTTCCTAGCGTGCCTTTTCCACTCAGTCTCCCCTCATACCGTGATTCAGGGACACCAATCGGCTTAAGGTAAGGAAGAAAGTCGACACAGAACCCAATAACCTCCTCTGTTCCATAGCCCTTGGAGATGCTTCCTTCTGGCCTAGCATGGTTATGAACATATTTCTTTAATACTCCCATGAACCTCTCGAAGGGGAACATATTGTGCAGAAATACAGGACCGAGAATGGAAATATCTTCGACTAGGTGAACTAAGAGATGCGTCATAATATTGAAGAAGGACGGGGGGAACAGCAACTCAAAACTGACAAGACATTGGACCACATCCTTCTGTAGCCTTTCCATACTTTCTCGATCAATTACCTTCTGAGATATTGCATTGAGGAATGCACATAGCTTCACAATGGGTACTCGAACATTTTTCGGTAGAAGCCCCCTCAATGCAACCAGAAGCAACTGCGTCATAATCACGTGACAATCATGAGACTTCAGGTTCTGGAATTTTTTCTCTGCCATATTTATTATTCCCTTTATATTTGACGAGAAGCCAGCCGGGACCTTGATACTGCTCAGGCATTCAAAAAAGATTTCCTTCTCTGCTTTGGTAAGAGCGTAGCTGCTTAAGTATTGACAGCCTTTATCAGTATGCTTGTTGCATGGGTCTTTGATATGTTGCTGGTCCTCCCGTGCTTCTGGTGTATCTTTTGTCTTCCCATACATGCCCAGGAAGCCTAGCAGGTTCACGCAAAGATTCTTTGTCACGTGCATCACGTCGATTGAAGAACGGACCTCTAGGTCTTTCCAATACTCAAGCTCCCAAAATATAGATTTCTTCTTCCACATGGCCGTGTGTCCGGTAATGGGGTCTTTCGGAACAGATTGACCGCCAGGACCCTTTCCAAAGATTACTTCTACGTCCTTCACCATACCAAATACATCAGCACCTTTAGGGAGCTTAGGCTTCTTCCGGTGATCTGCCTCACCGTTGAAATGCTTGCCTTTCTTTCTTACTTGATGATTGGTCGGAAGAAATTTACGACACCCCAAGTACACAACCTTCTTACATTTATCCAAATATGTACCTTTAGTCTTATCTAAACAGTGCGTGCATGCATTGTATCCCTTGTTTGACTGTCCTAAAATGTTACTAAGAGCAGGCCAATCATTGATGGTTATGAACAACAACGCTCGTAGGTCAAATGGCTCCTGTTTGTGCTCATCCCACACCTTTACACCTGGTTCTGCCCACATCTGCAAAAGTTCATCGACTAATGGCCTTAGGTACACATCAATGTTGTTGCCGGGTTGCTTCGGTCCTTGGATGAGCACTGGCATCATAATGAACTTCCACTTCATGCACAACCAAGGAGGAAGGTAGTAGATACATAGAGTCACGGGCCAGGTGCTGTGACTGTAGCTCTGCTCCCCAAAAGGATTCATGCCATCTGTACTTAGACCAAACCATAAGTTCCTCGCATCACCTGCAAAGTTGGAGTACTTTCTCTCGATGTTTCTCCACTGCGACCCATCGGCGGGGTGTCTTAGTTTCCCGTCTTTCTTACGCTCCTCTTTGTGCCATCGCAACAACCTGGCATGCTCTTTGTTTCTGAACAGACATTTCAACCGTGGTATTATAGGAGCATACTAGCAGGAATCCTCTTCCTAGGGGGCTCGTCATCGCCCTCAACATCACCAGGGTCATCTTGTCTGGTCTTGTACCGACATGCAGTGCATACCGGGCATTTATCCATATTCTCATACTTCTCACTGCGGTACAGGATGTAGTCATTAATGCATGCATGTATCTTCTCCACATCTAATCCTAGAGGGCAAATAGTCTTCTTTGCTTCGTACGTTGTCTCGGGCAGCTCGTTATCCTTTGGAAGCTTCGGCTTCATTATTTTCAGTAACCTCTCAAATCCCTTGTCAGATAAACCAGCCTCTGCCTTCCATTTTACCAGTTCAAGTGTGGTACTGAGCTTTGTGCTGCCATCTTCGCAATTTGGGTACAACAACTTTTTGTGATCCTTTTGCATGGCCTCCAACTTCAGCTTCTCCCTTTCTGTATCGCATTGTTGCTTTGCATCAGAAATGACCCGACCAAGACCATCAGCGGGCTCATCTGATGCCCGTTGTTCTTCTTCATTGCCGCCTCCCTCTTCTACATTGTCTTCCATTGAAGTATCACCGTATTCTTCAGGGGACATAGGATAGCTGTCATCATCCTCCTCTTCTTCATTTTCTTCCAGCCTAACCCCTCTTTCTCCGTGCATGGCCCAACAATAATATCCGGGCATGAAACCTCTCCGAAGCAGATGGCTTTGAAGGATTCTCGGGGCAGAGTGCTCCGCCACGTTCCGACAGTCGACGCAGGGACAAGGCATAAAATTATCCACTTTGTTTGCCTTAGCCACATCGATAAATTTATGCAGGCCTGCAATAAAATCAGAATCGCGTCGGTTGCCGTACATCCATCGCATCCGCGCATCGATCTGCGTCATAATAATTAACCATTACAATAACATCGTGAATAGTGAAATGACCACCCTACATGGACACATGCAATATTTTTGTATCAGTTACAGATGAAGAAGATAAGGTTGCTAGCCTCGGCCGAGGATACCGTGTTGTGCAAACTTAAGTGTGGCTCGGACATTTCGTCGAACACCTTGTGTGCAATCAAAGGAATAAAAAGCTAGCACCCACACCTCACACACAATCCAGCAAAATTTGGTGGCAAAGGGCAAAGGGTTGGGCTTATTTATAGCCAGGGGAGGGTCTTTGATCCTGGTTCGTGGCATGAACTAGGACCAATGCTCCGCAGAGCGCCATGTGCCATGCGCGGGGGGCATTGGTCCCGGTTGATGCCACGAACCGGGACGGATGCTCCGAAATGAACCGGGACCGATCTCCAGGCAGCACAAACCGGGACCGAGGCCTGTCATTGGTCCCCATTTGCGAGCCGAACCGGGACAGATGGCATTTGGGTGCTGGACCAAAGACCCTTTTTCTACTAGTGCTCCAGTCTGTTCAGCAATCTGACATGCATTGGATAGAGCTAAAGCTTCAGCATGCCTTGCGTTAGAGATAGTCTCAATTTGTCCAGCAGCAGTAAACTGAATATCAGAGGCACTATCTAGACATATTGCTCCCCAACCTCGCTACAGACTTGGTCTCTTTATTTTGAGAACACGCAAGAGATCTGCGCGCCATTATATTAAGCATACGAGAAAGCCCGAAGGCCGGTTACATCGCCGAGGCAGGAGAGAAGCCACACACCACTAGCAACACCACTTTGGGCGCCAGCCCCCACCCCCCAAGATCCTCTAATCTATACCTCTCAAACTCCCACGTCTACAACTCATCCAAGCACCCCACTCATCCAACAATAGATGCAGGGTAACCTGGGCCGTGGTTGAGGAGCGCTCGAAGACACGCGCATTCCTCTCGAGCCACAAAGTCCGCATGACAAGCATGATGAAGGAGTTTGCGGTATTCCTTTCCAAAGATGCAAACCGCGCCACCACCGCTGGCCACCACTCTCCGATCTCGGCGTTCCCTGAAGGCACGATGTTGGGGAGGTTGAGGCGCATCACAGCCCCAGTCCAGATAGCACTCGTGAACGGGCACTAGAGCGTGATGTGATCAAGGGTTTCCTCGCGCGTCCCGCATAGCGGGCACATGATGTGGGTTGGCAGGCCTCTCATCTGCCTCCCGTCAGCCGTCCAGCACCTTCGACGCAACGCGAGCCATGCGTGCATCTTGAACTTCAACGGGGCGAAAGAGTGCCACACGTACATCGCGTTGGGCAGCGCCACGGTCCCATGGAAGAGAGTCAAGTAGCCTATTTTTCAGGACTAGCACCTGTCAGCAGTCCACTTCCAACGGAAGGAGTTGGCCTCTTCAGGGCCTAGGCAAACCACCGCCTGCACTGCATTCCAAAGTCTGAGGTTGTTAGATGTATATCTGTATATTGTAGTTTTCCCACTTGTTAGGGGGTTTCCTGCATATTTGCACACCTCTACATGTACTATATATGTGGCCTTTGGCCCCTGAGGAATACTAAGTTGCTTATTCCTAACATGGTATCAGAGCCCAGGTCTAGGGCATCCACCGCACGCTGCAACTCGTGCTTTGATCTAAAATTTTCTTTTTCTTCGATCTGTTCGTTTGTGGCCGCCGTCGGCCTTTGCAACATCTTCGGCCGCCGCTGCCCTCTTCTGCGTCTCCGGCCGCCGCTGCCCTCTGCTGCGTCTCCGGCCGCCCTCGTCTCCGCCTCGTTCGGCCGCCGTCGTCTCGTTTCTGCCCCGTTCTGGCCTCTCTCGGCCGCACTTCGCCGGCAGCCCGCATGCCGCCCTGTTCTCGGGCCGCCACCGTCGCCGACCTTCTCCGGCCGCCGCCAGCCTTTTCGGGCCGCCGCCGGTCCTAACCGGCTTCCTGCCCTTGCTGGTCGTCGCCGCTCTCTGCCTGGTTCCACAACGCCAGGCATCTTGAATTTGTGATCCCGATCTGTTTCGGTCGGTCAACTCCAGCGCATTAAAGAGAGAGAGAGAGAGAGAGAGAGAGAGAGAGAGAGATGTCTTCCTCATCGGGCTATGTTGTGATTCCTCACTGCCCGGTGATTTTTGATGGCGCAAATTACCCTGATTTCGCTGCCTTTATGCGTGTTCACATGCGCGGTTGATACGTCCATTTTGCATCACTATTTTGTATCATAATTTACTGTTATTCATTGATATATTTCACATTTAGAGATGATACTTATGTTATTTCAGTCTTCTGCTGGAACAAGGACCATCAAGACACCATATTTCGAAGATCAGGAAAATTCTAGAAAAATACCAGAAAATTATATTTTATCAGAAGACTGAAGAAGCCAGAAGGAGAAGGCGAGAGGGGCCACAGGGCAGCCTCACCACCAGGGGGCGCGGCCTAGCCCCTAGCCGCGCCGCCCCGTGGTGAGAGCCCCCTGGCCCACTTCTGCCATCGCCCCTTCACGTATTTCATCGTCCCCGAAAACCTAAGTCAAGGGGGGGGGCTCAGAGATAGACACCGCCACCTCTGCGGGGCGGAAAACACCAGAGAGAGAAAAGCTCTCCGGCAGGCAGAAATCTGCCGGGGAAATTCCTTTCCGGAGAGGGAAGATCGTCACCATCATCATCGCCATCGCACCGGACTTCATCGGGATCATCATCATCATCTCCATCACCAGCACCTTCATCTCCACCATCACCATGCCATCCCGCTGTAACATCTTGAGTTGAATCTTGTTAAATTCTTAGGGGAAACTTTCCCGGTGTTGATTACTCTTGTGGTTGATGCTATTGAGTGGAACCGTTGAATTAAGGTTTATGTTCAGATTGTTATTTACCATTATTTCACCTCTGATCATGATCCATATGATGTCTTGTGAGTAGTTCGTTTAGTTCTTGAGGACATGGGAGAAGTCAAGTCGTTAATAGTGGAATTAAGTTGAGTAATATTTAATGGTTTGATATTTATTTGTTGTGGTGCTATTTCACTAGTGGTGTCATGTGAACGTCGACTACATGATACTTCACCATTTATGGGCCTAGTGAAATGCATTGTGTATTTGGCTACCAATTGTGGGGTTGCTGGAGTGACAGAAACCTAAACCTCCGTTGGGAAACCATTGCACCAGGGAGCGTAGGATCTTAGAGTTTAAGGCTGTGGTTAGATTTATCTTAATTACTTTCTTGTATGTGTGGATGCTTGCAAGGGGTATAATCACAAGTGTGTATTTATCCTAGTAAGGGTAGTGCGCTAGCACAGGTTCACACCCATAACACTTATCAAACTAGTAAAGATTATTTAGCGGTATGAAGCGAAAGCACTTGACAGAAACTCCCGTGTGTCCTCGAGAATGTTTGGTTATCATAAGTTACACAACCGGCTTGTCCTTTGCTCTAGAAAGGATTGGGCCACTTGCAACAATTATTACTATTGTCTTTTATTTACTCATACTTTATTTACTTGCATTACCAAATACCCCTGAAAATCCGTTTGCTAGTATTTACAGTGAATCCTTGATCAAAACCACTTGTCAACACCTTCTGCTCCTCGTTGGGTTCGACACTCTTATTTATCGAAAGTACTACGATACACCCCCTATACTTGTGGGTCATCAGCGGTCTCCGTCTATGGGGTGTGCTCTCCGGCGAGGTCTCCTGTCCGCCGTGCCTCACTACTCCTCTGGCTCCTATTCCACTGACGCTGCCTGTTCTTGGTGATGATGCTACTCAGGATGACAAGGATGCTGCTGAGAGTGCTGATAGGAGTGTTGTTGCTGCGTATGAGCTGAAGTTTCAGCAGTACTCTAGTTCCCTTGAGACCTATCGGCTGGATCTGATAGCCTACACTCAGTGGATGGATGAGGATGCTCGTGCTGAAGCTGTTCTCACTTCAAGTGTTCTGCCCCAGTTTGCCTCTGAGTTTATGGGTCTTCCTACTGTTGCCGACATGTGGGCTCATCTTCGTCAGCGCTATCAGCCATCCGGGGATGCTCTTTATCTGTCTGTGGTTCGTCAGGAGCATGCTCTTCAGCAGGGTGATTCTACTATTGATGAGTTCTACACTCAGAGTGCTGCTATCTGGCGTCAGCTTGACTCTCTTTGCACTGCGGTTTGTGGCACCTGCCCGTGTTGTCGGACGGTGCGCTCGGACTTGGAGTTTCAACGCGTCTATGAGTTCTTATCTCGGTTCCGCAAGGAGTTCGAGCCCCGCCGTGCGCAGCTGCTTGCTCGTGGTCGTGTTCCGATTTCTGAGGTGCTGCCTGAGCTTCGGGCTGAGGAGACTCGCCTCCGTGGTGCTGGTTTTCTTGAGGTTCCTTCTATGCTTGCTGCTCGTGGTCCTCCTCCGTCGCCTGCACCCTCGACTCAGTTGCGGTCGCCAATTCCGCCAATTTTACCCACTCCTCAGGGTCAGGGCTCGAGCCAGCATCAGAGTTAGCACCAGCAGCATCGTGGTCAGGATCGTCGTCCTGCTCGCAACTGCACCTACTGTAACAGGGATGGACACACTACGTCCAACTGTTATACGAGGGATCCCAGTTTGCATCGCCAGCACCAGGCTCGTGTGTCTTCTGGTTCATCAGGCTCTTCTGCAGTTGCCCCCACTGATAAGGATATTGTCAGTCGTCTTCGTAGTCTGCTCGCCGCTACAGGTTCTCCTTCGACGGGCACTACTGGTTCTGTGACTGACTCTCCTGGCACTGCACGACCACCACCTTCTACATAGTCAGGTACATCCCCGTGGTATCTGGATTCTGGAGCTTCCTTCCATATGACTTCTGATTCTTCTATTCTGTCCGCTCTTCGCTCTCTCATTTCTCCTGTTAATATTCTCACTGCTGATGGTACCTCTCTTCCCGTTTCTAGTCGAGGCACCCTTTCTACTTCCTCCTTTTCTGTTCCTGATATTTCTCATGTTCCTCGTCTTAAGATGAACCTGTTTTCTGCTAGCCAGCTCACTGATTCTAGTTGTCGCGTCATTCTTGATGTGGATTCTTGTGCTATTCAGGATCGTCACACACAGGTCCTAGTTGGAGCTAGCCCTCGCCGCTGTGACTCTTCGGGGCTTTGGGAGTTAGACTGGCTTCATGTTCCTTCTGCTGCCACCTCTCCTGCCAGTTCTCCTGCGGTCATCGCCTCCGTCACCGGCTCTTTTCAGCAGTGGCATCATCGTCTTTGTCATCTTTGTGGCTCTCGCCTGTCGTCGTTAGATCATCATGGTCTTCTGGGGTCTCTCTCAGGAGACGTGTCTTTAAAATGTCAGGCGTGTAGGTTGGGAAAACAGATTCAGTTACCCTATCCTACCAGTGCGTCTGTATCTCAGCGTCCTTTTGATTTAGTTCATTCTGATATTTGGGGTCCGGCTCCTTTCACTTCGAAAGGGGGCCATTGATACTATATTCTATTTATAGATGATTTTTCCTGGTACACTTGGTTGTATTTTATGCGTTCTCACAATGAGGTGCTCTCCATATATCAGCGTTTTGCGGCCGTGGTCCTCACACAGTTTTCTACACCTATCTGTGTGTTCCGTGCTGACTCTGCTGGTGAATATATCTCCAAGCAGCTGCGTGGTGTTCTTGCTAAGCAGGGCACTCTTGCTCAGTTCTCCTGTCCGGGCGCACATGCTCAAAATGGCGTTGCTGAGCATAAGCATCGTCATCTTCTTGAGACCACTTGTGCAATGATGATTGCTTCTTCTCTTCCGCCGCATTTCTGGGCTGAGGTTGTCTCTACATCAGTTTATCTCATTAACATTCAGCCTTCTGCCGCCCTACAGGGTGGTATTCCTCTCGAGCGTCTCTCCGGTCGTTCTCCTGATTACTCGACGCTTCGTTTGTTTGGTTGCGTTTGCTATGTTCTCCTTGCCCCTCGCGAACGCACCAAACTGACCGCTCAGTCTGTTGAGTGTGTTTTTCTTGGATACAGTGATGAGCATAAGGGCTATCGGTGTTGGGACCCTGTTGTTCATCGGATGCGCATTTCTCGTGACGTCACATTTGATGAGACGCGTCCTTTCTATCCTCGCCCCACTGCCTCGACCTACCCGATGGAGGATATATCTTTTCTACTTTTTCCTGACACACCTTCCCCTGTTTCTATTGATCCTCCTTCGGGACCCATTATTGCCGATGCCTCGCCTTCGACCCCGTCGTCCTCCTCATCACCTGGTTCTCCTCCTTCCTCTTCTGACAGTCCATCCACCTCTCTTTTGTCTCCTTTTCCCTTTCATTATTCTCGGCGTTCTACTATTCCGGATACTCCTCCTGATGTCCCTTCTTCCTCTTCTTCCGATGTGTCTTCTTCTTCTGATGAGATTCCCTCTCCTCTTCCTGCTCGTCAGCGTCGTCCACCTGATCGTTACTCTCCTAGTATGTACGGTCTTTCTATTGCCCTCGAGCCGACTTCTTATCGGGATGTTGAGCGTCATCCCAAATGGCAGCTTGCCATGGCCGAGGAGATTGCTGTGCTTGAGCGCACTGGCACTTGGGATCTTGTTTCTCCCCCTCCCGGTGTTCATCCCATCACGTGTAAGTGGGTCTTCAAAATTAAGACCCGGTCTGATGGATCTCTTGAGCGCTATAAAGCGCGTCTTGTGGCTCATGGCTTTCAGCAGGAGCAGGGCCGTGACTATGATGTGACTTTTGCTCATGTGGCTCATATGACCACTGTGCGCACTCTTCTTGCTATCACCTCTATTCGCCACTGGTCTGTGTCTCAGCTTGATGTTCAGAACGCTTTTCTCAATGGTGAGCTGCGTGAGGAGGTTTACATGCAGCCTCCTCCAGGATATTCTGTTCCTGCTGGGATGGTTTGTCGTCTTCGGCGCTCTCTTTATGGCCTGAAACAGGCCCCTCGCGCCTGGTTTGAGCATTTCGCCTCTGTGGTGACTGTTGTTGGTTTCTCCCCTAGCGCTCATGATCCTGCGCCGTTTGTTCACATTTCTCCTCATGGACATACTCTTCTTCTCCTCTAT
This sequence comes from Dactylis glomerata, assembly GCA_007115705.1. NCBI lineage: Eukaryota > Viridiplantae > Streptophyta > Magnoliopsida > Poales > Poaceae > Dactylis > Dactylis glomerata. The sequence goes on from QXEO01000340.1 coordinate 1,308,367, forward strand.
GTTGACGATATGATCATCACTGGTGATGGCTCTGAGTATATTGCCTTTGTTAAGGCCCGTCTTCGTGACCAGTTTCTTATGACTGATCTTGGTCCTCTTCGCTACTTTCTTAGGATTGAGGTTTCCTCCACTTCTGATGGTTTTTCTATCTCCCAGGAAAAGTATATCTAGGATCTTCTTGCTCGTGCTGCTCTTGGGGATGAGCGCACTGTTGAGACTCCTATGGAGCTCAATGTCCAGCTTCGTGCTAGTGATGGTGATCCTCTCCCTGACCTAGCATGTTATCGTCATCTTGTTGGGAGTCTTGTCTATCTTGCTGTCAGTCGTCCTGACATCTCTTATCCTGTTCATATTCTGAGTCAGTTTGTCTCAGCTCCTACCACTGTTCACTATAGTCATCTCCTCCGTGTTCTGCGCTACCTTCGTGGCACGATCACTCATCATCTTTTCTTCCCTCGTTCCAGCTCTCTCCAGCTCCAGGCCTACTCAGATGCTACGTGGGCGAGCGATCCTATGGATCGCCGTTCGCTTTCTGCTTACTGTGTGTTTCTTGGTGGTTCGCTCATTGCATAGAAGACGAAGAAACAGACCGCAGTTTCCCGTTCGAGTGTAGAGGCTGAGTTGCGAGCTATGGCCTTGTTGACTACTGAGGTGACCTGGTTACGGTGGTTACTTGCTGACTTTGGGGTCTTTGTTATGACACCCACTATACTCTTGTCTGACAATACAGGTGCTATCAGTATTGCACGTGATCCGGTAAAGCATGAGCTTATCAAGCATATTGGTGTTGATGCCTTTTATACACGTGCTAGTGTGTAGGATCAAGTGATTGCGCTCCACTATGTGCCTTCAGAGTTGCAGTTAGCGGATTTTTTACAAAGGCACAGACTAGAGCACAACATAGTTACTTTCTCTCCAAACTCAGTGTTGTGGATCCACCATGAGTTTGAGGGGGGGGGGGGTGTTAGATGTATATCTATATATTGTAGTTTCCCCACTTGTTAGGGGGTTTCCTGCATATTTGCACACCTGTACATGTACTATATATGTGGCCTTTGGCCCCTGAGGAATACTAAGTTGCTTATTCCTAACAGAGGTAATCCCGAAGCGCGTCCACCGTGAGCTCACCAGAAATGTCGCGCGCCCAGCCGTGGTTCAGAGTACCCTCTTCCACCGAGCGCGATCGTCTGACGGACAGCCAGACATGCTTCATCACACGGGAGCGATGGTTTTCACCGTGAGGCCGCCGATCCACGCATCCTCCCAAAACGCAACCGCGGTGCCTGATCCAACAATGATAGATACTGACGCATTGAAGAGGTCATGAGACGCCGCGCTAACTTGGAGGTCGAGGCCGCTCCATGGCTTGGCAGGATCTGTTTTCTGCAGCCACAACCACATTGCACGCAGGGCCGTGTTCAGGTACTGGAGGTTGCGGAATCCAAGGCCTCCAAGGGCTTTGGGCTGGCACACAAGGTTCCAGGCCACGGCACAACACCCACCATTAGCCTCGCCGTTCCGAGCCCAAAGGAAACCGCGGCGCATCTTATCTATGGCCTGCAGAAACCATGGCTCAAGGTCAAGCGCCATGAGATGGTAGATGACCGATGCGGTCATCACAGCCTGCACGTAGACCGCACGACCCTCCCTTGTCATGAGCCTAGCCTTCCAAAGTGACAGCTTCGCCGCGAGCTTGTCGAGGACATACTGTAGATCGGATTTGCGGAGCTTGCCAATGGAGAGAGGCAGCCCCAAGTAGGAGCAAGGCAAGGGCATGACCTGGCAGGAGAACGTGTCCCGCCCGAGTTCCACCGCCGCTTCGGTTCATTGGATCGGGGCCACCGAGCTCTTTCCGAAGTTCACCTTTAGCCCCGACGCTTCACCGAAGCAGTCCAGAACACCACGAACCAAAAGGAGCTCGGCGCGTACTGGCCTTGCAAATACCACAACATCGTCAGCGTACAGGGACACCCTGTGTGTGAGCCCTGCTGTCCCAAGGTCGGAAAGCACACCGGAGCGCTCGGCCGCGCGAAACATGGCGGCGAGCACATCCATGGCGATGAAGAACAGCAGCGGGGAGATGGGGTCCCCCTGCCGAAGACCCCGCACATGTCGGAATGGATCTCCCGCGGAACCGTTGACGAGCACCCTGGTTTGCGCCGTTCTCAACAGCAACGCAATCCACCGAGCCCCAAAACCGTGTTGCCTAAGCACGCTGATCAAGAAGGACCACGAGATGCTGTCGAACGCCTTGGCGATATCCACCTTTAGGAGCAGCGCAGCCTCCTTCTTGGCATGTAACGCCCTGGCCGATTCCTGGACAAGCAAGAAGTTATCCTGGATACATCTCCCACGTATGAATGCCCTCTGGTTGCTATCCACTAGCTCGGGCATCCTCGGAGCAAGCCTGCGCGCTAGCACCTTGGTCAGCAGACGAGCGATGACTAATTGGCCTGAAATCCGTCAGGTCAATAGCCCGGTCTTTCTTTGGCAGCAACGTGATCAACGCCTCATTCAGGTTGCCAAAACCTTGGTCTCTGCCAAGCCATACCGCCTGCATCGCGGCAACCACATCGTCCTTGATCACCGGCCAACATCGCCGGTAGAACTCCCAGGAGAAACCGTCCTTGATCACCTTGGTCTTTTCTTTGAAGGCAGCGTCTATATTGATCTTGACAAAGTCTGTCGAAGGACTGGTCTATCTTCTCTCACAGGCTCTGCTAGTTGGCTTTGTTTCTTTAGGTGGTACTTCCATTCATCAACATGCTGGCGGATATAGAATTGGAACTGGTCGATCGACTTTCGCTGCTCCCTGTGATTTCCTCTATTGCGTTCAGTCCAGCAACTCCAAAGAAAAGCTTCAGCCAGTAGTAGTTCACTGGGTCGTGGCTCTTTTTTTCGAAAAAGAGCGCTTTATTACTTAATAGTTATTAAGCTTACACCCGGCCTCTGCATAACAACGATGCACACAGCCCACATCCAAGATGTATCAAAAAGTATACAGGCAAAATTACATATCATGATGAGCAATTGTAATAACGCCTATCAAGAAGCAGTAATCCGTAAGCTATGTGGCCAGCCATGTTGGGAAAAAGTATCCCTCGCCGTAGCTTCCAGTCGTGCACAGACCTCCGTATAAAGGTCGCGATCCTGCGGACGATGCAGCAAAGACCACAAACGGAGTGTACCAGTAGCTCTGTAGATAACCCTAATATGCTTTTTAAACCTATTGTCGATTCCATTAAGCCAATTCCCAAATATATTGGTAATACTGCATGGTGGAGATAAGGTTGAAGCTACTTGGATGACTGACCATATAGATCTAGCAAAACGACATCGGATGAATAAGTGTTTAATTGTTTCATCCTGATAACAAAAAACACACTTTTTACTTCCATGCCAGTTCCGCTTTGCAAGATTATCTTTCGTTAAAACAACCCCTTTACGTAGGTACCATCCAAATACCTTTATCCGTAATGGAATTTTTAACTTCCAAAGCTTATCATTACTAGATTTATCGATTGGCACGTTTGGTAAAATAAGAGCATTGTACATGGAAGCTACTGAAAACTGACCATTTACATGTAGGTTCCAACGGAATTCATCATGCCCATCTTGTAGTTGGATGTTTGCCAAACGCAATAGCAAGGCATTCCAAGCTACAAGTCGTTGCCCAGACAAATCCCTTCTAAAAGCCACTGAAGGTGGAGAATTCTCCAAAACTTTGGCAATAGTATCACCTTTGTGGCGCACAATGCTATATAAGGCCGGATACTGTTCCCGAAGAGTGGCATTACCAAGCCATTTATCTTCCCAGAACCGTACCTCGGAACCATCCTTAATGGAAAAGGAACCCAGACCAAAGAAAAACTTCTTTGTTGCCATGAGTCCAGCCCAAAAATGTGAATCACCTGGTTTCCAAAGAACCTGTGATAAAGCTTTTTGACCAATGTATTTCCTCTTAAGTATGGTTTGCCATGTCCCCTCCTCAGTAAGTAGTTTAAAAAGCCACTTCCCCAGTAGGGCTGTATTTTTGACCTGAAGGTCTTGAATACCAAGCCCACCCTGGTCTTTAGGAGAGCACACGACACTCCATTTAGCCAATCTGTATTTCTTTTTCTCGTTGTCCCCTTGCCAAAAGAATCTAGACCGGTAATAATCTAGTTTATGCAAGACTCCTTTAGGCAAGAGAAAGAATGAAATCATATGTAGTACCATATTGGATAGTACCGAATTAATGAGTATCAGTCTTCCTCCCAGGGACAACAATTTCCCTTTCCAACTACTAAGGCGTTTTTGTAGTCTTTCCTCGACGAGTTTCCATTCGGCAATTGTTAGTCTCCGATAATGAATCGGAATCCCCAAATACCGCATAGGAAATTGTCCTTGCCCACAGCCAAATAATTCAGCGTATGCATTGACCTCGTCCTGGGCCTCACCGAAACAAAACAACTCGCTTTTATGGAAGTTAATTTTTAGGCCTGATAATTGCTCAAAAGCTGAAAGTATAAGTTTCAGATTTTGTGCTTTCTCAAGGTCATGTTCCATAAAAAGAATCGTGTCATCGGCATATTGAAGGATGGATAAGCCCCCATCAACAAGATGAGGAATGATTCCTTCAATGAGACCATCATTCTTTGCACGTTCGATCATAATGGCAAGCATATCCGCCACGATATTAAATAGCATTGGCGATAAGGGATCCCCTTGCCTTAATCCTTTCAATGTCTAGAAGTAGTTGCCGACATCGTCATTGACTTTGATTGCAACACTACCTCCTGACACGAAGGAATTGATCAAACAACGCCACTCATTCGAAAAACCTTTCATTCTGAGTGTTTGTTGGAGAAAAGACCATTTAACTTTATCATAAGCTTTTTCAAAGTCTAACTTAAGAATTACCCCATTCAACTTTTTAGAATGTAGTTCGTGAACTGCTTCATGCAGAGTTACCACTACATCTAGGATATTCCTCCCTTGCATGAAAGCAGTTTGAGACGGACGAACTACATGATCAGCAACCGTGTTTAATCTTAAGGTGGCCACTTTCGTGAAAATCTTGAAAACTAACGTTAAGAAGACAGATTGGCCTGTATTGCTGGATCCTTTCTGCCTCATTAACCTTAGGTAACAAAACAATCTCACCAAAATTAAGATGAAACAAGTCTAATTGTTCAGCGTGCAAACAGCTAAACAATTCTAGAAGGTCACCTTTGATAGTGTCCCAAAAAGTTTGATAAAACTCTGCTGGGAAACCATCCGGACCCGGTGCTTTGTTGTGTTCCATTTGGAAAATAGCCTTTCTTACTTCCTCCTCAGAGTACTCAGCCGTAAGAAAGTTATTTTCCTCAACGGAAACCTGGGGTATATCATCTGTTTGGGACTCATCCAAAAAGAAGTTACCTTCTTCTGGGGCCCCAAACAAATTCTTATAATAACTAGTAATAAACTTTTTGAGATTGTCCAACCCCTCAATCGTACCTTCATCCTGAACAAGTGTATGAATACGCTTTTTCCTATGTCTGCCATTGGCCACACTATGGAAGTAGCGAGTATTCGAATCTCCTTCAAGGATAAACTGGCTCTTGGAGCGCTGGTACCATTTGAGCTCCTCCTCCCGGAGTAGACTAGCTATCGTTGCGTTAGACTGATTTTTCAATTCAATCTCTTGCGCGGAAAGTGGTCCAACCTCAGCTAAAGCTTCTAGACCATCAATGATGGAAGAAAGCCTCAGCTTTTCTTTTTTAAGAACACCCGTTACATGACGTGCCCAACCACAAAGGTGACTACGTAAGGCACGTATTTTATAATTCCACATTTGTATTGGAGACATAGCAGTAACCGGTCTGTCCCATACCTTTTTGACCATGTCATGAAACCCATCCCGCTGTAACCATCCAAGTTCAAACTTGAATCGATATTTACCAAACGGTTTATGTGTTCCAGTAGTCAAAAGAATAGGAGCATGATCCGAAAATCCCTCGATACGTTCAAGAGCGCGAACAGAAACCATAGGAAATTTAGATTCCCAGTTGGCATCCATTAACACTCTATCAAGCTTCTCGTAAGTAGGATCCGGAAGGCTATTCGCCCAGGTGAATTGTCTTCCAATCATTGTCACCTCTCTTAAATCCAAACTGTCAATGACAGCATTGAATAGAAAGGGCCAATGATCATCAAACCGACCTTTACTTTTTTCATGACGGAACCTCAGCAAATTAAAATCACCCCCAATTAAGATTGGGTGTGGATTATCCTTTGCCAGATTAACCAGTTCACGAAGAAAGTCGGCCTTATATTCTTCCTGTGCAGCCCCATAAACAGCAACCAGAGTCCACATGAAATTATCAACTCTATTACGGATATGGAGTTTAATATGATAATCTCCACCCGAACGAGCCATAATCTCCGTAGTATCTGTCCGTACTCCAAGTAGAATGCCCCCCGAGCGACCACGGGGCGGCTGGGATGTCCACTCAAAATCTATACCACCGGATAGGCGATCAAGCAGACTTTGAGAGAAGTCCCGTCTACCAGTTTCCGAAATAGCCACAAAATCTAAGTTATGATCTCTAATACAATGAGCGATATGTAAATGTTTAGCCAAGTCACCAAGACCTCTGCTATTCGTGAACATACCATTCATTGAGACACAATCTTAGATTTTGGAATTCTGCCCCTCTTGGAGGCCCGAAAAGAAGTTGACTTTGATTTACGGCCAGATGCACACAGGTCATATAATGAGCCTGGCATGGTTTCATCAAAGTCCACCTCAGAAACAACACCAACCAGACTAGAGAGAAGCTGACCATCCATTGTGGCATTCGCCTCCTCTTCATCTGATTCGGCATTCATTGCTACATTCTGAGGCTTTGGTATGACCGTTAAACGGTCATACTCCATACGCCTCAAAACGTTCGCGGACAAACAAACCTCATCAACATTCTTCCCTAGCCTAATACCAACTGCATTTAACTTAGAAGATAAAACAGGTGTAGGTAATGAGATAAAGGAAGAAGATTTTGAACACGTACCGCTGAAATCGAGGTTCATAGCGGCTTTACGCCGCATGGCCTTCAGCATAGTATCCTCATCAGTCGCAGAAGACCCATCCTCCGCAACCACATGCCTAGCGCTGCGCCTCGCCGTAGGCACAGGTGGCACAGAAGTCGGCGGAGGAGGCGGAGATGACGGCGGAGGCGGTGAAGGTGCCCGGGCCGGAGGTGTCTGTGTTGCGTAACACCCGACATCTCCCGAAAAAGGCTCCTCCACCGCCAGGGATAGCAATGTCGATGAAGAGACTGTCCCAGGCACAGACGAAGAAGCCAGCGGCGATACAGGTGGGGGCGATGACGGAGAAGAACCCCCACCCGATACAGCAACAGGAACAACCGGCGAACCACCAACATGGGCGGGCAGCGGCGAAACAGGTGGGGGCGATGACGGAGAAGAACCCCCACCCGACACAGCAGCAAGAACAACCGGCGAGCCACCAGCACCATGGACGGGCAGCGGCGGACCAGCTGCTCGGGCGGGCGAACTGCCCGCTGCCCGTGACAGCGACGACGGCCTGCCCTCATGCAGAAGACCAGCAGCCGTGGCTCCGTCTGGCACGCCTAGCCCAGCACCGGCGCAAGACCTGCTGGGCACCGATGAGCAAACCTCCACCCCAGCGATAGAACCCGAGGAGAGGCCCTGAGACGTGGGAACAGTGCACCGCTGGCCACCACCAGAGAGGCCCGGCGCTGCCTCCCGAGGCAGACGCCCATCGGGCGAGGCGAAGGACATCCGCGGAGGGCCGCCATCAGCTGCAGTAGGCGTCTCAAGACCTGACGGAGCCGAAGCAACCGCCCCCCCCGCGTCGAAGCCGCGATCAAACCAGGAGATCTAGCTCGAACTTCCTCCACAATTTCCTTACCCCGCGGCGTCATCGGATTCGGATTAATAGGAGTAATCGCAATAGCATGTTGGGTGACCGCGCCACCACCCGGACCAGAAGCACCAGCATTTCCATGCGTAGAAGAGAGACCGCCTTGCGGTTGGTCCACATCCATGCTAGCAGATGAAGCATCATGACCGGCCGCATCATGATCATTGCCCTGGCCAGGACCATCATTACCAGCATCATCCCCCTTGCGCCTCCAGAAGAAAGGCGTAAAGTCTTTATCCGGCACGAAATCATGCGCCTCACGACGAAAGAAAAAATCATAACCTTTTAACTTTACCGTCACCGAGACACCAAGACAAGCAAACCCCTGAATTTCGTTCATCTTGTCCAAATTCTTTGGCTCATTCATGGCTACCAAAATCCGCACAACACCCAGACTCCTGAGAGAAACCAAGTCCACATCTAATGTTGTACCAATTAGCGAACCAACAGCCCACAAACCCAAGAAATGTCTCACTGTATGTGGAACTCCCTCAACATGTACCCATACATGTTGAAGCTCAAACTTATGCGGTACATCAAGAGCCTTCCAGATACTGACAGTCATCTGAGCTGAAGAATCAGGTACCCCCATCTGGAAACCATCCACCCTCTTAAGATCATCGGCAGTGGGAAAACTCACTAAAAAAGTGTCTTCCCCATGGGGAATAGCTTCCCACTTCCACTGAGAACTCAAAGGGCAAATCCGTGCCATTAACTTCTGAATGGCCAGAGCAGAAACAATCCCACCAGAAATCTTGATAAGAGCAGTTGGTGACCCTTTCGGTGCAAGGTGTGCCTTGTAAACACTGTCAGGCAGGCGTAAGCATAAGGACTCCTCACACGCAGGACCACCAACAAACGCCTGCGGCTTCGGAAGCTTAAGAATCGGGCATCTGAGCGACGGATGGGCTATAGAATCACAAATAAGACAGTAATGCTGCACCTTACAATCTTTAGTAGCATGCGTATCAACTGCACATTTCCAGCACTTCCCCGGCTTAACCGGAGCCGACTCAGGAACCTCAGGGCCAGCAGAAGCATGCCCCATGGGATCAGACTGCACCAGAGCAAAAGAACCAGCTGCTGTTCCCAAACCTCCAGAGGGTGGGATCAAACCCGGCACAAGAGGAGTCTGTGGCTGAACAACCGGCATATGAGGGGGCGGGGCCTGCACATTAGCCGTATTCTTCTTCTTCTTTCTCTTGTTTTTCGAAGCAGAATTAGAACCCTGCGCAGCCGGCGGCTGCAACGGCACACTCGGCCCTTGCTGGAAAGAGCCACCAGCCTGACCGTAAGAAGGCTAAGCATAGAACTGCGGCGTCTGCTGGAACGCCGGTGCCTGGAGGTAGGGCTGGACAGGCTGAAAACCAGGCTGCTGCGGATACGACATGTATGCCGGCGGCCCCGGCTGCCTGGACGGGGGTTGCAGCGGCTGCACCGGCCGCGGGGGAACCGCTGCGAAGGTTTGAGGAAAGAACCCCGCCCCTTGCTGAACCGCCCCCGGTGATGCAGCAGACAGTGGGCGGCTCGCAGCGGCCAGCTGAGGTGGAACAGCCGGAGCAGGCGGCCTTGGCGCAGTCCCAGGCGCTCCGGCCGACGGCGGCCGCTGGCCCGCCATCCCGGCCACGGACCCGAGAACGGAAGCGAAGGACCGGGGAAACGGGGACCCCGACGGCCTTGGAGAGCTTGAGGACGATGAAGAACGCGGCGGCAGCGAAGAAAGGAACGGCGGCGAGGAGGACGAAGGAGCCGAGGGAATCGACGAAGGAGGGAGCGACGGCGTGATTGACGTGATTGGCGTAGCAGACGCCAAAGCAGCCGATGACCTAGCCAGGGACGGGGCCCACAGCGATCGGAAACGCTGGACCCAATGGCCCAGCCCATAACGGTGTACCAGCGGGCATGCAGCTCCGCGATCGACGTGATCGACCGCAATCACGTCCCCGACGCGATCGGCGGGATCAACGGCGGTTTGCACCGCAATGACCGCCCCCGTTTGAACCTCCAGCTCCTGGAAATCGACCGAGCTCGACGATCCCGGCCTTGCCGCAGCCGCCAGAGAGGAAGACGCCGTCGAGGCAGCGAACGCCCGGTCGATGAAGGCGCCAATAACCGGCGGCGGCGAAACCCTCCGCCGCGGCAGGGGACCGCGCCAGGGGCCCATCCGAGGTCCACGCGCGAGACGCACTCCCGTCGGCGAAGAACATGAACCCCTCCTAGGCGAAGCCAACGGAGGCGAATTCACCGACGTCGCCGGACAGTCCGCCGCGCCGTAGCCAGCCGCCGACCTGCAACCAGAAAAAGACTCACCTGGACCGGATCGTCGCGAAGCCTCCCAGACCCTGGACACCGGCGTCGGGTATCCAATCTCGCGCCAGAAGTCCGCCACGGTCTCCTCCCTAGACCTTCTCCGCCGGCTAACCGGCGTCCACCCCTCCTCGACCTCCTCCTCCAACACTTGTGCAGCCACCTGAATGGGGATACTATTCTCCACATCCGAGCTGCCATCCCCTGATCCGAGACAGGAGAACCTAGACCCACCCGGAGACGATGCAGAAGCAGACTGGGGGAAATAATGTGACTCTTTGGTTTCCTCGAAAAAATAAATCTATCGAGTTGTAAGATGGGCTTGGGTTTCGAGGTGGATCGACCGGATACTGAATTGGCACTATATGTGAGGCTCGTGCATCCCCCCGTGCATATATGCTCAGCTCCCAAGCTGCTATTGCATAGACCCAAAGACCTCAATCGTAGTTTAGTTGTTTGATTCCAACTCGCAGAATGCGTTCTCCAATACGAGTTGTAAGCTCTGGCGGGGCATGTGAGCATTTGCTTCCATGCTCAGCATGTCAGCTTACCTTTACCTTGTTGGTGCTGCTACCATTACTTTGTCGTCGAGTTGCCACTGTCCCATGTGAAAAGTTGATCTCCAAATCACAAGCGGTGATTTTGTTCCCTGTCAAGTAGCGCAAGACACACACACACGCATCTTGCAGACTAATGTAGGCTGATTATTTTCTTAATCACGACTTGTATCCAGATTTTTTCCCCTCTAAAGCAAAAATCTAATGATTGTTTTCGGAGCACCGATGAGGCGATGTGTTCAGATGATGTGGTGTGGAGTGTTAGCCCCTCTTTTTATCAGTTCTCAAATAATATAAGCAAATAGTCGTCTAATCATTTCTACTAGGAAGTTGGTTGAGATTGACGGCGCACATTTTTTGGATTTAAGTATGTGAACATTTTGCCCAGCAAATGCTCCACAACATTTCTAAAAAACAGAGTACTTTGTGTTACTCACATCACCATTACAAGCCACAGCAAAAGTCGAGTTCACTCCTGCATTTGAGAGATCCAAGGCAAGAAAACAACAAAGCAAGTCAACAAATAAAATTATCAAGTGGCTAGCAAAGGCAGTACTCTACACCAGTCAGGACAAAGTGTCCATCAAGTAGGGTTCCAAGATGGAGTATAGTCTAATAGCAGATACCACCACAAGGAACATGACTAATTAAAGAAGATTCCCATAGCTCGTACCTAATGTTACCCATCCAACTCGATAAGCAATAAACTGACTCCAACCGATCGATCATTTTTTAGGTTCCCTTCGGTGACAACCATTGATGGAGCGCCTTTTGTCCGATGCTGCACCTTGTCCGCTCAGTGACGAATATATACCTGCTATTTGCACATTATGAATGTCTGTGAAAGTGAAAGTAGTAGTGTGCATATAAAGTTTGAACAACCTTTGTTGCTTAAATCTTAAAAGAACAATTTTATATCTTGAGCAGTCATATTAGAGGTTAAAGAAATTCCTCCACTCACATGACATTCTGCCGGTACAATAGTCATGAATCGGGATAAGCAGTGAGATGGTAGATACATAGCGCTAAGCTTTTTTTTTATACAGGAAAGACTAGGGTTTGGCCGACTTTATAAATAAAACAAAAAAATGATAGAGGCTGCTATAAATAATACTAACCTAATCAATTCGTTGTTTAAAATAAACTCCCTTATGTACTAAATAATCTATTCCCTCCGACCACTAATATCTATCTCTAATGTGATGTATCTAGACACATTATGCTAGAGATAAATATTAGTGGTCGGAAGGAGTATAAATCCTCTTTTCAGTGCAACTGCAAGAGAGAGTGTCTTGGGTGAAGAGATTCTGTTGGAATCTTGCATATTTTATTTTTATATATTTGAATTAAATCACATGAAAAAATCCAGTCTAATAAGTAACCTGATACATAATTTTTTAATAAACGACCATATAAGTTGTATGTTAACCGTCTAAAAGGGCACTACGTCATAAAACATGTAGTTTTGAAGTGAATTCTAGTATATATTAGTAATTTCATGCATCAAGTGACTGGCTAATATATAGTAGTTTTCCTTTGTACAGCTTCATAGTACAATTTTTTAGAACCGGCTCCTTTGACGTGCAGGAGGCAAGTCAGGGGAAACAAAGAAGTAATGTCAGGCAACGGTAGCATAAATAACCCTATTTTGCATTATTATTAATTAACTAGAAAGGTGGCCCTTGTAAATGCGAGGGCATCATCTTTTGTGTCTTGAAAGTGATTAAGAAATAAACCAATAGTTTCATGCACATTCACATTACACAATAGGAGATGATATGATACTATAGCCATTTTAATGTTATTATGCTAAATAAAATATCACATTTATTAAATTATTTTCATTACATAACCATCATATTAGTGACCATAACTCATTTTAAATATTGGTCGTGAGTACTTATGTGATATTAGACCATGTGAAAAAATATTCAGTAACACCAAATAATTTATCGCAGGCAATTGATTATGTAACTTACAAAATCACAATACTAATTGTTAACTCTGAGCAATATCCACATTATATATAGGTGATCTTTTGATTGGAAAACAGGAATACCTTTGCTAATTTTGTCAGAAACTTACAAATTCTTATTGAAACGCAGGACCCGTTAAATACTAAACCTTTATTTTAATTTTACGTAGATAGCATTTCCTCCCATTTTACTTTATCAATCATGAAATATGTGATCTTTCCTATCCATTCTGAAATATGTGATATGTTAGACATAGAAATACATCTCTCAGATATGATGCAAGTTATTTAGGGTATGGATATATCGCTTATTTTAAATAAAAAATAAAATTATTTCATAATACATATCTCATGGTATTACTATTAGAGATATTTTGCTTGGCTAGCCCTTGACCTCATCGGACTTTAAAGACGCTCCTCGTGCCCGGTGCCAATTAGATTAACAACAACCTTGTAAGTGCACGACGAGCCGAAGAATCATGAATTCATGATGCTTGCCATCGAAATGGATCGATGTAGTTCCTCTCATCTCGCTTGAAACGATGATTAAAATCAGAATAACCATGCTAGGCAACTCAGTGTCGCTACCAACAAAATCGACGATTTCATAATTTATTTAATGCCTTTACATTATTATCTCTGTGAAGATAATATTATTTACTCAACATATATATTAAAAATTTATACTCCCTCCGACCACTATTACATGTCCTAATACAGATGTATTTGGACATATTTTAGTGTCTAGATACATTGGTATTAAAACAGGTAATAGTGGTCGGAGAGAGTATATATTTATACATCAATTTTTAGAGCTAAAGATGTTTCATTGCATTTATTTTAGAAAGTCATATATCAAGAAACATAGCTTAAATCTCAAAAAAATGTATAGAATTTTACGGCATGATGCGTCTCAAATTAAAGTGATTATCATTTGAATGGGAGACAATGTACACATAAAGAGTTGTGAGTCCAAAAATGTTGATGCTTTGCGATTTTGGTCACCAGTAAACATTATGTGAGTGTTTATATATTATATATGGTGGTCGTGTGTATATCTATGTCATAATCAGGATTTAATTAAATATGACATAATTTTCTTGTGATTCTTGTAGCATACTCATGCACATCAATACATTAGTATGCTCAACTATATAATACCACCACGATGCTGGCTAGGGCAGTTTTTTCTTCATTTGTACGGAGGAATTTTATAGCGGACGCATATGAGCCGAACCACGGTTGGCGCAATCAGTTTTGTTTTCTAAGGTATGCTGATGCTGTTTTTTTTTTTGGAAATCCAAATCACAGGTGGGTCATGGGCCGGGACGACCTCACTTTATTGAACGTCCATATACCTCACGTCTCTTAAGAAGATAAGGGTAGTTACATTTATATTTGAATATTTGATACCCTGACAGACCGGATTACAAAATTACATAACTATAATATAAAACATTAATATAATTTCAATGGTCCATATGATGCTTAGACCGTTCTGATGGAATAGGAAATATTTTTCTTGATAAAGTAAAGACTAATTTATCATCGATGGTATTGCTTCAGTATATCATCTCATGTTTCCTTATATATCAATGACAAAGGTTAGAGACGTTTTCCACCATATGATGCTTAACTTTAGTCTTCAATACTACAATTATGCTATCTCGTCCACATTTATTTAAGGTGTCGTGTAAAATGGGAAGTAATATCTTGGTGTATAGAGATATAGCAAATCATCCGCTTTGTGCAAAATAGGAAGAGAACTTACATATTGGGGGAATTATTTATTTGGTATTGGACCTGATGTGCTGCATGTGATGAGGATGGAGTACGTCTCCTTTCTTTTTACGTCTTGTACTCATGGGCGCTCTATGCTTTTTTCTTTCTTCCGTGAGGGTTGTTGGAGTTATACACGGCCGGGATTCTTTAAAGAGAAGTTTTGTATCGTGGATGTTAATGTAAAAGATTCTAGATGTGGCAACTGGTGTACGCAATTGTTATTTTACGTGTTACGTAACTACTAACGTTTTATAAAATCTGAGCCATATATTTTAGATCTAACCATCATTATTAATATAGATGATGTGGTTTAACGTGGTGTCTCTATTTTAAAACCCCGTATTGTGCTTTTAGTATATAGTAGATCTAGGTGATTACTATAGATATAGAAATTAAGCTAAATTTTATTTCACCATAATTTTGTCAATATGTAATTACTCTAGATGCACAACGTAAATTTGTATTATGCAAATAAATATAAGTTATTTTGGCTTTAATTATAATTATTGGAAGAAGGGAAGTTGGGGAATTGTAGCTTCTCTAACTTTGCTTGTGTAAGTCTGGTTCCCAATTTTTGGCGGCTCAAGAAGTTATGTTTCTAGTTGTGGCTAAACATAAAATTAACGCGAATTATCTACCCAGGGGATAGCTATGCACGTCTAACGCCGTCAGCCGCCTGTTAACACTCCCACATTCGGATAAAAAATAAGGTACTCCCTCCACCCATAATACTCTTCGCTAATACGGATATATCTAGACACATTTTAGTGATAGATACATCCGTATTTATGAAGAGTAATATGGGTCAGAGGGAGTATCTTTTTAACCTTGCCAAATAAAAATAATACACACTTGCTCCATAAAAAACATCTTTTCAACTATATTGAATAAAAATAAAACATAGTTCCTCCATCCAGATAAACAATAAGAGCATCTCCAGTCGTTGGGGCTCCTCAGGCTCAAAATCCGGCGCTATTTAGCGCCAGATGGATGTAAAATTCGGCCTAGGGTGGCCCATTTTCCCAGCGGCGAGCCCAGAGGAAAGAACGAATATAGGCGAATTCAAACATAAATAGATGAAAAAAGTTCAAACTTAGGTGAAATTTAGAGATATTTAATATATATAGGCGAGTTCTTACATATATATAGGCTGAATTCGTAATATATTTGAATTCGGCTAGAGGGAAACATAAACTAAACTTAAAACACGGCGTTCTACATACCGAAATGGTTGTAGAACGTCGTGTAGTTGCCGTCGTCCCTGGAGTCACCGTCCTGCGGTGGCGGCGCCTGCTGGCTGCTCTGGCCGGGGGCCCAATAGCTAGACCCCTGCCTAGGGTCGCCGAGGCGTGGCGGCGTCGGCCGGTACCACTCGTCGTCGCTAGAGTCCTCCAGCTTGATGAGCAGCGCTTCTCTGAAGCCGTTGTTCGCCGCGCCGTTGCCGTAGCCCGCCATTGCTCGAGGATGTTTTGGGGAGAGAAGACTGGGGAGAAGGGAGACAGCGGTGGTGAATGCAGCCAGACGCGGTAGGTCCGCGATAAATAGAGGGAGCCGCGCGTGGAAGCTACGCCTTCAGCGAAGACTGACCGGCGGCAGGCTTTTACAGCGCGCAGAAGACGATGCGATGAGGACGACGATCGGCCTTTCTCGCCGACAAGTCGGGGACACCAGGCGCGCGGGAACTTTCCTCGATGTTTCCCGCGCTTTTGTTTCCTCCGGACTCCTCGAGCACGCCCCGGCGGGCTGGGGATGACATGGGCTCGTCGCATGGATGAAAGTCTAAATTCGAGCAAAAACGAGCATCCGGGGGCGCGACTGGACCATTTTTTGCCGTCTGGATGGAAAAAAAAGGGATGTCGGGGGCCTCATCGGGAAGACGGCTGGAGATGCTCTAAGGCATCTTTCCAACCACACCGGATAAAAAATAACACTTCGTTCCACCATCAGAATTTAAAAACTATCCTTTTCACCGTCCTAGAAATACAACAGTTGGTCCAGGAAATAACAAGTTTAACACTGTTACGTCGATCTAAGGTATAAAATATTCTATAGGATGATCCAATGGCCGCTTGTGCGTGTGTAGCTATCCCCCATGGTAACTGGCTATTTTGCTATATAGATTATAGTCTTTGACAAAAGAATGTTTTCTCCAAGTGTAGGTGTAGTAGAGCGGATAGCCAAGGAGACCTTTACTTCAAGAAGGAGCTTTCTTCCGGTGGCTTATCGGCGGCTCTCTTCCGCCATCCCGCCGGATCGAATGGCTTTAGAGTAGCCCCTCCGCCGCTGCACCGGCTCTGTATCGGCATGCTCTGCGCCCAACGCCAAGTGGTTCGTCCTTGGTGGTGGATTTGTTGACTTCTCCTATCGATCTGGAGCTGGAGGACGAAGAAGGACCGGGTCATGTTTTTGTGTCTAGTCAAGGGTCCTCCTTGCAAAATTACAGGGCTTGGTTGTAATTTTATTTATTTCTAGGGCCTCTTTGTAATTGTGCCAGCGATGCTTTAATGAATGCAGCTTTGTCGGGTGCTTTGTACCCGTCTTCGTTCAAAAAAATAAAATAGCATGGATGCCCGTACAGTCATCAAAATCGGTCCTCCTTCACTTCAGTCAATTTTACCTCATCATATGAGACTACTTTCATGTTGAATTGTTGTAATAAATGAGAATCCTAGGATGTATGCATCACCCCGATATGAGTCAAGAAAGCATTCCTTTATTCTACATTCTGTTCTTAAAAAAAATGAAGAGCATAGCCCAGCCTCTGCATATTCTACATTCAGTATGTAAGATGGGGAGTAAATTAATTCTGAGGAATAAGTGCAAACTAGAATTATTTTTTTGGAAAATAATATTTTAGAACGGAGGGAGTAGTATGTTACTCTTTTCCACTAGTTTAGCATGTACTAATAGTTGGGTATCAAAGCAAACTAGAATTATTATTTTGGAAAAGCGGGTTCGCTTTTTTAAAATTTGAAATATTAGTTTGCGGAGGTGATTAATTCTGAGGAATAAGTGCAAAGTTTCGGGAGAGAGAGGGAGGATGTACGTAAGACCATTTAATTCCAAGGAAGATAAACTTGTTAAAATTCTAGAATTAGAATGTTTCATAATGCAATAATTAGATGCACAACTATATGCTAAACAATCCCGAGCATTATGTCAACGCAAATAAGCTCCCGCTATGTCATGGAAGAAGTTGAAACCTAGTTGAGACGACAAAGTTTGAATTCTTAGTTTAGACGTACATCTTTTTCATGGTGTGTCGTTTGGGCTTTATTAATCAATTTAAATAGGACGTGGAATGTCTTTAGTCTAAAAAACGGTCATACGCCTTCACTGAGTTGGCTTTCTTTGAAGCCTCTTCTCTTGATCGAGGATGTACTTGTGTTTTCGCGATCCACCTAAATCGGTTATTCTTTCTTTTCTTCTTAAAAGTGAATACCGGCCTTTACTTCGTGAAGAAATGAAGTACTCCCTCCGATCGGAAATAACTGTCGGGCACTTAGTACAAACTTTGTACTAAGCTAGTACAAAATTGCCGACAGTTATTTCCGACCGGAGGGAGTAACTCGGATAAAGCTCGTGTGGTTTTAAGCTCGTCGTGACAAATTAATCAAGTTAAAGTTGCATGGACGTGCTTTCATTATGGAAAACCTCGCTGATCCCCCGGGGGATCGCGTCTCGCCATCCTCCAGATCGGTCGTCGTTGGATGTGTTTTTGATCGTGGGACCGTGGTTTCATTGGCCCACCAGCCCACCGCCCTCGCGAGGAGGTTCTGCCTTATCCGCTCGCTCGCTACCACACGTTCGTCTCCATCTGCTCGTATCGCTGGTCGTTGTTCCCGCTGCCTCGCCGGCCGCCCTTGCCTCCCAACGCGGCGACCTTGCCCAGAACCGCCGCCCTCGTGCCCTTCATCTTCTCCACCACCACGACATTCCCCGCCCTTCCCCGCGCGACACCGCCACTACCTCTTCCCCTCCACCGCCCTCGCGCACCCCCATCCCCTTTGGCCGCGTGTTCTCGACGGGCTACACCGCGAGCTTCTACAGCAGCGCGGTAGGGACGCACACCCACAGCCATGATGATGAGGAAGTTACGGGTGAGGACGGGTCGTCCTCCTAGTCGGCATCAGAGGCGGCGCTACCCCTCCCTGGAGTGCTCTCACGCCGTCACCGTGGAGGGCTCCTGGGCCGTGTCGCTGTGGAAGGCGGGGCTCCTGCGCCGCCGCCGCTCCGAGTGGGCCGCTACTGCACGTATCACCGGGAGAGCTTTTGAGCATGTCTTCTAGAGGGGGGGGGGGTCTCACGGTGCCTCCTTTGGGGTTCCCAACATCCGCCATGGCCGGCGTTTTTGCAAGGAGAAACAGCGGCGTCCTCAGAGTACTCTTTTTTTCCTACAATTGTTCTCCGATTTTGCTAATTTTAGTATAAATTCTTGCTACAATGTGTTTGTCGATGGTACCATGGGCGTGTAGCCGGGATGAGTTTGCTACATACCCTTCTTGTTTTTGCTACATTCGTATTAAGGAAGAAATTGTTTTGCTACCGTCATATTGTTTTTGCTACATTTTGCATTGTAGGAAAAATATATGTTGCTACAATCATTCTGTTATTTGGCTACAATACAAGAAATTTATTGCTACAATAGCATATTTTATTTGCTACGATGTCTACGACGATGCTCCGGCGAGGTCTCCGGCGAGATTAGTCTTTTTTCTGTTACTTTCTAGGTGAACCATTTTTTGCTACATAGAAGCAAAAGCGGGACTATTTTTGCTACATGAAAGCATTTACGGTGTTTTAGGTAAATATTAGTTTTGCTACATTAGTATAAAAATTTGCTCCAAATGAAAAGTTTTTTGCTTCATAGAAGCAAAAGCGGGATTGAGGATACTAGGAGGGACACGTGTCACACATAGGAGGCGGGCCCTGCGTGGGCCCTGCGTGAGGGCGCCTGCGTGGGCCCTGCGTGGGCCCTGCGTGAGGGCGCCTGGCTCCTCCTCTGACAACGCCCCTTCGCCTATAAAGACCCCCCGACGGAAAAAACCTAAGTACCCGATCAGTTTTCCAGAAAACATCGCGATCTGCCGCCGCCATCGACCCGAAGATCGGGAGGGTCCAGAAGCTCTTCCCGGCACCCTGCCGGAGAGGGGAATCGCCACCGGAGGTCTTCTTCATCGCCATGCTTGCCTCCGGAGCGATGAGTGAGTAGTCTACCTTGGACTATGGGTCCATAGCAGTAGCTAGATGGTTGTCTTCTCCACCATGTGCTTCATGTTTAGATCTCATGAGCTGCCCTACATGATTGAGATCACCATTATGTAATTCTACATGTTTGGTTTGTTGGGATCCGATGAATATTGGTGTTTATGATTGAGTTGCTGTACTGAATTATATCTTTTGTTATCTCTATGTTGTTTATGATCTTGCATGCTCTCCGTTGTTAGTAGCTATCTTGGCCGAGTAGTTGCTAGTGACTCCAAGAGGGGGTATTTATGCTCGATAGTGGGTTCATGCCTCTATTTCACCTGGGGGAGTGACAGAAACCTCTAAGGTGGTAGATGTGCTATTGCTACTAGGGAGAAAACAACATTCATATGCTCAAGGGCATATGCTTTGTTTACATTACACACTTTGCTTAATGCAATTATCTGTTGTTCGCAACTTAATACTACTGGGGTGTTCGGATTGATATCCCCGGGAGTGGATTATTAGTCATAGATGCAGTTGGATGGCGGTCTATGTATTTTGTTGTAATGTCCAGAGTAAATCTCATAGTGATCTTCTTGACATATCACGTTTATCTTTATTCTATCAATTGCCCAACTGTAATTTGTTTACCCAGCATGTGTTATTTATCTATGGAGAGACACCACTAGTGAACTGTGGATCCCGGTCCTATTTCCATCATATTGCTATCACCTGTTTACTTTCTCGCACTGTTTACTTTACTCGCATACTTTTACTGTTTTCCACTCGATACACTCATAACCTTTGTTTCAAGCAAACCGGTGAGATTGACAACCTCATCGTAAGTTGGGAGCAAAGTATTTGTTTGTGTGTGTGCAGGTTCCACGTTGCAGCTAGCAAGCAAAGCTTGGACGAGGCGCCATATATAAATTGTCCGCAGCTGTCGCAAACTAGCAAGCATCACCTTCAGTCGTTTGTCTCTCCTCTCCTGACTGATATTAAACCTTGGTTTCTTAACTGAGGGAAAACCAGCTGCTATACTCATCATACCTTCCTCTTGGGGTTCCCAACTGAAAGAGCATGGAGCCCCCATGTGTGGTTTTGGTAATTAATGACAATCTCTATGGACTAATGTTTGCATTGAGTTATATTTGTAGGACATGTCCATAGACAATGCTTGAACCATATGTTGGCTTCAAGGTTGTAAGAAGGATCAAATGAAGAACTTTAAGTGATGACCATTGTGTTATTCAAGGAAATATCGAAAGAATGGTCATATGAGAATTGAGCTTATTGCAACTATGTCTTGAAGAATATAATTGAGTGGACATTTGTGTTTACCTTCAAGACATCATCATCATGAAGGAAGAAGGAAGGATACAAGGTTGATCAAGTCAAAGTGATGAAGAACTTTAAGTGATGACCAATGTGTTATTCAAGGAAATATCGGAAGAATGGTCATATGAGAATTGAGCTTATTGCAACTATGTCTTGAAGAATATAATTGAGTGGACATTTGTGTTTACCTTCAAGACATCATCATCATGAAGGAAGAAGGAAGGATACAAGGCTAGGATATTATTAAGTGGTGATCATCTTCATGGATGATAAGTCAAGTTCAAGATATGCCATCTCAAGGAGATTATATGCTTGATGCATGTATTCTATTTGGTGGTAATGTCTATGTGAAGATATTCCTAAGAGAGTCTTTCCCATATTGATTTATGGGGGAGCAATTCGCAAGACTTCACCAAGCAATCAAGATCAAGAAAGGTGTTCCAACTTGAGGAAGACAAGATGGTCATAATCTAGCTCAAGTTGAATGCACAAGGAAAAGGTATGTTCTTGATAGGGTTTCCTTCTTACCGGTCTCTTGTGTTAGTTTGGAGACCGGGTTATAGGATTGGTAGCCGTACTATCAAGAGGGGCTCTCGAGTGAGTAACTTAACCGCATCGTTCGAAGAGAGCTCAAACCTTTGCATATTTGCCATCATCTTTCTTGGTTCTTTTTTGGCTTTTATCCATGTGAGGTTTTAGAGCTTGTGGTTAATTCCATGACAAGCTCTAACTCATCAAAAAGGGATTTTGCATGAAACACTCATTGTGTTTTTGGTGTTTGGAGGTTTTACCGGTTCGACTTTGAAGAGAGGTCAAACCTCTCATCATTTGGTTTTATCCTCCCTTGTTGGACTATGATGTTTCTATGCATATACTTGTAGAGCTCGTTGTTGTGATTCCAACGAGCCCAAGATCATCAAAAACGGAGTCCGGATGCTCAAGTTATGGTCGTTTTCGTGTTGGTGTTTCTGCCAGTTTTTGGTGGCCGGAGTCTCCGGCCCGAGACGCAAAGTCTCCGGCCCAACTCCGGCCTGGCACCTGCTTAGTCCGTCCTGAGGCCCCCGAATGACCCCGGGGCACCGGAGACTCCGGCCCAGGGGCGGAGACTCCGGCCCTGGAGTCACTTAGGGCGGAGACTCCGGTCCTCTAGGCCGGAGACTCCGGCCCTAGTGCCCAGCAACGGCTAGTTTTCGTGGGGGACCTATAAAAGGCCCCCTTCTTCCTCCTTGGGCTGGTTGGCTTCCTATTTCTCACTCTCCTCCATTGTTGACTTTGAAGCTTTGCTCTATCTCTCAATCCCTCCAATGATTCTTGCATCTTCTTGAGGGAAAAGAGAGAGGAGATCTAGATCTATCTTTCCACCAATCAAAATCTCCTCTAAGTGAGGGGAACCATTGGGATCTAGATCTTGGAGTTCATTTGTTGATTTCCTTTGTTCTTCCTCTTATATCTCTCCATAGCATTAGTTGCTTTGGTAGGATTTGAGTAAGAAGGATTTGAGCACTTTGTGTGCTCTTGCCATTGCATTTGGTGCATCGGTTTGAGTTCTCCTCGGAGATTCGGTAAGTGGAAGTTGTGAGCTTATTACTCTTGGGTTCTTGGAACCCTAGACGGCTTAGTGGCCTTTGTGGCATATACTTGGGGCCTCCAATTAAGTTGTGGAGATTCCCCAACCTTTGTGGTGCCTTTGTGGCAATTCTTGGGAGCCTCCAATTAAGTTGTGGAGATTGCCCCAAGCTTGTACGGGTTCGGTGACCGCCCTCAAGTGTTCCATAGTGGATCGTGGCATCTTGCTTTGTGCGAGGGCGCGAGGAGAATAAGGTGAGCCTTTGTGGCGTTTGGTGTGTAGCGTGCCTCCGCATCTTGAGGTGAGCCTTTGTGGCATTTGGTGAGCATTGTGCTACCACATCTCAAGGTGAGGCCTTTGTGGCGTTCGGAGTGCATTAAGCCGCCACACCTCTCCAACGGAGACTAGCTTCCTTTGGAAGTGAACTTCGGGATACATCTTCGTCTCCTTCGTGCCTCGGTAACTCTTATCCGAGCTCCACTACTTATGCACTTCATTTGTGATAGCCATCGTGCTTGAAGTTATATACCTTGCTACTTGTCTTGCTTAACATAAGTTGTTGGTACACATAGGTGAGCCTAGTTTATTAGGTTTTGTAAGCTTGTCAAATTAAACATTAGTTTATTTCCGCATTTGTACAAGCCTTTCGTAAAAGTTTTAATCGCCTATTCACCCCCCCCCCTCTAGGCGACATCTGTGTCCTTTCAATTGGTATCAGAGCTAGGTCTCTCAATTTAGGCTTCACCGCCTTGAGAGCAAAGATGTCGGCTAGGGGATTAGTGCACAATGACACTTTTATATTCGATGGCACAAATTATGATACTTGGAAAATTCACATGCTTAATTATTTTCGGGTCATGGACCCATCTATGGAGCAAATTGTAGATGCGGGTTTTTCTCCTCCAAAGGATACTCAAAATCTATCTTTAGAGGATAAGAAAAACTTGTATCTCAATGCTCAAGCTTCTCATGTGATTGTTAATGCTTTGAGCGATGTAGTTACCTTCTCCTTCACACCTTTTCGGAGCGCTCATGAGATATGGACAAAGCTTCAAGAAAAATATAGTTTGTCCAAGATTATTGGGGATGATTGTATTCCTTCCACTTCCGGCCGTGATGAACTTTCATCCACTTCACCAAAGTGTGGCAAGACACAAGGTAATGATATGGTGAGTGGTGATGAAACTTGCAATGGTGATAGTATGCTTACTTTTGATGATCCTTCATCTCTATCTCATTGCAATGCTTCATCTTTGGACTTAAACACTTCTAGCACCATAAATGCTTTATATGCTTGTGTTAGTCCTTGCATATCATGTGTAAGTTGCTTAAATAAATCTCATGATGATATGCTTGCTCTGTCTAGTGGCCATGATAAAAATGCCTCTATTTCCTCTAGTCTTTGTGTGGCTAACAATTTAGAGGAAACCGGAGATTCTATTGGCCAAGACAAAATTTTGATTGGAGCTTCAAGTAATTCATCCTCATCATCATCTCTCGGTTCCCACATATGTCTTATGGCTAGGGATTCAAAGGTAACTCCTTCTTTGGAACCCACTATATCTAGTGATCATGAAGAAGAGGATGATTATGTTGCCTCTTTAAAAAAGAAGGGAGAAATAGTCTTTCTTGCTATTGGTAAGAAGAACAAAATTGCTTGCTCTAACTTTGTTGATATTTTGGTTGCTGCTATTGAGAGCCAGAAAATTATTGATGAGCTTCAATCTCATGATGAAGAGCAAGAAGCAACTATTGAGAATCTTCATAGTCTTGCCAATGATTTTAAAGAGACTCTTTTAAAAGAACAAAGCTCCAATGATAGAGCTCTTGAGGTGGCAAATGATTTAAAATTAAAAAATGATAAGCTTGTTTTTGTTAATGCTAAACTTCTTGAGGATGTTGAGCACCTCAAAAATGGATCTAGGGACATTGAGAGTGTGCTCACCAAACTCACCGAGTCACATGAGCAACTAAAAGCTTCTTATTTAAAAGAGTGTTCCAAGTTGCCTTCTCCTCTTTCGGTTAATCATGATGCTTGTGCTACTAACTCTAATTCTTGTGAAGCATCTATCTTGAAGGAGAATGTTGAGCTAAGGGCTCAACTTGAGTTGCTAACTAGCAAGTATGGGATATTGGAAGAAAATCATGAAAAGCTATCTAGCTCTAATGAGGATCTTCGAGTGTCCCATGCTCGCCTAAAGTTAGCTTATGAGGATATGTCTACAAAGGTAACATCTTGTGAACCTCATGTGGTCACTAGCACTACTTCCCAAAAAGCTATATTGCCATGTGCTAGTCCTCGTAATTCATCCACTCATACTATTGCTACATCTTGTGATGAATTACTCTCCTTGCCTTGTTGCTCTAACAATATAGCTTCTACTTCCTCTAGTTCTTGTATTGTAACTAACCATGTAGAGGAAATTAAAGAGCTCGAGGCCCAAGTCACTTTGTTGAAGAAAGACTTGGTAAAAAGTCATGAAGGGAAGTCCAAACTTGACAAGATGTTGAGTGCACAAAAATTCCCCAATGACAAGAGTGGACTTGGATTTATCTCCAACAATAAGAAGAAGTCCAAACTCTTCAAGAAGAAGAAGGGCCAAGAGAAAGTCAAGGATCCGGCTAAGATTGTTTGCTTCAAGTGCAAAATTGAAGGGCATCATGTTAGGTCTTGCCCATTGAAGAAGAAGCATCTAAGTGAGAAGCAACAAGGGAAGCGGCCTCAAGCTCAAACTCAAGTCCTTCCTCAAGATGAAGAAAAGCTTCCTCCTAAGAAGAATCAACCCAATGCTCCCATTGTGGAGAAATCAAATGAGAAGAAAGGAAAGATAAGATCTTGCTACATATGCCGTGAGAAGGGTCACCTTTCTTCTACTTGCTCTATTGGTAACTCATCCAACCCTATCATAATCAATGATGCTTATTCACTTTGCAAGGATAAGGTTGGAAATGTGTTTGCCAAATTTGTTGGTACTCAAAGTGGTGTCAAGAAAAGAACCATTTGGGTTGCCAAACCTATTGTGACTAACCTCTTAGGACCCAACTTGGTTGGGGACCAACAAGCCAAAACTTGATCAATAGGTGTCTAATGGAGGGCATTGGAGACTTGGCTATATCATGAAGAATTAAGGGATCTTCATTAATTATATTGTCTCAAGTCAAGTCAATTGGATTATCTTATTTCTATCATATATCCATTGTTCCTCCTTGCGGTAACATGTATTCAACTTATCTACATTGAAAGTTACTCGCCCCTTTGCATGTGTTTGGTTTTGTATCTTGCATGTGTTTGTATATGTTGTGCTCCCCACTTGCTTTATTTTGAGTAATCAATTATGTGCTTGTTGGTTGCACACCATGTACGGTTGTTACTATTGAGCCTATTGCATCTTGATCTATCTTCTTGGCTCTTGGGAGTGATTAATGGACCATCCCATTTTGGGGGAGTGATATGCTTTGGCACTTCACAATCCTAAAAATGTGTGTACATGAGGAATACCACTTAGTGTTGATATTTAAAGATTATCTAGTCTCTATGTGGTATGTCATTTTCATGAGAAATTCAAATTCTATAATGTCCATTAATCATCTTGTTGGATTCTATTTGCCTCTTGTTGGTAAAGTTTAATTTTCTAGGTTTGGAGATTCCATTGGTTCTACCCCGGAGACTCCGGTGGTTCTACCCTGGAGACTCCGGTGGTTCTACCCCGGAGACTCCGGTGGTTCTACCCCGGAGACTCCGGTGGTTCTACCCCGGAGACTCCGGCCCCCCTTGGAATTTCCGAGCCCTATGGAAATTGACTTTAACAACTTATTTGAAAATTGGTTTTATCACATTATGGGGGAGTATTGTGCTTTGCGCATATTACAAATCCATGAAATGTGTATATTTGAGGTTGTGTCACATAGTGTTGATATTGTAAATTATCTTGCTTCTATGTGGCATGTTTTCTCGAACAAGTTCCAATTTGCCAAATTGTTTATTGCTCTTGTTTTGGATCTTGTTTGTGAGATACTTTCTTGATAGGGTTTTCCTAAAATGTGGAATACTACATCAAAGTTGGAAAACCATTTGCTTCAAGCTATCCTAATCATTGCTTTGCATGATTGTTTAACTATTTGAATCTATCAAGAATATCTTTGTTTGGCATGGTGCTTAATTCTTATACTTTTCATATGCTCATTTTTTGTGAAGATGATCTTGGATTCATGTGTAAACTACCACCGGAAATAACTCCATATACCTCTTCTCCTTGGAAAATTGGTAATCTATCATGTGGTATTTTTTATATTGATCATCTTCACTTTGGCTATTGCTTTTAATTGCCTTATCTCTCGCCAAGAAATGTATTTTCTTTAACTCCCATTGTCTTTCTTGACTCTTGTGATTCCATTTGATTTTGTTAAATTTATTTTGTGTTATTTCTATGTAGGTAGATGTGATGATCCCATTTGTGTGCATTTTGTATTCAAATGCAAAATCATAAATAATGCACTAATCTTGGGGGAGCTCTCCTATATTTGTTATAACACACTCTTGTGCTTATTTCAATTGGTTTTGATTATTGTTGGAAGTAAAATCTTTTCTTTTTGGTACTTAGTGTGCCATCATAAAAAGTGTGGAGAGTTTGGTTTGTTGTTGGAACCTTGCTCTCTTTGGGAGTTGCTTATCTCATTCCTTGTAATTTGTTTTTCACTCTTAAAATGAGATATGTCTTTGAGCATGTGTGTCTTAGTTATCCTTTATGCTCATTGGCTTTTGCTTAGTTCACTAGTTGAACTTTGGAGTCAATCTTGTGTTGATTTGATTCTTTGATATAATTTGGACAACCTTTTGTGGCCTCACAATTTCGTGTGACTTCTTGGTCTTCTTGGTGCTTTGTTCAAATTGTATCTCGCTTTGGCTCTTGAAAGTGTTGTGCATGCATTCTTACTAAATGTATAATTTATGGCATGCTTTGCTTTCGTTGATCCAATATATAGGCAAAACTCTATCAAATCCTAAATTGGCTAAGTTGTGCATGAAATTCAAGTTCATATCTGTATGCACATATTTATGTGGAGTTTGTCCTATATATTGTAGTTTCTCTAACTACTTTGGACCCAATGAGTTTTGGGGACCATCTTGTACTTGAACTTTGTTTTAGGTACATGAAGATATATTGGTGCTTGTCTCAATAATAAGGATGAAGTGGTGACTAAATGATAATTTGAGGCAAGCTAGGATTATTGAAGAACTCCTATCTACTACATCCTACCTTTAATATCTCGGTAACAAGTATCTTATCATGCATACTTTTCTAGTATCCAACCTTGTGTAGGTTGTTTCATGGCATGGAAAATCATTATTTGCAAATGTTGTGCTTCTTGCAAAGGTCTTAATGAAACCTCTTTATTGCAATTGTGAGTAATTTGAGATGAGTGCATATTATTGGGAACATATAAAATCATGCTCATGATTCTCCTATCCCATATATGTCAATTTAGCAATTTTATTGCATATCAATTCCTCAAGTTCTCACTTGTGCAATATGGTTGAAAGTGTAAATTTATTACTTTCTTTTGGTATTCATCTTTGTGATACTTGTTGCTTTTCTCAAAGCATCCCAACTATCTTCTTTCCCTTGTTGATATTTGTGATGTCTTTGACTTGTTTGTGGTTGAAGTTCATCAATATACAATAAGAAAATTTGAGCCTTTGGCCGTGCTTTAAAAGCAAAATTCTCATTGGTATATTGCATGACTTCATTTTGGATATCATGTTCTATTCTTAGTATCTATTTCGTGTGTACATATTTCTTTGTGATAATTATCTTTGTGATGTTGTCTACTTAGAAACTATACACATGAGAGATGATATCTCCTTATTTGATATCTTATTTGAACCTTATGTGTTGGGATGGAATGCTAAGCAATTTCATTCATTGAAGACTATGTGGATGCTCTATGCTTATCCTTGTATTAGTCTTATAATATGCTTTGTCATTCATATCTCACATTCCTTTGGTTGAGCCTTTTAATATGTTGTCCCTTGCTTGTTACTCAACCATTTGTTTGATGCAAGTGTTAAGCTTAATTTCTTCTCTATGATCTCTTGCAAATGGTTGCGTTTTAAATGTTATTGAGGGAGTGAGGATTCCATGTTGTGCAAATTGTATTCAAATGCAAACATTCCATTTTTTTGCACGTACCTTGGGGAGCTTCCTCATTTCATTTAAAGCACCATTTTGCGGTTATCATAGTAATTGACTTCACTTGGTATCATTTTGTTTTGAATAATATTGAGGGAGTGATGATTCCATGTTTATGCACCTCATACTTTAATTCAAATAGAATATTTTGTGCACAAACCTTGGGGAGCTTCCTCATATTATTTAGAGCACCCTTTTGGTCTTATCATAATATCTTTATTCGATTTGTTCTTTGGATCGATTGATTGCTCTCTTCATTTGTTGAAGTTTATCCACCATGTGATCTTATTTTATTTGCAATCTTTGATCCTCAATATAGGTTGATTTCCTCCGAGTTTTCATATTTGGATATGTGCATATTTTTTCAATTATACTTTTGGTTTATGCACACATTATGGAGGAACTCTCACTATATTGGCCTTCTAAGTTTTTCTGCCCATTTCGGCAATTGGTGCCAATGGGGGAGAAGTTTCGAGGGTTTAAAGGGAATTGGGTTTTATGCTTTGGTTTTGTTCTTAAGCATTTGCCTTTCATGCTTTGCATGGTTGAGTATATAGAGGAAACTCCATCAACAACCTTGGTTGGCAATATATCCAATGAAATCAAGATCATTCACACGTGCATAGATTGTGGGGGAGTTTGCTCTATATATGGTGGTTTTACTAACATCACATACTTTTGTAGTATTTGATGTTAGTGCAACCATTTTGGTTCTTTAAATTCATTATATAAACCCTCTTAAAGAGATTGTCATCAATTACCAAAATGGGGGAGATTGAAAGAGCATGGAGCCCCCATGTGTGGTTTTGGTAATTAATGACAATCTCTATGGACTAATGTTTGCATTGAGTTATATTTGTAGGACATGTCCATAGACAATGCTTGAACCATATGTTGGCTTCAAGGTTGTAAGAAGGATCAAATGAAGAACTTTAAGTGATGACCATTGTGTTATTCAAGGAAATATCGAAAGAATGGTCATATGAGAATTGAGCTTATTGCAACTATGTCTTGAAGAATATAATTGAGTGGACATTTGTGTTTACCTTCAAGACATCATCATCATGAAGGAAGAAGGAAGGATACAAGGTTGATCAAGTCAAAGTGATGAAGAACTTTAAGTGATGACCAATGTGTTATTCAAGGAAATATCGGAAGAATGGTCATATGAGAATTGAGCTTATTGCAACTATGTCTTGAAGAATATAATTGAGTGGACATTTGTGTTTACCTTCAAGACATCATCATCATGAAGGAAGAAGGAAGGATACAAGGCTAGGATATTATTAAGTGGTGATCATCTTCATGGATGATAAGTCAAGTTCAAGATATGCCATCTCAAGGAGATTATATGCTTGATGCATGTATTCTATTTGGTGGTAATGTCTATGTGAAGATATTCCTAAGAGAGTCTTTCCCATATTGATTTATGGGGGAGCAATTCGCAAGACTTCACCAAGCAATCAAGATCAAGAAAGGTGTTCCAACTTGAGGAAGACAAGATGGTCATAATCTAGCTCAAGTTGAATGCACAAGGAAAAGGTATGTTCTTGATAGGGTTTCCTTCTTACCGGTCTCTTGTGTTAGTTTGGAGACCGGGTTATAGGATTGGTAGCCGTACTATCAAGAGGGGCTCTCGAGTGAGTAACTTAACCGCATCGTTCGAAGAGAGCTCAAACCTTTGCATATTTGCCATCATCTTTCTTGGTTCTTTTTTGGCTTTTATCCATGTGAGGTTTTAGAGCTTGTGGTTAATTCCATGACAAGCTCTAACTCATCAAAAAGGGATTTTGCATGAAACACTCATTGTGTTTTTGGTGTTTGGAGGTTTTACCGGTTCGACTTTGAAGAGAGGTCAAACCTCTCATCATTTGGTTTTATCCTCCCTTGTTGGACTATGATGTTTCTATGCATATACTTGTAGAGCTCGTTGTTGTGATTCCAACGAGCCCAAGATCATCAAAAACGGAGTCCGGATGCTCAAGTTATGGTCGTTTTCGTGTTGGTGTTTCTGCCAGTTTTTGGTGGCCGGAGTCTCCGGCCCGAGACGCAAAGTCTCCGGCCCAACTCCGGCCTGGCACCTGCTTAGTCCGTCCTGAGGCCCCCGAATGACCCCGGGGCACCGGAGACTCCGGCCCAGGGGCGGAGACTCCGGCCCTGGAGTCACTTAGGGCGGAGACTCCGGTCCTCTAGGCCGGAGACTCCGGCCCTAGTGCCCAGCAACGGCTAGTTTTCGTGGGGGACCTATAAAAGGCCCCCTTCTTCCTCCTTGGGCTGGTTGGCTTCCTATTTCTCACTCTCCTCCATTGTTGACTTTGAAGCTTTGCTCTATCTCTCAATCCCTCCAATGATTCTTGCATCTTCTTGAGGGAAAAGAGAGAGGAGATCTAGATCTATCTTTCCACCAATCAAAATCTCCTCTAAGTGAGGGGAACCATTGGGATCTAGATCTTGGAGTTCATTTGTTGATTTCCTTTGTTCTTCCTCTTATATCTCTCCATAGCATTAGTTGCTTTGGTAGGATTTGAGTAAGAAGGATTTGAGCACTTTGTGTGCTCTTGCCATTGCATTTGGTGCATCGGTTTGAGTTCTCCTCGGAGATTCGGTAAGTGGAAGTTGTGAGCTTATTACTCTTGGGTTCTTGGAACCCTAGACGGCTTAGTGGCCTTTGTGGCATATACTTGGGGCCTCCAATTAAGTTGTGGAGATTCCCCAACCTTTGTGGTGCCTTTGTGGCAATTCTTGGGAGCCTCCAATTAAGTTGTGGAGATTGCCCCAAGCTTGTACGGGTTCGGTGACCGCCCTCAAGTGTTCCATAGTGGATCGTGGCATCTTGCTTTGTGCGAGGGCGCGAGGAGAATAAGGTGAGCCTTTGTGGCGTTTGGTGTGTAGCGTGCCTCCGCATCTTGAGGTGAGCCTTTGTGGCATTTGGTGAGCATTGTGCTACCACATCTCAAGGTGAGGCCTTTGTGGCGTTCGGAGTGCATTAAGCCGCCACACCTCTCCAACGGAGACTAGCTTCCTTTGGAAGTGAACTTCGGGATACATCTTCGTCTCCTTCGTGCCTCGGTAACTCTTATCCGAGCTCCACTACTTATGCACTTCATTTGTGATAGCCATCGTGCTTGAAGTTATATACCTTGCTACTTGTCTTGCTTAACATAAGTTGTTGGTACACATAGGTGAGCCTAGTTTATTAGGTTTTGTAAGCTTGTCAAATTAAACATTAGTTTATTTCCGCATTTGTACAAGCCTTTCGTAAAAGTTTTAATCGCCTATTCACCCCCCCCCTCTAGGCGACATCTGTGTCCTTTCACCAACGGACTGGTCATTCACCACGCACAAGGACTGTTGCTGGGGGACGAAGAAGAATAATCTCCTTCATCAACTAGCTATCAGCTGTTTTTCTGGCGCCGTTGCCGGGGAGGAAGTAGAAGACTTCTGCGAGGGGAGTTTTTCGCACACACATTCTTTACTTTGTTATTGCTTTGCTTTACTTTATTTATTTTACCTGCATCGTTTTATATCAAAAACCCAAAAAATTTAGAATCCTTGGTAGTTGTTTTTACTTGTTTACTTTTGTTTTGCTGAAATGGCCAATCCTGAAAACACCAAGTTGTGTGACTTTACTAGCACGAACAATAGTGATTTTATCTGCACTCCTATTAAGCTGCGTGTTCCTGCTACAAATTTTTATGAGATTAAGCCTGCTTTGTTGAACCTTGTTATGAAAGAGCAATTTTCTGGTGCTAGTACTGAAGATGCTGCGGCTTATCTCAACAATTTTGTTGAGCTATGTGAGATACAGAAATATAAGGATGTAGAAAGTGATATTATTAAGCTCAAGTTGTTTCCTTTTTCTTTGAGAGGAAAAGCTAAAGATTGGTTGTTGTCTTTGACTAAGAATAGTATTGATTCATGGGCTAAGTGTAAGGATGCTTTTATTGGTAGATACTATCCTCCTGCTAAGATTATATCTCTGCGTAGCAATATTATGAAGTTTACTCAGTTTGATAATGAACATGTTGCTCAAGCTTGGGAAAGAATGAAATCTATGATAAAGAATTGCCCCACTCATGGACTGACTACTTGGATGATTATCCAAACTTTTTATGCAGGACTGAATTTTTCTTCGAGGAACCTACTTGATTCAGCTGCTGGAGGCACTTTTATGTCCCTTACCTTGGGCGCCGCAACAAAGCTACTCGACAACATGATGGTAAATTATTCCGAATGGCATACCGAGAGAGCTCCACAAGGTAAGAAGGTAAATTCTGTTGAGGAAACCTCTTCCTTGAGTGATAAGATTGATACCATTATGGCTATGCTTGCTAATGATAGGACTCATGTTGATCCTAATAATGTTCCTTTAGCCTCTCTGGTTGCTTAGGAAGAGCATGTTGATGTGAATTTCATTAGAAACAATAATTTTAACAACAATGCTTATAGGAACAATTTTGCTAGTAACAATTATAGGCCGTATCCTTCTACCAATGGTAATGGTTATGGTAACTCTTATGGTAATTCCTACAACAACACTAGGGCCGCGCCCTCCGAGCTTGAGGTAATGCTCAAGGACTTTATCGGTAAGCAAACTGCTTTTAACAAGTCTGTTGAGGAAAAGTTAGGCAAAATTGATATTCTTGCTTCTAACGTTGATAGCCTTGCTCATGATGTTGAACTTCTGAAATAAAAAGTGTTGCCTAATGATGTGAAAGAGAACAATGTTTTTGCTACCGCTAATGCTATTCAAGTTGGAATTGATAAAAATATTAGATTGTTAGCGGAATTGCATGCCAGGTGGGAAAGAGAAGATGAGATGGCTAGAGAGATGAAGGTATGTACTATTACTACCTCAAATGATGTTGCTCCTACTGGTAGCAATCCTCTTACTTTGATTGGTGTAGAGAAAACTCCCACTCCTTGTGTTAAAAAGCCTAAAACTGCCAAAACTTTTTCCCAAAAGAGTGCTGAAATTTTTCGGAGTGTGGGAGATGATAGCTCTACTTCTTTTAATGATTTTGATGTTGATGGCTGCAATATATCTGAAGTTATTTTGTTCTTGCAAAAGCTTGCTTTGACTCCCAATGCTAGTTCTTTAAATATTGCTTTTACTAAGCATATTACCAATGCTCTCATAAAGATTAGGGATGAAAAGTTGAAGCAAAAAGCCTCTGTTCCCAAGAAGTTAGAAGATGGTTGGGAACCCATCATTGATATGCATGTTAATGGTTATGATTGCCATGCTTTATGTGATCTAGGTGCTAGTATTTCTATCATGCCTAGAAAGATTTATGACATGCTTGATTTACCACCGCTTGAAAAGTGTTATTTTGATGTTCCTATTGCTGATGTTGCTAAGAAGAGACCTTTGGGAAGGATTAATGATGTTCTTATTGTGGTTAACAATAACCTTGTTCCCGTTGATTTTCTTGTTATGGACGTTGAATGCCATGCTTCATGTCCTATTATTTTGGGAAGACCCTTTCTTCGAACTGTAGGTGTCATCATTGATATGAGGGAAGGCACCATCAAATATCAATTTCCACTAAAGAAAGGTATGGAACACTTCCCTAGGAAAAGAAAGAAATTACTTTTTGACTCTATTCTTAGAGCAAATTATGAGCTTGATGCTTCATCTCTTGATATTACTTGATTCGCAATTTTCTGCGCCTAGCTCAAAGGCGTTAAAGAAAAGCACTCTTGGGAGATAACCCAATGTTTTATTTTTAGTACTTTTTCATTTATTTGAGTCTTGGAAGTCATTACTACTGTAATGACTGCTCCTTATCTTGTTTATTTTGTTTTTGTGCCAAGAGAAGCCTCTAATTTGAGCGAGGTAAAGATTTGGGGATGTTGCTGTCCTGAAACTGTTTTCGGTGCTGCACCGTAAAAATTCGTATAAATTCTCTGTTTATCTTTTGGACCTGCTATTTCTTGTGCATATGCCCCAGGTTATATCCAAACTTTTGTTAGTTGAACATTTTTTGATTTGAGCAACAGAAAATCCCTCAAAAATTCGACCTTTGTCAGCTGTTCAGTTTTGACAGATTTCTGCCAATATTTGTGTTTGCCACTTTATCGCTTTCTTTTGAGTTCTTTTGATCACGGAACTTTTTGGGGAGGTTGCTACAGTAGTATTTGATATATATGTGGTGGTTTTGAGTTGAAACCTAAAGCAAAAAGAGGATCGATTATATGTTATGCTTACACTAATGTTGCTAATAGAATTGTGTTTAGTTTTGTATGAAGGAATCTTTCAAGTGTAGGGATTGGAGAATGATGAGATGAGTTGAAGAATGGACAAAAGCTCAAGCTTGGGGATGCCCATACATCACCCCAAGAAATATCCAAGAAGTACAAGCGTCAAAGCTTGGGGATGCCCCCGAGGCACCCCTTCTTCATCGGCAAAAATCAGGTCACCTTTCAAAACACTATATTTTTATTGCTTCATGCACTATGTATTTTTCTTGGAGCGTTAGTTGTTTTAGTTTTCTTAGTTGGTTTAGTTTGTTTGTTTGCTGCAATAAATGGTTGGACCCCAACAAATTTCTTTTGAAGGAGTTGTACTCGTTTTCATTTGCAAAGAACGCTCTAGTTTTCACTCTTATTAAAAATCGAGCGTTCTTCTTTTTCTGCTGCTGCTTTTAGTTTTCGTTTTCGCCTTGATTTGCGTTTAGACCTTGTCATATCTTTTCATCAAGGTGTATTTTTGCCTCTGATCTTTATTGGTTTTCATCAAAAGAGGTGTTTATAAAAATTTCAAATGGTGTTGGAAAAGAGAAAAAGCTTTGTGCAAAATAGTGGTACAAGAAGGAGCTTGTGTAGACTGCGGCTTAGGCTTTTTCATGTCATGCTTGATGTCTTTTTGATAGTATGCTTAGTGGTTTTGCTGTAGCATGACTTGTCTCAAATAACTGAAATTGCTTAATGAGCCTTTGAAAAAATCATGCATTGTTTTTATTGTATGGAAGCATTATTTTGGTTTTCTCCTTGATGCTTTATTTGGGTTGACTTGGCGCATGCTCACACATGTTAGACTCTTACAAAGTCGCCAATAGCCTTCATGATCATTTAGTTTTTGACTTTTGATGCCATCTTATGCTTCTTTTAATGTCGCTTTGCATGATTATGGCCATTATTGCTCTCTTAGTTGGTCGCTCCCAGTCTTTTGCTAGCCCTCGCCTTGTACTGAGTATGAGCTCTACTCGTGCATCCAACTCCTAAAAGCCAAAGTTTTCCAAAGTGTCCACCATACATACCTACTAGCAATTTGCTATTCCAAGTAAATTTGACTTGCTCTTATTTTCTCTTCAAATTAAACTCTTACCAGTGTTATGCGAAATTCGGTCAGTAAAGCTCTCACGAACCGGAAGGCACACTTTACTTTTTCCTGTTCTTAAAAATTTGACATTGTGGTCTCTTATGTTGAGTTGTTATGCTTGCAAGTTGTAAGTTGGATTCTAGCCCATCCATGCTGTCATGGGGCAAGCTTTCAACATTGCACTTCTTATTTGAGTTGATATCGTGATCTTTTGTTTATGGATGCCCGCGGTGTGAAATGAATTGGGAATCTTGTGGGGATCATGGAGTTTGTATATGTGTTAGGGAAACGCCAGGCCGCCAATCTAAGCCATGCATAATTCATGGTGGAAATTTGCAGCATACCCATGGTGAACATACGACGACGCATCTCACAATAAAAAGCTAAACAAAAGGCAAATAAAAGAGATGTCGAGGTGTTCATTGTCTGCTTGTCCTGTCATTTTGGTGTGGGCTTGTTCCATGTCATCGGGCACGGAGGTACCCCATTGGCGGTTCTCAATAATATGCATATACTTACAATGACAAGAGCCTTGCTTGGGACTCTAAGTAAAGTAGCATGAGGTTTGGGTACTCGTATTCACGGGGCACGAGGTTTTCAACTTATGATTTGTCAAGCATATGCATCATAATTGTTCTCGCATTAACTTTAACCATTCAAGATGCTTATGATGGGGGCAATGAGAGCTCAAAGCCGGTAAGTACCATAATTTTTGAAGGTTATAAAACTTGCAATCACTGCTTCCCTCTGCAAAGGGCCTTTCTTTTAATTTTATGTTGAGTCACCACCTACTTTCTTTATGCACCATTAAGAGAGCATAGTTGTCATTCTTAGTGTGATATGCATTGTCCCAAAGTTCATTGATTGATTCATGATGATTGGTTTCACTTGTTCTTAAATTATTTGTATCTAGTCGCCCTCTTAAACTTGAAGGTGTCCTATGCATTTATGTTTTGCTCTCTTTGAAGGACAAGCTGAAAACCATTTATATATTTTTCCTTATGATTTGAACACACGTTTGACTTTCATTGTTTCATTTTCATGATCTTTTGTTTGTGTTCATTTGCATGTTTACAACATGGTTGCTAAGTTCTTATTGTCATGATTATATCTTCATGCCTATGTTTTAAGTTCTTATGATCCCAGCTCACAAATGCTTACATATATGATCAAGATTGTGTAGGTGCATGTCACCTCAAAAATTATTCTTTTGTTATCACTTACCTACTCGAGGATGAGCAGGAGTTAAGCTTGGGGATGCTTGATACGTCTCCAACGTATCTATAATTTTTTATGCTCCATGCTTGTTTTTACACCATTTGCCTATTATTTCGTTACACTTCGTGGCACTTTTATGCATTTTCCGGAACTAACCTATTAACGAGTTGCCACAGTGCCAGTTCCCTGTTTTCTGCTGTTTTTGTGTTTCAGAAGTGATACACAGGAAATATTCTCGGAATTGGACGAAACAAGTTCCTGAAGTCTTATTTTACCCGGAAGCTTCCAGAGATCCGAAGGAGAGTAGGAGGGGGGCCACCAGGGCCCCACACGCAGGGGTGGTGTGGCCAGGCCCCTGGCCGCGCGGGCCCCGCGTGAGGGCGCCTGGCTCCTCCTCTTACAACGCCCCTTCGCCTATAATGACCCCCCGACGGAAAAAACCTAAGTACCCGATCAGTTTTCCAGAACACATCGCGATCCGCCGCCGCCGTCGACCCGAAGATCGGGAGGGTCCAGAAGCTCTTCCCGGCACCCTGCCGGAGAGGGGAATCGCCACCGGAGGTCTTCTTCATCGCCATGCTTGCCTCCGGAGCGATGAGTGAGTAGTCTACCTTGGACTATGGGTCCATAGCAGTAGCTAGATGGTTGTCTTCTCCACCATGTGCTTCATGTTTAGATCTCATGAGCTGCCCTACATGATTGAGATCACCATTATGTAATTCTACATGTTTGGTTTGTTGGGATCCGATGAATATTGGTGTTTATGATTGAGTTGTTGTACTGAATTATATCTTTTGTTATCTCTATGTTGTTTATGATCTTGCATGCTCTCCGTTGTTAGTAGCTATCTTGGCCGAGTAGTTGCTAGTGACTCCAAGAGGGGGTATTTATGCTCGATAGTGGGTTCATGCCTCTATTTCACCTGGGGGAGTGACAGAAACCTCTAAGGTGGTAGATGTGATGTTGCTACTAGGGAGAAAACAACATTCATATGCTCAAGGGCATATGCTTTGTTTACATTACACACTTTGCTTAATGCAATTATCTGTTGTTCGCAACTTAATACTACTGGGGTGTTCGGATTGATATCCCCGGGAGTGGATTATTAGTCATAGATGCAGTTGGATGGCGGTCTATGTATTTTGTTGTAATGTCCAGAGTAAATCTCATAGTGATCTTCTTGACATATCACGTTTATCTTTATTCTATCAATTGCCCAACTGTAATTTGTTTACCCAGCATGTGTTATTTATCTATGGAGAGACACCACTAGTGAACTGTGGATCCCGGTCCTATTTCCATCATATTGCTATCACCTGTTTACTTTCTCGCACTGTTTACTTTACTCGCATACTTTTACTGTTTTCCACTCGATACACTCATAACCTTTGTTTCAAGCAAACCGGTGAGATTGACAACCTCATCGTAAGTTGGGAGCAAAGTATTTGTTTGTGTGTGTGCAGGTTCCACGTTGCAGCTAGCAAGCAAATCTTGGACGAGGCGCCATATATAAATTGTCCGCAGCTGTCGCAAACTAGCAAGCATCACCTTCAGTCGCTTGTCTCTCCTCTCCTGACCGATATTAAACCTTGGTTTCTTAACTGAGGGAAAACCAGCTGCTATACTCATCATACCTTCCTCTTGGGGTTCCCAACGGGCTGGTCATTCACCACGCACAAGGACTGTTGCTGGGGGACGAAGAAGAATAATCTCCTTCATCAACTATCCATCAACCATTTTCTATCAAAACCCTTCATACATAAAGTTTTGCAAGAAAGGCCATTTTACTTTGTCGATCATAAGCCTTCTCAAAATCAATTTTGAGTAACAATCCATTCAATTTCTTCCTATGAAGTTCATGGATAGTTTCATGCAACACCAAGACTCCTTCTAAAATATGCCTACCAGGCATAAACGCTATTTGCGTTGGTCTAATTACCGAAAGTGCAACCTTTGTCACCCTATTGGTACCAACCTTGGTAAATTTTTGAAACTCACATTGAGTAAGAAAATCAACCTTTACTGCTGAATCTGAATTGTATTCTCCTTTTCAAGAAGCAACATAATTGATCCATAATTCAAATGGAAAAGGGGCAATTCTCCCTTTGAAAAGCTTCGTACAGCCGCATGAGATCTCCCTTAATAACATCCCAAAAATCTTGGTAAAACTCCACTTGAAACCAGGTTCAAATATGAACTTTCGACCGGTTCAAATTACAACCTTCTCCCCTTGGGTAGAACTCACAAAACCTCATGAAATACCTCATCTTAAATTGACTTGTTTTGATATATTTGGCCATGATTCTGTGATAGACTCCTAGTCATGCTTGCAATTTTTTGTCTCCTGTCATGTGAGTTGTTTTCTCACCACCTCCCCCTCCTCTCCCGCTGTCTCCATAGGGCGTAACCTGTCAAACCCCGGCCGACAGCGGTGGGGTCCCATCTCAACCCCACGCCTGAGGATCTTGGCCCGGGATGATGTCTTCGGCTAGGGTGTGGTGCGATTGCCTTGTGCCATGGCGTGGATGCATTAGCAATGATGCGGTAGAAGGCGTGGAAACTTCTTTGGCAAGATCGACGGTGAACGGCACGACACGTGGCTGCTGCACGCGATGGAGGCGTGGAGGTCGGCCAGTGAAAGCTAGGCTTCAAGAAATCGGAGCTGACGATGCTGGCGGCCTTAGACATGTTTACCTCATTGGAGGCATCGTTGCTACGATCACCCACCTCCGGCCAAGATGTTCCAGGGGAAACCCTAGATCCGGGTCTTCCAGATCGGACGATGGCATCACTTCTGGTGTCTCTCTACCTCTTGGGGCATTGTCTTGGAACACGTGATTCCTAGAGGGGTCTCTGAGGCGGTGCGATTTGCATCTACCTCGTTGACCACAGCGAGACTCGGCGGCGTGGTGCATCGCGGTCTTGGCGATGGACGTGGCTTGATGAACTTGCGCAGGACGGTGGCGCTATCCGACGTCGTGGTGGCGTTGACGGCAAGATTTTTCAAGATCAAGAAGTTGATATGTTCTAAAGATGCGTTCGCAGAAGACGGCGGCGGCGACTTATGAGGTGTGTGCATGGATACCCGTTGAGTCTGCTAGACTAACTATGCTCCTAGCTCGATGATGGACAGCTTTTCCTTCGGTTTTAGATGATGCGCGTTGGTAGGGCACCTGTTCATGGCTACCCCCTTCATCAGTTTTGTAGATGTAGTGATATGTCGCTAAGATGGTGACTTTGGTGTGATCTTTGTACTACTTTCATAAGACTTTCGTAAATAATCTAATAAAAAATTTATGTGCATCCTTTGGGTGTAGAAGAGAGTCTCACCCTCCATATCGAAAAAGTGAGTTGTTTTCTCTCTCCTCCATATCAAAACTTAAGTAACATGCTTTCTCAAAACATATCTTGATCTGAGCTTGGTAGTTTACTAGATTTGTCAGTGACCTGTGCCTGCTTTACTGGTTTTTTGAATTCTGCAATTTGGAGTTTTGAATACAAAATTTGGAACCGAAACTTAAACTAGAGGTGTCCCTCAAACCGCCGGTCACGATGCAGGCTCAAGCCAGCTGTCGCTAGAAGTACAGAGCCTTTGCTCTCCCTCTCGGCGGTCCCCTTCCTGGAGTGGCGGAATCAGGTCCACACCCGCCCGCCCGCCTTAAAACCGCCGCCACCCATCCATTTCCCACTGCTCTGCCGCCCTCCCTCTCGCTCCCTCTCGCCCCGTCAAACCAGAGCAGAGCAGAGGAGACGACAAAGTAAACAAAGAAAGCAAATCCATCCATGGGGATCGTGGAGGAGGCTCACAACCTGCGGGTGGTGGGGGACGGGAAGCGCGGGGTGATCGTCCTGGCGCACGGCTTCGGCACGGACCAGTCCGTCTGGAAGCACCTCGTGCCGCACCTCGTCGCCGACTACCGCGTCGTCCTCTTCGACACCATGGGCGCCGGCCCCACCAACCCGGACTACTTCGATTTCACCCGCTACGCCACGCTCGAGGGCTACGCGCTCGACCTCCTCGCCATCCTCGAGGAGCTCGGGGTCGCATCCTGCATCTACGTCGGACACTCCGTCTCCGCCGTCATCGGCGTGCTCGCATCCATCTCCAGGCCCGACCTCTTCTCCAAGCTAGTACTCCTCTCCGCATCTCCCAGGTAGGCCCTTCTCTCTCTCGTCCACAGTTGCTTAATTTCCCCTACCGTAACCAATTACCCACACAAAAAAACGATTCTTTGTGACTATCAGTTTCCTTGATGGCCCTAAACTCTTAACCGATTGGGGAATTTGACTGCGAGGAGCGTTGTTTGCTAGTCGTTTGACTTCCGCTTTGATCGATTTTGGGATAATAGGTTCATTTGATTTGGGGGCAGATTGCAGCTTCACAATGAAATTTGCGACATAGACCTAGGGACATAGTCCTAAAATGCCTCATACCCTGCCTTAAGCCGTCACTAATTCAACGTAATTATATTTTTATTAGACGACCGTACCTGTATTGAGATGGCGACATCTTGAGGTCTTGTCTCAAAGGCTTAAGCTCTTCTACTTGTACTCTGAATGAAAACATTTATGGGCGATGCTGATCTGGATATCCCAAATCTGTTGACATGTCACGGTTTAATGTACTTGGATCTTAGAGGGGCGTTGAGTGTTGAACTGTTGGATCTTATGTTAAATAGCTTTGTTGAGAAGAAATCAATATAATACTACCTGCAAGGTGGCATCCAAGGTTGCGCTTGGATGTGACGGAACCTTCCCTATGTGATTTTTCCATATAGAGAGAGGAGGTGCAAGCATGCAAAATCTTCCGCCTCATGTTTACATCATCAACATTAATTGATAAATCAAAAAATTTAAAATGATTTATTTCCGAAATGTTAATCCATAAGTGATCCATTGAATTCGTATCAGTGTGGGGTTGAAAACAAAATCCCATGTTACGTTTAGATGATTTTTTTCATCGCCACCAGTTGCTAGGTTATGTTACCATGATTGTCATGTTAGCACTGAACAGTTGCTACGATAAATACCGACAATACCGTATAGTTAAGGATAACAACATGTATGTTTTTAGGCTTACCATTTTCTTAATCAGCTTACCGCACATCTCCATATAAGATTTGCATGTTTAAATATGTAAAGTTGGAGGTGGATGCAAAACTTGGCTAGAGTTGAGTCCTATCTGGTATCAGTTGTTCTAGGAGAATTTTGT
Source organism: Dactylis glomerata (assembly GCA_007115705.1). Taxonomy (NCBI): domain Eukaryota; kingdom Viridiplantae; phylum Streptophyta; class Magnoliopsida; order Poales; family Poaceae; genus Dactylis; species Dactylis glomerata. The sequence continues at coordinate 1,350,958 of QXEO01000340.1, forward strand.
AAGATTAGTAAGTTATTAATATTTAATATCATAGTGCTAGGAGGAAATACACATCTTCCTTGCTTTTGCCTCTGCATATCCACTCTTGTAAATATTACTGACAATTAAATATTTAAATGGGTAAGAATAAATGGTACCAAAATTCAAATCTATAAAAAAGGCATGGTCTTAAAAAAATAACTAAAGTAAATATTATGCACCAAGCAAGATTATGTTTATATAAGTATCAGTTGGTTCAATCTTGTAATTCTGTCTGCGTATCAAAGTTAGGGTATAGTGACTCTCTGTCACGGTTCAGAACTTCATCAGAACCTTCGATCATATAGATCAAAATGTTTGGAAGTTACCCGCAAAAAAATGTTTGGAAGTGCTCTACTATTGTACTAGTTTATGTACCACGCTTGGGGAAATGATATTATGAGATAATATTACTTACGCGGTAGGCGTATGACCTAATGTTTGAGGGTGTGTGTGTGTGCTCTGTATGACTCAGTCCAACAAAACCACCCAGATTATCGAATCACGATAAGCAAGTTGGTGAAGCAAGCGATAAAGGAAGAACACCTCAGCGTGGGCTGAGTATGATCAGATGTTGACCCCTAACAGAATTTTCCACCCCTTATCAACTAAATCTGGTTGGCTGATCTACTGCTAAACTAAAATAGAAGTTCAGGGTGCAATGTCAAATGTCGGTGAGAGTGAGGAAATGTTGAGCTGGTTTAGAAGAGTGCTAAGTGGGAATTATTCCTTTCCAAGAATCTGTGCATGTTTGTTTGTCCACCATGTTATCGCTCTTTCCACAACCCCAACTTCTACAATCTGAAATGTGCCTTCTACGCTACCCCTTGTTGAACGAGTGGACGACTGAACTTATAAATCAGACATTGTTTGAATTATTCAGTTCTTTTTCTGAATATGCAATCATAGGTCACGGGTGCATGCTATTTGTTTGATATGTTGGGTGGACATCCTATCCAAGTCTGATTTTTAAAGAATAGTTTACAGTCTTCTATTTGGACCTTCTGTACTAGTTTATTTCTGGTTTTGTTTGTGCTCTGCTTTTGTTTTTCCTATTATATTTTTTGTCACATAACTAGTCCTGTCTTGACAAAATAGGTACCTCAATGATGCGGACTACTATGGGGGATTCGAGCAGGAGGAGCTTGATGAGCTGTTTGAAGCAATGGGATCAAACTACAAGGCCTGGTGCTCAGGTTTTGCACCACTCTGCGTTGGAGGGGACATGGAATCGGTGGCAGTTCAGGAGTTCAGCCGAACTCTCTTCAACATCCGTCCAGACATTGCCCTGAGCGTTGCCCAGACGATATTCCAGAGTGATGTGCGCAGCCTCCTCCCCATCGTCACAGTGCCTTGCCACATTGTTCAGAGCACCAAGGACCTCGCAGTGCCAGTTGCAGTGTCTGAGTACCTGCACAAGCATCTTGGCGGTGACTCCATCGTTGAGGTGATGCCTTCCGAGGGCCATCTCCCCCAGCTTAGCTCGCCGGACATCGTCACCCCTGTCTTGCTCCGACATATTCAGCATGATATTGCATTCTAGGTCGTGCAACCATCCCTCCTAGAAGGTATTTATCGGAAGACAATATCTGTATTTCACTTTCATTCAGTGTAGGACCCTCCCACCTGTTGCCATAATAAGATTCATATTCACCACAAGTTGTAAATCGTTTGGAAAATTGTAGTCTACATTGTAAACCATTGCCCCTTTTGAAATGTGTATAATAATCATTTTGGATCACTTAGCGTTGTGAACATAGTAGAACTTATGCTCATGAACACTCCGAGTCTCCGACTCTGTTGTGTATGTTGTCTCTAATCTTTTAGTCTGAAATCTGAACTTAGAAGGATGCGCTTATGTAGTCTGTGCTACTTTTTTTTAGAGCATCCATGTATTTCATAAATAAAAAAACAATTTACATGAGTACACAAACATGAAAACTAAAAGACAGACGAAGAGAAAATAATTAATATATTAATAGGAGGTGAATATCTCTCGGTTGATCAAGATTTAATTAAATCCTTTTTTTCAACCAGATTTAATTAAATTGTGGTTGATTGGTTCTAGTATTAGCGATAGCTACTGCAGCACTAGGGATAATAACTTCTTGCAAAGATTGAGCTTGTCCTTCTTTGTTATTGGGCTTTAAGTGGGAGATCGAGCCTTACAACTCCAGTTCACATCGTATTGTGGAATTTCATGTTACTCTACAAGTCTAGGGTTTAGGATTGCCGTGTGTAAAATTTGACCACTAATATAATAAATAATACATATGTCACATGTTCAAAAAGTTATATCATTAAATGACTCATTTCCATCCAAATGCAATGGTATAACTTTTATGATATATAATATAGATTTTATTGGTTAAATTTAGGGTTAAACGTAGATCTTAAAAGACATGTGCGTCACCTAAATTGGGACGAAGGGGGAATTTATTTTGTATTTATGTACTCTACAAGTCAATGATAAAAACAAGCTATGTTATATACTATTGCACACTAATATATAATTACACATTCATGGCCACTTCAGTTTATGCAGTATTGTGTAATTAGATGATAGGAAATTACATAGTATTATACAAAGTGCATACTAATGTGCAATTGCACATCACTATGCAATAACATACTAAATGTGTAATTGCACACGTTAACATTTAGATGTGATCACGCAGAGGTTTTATGCTTGATTACAATTTTTGTGTCAACAAGAATGCACATACTATTTGCGCAATTGCATACTACTGTACGACTGCATAGTATTATGAAATTGCATACTAATATGCCAATTGAATGTGTAGAGTTTGACTACATTACATACTATTGTACAAATGCGTACTTTTTAATGTCCCTAAAAATATATACAAGAAAAGGCCTTTAGAAAAAAGTAGAAAATAGAAAGCCAAAAAAGCCTAATAGCAAAAAGGACCCGGGCCCAACAAAAAGCCAAATTAAAAGAGAACAAAACAGGCCAATCTGAAGTACAAAAACATCGACCGGGAGCTAGCTAAAACTCAATTAACTGAAAACTAGCTATCTAGATATTAATATCAAAGATATTAATCACACCCAGTTTATGCATCAACATAATGTCAAGAACCAGTCGAGATATCAAAGATGCACACAAGCAAAAAGATGAAAAAGAAAAAGACCCCACCATAGTGATCAACCATCTGCAACAGTCGGATTAGAACCACCACCAAGTACAATACCTAGAATACAAAAAAAGGTTTTCCCGAAGAGACGCCTCCAGGAAGGGAACATTGCACAAGCGTTGTCATCGTCGGTTTAACAGATCTAAGGTTTTCGACTTGGAAAAATAATCCAAACTCTCTAGACAATGCCTTCAACAAGGTAGCGGTCGCCATTGCCAGCTACAACCAATACAGGTTAGACCTAGTGTTTTTCATCCTAAAAATTGACGATAGGGATGGAAACGGATCGGATGCGGATCAGATAGTGCTCTTCTCACATTTGTTTTTATATTTTTTTAAATGAATACAAATGCAAATATAGATATTGCCAAATACAAATGCGGAGCAGATGTTACACGAATACGAATACGGATCATATATAATATCAGTATGAAACAGATACGAATAACAAAGTAATAGACTTGTATCTTATAGTGAGTCTAATATATAATGATATAATACACAATACTTTGATGTCCAGTCATCAAAAAAATACTATTGACCACTTTGCTAGTATTTTTAGTTAGATAAATGGCTTATCGAGGTAGAATTATTAATATTTGCTAACATATTTTTATTCAGATACGGATATTTCCATTTCCACATCTATATTTCCATAAAAAGTCAATACCATATTTGTATTTGTGAAAACAAATTCGGATATTTACCACTTTCATTTTCAAGTCGCCCGGATTAGGATATTACCACGACCATTTTCAATTTCTCGAATACGAATGTCGGTGACGAGGGTTAATTTGACAAATGTCCAATATGAGGGACTTAGGATCGGGGGAATAGGGCGTCAGATGAACTCGAAGGTAAGATCAGTCAAACAAGGTGTGTATCGAAAGTAAACATAAGAGTAAACTTGGCTTTCTTTCAATCTGTCCCTTACCGTCCTCTCCTGGCCCCTATATATAGGTGGCCAGGTCTCAAGGATCGAGAGGGGTCCGACAAAGATTACAATATTGACATACGACATGAACTCGTATTTCGACTAGTATTACAATTGGGCCTAGCTTAACGGGCCTCAGGGGTACTTTGACTGACGGGCTCTATTATCTACACTCTTGTCAGTAGCCCCCGAGATTCTACCAGAATTGTAGATTCGGGTTGAATCTCAGATCTTTATTTCTTCGACTTGATCAATCTTTGACTTCTTCATATCTTCAAATCTTCGACTTCAAATATCTTTCATTATACTGTCTCGCAAGGGGTTTTGATGAACAAGCCTGACAACTCTGACGGATCAAGAGGCCAGTTAACTGCCGGAACAGATACTTGTCACCTACTTCAAATTCAATCCCCTTGGACTTGAATTCGGGAAACCGGTTAAACCCATTCTTTTGCCGCATTTAGGACTTACAAAGAATGAATCCCAGTGGTTCTCAGGGTGCCCAGTGCGTCCACCAGGATTTTCTTCGCGTCGTTGATGTCTACGCACGTGTCTGTTCTTGTAGACAGTGTTGAGCCTCCAAGTGCAAAGGTTTGTAGAGCAGCAGCAAGTTTCCCTTAAGTGGATCACCCAAGGTTTATCGAACTCAGGGAGGAAGAGGTCAAAGCTATCCCTCTCAAACAACCCTGCAATTATGATACAGAAAGTCTCTTGTGTCCCCAACACACCCAATACACTTGTCAGATGTATAGGTGCACTAGTTCGGCGAAGAGATAGTGAAATACAAGTAGTAGTGATGATTATAAGTAGTAAATGTAATCTAAAATAAATATAACTGCGAGCAAACATGTAACAAAACTGAAAGGAAACGGTGTGCAAAGCTTGGAAACAAGGACTAGGGATCATACTTTCACTAGTGGACACACTCCCAACAAATATAACATAATTGAACCAATAGATACTAACATCAATATGTCACTCTAAACAATTCTCTAATGGAAAACAAACACTAATCATGCGTAGGGCTACGAAGCACTCCTCAAAGTCCGTATTTCCCCAAACTAGATTGTCCCACACTGTCACCGTGAACGCACTAGATAGTTCCAACAAACACCAACAATTCATAGAGACATTAACCAAAAAGACACACATGATGCGCACACTGTCACCGTCACACCATGATACAAGGTATCTTCGGAGTTTACAAATATAAGGCACGGGAGTAGCATAATATCTGAATAATAACATCTACCAATTCAACTAGATACAAAGCTCACGATCACATAAAGATCACATCATGGGAGAGAGAGGTGAACCACATAGCTACTGGTAGAGCCCTCAGCCCTAGGGGAGAACTACTCCCTCCTCATCATAGGAGACAGCAAGGTTGGTGGAGATGGAGGTGAAGTCGATGGAGATGGTGGAGAAGGCGACGGCGTCGATGGAGATGGCTCCGAGGGCACTTCCCCGTCCCGGCAGGGTGCCGGATCAGAGACTTCTGTCCTCCGAAATTTGTCTTCGATGGCGGCGGTGCTGCGGAACTGTTCTGGGAAAAACACCGATTGTTTTAGGGTTTTCCGTCCCGAGGCTTCTTATAGGCGAAGGGGCATCGTCAGAGGTGGACCAGGGTGGCCCCACAATGGGTGGGCGCGGCCAGGGGCTGGGCCGCGCCCCCCTGTTGTGTGGCCAGCCTCTGGCCCCTCTCCGGCTCCCGTTTGGTCCTCGTCCTTCGTCCGGGAAAAATAGGAGTTCCAGAACTTATTTCGTCCAATTCCGAGAATATTTCCTGTGTAGCTTTTCTAAAACACAAAAACAGCAGAAAACAGAGAACTCGCACTGTGGCATCTTGTCAATAGGTTAGTTCTGGAAATCGCATAAAAACGTCACGAAGTGTAACGAAACACAAGGCAAATGGTGCATAAACAAGCATGGAGCATCAAAAATTATAGATACGTTTGAGACGTATCAGCATCCCCAAGCTTAACTCCTGCTCGTCCTCGAGTAGGTAAGTGATAACAAAAGAATAATTTTTGAGGTAACATGCACCATCACAACCTTGGTCATCAAAGTAAGCATTGAGTGCTGAGATCAAAGAACTTAAAACATGGGCATGAAAGACATAATCTTGATAGAAGAAACTTAGCAACCATGTTATAACATGAAAAAGAACACAAACGAAAGATCATGAATAATGAAACATTGAAAGTCAAACGTGTGTTCAAATCACATGAAAGAACATAGCAAATGGTTTTCAGCTTATCCTTCATGGAATAGCAAAACATAAATGCATAGGACACCTTCAAGTTTAAGAGGGCGACTAGATACAAATAATTTAAGAACAAATGAAACCAAAATCATGAATCAATCAATGATAAACTTTGGGACTATGCACATTAAACTCAGAATGACAACTATGCTCTCTTAGACGGTGCATAAAGGTAGAAGGTGGAGACTCAACATAAAAGTAAAAGAAAGGCCCTTCGTAGAGGGAAGCAGTGATTGCAAGTTTTATAAACCTTCAAAAATTATGGTACTTACTAGCTTTGAGCTCTCATTGCCCCCATCATAGGCATCTTGAATGGTTAAATTTAATGCGAGTACAATTATGAAGCATATGCTTGACAAATCATAAGTTGAAAACCTCGTGTCCCGTGAAGTACGAATACCCAAACCTCATGCTACTCGACTTAGAGTCCCAAGCAAGCTCGTGTCATTGTAAGTATACACGTATCATCGAGAACCGCCAATGGGGTACCTCCGTGCCCGATGACATGGAACAAGCCCACATCAAAATGACAGGACAAACAGACAATGAACACCTTGGCATCTCTTTTATTTACCATTGGTATAGCTTTTTATTTTGAGATGCGTCGTCGAATGTTCACTATGGGCATGCTGTAAATTTCCACCATGAATTATGCATGGCTTAGATTAGCGGCCCAGGCGTTTCTCTAACACGTATACAAACTCCATGATCCCGCAAGATTCCCAAATTATTTCACATCGTGAGTATCCATAAACAAAAGATCATGATATCAACTCAAATAAGAAGTGCAATGTTGAAAGCTTGCCCATGACGGCATGGCTGGGCTAATTTCCAACTTACAACTTGCAAGCATAACAACTCAACATAAGAGAGCCACAATATCAAATTTTTAAGAACGAGAAAAGTAAAGTGTGCCATCAGGTTCGTGAGAGCTTTACTGACTAATTTTCGCATAACACCAAAAGAGTTTAATTTGAAGGATAGATAAAAGCAAGTCAAATGTACTTTGGAATAGCAAATTGCTAATAGGTATGTACGGTGGACACATTGGAACAACTTGGTTTTTGGGAGTTGGATGCACGAGTAGAGCTCATACTCAGTACAAAATGAGGGCTAGCAAAAGACTGGGAGCGACCAACTAAGAGAGCAATAACGGCCATAATCATGCATAGCAACAAAACATCATTAAGAGAAGCATAAGATGGCATCAAAAGTCAAAAACTAAATGATCATAGAGGCTTATGGCGACTTTGTTTGAGTCAAACATGTGTAAGCATGCGCCAAGTCAACCCAAATAAAGCATCAAGGAGAAAACCAAATTAATGCTTCCAAATAATAAAAACAACGCATGATTTTTTTCAAAGGCTCATTAAGCAATCTCAGTTATTTGAGACAAGTCATGCTACAGCAAAACCACTAAGCATACTATCAAAACGACATCAAGCATGGCATGAAAAAGTCTAAGCCGTAGTCTAAACAAGCTCCTTTTTGTACCACTTTTTTGCATGAATTTTTTTCTCTTTTCCAACACCATTCGAACCTTTTTGAAGCAACTCTTTTGATGAAAACCAACATGGACCAGAGGTCAAAATACACCTTGATATAAAGATATAACAAGATCTGAACAAAAATCAAGGCGAAAAATGAAAGCTAAACGCAGTTCTAGAAAAAGAGAACACTCATTGAACGATAAGAGTGAAAAACTGAGTGTTCTTGGCAAATGAAAAATGGAGCATAGCTCTCTCCAAAACAAACATGATGTGATCCAACCATTTATTGCAGCAAACAAAACAAAAGAAAACTGACAGCAAAAACAACTGACGCTCCAAGAAAAAATGCATAGTGCATGAAGCAATAAAAATATAGTGTTTTGAAAGGTGACCTGATTTTTGCCGATGAAGAAGGGGTGCCTTGGGGGCATCCCCAAGCTTTGACGCTTGTACCTCTTGGATATTTCTTGGGGTGCGTGGGCATCCCCAAGCTTGAGCTTTTGTCCATTTTTCATCTCATCTCATCATTCTCCAATCCCTACACTTGAAAACTTCTTTCATACAAAACTCAACACAATTCTATTAGCAACATTAGCATAAGCATAATAGTAAATCAACCCTTTTGGTTCAGGTTTCAATTCAATCCCACCACACATTAAAGCATCTAATACGGTAGCAACTTCCTGAAAAAGTTCCCAGATCAAAAGAACTAAAAAACAAAGCGATCGAGAGGCAAACACAAATAGTGGCAGAAATCTGTCAAAACAGAACAGCTGACAAAGATCGATTTTTCCGAGGGTTTTGTGTTGCTCAAATCAAAAAGTGTAAAACTAATGAAAGTTTGGATATAACCTGGGGCATATGCACAAGAAATCGCAGATACAAAATATATTCTGAGAATTTTCACGAATTTTTACGGTGCAGCACCGAAATCTATTTCAGGACAGCAACATCTCCAAATCTTACCTCACTCATATTAGAGGTTTCTCTTGGCACAACAACGAAATAAAAAGGATAAGGAGCGGTTATTACAGTAGTAATAACTTCCAAGACTCAAATAAAAGAAAAGTACTGAAAGTAAAACAATGGGTTATCTCTCAAGAGTGCTTTTCTTTAACGTCTTTGAGCTAGGCGCAGTAGTTTCAGAAAATGCTCACATAGGCGCCCAAGAAGAACTTAAGGCAAATGCGCCACAAAAGAACTTGAAGCAATAGAGAGCATTAAAAAGCAAATATAAAACACATTTAAATCTAAAGAATGGAATCTGGAAGAATACCAATTATATGATGATGGTGATCCACCTCAATTTGCAAAGTCCAAGGCCATTAGTATTTGACTGACATCCTTTGGACTATGTGTCAAATGATTGACGCCACTATTGATATTGATAGATTCTTCTAAATAGAGAGGAAATGCTAAATAGGATCTGCAAAAGTATTTGGTAGAAAAGGAAAAGACTGGAAATGTCCAGCACAGGTATATAAATGATATACATGTTATAGATATATTATTTGCTAGTGTATAATGTAATTCTTGGGTATTGGATACTAGAGTGTTGGTATGAAATGTTATACAAAGCAACAATACAAGAACTACGATGGCCTAAGTAACTAGCAAAAGAATGTGGTAACAATGCGCATCGAGAAACAAATAAATATGTTATTGTGTTTTTCGTCGGCATAAAACCTAGCCTTCTAGATTTATTAAGAACTTAATAATTGTTATTTTGTTCTGGTATTATGAGATCAATGGTTGTTCAAATTATTACCGTCTTCCATAATCGATGGATAGATTATTATTATCTTGTTGGTGAAATAGATATTTATAACACTGATGCTAAAGGACGCAAGACATAACGAATTTCACTTATATATGACACTGCCGTTTAAGTCATATTGGAAACAAAACATGAAAGAAATTCTATGTTGATAGATTTTCGAGTCATTTGATTTTGAATTGATTGACGCTCGTGAGACTTTTCCTAAAGATGATTAAACTCCGTTCATGGGCCATGGACAAAACAAGCGACTAACTAAATGGAGATCGTACATGTTGATGTATGAATTCCATGGTGTAAAGTCGATCATGGTGTATTTTCTATTTCATCAATGACTCGAATAGATGTATGGTATGTCTACTTGATGAGATAGAAGTATGAAATAATTGAAATTGTTCAATTTATGAAGTGGAAATTATTGTAACAAGAAAATTCAAGTTTTTATGATTGGATCATAAAGAAGAATATTTGAGTTACAAGTTTAGCAAACATCTAAGAGTTAGAGGAATTGTTCCACAAACTTGCATCATGATAAACACCATAGGAGTATGGAGTTTTCGATGGATGTAATCAAACCTTGTTTGACATGGTTAGATCAATGATGAAATAAAACTACCAATATAATTTGTGGATTATGCTTTAGAGACTACCACTTTTCACTGAATAGAGCACCATCATAATCCGCTGAAATAACACCGTACAAGTTATAGTTGTCTTTTCTTAAATTTTGGTATGCACGGCATATGTAAAATGTTTACAACCAAAATCGGATTAGTAAGTCTTTGTGGGTTATCCCAAAGAATGTCGATGGGTATTCCTCCTACTATGAACCCAAACACATAGTGATTGTCGCTAAAAGTAAATTTCTTATGAAGGAGTTTTCTCACAAAAGGTTTAAGTGGGAGGAAGATAGAACTTGATGAGGTTATTGAATCTGTGCAAGATGATCAGAGTAGCATAGCACCAGAAAATGTTCTGGAAGCGGTAACTACATTCATGGCTCATGTGTCTACAATATGTTGTAGTAATGGCATCAAAGTTCCTATTTAACCAAGTTGGTCATAATCAAATAACAAGATTTGAGGATGAGATATTATTAGATAATAGTAACCAACAATATACAAAGAAGTGATGATGGCCCTGACTTCGTCATATGAATTATTCTAGCAACAATTACATATTGAGATATGATAGTTGAATAAACGAAACACCGTTCCTCTACCGGAATGCACACCAAGGACGTGTACCTGACACGACCCAATGGGTTTTGTTGATTCAGAGGTTGCTAGATATGTATGCAAACTTCTATGGTAGAAGTAAGCATAGCGAAGTTGGAATGTTCAATGATAAAAATGTTAAAGTGTTAATTTCATCAAGATATTTGAAGATGCTTGTATTACAAGAAAGTAAGTGGGAGCGCTCATACATATTTCTAATACTTTATGTCGACGACATATCGTTTATTGGAAATAATGTGTTTTTCTTGATATTGTTAAGTTTTCATTAAAATTAGTTTTTGATGAAAGACTTAGGTAAAACCAGAATATTAAGCATCAATGTCTATGCAGATAGATTGAGGCACTAATATAGTTTTGCTAGAGTACATAGATGAAATATTGAATTTGTTCAATATGGAAACAATAAGAACGGTTCTTGTTGCATGGAAGAGGTTGGAGTAAGAATCAATTGTTTTGACACTTGATGAGTGAAACCGCAAGAATGATTTTATCAATCTTGTGTACCATGATATGTAGATCCAGACATGTCCGATGCTCTAAAAGGTTACGAGCATTCATATGATGATCGTTGGACAATAGTAAGAATATTCTTATGTACTTTCGAAGAACTAAGAATATATTATGTATGCAAAAGTGACAAATAGTTCATTGCAATGTGTTACATTGGCTTTGTCACATATACAGGTAAAATTTTATCTCAATTTTAAGCTATTTGTTTTGAGTTAGAAGGTGGCATAATAAGATGGAAGAAAGTTCCATGATGACTTGGATGAGTTCCAATGTTAACATTGTGGCGGACACTGCAACAAGGGCTAAGTATATAATCGCTTTAGAAGCGGCATAAAAGATGCAAAGTAGATAGTGATAATCCAACTTTTTGTGGCACTGTCGTCTAGGTCATATTGGCGTAAAACGCATGAAGAAACTCCATTCTGATGGACTTTTGGAGTCTCTTGATTTTGAATCATTTGACACGTGCGAGCCATGCCTCATGGGCAAGATGATCAAAATCCCGTTCTCCGGAATAATGGAGCGAGCAACGGACTTATTGGAAATCATACATACCGATGTGTGCGGACCAATGAGTATTTCGACGCGCGGTGGATATCGCTATTTTCCACTTTTACTGATGAGTTAAGTAGATATGGGTATGTCTATTTAATGAAACATAAATCTGAAACGTTTGAAAAGTTTAAAGAATTTCAGAACGAAGTGGAAAACCATCGTAACAGGAAAATTAAATTTTTGCGATCCTATCGTGGAGGTGTAGTTCCAAGTGTGCTAGTACTATGTAGTTCTATTGTATGACAATAGTGACAACATAGTTTTGGAAAAGAAACAAAAGTTTCATCAAAAGACCAAGTTTATACAATGCCATCTCATACAAGATGAGTAATGCATGCTGACGCAAAAGAATGCAAATACAAACGGACCTGAAAGTGTCAGACCCGTAGATAAGGTTTACCACGTGTAACGCGTATGAATAACACCGGAATGCCATGGGTGTTAAAGGCGCAAGTATGACTAGATTATTGACTCTAGTGCAAGTGGGAGACTGAAGGAAATATGCCCTAGAGGAAATAATAATATTGTTATTATCATATTTCTTGTTCATGATAATGTTTATACTCCATGCTATAATTGTATTAAGTGGAAACATTAATACTTGTGTGGTTTATGAACAACACCATGTCCCTAGTACGCCTCTGCTAGACTAGCTCATTGATTAATGATGGTTAAGGTTTCCTAACCATAGACATGAGTTGTCGATTAATAATGAGGTCATGTCATTAGGAGAATGATGTGATGGACAGACCCAAATAAAGCACATCAATTAGATCGTGTCATTGTGTTCAGCTTTGCGAAGCTTTTTCCTATGTCAAGTATTGTATTCCTTAGACCATGAGATAATGCAACTCCCTAGTGCCGGAAGAGAGCTTTGAGGTCATCAAACGTCATCCTATGAAAGGGTGATCATAAAGGTGTCTCTCAGGTGATCGGAAAGTACTCGTTGGGTTGTATGTATCGAGATGGAATTTGTCCCTCCCAAGTCGGAGAGATATACTTCGGGCCCACTCGGTAATCGATATCAACACCGCTTGCAAGCATGTGGTTAAGGAGTTAATCATAAAGTGATATTGGATTACGGAATGAGTAAAGTACTTGCTGTGAACGAGATTGAACTAGGTATGTCGATTGTAACGCCCCAAAATCGGCACCTTGCGAATTATAGAAAACCCGCCACAATTCGCACGATGTCGCTTTGGAAACGCACCACCAAGCAAAATATGCACGTCGCAACATACACATTATGCGGGTGGAATCAAGGTAGCAACGTTACACAGGCTCACGATGGAACCCACAAAAGAATATAATATAACCACAAAGACTCCACGAGTCAAAATATCCAAATATACATACAAAGATCCAAATCATACATAAATCAAATAGTATCCGAGTACGGACAAGAATACAAATGGGCCTAAGAGGCCTGAAGATAAATGATGGCGTCCAAACCCTGCCCAGGCCAAGCCGGAAGGGTAACCTTGCTAACGTCGTCGCTCCCATACCTGTCAAAATCGTCGGGCCAATGGTTGCCGAACAAGGAGGGAGAAAGAGAAAAGGGAAAAAAATGAGGGTGAGTACCGAGGCACGTACTCGCGAGACTGGAATTCAGCTGTGCTCGCCTACATGCTATATGGTGGACTTAGCGGCAACAAAAGAACCATACTATGGAGACACCAAAACTTTCGTCTAGATAGAATAAGATAAGAGAGCGCATAAAAGAACCAACTAGATAATAACACCAAACATAACCCAGCCGATGAAACACCTCATCGCAACCACACGAAGAAGCAATATCAAAGGCACTCACACAGTTAACAAGTTTTATTGCAGGTTTGTTGTTGTCGTTATGCTAACTTACTACACACGTTTATTTGTATTGAAACAACAGGTGCAAGTTATTCTATGATCGAGTAGTACAGCTCCAAGTCGTCCATAACCGCGGACACGGCTTTTCGAAAAGATTTAACCCTGCAGGGGTGCCCAAATGTACCCACACGTTCGATCAATCCTTCCGGCAAGTCTCGCACCCTTAATAAAAACAGGTGCGCCATTAGGATAGTCACGACTCGCACTCTCCTTCACTACAAACAAGTCCAGAAAGCCATATAACTAAGTTGAACCCGTATCGAGAGTCCGGCCGAATCTCCGAATGGACTTAGCTGTTTGCGCCTACTCTGCAGAGCGAACCAGAGCCTCTCTTCGGGGGAGGTTGTCCGCTTGCAGTCATACCGCACCTATACGGACGTGCAGAACAAGGGGTTACAAGGCTCACTGGGCTTCCCCCAAATAAAATCGGACCATAAGATACAAGCTGCACGCCCGATAAAAATCAAATGGAAACACCTCGAACTAGTTGTGGCCACTGGACAAGTATATAGATTCCGGCAGTGATCGAGGGGAGGCCCGTAAACGTACCCACGTGTGATTAGAGCGCTCAATCTCAGAACAGTTCATGCGATCTCGGGGTCCTAGGGGACACAAGTGAGCCGTCGGAAAACTGGCAAAATGACTCACCGATGCCTCTGCTTAATTCAATTTTAAGTATTAATAATAAAGTAAGCCATGATTATCTCCAACAACATATATTCATAAAGTAGAGCATGTGATAAACTTTCCCAACCCGATAAGATAAAACAACTCGAACAACCTGAAAAAGCCTACGACTCGCAAGGCCAACTCAAACAACAAGCACACGGTTAATAGGATGTATAAAAGGTTCTATGGCTTTGCTTTGGATAAACAGGTGGATAAGACACGTGACTTGAACAAAAGCATCGCGACACAAGGCTAGAATATAGAGCTAGCGAGAGCAAAAGTGTTAAATGGGTAGAGAGAAAAGGGCTCGCCTGAAAAGATGGTCGAAGAACACCCGAAGAACTTGTCGTTGCTCACATCACCACGAAGCGTCCTATCCGAGAAGAAGCAAATCGCTACAATAAACAACGGATGCAACACTTACTACTATGGAGAAAGAATCGGCATGCTCATATGAATGCATGCATGACATGGCAATTATGATGCAATGCAACTTATCCAAATTAAGCGGAATAGGAATCCCGACACACACATATATATGATTCAAGTTGATTTACTATACGGCAATTTAAATATTGATTAGCATGGCAAAGACAAGGTAAGTGTGAGCTACACAAAATTAAATGAAGTGGGGTAATCATATTTGATAATACCCAAATACTCCATATGTTACTTATTAGGTAATATGCAAACTACCACGTAATTACATGATGCGAGATGTAAACAGTAATATGAATGGCATATTTAGATTATACACATTTTTCTGATAAACTTTCATATAAAACACTTTTTATTTCGAGTTATGGATTAAAAGATATTAATTTTGCAAGATTTAACCATTTTCTGCTATTTTCAGAAAAATAGAGCACGGGCTGGAACTTTTCTCACCGAGGCGCAGATTAGCCCGGTTCGCTGACCAGCGGGGCTAGGAGTCTGACGGGGCGGAAGGCGCTCAGTTGACCACCGTTTGTGGCTGACGGGCGGGGCCCTTCTGTCAGTGGTCAAGGAAATAATAATGATCAAAAAGTTGTGGCTTTTCGCCTGAAGCAGGATTCGAACTCTGAAGCTGCACGCTGAGGAACACGGAACAAACCAGCTCAGCTAAAGCACCGGATCTTGATAACACTAGGGACGCACAACACTTGAACCAGACCGCAAGTTGGCATCTTTGGGCTTGATTGCACAGGACGACGACGGCGGCTTCACTGGCAGAGCTCGACTAAGCAACATACAGGATGAGTGCGCGGAACAAATGACGGCAGAGGCAGACGCGCATGCGCTGCCTGACGAGGACGCACGCAGAGGTCGAAGATGGTGCGGAACCGAAGCGGGCGAGGATGACGACGGAGCAGGACGGTCCTTGGCGGAGGCAGCCTCGGGAGTGAACGGAAAGGCGGTTTAGAGGAAGCAAACCGAAGGGGAAAATAGGGGAATTGGAAGGTGGGCTCACCGGGAGGATGCGTGCGTAGTCGAACAGCTCGGGGACTCATGACGGCGACGGGGAAGCAGTCCAACGAGCCGGTGCCCATGGCGAGACGGACGGAGGCGAGCACGGCCAGAAGCACGGTGAGCAGCAAGAGGATTTGGCAACGGGGGAACGCGGACGAGCGCAGGTTTGAGGGATGCAGTCTTTGGCTCGGGGACGGAGTACAGGACCACATCATGCAGGAGCTCGTCGGCTGTTGTTGGTGCATGCGCGCGGCGGCGTGCGTGATCGTGGCTATGCAGAACGGCGCCGAGCTGGCGGACGGAGTGGGCGCCGGTCCATGGAGATGACAGCGACGACGAGCGCCGGGTGCGTGCGCGCGGACGCGCGCAGTCGACGATAGGGACGTAGAGCTTGGCAGAGGAGCACGAGGGAGAAGGTCCTGGGCGTCGGGGACCTGGGTGCACGCGCGTGTAGCGCGTAGAGGAGGCGTGGACGCGCACGAGCCCGTACGTACTGGAGGTCATGGCGACGGCGTGGAACAGCGCAGAGCGTTGGCTTGCAGGCGGAGCTTCGCAGCGCTGCAGGTCGCTCATGTGGCGGAGGTCACCGGCGGACGCGCGTTGGCGAACGGGGAGCGGCTCGAGGCTAGCGCCGGAACAGGAGGACACCACGAGGCGAAGCAGCCGGAGATCACAGTGGAGAAGCACGTTGGGAAGGTCGAGGTCGAGCCGGAGCGTAGGGCGACGTCGTCGGGCCCGAACAGGGAGAGCTACGCTGCGGGCTAGCATGCAAGAAGGCAGCAGCGAGAAAACAGAGTGGCGGCGGTGGTAGGGAGTAGGTGAGCTAGGTCTAGGGTTGCAGGGAGGGATAGTTTTAAGGAGGGGAGGAGCTCGCTCTCGTCCTTCCCATCGATCGGAGGAGTACGTGGAGCGCTGGATGCTCGTCCGTACAGAGGTAGGGGATAGGTAGGTGGATTGTGGATTCGAGATGGGCCGGCTGGACTTGTTTCTTCCTTCCCGGTTTTTCTTCTGATTTCCTTCTCTTCTTTTCTTTTCTTGCAGCATCGTTTTAGGGAAACCAAGGAAGGGTTTGGAAACATTTGAAACAGATTCGGACCACATTTTGAAACATAATTTATTGTCTCAAAACAATTTTCCGATGGTTTGCAAGTATTATAGTTTAATGTTAATTTTAAGTAAGAAAAGAATAGGAGGGTTTATTATAAAACCATACGAGAAAAATAAAAAATAGTTTTTATTCCAAATAATTTAGTTTTAACAAAAACATGCAAGGTGAAGATGCATGAAGATGCACAAAAATAAAAAAAATAACAACAAATCTAAAAAGGGGATTTTTCTAGGCCGTTACAATCGACACCACCAACAAGGGATCTCGCCCCGAGATCCACGCTCGTGTAGGGGGAAGAGTTGGTTAGACTATCGGATCTTCATGCACCATGTTGAACTTGTCGGCACCACCAACAAGAGTTTTCCTCTCGACACCACCAACAAAGGATTCTTGCTCGCGTTCACGATGATGAGCTTCCAAAGAACGAACCTATTAGGATGAAGGCAATAGATCGTCCACCCACACGTGGGGACCTAAACTTGAAGAAGTAGGCAAGAGAGAGAAAACAAAACCCGCAAAGGTAAGAGGAGAGAAACACAAAGGTAAGGAGAAAAATACAGACCTACTTAGAGCTATCCAACGCATTTTTACCAAAATAGTTTTGACACTAGACACAACAACGACCATTGGCAAGGTTATCCTACAGGCAGAGCAGACCCGCGGGTATCGACAAAAACCTGGCTCTGATACCACTTGTAACGCCCCAAAATCGGCACCTTGCAAATTATAGCAAACCCGCCACAATTCGCACGATGTCGCTTTGGAAACGCACCACCAAGCAAAATATGCACGTCGCAACATACACATTATGCGGGTGGAATCAAGGTAGCAACATTACACAGGCTCACGATGGAACCCACAAAAGAATATAATATAACCACAAAGACTCCATGAGTCAAAATATCCAAATATATATACAAAGATCCAAATCATACATAAATCAAATAGTATCCGAGTACGGACAAGAATACAAATGGGCCTAAGAGGCCTGAAGATAAATGATGGCGTCCAAACCCTGCCCAGGCCAAGCCGGAAGGGTAACCTTGCTAACGTCGTCGCTCCCATACCTGTCAAAATCGTCGGGCCAATGGTTGCCGAACAAGGAGGGAGAAAGAGAAAAGGGAAAAAAATGAGGGTGAGTACCGAGGCACGTACTCGCGAGACTGGAATTCAGCTGTGCTCGCCTAGATGCTATATGGTGGACTTAGCGGCAACAAAAGAACCATACTATGGAGACACCAAAACTTTCGTCTAGATAGAATAAGATAAGAGAGCACATAAAAGAACCAACTAGATACTAACACCAAACATAACCCAGCCGATGAAACACCTCATCGCAACCACACGAAGAAGCAATATCAAAGGCACTCACACAGTTAACAAGTTTTATTGCAGGTTTGTTGTTGTCGTTATGCTAACTTACTACACAAGTTTATTTGTATTGAAACAACAGGTGCAAGTTATTCTATGATCGAGTAGTACAGCTCCAAGTCGTCCATAACCGCGGACACGGCTTTTTGAAAAGATTTAACCCTGCAGGGGTGCCCAAATGTACCCACACGTTCGATCAATCCTTCCGGCAAGTCTCGCACCCTTAATAAAAACAGGTGCGCCATTAGGATAGTCACGACTCGCACTCTCCTTCACTACAAACAAGTCCAGAAAGCCACCTAACTAAGTTGAACCCGTATCGAGAGTCCAGCCGAATCTCCGAACGGACTTAGCTGTTTGCGGCTACTCTGCAGAGCGAACCGGAGCCTCTCTTCGGGGGAGGTTGTCCGCTTGCAGTCATACCGTACCTATACGGACGTGCAGAACAAGGGGTTACAAGGCTCACTGGGCTTCCCCCAAATAAAATCGGACCATAAGATACAAGCTGCACGCCCGATAAAAATCAAATGGAAACACCTCGAACTAGTTGTGGCCACTGGACAAGTATGTAGATTCCGGCAGTGATCGAGGGGAGGCCCGTAAACGTACCCACGTGTGATTAGAGCGCTCAATCTCAGAACAGTTCATGCGATCTCGGGGTCCTAGGGGACACAAGTGAGCCATCGGAAAACTGGCAAAATGACTCACCGATGCCTCTGCTTAATTCAATTTTAAGTATTAATAATAAAGTAAGCCATGATTATCTCCAACAACATATATTCATAAAGTAGAGCATGTGATAAACTTTCCCAACCCGATAAGATAAAACAACTCGAACAACCTGAAAAAGCCTACGACTCGCAAGGCCAACTCAAACAACAAGCACACGGTTAATAGGATGTATGAAAGGTTCTATGGCTTTGCTTTGGATAAACAGGTGGATAGGACACGTGACTTGAACAAAAGCATCACGACACAAGGCTAGAATATAGAACTAGCGAGAGCAAAAGTGTTAAATGGGTAGAGAGAAAAGGGCTCGCCTGAAAAGATGGTCGAAGAACACCCGAAGAACTTGTCGTTGCTCACATCACCACGAAGCGTCCTATCCGAGAAGAAGCAAATCGCTACAACAAACAACGGATGCAACACTTACTACTATGGAGAAAGAATCGGCATGCTCATGTGAATGCATGCATGACATGGCAATTATGATGCAATGCAACTTATCCAAATTAAGCGGAATAGGAATCCCGACACACACATATATATGATTCAAGTTGATTTACTACACGGCAATTTAAATGTTGATTAGCATGGCAAAGACAAGGTAAGTGTGAGCTACACAAAATTAAATGAAGTGGGGTAATCATATTTGATAATACCCAAATACTCCATATGTTACTTATTAGGTAATATGCAAACTACCACGTAATTACATGATGCGAGATGTAAACAGTAATATGAATGGCATATTTAGATTCTACACATTTTTCTGATAAACTTTCATATAAAACACTTTTTATTTCGAGTTATGGATTAAAAGATATTAATTTTGCAAGATTTAATCATTTTCTGCTATTTTCAGAAAAACAGAGGACGGGCTGGAACTTTTCTCACCGAGGCGCAGATTAGCCCGGTTCACTGACCAGCGGGGCTAGGAGTCTGACAGGGCGGAAGGCGCTCAGTTGACCACCGTTTGTGGCTGACGGGCGGGGCCCTTCTGTCAGTGGTCAAGGAAATAATAATGATCAAAAAGTTGTGGCTTTTTGCCTGAAGCAGGATTCGAACTCTGAAGCTGCACGCTGAGGAACACGGAACAAACCAGCTCAGCTAAAGCACCGGATCTTGATAACACTAGGGACGCACAACACTTGAACCAGACCACAAGTTGGCATCTTTGGGCTTGATTGCACAGGACGACGACGGCGGCTTCACTGGCAGAGCTCGACTAAGCAACATACAGGACGAGTGCGCGGAACAGACGACGGCAGAGGCAGACGTGCATGCGCTGCCTGACGAGGACGCACGCAGAGGTCGAAGATGGTGCGGAACCGAAGCGGGCGAGGATGACGACGGAGCAGGACGGTCCTTGGCGGAGGCAGCCTCGGGAGTGAACGGAAAGGCGGCTTAGAGGAAGCAAACCGAAGGGGAAAATAGGGGAATTGGAAGGTGGGCTCACCGGGAGGATGCGTGCGTAGTCGAACAGCTCGGGGACTCATGACGGCGATGGGGAAGCAGTCCAACGAGCCGGTGCCCATGGCGAGAGCGCGGCGAGACGGACGGAGGCGAGCACGGCCAGAAGCACGGTGAGCAGCAAGAGGATTTGGCAACGGGGGAACGTGGACGAGCGCAGGTTTGAGGGACGCAGTCTTTGGCTCGGGGACGGAGTACAGGACCGCATCATGCAGGAGCTCGTCGGCTGTTGTTGGTGCATGCGCGTGGCGGCGTGCGTGATCGTGGCTATGCAAAACGGCGCCGTGCTGGCGGACGGAGTGGGCGCCGGTCCATGGAGATGACAGCGATGACGAGCGCCGGGTGCGTGCGCGCGGACGCGCGCAGTCGACGATAGGGACGTAGAGCTTGGCAGAGGAGCACGAGGGAGAAGGTCCTGGGCGTCGGGGACCTGGGTGCACGCGCGTGTAGCGCGTAGAGGAGGCGTGGACGCGCACGAGCCCGTACATACTGGAGGTCATGGCGACGGCGTGGAACAGCGCAGAGCGTTGGCTTGCAGGCGGAGCTTCGCGGCGCTGCAGGTCGCTCATGTGGCGGAGGTCACCGGCGGACGCGCGTTGGCGAACGGGGAGCGGCTCGAGGCTAGCGCCAGAACAGGAGGACACCATGAAGCGAAGCAGCCGGAGATCGCAGTGGAGAAGCGCGTTGGGAAGGTCGAGGTCGAGCCGGAGCGTAGGGCGACGTCGTCGGGCCCGAACAGGGAGAGCTACGCTGCGGGCTAGCATGCAAGAAGGCAGCAGCGAGAAAACAGAGTGGCGGCGGTGGTAGGGAGTAGGTGAGCTAGGTCTAGGGTTGCAGGGAGGGATAGTTTTAAGGAGGGGAGGAGCTCGCTCTCGTCCGTCCCATCGATCGGAGGAGTACGTGGAGCGCTGGATGCTCGTCCGTACAGAGGTAGGGGATAGGTAGGTGGATTGTGGAATCGAGATGGGCCGACTGGACTTGTTTCTTCCTTCCCGGTTTTTCTTCTGATTTCCTTCTCTTCTTTTCTTTTCTTGCAGCATCGTTTTAGGGAAACCAAGGAAGGGTTTGGAAACATTTGAAACAGATTCGGACCACATTTTGAAACATAATTTATTGTCTCAAAACAATTTTCCGATGGTTTGCAAGTATTATAGTTTAATGTTAATTTTAAGTAAGAAAAGAATAGGAGGGTTTATTATAAAACCATACGAGCAAAATAAAAAATAGTTTTTATTCCAAATAATTTAGTTTTAACAAAAACATGCAAGGTGAAGATGCATGAAGATGCACAAAAATAAAAAAAATAACAACAAATCTAAAAAGGGGATTTTTCTAGGCCGTTACAATCGACACCACCAACAAGGGATCTCGCCCCGAGATCCACGCTCGTGTAGGGGGAAGAGTTGGTTAGACTATCGGATCTTCATGCACCATGTTGAACTTGTCGGCACCACCAACAAGAGTTTTCCTCTCGACACCACCAACAAAGGATTCTTGCTCGCGTTCACGATGATGAGCTTCCAAAGAACGGACCTATTAGGATGAAGGCAATAGATCGTCCACCCACACGTGGGGACCTAAACTTGAAGAAGTAGGCAAGAGAGAGAAAACAAAACCCGCAAAGGTAACAGGAGAGAAGCACAAAGGTAAGGAGAAAAATACAGAACTACTTAGAGCTATCCAACGCATTTTTACCAAAATAGTTTTGACACTAGACACAACAACGACCATTGGCAAGGTTATCCTACAGGCAGAGCGGACCCGCGGGTATCGACAAAAACCTGGCTCTGATACCACTTGTAACGCTCCAAAATCGGCACCTTGCAAATTATAGCAAACCCGCCACAATTCGCACGATGTCGCTTTGGAAACGCACCACCAAGCAAAATATGCACGTCGCAACATACACATTATGCGGGTGGAATCAAGGTAGCAACGTTACACAGGCTCACGATGGAACCCACAAAAGAATATAATATAACCACAAAGACTCCACGAGTCAAAATATCCAAATATACATACAAAGATCCAAATCATACATAAATCAAATAGTATCCGAGTACGGACAAGAATACAAATGGGCCTAAGAGGCCTGAAGATAAATGATGGCGTCCAAACCCTGCCCAGGCCAAGCCGGAAGGGTAACCTTGCTAACGTCGTCGCTCCCATACCTGTCAAAATCGTCGGGCCAATGGTTGCCGAACAAGGAGGGAGAAAGAGAAAAGGGAAAAAAACGAGGGTGAGTACCGAGGCACGTACTCGCGAGACTGGAATTCAGCTGTGCTCGCCTACATGCTATATGGTGGACTTAGCGGCAACAAAAGAACCATACTATGGAGACACCAAAACTTTCGTCTAGATAGAATAAGATAAGAGAGCGCATAAAAGAACCAACTAGATACTAACACCAAACATAACCCAGCCGATGAAACACCTCATCGCAACCACACGAAGAAGCAATATCAAAGGCACTCACACAGTTAACAAGTTTTATTGCAGGTTTGTTGTTGTCGTTATGCTAACTTACTACACAAGTTTATTTGTATTGAAACAACAGGTGCAAGTTATTCTATGATCGAGTAGTACAGCTCCAAGTCGTCCATAACCGCGGACACGGCTTTTCGAAAAGATTTAACCCTGCAGGGGTGCCCAAATGTACCCACACGTTCGATCAATCCTTCCGGCAAGTCTCGCACCCTTAATAAAAACAGGTGCGCCATTAGGATAGTCACGACTCACACTCTCCTTCACTACAAAAAAATCCAGAAAGCCACCTAACTAAGTTGAACCCGTATCGAGAGTCCGGCCGAATCTCCGAACGGACTTAGCTGTTTGCGCCTACTCTGCAGAGCGAACCGGAGCCTCTCTTCGGGGGAGGTTGTCCGCTTGCAGTCATACCGCACCTATACGGACGTGCAGAACAAGGGGTTACAAGGCTCACTGGGCTTCCCCCAAATAAAATCGGACCATAAGATACAAGCTGCACGCCCGATAAAAATCAAATGGAAACACCTCGAACTAGTTGTGGCCACTGGACAAGTATGTAGATTCCGGCAGTGATCGAGGGGAGGCCCGTAAACGTACCCACGTGTGATTAGAGCGCTCAATCTCAGAACAGTTCATGCGATCTCGGGGTCCTAGGGGACACAAGTGAGCCGTCGGAAAACTGGCAAAATGACTCACCGATGCCTCTGCTTAATTCAATTTTAAGTATTAATAATAAAGTAAGCCATGATTATCTCCAACAACATATATTCATAAAGTAGAGCATGTGATAAACTTTCCCAACCCGATAAGATAAAACAACTCGAACAACCTGAAAAAGCCTACGACTCGCAAGGCCAACTCAAACAATAAGCACACGGTTAATAGGATGTATGAAAGGTTCTATGGCTTTGCTTTGGATAAACAGGTGGATAGGACACGTGACTTGAACAAAAGCATCGCGACACAAGGCTAGAATATAGAACTAGCGAGAGCAAAAGTGTTAAATGGGTAGAGAGAAAAGGGCTCGCCTGAAAAGATGGTCGAAGAACACCCGAAGAACTTGTCGTTGCTCACATCACCACGAAGCGTCCTATCCGAGAAGAAGCAAATCGCTACAACAAACAACGGATGCAACACTTACTACTATGGAGAAAGAATCGGCATGCTCATGTGAATGCATGCATGACATGGCAATTATGATGCAATGCAACTTATCCAAATTAAGCGGAATAGGAATCCCGACACACACATATATATGATTCAAGTTGATTTACTACACGGCAATTTAAATGTTGATTAGCATGGCAAAGACAAGGTAAGTGTGAGCTACACAAAATTAAATGAAGTGGGGTAATCATATTTGATAATACCCAAATACTCCATATGTTACTTATTAGGTAATATGCAAACTACCACGTAATTACATGATGCGAGATGTAAACAGTAATATGAATGGCATATTTAGATTCTACACATTTTTCTGATAAACTTTCATATAAAACACTTTTTATTTCGAGTTATGGATTAAAAGATATTAATTTTGCAAGATTTAATCATTTTCTGCTATTTTCAGAAAAACAGAGGACGGGCTGGAACTTTTCTCACCGAGGCGCAGATTAGCCCGGTTCACTGACCAGCGGGGCTAGGAGTCTGACGGGGCGGAAGGCGCTCAGTTGACCACCGTTTGTGGCTGACGGGCGGGGCCCTTCTGTCAGTGGTCAAGGAAATAATAATGATCAAAAAGTTGTGGCTTTTCGCCTGAAGCAGGATTCGAACTCTGAAGCTGCACGCTGAGGAACACGGAACAAACCAGCTCAGCTAAAGCACCGGATCTTGATAACACTAGGGACGCACAACACTTGAACCAGACCGCAAGTTGGCATCTTTGGGCTTGATTGCACAGGACGACGACGGCGGCTTCACTGGCAGAGCTCGACTAAGCAACATACAGGACGAGTGCGCGGAACAGACGAAACACTGCGGGCATACATCCAAAGATGGAGCCTTATCAAAAATTCAGCAGTCGAAGTTTCAGATGAAAGAGCAATAGATGCGTTCATCATTGGATTTAGGCGAAGAGACCTAGTCGAGGAGATGGGTAGAATCAAGCCGAAAACAGTGTCAGACCTCATGGACACAACAAACAGATTTGCAGATGGAGAAGATGCGTGCAACAACAAGCGGACACGATCTCCAGAGGACGACAGAAGAGACAGATATGGAAGTCAAAGGAGACGACCCCGAAATTACGACACCTACGGCTCCCATAGCCAAGTCGCCGCAGGATACAAAGACAACAGCTATCAAGGAAGTGATCGCAGAAGCTCGGGATATCGAAGCTACGGAAAGGAGGACTATAAAAAGTTCTCTACAAGAGAACCCAGAGAGTACAACCCATCGCCAGAAGATATGCTCAATGGGCCTTGTCATATACACTCAGCGTTCGTCGATGGGAAGCGAGTATCAAGGCACGCAATGAAAGACTGCACAACATTCTTAAAACTACAAGAGGCAGTGCTAAACAAGCAAACCGAAGCAAGGCGACAAGGATTTGAAGGAAGCAACAATCCTCCGGCAAAACAGCAAGGAAACAACGGAGCTCCTCAAGGACAAGACCAGCAAAACCAGGGACACGACGATGATGAAGGGTATGTCCCATCGAAAGGACACATCACAGCAATGATACAACCGGTGCCCAAGTCGAACAAAGAAGAGAAGAGTATAACTCGACAAGTCAATCTAGCAGTCATCTCACCTCCAGCCGCAACGGAGTATCTGCACTGGTCAGAACAACCAATCGAGTTCAATAGAGAAGACCACCCTATAACAGTACCTCGGCCGGGAAACGCGCCTTTGGTACTCAAAGCTCAAATCGGTGCGTACGATGTCGATAGAATATTCATGGATGCAGGGAGTGGAATTAACCTGATATATGCGAAAACGCTCCGAGCAATGCATATATCACTAGAGTTCCTGAAACCAACGGATTGTTCCTTCCACGGGATCGTGCCAGGAAGTGCCAATTACCCATTGGGTCGAATAGCACTCAAGGTTTGCTTCGGCAACCGACAGAACTACAGAAGAGAAAAGCTAGACTTTGAAGTCATGGACTGGCCATCTCAATATCACGTGATCCTCGGACAACCCGCGTTTTCGCGATTCATGGCAGTTCCTCACTATACATATTTGGTACTTAAAATGCCAGGACCAAGAGGAATAATTACAGTAAAAGGGAGTTTTGAAATCTCAGATCTCTGCGACAGGGAGTTCCACAAGATGGTGCAAAATTTTGGCGTAATAGCCAACCATGCAGAAAAGGCAAAAAGCGCAACTACAGAGGGCGTCAAGCTACTTGAAGGACGCGTCGCAGAGCCCGAAACGAAGAAACCACGAGTAGGAGCATCAGGAGAAGACACACACGCAGAGGAAAAAGGGAAAGCCATGGCGGCATAAGCATCAAAAGACAATAGAGTAGAGTAGAACAATACGGCTATAAAAGCCACGAGTTATACCAGGGGCAATGCCCTCTAGATCCAGAACACAGGCCACAGGCCGGATCTCTTGGGTCACCCCATGTATCTTACATTACAAGTATAATAAAGATGAAACGTTCCTCATATTCGAGTTTACGAGTCTTTCAAAGAGAAAGTGCGGCAAACGCACGAATCATACAATAACGCCTTGAGAATAAGTTTCAGACATATAGTCGCAAAATAAATAAACTCTCGCGTTCCACATACACCTTACAACATCGGATTGTCAGAATCATCTACACCTAAAGGGTCTAAGTAGTGAAACTCGCGGAAAAACGTGGAGTCTTCTTGCAACAACCTGGCTATAATTCGTTGGGCAGGCTGCAAGGTACTCTCTAAGTGTACTCGAAGGCTTGCCCCACCAGGAGGATAGCTCAGCGACATAGAACTATAATTGAGTCTTGGCTGCCACTTATGTATTCACCCAAGAGCAAAATTGGCACCTGCCACTAGGTTCAGTTCTATCAACCGATGGACTCGCTGGCTGGATCTAAAAACATCAAGAAGCAATGGAAAAGTAGCAGGCATAGGATTGCAAGGAAGCATGACCGAGTGCATAGTTACGAGAGCTCTCCTACAGCCATCCACTGCCTCGCCAATATGCTGGGCACGGTCCTGAAGCAATACAATAGCGCTTCGGCGTCGAGGATCAGACCATAAATTTTCAACACCTGCGGACATCTTTTCCAGAGCCGCACTTCGCTCGGTAACCCGACGATCTTCAGCAGCAAAATCCAAGCAAGTGCCTATAAGGGCAAAGGATATCATAAAAGTAACAGTAGAGCAAAAAGCGAAGAAAATAAGTCGAGAGGAAACTTACATCACAACATTTCACAGGCGGATTCAACGATACCAAGAATAAAAGAATTGCATTCTTCGTGATGCAAAATCTTTGCCGTCAAGCTGGACACTTCATCACCAAGAATCGATACCTGCTTCGTCAGGGCAGAAGTTTTGCTAGCTTTATCAAACGCCATCTGAGCTTGGCGTTTGGCTGAAGTCAAGCGAACCTCAAGGTCAGAAATCCTTGAAGAATATTCTGCGCATTGATCGCATCGACTAGGAGGCGACGGAATCCTCGAATTGAACGTATTGGCAGAGAAAGGAGCAGGCCCGCAAGTCAAAGGGTCATCGACATGCGTCAACTGAAAACGAAAGCAGAGGAAGAAGAAACATTTCAGAAAGGCAGCATAGGACTTCATAAGAAAGATATATTTACATGAGATCACAACCCTATGACTAAAGTTCTCGGGTTGCACGCAACTAAAAGTTTTTACATTCAAAAAGGTGAAACTTGAAACTACAAAAGAGCCGAGTCTACGCCACCTCAGCATTTTGCTCCGTGGTAGAAGAGGGCACGGCAGATTCCTCGCCAGAAGTCGACGGCGGCACTGGATCTTCCACAGCTGGAGGTGGTGCAGCAGATGCCGCAGAGGATGCCGAAGGGGAAATAAGTGTCACCAATGCAGGTGCCAACTTCTTCGCCTTCTCGAAGAAAGCCTTCATCTCGTCGCGGGTGCGGCCATGGGGAGTGCTCACCCTCTCCCAGTCGAAGTCCGTACCATGCGCAAGGGACAACGCGATAGCACCCTCGGCGCCACGCTTAATAGAAAGCCCTTTCAGCTGGAGGGTGGGGTCTTCAGTTGTATCGAAGGACTTGGCAAGATTACTCAAGTCGTCCTTCGGAACTGCTGCCCTTTTCTTCGGCCACAACCCGACAAATAGTCGTGATAGAACGCGGTTAACTAACTCGAAAGTTTCCTGGATAGATATCCAGTTTTCCTCGAGTAGGTTAACCGTAGTCATCAGAGGGTCATCGTCTGGTTGTAGGGCCGACGGAGATACCCCGGTAAATCCTGCACGACACAAAGAAGGTAGAAAAGAAAAGAAGGAGGAAGATGTCAGCACGTACAACAGTGCAACAGAAGTCGAAAATAGGAGACAAGGCGAAACACTTACTTTCAGCAGCAGTGGACATGGTGTGGAGACGCTCCGCCACGGCTTGTTCTCGCTGGGCATGATCCTTGTTGGCATCAGCTAAAGCTTTTTCAGCTTTCTTCGCCTTACCAAGCGCAGATTTCTGCGACTTCTCAGCATTTGCCTTGGCAGTGGCTGCAGCATCGTAAGCTTTTTGAGAAGCATGGAGCTCCGCCTCCAGCGACGCAATCCGAGCGTTAGCCGTCGCCAGAGCAACTACAGAATAAGAGGCAAGCGTGTCAGATAAGAGCAAAGTATAAGTACAAGGAAAAAGTTGTGACTAGACGTCAAAAGTGCACCTTCGGACGCTTTCGCAACCCTCAGGTATCCAGCACATTCCGTGCCTAAGGCGACAAATCTCTTCAATAATGCCTAAGAGAAAGGACGTGTAAGAGCACAAGTATATGCAAAAGAAAGACAAGAAAAGGAAAAGCAAGAGGAGTCGCTCACATCGTCGGGAGAACCCGTCGATGCATGGGCCTCAAGAGAAACGTCGGGTTCCTTGGCCTTCTTTGAGCGTTTGTTGCTTCGAGTTTCTGGAACCTTCTTGACAGAAGCCCTGGTGACCCTCGGTGCGGCAACTGGCTTAGGGGGCTCGGCAGCGGTCATTGGCGACATCAAATGAGCAGTTGAATCATCTTTTGGCGGCTCTTCGTCATCTCTATAAAGAAGAAAATAAGTTATATGCCATACTACAGAAACAAGACAAGAATAATGCAAATGGAGAACTCAAATAAAATACTTACGACGCCAGGAGGTCGAAGAGATCCATATCTTCTGTCAAGACAGGAGATTTCTCCGCAACTGCTTGTTGCAAAGAGGAACTCGAAGAAGCAAATTCGTCGACTCGTTTCCTCTTCTTGTCCAAGCCAGTGTCTTCAGGCCGCATAGGAGGAAGCGATGTCGACGAACTAGTATCCTCTTCTGATTCTTCGGCATCATCTCCGTCCTGATTGTCATCAGCCTCGGGGGCTTCAGATACAGACCTGGCCAGATCAGCCGGAAGGGGCCCTGCCTCTGGAAGAGGGGGGCGTGAGAGGAGAAATTGGTGTCCCTGCACGCGAATGCGTTACTAGAGTAAGTAAGGAAAAAGAAAACATAGTTTGAGAAACACGAAAAATCGACAACAAGAAGTCAAGAAGTAAGCAGATATATACCTCAGGAAGAGGGTGTACGGAGTCAAAGAAATCAGCAGTCAAATCAGCAACTGCATGATCCTTGGTGAGCTTGGTGAGACTCCTGACCCGCTTGTCGACATCTTCTTTCGATATCAGATCTTCAGAGACGCGAGTAAGATCTTCCAAGCCGGAGTAACTCCAAAATTTCGTAAGACGGTGTTGTAGGGGTTGAACTCGACGTTGAATGAAAAACGCCATGAGTTGAATACCCGACAAAGCGCCTCCTTGACCTCCTTTTAAAGCTTTGATGCGAGAAAGAAGAGGAAGAATTTGTTTGACTTCCGCATCTGAGGGGAGCGTATCCCACGACGCTAATTTCTTTACCTCCTGGGAAGCATCAAAAGGAGGTAGGCCGTATTCATCTTCAGGAGAGGATTTGCGGTCCTTGATATAGAACCACTTGGTCCTCCACCCTTGGACAGATGCGGCCATAGAAAATTCAAGGTATTGTGCTTCAGGGCGCACAGAAACAACGGCTCCGCCCAGTTCGGGTTTTCTAGCCAACGCAACATTGGGGCGGAGCCGAAAGATTGACCTCCAGAGAAGAAAATGGGGCTCAATGCCCAAGAATGACTCGCAAAGAGTCACGAAACACGCAATGTGCAGAAGAGAGTTAGGTGTGAGCTGGTGAAGCTGCACACCGTAAACAAAGAGAAGCCCACGAAGGAACTCGTGGGCAGGAAGAGAAAGACCACGGAGGAGGAAAGCGAGGAACATTACACGATAACCACTCGGGGGCTTCGGGATCCGCTCCGTGCTTGGAAACTTGATCGAATCTTGGGCGGAGATGAGGCCGTGATAGCAGAGGTCACCCAGCTGGTCGCAGCGTTCGATTTTCCCTTGGCCATGGCGTTCTTGCTCGCTAGGTGCTTCACGTGCATCTATCAGATCTGTGCCTGGGGGCTATGCACGAAAGGAGAAGGAAGCAAGATCGACAGTGGCGGCAGTGGCGGAGAGAAAGAGCTGGTAAACAAAAAGATTCCCCACGATTCCCCTTACATATCTTCTAGGAGAAGGATCGTGGGCTACGACATGGCACAAAGGTAGGAAACGGTAAGCCCACTAACGGTCAAAAATTAAGAAATTTACAGTACTGCCCATGCAACGGTTCGCAATGGTACAGAGTGACGTACTCATTGATGTCATGAAGAAGATAATATAAGAAAGAGGAAAAGATGGCGCCGACAAGTGCAAAACAGGTGCACAAGACTGTATACGAAGGAGTTTCGATTATAGCCATGGGGGCTACTATTTTCAAGAATGGTGAATACAACTTCTCTCTGAAGTGGTGGATTAGTATTCGACGACAAGATGTTCTTAAAAGTATCTCGAAGTTGAAGTATCTCGAGTTGAAGTATGATGGACTACGCTATATTTTGAGCCTATACTCGAAAAAGTCTTTTTCGACTATTGCCTCGGGGGCTACTCCCATCGGGAGCGCTGAGCGCGCACCCGACGATATTTCTGGGTAAAGCATTAAAGTTGGAGAAGTGCAGGAGTGTTACTCCCATCGGGAGCGAGTTTTATGGTTGAAGAAACCCGAATATTTTCAGTCAAAATTTGACTGCGACATAAGATTCTCGAGTTGCGTTATCGCAACGCAACTCGAATGCCGTGACTTGTCACGAAGGTAAGACCCCAGGATCCGTCCTGTGTGGCCTGGTATACGCACATGGATGCGCTCTGCTGGTATGTATCCGTGTCTACGACGCGAAGAAAATCCTGGTGGACGCACTGGGTACCCTGGGATTCATTCTTTGTAAGTCCTAAATGCGGCAAAAGAATGGGTTTGACCGGTATCCCGAATTCAAATCCAAGGGGATTGAATTTGAAGTAGGTGACAAGTATCTGTTCCGGCAGTTAACTGACCTCTTGATCCGTCAGAGTTGTCAGGCTTGTTCATCAAAACCCCTTGCGAAAGAATATCATGAAAATAAGTCGAAAGACCAAGTCAAAGATTCGAAGATAAGAAGAAGTTGAAGAATTGATCAAGTCGAAGATTTAAATATTAGAGATTCAACCCGAATCTGCAATTCTGGTAGAATCTCAGGGGCTACTGACAAGGGTATAGTTAATAGAGCCCATTAGTTGAGTACCCCTGAGGCCCGTATAGCTAGGCCCAATTGTAATGATAGTCGAATACGAGTTCCTACCGTATGACGATATTGTAATCTGTATCGGACCCTACCCGATCCTCGAGACCTGGCCATCTATATATAGGGGACAGGAGGGGACGGTGTGGGGCAGATTGAAAGCAAGCCAGGTTAAACACCCAAGTTTACTTTCGACGCATACCTATTTCGACTAACTTTACCTTCAAGTTCATCCGACGCCCTATCTCCCCGATCCTAAGTCCTTCATCTAGGACATTTGTCGAGTTAACCCCTCGTCACTAGGGTTTTCTTATGGGCCAAGGCAAAGGAAACTTAGGGGGCAAGTTTTCTCCCTAGGGCCACCGGCTTGACTTGGAGGCTAAGGCTGCCCCCTTGGCCGCCCCCTTGACCTCAAAACCCTAGCCGTCGGCTCCCTTCCTCCACTCCTCCACCCTCCGCAGCAGCTTGGTGAAGCCCTGCAGAAATTTCTACACCATAGGCACCACACCATCGTGCTGCCGATCCCATCTACCACTCCACCATACCTCGCTGGACCAAGGAGGTGGATTCGTTGTTGCATTGTACATGTGCAACGCTCGGAGGCGCCGCCCGTTGTGGCGCTTGGATCGGATCGGATCGCGAGGAGGAGACGGTAGTACGACTACGCCAACCACATTCATCTGAACATTTCCGCTGTGCAATCTACAAGGGTACGTAGATCTGATTCCCCTGCTCGTTGTTTTGCATCTCGTAGATCAGATCTTGGCTTGTTCTTGTTCGTACTCATAGGAAAAATTTTGTTTTCTATGCTGTGAAACCCTTCAATAGTAACTTTCAGTAGCATCATGAATAGAATTAACAATATAACCATCACATAAAACATCCCTATCATGAGCCACATGCATAAAACAATTAATACTCCCCACATGAACAATCGTAGTAGGAGCAGATTCAACAGAATAATTATTCTCATCACCATAATCATCAAAAACAGGAGGCATATTGTAATCATAACTAATTTTCTCCTCAAAAGTAGGTGAACTGAAAATATTATACTCATCATCATAACCATCATAAACTAGAGGTTTAGTATCATCATAAGCGAGAGAACAGCTATTTTGCAAAGCATATTCATCAAACATATCATCATAAGAAGGAACATGGATAGTACTAATGGTACAACAATTATTAACCTTATAATTTTCAGAATTGGTACCAAAAAGATTTTCAATATCAAAAGTAGAGTGATTTTCCCAATCATGATTACTAACATGGGTAACAGGCATGAGAACATCATCAAGATCAGAATTATCATAGTCTATAATAGGAGCAACATGCTTAGGGAAAGATACCGTTTCTCTCGCCTTTTACTCCTCTTCTTCTTCTTCTTACTCTTCTTACTCTCTCCTTCAGGAGGGAGAGAATTGAAAGGCATCTTCTCCACATAATCTGGTTTACTGACAGAAACAACAGAAGAAACTTTGGAGGATTCCTCCTCTCTATTAATAAGATGGAAACATCTATCAGTCCTGTCATAGCTTGGCAAAACATCATATTTTATAAGATTTTTTATGTAAGTATTTGCGAGGCAATCTTTAACACAATAGAGACGACAACCACGAAGGGTGCTATTAATATAAAAAACACTCATATCTACCAAAGAAGTCTTTCTAGATATCTCTTCACACCCCAAAAACAAAGTAAGCTCATCATGCTGATTGAGAGTGATCTTGTCATCACAATACAAACTTGTGGTACTCATTCGATTAGAAAGGTGACTATTAGGGCCTGAGCATTGAAAATTAAAATGACCCGTGTCATCACAAAGTTCACAGAGAAAAGGATAAAGCTCATAAACCTTTTCACCAAGCTCATCTAGAGCCTTGTGCCACATTCGGGTTTCTTCATTCCCGTGGTGGATACAATAATCTTCCTTATTGTGACTCTGTTCACAAGGTCTATGTACTCCACAAAAATTAACATGCTTATAAGAAATAGTACTCTCAGAAGTTTGAGCATGTTTATTGCAATCATCAATAACAATATCACTTTCAATGCAAGTGTCTTTAAAAGGTTCATGATACACATCCCCATTTCCCTTAGGAACATTAATATGATAAGCAAAGGCTCTAAAGCAATTAACCATAATTAGGGGATCAAGACCATATTTAGCACTAAGCTCTTGAAAATCAGCAGTTTCAGCAAAAGACTTAATGCAATCATACTCATAATTTATACCTGACCCTTTACCTTTTTCGCTATCCCAATCTTCAATATTGTTTTGAATTGTTTCAAGCAGATTCCACTTGACATCAACATCCTTGCTTGTGAAAGAGCCATCAAAGCATGCATCTAGATAG
The DNA here is from genome assembly GCA_007115705.1 of Dactylis glomerata. Classification (NCBI taxonomy): domain Eukaryota; kingdom Viridiplantae; phylum Streptophyta; class Magnoliopsida; order Poales; family Poaceae; genus Dactylis; species Dactylis glomerata. The sequence goes on from QXEO01000340.1 coordinate 1,385,191, forward strand.
TCCTTGTAATATCCTGAAAGCCTTGCATAAAAATTATTAATAACAATATTATGGGGAAGCTCATGAATAGGACATTTGAGCATTAGTGACTTCAATCTTCCCCACGCTTGGGCAATGCTTTCTCCCTCATGCGGATGAAAATTACAAATATAATTCCTATCCTTATAAACCTCACTAGAAGGATAGAATTTAGAATAAAAGAGAGGTACAATTTCCTCTCAATCAATAGGTCGGCCTTCCTTCAGTGTTTTATACCATTCCGCAGCTCCGCCCTTCAGTGATAAAGAAAATAGCTTCCTCTTAACTTGGTTCATTGAAATACCTGCACACTTGAACAACTCGCATAATTCATGTATAAAGAGCAAATGATCACCAGGATGGACAGTTCCATCTCCTAAATAGCAGTTATTCATAGCACGATCAACAATTTTCATAGGTATTTTAAAAGGATGAGGAGCACAAGCATCATAAGAATTATCACATATGGGAGATAAAATATCATCAGAGCAAACTTTCTCCACTAAAGCTGGGGAACTAAAAATATCATGCTTAACAAAACCAGCTTCCCCAAGCTTAGACTTTTCTATAGCATTAGCAATAATGGTGTTCAAAGCATTCATACTAACAACACTATTAGCATGCAAATTAAGCTCCAATGGTTTTTCAATTTTCTCTTTAAATCTAAACTCAGGAAAAAGACTAAAGAATTCTTTACTTTCCATTAAGCCTAACTAGTGAAAATAAAAACAAGAAACAAAAAGATATAATTGCAGAATCTAAAGGAAATAACTTTGAGCACTCACATAGGAGGATGCGAGTACCTTTTACCTTACCTCCCCGGCAACGGCGCCAGAAAAGAGCTTGATGTCTACGCAGATGTCTATTCTTGTAGACAGTGTTGGGCCTCCAAGTGCAGAGGTTTGTAGAACAGCAGCAAGTTTCCCTTAAGTGGATCACCCAAGGTTTATCGAACTCAGGGAGGAAGAGGTCAAAGCTATCCCTCTCAAACAACCCTGCAATTACGATACAGAAAGTCTCTTGTGTCCCCAACACACCCAATACACTTGTCAGATGTATAGGTGCACTAGTTCGGCGAAGAGATAGTGAAATACAAGTAGTAGTGATGATTATAAGTAGTAAATGTAATCTGAAATAAATATTGCTGCGAGCAAACATGTAACAAAACTGAAAGGAAACGGTGTGCAAAGCTTGGAAACAAGGCATAGGGATCATACTTTCACTAGTGGACACACTCCCAACAAATATAACATAATTGAATCAATAGATACTAACATCAATATGCCACTCTAAACAATTCTCCAATGGAAAACAAACACTAATTATGCATAGGGCTACGAAGCACTCCTCAAAGTCCGTATTTCCCCAAACTAGATTGTCCCACACTGTCACCGTGAACGCACTAGATGGTTCCAACAAACACCAACAATTCATAGAGACATTAACCAAAAAGATACACATGATGCGCACACTATCACCGTCACACCATGATACAAGGTATCTTCGGAGTTTACAAATATAAGGCACGGGAGTAGCATAATATCTGAATAATAACATCTACCAATTCAACTAGATACAAAGCTCACGATCACATAAAGATCACATCTTGGGAGAGAGAGGTGAACCACATAGCTACCGGTAGAGCCCTCAGCCCCGGGGGAGAACTACTCCCTCCTCATCATAGGAGACAGCAAGGTTGGTGGAGATGGTGGTGAAGTCTATGGAGATGGGGGAGGAGGCGACGGCGTCGATGGAGATGGCTCCAGGGGCACTTCCCTGTCCCGATAGGGTGCCGGAACAGAGACTTCTATCCCCCGAAATTTGTCTTCGATGGCGGCGGCGCTGCGGAACTATTCTGGGAAAAACGCCGATTGTTTTAGGGTTTTCCGTCCCGAGGCTTCTTATAGGAGAAGGGGCATTGTCAGAGGTGGACCAGGGTGGCCTCACAATGGGTGGGCGCAGCCAGGGGCTGGGCCGCGCCCCCCTGTTGTGTGGCCAGCCTCTGGCCCCTCTCCGGCTCCAGTTTGGTCCTCGTCCTTCGTCCGGAAAAAATAGGAGTTCCAGAACTTGTTTTGTCCGATTCCGAGAATATTTCCTGTGTAGCTTTTCTAAAACACAAAAACAGTAGAAAACAAGGAACTGGCACTGTGGCATCTTATCAATAGGTTAGTTCTGGAAATCACATAAAAACGCCACGAAGTGTAACGAAACACAAGGCAAATGGTGCATAAACAAGCATGGAGCATAAAAAATTATAGATACATTTGAGACGTATCAGTCGTAGACACGGATAATTTCTAGCAGAGCGCATTCATGTGCATATACCAGGCCACACAGGACAGATCCTGGGGTCTTACCTTCACGATATATTTCAATCATGGCATTTGAATTTTGTCACGATGATGCAATTCGAGAATCATATGTCGCAGCCTTGTTTGACTGTTTGAATGTGCAAACTATTCGAGTTTGCTATTTTTTTTAGATTCTCATAAATAACTCCCAATAGGAGTAATCGACTTTTATTTTGTCGACCATGAAGTCGAAGTTCATTGTCGACTAAAAGTAGTCGATTGCGCCTATATTACTTTGTCAACCGGTTGGTTCCCTACCATTGGGTGCACCATCAGGGCTCCTGATGTAAGTAGCCCCTGAGGCTATGGGCGGGTACTTATAGCTGATCATAGACTCCATTCTCTTCATCTTCCTTTTGTCGACTTCTTTTTATCGGGTACGCGCCCAGCGCTCCCGATAGGAGTAGCCCCCGAGGCTATAGCCGAAAGTTTTCGGGTATAGGATCAAAAAATATAACATTGTCGCCTAATAGCTTGTCTTCTGCAATAATTTTGACACATTTTGTGCTTGAAATATTCACTCCACTCTTTCTGATGATATGAGCCCCCGAGTCGGCGACGAGGTGCGGTTTGCTCCTTTACATACTTCCGTATTTTACTTATTCATACCGTATCTCTCTTTTTCTTGTCATTTCCCTTACTGCTATTTTATCTTCTGCTCGGGGCTGAATATAAAAGCCCATATATATTTGGACCTTTAATTTGTAAAGGCCCATTAAGGTTTGTTTATAAATAAACCATACTGGCTTAGGGAAAAACCCTAATTCTTTCACTACCACCTTCCTCCGCCGCATCATCTTCCTCTTCCTCATCTCATCTAGGGTTTTTCCTGCCCGCATTTGTCTCCATGGCCGATGCTGGTGGATCGCATCTGAACATCGGCGCTCTGGTGGAAAAGCGAGGTCGTGGCCGTCCGCGCGGCAGTAAGAACAAGTCCACAGGCCCAGCTGTGGTAGCCTCGTCGTCTTCTCCTCCAAAGCGGCGCCCTGGCCGCCCTACGTGGAGTAAGAATAAGCCCAAGGTTTCATCTGCTGCGCCAGGTCCGAGCGCCCCTCCTCATAATGCTTCTCCTCCTCCTCCGCCCAAAGTGTACTCCTTCTTCTGCATTGCCGGCGCTCAATGCCGCGAGATTCAGCGGGTGCCGCTGAAGTTTACCAAATTCATGGATGGGCGAAAGCTGCGGGAAGCAATTCTTTGTGAGCACTCTGGGGGAGGAACTCCCTATGAAGTGGAGGTCTGGTATGACGGGGCCGGCGAGATGTACTTCAAGGGCGGCTGGTCTAAATTTGCAGAAGATCATGACCTCCACCAAGGTTTCTTTATGACCTTCTATTATCATGTTGGTACGTCGAAGTTTGACGTGAGGATCTACGACTGTATTCACTGCCAGAAGGAGTACAAAGCTGAAGTTTATTTTCAGTAGATTTTATGTAATCTCCTTTTCTGGTTATCCTTTCGCGTGTATTAAGTAGTCGTGATGAATTATACCTTGTGCCAACTTTATTAATAGACCATGGGAACGAATCGTCGTTCTGAGGTATTCTTTTTTGATGTATTGTCGGGTTACCTTGAACCATGCTTATCTTTATCGAATATCGGGTTGTAAACAACCTAGTAGTATGTCTCAGATAGTCGTGGGTACCGAATTTAAATAACTTATTCACTTTATTTCATACGACTCGAGGGTCTGAGCCCCCAGTGGAAAGAAAGATATTCATACATATTGTCGAGTTGACCCAAAGAACCCGACCTGTGGCCTCATGTTCTGGGTTCAGAGGGTCATAACTCGAAAGTTTACTTGTCGCCATACTCCTTCTATGCATAGAACCGCCAAAGTTGCTCCGCGTTCCACGGGTTGCTCTCGTCTTTCGCTGTTTTCTTGTCTTGTAAGCGATAAGCTCCTCCTGGTATGACTTCTGTTACAATGTAAGGTCCCACCCATGGGGACTCTAATTTGCCATGCCCGTCTTGCTTTAATCGCAAGACTAAATCTCCCACCACGAAAGATCGTGGACGAACTCGACTACTATGGTAGTTTCGTAGATTTTGCTGGTACTGCATTGCTCTGGCAAGTGCTATGTCTCTTGCTTCATCAAGTGCATCGACATCATCTTGAAGTGCTTCAGTGGAGGTTGTCTTGTCGTAAGCCGCGATTCTTGGGGCTTCATGGGTGATCTCGACTGGAAGCACGGCTTCTGCACCATGGACTAGAAAGAAGGGGGTTTCTTGAGTAGCCGGGTTGGGTGTAGTTCTGAGACTCCATAGCACGGAGGGTTTTCGTCTACCCAAGCGTGTTTGGCTTTTTTGAGAGGTGCTAACAGCCTCTTTTTTATCCTGTTGCATATTAAGCCATTAGCTTTTTCGACTTGTCCATTTATCTTTGGATGCGCTACAGATGCAAATTTCAGTTTGTTTCCCATACTTTCACAGTAGCTCTTGAACTCTTTTGATGTGAAGTTTGTCCCATTGTCCATGATGATGCTATGTGGTACTCTGAAGCGAAAAACAATAGACTTGATGAAGTTGATTGCGGCTGTGGAATCTTGGGTTGTTACGGGGGCTGCCTCTACCCACTTGGTAAATTTGTCGACTGCCACCAGCATGTAGACATGTCCTCCTGGCCAAGATTTGTGCAATTTTCCTACCATATCAAGACCCCATTGTGCGAAGGGCCAGGACAGTGGTATTGGTTGCAATTCTGCTGCTGGTGTGTGTGGTCGAGATGCAAAACGTTGACAAGCCTCGCACTTCCTTACTATATCCTTCGCGTCTTCAATTGCTGTCAACCAGTAGAACCCTGCGCGAAAAGCTTTAGCTGCAATGGCTCTGCTGCTAGCGTGATGTCCGCATACTTCGGCGTGGATGTCTTTTAATATTTCTTGTCCTTCTTGAGGAGTGACGCATCGTTGCAGGACGCCTGTTATACTTTTCTTGTATAGTTTCCCTTATAATACGACAAAGGCCTTGGATCGTCGTATTATCCTCCTTGCTTCTACTGTGTCTTCAGGTAGTGACTTGTTTACCATATATGCCAAAGCTGCATCCAGGTTTCTTCGATCATCGTAACTTCTTCTGGCTCTGCCATGCTTCCTTGGTCATGCTTGCCAGCCCCGAGCCTGTTGCTTGGTGCCGGGCTTGTTCTTCTGTAGTCGAAGTTTTGTTGCTCTTTATTGATTTCTCTATGATTTCTTCCCAAAAGACTCCTTGCGGTATGGGTAAGCATTGGGACCCGATATTTGCTAGATTGTCGGCTTCCTTATTGTTGGCTCTGCTGACGTGCGAGACTTCGCATCCATCGAACGTTTCCTCTAAATAATAGTATAAGTTTCTGTATGCTGTCATATTGTCACTTATGGCATCACACTTGTTCATCACTTGTTAGACGACGAGATTCGAGTCCCCGAATATTTTTAGTCGAGTCGCTCCGCATGCTTTGGCCATTTTCATTCTGTGGAGCAGAGCTTCATATTCGGCTTCATTATTAGAAGCTTGGGGAAAACTCATCCTTAGAACATATTTCAATTTGTCGCCTTGTGGTGATATCAGGACTACTCCTGCTCCTGCGCCTTGGATTCTTTTTGATCCATCGAAGTATATTGTCCATACGCTTGATAGGTCCGGCGGTCCTGTGTTTTGTAACTCTAGCCATTCTGCTGTGAAATCTGGCAGAACTTGTGATTTGATCGCCTTTCGCTTTTCATACGTGATGTCCAGGGGTGATAATTCGATTCCTCATAAGGAGACACGTCCTGTTGCTGAAGGATTGTTCAATATGTTGGATAGTGGTGCTTCATTAACCACTATAATTGGGTGCACCGCGAAGTATTGCCGTAGCTTTCGTGTTGTTGTGAATACACTGTATGCAAGTTTTTGGTAGTGCGGGTACCTCTGTTTTGTTGGAGATAGTACTTCGCTGACGAAATATACTGGCCTTTGGACTCCGTGAGCTTTTCCTTCTTTGCTTCTTTCGACTACTAATACTGTGCTCACCACTTGATGTGTTGCTGCAATATATAGTAGTAGCGGCTCCTTTTCCTTTGGCGCGACCAACACCGGCGGTGTGGAAAGCACTTTTTTCAATTGTGCGAAGGCTGTATCCGCTTCTTCTGTCCACTCGAATTTGTCGTCTGATTTTTTCATCAGTGCATAGAAAGGAAGTGCCTTTTCTCCTAACCGTGCAACGAATCGACTTAGTGCCGTGACGCGCCTTGCGAGCTTCTGTACGTCGTGCAGCTTTGTTGGTTTCCCCATCGTTAGTATTGCTTGGATCTTCTCTGGGTTTGCCTCTATTCCCCTTGATGATACAAGGAATCCCAGAAGTTGACCTGCAGATACCCCAAAAGAGCATTTTGTTGGGTTAAGCTTGAGCTTATACCTGTTTAAGTTGTCGAAGGTTTCTGTTAGATCACTGATTAGTGACTCTTCTTTTCTTGTGGTGATGACCACATCGTCGATGTAGACTTGGATGTTGCGTCCTATTTGACTTCCGAGGCAGTTTTGCATCATCCGCTGGTAGGTTGCTCCTGCATTTTTTAAACCGAAGGGCATGACTTGGTAGCAGAACACGCCGTATGGTGTGATAAAAGCTGTTTTTTCCTCATCTTCTTTCTTTAACTTGATCTGGTTGTAGCCAGAGTATGCGTCCAGGAAGGAAAGCCTTGCACACCCCGCTGCTGAGTCTATTATTTGATCAATGCGAGGTAGGGGAAAGGGATCCTTTGGACAGTGCTTGTTGAGAGACGTGTAGTCGACACATACTCTTTGTAGGTCTGTGTTTTTCTTGGGGACGATAACTGGATTAGATACCCAAGTCGACGTTTTGATTTCTCGGATGAATCCTGCATTTTCTAGCCTGTGTAGCTCGGATGCTATTGCTTTCCTTTTGGGTTCGCCAAATCGTCTCAGTGGCTGCTTGACTGGCTTTGCTTTGGGATCCACGTTTAGTGCGTGCTCGACGAGTTCCCTGGGAACCCCTGGCATGTCTGAAGGACACCAGGCAAAGATTTCCCAGCGCTCACAAAAGAACTCGACGAGCGCGCTTTCCTATGCGGGATCCAAGTTTACTGCTATGGAGGTGGTCTTGTTTGGGTCCGTGGGGTGGACTTGGATTTTCTTTGAGTCTTGGGTTGCGTCGAAAGCCTGATCTGGCAGGGATCGTCCAACGTCGGGTAGCACATTATGATCGGTTTCGCCTTTCAACCTTGCGTATCCTGCTGTCATGCCGAAAGTTTGCGCCAACCTATTGAATTCTTTGTCACAAGTGTTGGATACTTCGAAACTGCCTTGAACTATAATTGTTCCTTTGGGTCCCAGGATTTTGAGCATGAGGTATGCATAGTGAGGTACTGCCATGAATTTTGCAAATGCTGGGCGCCCCAGGATTGCATGATACTGGGAAGGCCAGTCCATGACTTCAAACTCCATCTTTTCTCTTCGATAATTGCTGCTATTGCCGAAGCAAACGTCAAGTTCTATTTTCCCGAGAGGGTACTGATACGTCTCAAATGTATCCATAATTTTTGATGCTCCATGCTTGTTTTTACACCATTTGCTTAGTGTTTCGTTACACTTCGTGGCACTTTTATGCATTTTCCAGGACTAACCTATTAACAAGTTGCCACAGTGCCAGTTCCCTATTTTCTGCTGTTTTTGTGTTTCAGAAAAGTTACACAGGAAATATTCTCGGAATTGGACGAAACCAAAGCCAGTCGCCCAGAATTTCACCAAAGCTTCCAGAGAACCGAAGAGGAGACGGAGTGGGGCCACGAGGGCCCCACACAACAGGGCGGCACGGCCCAGGCCCTGGCCGCGCCCCCTATGTGTGCGGTCGCCTCGGTCCACTCCTGACGATGCCCCTTCGCCTATAAAGACCCCCCGACGGAAAAAACCTAAGGACCCGATCACTTTTCCAGAACACATCGTGATCCGCCGCCGCCATCGACCCGAGATTGGGAGGGTCCAGAAGCTCTTCCCGGAACCCTGCTGGAGAGGGGAATCGCCACCGGAGGTCTTCTTCATCGCCATGCTTGCCTCCTGAGCGATGAGTGAGTAGTCTACCTTGGACTATGGGTCCATAGCAGTAGCTAGATGGTTGTCTTCTCCACCATGTGCTTCATGTTTAGATCTCGTGAGCTGCCTTACATGATTGAGATCACCGTTATGTAATTCTACATGTTGTGTTTGTTGGGATCCGATGAATATTGGTGTTATGCTTGAGTTGATGTACTGAAATTTATCTTATGTTATCTCTATGTTGTTTATGATCTTGCATGCTCTCCGTTGTTAGTAGCTATCTTGGCCAAGTAGTTGCTAGTGACTCCAAGAGGGGGTATTTATGCTCGATAGTGGGTTCATGCCTCTATTTAATTTGCGGGAGTGACAGAAACCTCTAAGGTTGTAGATGTGCTGTTGCTACTAGGGGAAAACAACATTCATATGCTCGAGGGCATATGCTTTGTTTATATTACACACTTTGCTTAATGCAGTTATCTGTTATTCGCAACTTAATACATGTGGAGTTCTCGGATTGATTTGCCACAAGTGGATTATTAGTCATAGATGCAGTTGGATGGCGATCTATGTATCTTGTTGTAATGCCCAGAGTAAATCTCATAGTGATCCTCTCATCATATGCACGTTGTCTTTATTCTATCAAATGCCCAACTGTAATTTGTTTACCCAGCATGTATTATTTTATCTTATGGAGAGACACGACTAGTGAACTGTGGACCCCGGTCCTATTTCCTTTATATTGCTATCACCTGTTTAGTTTATTCGCATATTATTATTTTCCACTCGATACGCTCATTCCTTTGTTTACAGCAAACCGGTGAGATTGACAACCTCATCGTAAGTTGGGAGCAAAGTATTTGGTTGTGTTGTGTGCAGGTTCCATGTTGCCGCTCGCAAAGCAAAGCTCGGACGAGGCGCCCTATAAATTGTCCGGAGCTATCGCAAGCTAGCGGGCATCACCTTCAGTCGTATTGGATTTTTCCCCTTCGGATCGATAAACCTTGGTTTCTTACTGAGAGAAAACCTTGCTGCTATATTCATCATACCTTCCTCTTGGGGTTCCCAACTGGACGGTGAAAAACTATCAACACCGTACCGCATCAGGTACTTTGCGCCTCCTGGTACTATTCCGTGGAAAGAACAATCTGTTGGCTTTATACTTTCAAGCGAAATGCACATTTCCTTCAGAGTTCTTGCGTATATTAGGTTTATGCCACTTCCAGCGTCCATGAATACTCGCCCGATGTCGTATCCCCCTATTTGCGCCTTTAGCACTATTGGTGTGTGCCCCGGCCTGGGCACTTTCCTCGGGTGGTCTGCTCTGCTGAACCTGACTGGTTGATCGGACCATTGCAGGTATTCTGTAGTAGCTGGTGGTGATGATATTGCCAGGTTTACTTGTCTGGATATGCTCTTCCGCTCTTTCTTGGATTTTGGCACCGGTTGGATCATTGCAGATATATATACTTTTGACTCCAGATGCTTTGTGAGTCGTTGTATTTGGTATCTGATACGTCTCCAACGTATCCATAATTTTTGATGCTCCATACTTGTTTTTACACCATTTGTTTAGTGTTTCGTTACACTTCGTGGCATTTTTATGCATTTTCCGGAACTAACCTATTAACGAGATGCCACAGTGCCAATTCCCTGTTTTCTGCTGTTTTTGTGTTTCAGAAAAGTTACACAGGAAATATTCTCGGAATTAGACGAAACAAAAGCCAGTCGTCCAGATATTTCACGGAGCTTCCAGAAGACCGAAGAGGAGACGGAGCCAGACCAGAGGGTGGCCACACCACCAGGGGGCGCGGCCCACCCCTGGCCCGTGCCGGCCTATGGTGTGGGCCCCCTGGTCCACTTCTGATGCCGCCTCTTCGCCTATAAAGACCCCCCGACGGGAAAAACCTAAACACCTGATCACTTTTCTAGAACACATTGCGATCCGCCGCCGCCGTCGACCCGAAGATCGGGAGGGTCCAGAAGCTCTTCTCGGCACCCTGCCGGAGAGGGGAATCACCACCGGAGGTCTTCTTCATCGCCATGCTTGCCTCCGGCGCGATGAGTGAGTAGTCTACCTTGGACTATGGGTCCATAGCAGTAGCTAGATGGTTGTCTTCTCCACCATGTGCTTCATGTTTAGATCTCGTGAGCTGCCTTACATGATCGAGATCACCGTTATATAATTCTACATGTTGTGTTTGTTGGGATCCGATGAATATTGGTGTTATGATTGAGTTGATATACTGAATTTTATCTTATGTTATCTCAATGTTGTTTATGATCTTGCATGCTCTCCGTTGTTAGTAGCTATCTTGGCCCAGTAGTTGCTAGTGACTCCAAGAGGGGGTATTTATGCTCGATAGTGGGTTCATGCCTCTATTTAATCTGAGGGAGTGACAGAAACATCTAAGGTTGTAGATGTGCTGTTGCTACTAGGGGGAAAACAACATTCATATGCTCAAGGGCATATGCTTTGTTTACATTACACAATTTTCTTAATGCAATTATCTGTTGTTCGCAACTTAATACTTGTGGAGTTCTCGGATTGATTCGCCACAAGTGGATTATTAGTCATAGATGCAGTTGGATGGCGGTCTATGTATCTTGTTGTAATACCCAGAGTAAATCTCATAGTGATCCTCTCGACATGCACGTTGTCTTTATTCTATCAATTGCCCAACTGTAATTTGTTTACCTAGCATGTATTATTTTATCTTATGGAGAGACACCGCTAGTGAACTGTGGACCCCGGTCCTATTTCCTTTATATTGCTATCACCTGTTTACTTTACTCACACTGTTTACTTTACTCGCATACTACTATTGCTTTCCACTCGATACGCTCATACCCTTTGTTTCAAGCAAACCAGTGAGATTGACAACCTCATCGTAAGTTGGGAACAAAGTATTTGGTTGTGTTGTGTGCAAGTTCCACGTCGCCGCTCGCAAAGCAAAGCTTGGACGAGGCGCCCTATAAATTGTCCGGAGCTGTCGCGAAGCTAGCGGGCATCACCTTCAGTCGTTTGGCTTTCTCCTACTGGATTGATAACCTTGGTTTCATTACTGAGGGAAAAACTTGCTGCTATATTCATCAAACCTTGCTCTTGGGGTTTTCCAACTGGCCAGTCATTTATTACACACAATCAAGTTTTCTGGCATTATCATCACCGCGCCATCAACAAGTTTTTCTGGCGCCGTTGCCGGGGAGGAAGAAGACTTCTGCAAGGGGAGTTTTTGCATGCACATCCTTTACTTTGTTTTAAGTTTTGCTTTACTTTATTTTTACTTGCATTGTTTTATCAAAAACCAAAAAAAAAATTAGTATCCTTTATAGTTGTTATTTCTTTACTTCTAGTTCATTATGTTGTTCCCTAAGTACGTTTTGGAAGACCTCTCAGTAGGTAGTGGTTCAATTATTGGAAAAAGTAACATTGAGGAGTTCTTTAATCATTTTACTATGCATAAAGATGTTGAGAAAAAGTCTTTGGCTAAGCTTGCTCCTAGTTATGAAGTTGCTTCTGCTTATTTAATTCACATGTTAGAAGCTAGGTTTGCTAGCCTTAATCCTTTTATGCAATACATGTTTCTTAAACTTCATGATATTGAGGATCCTGAAAAGAAAGCGTTTATCTTGGAATCTTTGCGCATAGAATTTAGAGATGTTGCTATTGAGGCTAGGGAAGTTTTTAAGAAATTTAATAAGCTTGGCTCGCCTGTTGAAGTTGTTGGTACACCCAATGAAGATTCTAGAATGCCAATACCTTGTAAACTTGTAGGAATTCATGATGCCTTGGAAAATAATTTTAGTTGGATTTGTCCTGAAAATCTTTTTGATGAAAGTAGCGTACCAAGGCATGACTACAAGGGGTACTCAAAAACTCATTTGGACAAAATTCATTTCTTTGTTCCTACAGCTGATCTCAATGCTCCCTTTGATAATACTTGATTCGCACTTTCTGCGCCTAGCTCAAAGGCGTTAAAGAAAAGCACTCTTGGGAGATAACCCAATGTTTTTACATTCAGTAATTTTTCTTTTATTTGAGTCTTGGAAGTTATTACTACTGTAATGACCTTTCCTTATCCTTTTTATTTCGTTTTTGTGCCAAGAGAAGCCTCTAATTTGAGTGAGGTAAGATTTGGGGATGTTGCTGTCCTGAAACAGTTTTTGGTGCTGCACCATAAAAATTCGTGAAAATTCTCTGTATATCTTTTAGACCTGCGATTTCTTGTGCATATGCGCGAGGTTATATCCAAACTTTCATTAGTTGAACACTTTTTTATTTGAGCAACAGAAAACCCTCTAAAAATTCAATCTTTTTCAGCTGTTCTGTTTTGACAGATTTCTGCCAATATTTATATTTACCGCTTTATCACTTTCTTTTTGAGTTCTTTTGATCACGGAACTTTTGGGGAAGTTGCTACAGTAGTATATGCTTTATATGTGGTGGTTTTTAGGTTGAAACCTGAAGCAAAAAGGGTTGATTCAATGTTATGCTTACACTAATGTTGCTAATAGATTTGTGTTTAGTTTTATATGAAGGAAGTTTTCAAGTGTAGGGATTAGAGAATGATGAGATGAGTTGAAGAATGGACAAAAACTCAAGCTTGGGGATTCCCATGTCACCCCAAGAAATATCCAAGAAGTACAAGCGTCAAAGCTTGGGGATGCCCCCGAGGCACCCCTTCTTCATCGGCAAAAATCAGGTCACCTTTCAACACACTATATTTTTATTGCTTCATGCATTATGCGTTTTCTTGGAGCGTCAGTTGTTTTTAGTTTTTAGTTTTGTTTAGTTTTGTTTGCTGCAATAAATGGTTGGAACCCAACAAATTCCTTCTGGAGAAGTTGCCTTGCTTTTCATTTGCCAAGAACACTCTGTTTTTCATTTTTATAATTTAAACGAGTGTTCTCTTTTTCTAGAACTGCTTTTAGCTTTTGATTTTCACCTTGATTTGTGTTCAGATCTTGTTATATCCTTTCATCAAGGTGTATTTTTGACCTCTGTTCCATGTTGGTTTTCATCAAAAGAGTTGGTTATAAAAAGTTTGAATGGTGTTGGAAAAGAGAAAAAGCTTTATGCAAAAAAGTGGTACAAGAAGGAGCTTGTGTAGACTGCGGCCTAGGCTTTTGCATGTCGTGCTTGATGTCTTTTTGATAGTATGCTTAGTGGTTTTGCTGTAGCATGATTTGTCTCAAATGACTGAGATTGCTTAATGAGCCTTTGAAAAAATCATGCGTTGTTTTAATTATTTGGAAGCATTATTTTGGTTTTCTCCTTTGATGCCTTATTTGGGTTGACTTGCTGCATGCTCACACATGTTAGACTCTTACAAAGTCGCCATTGCCTCTATGATCATTTAGTTTTTGACTTTTGATGCCATCTTATGCTTCTTTTAATGTCGCTTTGTCGCTCTGCATGATTATGGCCATTATTGCTCTCTTAGTTGGTCGCTCCCAGTCTTTTGCTAGCCCTCATTTTGTACTGAGTATGAGCTCTACTCGTGCATCCAACTCCTAAAAACCAAGTTTGCCATTGTGTCCACTATAAATTTCTATGCATGGTATTTGTAAGCCATTCCAAGTAAATTTTCATGTGCTACCTTTCAAAACTTTCAACTACTTCTCATTTTGTGCCACTGTTTTTAGCTCATGGGGATGTAGTGGTCGGAATTGCTATCTTCCATATTAAATTAAGTACCCCTCGACTAGGCAGCTTCATCTGCTCGTCATTAATTTTGCATGAGAGCTGGTCAGACTATTGCAATCTAATTTTAAAAGAAAAGAAAAAAGGCACTCCTCCATGGTATGTGAATGTTGGTGGGCACCCGATGGAATCGGTTAGCCATGGTTTGAGAAAGGAAAAAAGGTGGGGAGGAGTGCCAAAGCTTTATAAAAGAGCACCAATGTGCCAAATTTTCAAAGAACTCGGAACCGCTCTCACTTGTTTATTATGGAAGATAGTAAGACCCCATTGCCAGTCGTTGACATGAAACAACCACCTCTCAAAACCCAATTTTTATCTCTGTTTTATAAATGAAAAGCTCTAGCACATGTTTAATCACTGCTTCCCTCCGCGAAGGGCCTTTCTTTTACTTTTATGTTGAGTCACCACCTTCTATCTTTATGCACCGTTAAGAGAGCATAGTTGTCATTCTGAGTATAATGTGCATTGTCCCAAAGTTTTCATTGATTGATTCATGATGTTGGTTTCACTTGTTCTTAAATTATTTGTATCTAGTCGCCCTCTTAAGCTTGAAGGTGTCATATGCATTTATGTTTTGCTACTCCATGAGGGACAAGCTGAAAACCATTTGTACGTTTTTTCCTTATGATTTGAACACACGTTTGACTTTCATTGTTTCATTTTCATGATCTTTTGTTTGTGTTCATTTTCATGTTATAACATGGTTGCTAAGTTGCTTCTATCAAGATTATATCTTTCATGCCCATATTTTAAGTTCTTTTGATCCCAGCGCACAACGCTTACATATTTGATCAAGATTGTGTAGGTGCATGTCACCTCAAAAATTATTTCTTTTGTTATCACATACCTACTCGAGGACGAGCAGGAGTTAAGCTTGGGGATGCTGATACGTCTCCAACGTATCCATAATTTTTGATGCTCCATGCTTGTTTTTACACCATTTGTTTAGTGTTTCGTTACACTTCGTGGCATTTTTATGCATTTTCTGGAACTAACCTATTAACGAGATGCCACAGTGCCAGTTCCCTGTTTTCTGCTGTTTTGTGTTTCAGAAAAGTTACACAGGAAATATTCTCGGAATTGGACGAAACAAAAGCCATTCGTCCAGATATTTCATGGAGCTTCCAGAAGACCGAAGAGAAGATGGAGCCGGACCAGAGGTGTAACAACCCAAATTTTTGGAAATTTAGAAACAAATAAAATTTATTAAAATACCAAATTTGGGACCCAACAAAAACTTTTATTTTAAATTCAAGATTTATTTCTTGTCTTTCTGGAATTGGGAATTTGAGCAATTTTGCTCCCATGCTTGAAATAAGAATAATAGGAGAAAGGTTTTAAACCAAATACTTTGAGCAAAACGTTTCACTCCCTTTCTTTTAAGAGAAAATAGTTGGAAAGCTTATGAGATGCTCTACACTATAGAACTGGTTAGAATTTAATTTGAGTTAGGAATTTAAATAAATAAGAATAGTGTGACCATAGCTTTATTAATCATAGGAAAATTCTAGAAAATTATTTAAACCTCCAAAAATTATGAAACTTAAATTGTGAACTTACTAATTAACTCCCCTACTGTTTAGTCCCACCTTAATCAACTCAAAAATCCACATGATTTCCTCGCCAATCTTTGATGCCAAAATAAACCTTTGTTTATAAAATAGTTTATTTGATACAACTTTGTTTTCTATCTATTTAAATCTTGCATGTATGCATGTATTTTCCATTATATGTATTTTATGATTTCATGTGTGTGATTAATTGTTGTGCAATAGTTAGTTAGTTATAACTTAACCAACAGAGACATTAGAGAAGGGTTACACAAGCCAAAGAAACCAGAAATAAAAAAATCATAAAGAAAAAGAGAAGAAAAAGATGATCTATGAAATCTTATTGACTACCCTACTTTGAGCCCTTAGAATAAGAAACCTGTAACTCAACTCAGTGTTTGGCCAGTTAGTTGAGCTTGACCAAGTTGCAGACTAACTCAACCAAGAAACTTTCAACCAAAATTCAAATCAGAGCCTGGGCCGACTCTAGGAAACCCTAGTTAGCATGGTCGTTAGAAAATGATATCTCTGATATCACAAGTTTGGTATCAGGACTATCATGACCTTAGGAGACCTTAGTTAGCATGGTCGTTAGCTAAGAAAGTGATATGTTCACAAAAACTTATTTCTACAAAAGAAATTTGTTTGCTTTGGTACCCAAAGCCCAACTTATACTCCCATCTTATTCACTTCAAATATCTTACACTCTCAACTTACACTCTCAAGAGATTTTGACAAAGAATTTATTTACCTCTTTAATTACAAAGTCTTTTCAAATATTTGTTTTACTCTATTCCTCATCTACTTCAAATTAATACTATGGACGATATACCAACCTAAGACCGAAGGACTTTTGAATCAAAAGATGAGGGACTCAATATTTTTCAAGACTTCAACCTTGGATGTCAACTACGACGGCTGCCATCAAAAGCGAGTCTCTTCACCTGATCTAGAAATCTTCCAACAAGAGTCAACCCGGTGAGACAAAGACTGCAAGAGCAAATAGAGAGTGATCAGAAATGATGAAGACCCAGCAACCTTTTGACCCACAGGATTTATAGAAAACGCTTAGTTAATTTCATTAAGCGGCCCTTTCCTCACGATTATTAAGTGTGCTCAGTGCCTTGTGTGTTTGAATGATTGATTTATTTTGAGATGTGTTGCTCATATGCCCTCCGGCAACATGTAGCAACCACCGCACCAACTTGTTTTCTCAAAAGTGTTCTAGTAGTTTTGGCCCAAGCTAAATTTTAAACCATACCAATCCCACGTTAGAAACCTTTTTAAAGTTGTTCCCTCTCATCTACTGCAAAGCTCCACCCCTGATGCACCTCACATGCTCGCAAGTCTAAACAACTACACTAGGACCCACCCTAGGAAATCTACATTTCGAGTCATACCAGATTCTCTTCAGCTAGGAGCTCAAGTTGTCAAGACCAGCAAAAAGTCTCGATCTCGTAAGAGGCGAAATCAAGCAAGAGATATGTACCGTCAAGCAAGTGGATGTCCAACACGCTGCAATGGAGACTATGAGAAGACTCTGCGATCTGGAAAAATAGTTACTGGTGGCAAGACCAACATTACCTGCTATGAGTGCGGAATCAAGGGGCACTACTCCAACGAGTGCCCAAAGAAGCTGAACGAAGCACCACAATCTATCGCATGCCCGCGAAGCCATGGAATAACTGAAGATCGTGTCAAAGGACGCAACAACCCCAACATCCTTAACAAGACGGAAACACCCTTCCAAAGTAACCACGAGTATGTCTACCAACATGAAGACACAAAGAAAGGAAAATCAGGAATCAGCCACTAGGTACCCGGAAGTTGCACTTAGCTACAAAGCTGGTAGGAACAAGTTGGATCAATATTTTGGATCACCAATCAAGAAGCCTTAGTCACCTTAGTTTGGTACTAGTAGTCTTGTTTATCTCCTTCTAAAATGAATGAAACATGTAATCTGCAAGACCCTTATTAATGAAATCCTATGGTTTAAACCTAGAAGATTTTTGTTTTTGAAAGTGTGATTGTTTGTTGAAATTGCTATGTGATTGATGACGATGTGTTTTTGGCCCGTATGGCCTTATCACATTGTGGGTGTACCCAATCTTCCCATCTTGATATACATTAATACACACTCTATCTTTTATCTAGTAATCTCATTTCTCAATCCATCTCAATCTTAACTTATGAATCTCGGGACGAGATTCTTTTTAAGGGGGGAAGATTGTAACAACCCAAATTTTTGGAAATTTAGAAACAAATAAAATTTATTAAAATACCAAATTTTGGACCCAACAAAAACTTTTATTTTAAATTCAAGATTTATTTCTTGTCTTTCTGGAATTGGGAATTTGAGCAATTTTGCTCCCATGCTTGAAATAAGAATAATAGGAGAAAGGTTTTAAACCAAATACTTTGAGCAAAACATTTCACTCCCTTTCTTTTAAGAGAAAATAGTTGGAAAGCTTATGAGATGCTCTACACTATAGAACTGGTTAGAATTTAATTTGAGTTAGGAATTTAAATAAATAAGAATAGTGTGACCATAGCTTTATTAATCATAGGAAAATTCTAGAAAATTATTTAAACCTCCAAAAATTATGAAACTTAAATTGTGAACTTACTAATTAACTCCCCTACTGTTTAGTCCCACCTTAATAAACTCAAACCTTGTTAGTGATACCAATTAGACCCTAACCCAATTCTAGTTAGTAGCATAAAATGATAGATCTCTATCATACACTTAGATATATTTTTTTGCCCTCAATACTAATTCACATAATTAGTCAATCCTCACTTAAACTAGCCCTAATACCCTTAGTTAAAACCCATACTTAAAAAGTAAACCACACATGGCATATGGTAGAAAAATTAACTTGCACACTAAATGCAAACTTGGAAGAAACTTGCAAAACAAGTCAAATAAAATCTAATAGGAAGGCTATTGTTTGAAAACAAGTATGTGTGCTTGGTGTGTTGTTAGCATTGTGTAGTAATGATGTGCTTTGTGTTTATTCGTTATTAGACGCTAGTGTTGCCGAGGAGGATATTGAGGGGGAATATTATCAAGAAGAAGAAGAATACCCCGGACACTTTGCCAACCAAGGCAAGCCATCTTTTGAAGCATACTCCAAATGCCTAGCTTTACTATTGCATTCTACTTGTTTTAAGTAAATTGCATGATTGAATTGCTAGAGTAGAATGATAGAAGTGTAGTGATATCTTGCTTAGCAAGAGCATCAAGCTGAGTTTATCCAACTATAGCTTAGTGGTAACATCACTCAATATAGTTGCTTAGTCGCTAATAAAATTGAGGCCATCGCTAAGTGGAACCCCATTTGAACTTGGTGACTTGAACTTGAAAACTTGAAATGAAGATTCTCCTACATGATGGTCTTCTGAAGGAAAATAATATTGACTAAGAACTATGGAATGTATTTGCTAAATGATAATAAGTGATGTACCATGTGAGCCAACCATTACCGTACGACCACATTACCCCTAAATGGGAAGGGGCTTAGTCCGTAGCTTGTCCACCCTAGTACGGGAGGTCTTGTATCATCCTTTATAGAAGTGCACCGTGCGCGGGTACTTCTGAACCGAGTGGAGAATCCATTCATCCGGCACTCCGGAGCGGGCAAAACTAGAGACGCCGGAACGGAAGATGTTCGTGTCTCGGGCTCTAGGGAAGGATCCTGTACTAGAGTGAGCAAGTGAAAGAGTTTGTTTGATTATCTGAACCTCGCATACTTTGTGTATGACGAACCGTGGATTTCTCCCGGCAGATGTATTGAATCTTGTGGGTAAAGTGTACCCCTCTGCAGAGGTTTCAAACTATTCGAATAGCCGCGTCCTCGGTTATGGACAGTTGGCAAACTGTACTTGACTTTTGTCAAGAATGATAATAACTCATGATGAGCTTGGTGAATGACATGACTTGACTTGACCTTGATATTGACACACTTGAAGTTCCCTTAGATTGAACTTAGAGAACTAAACCTCTTTTCTACCAATGAACATTCTTGGGAAATAAAACTAGCTTTTGCAACTAAACTTAGTGCTTAGTCCACCATATCAACCTTGCATATCTACTTCCTCATTTCATTTATAAGATGGTTTGCGAGTGCATCCAATGTACTCACGGCTGTGTCCCTGGCTATCAACTTGGCCAGACTATGGGGAAGAGTATCCGGAGGAAGGGTATGAAGAAGAGTATCAGAACTAAGATCTTCTACTGAGTCGCCATTGCCTGTAGGGTGAAGGCATGGACCCGAAGATGTTACTTCCGCTGCTATATTGTGTTGTAATATGAACTTGGTCACTATGACCATTGTATTGAATCATCGTATTGTAATGTCTATGGAACTGGTTACCAATTACGTTATGTGTATCACAACAATGATTCTGGGATTGTGGTGGAATGCATAACGGGCACTTCGAATTTGTTGTAAATTTGGGGTTGTCACAAGAGGGTGGCCACACCACCAGGGGGCGGCCCACCCCTGGCCCGCACCGGCCTGTGGTGTGGGCCCCCTGGTCTACTTCTGACGCCGCCTCTTCGCCTATGAAGACACCCCGACGGGAAAAACCTAAACACCCGATCACTTTTCCAGAACACATCGCGATCCACCGCCGCCGTCGACCCGAAGATCAGGAGGGTCCAGAAGCTCTTCCCGGCACCCAGCTGGAGAGGGAAATCGCCACCGGAGGTCTTCTTCATCGCCATGCTTGCCTCCTGAGCGATGAGTGAGTAGTCTACCTTGGACTATGGGTCCATAGCAGTAGCTAGATGGTTGTCTTCTCCACCATGTGCTTCATGTTTAGATCTCGTGAGCTACCTTACATGATTGAGATCACCGTTATGTAATTCTACATGTTGTGTTTGTTGGGATCCGATGAATATTGGTGTTATGCTTGAGTTGATGTACTGAAATTTATCTTATGTTATCTCTATGTTGTTTATGATCTTGCATGCTCTCCGTTGTTAGTAGCTATCTTGGCCAAGTAGTTGCTAGTGACTCCAAGAGGGGGTATTTATGCTCGATAGTGGGTTCATGCCTCTATTTAATTTGCGGAAGTGACAGAAACCTCTAAGGTTGTAGATGTGCTGTTGCTACTAGGGGGAAAACAACATTCATATGCTCGAGGGCATATGCTTTGTTTACATTACACACTTTGCTTAATGCAGTTATCTGTTATTCGCAACTTAATACATGTGGAGTTCTCGGATTGATTCGCCACAAGTGGATTATTAGTCATAGATGCAGTTGGATGGCGATCTATGTATCTTGTTGTAATGCCCAGAGTAAATCTCATAGTGATCCTCTCATCATATGCACGTTCTCTTTATTCTATCAAATGCCCAACTGTAATTTGTTTATCCAGCATGTATTATTTTATCTTATGGAGAGACACCACTAGTGAACTGTGGACCCCGGTCCTATTTCCTTTATATTGCTATCACCTGTTTAGTTTATTCGCATATTATTATTTTCCACTCGATACGCTCATTCCTTTGTTTACAGCAAACCGGTGAGATTGACAACCTCATCGTAAGTTGGGAGCAAAGTATTTGGTTGTGTTGTGTGCAGGTTCCACGTTGCCGCTCGCAAAGCAAAGCTCGGACGAGGCGCCCTATAAATTGTCCGGAGCTATCGCAAGCTAGCGGGCATCACCTTCAGTCGTATTGGATTTTTCCCCTTCGGATCGATAAACCTTGGTTTCTTACTGAGAGAAAACCTTGCTGCTATATTCATCATACCTTCCTCTTGGGGTTCCCAACTGGACGGTGAAAAACTATCAACACCGTACCGCATCAGGTACTTTGCGCCTCCTGGTACTATTCCGTGGAAAGAACAATCTGTTGGCTTTATACTTTCAAGCGAAATGCACATTGCCTTCAGAGTTCTTGCGTATATTAGGTTTATGCCACTTCCAGCGTCCATGAATACTCGCCCGATGTCGTATCCCCCTATTTGCGCCTTTAGCACTATTGGTGTGTGCCCCGGCCTGGGCACTTTCCTCGGGTGGTCTGCTCTGCCGAACCTGACTAGTTGATCGGACCATTGCAGGTATTCTGTAGTAGCTGGTGGTGATAATATTGCCAGGTTTACTTGTCTGGATATGCTCTTCCGCTCTTTCTTGGATTTTGGCACCGGTTGGATCATTGCAGATATATATACTTTTGACTCCAGATGCTTTGTGAGTCGTTGTATTTGGTATCTGATACGTCTCCAACGTATCCATAATTTTTGATGCTCCATACTTATTTTTACACCATTTGTTTAGTGTTTCGTTACACTTCGTGGCATTTTTATGCATTTTTCGGAACTAACCTATTAACGAGATGCCACAGTGCCAATTCCCTATTTTCTGCTGTTTTTGTGTTTCAGAAAAGTTACACAGGAAATATTCTCGGAATTAGACGAAACAAAAGCCAGTCGTCCAGATATTTCACGGAGCTTCCAGAAGACCGAAGAGGAGACGGAGCCGGACCAGAGGGTGGCCACACCAATAGGGGCGCGGCCCACCCCTGGCCCGTGCCGGCCTGTGGTGTGGGCCCCCTGGTCCACTTCTGATGCCGCCTCTTCGCCTATAAAGACCCCCCGACGGGAAAAACCTAAACACCTGATCACTTTTCTAGAACACATCGCGATCTGCCGCCGCCGTCGACCCGAAGATCGGGAGGGTCCAGAAGCTCTTCCCGGCACCCTGCCGGAGAGGGGAATCACCACCGGAGGTCTTCTTCATCGCCATGCTTGCCTCCGGCGCGATGAGTGAGTAGTCTACCTTGGACTATGGGTCCATAGCAGTAGCTAGATGGTTGTCTTCTCCACCATGTGCTTCATGTTTAGATCTCGTGAGCTGCCTTACATGATCGAGATCACCGTTATATAATTCTACATGTTGTGTTTGTTGGGATCCGATGAATATTGGTGTTATGATTGAGTTGATATACTGAATTTTATCTTATGTTATCTCTATGTTGTTTATGATCTTGCATGCTCTCCGTTGTTAGTAGCTATCTTGGCCAAGTAGTTGCTAGTGACTCCAAGAGGGGGTATTTATGCTCGATAGTGGGTTCATGCCTCTATTTAATCTGGGGGAGTGACAGAAACATCTAAGGTTGTAGATGTGTTGTTGCTACTAGGGGGAAAACAACATTCATATGCTCAAGTGCATATGCTTTGTTTACATTACACACTTTGCTTAATGCAATTATTTGTTGTTCGCAACTTAATACTTATGGAGTTCTCGGATTGATTCGCCACAAGTGGATTATTAGTCATAGATGCAGTTGGATGGCGGTCTATGTATCTTGTTGTAATGCCCAGAGTAAATCTCATAGTGATCCTCTCGACATGCTCGTTGTCTTTATTCTATCAATTGCCCAACTGTAATTTGTTTACCTAGCATGTATTATTTTATCTTATGGAGAGACACCGCTAGTGAACTGTGGACCCCGGCCCTATTTCCTTTATATTGCTATCACCTGTTTACTTTACTCGCACTGTTTACTTTACTCGCATACTACTATTGCTTTCCACTCGATGCGCTCATACCCTTTGTTTCAAGCAAACCGGTGAGATTGACAACCTCATCGTAAGTTGGGAACAAAGTATTTGGTTGTGTTGTGTGCAGGTTCCAGGTCGCCGCTCGCAAAGCAAAGCTTGGATGAGGCGCCCTATAAATTGTCCGGAGCTGTCGCGAAGCTAGCGGGCATCACCTTCAGTCGTTTGGCTTTCTCCTACTGGATTGATAACCTTGGTTTCATTACTGAGGGAAAAACTTGCTGCTATATTCATCAAACCTTGCTCTTGGGGTTTTCCAACTGGCCAGTCATTTATTACACAGAATCAAGTTTTCTGACATCATCATCACCGCGCCATCAGTATCCCTGATTCATACTTTTTCCTTCATGTCGTGCTCCTTTATTTAAGTCCATGGCATTTTGCAACCTTAGGAAGGTTCTGCAATCCTTCATCTGGTGATTAGAAACTCTCTTTTCATCTAGGTACGCATAATGGATGCGACAAGGTCCATATAGCATGTCTTCTGCCGACGAGCCGGAGTATTTTGTTTTTTCTGTTCCCGATTATTTCTTGTCTGAAACTCCTTGTTTTCATAGCCTTCCTTGTTCCTTCTGTCATATCCTGCGGCTATCTGATTTTGCTTTGTGTGGCCTTCTCCGTTGCGGTATCTTCGCCTTTGCTTGCTCGCTGTGTCGACTTCTGGTGAACGTCCCCTTTTGTTGTTATACATGTCCTATCCATCGGCAAATCTGTTGGCTACTTCCATTAACTCTGACACTGTCCTTGGCTTTGTTCTCCCTACTTCTTCCACGAGGTCCGAACGACGAAGGCCGCCCGAAAAGGCATCTATTGCTCTTTCATCGGAGACGTCTTCTACAGAATTTTTTATGACACTCCAGCGTTGTATATAAAAGCTCAGAGTTTCGTCTTTCCTCTGCATGAATGACTTAACTTCTTCCAGTGATGCTGGGCGTTTGTACGTTGAGCGAAAATTTCTTGCGAATTGGCTTTCTAGTTCTCCCCAACTCCCAATGGAATCGTTGGGTAGAGTATTCAACCAGGACCATGCTGCGCCGGTGAGGTGTAACTGCAAACTTTGCATCGCCGTTGCTCTTGTTCCTCCGACTATTTGTACTGCTTGCAGATAGTCTGATAACCATAGCGTGGGTTCTTGCGACCCATCATATTTCTGCTGATCGTGTGGTAACTTGAATCCTTTGGGTACTCGCGTTCTGCGAACCCTGCGGGTAAAGCATAACGCGCCCATCTATTTTTCATCGTCTTCGTAGTTTTCTTCTTTCCACGCATGGTGCGCTTTGTTTACTCTTGCTTGTGCTATTATATTCCTTGCGTCTTCCCTTCGTGTTTGACGCTTTTCGTCGCCTGGCCACTCGCTTGTTTCATTTTGCGAAGGTTGGCGCTTGAGTTCCTCCTTTCTCTTCTCCTTACGATATGTCACCTTTTCCTCTGGAAGATGTTTCCTTAGCCTGTCTTCTACCAACCCGAGGCTTCATATTGCGGATTGATGCATATGCTCCCGCGGATCTCTTTTGTTATGATGATTCATATTCATATTGTTCTTCTTCTTCGTAGTTCGAAGCAAAGCGGAATCGGCTCTCACCGACTGAACGCATAGTAGGAATTCAAGAGGAAATAGCCGGATTTCTGCTTGAACATGTTATTAACCCAAAGGGTGAATTTCATGTCAGTTTCGATTAGACAATGTTTATAATTAAACACAAGTCGTGATCTTATGTGTGTGAACAAGTTGTATATATACTTGTATGCATGTATATGCTCGGTGAACCAAATATATTATATATATGTATAGGTTTATATATTATGTTGTAATGCTGTATGAATAAGTATATAAGAAAACTTGTTTGAAATAAATCAAACAATTGAATGGAGCAAAATACAAATATACCCTAAACCCTAAACCCCTAAATAATAATTGAAATCCAGAAAAATAAAGAAGCAGCAGAGGCTGCCACGTGTGGACACTTTAGTCCCGGTTCGTAACACGAACCGGGACTAAAGGTCCTACGCCCACGAGCGCCTAGCCCTTGCCACGTGGTCTCTCTTTAGTCCTGGTTCGTATAGCAACCGGGACTAAAGATTGGGCTCCAGTCCCGGTTGGTTAGTCCCGGTTGCGCAACCGGGACTGAAGCCCCAAACGAACCGGGACTGAAGCCCTGTTTTCCACTAGTGCATCGAGACCTTATTGTCTTCCCGCTATAACCACTTTGATATTCCCCACCTCTGCCAACACCATGGATATTGTGATTTAAATGCCAATATCGACATGCCCCAGAAAAGTTTCCACACACGCTTAATGATGCCCATGCGTCACAGATGGCTCATAAAATGAAATAATCAAAATAAAATGGAACTTCGTACTTCCTTTGACCACTATTACTTGTCTCTAGTATGGATTATCTTTTTTTCTGAGAAGTTACCACATGTCCATTCAACTAGAAACAGGTTACAACACGTACAACATGTAGAACCAAACTGAACACTCGAGAAAACCAGCTGTCACGACACTTTACACAAAGGACCTCTAGAAAAATAGATACTACGAACAACACCCTGCAGCCCTTTGCACTAAACGCCATCGATCGTCTCCTGGAGCCGCCGCCGAGGACGTCTTCGATGGAGACGAGGCACCACATCACCATGACCCGGACAATCTTCCTCGCAGCAACACTGCTTTGTGGACCTCTCATGAGACCCGCCTTGAACGGCACGGTCGCAAACTTTGGGGAACGTCGGCCGGGAAAAGCCCCGAGCATGTCCGAGCCGCCGCGCCGCCCGATCCAATCGACACGGTCGACGGAGAAAGGCAACACCGCCCGCCAGCAACCATGAACCCAACATCGTTCTCGCCAGCTCCTAGAGTGCGCTAACGTCGTCACCGTAGAGGTTGTCGCACGTCGGCCCCGCTCCTGTACAGCTCCTCCCATGCTTCGTAGCGACGCCGGAGCGTACGCAGCCACGACGGCGGAGCTGGGGGACAAAAGCCACAACGGGGTCGCCGCCGCCGCAGCGCCAACCTCGCATGGAACCCTAGCTCTCCGATCTTTCACCAGGCGCAGCGGAGACCGTTGCTTTGGCCCAAGATCAGGAACATCTTTATTGGAAGCCACGACCCCTGTCGTCGGAGACGAAGCAAAGGCATGCGATACCCTAGCTAGGAAGACAACACCTAGTCTACAGCTATACAGATCCGAGCGGTGGATCCGACGACTCTCCTCCCGGCGATGAGCTCGAGGCCCATGGGGAAGAGAAGCCGCCGGAGCCACCGCCGGAAAACAGGTCACCCCTCTGTTCGCCCTCTTGTTCTGTGGAGAGACGAGAGAAAGGGGAAAAGTTTTTCCTTCTCTAGTATGGATTATCTAAATACTTATTAGAGATAGATAATAGTAGTCGGAGGGAGTAGATAAATTGCAAACGATTCATGTAAAATAAATGTGTGCCATAACATACACGGCTTTGGCCAACAAACCGTGTGTGTTGTGTTGGGCTCTCAGTTTTTCTCTATTCCTCGTGTGCAATGTTAACGTGTGGAATCCCAACCTGGACCGTGGACAGACGGTTAAAATTTTGGGCCGTAAGCGACCGTTCTCTTTGAACACAGAAAGGGTCTTTCATATGCGACGGGGGACCATAAAAATGTACTAATGATATCTTCAGCGATTTGCCGATATAGCACAAAGTTATGCATGTTTTCAGCGAGAAGTCTCTGTTGTGAAGCACATAAAACTTCATCCTTTTTTTAAGAATAATGCATATTAGTTTTGATCAAAGTTAAATTATAGTTTGACCAAACATATTTATAAAATCAATATCTATAATACCAAATATATATATAATGATGATGCTTTGGTAAAAAAGATATGCAAAATACATTAGGAAGAAGGAATTGGAGGAAAATATTCGTACACACGAATTCCTGAAGGTTGACTTAGCTCAGAAACCAAATACTGGCTAATAAAATGCGGAGGACACACACCAGACAGCTTGAAAAAATGGACCTGCAATTGTTGGCGGAAAAGCACGACAGAACTTGTGCATAACAAAATAAAAATTTCAGTGGATGCGGAAAAAGTCCAGCCATATTGCTATAGAGCACATCGTGTTTACCAGACAAAGATTTTGCAACCAAAGAAGTTTACCAGACCAAGCGGAATGGTTTTATGTGTTGTCCATGCGGTGGTTGTCGAAATGAGAAGGATTACCCCTCCACAAAGACCCTTCACATCCATCTGTTCCGGTTCGGTTTCATGTCCGGCTATAATTGTTGGACCAAGCATGGGGAGAGAGGGGTTATGATGGAAGACAACGATGAAGAAGAGAATGATGATAACTATCCTGAGTTCCCTGAAACCACCGATACCGCAATGGAAGATAATGAAGAAGAAGAAGGTGAAGAACGAGCATCAGATATGCCCGCTGATGATCTTGGTCAGGTCATTGTTGATGCACAGATTGACTGTGAAAGTGAAAAGGAGAGGGAGAAGTTGGAACACATGTTAGATGATCACAAAAAGGATTTGTACCCAAATTGCGAAGACGGCCAGAAAAAGCTAGGAAGCACGCTGGAATTGCTGCAATGGAAAGCAGAGAGTGGTTTATCTGACGAGGGATTTGAAAAGTTGTTGAAAATTATGAAGAAGATGCTTCCAAAGGATAACGAATTGCCCGCCAGTATGTATGAAGCAAAGAAGATTGTCTGCCCTCTAGGATTGGAGGTGCAGAAGATACATGCATGCATTAATGACTGTATTCTCTACCGCGGTGAGTATGAGAATTTGAATGCATGCCCGGTGTGCAGTGCATTTCGGTATAAGATCAGGCGAGATGACCCTGGTGATGTTGAGGGCGAGCGCCCCAGGAAGAGGGTTCCTGCCAAGGTGATGTGGTATGCACCTATAATACCACGGTTGAAACGTTTGTTCAGAAACAAAGAGCATGCCAAGTTGTTGAGGTGGCACAAAGAAGACCGTAAGAGTGACGAGATGTTGAGACACCCCGCTGATGGGTCGCAGTGGAGAAAAATCGACAGAGATTTCCCGGAGTTTACAGAAGACGCACGCAACCTGAGGTTTGGTCTAAGTACAGATGGCATGAATCCTTTTGGGGAGCAGAGCTGCAGTCATAGCACCTGGCCCGTGACTCTATGTATATATAACCTTCCTCCTTGGTTGTGCATGAAGCGAAAGTTTATTATGATGCCAGTGCTTATCCAAGGCCCGAAGCAACCCGGTAATGACATTGATGTGTATCTAAGGCCATTAGTTGATGAACTTTTGCAGCTGTGGCAGACTGAAGGTGTTCGTGTGTGGGATGAGTACAAATAAGAGGAATTTGATCTACGAGCGTTGCTGTTCGTGACCATCAATGATTGGCCTGCTCTTAGTAACCTTTCAGGACAGACAAACAAGGGATACAATGCATGCACTCACTGTTTAGGTGAGATCGATAGTATATATTTGGATAAAAGTAAGAAGGTGGTGTATCTCGGGCATCGTCGATTTCTTTCGCCCAAACATCAATTGAAGAAAAAAGGCAAGCATTTCAAGGGCGAGGCAGAAGTCCGGGGCAAGCCTAAACGCCATACTGGTGATGATATATTTGATATGGTCAAAGATTTAGAAGTAATCTTTGGAAAGGGTCCTGGCAGTCTGTCTATTCCGAATGACGCTAGCGGACATGCACCCATGTGGAAGAAGAAATCTATATTTTGGGAGCTTGAGTATTGGAAATTCCTAGAGGTCCTCTCTGCAATCGACGTGATGCACGTGACGAAGAATGTTTGCGTGAACCTACTAGGATTCTTGGGCTTGTATGGGAAGACAAAAGATACACCATAAGCACGGGAGGACCAGCACCGTATGAAAAGAAGAGACGGCATGCATCCGGAGGATTCTAAGGGTCCTGCGAGCTACGCTCTTACCAAAGAAGAGAAGGAAATCTTTTTTGAATGCCTGAGCAGTATCAAGGTCCCATCTGGATTCTCGTCAAATATAAAGGGAATAATAAATATGGCTGAGAAAAAATTCCAAAACCTAAAGTCTCATGACTGCCACGTGCTTATGACGCAATTGCTTCCGGTTGCACTGAGGGGGATTCGACCGGAAAATGTTCGAGTACCGATTGTGAAGCTATGTGCATTCCTCAATGCAATTTCGCAGAAGGTAATCAATCCAGAAGATCTACAACGGTTACAGAATGATGTGGCCCAATGTCTTGTCAGCTTCGAGTTGGTGTTCCCACCGTCCTTCTTCAATATTATGACGCATCTCTTAGTTCACCTAGTCGAAGAGATTACCATTCTCGGTCCAGTATTTCTGCACAATATGTTCCCCTTTGAGAGGTTCATGGGAGTCTTAAAGAAATACGTGCATAACCGTGCTAGGCCAGAAGGAAGCATCTCCAAGGGCTATCTAACAGAGGAGGTCATTGAGTTTTGTGTTGACTTTGTTCCTGACCTGAACCCGATTGGTCTTCCTCAATCGCGGCATGAGGGGAGACTAAGTGGAAAAGGCACGCTAGGAATGAAATCAGCATACTGTATGGACGGACATTCTTTGAGTGAAGCACACTACACAGTTTTACGAAATTCCACGTTGGTGGAGCCGTATATGGAGCGACACAAGAATATTGTACGCTCGGAAAACCCTGGGCAGTCAAACTCCTGGATTACAAAGTTGCACATGGCGACTTTTGGTGGTTGGTTGCAAACACTTCTCATAAATGACGCCACTGTTGGATATGAGCTGTCCATGTTGGCCAAGAAACCATCTTACCCTATATTGACTTTCCAGGGTTACGAGATAAATGGGAATACATTTTACACGGTCGCCCAAGATAAAAAGAGCACCAATCAAAACAGTGGTGTCCGCTTTGATGCATTACACGATAATGGGACAAAGGACACATATTATGGTTACATAGAGGAGATATGGGAACTTGACTATGGACCGTCTTTTAAGGTCCCTTTGTTTCGGTGCAAATGGGTCAAGCTGACAGGAGGCGGGGTAGTTGTAGACCAAAAGTACGGCATGACAACAGTGGATCTCAACAATCTTGCGTACATGGACGAACCATTCGTCCTAGCCAACGATGTCGCTCAGGTTTTCTATGTGAAGGACATGTCTACAAAACCGAGAAAGAGAAAAGATAAGAAAACGAATACATCACACGATGAGCCAAAGCGACACATTGTTCTCTCAGGGAAAAGAATCATCGTGGGAGTGGAGGACAAGACAGATATGTCAGAAGATTATAACAAGTTTGATGAAATTCCGCCCTTCAGAGTGAACACTGACCCAACCCTCCTCTTAAACAAAGAAGATACTCCATGGTTACGGTGCAGAAGGAAACCCCAACACTAGATGGGGATGTTGGTGATGTGTAATAATGTATTAAACCTTTGATGTAAATGTATGATTTTGGGTTAGTTATTCAAATTCGAACACCTTTTATATTCCAAGTAATTGAAAATAGTTTTGAATTAGTTATTCAATTTCAAACACTTTTCATATTCAAAGTTTCCTCAAATATCTCTGTGATGCGGCAACGGGGAGCCGATAGCTGCTGTGGCGGCGGTGGCGGCGTGCAGTAGTACACCGTCACTGGCGGCGGCACCAGCAGGGGGTGCTCATACGCTGTCTGCAGTGGGAACGAAGGAATCCCCACCATGCAAACTCCAATGGGGCTGCAGCCGCCGCCGCAAGCTACAGGCCACCCGTAAGCTGGGGGTGGGGGGAGCAGATGTGGAAGCTGCTATGGGCACAAGAACTGTGAGGCGAAGAAATCAGGAATGGACATAGCGGCGGCAGGGGTAGGAGAGAGGTAGTAGGGCGAGGCAACGGGGTTGAGGCGGAAGACGGCGGCCATTGCTTTCTTTTGGGCTTGCGGGGAGGCGCTGCAAGGAAGAAGCACCACGGTGTGTGTATAAATGGCAGGGCGGGAAGAGAAGAGCGGCAGTCCATCCAGCGTGTAAAAGAACTAATAAGCCGGATTTTTTTAAAAAATAGAAAATAGTTTTGAATTAGTTATTCAATTTCAAACACTTTTCATATTCAAAGTTTTATCAAATTCTAAAATATGCAAAAAGAATTTTAATCAATATTGTTTTATTTGAAAATGGCAAAATAGTTAATTGTTTGAATAGTTAGAATAATTAATTTTGAAAATAGAAAATAGTTTTGAATTAGTTATTCAATTTCAAACACTTTTCATATTCAAAGTTTTATCAAATTCTAAAATATGCAAAAAGAATTTTAATCAATATTGTTTTAATTGAAAATGGCAAAATAGTTAATTGTTTGAATAGTTAGAATAATTAATTTTGAAAATAGAAAATAGTTTTGAATTAGTTATTCAATTTCAAACACTTTTCATATTCAAAGTTTTATCAAATTCTAAAATATGCAAAAAGAATTTTAATCAATATTGTTTTATTTGAAAATGGCAAAATAGTTAATTGTTTGAATAGTTAGAATAATTAATTTTGAAAATAGAAAATAGTTTTGAATTAGTTATTCAATTTCAAACACTTTTCATATTCAAAGTTTTATCAAATTATAAAATATGCAAAAAGAATTTTAATCAATATTGTTTTATTTGAAAATGGCAAAATAGTTAATTGTTTGAATAGTTAGAATAATTGATTTTAAAAATAGAAAATAGTTTTGAATTAGTTATTCAATTTCAAACACTTTTCATATTCAAAGTTTTATCAAATTCTAAAATATGCAGAAGTTATTCAAATTGAAATTCAAAATTCATATTTTCAAATGAAATCTGAAAAAATCTACCATTGGCGCGCATTTATTACGCCTTTAGTCCCGGTTCGTTTAACCAACCGGGACTAAAGGTCTGGATCTGGGCGCATGAACCGCCGAAGGTCTTTAGTCTCGGTTGGAGGTACCAACTGGGACTAAAGAGTCTTTAGTCCCGGTTGGTGCCTCCAACCGGGACTAAAGACCCCTCTTTAGTCCCGGTTGGAGCCACCAACCGGGACTAAAGGGGGGGGGTATATAACCCGCCGCCCCTCTTCTTCTTCCCTCAGCCACGACACTTAGCAGTTTTCACTCTGCGCGCGAGGAGCTTCTCGTCGGGATCGTTGCGGCACGTCGAATCCGTGCCCGCGCCGACGCCTCCGACGTCCCCGCCGCGCGCCCGATCGAGCCCGGCCCCGAGCCCGAGCCCCCACGCCGCCGCCGCGCGCCTCGCCGACGTCCACGACCGCATCTCCCCGCGCCGCATCGCCCCGCGCCGCATCGCTCGGCGCCGCACATCTCCCCGCGCCGCCGCATCGCCCGGCGCCGCCCGCCACCTGCAGGTACCTGCGAGCACCGGCCGGCCGCCGCCACCTCCAAAAATGGCAAGAAAAAAATTAGAAAAAAAGAAAGAAAAAAAAGAAAGAAAAAAAGAAAGAAAAAATAGAAAGAAAAATTTAGCAAATGTAGTTAGAAAAAATGTAGCAAATATAGTTAGAAAAAATGTAGCAAATGTAGTTAGAAATGTAGATAGAAAAGTAGTTAGATTTTAAGTTAGAAAAATAAGTTAGAAAAGTAGTTAGAGATTAAGTTAGAAAAATAAGTTAGAAATATAGAAAGAAAAATAGAATATAAAAATAGTAATGTAGCAAATGTAGTTAGTAAAATGCTATTACTATTATTAAGTTAGTAAAATGCTATTACTATTATTATTATGTTAGATTTTATGCTATTACTATTATTAAGTTAGTAAAATGCTATTACTATTATTATTATGTTAGATTTTGTGCTATTACTATTATTAAGTTAGTAAAATGCTATTACTATTATTATTATGTTAGATTTTATGCTATTACTATTATTAAGTTAGTAAAATGCTATTACTATTATTATTATGTTAGATTTTATGCTATTACTATTATTAAGTTAGTAAAATGCTATTACTATTATTATTATGTTAGATTTTATGCTATTACTATTATTAAGTTAGTAAAATGCTATTACTATTATTATTATGTTAGATTTTATGCTATTACTATTATTAAGTTAGTAAAATGCTATTACTATTATTAATAGTAATAGAAACCTATTACTATTAGTAATAGTAATAGAAATGCTAGTTAGTAAAATGCTATTACTATTAGTAATAGTAATAAAATTGAATAGTAATAGTAATAGAAATGCTAGTTAGTAAAATGCTATTTAGGTTAGATATATAGAGTTAGAAAGTGAATAGATAGAAATGTTAGAAATATTGTTAGTAATATTGTTAGCAATAATAGAAATAAAAATATGGAGTAATGTTGTTGATCTATGTTATGGATTTCAGTTATGGATTTCGGCGCCGGAAGAGAAGGTGAAGAAGAGATATATGAAGACTAGCTCTATTCATGAATCAGTAGATGACGATGCATTATGTGGTATCTATATTAACGAGTGTTTTCTTATTTTAGACCTCTGATTCTTCTAGAAAGAAGCGAGGCCCGGCCAAACGGCTAGCATCGAATCAGCATTACACGATTGGGCGTCTCTCAAGTGAAGGCAAACCGTTGGAACCCAAGAGTGTCGCAAGTGCGTTCACTACTCAATGTGGATGTCTTGTCAGGGGCATGGTGCCGATAAGCATTCAGTATTGGTATAAGCCCAAGGCGGCAAAGGGAGAGCCAGCACAGCCAGAGCCAGAAGAGGGTGCATCAGTCAATTATGTCACCAAGGTCTTGAAAGACAGACTTTGGGATTCCCTCATTCCACATTTCAATCTGCCGGTCACCGAGTCCCTGGAAGAAGCAGAGAAACAGAAGGAGAAAGTCAGGGAGTGGGCTCTCAAGAAGATGGCTGCACAGTTTAATAACCACAAGAAGAGGTTATGGAACGCCTATGTCAACGCCGATCGACAAGCTCCAGAATTTACTGGCCCCAATGAGTTCCTGCAGGATCACTGGGACGCATTTGTGGAGTACAAGGAGTCAGAGCTGGGTAAGCTAAGGAGTCAGAAAAATCAGGCAAATGCTGCGAAAAAGAAATATCACCATAAGTTGGGTCCAGGTGGCTACAAAAGGGCCGAGCCTAAGTGGGATATGCAAGAGGCCGCCCTACGAGAAAAGGGCATCAAACCAGAAACAGAACAATGGCCCAGAAGGTCAAGAAATTGGGCACTTGCCCATGGAGCTGTCTATGATGAGAGAACAGGGAAATTAGTTGAAGAGAAGAAACAAATTGCTAAACCCCTGGGAGCACTTGTCAAGACAATCGCCGAGGTTCAAGAGGGGACGTTCAAGCCGGACAGAGGGAACGACGAGCTGACAAAGGCCCTCGGGAACAAAGAACACACAGGACGAACACGAGGTCTGGGTTCTGCTATTCCGTGGAGGTCTGGGTTCGCCGAAGAGAGCCAGTCTTATAGAAGCCGAGAGAGAGCGAAGAATCGGAAGGCGCAGGAGGAGGCCTCACGGATAGAGAGCATAGAAAGGCAACATGCTGAGCTGAGAGAGTTGTATTTACTGCAGCAGAAGGCACTGGAGGAATTAAAGTCGCAAGGGGCAACTCAGCATCAGCAACACCTAGAACATGCATCAGGCGACCGATCTCAGCGGAGAAGCAGCGTGGCTTCCACGGAGGTACCGATGGTTCACTACCCCGTGGATGATATCACCAAGAAGATAGACTGTGAGCTGCATTATCCGATGAAGAACATATCGATGAAGGTGGCGGTTGGCTATGTGTTTCCATCTGGACCTGGACAAACCTGGCATGGCCGTGAGATTCGACCTGGCTATGTTAAGGTCGGGGTGGATGCAATTGAAAG
Organism: Dactylis glomerata; assembly: GCA_007115705.1. Taxonomy (NCBI): domain Eukaryota; kingdom Viridiplantae; phylum Streptophyta; class Magnoliopsida; order Poales; family Poaceae; genus Dactylis; species Dactylis glomerata. The sequence continues at coordinate 1,420,178 of QXEO01000340.1, forward strand.
GGGGTATGAGTCCCTCTATCTTGACGTCGCTGGACCTGAAGAGGAGGAAAAACTGGGAGAAGTATTGGGTGGTATAATTCTTTGGGATAAGAAACACATCGTGTTTCCAGGCTCGGCGCCAAGGCGGCCACCCTCTCCTCCGAGTCCTCGCAATTCACCACCTCCCGACGACGACAGGGACGACTACCACCATACCCCGAGTCCACATCGATCTCCACCTCAATGTCAGCCGCCTCCGCCTCCTCCGCCGCCTCAGCCCACTCATAAGTCCCAGAGTTGTGGCAAGTCCGCTGCTATGTCCACTAGCAATGTCTCTCCGAAGAAACGGGCCAAGAAAGCTAAGGCGGTGCCGCCTCCTCCTATCGAGAAGACTGCTGAAGAAATTGAGGCGGAGGACAGAGCCAAAGTGAAAAGGAAGCTCGCTGCCCTACGCCCGACCCCTACACCGAAGCAGGTATATACTCTGGAATAGAAGGAGTGGGCCTTTGATATGCTTACCCAACCTTCGCAATATGAATTGCGTAAGCCAGATGACTACAAGCGTTGTTTGGATAAGCAGGTAGATGCAAAAAAAGAAGCTAATAAGATAAGCGCAACTGCAAGAGGGAAAAGAGACGTTGCCCAGCTTGGAGCACAGACCAAAAAAACGATCTCCCCGCTAAAGGTCTTTGCTAGTGATGCTGGTGGGAGTGTTGCTCAACCCAATCCCGCCGACTTTGCTAAAGAAGCTGGTTTGACTCTTTCTCAATTGCTACATGAAGATATCACCCCAAAGGCGCCTATAGCACGGCAATATGAAAAGGGGAAGAGTCTGGTCCCACTTGAGATTGAAATGAATCTACCAACACAAATGCAAAAATTGCATAAGTGGTACCTGCAAGCCGCAAAGGGCACGCAAGATTTTCTCCTTATGAAAATCACAAAGGACAATTTCTTAGGTGAAGACTTGGTGCATATTGAGTTTGATGAATTCTTTCAGCTATTCAATCAAGACGCGCTCGACAAATCTCTCGTCAGTGCCTATGTTCTGTAAGTGATTCATTATTTCTATAAGTCTCTAGCTCAACTCGTTCTTTGCATGTAATTTTCCTCACTACGCTGTTTATTATGCAGAATGAAGAGTATGGAATGTAAGGAAAGGAATGACCTCCAACTTGGATTCATTGATCCAAATCGAGTTAACGGAGCGATGATAGAGAGGAAACGCAAGGAGACGGAGGATATCTTGCTAGAGTTCCTACTTACGCAGGAATACCGAGCTAGAATACTGTTTCCATACAACATCAGGTGAGTGTTACTATCTTATACACAGTTACTTTTCCTTACTCGATGTTATAAGTATAATTGATGAGTTTATTAACTTATATAATTAAACTTGCACGCAGTTACCACTGGATTTTGCTAAAGATTGAACCTGACTATGGAAAGGTTCAAATCTTTGACTCGATGAATAAACCACTTAATGAATACCAAAGCATCATTGATGTGATGGATAGGTAATTTCAATCATTACGGCATTATATCGGTCTCTTTCGTTCATCTATAACTCATCTATTCATTTTGTTTGCTCGGCAGTGTTTGGAAACGGTTTATACGCACAGTTAAAGGTGAATGGAAAAATGAGCTGATTTACCGTCAGATCGAGGTAAGTCGTACGAGCTAGGTCCACACATCCCTTTAATTCTAGTTTCAAATACCATTAAGTATATCAATCTTGATATGTCACTGACTAAAATCTATTCTCGTAAAGTGTGCGAGGCAGCCTTCGGGGACTAATCTATGTGCATACTACGCTTGCGAGAACCTTCGTGCGCAGGTCACTGAAGGAATTGATTTTCAAACAGTAAGTAAACAATATACTGACAAATTCATTTTATTGGCATCAATTTTGTTATGATGATTCATATTCATATTGTTCTTCTTCTTCGTAGTTCGAAGCAAAGCGGAATCGGCTCTCACCGACTGAACGCATAGTAGGAATTCAAGAGGAAATAGCCGGATTTCTGCTTGAACATGTTATTAACCCAAAGGGTGAATTTCATGTCAGTTTCGATTAGACAATGTTTATAATTAAACACAAGTCGTGATCTTATGTGTGTGAACAAGTTGTATATATACTTGTATGCATGTATATGCTCGGTGAACCAAATATATTATATATATGTATCGGTTTATATATTATGTTGTAATGCTGTATGAATAAGTATATAAGAAAACTTGTTTGAAATAAATCAAACAATTGAATGGAGCAAAATACAAATATACCCTAAACCCTAAACCCCTAAATAATAATTGAAATCCAGAAAAATAAAGAAGCAGCAGAGGCTGCCACGTGTGGACACTTTAGTCCCGGTTCGTAACACGAACCGGGACTAAAGGTCCTACGCCCATGAGCGCCTAGCCCTTGCCACGTGGTCTCTCTTTAGTCCCGGTTCGTATAGCAACCGGGACTAAAGATTGGGCTCCAGTCCCGGTTGGTTAGTCCCGGTCGCGCAACCGGGACTGAAGCCCCAAACGAACCGGGACTGAAGCCCTGTTTTCCACTAGTGCATCGAGACCTTATTGTCTTCCCGCTATAACCACTTTGATATTCCCCACCTCTGCCAACACCATGGATATTGTGATTTAAATGCCGATATCAACATGCCCCAGAAAAGTCTCCACACACGCTTAATGATGCCCATGCGTCACAGATGGCTCATAAAATGAAATAATCAAAATAAAATGGAACTTCGTACTTCCTTTGACCACTATTACTTGTCTCTAGTATGGATTATCTTTTTTTCTGAGAAGTTACCACATGTCCATTCAACTAGAAACAGGTTACAACACGTACAACATGTAGAACCAAACCGAACACTCGAGAAAACCAGCTGTCACGACACTTTACACAAAGGACCTCTAGAAAAATAGATACTATGAACAACACCCTGCAGCCCTTTGCACTAAACGCCATCGATCGTCTCCTGGAGCCGCCGCCGAGGACGTCTTCGATGGAGACGAGGCACCACATCACCATGACCCGGACAATCTTCCTCGCAGCAACACTGCTTTGTGGACCTCTCATGAGACCCGCCTTGAACGGCACGGTCGCAAACTTTGGGGAACGTCGGCCGGGAAAAGCCCCGAGCATGTCCGAGCCGCCGCGCCGCCCGATCCAATCGACACGGTCGACGGAGAAAGGCAACACCGCCCGCCAGCAACCATGAACCCAACATCGTTCTCGCCAGCTCCTAGAGTGCGCTAACGTCGTCACCGTAGAGGTTGTCGCACGTCGGCCCCGCTCCTGTACAGCTCCTCCCATGCTTCGTAGCGACGCCGGAGCGTACGCAGCCACGACGGCGGAGCTGGGGGACAAAAGCCACAACGGGGTCGCCGCCGCCGCAGCGCCAACCTCGCATGGAACCCTAGCTCTCCGATCTTTCACCAGGCGCAGCGGAGACCGTTGCTTTGGCCCAAGATCAGGAACATCTTTATTGGAAGCCACGACCCCTGTCGTCGGAGACGAAGCAAAGGCATGCGATACCCTAGCTAGGAAGACAACACCTAGTCTACAGCTATACAGATCCGAGTGGTGGATCCGACGACTCTCCTCCCGGCGATGAGCTCGAGGCCCATGGGGAAGAGAAGCCGCCGGAGCCACCGCCGGAAAACAGGTCACCCCTCTGTTCGCCCTCTTGTTCTGTGGAGAGACGAGAGAAAGGGGAAAAGTTTTTCCTTCTCTAGTATGGATTATCTAAATACTTATTAGAGATAGATAATAGTAGTCGGAGGGAGTAGATAAATTGCAAACGATTCATGTAAAATAAATGTGTGCCATAACATACACGGCTTTGGCCAACAAACCGTGTGTGTTGTGTTGGGCTCTCAGTTTTTCTCTATTCCTCGTGTGCAATGTTAACGTGTGGAATCCCAACCTGGACCGTGGACAGACGGTTAAAATTTTGGGCCGTAAGCGACCGTTCTCTTTGAACACAGAAAGGGTCTTTCATATGCGACGGGGGACCATAAAAATGTACTAATGATATCTTCAGCGATTTGCCGATATAGCACAAAGTTATGCATGTTTTCAGCGAGAAGTCTCTGTTGTGAAGCACATAAAACTTCATCCTTTTTTTAAGAATAATGCATATTAGTTTTGATCAAAGTTAAATTATAGTTTGACCAAACATATTTATAAAATCAATATCTATAATACCAAATATATATATAATGATGATGCTTTGGTAAAAAAGATATGCAAAATACATTAGGAAGAAGGAATTGGAGGAAAATATTCGTACACACGAATTCCTGAAGGTTGACTTAGCTCAGAAACCAAATACTGGCTAATAAAATGCGGAGGACACACACCAGACAGCTTGAAAAAATGGACCTGCAATTGTCGGCGGAAAAGCACAACAGAACTTGCGCATAACAAAATAAAAATTTCAGTGGATGCGGAAAAAGTCCAGCCATATTGCTATAGAGCACATCGTGTTTACCAGACAAAGATTTTGCAACCAAAGAAGTTTCCGTGAATGTCTCAGCAAGAAAGCAACTCAATTGAGCACGTACGTTGTTCTTGACTTTGTACCTAACTAACAACTGAACTTCTTCAGAAGAAAAAGGCTAACCAATTGAACATGACAAATCAATACTTTTAATCAAGCATGATTTTTATGGTACGGAAGATGCCCGGTTGTCCCTACTCGACTGATGGCTATATATCGCTGCTTCTGAAACAGACCGCTGTGCAATTATGTTTTTTGATTATATCCATTTGCCAAACTTTGACTGATATGATCAGCCCTGGTGGATAAGGGGAAGCTTCTTAGGAAACGGGCATTTGCGATGCTTTTCCATGTTTTCGGAAAAAAAAACTCCTATATAGATGGGTAGATAGCATGCGTTAAAAACAAGTATACATGAAATATATATGGCCGTTAATGATCAGGCACGTGCTCATTAGACCATGAGCAACCATTTAGACCGATAAAACATGTTTTTTCCTCAGTGGGAATGTACATCTTTCAGATTTTGGAGTAGACTTTGAACCTGAGCATGAGATGTTGACTGAATTGAACATGAAAAGTAGTATTATCTTACATAATTCTGACATATGGCTGGAATAGAGCTCGTGATGACGTGCGTGTGATGTCAACCGAAATAGAACTTTTTCTCTCTGTTCCATAATTCACAACATGACCGTAGTTGAAATTTAAACAAATCTGAATAAATTTGAACTACAACATCATAAAAAATTATGTTACAGAGAGAATGTTAACTAATCATCTCGCATAAATGTATTCCTCTGTTCTAAATATAAGACATTTTGGCCTTTTAATTTCAGCTGCCAAAACATCTTATATTTAAAAAAGAGAGTACATAATAATTTAAGTAGGCACAGATGGATCATCAGGTCAAGTCTCCAGTCAAAAGCCTGTCACCGGATGTACATCCGTTAAACTTCATCCAGAGGCCAGCATGTAGCATGTAACACACGTGCGGTTTCGTCTTCTCAACTTTTGTGTGCCGGAATTTTCTTACATTGCCATTTCGAGGAAGTTGCGAAAGCACTGCTTACGGTACGTGCATAACTATGTGTCATTTTATTTTCCCAAATTAGATGCCATCAGCATCTCACGTAGTTGGATTGATACCGCGACTCGTTGGATCACGTGGTCATCATTCATCAACTTTTGTACAGCATCTGTCGAAAAAAGAAACTTTTGGACAGCAGAGTTATTTAGAAACTAGAGCTGCCGCTTTTTCCGATCGCTTCTTGTTTCTTGACAGTATGTGTAGCCTGGTGGAGAGTTTTACGTGCTGCCACGTCCTCCCCCTCAAGGACCCTAGCGGCCACCACCCCCTTCACCCCCCTCCCCCCGCAGCCGCTGGAGGAGGCTGTTGGGAAAAGCCCACAAGGCCTCCCGTGGTGGCATGTTGCTCTGGAGAGTTCTTGTTGTTTCGGCCTTTGGCGGTCGCTCGTGACGTCAAGCCAACATTGGTAGTTAGGTTTGACTGGCGACACGGAGTTTGATGGTGGATTAGTTGTTCGGAGGGTGTCGATGAGATGGTGCCGAGCAAAGCTCACTCTTGGTTTTGCCAGGAGCTGACAACAATGACGTCCGCGTACGTCGTTTATCTCTTGGGGCGTTACCGTAGCATCTGCTCGTCCCCTCCCGTCTTTGCTTTGGAGGGAACCTTAGATCTAGTTCCCCGGATTGGAGGATGATGGCAATTTGGGCCATGATCCTCTTGGCAGTATCATTTTTGGAGTCTAGCGCTGTTGGAGGGTCTTGTGGTATGTCAGTGGTGATGGTGGAGCGGCTTTGTCTTGGACGAAGTCTTCGGTGGGGATGGCAAGTCATGCTTGGTCGCTAGGTATTACACCACTAAGGAGCTTGCCAAAATCAACAAAACACTCTCAAAGACATGTCATGCTGCCCACACACACACGGTGTGTCCTCTATGACTGACCGTTGCACCCGACATCTATGACATCATCACCGTCAGACATATCCTATGAATGAAGAACATGAGGACAATGGTCGCAACCAGTGGCGGAGCCAAGGCCCGGCTACATCAGGCAGCTGCCTAAGCTCTAGATTGGATTCTCCTTTGAACCGTAGCACGTAGTGATGATCTAATCATTGTTTTCCATGGGTAAATGGCTGTCAGCAAGTAGTCTTCGTATATGGACCAGGATCACTTACTAACTAGGCAGCCTCCACGGCAGCTAATCATCCGACCTGGACCTGTGAGGCATCGGTCCAACATGGAGCGTTGGTCATGCCCTTACTAGCTAGGCTGGCTCCACCATTGGCCGACACACTATCGATAGATAGGCGCAAATAACCGCCCCCCCCCCCCCCCCCCCCCCCCGTAGTGGCAGAGCTTCATTGAAGGCCACCTAGGCCATGGCCCGCCCTGGGTAATAAGGCAAAAATTGGTTGTGAAAGAAAAATCGTTTTTTTTGGCTGGCCCACCCAACGATATTCGCTAGTGCCGCCAAAAATGGTAAGGTATTGTTCTCAATCGGCTGGAGCAGCAACCCCACAGCAGTCCTGGCCCCATGGTCGTTGGTAAACATTATATTTTGGGATTTTGTCAATGTTACATATGATTTTGCGATTTGCTACATGTGTGCGTCATTTTTTTCTACTCCTTCGTTTCAAAAAGGTTGGTTCAACTTTATCAGATACACATGTATCTAAATATGTTTAAGTGTGTAAATACATACAAATTTTGGCAGCTATATAGTGGGGACTACCATGCATGATCCTCCCGCTGGGCGGAGGGGTTTGGACTTGGGAGGAGGGAGACGTCTATCATTCACTTTGACTTGCGCTATTCGGTCGATTTTTATGTGCTAGTAAAAGGGATGAACAAACACGCCGCCGGACGCTCACGTCACAATCTTGGTAATCTCTACTAATAATATTGCTAGAGGTACGGTCCGTGTCCGTAAAATACGCTTTCAACCGACCAAAATACGTTTTCGTCCGCACTACATCGCGTCCGCGCGAGCCACGCGCAAATACTCGTCCGTCTCGAATACATGCTACAATTCAATCAGCAGGTCAAAAGAAAAAAAAAACATCCGTCTCCAAATTCAGACCGTCTCCTACTCGAATCGATCTGAGCAATCTCGAGATGCTGTGCGGGCGTGAGGCAGAGGATGCGCCGGGGAGCGCGCAGGGCGCACAGGCGCGGGGGCGCAGGTCGGGGCACCGAGCCCCTGGCCAAGGTGTGTACGGGCGCGGGCGGAGCAGGGCTCATGGTGGCGAGGTGCAGGGCAGCTGCAGGTGAGGAGTGGGGTGCCGATTAGGCCTGATCCCATGACATCCTCTATCTGCTTGCTAAGGCTGGTGCGGTTGTCTCTCTTGGTTTCCTGTGGCTTGGCTCTGTGGTGAAATTATAGGTTTCAGATCAATTAGGTGCTGGGGTTAGGTTGAATTAGTATAATTTTGTTGTTAGGTACGGAGATTTTGAGTGGGACTCAGGTTTTCTGGTTGAAATTTGCACATTTCTGCACAGCGGGATTTGTATGGTAAATTATCTGTGCGTGGTGGATTACTGGAGACTTTGAAAAAATGCTTGGCGGCTGTTTAAGTGTCCATGCTTGACTGAATTGGATTGCAATATGGTAGACTTGCTTCGTATTTCTGATTTGGGTTGCTATTTGGTGGCTGTTCCAACTTCTCTATTGGTGCTGGTACACCTGGTTCTTGTGTTAAGTGAATATAAGGGTAATTAAATAAATTGTAGAGCACACTGAGCTCCGGTTATCTGGGTAAATGTCATCTGATTTGTTTCTTGATGTGGTGAAAAAAAATACTTGGGGTTGCCAGAGCTTCATCTGGTTGTGTTTGTGTTCTGGGGTCATTTAATGGAAACAAAGCTGACAGTTACATGTATCTACAGAGACATCATGCTCTTATCAGGGCAATATCATAGAGAGAGAACTAGATAGATGTTGTCCTGGTTGTTTTCATGTAGCAAGAGAAAGGAAGATACATATAGCTAGCAGTTATTGGATGTTGCTGTTGCATGTATTTGCTACTCTTCAATCATTACAGATGAATTACGCAAAGAAAATATGTTGCTGATATTGTTGTTTCACATTCATGGTTACGAAGTAAACTACTATATGAGTAATGTGTCTCTCTATATAATTGTTTTCCTTAGATTTTGGTATTTTGAAGTGGTTTTGACCGACATGGCGTCACCAGTCCACGTATAAGTCACATCAAAATAGGGATAATGCAAGAACAAGAAAAAAGATTAAAAAATATAGAGAAACTACCAAAAAAAGTAGATATGAAAGCTCTCAATTGTCTCATCTACCAAAAAACACAAAATAGAATCAAGCGAATGATAAGAAAAATAGAAATCCACGTGATTCAAATGTATAACTTTTTTCTTATAGTTGCTCTACTTAGGGACCAAAAATTTGATGAAGAAGATCAACAGCATGCCCCTTTGGTTTGAGTAATCCAAATAGTAATGATATCCTGCTCAGTTTGATGGCTTTGTCTTTAAAATGTTAGTTGAAAAAATGTTTATATGTTGGCAACAAAAAAAATTAAAATCCTTTTAGTAGGCCCTCAGTGACCATAGATGGAACCTATCCTATTTTTACAATGACTTGGCTGACTATTCACGGATTTTAGTTGCCTTTAGCTGATGTGTTGGGGCCTATCTTAAAACCTCCATGGCTCCATAACAAATAAACATTCAAGAAGCCCTAAGCATATTTATTTGTGTGTAGTGACACATCATTTATGTACGAACATTTCACATATGCAATTATTGAGCCAGTATTTTTCGCGTGTGTTAAAATATGTTAAATGACCATATATGGTAGTTTCCATCATTTGTCCAGGATTGAGCCCTGACATTTAACGGCCCGTAGCAACATTCAACTAGTGCACTATACTATACCTATGTTTGCAGAACTTTTACTTTTCCCTTTTTAACAGATCGGAACGTTCACTAGTTGCACGCTCGTTCCGGTGATCCGTCAAACTCCTGTACCGAAAAGTAACACAGCAGCGCGCATACACACGACAATCCGTCACATGTGCGGCGCCCAGGTGGCTCGCCGTCCACTCACGTTCCAGACTTCCTATATTTTTGTCGCAAGTTGCATGGAGCGCGAACCAACGTAGCAACAGGTAACCGCTAACTAAGTTTGACTCAACTCACCGATATCGTACGACTACTTCACTCCTTCGCCACCAAACGTGCGTGAGTGCGTAGTGCGTTGATCCTTCTCTTGAGCTCACGACGTCGCTTTTCCCACTGTCCCACTTCCACGAAGCTATATATACCGCCGTACCGCCGCTGCCTCCTCCCACAGCTCAGAATTGCAACCGATCGATCGTGTTTACACAGCTACCTAGCTAGCTTCTTCTTCGACGTGATTCAAGATCAGGAAGCCAAGTCTCAACCTTCAACCAGCAGCCATGGTCGCCGCCGCCATGCAGGCTCTCTTTGACCCGACCGCGCTCTCCCTCTCCCTCGGCGTGCCCGCGCCGGCGCTGAGCAAGGAGGACTACCTCTCCATCTGCCTCGCCGCGCTCGCCGGCACTACCGGCACGGGCCAACAGCCGGTGGAACTGCAAGCCGGCAAGTGGCGTCCGAGCCCTGCGCCGGTGGAGGACCTACGCTTCCGCTGCGCGGTCTGCGGGAAGGCCTTCGCGTCGTACCAGGCGCTCGGCGGGCACAAGTCCAGCCACCGCAAACCGCCGACCGGGGAGCAGCTCGTCGCCGCGGCCATATCCGCGCAGGCGTCCTCGGAGGAGACGATGGCCTCGTCCGGCGGGAGCGGGAGCGGCCCGCACCGGTGCACCATCTGCAAGAGGAGCTTCGCCACGGGGCAGGCGCTCGGTGGGCACAAGCGCTGCCACTACTGGGACGGCACGTCGGTCTCCATGTCCGTCTCCCTGTCCGCGTCCGCGTCCGCGTCGGGGTCGTCGACACTGAGGAACTTCGACCTTAACCTTCTACCCGTGCCGGAGAGCGCCGGGATGAAGAGGTGGACGGAGGAGGAGGAGGTGCAGAGCCCACTGCCGGCGGCCAAGAAGCTTAGGATGTCCAGTTAGGATCGATTCGATCGCCTTCTGTTGTGTAAAAAGAGGCCATGCCAGTGATCAACTGCTCATTGATTTGTTGGATTCGTTCTAATAATATTAATTCATTCATTCTTTTCTACCCGATGATGTGAAACCGTGAAAGCTTGCAGGGGTCTGAAACACTTGATAATTCGTTTCTACCCATTCTATTTATTCTTCCGCAATCACACAACTACAAAAGTTGAGATGCACACATTGCACCCTACTTCTTTATGTCTCATGATCTTCTCCTTTTATGTGACACGAATAGCACCCACAGCAAACAGTGGCCAGAAATTTGAAGATATCGCGGTTTTGTTATTTCTTGACTAAGAAATGGAGTAACTGGTTTTTTTTACATGAATGAAATAACTAGTTTTAAGATACCGTTGAAGAACCAATCATATAGTCCATGCAATTATAAAAGTGACGCTGATCTTTATTCTTCCAATTTCGTTTTGCCATATCTATATGGTCAGTCATCCAAGTAGCTTCAACTTTATTTTCACCGTGTAGTATTATCAATATTTTTAAGAATTGGCTAAATGGAATCGATAATAGGTTTAAAAAGCATATTAGGGTGGGAGAGATTGCCTTTATTTAGTCGCTATGGCTATGTAGAAATGATAGTGTTTAACGATAAAAACTCTTCCATCTTGCAGGTTATCTATAGGGCTATCCGTACTCTTCGTTTGTGGTCGTCTCTGCAGCGTCTAGAGGATCGCGACCTACGATGAGAGATACTTCTTTCCAACATAGATGACTGCATAGCTTACGTATTGGTACTTCTGTTTAGGCGAGATTACAATTGCTCACCATGATATGTAATTTTGCCTTTTATTTTGTTTGAGATGATATTTGGTTTTGGGCTGTGTGCATCCTGGATATGCGGAGGACAGGTGTAAGCTTAATAACTATTAAAAAAATAAAGCGCTCTTTATAAAAAAAAAGTGACGCTGATCTGATGGCTATCAACAGTTGTCTGAGAATTAATTACTTCTACATGGACTAACCCAGGACTAATCACATATAAATATCCGAATATAGGGATCCTTTGATTCATAGGATTTTTAAAATCTTGTGTGGGATTGAGATTTCCTAGAAATTTTCTTGTAAAAGCTGTTTGATTCATAGGATCATGGAAAATTTCTTCACCACAATCAAAGAGAATTCCTCTTCCCATAGGATTCAACTAGACATGGCATCCCACTCATATACCTTTCCTACTCCTACACTTTCCATGTCCTATGAATCAATGGAGGCCATATAGTGTTCATGTTGTTCAGTTGCTCGGATCAAACACTAAAACATGGGGAAAATGTCCATCCTTGAAACGTGGTATGCTTTCAAATTCAACAAAAGTGTGCTCAGTTTGACAAAAAAAAATAGGGAAGTTCTGATTGAAGTGGGTGGCTGAGCTAGAATAATGATAAAAATTATTAAAATCATGAGTACAGTACAATATTATACAATACATGAAAAGAATCGGAGTAAAAATAGTTATGATGTAGCCCATATAAAAAAGAAAAAATTAAGTTAAATATATGCGCATATAAAAATCATAGATTTTATCATGTTTGTTCCTCCCAAATAGGACACCAGCCGGATGTGAAAATTTTAAGTTCAGCATATCTTTAGTAATGCAATTCTTAAATTTTCTCAAAGAATTATTTGTAGTAAAAATGTCTAAAATATGTAGAGGTTTAGGAAAACCCCTGAAAAATAAGTTCTCATTTTCTACATGGGATCATACTTTCACTATAGCATCACAATATCTACTACCATGATACTCTCTATTTCAAAATAATTGAAGTCGTAGTGTTATCCTAAGTCAAACAACTTAAGGTCTGACCAAATTAATAGAAAAATAAATGAGAATCTAGACCACCTATTTAGTTTTATTAGATTTGTCTTACATTGACTTTTCATAATATATGGATTGCATGTTGTAAAAAAGTATAATTTAACAAATATGCCCAGACTTAAAACAAAACTAGAACTATGCAATCAAATATCAACAAACAATTTCATAATATTTTGGAATAGAGGGAGTATTCCATATCGAATTCTAGGACTATGCAATAATATATCAACAAACAATTTATTTTAGGTTAAAACCTCTTATAGAATAAAATACCATATATTTAAACATAGAAAACAATACCTTTCATGTTTAGTATATATGTGGTTCCATAATGATTTACTAATAACAACATTGGTATGTCACAGGTGAAAGCTTTTCCTCTGAGTTTAGAAGCTTACTAGACGATGCTACCAAACGGGGAAAACTCATTTACTTGTAAAATAGAGCATCGTACTTCCTCCATTTACAATTGCCCAATGTTTTGGGTTTAGTTGAACTCAAACTTTAAAGTTTCACAAAATATATATATCTAACATATCAAAATCTGCAACATAAATTAATATTACCAGAATCGTCACAATGTATACTTTCACATTTATACATTTTGTGTTATAAATGTTGATATTTTCTATAGCCTAGATCAAATTTTGTAAAGTTTGACTTTGGTTAAACACTGATCGCAGGTAAAAGGAAGAGGGGGTACGATACATGTGTGGATGCAATGAAAAAATAGTTATAGAGATAGCCTAATTAAGCAGGCACTTAAGATAAATTATAAAGTTCTTTCTTATTACTGTATGGTCAAAATAAGAAGTACTGTAATCATCTCGAAAAAGATTTGGTCATTTTTTCTATCACCTTAATGATACCAGAAAACTGCCTCCCAGGTCGCACGAAAGGGCGACTCCAGAGGTGATCCAATCCAACAGCTTCTTCCCCGTTGCCTTGTTCACTCTGCCGCCTAGGCCCGGCAGCGGGCGATGGCGGTGGGGTGTCACCCCATGTTTCTTTTTCTTCCCCGATGTTTTCTACCATCTCCATCCTAGGGCAGGTTGTCTTCTGATCTGGTTGGTCTCGATATGGTGTGTCTCCATCTCCAGGTTTGCATTTCGGCCAGGCTGCATCTTAGAAAGATTTGCGACTACATGCCCTGTTGTGAGCGTGATGTTGGATCTGTTCACTAGGCCACGGTAGTCATTTCAGGGCACTTTGTTAGAGGCATGTTTCAAAGTGCCCTTAAAAGCTTCAATCCAGGGCACTTTTTTACGAACTGCCCTTAATTAACATCATTTTAGGGCATTTTGAGAAAATGCCCTAAAATCTTATGCATTCATAGCACTTTTCTGAAAGTGCCCTAAAATATGTCAACCTTTAAAGGCACTTTGCTAGGGGCACTTACCGAAGTGCCCTAAAAAACTTTAATTGAGAGCATTTGGAACAAAGTGCCCTTAATTGACATCAATTTAGGGTAGTTTTTCAAAGTGCCCTAAAAACTCATAATTTTTGGGGCATTTTTTAGAAGTGCTCTAGAAGCTACAGACATATTAAGGTACTTTTAAAAATGCCCTAAAAACTAATAGCTTTCAGGGCACTTTGCAGAAATACCCTAAAAGCTATATATTTTTCAGGGCACTTTTTAAAAGATACGGTAAAAGCTATAGTCAAGCCGGATAGAACCGGCGCACTATGCACGAACCTGGTCGGGTAAAAAAAAACCAGCTCGCTCTCATATGTCTCTCACTCTCGACCCCTCTCATTCCCCTCCCTCACCGTCGCACGCGACCACACCACCGCCGCCGCCGCCGCTCTTGGCCGGCTCCGCCGTTACGCGGGTCTGCTCCGCCACCCGAGACTGCAATAGTTCCCCGCCGCCGTGGCACTCCCTAGCGCCACCAAGCGCGTCCCAGACAAACCCTAGGTACACCGGTTCGCCTGCTGACCATGGTGACGCGGCCAGGCTCCTCCCGGTCTCCTTCTTCCCGATGCTGCTGTGGAGGGCCGCGGTGGATTGAGGTGTGCGTCGCTTCGGCTGGAGGCGCCCTCAACGCGGTCAGAGGAGGGCGATGCAGCTTGATGTGACGCGGTCTGAGGAGGGCGCTGCAGCTTGATGTGACGCGGTCAGAGGAGGCCACACCGTCGCATGCGGCCGAGGCCCGTGATGAGTAGTTTCGGGGATGGGACAGCCTCCGCCATGGTTTGTCTTAAATTGATAATGTTCATTTCATAGTCATTGCTAGTTAATTTCCTAAAAAAATTGACTGCATGACTAACATTTGCAAAAACAATCTTGCAGCCCGGCAAGATCCTCCTCCTCTACCCAGAGTGTTGGCGGTGGCATCTTAAGAGGAATTGGGCTCAATACTGCTCACGGTATGTCTTCACTTCTAAGTGTAACCAATGCAGTACATTCACAATGTTGGTACTAATATCTCATTGTACACTTATCTCAGGCATGGCCTTTGGGACTGGCAGTGCGCACACAGGGCTGTTGATGCTGTCATGGGCCCCCATACCATTCAGCATGAGACTGTTGTCTCTGAAGCTGCTCCATCTGCGACTCCAGTGGGCAATTCTGTTGCATCTGATTCATGTGACAACCGTTCCAAGGCCTTTCAAGATGTATGTTCCCCACATATGTTTCATACTTTTCTCTGATGACAATGTTTATACTTATATTCACTTACTCTGATTGTGATTGTGCTACGCAACTATTTTCTTTGGTGCTGTCTTTTGTATTCCTTTGTTTCACTCTAGATTTTTTAGGTTTGTAATCTCCTTGTGCTTAGCATTTCTCTGACTTTATCATAAAGATGATTTTTTATTCCAAGTATGTTAGGGTACCGTACTAGTTCATACAGCAATGAGAGATTCCAGTTTTCTTACAAGGTCTCAGCTTCCACTGTATACAGAAATAATCTGCCACTCAAATGTTAAACTATGAAATTGAGAGTCTTGAGTAGTATTTATGGCAGTCTGATTATAGAGAAGAATGTGTTATATATGATGGTTATGTCAAAGAAAGAAATCATGTTTCATTCTGGTACATGTTATTTTACAGAAGAGGTGGTGTTGTTCCACTCAAATGTTGGTACGTTTCAAACTTTCCATATGGGATATGGCATTGGCAAACTGCATATACACTTTTGCCTCCCCCCTTCAAACTTTGGTGAACTGAAACACATGAACGGCCAGGATCTCTTCATACCTCTTCGTAACCAGGGAAGCAATGATTAAAAGTGAATAAAAATACATAAGTACAAGCCGTAGAGTAGCCCATGCGGTCCGTTTAAATCTATAATAATGGTCAGTAGTAAGGCACACAGATAATGGTGTACGCTGAAAACCGAAACATCCGTGAGTAAAATATTCCGTCGGCCACATTGGCTGGTAGGAACATTGAGTACAACTAGTATACCTATACGAGGGTATATAGGACTTGATATGGGTTTTGCGGGCTTAAAAATGAAGGCACCGGGGAAAACTTACCCCTTCAAGTTTTGGTGTGTGTGTGTGGGGGGGGGGACCGAAGCAAGCCTCCTGCATATATAGTACTAGACGAACAGGCCGGCTTCGCCCGGCCCGCCTGCCAGGCGTTGTTTCAATTTCATCCATGTTATGCAAGTATTGCTGATATTTGGTTGTGATCTGATGGATGCATGGGTATTAAGCAAGGTTTTTGCAAAAGGCTTGTAGGCGGTGGGAGCAGTTTGGCTGGTGGGTGCTATGCATTCGTATATACACAGTATTGGCCTTAGTGTGCTAAAAATACTCCCTCTAATCGGAAATAAGTGTCGGTGATTTTATATAAACTTTATACTAAGCTAGTACAAAATCACTGACACTCGGAGGGAGTAGATACCATGTATTACACTTCCTATTCTATTTGAAAAAACTAACTGATATTGCCTTGAAATAAACAGAAGTACGGAAATTAAACCTCAAATTGGGGTATGAAGATGCAAAAACCAAATTAGCATGTGTTCAATCTTTACAGTGTCTCAACTGAACATAAAAAGAAGTTTCAAAAAAACCCTAGTGCAGATTGGGAGCCAGGGGGACAAATGGTATGTGAATATTTTTGTCACTGTAACCCACATAGTATATGTCTAGTGAAAACTGAAAACAACCTAGGTTCAGCTGGTCTTTGTCTAGTGCTACCTTGTCAGATAGACTCCTTCAAATCATCATCCATAGG
Source organism: Dactylis glomerata (assembly GCA_007115705.1). Taxonomy (NCBI): domain Eukaryota; kingdom Viridiplantae; phylum Streptophyta; class Magnoliopsida; order Poales; family Poaceae; genus Dactylis; species Dactylis glomerata. The sequence goes on from QXEO01000340.1 coordinate 1,436,838, forward strand.
CATTTGACAAAAAGTTCCTGAAAACCTTCTCGCTCGGCAAGAAATTGTAAAAATAATACACCATATATTTGAGAGAATGTGATGATCTGCCTCGGCTGGAAGATCAACATGGGAGTGGTAAATGATAACCATCCTGATAAAAACCCATAGAAGAGCCAATTCTATACAACACATGCTAACTTTAAATAACTCTAGGGTTAATTATTTAGAGAGCGGTTATTAGTTGCAGCCTAGGTTAGACAAAGAGTTACTTGCATTGGTGCCGAGAACTTTCCTCAAAATAACTTTAAGTACTTGTTAATTTGATTTCTTACATCCATTTTTTATTTATATTTCCAGCATTTTTAGAAACCGTACATCAAATTCTGTTTGTTATGAGTATTTATATACGAATTTTAAATTGATTCAAATTTGTATTTAAATTGTTAGGAGTGTTAACAAAAAAATATGGATGTCTTTAGGTTTAATTGGGCCGGTCCAATGGCCAAGTAGGCCGGCCCACTAGGTCCAGCCGGACCTGTCAACTCCCCCGGTCGACCCCCCGCGACTCGCTTTCTCTCGTTCCCCACGCGTACGACTCGCCTCTCTCGTTTCCCTCCTGGCACGCGACATGGCGCCGCCACCTCCGGCTGCCCGGACCGTCGCCGGCCGTCTCCGGCACTGCGGATCGCCAGAGAAGCTCCGCCTCACTCTCCTCCACCGAATCCCCGCCGCCGCGGTGTCCGACTCCGTCTCCTGCGCGCCCCCGAGCTAAACCTAGCCCCGCCTAGGGTTTGGTCGCCGGCGCCATTCCCCGCCGCCGAGACCCTCGGCCATCTTCTTCCTACGTATACTCGCCTACTGCGCCCTCGTCCTCGTCAATCTCGAGCCCCAGCTCGAGCCCCTGATGCGGTGATGGTCTGGTGGGGTTGTAGCCGCGGCTTGGGCTGGCCGTGGCCTCCCGCACCTCGGTGTGGTGATGGTTGTGGCTGCCCAGCCTCTACTTCGAATACGTCGGCGTCGTCCCCGACTACTGCCCCGGCCACGCATCAAGGTATCTACTGGTTCTCTCCTACTCTCCCTCTTTTCAGTATACTACGATGCTTAGGTCGTCTAGTTGTGGTTATTGTTTCTAGGGTTAGGTCTGCAGTTGTGTCCCAGTTAATCCCCTATTTAGTCTTATTATGTGGTACGATTTTAGGATGGATTATGGTTTTGTATGGTTCGTTCTAGTTTTAGGACTGATGATTTGTTAGTGATAACCTATTGGTATTATGGTGATTAATTGCTACTGGTTTAGTGGTGTTCATAGATTTCTGGTGATCGTTGGGATGGTGTTGGTAGTTTCCTGGCTATGGCTTGCATCCAGTTGGTCTGCTGGGTGTGTGCTAGCTAAATTATACTCGTGGTTCTCCTAATTGTGATTTATAATGTTTTGGTACTGTTTGTGTGGTTGTGATCTCCTGCTCATCATAGATGAGTAGGAAAAATGGTGTGGTGTTATGTCCTGGGCTAGGTCAGTGATATTGTCGCCAGATATTGACTGCGTGATTTAATAATTTGCTAGGTAGCCATCTGTTGTGATGGTGCTGTGATGGTTCAGTAATTTAATTATCATTGGATCTTATTAGATTAATGATGATTGAGTTAGACTCTATCTACTGCTGTCCAATTTAGATGGCATGCTAGCATAGGGGCTGGTTTGTGTGTGTAAGTCACTAATTCATCCCTTATTACTGTATTGGTGGTTTGTATTAATTTCAGTGCTTGGTTATGAGTAGAGCTTGCATGAATGGGTGTTAGCCAACCCAATCTTCTTATCCAAGGCAATTTGGAGAACACTTGATATGCTAGGCAGTAGCCTCCCAAATCTTAGGATTTAGTCATGCTTGAAAAGTTTGATACTAGCATATAAAGCAACCTTCTGTAGCTTCATAATACTTGCAACACTTGTATCATATATATAGCCTCTTAAATTATCTGATAAAACATTGATCATGCTTCACAAGTTGTTCTGCAAAGAATCGTTTCAGGTTACAGTATGTTCATATACACATCGAATTCTCTGTAATTCTCTTGTAGACACTTCCTAATTAACATTTGTTTCAGAGAATGATATATTTATTCACCCTACACAATGATGAAGCAGAACACGTAATGCACTTAGGATCTTCATTTTCAGAACTAGTACTGCATGGTTTTTCCGTCAATAGGTTTAGTATAAACTCTTATAAGAATATATGATTCTCCTGTTCTGAAGGTGCACACTTCCCTTTCTTAGCAATCTGCTGTGTTATTCATGTCCTTAATAAGTATACTTAATGAAAATATCTCATTGATTAATTAAGTTTACTTTTTTATACATGTAAAATGTTGTTATTTCTGCCATATTACGCCTTGACGTGTTGCCTTACAGATGGTTGGCCTCAGTCAGAATGGGCAGCAATAATAGTCAGTTAGTTCACATACCACCAGAAATTTGTGTACAACTGCCGCATGCACTTTCTCTAATACCAAATTGCTTATTATTTCTGGGTAAACTACACTGAACGGCAACTAGCTGTTAGGCCATAGGCCATATTGGTTCTGTTTTATGTTGAATGACTGATTCCTATTTTGGACAATTTCTTATTGTTTATGCTCATCATGCTTCATATTGTGAGCAATGTAACTTCAGTCTGTCATATGGATGGTTGTACACTATGTAAGCAGACTTCCAAAGTGATTGCCATATGTCCTATATGTGAAGCATTTGTTATTTGCACCAATAAAACTAACTGTGTTAATGTCGTCAAATGGAACTGCATTTTTCATTTGCTTTAGATGAGAAGTATTTAATTTAATTTTTGCTTAGCATTTGAATGGCTAAACTTAACGGATGCTTTGAACTACATGTCCAATAACAATCTTAAATCCATTGTGTAACAGAGCGTGGAAACTGGAAAGGCATCGCGGGTGAAGATTAAGGGCGTGGATGAGGTTGGTACTGACAGAGAAAGGGTCATCAGGGTGAGGGGAAAACATGGACCTGGAGGTGCATATACATGAATAACACAGATTTCTCGGCGGTCTCCTCTGATATGCTCGCCGGGAACAAGCCTGCCTCCGCCGGTGAGACACCACTCGCCTTCACTTCCACTCTCCGTCCCCACCCTAGAAAAAACCAATCTCGCAAGACGCTGCCCAGAGCGTACAAGCATGGCGCCATGAGATATCACCGGTGCAGGATAGTTCTCAGGTAATGTCCCTCTCATGGTATGTATAATTTTAGATAAAAAATATGCTAGTACCTGATATGATAAAATGGCTCGTGACTGTTATCTTGTTCTCTTCCTCTGCACAAAATGATTGGAAATCCAGTTATTTTACGGTGTCTTCTAAATTTTCTGGGATAATATATCTGAAGGGGACCCCTGCTTATCCCTTGTTGTTTTATTCAGTTAATTGTACATTATGCATTTCCCATTGTAAACCTGCACTTTGGCTGAGGTTGCATGTTCCTGCGTATATATATTGTAGTATCACATTCACAGATATGAGTAGATTTTGGACTTTCTTCTGCGCATCCTTGCGATCACATACTATCTCCTGAGGTTGGTATCCATGGTGACATGACAAAGCTTACAAAAAAACCTGAGGTGATCTATGCGATCTGTAGGTAGTCACTCAGTTTGTGCTTCTAATAGTTATTGCATTTCAGGAAAAGAAACATGTACTCCCTCCAACCCATATTACCTTTCACAAATACGGATGTACCTACACACATTTTAGTGCTAGATATATCCGTATTTGCGAAAGATAATATGGGTCGGAGGGAGTAAGAGCAAATAATATGTGAAGCAAGTGAAATAGTATCTTTTTTACTATTGCTAATTTAACATTGGTGATGTGGCATAAATTCTGGATAATTTCACTAGATAGGTTCCATTAAATAGTTCCATGATAGCTAATTAAACTCTGGACCATAGGTGACGGTCACATGAAACATAGGGAAACCTGATGTAAGAGTAGTCTGAGATGATGAACTTTCTATTGTTTGCACGGTTAAGAATTATGAAATATTAGTTCTGGTTTTGGTTGACTATACCTACTCAGTATTTCTATTTTCATCAACTTTTAGGGAGCTTCTTCAACAGTTTGGATAATATACTACTCCCTCCGATCGGAAATAAGTGTCGGTGACTTAGTAAAAACTTTGTACTAAGTAAGTACAAAATCACCGACACTTATTTCCGATCGGAGGGAGTACTATATATCATGTGTAAGGATAATATACTACTATCTCTACGTTGTACTCTGACCCAAATTAATTGGCGCAGCTGCAAGTTAATTTGGGCCGGAGGGAGTAACACTTTTATCAGTCTCTATTAAATTTAATTGGTAATTATACCTATTAGATCGGATACCCTTGCTTCAACTTCAGTTTCCTTCTACAGTTTATACGGCTTATAATGGGTTCTAAGGATTTTAATATTTGGATAGAATATGCAAAATTTGGCATGCCCAAGTATCGTCTGCTCTTCAAATATGCACAATACCATTATATTTTTGCATGACTGAACCTAATCAGATTTCCATCTCTACCCATTACCTTTGGTGTTGTGGGGTATCTTGATGGGAGGGGTACTAAAACGGGCAGTAAAATCGATTATGGTAAAGAAAGAAAGCTTGATCTTACACTCCATTGCACATGTATAGCTCAGATACCCAGAGTCTCAAGCTAAGCTATTCCTCCGCTTGCAATTGGGACACACAGGAACGGCTAGGTAGCGCCCAAAGGGAGCCCCTATGGTTGATGTTTATTCTGCTCTTCATAAAGTAAGGTGGATAAGTCAAGGAGAACAATGTAAATTTGATGTTTATGTTCTGGCAATGCTTCTAATTTGTCTATGCATAATCAAGTTCTGAAATTTTTGTCTAATATCTGAGTATGGTTCCAGATTTTTTTTTGTTAAGTGATGATATATTTGTGTAACCTGTATTGCTTCTGAGCTTGTATGCTACTGAATTTGTAGCCACTTTTGTGACATGCATGCATTTTGTTACTGCGAACTTCTCAGATTGTGTGTATCTATTTAAGATTGTGTGCTTGTGTTCTTGTATTCCAAATCGTGTGCTTGTATTATTGTTTTACTATTGTTTCTTATTGGATTTGTGTTAGTTTGTTGAAGTGCCCTAAAAGGTTTTCGGGGCAATCTTTCAAAGTGTTGTAAAACCTTTTTCAGGCACTTTGTCCAAATGCGCTTAAAGCTTTCTAGGGCATTTTGCTGAAGTGCCCTAAAAATTTTTAAGGGCACTTTGCCCAAATGCCCTAAAAACTTTTTAGGGCACTTTGTCTAAATTCCCTAAAAAAAATTGAGGGCACTTTGCTGAAGTGTCTTAAAACCTTTTTGGGGCACTTTGTTCAAATACCCTAAATATTTTTTTGGGCACTTTGAACAAATGCCCTAAAGACTTTTCGGGGCACTTTAAATAAATGCCTTAAAAACTTTTTGGGGTACTAGGATCAAAGTGCCATCAAGAATTTTAGACACGAGTAAATTCGGCACTTTGCTAAAATGCCCTAAAAACTTTTGAGGGCACTTTTTTGACATTTAAGGGCACTTTGGAGTGCCTCTAAATCCCTACCGTGACGTAACGTAGTGGTTTGTGGCATCCCCCTGCGTCGAGCGCTAGTCATTTTCCCCATGGATCTATGCAACAAGATCTAGGAAGACTATGGCGGCCCATGCATTGTGGACCGGCCAGGTATGCGGCGGGCACCACACAGGCCCATAGATCACCGTTGTCCCCCGTCAGCAGCTAGCAAAGCGTGTACTGAGGACATCAAGTTTTCTTTGGTTGAAGCTAGCAGGTTTTCCACGGCTTCACTAGAGGCTTGATTGGCTGAAGATGTGCACCTCTCCTCTAGACAAAAATATCACATGGGCGAATATGCCTGTGCGGATTCAAGTAGACATTTCTTCAGGACTCAATTTTTAGCACCACTGGGTACGTCGACGATGGCATCTTTAGCTGCGATTATTGTGGTGCTGACAATGATGAGGAATCAAGATGGTTGCGCCTGAAAGATCAGTGGATCTCGATGGCGTGAGTTCGGATGCAGTGAAGATTGTGTACAAGATGATCAGCATTTTGCAGGAGGCTCGACAAGCGGGAGCAACAACACAGGGGGACTCATTATTGGTGGCGTCCTTTGGGCACCAAGTCTCGATTTCCGGAGTGAAAACCCTAGGTCTGCCCTTCAGTACCTGGCAATGGCGGATCTATATTCATTTGCTTGATGAAGGTATTGTTTGGAGTTTATTCATACTTTCTTCAGGGTGAAAACCATGATTTGATGATCAGGCAATGATGTTGTTTTGTGGAGTGTTCCCTTCTCGAAGGATTCATTTATAGGAGAAACCTATTATGTGGTCCGAGTTTGGCTATCGGTGGTGGTAGTTTCTGCTGCTTCGTTGTTGAGTTTGGTGGGGATTTTATTTTATTTTATTTTTGTTGTTTGCATCTTTAATGTATTTCTTGACATTATGTGGTTGCACTGGCCAGGTATAAGTGATATATTTTTGGTATTAATGTATTCTCTTTATCAAAAAAAAATATCGTCTTAATGTATGGTGTATCTAAAGTAGTAATTGGCTATGTCTTATATTCAATTAAGAGTAGGTTATTTATTGGCCGTTGGAATCCCTTGGATCAATATATTTTTATCCCTTTTGTATGCACAAAACAAATGGTTCTCAATAGTGACTATTTCCAATTGAGAAAATGGCATAAGCGTTTGCTAATATAAATCGCATAAAATTTTGTTAGTTTAGGTGGACTCCATAGCTGCCCCATATCTCCCCATCTAGGGGTGTGCAAAAACTGACACCGGTGAAAATCATGGCAAACCGGTTGGTGGGGGTAGTTCATTTTCTTTCACAAATATCTCCCTCACATCCAGTTAAGTCCAACCCGCATTAAGTCCAGAAAATAAACTAAGCTGAAACCAGCTAAACCGTGAAACCATTTTTGCCCCACCCGCATGGAAGTTCCTGCAAGGCTGAGACGTAATTAAGATTCTAGATCACCAACTTAAAAATAAAAACGTGAGCTGATTAGATGGTCTTCAAAGTCCGTTAAACACACTGCGCACGTATCTACATGGCTTTGGCGCCTCGGGTTTACTAGTTCCACAATATTTACAATTGCATTTTCTACGTTTTGTGTTTTCTTTGTTAAAAGAAGATGCTAGATATTGATACTGTGACATGATATATAACGGTTGTATGTAGATCCAAGTCCAATGCTTTAGAAAGGAAACCCTGATGAAATAGGAAACACTGTTTGCTAAATACAAATCGTCTTATTAGATTTTGTTATGTTTTGGTCGACTCCCAAGCTTCCCACTACTCGCTCTGTCCATGAGTATCCTACATTTTAGGTTTTGTGAAAGTCAAATTTTATAAAGTTGGACCAAATGTATAGAGAAAATAATCAACGTATATAATACCAAATAGACATAATATAATAACATATTTTATAATCGCTCAAATATTATTTATTTACATTGTATATGTTAATATATTTTTATATGTTTAGTCAAAGTTTACATAATTTCATTTTAACTAAACCATAATGTGGGATAACTATGGACAGAGGGAGAGGGAGTATTTCCACATCTCGTGTAAGGAGAGACATAATTAAGATATATGGCTTGATCAATAAATTAAAATAAAACGTGGGAGAGGGGATTTGGTGCACATGAGCACCAGTGCTCCCTTCACTTTCAGAATTTTGTATTTTTTAAAATCTCACACTTTTATGTCTCCAAAAATTATGGCATTAAATATATAGTGATGAGGACATCCCTACGGTTGATACAACCGTTGCATCTACAACCACACTTCCTCACGTTCCACAATTCCACAGACCTCTCACAAGAGCTCGTGCACGCCAACTGAATTATCAGGTACTTTCGTTTCTAGGAACTATTCCTAATATTCATGAGAATATGATGCTGCCTAAATCAGATGTGTTTATGTTACTTAGGAATGATGGGCCTAGCATGGATGAGAGGGACAAGCATTGAAGCATGATCATGCATGGAGATGATGGCAGCAATCGTGTGAGGATTCAGGATGACGCTGCAAGTGAAGATTTCCGAACTTTGAAGCCACCATAATGCTGCAAGGATGCTTGGACGAAATTTGTAACAACCCAAATTTTTGGGAAATAAAAATAAATGGATTTATTAAAATACCAAATTTTTGGAGACAACAAAAACTTTTATTTTAAATACAAGATTAATTTCTTGTCTTTGAAAACTTGTGAATTTGAGCCCTTGCTCCCATGCTTCAAATAAAAAGAGTAAAATAAAAAGAACCTATTTTCAAACGATTATGTTCCTAAGTGGATATTTCCAAAAATATTGGAATCAACATTTTGAAAACTTATTTTTCAAAATCTTTGAAAACCCCCGAATGATTTCTTGGCCAAGTTTTTAAGTCCAAAAGAAAACTTTGTTTATAAATGATTTATTTCATTAGAATTGTTTTCTACATATTTAATCTTTGCATGAATTCATGCTACACCTACTTAAGTATTGAAGTCAGCAAATCATAAACAATGGGAAGTCAAAACAGAAAGAAATGAGAAGAAACACAAAATCCTAAATTGGAAACAAACAACAAACTTGATCTGCAGGATATTATGGAGTACCCTACTTTACCCCTCTGGAATAATAAATCAGTGAACAAAACCATGATGCTTTTCTTCACTATTAACTAGTACAAGTTATGTACTTTGGATTACTGTAAAGTTTGGAACCTGAAACATTTCCTAAAACAATTTAAAATCCATCCAAACTTTGAATCCTATGCAGAGACCATTCCCATACCCTTTTAATTTCATACCAAACTAGCATCTCTGGACCAAACAAAACTATATCCAGTATCCCTATCTACTACTATGACTCGCCCAATTGGAAATTCTCAAAATTTCGAAAGTTTGTTTCTTGTGAGCATTTCGTCAAACACCTGGGAGGCATGCCAGGCCACTTGCTGCAACTATTGCTCAGTAGTGCGCCATCCCGTGCGAGTCCACCCCTGCGAGAGTCCGTGCCCACGTCTCTGTCACCTCACCCATCCCCCGCCATCCCCTGCCCTAGCTCGTGCCAAGCCACGACGGAGAAGGACGAAGAAAAGTCACCGCCGGTCACCTCCTTCGCCCCCGCAGTTCCACTGCTCCCCTCGTCACCCTGCTGCGCCACTACCCTCCCTACATCACCACAGCTCCGCCAGACATGCCCATGCCCTCCCAGAACCACCGTGGCAACGGGAACGCCCGCGGAAACCCTAACCCTAGCCCATGCTGGACACCCCGCGCCCCTGCTTCTCTGGCCTATAAAAGGAGGCCTCAACCTCACCATCGAACTCACACCACTCCACTGAGCCTCCTAGACATCCTCTCCCTCTCTCTAGTATCCTCGACCGAGCTCGCCGGAGCAAGCCGGAGCTCCGGAGCGCCTCTTCTTCCCGGCGTTCCCGGCCACCTCTCGGGAGTCCGCTGGTACCAGGCGGAGGAGGAGGAGACCCGCGACCTTTTCTGCTACATCATCGCCGCCCTCTCCTTCCTCTACGCTGCCCCCCATCGCCACCATCTTCTGCAGTACCGCCGGTGAGTCCCGCGAGGAAGACGACCAGTATGTATGTACCGGTTCGGTCAGTCCTGGCAGTTGGGCCCTCTTTGTCAGCCCGGTTGCTTCTCTTTTTTTTTTGCTCTCTGGCTCTCACACCCGTAGCAAGCCTAGTGGGCCGGCCCAGGGAAGCCTGTGCGTGCGGCCCGTGTTGAAAAAAAAAGAGGTGATTTGATTTTCGATTTTAGGAAAAACTCATTCAGATGCTTTCGTATATTTAATTTTCCCGGAGTTCTACCGATTCAAATTTAGCAAACTAAAATGTTCTGGAAACCTTAGAACACAAGCTATCCATTAAAGGTGGTTTCAACCCGTTTAGATTTACAAGGTGGTTGCAGTAAAAATAACAAAACAGGAGCTTTTCCACCTTAGAAAATCCATATCAATTCAAATAAAATTCCTAAAAATACAAATCCAACTTTAGAAATTCACAATTAGTGATACCCATCTGCCTATAGCATTACATCCCATTTTTGAACCTTTTAAGTGAAATGCTATTTATCTATATGTTTAAGTAAGCATTACCATGTAGGATTTTATTAAACTCAAACCTATAATTGAAATTTTGATGGAACTCTTATATATTGTTAGAACACGTTTCCAATTACCTATCTGTAGGTTAATCTTATTTCATGTGGACTTGTAGGAAGTATTTGGAAATTTAATACTACATAGTAGTAATTAGAAACTCAAACTTGCACACCAATCTCAAAATATGGAAATGATATGAAACCAATTCGAATCAACCACATTTCTAAATATTAATCTATAACCCTTGATCCAATTCAACTAGGATTAATATATTGCACTTATAGATTCAAACTTGATCACTAAATAGTTGCAAACTAGAAATGGCTTCAATAAAAGAGAAATACTATAAATCCTATGAATCCTCTTTGGTTGAATCATAATCTTGAATATCTACTTGTGGTCTCTGACCATGGTCAATAAGGACTTGCAGGAGATATTTTCATAATCCAAAATAAATAAACCCTACTTAGATACAACAACTCAATAATCTCATCCATCGGAACTCAATTATCTTCGAAGCCACTCTCCACAGACTTCCTAGATAGTTTCCCTTACCCCAACTATCCTTATTTGAGTGAATATGTGTTGTTTGGGAATTGTGTGGTGATTGTATGCTTATTTGATTTTCGACGATTAGACGACAACGAGAGTAAGGAGAATGGATCCCGAAGTCCACCAAGAAATGGATATGGAGATCAACCAATCCAAGATGAAGTTGAAGACTCTTTTGACATTGCCAAGCCAGGCAAGCCATCTTTTGAATCATACCCAATTGCCTAGTTTTCCTATTGCATAATCTCTTGTTCTTAAGTAAATTGCATGATTGAATTGCTACTTTAGAATAGTAGTTGTGTAGTGGTATCTTGCTTAACAAGAGTATCAAACTAGGTTTATCCGACAACTCTTTAGTTGCAGCATCACTCATAGTAGTTGCTTAGTCGCTAATAAATTTGAAGTCATCTATAGGGGAACCCTGTTTGAAAGTGGTGACTTGAACTTGAAAGCTCGAAATGGGAGACTACTCATACATGATGGATTTCTGAAAGAAAATAATCTTGACTAAGGACTATGGAATGTATTTCTAAATGATAATGAGTGATGTACTATGTGAGCCAACCATACCGTACGACCACATTACCCCTATATGGGAAGGGGCTTAGTCCGTAGTTTGTTTGTTTAGTGTGGGAGACCTCATTGAACTTATAGGGGATTGATCCCGCGGGACGCCCCCGAAGCCGGGACTTGCCATAGCTGTGATGGAGGATACCACAGACTATGGGAGTCCAAAATACAGCACTCTGTAGCCGGAAAAACTATGAGTTCCATTCCGTATCTGGACTCTTAGGGAGGATCCTATACTAAAGTAGGCAAGTGAAAGATTTTGTTTGATTATCTGAACCTCGCATACTTTGTGTATGACGATCCGTGGATTTCTCCCGGCAGATGTATCGAATCGTGTGGGTAAAGTGTACCCCTCTGCAGAGGTTTTCAAAACTATTCGAATAGCCGCGTCCGCGGTCATGGACAGTTGGCAAGCTGTACTTGACTTTTGTCAAGAATGTTAACAACTGAAGGTGAACTTGGTGAATGACTTGACTTAACATTGTTGTTGACCAACACTTGAAGTTCCTCTTTAGATTTAACTTAGAGAATTAAATCTTCTTCTCTACTAATGAAGATTCTTGGGAAACAAAACTAGCTTTTTGCAAACAAACTTAGTGCTTAGAACACTATATAAGCCTTGCATATCTCCTTTATTTTCATTTATAAGATGGTTTGCGAGTGCATTCAATGTACTCATGGCTCTGTCCCTGGCTATTAACTTGGCCAGACTTGAAGGAGCAAGATCAAGAAGGAAGGACTCATTGACGGCTTTGCGAATTAGGCTCGTTTCCTACTGTCCGCTTTGCCTGTGCGGTTGAAGCTTGACAATATGGACCCAAAGTGTTATTCCGCTGCATGTTGATGTAATGTAAGGTTTGGTCTGTGCGACCACCTATGTAATCCCCCTTATTTACTATTAATGGCTATGACTGTGATATCAACTACGTTATGTAAATCACAACAATGATTCTGGGATTGTGATGGATTACATAACGGGCACTTCGAATTTGTTATAAATTCAGGGGTGTTACAAAATTCATAAGTTACCAAATCATAAAATTCATCCAAGGCTTTATATGGTGCTGCGTCACCTTATTTTATGGGTTAAACCCATGTATTTTTTGTCATAGGTATTTTAGGGATTTTCTGGAGGCTGTTTGAGTGGAAAAGGGCCCATCTAGGGTTGTTTTTGGATGGCCCATTAGGGCTGTACGAAAATCCCTGCCCTTTCCCTCATATATACCTCCTCCTAGCCGTTATTAGAACTCGGATTTTGTTTAGTTAAAGACTTAGCCACGAGCTACTCTTCGCCATAGGCACAAGTGTCAAATCGACCTTTTGTACTACGCACAGACAAAATCCCACCTCTTCAATAAAGCCTTCATCTTTATTCGCAATATCTTGATTGCATCTATAATTCTTGCTGGTTCTTCGATTGCTTGCAGGGATTGATCCTCGTGATCAGGTTGATCTAGCTCCGGCGTGATCAATAGCCTCGAAAGTTGGTGTATCGATTGCTAAGGCGCAACGTCTCGCACATTTGTAGTCGGATCGTCAACGTCGACCTCCACCATAATCGATAGTTATCGTCTCATCGAAAGATCGGGCACCTTTACCCTATCAAGTGGTATCAGATTTCGGGTTTCTTGGTGAGATCTTACTATTTTCGTAGTTTAGATTGCATCTGTTCTTCTTCCTATAAACCATAAAAGCCAAAAAAATTAGGGTTAGATCTGTATCATAGAAACACTTTTGGGCCTTTTGCATCTTTTCTTTTCAGTATTTGCTTTGTTGAATTATAGTTTGCATCGTCGTGTCCAATGCTGGTTTAAGGTCTAGATCTTTAGAGTTTTGAGTTCTGTCCACCGTCATCACCACCGCCACCACCGATTCCGCTATCACCACTGCCATACACTTGCTACAACCCTACACCCACATACCGCCTCCGCCACCACATATCCTTGTTTTCGTTTTCCTACTCTTGTTTCCCATCTTTGTAGATCCGATCCAAGTTGTGACTTGATCCGAGTTCCAGAAAGTTTCGGCCAGAAGGAAAGAGAGGAGAGCAAAAAAAGTCTGGAAACTCCTCCGAAAAAAAATTCGGCCTATACTGTTTTTAGGCTTCTGGGATCGTTTTGAGCTATACGCCATTATAGTGGAAAAAAATTGGCGTCTGCACGCTTTCCAGAGCAGTTTCGAGCAGTTTTCGGAAATTTCAAAAAAAAAATCTTGATCCTATCCCAATATTCCACCTTGCTGATCATTTTGAGACACTTTCCATCATAGTGGTTTTTGCCTCATTAGCGCGCTGTTCCGAGCACTGCTGCCTGTTGCTTTTCGGTGTCACGGCGTGACTCGTGGTGTTCTAGGCTCGCGTTTCTAGCTTGGGCTAGTCTAGGACCAGCACCGTACCGTCGTTGAGCTGTTATTCAACCTTGCATTGCTGTTTTGAATTTTTGCTACAGATATTGCAGCCACCCAGAGCTCCACATATTCCTACACCATGCGTTGACACCACCTGGCAATCGCTCTATTCAATCTTCCTGAAGTTTGATCACGACGGTTGCTAATCGCCACCTGCTGCAGGGTAAGAATGGGTAAGAGTATTGGTTTGCTTGATAGATTAAGCATTTTTCACCCCTATTCCTGTTGTATCTCTATTCTATAACTGTGCTTTTACGTCCTAATCATGCCACCAGACAACATCGAGACACCGCCACCGGAGGGTGAAGCCTGATACGTCTCCAACGTATCTATAATTTTTGATGCTCCATGCTTGTTTTTACACCATTTTCTTAGTGTTTCGTTACACTTCGTGGCACTTTTATGCATTTTCCGGAACTAACCTATTAACAAGTCGCCACAGTGCCAGTTCCCTGTTTTCTGCTGTTTTGTGTTTCAGAAAAGTTACACATGAAATATTCTCGGAATTGGACGAAACCAAAGCCAGTCGCCTAGAATTTCACCGAAGCTTCCAGAGAACCGAACAGGAGACGAAGTGGGGCCACGAGGGCCCCACACAATAGGGCGGCGCGGCCAGGGGCTGGGCCGCGCCCCCTATGTGTGAGGATGCCTCGGTCCACTCCTGACGATGCCCCTTCGCCTATAAAGACCCCCCCGATGGGAAAAACCTAAATACCGGATCACTTTTCCAGAACACATCGCGATCCGCCGCCGCCGTTGACCCGAAGATCGGGAGGGTCCAGAAGCTCTTCTCGGCACCCTGCCAGAGAGGGAAATCGCCACCGGAGGTCTTCTTCATCGCCATGCTTGCCTCTGGAGCGATGAGTAAGTAGTCTACCTTGGACTATGGGTCCATAGCAGTAGCTAGATGGTTGTCTTCTCCACCATGTGCTTCATGTTTAGATCTCATGAGCTGCCTTACATGATTGAGATCACCGTTATGTAATTCTACATGTTTGGTTTGTTGGGATCCGATGAATATTGGTGTTATGCTTGAGTTGATGTACTAAATATTATCTTTTGTTATCTCTATGTTGTTTATGATCTTGCATGCTCTCCGTTGTTAGTAGCTATCTTGGCCGAGTAGTTGCTAGTGACTCCAAGAGGGGATATTTATGCTCGATAGTGGGTTCATGCCTCTATTTAATCTGTGGGAGTGACAGAAACCTCTAAGGTTGTAGATGTGTTATTGCTACTAGGGGGAAAACAACATTCATATGCTCGAGGGCATATGCTTTGTTTACATTACACACTTTGCTTAATGCAATTATTTGTTGTTCGCAACTTAATACTTGTGGAGTTCTCGGATTGATTCGCCACAAGTGGATTATTAGTCATAGATGCAGTTGGATGGCGGTCTATGTATCTTATTGTAATGCCCAGAGTAAATCTCATAGTGATCCTCTCATCATATGCACGTTGTCTTTATTCTATCAATTGCCCAAATGTAATTTTTTTATCCAGCATGTGTTATTTTATCTTATGGAGAGACACCACTAGTGAACTATGGACCCCGGTCCTATTTCCTTTATATTGCTATCACCTGTTTACTTTACTCGCACTGTTTACTTTATTCGCATACTATTACTATTTTCCACTCGATACGCTCATTCCTTTGTTTCAAGCAAACCGGTGAGATTGACAACCTCATCGTAAGTTGGGAGCAAAGTATTTGGTTGTGTTGTGTGCAGGTTCCGCGTTGCAGCTGGCAAAGCAAAGCTTGGACGTGGCGCCTTATAAATTGTCCGGAGCTGTCGCAAGCTAGCAAGCATCACCTTCAGTCGTTTGGCTTTTTCCCCTTCGGATCGATAAACCTTGGGTTCTTAACTGAGGGAAAACCTTGCTGCTATATTCATCATACCTTCTAATACGTCTCCAATGTATCCATAATTTTTGATGTTCCATGCTTGTTTTTACACCATTTGCTTAGTGTTTCATTACACTTCGTGGCACTTTTATGCATTTTCCGGAACTAACCTATTAACAAGTCGCCAAAGTGCCAGTTCCCTGTTTTCTGCTGTTTTTGTGTTTCAGAAAAGTTACACAGGAAACATTCTCGGAATTGGACGAAACCAAATCCAGTCGCCCAGAATTTCACCGAAGCTTCTAGAGAACCGAAGAGGAGACGGAGTGGGGCCACGAGGGCCCCACACACCAGGGCGGCGCGGCCCAGGGGTAGGCCGTGCCCCCTATGTGTGAGACCGCCTCGGTCCACTTCTGACGATGCCCCTTCGCCTATAAAGACCCCCCGACGGGAAAAACCTAAAAAACCCCGATCACTTTTCCAGAACACATCGCGATCCGCCGCCGCCGTCGACCCGAAGATCGGGAGGGTCCAGAAGCTCTTCCCGACACCCTGCCGGAGAGGGGAATCGCCACCGGAGGTCTTCTTCATCGCCATGCTTGCCTCCGGAGCGATGAGTGAGTAGTCTACCTTGGACTATGGGTCCATAGCAGTAGCTAGATGGTTGTCTTCTCCACCATGTGCTTTATGTTTAGATCTCATGAGCTGCCCTACATGATTGAGATCATGGTTATGTAATTCTACATGTTTGGTTTGTTGGGATCCGATGAATATTGGTGTTATGCTTGAGTCGTTGTTAGTAGCTATCTTGGCCAAGTAGTTGCTGGTGACTCCAAGAGGGGGTATTTATGCTCGATAGTGGGTTCATGCCTCTATTTAATCTGGGGGGGTGACAGAAACCTCTAAGGTTGTAGATGTGCTGTTGCTACTAGGGAGAAAACAACATTCATATGCTTGAGGGCATATGCTTTGTTCTCGGATTGATTCGCCACAAGTGGATTATTAGTCATAGATGCAGTTGGATGGCGGTCTATGTATCTTGTTGTAATGCCCAGAGTAATCTCATAGTGATCCTCTCATCATATGCACGTTGTCTTTATTCTATCAATTGCCCAACTGTAATTTGTTTACCCAGCATGTATTATTTTATCTTATGGAGAGACACCACTAGTGAACTGTGGATCCCGGTCCTATTTCCATCATATTGCTATCACCTGTTTACTTTACTCGCACTGTTTACTTTACTTGTATACTATTACTATTTTCCACTCGATACGCTCATACCCTTTGTTTCAAGCAAACCGGTGAGATTGACAACCTCATCGTAAGTTGGGAACAAAGTATTTGGTTGTGTTGTGTGCAGGTTCCATGTTGTCGCTCGCGAAGCAAAGCTCGGACGAGGCGCCCTATAAATTGTCCGTAGCTATCGCAAGCTAGCGGGCATCACCTTCAGTCGTATTGGCTCCTTCCTCTCCTGAACGATAAACCTTGGTTTCTTACTGAGGGAAAATCTTGCTGCTATATTCATCACACCTTCCTCTTGGGGTTCCCAACTGGCCGGTCATTTACTCGGTTGCATCAAGCTATTTTCTGGCGCTGTTGCCGGGGAGGAAGAAGAAGACTTCTGCAAGGGGAGTTTTCGCACGCACATCCTTTACTTTGTTTTAAGTTTTGCTTTACTTTATTTTTTACTTGCATCATTTTATCAAAAACCCAAAAAAATTAGAATCCTTGGTAGTTGTTATTTCTTTACTTTTAGTTCATTATGTTGTTCCCTAAGTATGTTTTGGAGGACCTCTCAGTAGGTAGTGGTTCAATTATTGGGAAAGATAACATTGAGGAGTTCTTTAATCATATTAGTATGCATAAAGAAGTTGAGGAAAAGTCTTTGGTTGAGCTTGCTCCTAGTATTGAAGTTGCTTCTGCTTATTTAATTCACATGTTGGAAGCTAGGTTTGCTAGCCTTAATCCTTTTATGCAACACATGTTCCTTAAGCTTCATGAAATTGAGGATCATGAAAAGAAAGCTTTTATCTTGGAAACTTTGCGCTTAGAATTTAGAGATGTTGTCATTGAAGCTAGGAAAGTTCTTAAGCGCTTTAATAAGCTGGGTTCACCTATAAAGGTTATTAGTACAAACAATGAGGGAACCGAGATACCTATACCTAGCAAACTCTTGGGATTGTATGAAGCTTTTGAAAATAATTTTGATTGGATCTGTCCCAAAAATCTTTTTAGTGATTTGAGTGAACCAAAGCGTGATCACAAAGGGTCTTCAAAAACTTATGTGGATGAAATACAATGCCTTATTGAGAAGACCTCTTCAATGGATCTTAATGCCTCTCTTGATCTTACTTGATTCGCAATTTTCTGCGCCTAGCTCAAAGGCGTTAAAGAAAAGCACTCTTGGGAGATAACCCAATGTTTTTACATTCAGTTCTTTTTCTTTTACTTGAGTCTTGGAAATTATTACTACTGTAATGACCTCTCCTTATCCTTTTTATTTCGTTTTTGTGCCAAGAGAAGCCTCTAATTTGAGTGAGGTAAGATTTGGGGATGTTGCTGTCCTGAAACTATTTTCGGTGCTGCACCGTAAAAATTCGTGAAAATTCTCTGTATATCTTTTGGACCTGAGATTTCTTGTGAATATGCCCCAGGTTATATCCAAACTTTCATTAGATGAACACTTTTTGATTTGAGCAACAGAAAACCCCTAAAAAATTCGACCTTTGTCAGCTGTTCTGTTTTGACAGATTTCTGCCAATATTTGTGTTTGCCGCTTTATCGCTTTCTTTTTTAGTTCTTTTGATCACGGAACTTTTTGGGAAGTTGCTACAGTAGTATATGTTTTATATGTGGTGGTTTTAGGTTGAAACCTGAAGCAAAAGAGGGTTGATTCTATGTTATGCTTACACTAATGTTGCTAATAGATTTGTGTTTAGTTTTGTATGAAGGAAGTTTTCAAGTGTAGGGATCGGAGAGTGATGAGATGAGTTGAAGAATGGACAAAAGCTCAAGATTGGGGATGCCCATGCATCACCCCAAGAAATATCAAAGAAGTACAAGCATCAAAGCTTGGGGATGCCCCCGAGGCACCCCTTCTTCATCGGAAAAAATCAAGTCACCTTTCAAGACACTATATTTTTATTGCTTCATGCATTATGCATTTTCCTTGGAGCGTCAGTTGTTTTTAGTTTTCAGTTTAGTTTAGTTTTGGTTGCTGCAATAAATGGTTGGACCCCAACAAATTCCTTTTGGAGAAGTTGCCTTGTTTTTCATTTGCCAAGAACACTCCGTTTTTCATTCCTATAATTTCAACGAGTGTTCTTCTTTTTCTAGAACTGCGTTTAGTTTTCGTTTTTCGCCTTGATTTGTGTTCAGATCTTGTTATATCTTTTCATCAAGGTGTATTTTTGCCTCTGGTCGTTATTGGTTTTCATCAAAAGAGGTGTTTATAAAAAGTCTGAATGGTGTTGGAAAAGAGAAAAAGCTTTATGCAAAAAAAGTGGTACAAGAAGGAGCTTGTGTAGACTGCGGCCTAGGCTTTTGCATGTCGTGCTTGATGTCTTTTTAGTAGCATGCTTAGTGGTTTTGCTGTAGCATGACTTGTCTCAAATAACTGAGATTGCTTAATGAGCCTTTGAAAAAATACTGCGTTGTTTTTATCATTTGGAAGCATTATTTTGGTTTTCTCCTTGATGCTTTATTTGGGTTGACTTGGCGCATGCTCACACATGTTTGACTCATACAAAGTCGCCAATAGCCTATATGATCATTTAGTTTTTGACTTTTGATGCCATCTTATGCTTCTTTTAATGACGCTTTGTCACTTTGCATGATTATGGCCGTTATTTCTCTCTTAGTTGGTCGCTCCCAGTCTTTTGCTAGCCTTCATTTTGTACTGAGTATGAGCTGTACTCGTGCATCCAACTCCTAAAAACCAAGTTTGCCAAAGTGTCCACCATACATACCTATTAGCAATTTGCTATTCCAAAATACATTTGACTTGCTTTTATCTACTCTTCAAATTAAACTCTTACCAGTGTTATGCGAAAATTGGTCAGTAAATCTCTCACGATCCAGATGTCACACTTTATTTTTCTTGTTCTTAAAATTTGACATTATGGTCTCTTATGTTGAGTTGTTATGCTTGCAAGTTGTAAGTTGGGAACTAGCCCAGCCATGCCGTCATTGGGCAAGCTTTCAACATTGCACTTCTTATTTGAGTTGATATCGTGATCTTTTGTTTATGGATACTCGCGGTGTGAAATGAATTGGGAATCTTGCGGGATCATGAAGTTTGTATATGTGTTAGAGAAACACCTGGGCCACCAATCTAAGCCATGCATAATTCATGGTGGAAATTTGCAGCATGCCCATAGTGGACATTCGACGACGCATCTCAAAATAAAAAGCTATACAAATGGTAAATAAAAGAGATGTCGATGCGTTCATTGTCTGCTTGTCCTATCATTTTGATGTGGGCTTGTTCTATGTCATCGGGCACGGAGGTACCCCGTTGGTGGTTCTCGATGATACGTGTATACTTACAATGACAAGAGCCTTGCTTGGGACTCTAAGTAAAGTAGCATGAGGTTTGGGTACTCGTATTCACGGGACACGAGGTTTTCAACTTATGATTTGTCAAGCATATGCAGCATAAGTGTTCTCGCATTAACTTTAACCATTCAAGATGCTTATGATGGGGGCAATGAGAGCTCAAAGCTGGTAAGTACCATAATTTTTGAAGGTTTATAAAACTTGCAATCACTGCTTCCCTCCGCGAAGGGCCTTTCTTTTTACTTTTATGTTGAGTCACCACCTTCTATCTTTATGCACCATTAAGAGAGCATAGTTGTCATTCTTAGTATAATGTGCATTGTCCCAAAGTTTTCATTGATTGATTCATATTGTTGGTTTCACTTGTTCTTAAATTACTTGTATCTAGTCGTCCTCTTAAACTTGAAGGTGTCCTATGCATTTATGTTTTGCTCTCTCCATTAAGGACAAGCTGAAAACCATTTGTATGTTTTTCCTTATGATTTGAACACACGTTTGACTTTCATTGTTTCATTTTCATGATCTTTTGTTTGTGTTCATTTTCATGTTATAACATGGTTGCTAAGTTTCTTCTATCAAGATCATATCTTTCATGCCCATGTTTTAAGTTCTTTTGATCCCAGCGCACAACGCTTACATATATGATCAAGATTGTGTAGGTGCATGTCACCTCAAAAATTATTTCTTTTGTTATCACTTACCTACTCGAGGACGAGCATGAGTTAAGCTTGGGGATGCTGATACGTCTCCAACGTATCCATAATTTTTGATGTTCCATGCTTGTTTTTACACCATTTGCTTAGTGTTTCGTTACACTTCGTGGCACTTTTATGCATTTTCCGGAACTAACCTATTAATAAGTCGCCACAGTGCCAGTTCCCTGTTTTCTGCTGTTTTTGTGTTTCAAAAAAGTTACACAGGAAATATTCTCGGAATTGGACGAAACCAAATTCAGTCGCCCAGAATTTCACCGAAGCTTCCAGAGAACCAAAGAGGAGACGGAGTGGGGCCACGAGGGCCCCACACACCAGGGCGGCGCGGCCCAGGGGTAGGCCGCGCCCCCTATGTGTGAAACCGCCTCGGTCCACTTCTGACGATGCCCCTTCGCCTATAAAGACCCCCCGATGGGAAAAACCTAAAAAACCCGATCACTTTTCCAGAACACATCGTGATCCGCCGCCACCGTCGAACCGAAGATCGGGAGGGTCCAGAAGCTCTTCCCGGCACCCTGCCGGAGAGGGGAATCGCCACCGGAGGTCTTCTTCATCGCCATGCTTGCCTCCGGAGCGATGAGTGAGTAGTCTACCTTGGACTATGGGTCCATAGCAGTAGCTAGATGGTTGTCTTCTCCACCATGTGCTTCATGGTTAGATCTCATGAGCTGCCCTACATGATTGAGATCACTGTTATGTAATTTTACATGTTTGGTTTGTTGGGATCCGATGAATATTGGTGTTATGCTTGAGTTGATGTACTAAAATTTATCTTATGTTATCTCTATGTTATTTATGATCTTGCATGCTCTCTGTTGTTAGTAGCTATCTTGGCCAAGTAGTTGCTAGGGACTCCAAGAGGGGGTATGTATGCTCGATAGTGGGTTCATTCCTTTATTCAATCTGGGGGAGTGACAAAAACCTCTAAGGTTGTAGATGTGCTGTTGCTACTAGGGAGAAAACAACATTCATATGCTTGAGGGCATATGCTTTGTTTACATTACACACTTTGCTTAATGCAATTATCTGTTGTTCGCAACTTAATACTTGTGGAGTTCTCGGATTGATTTGCCACAAGTGGATTATTAGTCATAGATGCAGTTGGATGGCGGTCTATGTATCTTATTGAAATGCCCAGAGTAAATCTCATAGTGATCCTCTCATCATATGCACGTTGTCTTTATTCTATCAATTGCCCAACTGTAATTTGTTTACACAGCATGTATTATTTTATCTTATGGAGAGACACCACTAGTGAACTATGGACCCCGGTCCTATTTCCATCATATTGCTATCACCTGTTTACTTTACTCGCACTGTTTACTTTACTCGCATACTATTACTATTTTCCACTTGATACGCTCATACCCTTTGTTTCAAGCAAACCGGTGAGATTGACAACCTCATCGTAAGTTGGGAACAAAGTATTTGGTTGTGTTGTGTGCAGGTTCCACGTTGTCGCTCGCGAAGCAAAGCTCGGATGAGGCACCCTATAAATTGTCTGTAGCTGTCGCAAGCTAGCGGGCATCACCTTCAGTCCTATTGGCTCCTTCCTCTCCTGAACGATAAACCTTGGTTTCTTTCTGAGGGAAAATCTTGCTGCTATATTCATCACACCTTCCTCTTGGGGTTCCCAACTGGCCGGTCATTTACTCGGTTGCATCACCTTCCTCTTGGGGTTCCCAACTGGACGGTGAAAAGATATCACCACCGCAAGCATCAAGAATTTTCTGGCGCCGTTGCCAGGGAGGAAGAAGAAGACTTTTGCGAGGGGAGTTTTCGCACGCACATCCTTTACTTTGTTTTATTGTTTTGCTTTACTTTATTTTTACTTGCATCGTTTTATCAAAAACCCAAAAAAATTAGTATCCTTTATAGTTGTTATTTTTGTTGGTCTGTTATTGTCTTGCTTTATCATGCTTTCTATCAATGGTTGGTTTCTTTGAAACTAAATCTTTTTGGCAAGGTGGGTTCACGGAAGAGCAGCAAAATTATTATGAGGAACACCGCTTGTCACAAAAAGGGAAACACTTATGGGAACAAATCAATAGATTGTATATCATTGCTAGAAATGTGTGCTCTACTTATAATGTTACTTATTGCTTTGATAGATCTTGTTGCTGTAGGAGGTATAAACACCTCCCTTTTCAATATGAGTATAATGATGATGTTACCATATCTTCTTATATTAATGGAAATTATGACTTTTATGATGTGGAACAAATTGAAGAATTTATTGCTTGGAAGGGTGCATTCGAACTTGCTTATTTGCTTGAAAATACTGATGATGCACCTTATAAATATGAGGTTTATGATATACTTACATTTTGCTTTGATAATTACAAGGAAGAAAATGGCTATATTCTTAAATATCTTAATAGATGCTCTCCAACGGAAGAGACTAATGCCTTGAAGGAGTCTATGGAAGAAGAAATTGCTGAAACTGGAAGCTCATTGGATGAAAAAGAGGAGGAGAGTGAAGATCAAGAGGAGGAAGATTGGAGCTACCCATGTCTACCTCCCAATAAGAGTAACTCTTTAACTAATACCTTATTTGATCGCCCTCCATGCTTAACAAATGAGGGTGAGTGTGATATTTATATTGTTGAGTTTGTTCATGATGCTACTGAAAATTATTATGAGAGAGGAAAATATGGTTGACAAGGGTATAGTTAATAGAGCCCATTAGTTGAGTACCCCTGAGGCCCGATAAGCTAGGCCCAATTGTAATGATAGTCGAATACGAGTTCTTACCGTATGTCGATATTGTAATCTGTGTCGTACCCTACCTGATCCTCGAGACCTGGCCACCTATATATAGGGGTCAGGAGGGGACGGTGTAGGCCAGATTGAAAGCGAGCCAGGTTGAACACCCAAGTTTACTTTCGACACACACCTATTTCGACTAACTTCACCTTCGAGTTCATCCGACGCCCTATCTCCCCGATCCTAAGTCCTTCATCTAGGACATTTGCCGAGTTAACCCTCGTCAATGGTTGTTGGAATTCTCATGTTACTAAAACACCTCTCTTTATATTGAAAGTTCCAAAGTTGATCTTGTTTTATCTACCCATACTTGTGACTATGTGCTTCTTTGATTTATTTTCTTACAAGATTCCTATGCATAGGAAATGGGCTAGACTCAAATGTATTTTATATTTTCTCCTTGATGCTCTTTTTGGGCTTCCATTCATATTTCTTATGTGAGCATCTTCTCAAATTACTGAGCCTAGCTCAAAGGTGTTAAAGAAAAGCACTCTTGGGAGATAACCCAATGTTTTTACTTTCAGTTCTTTTCCTTTTATTTGAGTCTTGGAAGTTATTACTACTTTAATGACCTCTCCTTATCATTTTTATTTCGTTTTTGTGCCAAGAGAAGCCTCTAATTTGAGCGAGGTAAGATTTGGGGATGTTGCTGTCCTGAAACAGTTTTCGGTGCTGCACCGTAAAAAATTAGTGAAAATTATCTGTATATCTTTTGGACCTGTCATTTCTTGTGCATATGCCCCAGGTTATATCCAAACTTTCATTAGTTGAACACTTTTTGATTTGAGCAACAGAAAACCCTCTAAAAATTCGACCTTTGTCAGCTGTTCTGTTTTGACAGATTTCTGCCAATATTTGTGTTTGCCGCTTTATCGCTTTCTTTTTGAGTTCTTTTGATCACGGAACTTTTGGGGAAGTTGCTAAAGTAGTATATACTTTATATGTGATGGTTTTGAGTTGAAACCTGAAGCAAAAAGGGTTGATTCTATGTTATGCTTTGACTAATGTTGCTAATAGATTTGTGTTTAGTTTTGTATGAAGGAAGTTTTCAAGTGTAGGGATCGGAGAGTGATGAGATGAGTTGAAGAATGGACAAAAGCTCAAGCTTGGGGATGCCCATGCACCACCCCAAGAAATATCCAAGAAGTACAAGCGTCAAAGCTTGGGGATGCCCCCGAGGCACCCGTTCTTCATCAGTAAAAATCAGGTCACCTTTCAAGACACTATATTTTTATTGCTTCATGCATTATGCGTTTTTCTTGGAGCGTCAGTTGTTTTTAGTTTTCAGTTTTGTTTAGGTTTGTTTGCTGCAATAAATGGTTGGACCCCAACAAATTCCTTTTGGAGAAGTCGCCTTGCTTTTCATTTGCCAAGAACACTCTGTTTTTCATTCTTATCGTTTCAACGAGCGTTCTCTTTTTCTAGAACTGCGTTTAGCTTTCGATTTTTGCCTTGATTTGTGTTTAGATCTTGTTATATTTTTTCATCAAGGTGTATTTTTGCCTCTGGTCTATATTGGTTTTCATCAAAAGAGGTGTTTATAAAAAGTTTGAATGGTGTTGGAAAAGAGAAAAAGCTTTATGCAAAAAAGTGGTACAAGAAGGAGCTTGTGTAGACTGCGGCCTAGGCTTTTGCATATCGTGCTTGATGTCTTTTTGATAGCATGCTTAGTGGTTTTGCTATAGATGACTTGTCTCAAATAACTGAGACTGTTTAATGAGCCTTTGAAAAAATCATGCGTTGTTTTTATCGTTTAGAAGCATTATTTTGGTTTTCTCCTTTGATGCTTTATTTGGGTTGACTTGGCGCATGCTCACACATGTTAGACTCTTACAAAGTCGCCAATAGCCTCTATGATCATTTAGTTTTTGACTTGTTATGCCATCTTATGCTTCTTTTAATGTCGCTTTGTCGCTTTGCATGATTATGGCCGTTATTGCTCTCTTAGTTGGTCGCTCCCAGTCTTTTGCTAGCCCTCGCCTTGTACTGAGTATGAGCTCTACTCGTGCATCCAACTCCTAAAAACCAAGTTTGCCATTGTGTCCACTATAAATTCCTATGTATGGTATTTGTAAGCCATTCCAAAGTAAATTTTCATGTGCTACCTTTCAAAATTTTCAACTACTTCTCGTTTTGTGCCACTGTTTTTAGCTCATGGGGACGTAGTGGTCGGATTTGCTATCTTCCATATTGCTTATTCCAAAAAGAAAAAAAAGAAAAAAAAGAAAGAAAAAAGGCACTCCTCCATGGTATGTGAATGTTGGTGGGCACCCGATGGAATCGGTTAGCCATGGTTTGACAAAGGAAAAAAGGCGGGGAGGAGTGCCAAATTTTATAAAAAAAGCACAAAAGTGCCAATCTCTCTCTCAAAAACTTGCTTCATTTTTGTATGGAAGATAGTAAGAACCCCATTGCCAGTCGTTGACGAAAGCAACCACCTCTCAAAACCCAAGTTTTATCTCTGTTTTACAAATGAAAAGCTCTAGCACATGTTTAATCACTGCTTCCTTCCGCGAAGGGCCTTTCTTTTACTTTTATGTTGAGTCACCACCTTCTATCTTTATGCACCATTAAGAGAGCATAGTTGTCATTCTGAGTATAATGTGCATTGTCCCAAAGTTTTCATTGATTGATTCATATTGTTGGTTTCACTTGTTCTTAAATTACTTGTATCTAGTCGCCCTTTTAAACTTGAAGGTGTCCTATGCATTTATGTTTTGCTCTCCATGAAGGACAAGCTAAAAACCATTTGTATTATTTTCCTTATGATTTGAACACACGTTTGACTTTCATTGTTTCATTTTCATGATCTTTTGTTTGTGTTCATTTTCATGTTATAACATGGTTGCTAAGTTTCTTCTATCAAGATTATATCTTTCATGCCCATGTTTTAAGTTCTTTTGATCCCAGCACACAACGCTTACATTTATGATTAAGATTGTGTAGGTGCATGTCACCTCAAAAATTATTTCTTTTGTTATCACTTACCTACTCGAGGACGAGCAGGAGTTAAGCTTGGGGATGCTGATACGTCTCCAACGTATCTATAATTTTTGATGCTCCATGCTTGTTTTTACACCATTTACTTAGTGTTTCGTTACACTTCGTGGCACTTTTATGCATTTTCCGGAACTAACCTATTAACAAGTCGCCACAGTGCCAGTTCCTGTTTTCTGCTGTTTTTGTGTTTCAAAAAAGTTACACAGGAAATATTCTCGGAAGTGGACGAAACCAAAGCCAGTCGCCCAGAATTTCATCGAAGCTTCCAGAGAACCAAAGAGGAGATGGAGTGGGGCCACGAGGGCCCCACACAACAGGGCGGCACGGCCAGGGGCTGGGCCGCGCCCCTATGTGTGAGGATGCCTCGGTCCACTCCTGACGATGCCCCTTCGCCTATAAAGACTCCCCCGATGGGAAAAACCTAAATACCGGATCACTTTTACAGAACACATCGTGATCCGCCGCCGCCGTCGACCTGAAGATCGGGAGGGTCCAGAAGCTCTTCCCGGCACCCTGCTGGAGAGGGGAATCGCCACCGGAGGTCTTCTTCATCGCCATGCTTGCCTCCGGAGCGATGAGTGAGTAGTCTACCTTGGACTATGGGTCCATAGCAGTAGCTAGATGGTTGTCTTCTCCACCATGTGCTTCATGTTTGGATCTCATGAGCTGCCTTACATGATTGAGATCACCGTTATGTAATTCTACATGTTTGGTTTGTTGGGATCCGATGAATATTGGTGTTATGCTTGAGTTGATGTACTGAATATTATCTTTTGTTATCTCTATGTTGTTTATGATCTTGCATGCTCTCCATTGTTAGTAGCTATCTTGGCCGAGTAGTTGCTAGTGACTCCAAGAGGGGGTATTTATGCTCGATAGTGGGTTCATGCCTCTATTTAATCTGGGGGAGTGACAGAAACCTCTAAGGTTGTAGATGTGCTGTTGCTACTAGGGGGAAAACAACATTCATATGCTCGAGGGCATATGCTTTGTTTACATTACACACTTTGCTTAATGCAATTATCTGTTGTTCGCAACTTAATACTTGTGGAGTTCTCGGATTGATTCGCCACAAGTGGATTATTCGTCATAGATGCAGTTGGATGGCGGTCTATGTATCTTGTTGTAATGCCCAGAGTAAATCTCATAGTGATCCTCTCATCATATGCACGTTGTCTTTATTCTATCAATTGCCCAACTATAATTTGTTTACCCAGCATGTGTTATTTTATCTTATGGAGAGACACCACTAGTGAACTGTGGACCCCGGTCCTATTTCCTTTATATTGCTATCACCTGTTTACTTTACTCACACTGTTTACTTTATTCGCATACTATTACTATTTTCCACTCGATACGCTCATTCCTTTGTTTCAAGCAAACTGGTGAGATTGACAACCTCATCATAAGTTGGGAGCAAAGTATTTGGTTGTGTTGTGTGCAGGTTCCGCGTTGCAGCTGGCAAAGCAAAGCTTGGACGAGGCGCCTTATAAATTGTCCGGAGCTGTCGCAAGCTAGCAAGTATCACCTTCAGTCGTTTGGCTTTTTCCCCTTTGGATCGATAAACCTTGGTTTCTTAACTGAGGGAAAACCTTGCTACTATATTCATCATACCTTCCTCTTGGGGTTCCCAACTGGACGGTGAAAAGATATCACCACCGCAGGCATCAAAGCCTTGCAGGCTCATGTCACCAAACTTTTGTCTGACCATATGCAGGATGTGGACAAGCGTTTCAGTGACACGATGGAGCAACTCGAGGGACTCGAGACCACCTTCACCGCCAAACTCGATGCTAAATTCCAGGAGGTGCTAGCACGCTTACCACCACCACCGCCGGCTCGCGCACCTCTTCCACAGCCGACTCGCGTGGCTCCTATACCGACCTTTATGGGACGTGCACATCGCGTTCTCCATCAATCGGCACAAACTTCGGCTGCGGGTGCTACTGCGGGCACTGCGGCTGCTGGCGTTGCAGGATCTACGGGTGTTACATAGGCCCGTGATGCACAGTTGGATGATTATTACAGGGAAGATGAGTACGAGGGCGAGTACGCGGACGACTTCACAGTTGATCAGCCACCTGGTCGTCCTCGGCCCTACATTCGCCGTCCACCTCCTCAACCGTTGGTACGTGATGATGACCATGTTGCTAAACTGAAATTACATGTTCCTACGTTTGATGGTCGCTATAACCTTGATGCATACCTCTCTTGAGAATTAGAATTAGACCAGCGTTTTGCATGCTTAAATTATCCCGAGGATAGACGTGTTAGTGCTGCTACTTGTGAGTTCACTAGTTTTGCTTCCATATGGTGGTCTGAATACTGTCGTGCTAATCATGCTAATCCAATCACTACGTGGGATGCTTTAAAACATGCTATGCGTATTCATTTTGTTCCACCATATTATCAGCGTTCCATGCATACCAAATTAGCACGTCTAGATCAAGGCAAAAATTCTGTAGAGGATTACTATCAGGAGTTGCAAACTGACATGCTGCGTTGTGGTATAGAGGAGGATAATGAAGCATTAATGGCACGATTCGTAGGCGGGTTAAATAAGGAAATTCAGACTATTCTTTGATATACATCTTATCACACTATTACCCGTTTGTTCCATCTTGCTTGCAATGCTGAATGTGAAGTGCAGGATCGACGAAAGGCGACACAAACTAATTATTCTGCAGGGCGTTCTACTTGGAGATCACCAAATTCGGCGTCACAGGCTGCTGCACCTACACCTCCAGCGACCACATCCACGCGATCTGCAGCATCTACACCACCTCCGTTTGCTGCACGGAAGACTACTACGGGACCAGCCCCGAGTGCTGCGTCCTCCATGGCATCTACATGCAAGTCCAGCCAAATTCAGTGCCGCAAATGTGGTGGACTTGGTCACTTTGCATGTGATTGTGCCTCCTCCCATGTGATGATTGCTCTTGAGGATGGTGGATACGACTCCGCCAGTGATTATGATAAAGATACTTTGGCTCTTATTGCATCTGATGAGCAATGTGTTGCAGCACCCACGGAGCAAGATTCTGAATATATGGCTGCAGAACATGCGGAGAAATACCCGAGTTTAGTTGCACAGCGAGTCTCGAGTGCACAAATTACCAAGGCCGAGCCCGACCAGTGCCATAATCTGTTCCATACCAAGGGCATGGTTAAAGATCGATGTATTCGCATTATTATTGATGGCGGGAGCTACAACAACTTGGCGAGCATGGAGATGGTTGAAAAGCTTGCTCTTACGACACGACCCCATCCTCGTCCATATCACATTCAATGGTTTAATAACAACGGCAAGGTTAAGGAGTATGCGGACGTTTTCCCACAAGATGTACCTCCAGGACTGCCACCTATTCGTGGAATTGAGCACCAAATTGATTTGATTCCTGGAGCATCTTTGCCCAACCGTGCACCATATCGTACCAATCCGGAGGAGACGAAAGAGATTCAACGACAAATTCAAGAACTTCTTGACAAGGGTCATATTCGTGAGTCTCTTAGTCCTTGTGCTGTTCCTATTATTTTGGTACCAAAGAAAGATGGTTCTTCGCGCATGTGTACTGATTGTAGAGCAATCAATAATATTACTATTCGCTATCGTCATCCTATTCCTTGTTTAGATGACATGCTTGATGAATTGAGTGGCTCTACCATGTTCTCTAAGGTTGATTTGTGTAGTGGTTACCACCAAATTCGTATGAAGTTAGGAGATGAATGGAAAACTGCATTTAAAACTAAATTTGGCCTATATGAGTGGTTAGTGATGCCCTTTGGTTTAACTAATGCTCCCAGCACTTTCATGAGATTAATGAATGAAGTTTTACGTGCTTTTATTGGACATTTTGTGGTGGTATATTTTGATGATATATTGATATATAGCAAATCTGTAGAAGAACATTTGGAACATTTACGTGCTGGTTTTGATGCTTTATGTGCTGCATGTTTGTTTGGTAACATTGCAAAGTGCATCTTTTGCACGGATAGAGTTGCTTTTCTTGGCTATGTTGTTACAGCACAGGGTATTGAAGTTGATCCCGCCAAGATTGAAGCAATTTCGAGTTGGCCACAACCCAAAACAGTCACACAAGTGAGGAGCTTCCTTGGCCTCGCTGGATTTTATAGGCGCTTTGTCAAAGATTTTGGTTCCATTGCAGCGCCGCTGAACGAGCTTACTAAGAAAGATGTGCCCTTTGTTTGGGGCAATGCACAACAAGACGCCTTCATGTTACTCAAAGATAAGCTTACACATGCTCCTTTACTCCAACTTCCTAATTTTAATAAGATCTTTGAGTTGGAATGTGATGCTAGTGGGATTGGTTTAGGAGGAGTGTTGTTACAAGATGGCAAACCTGTTGTATATTTCAGCGAGAAATTGAGTGGAGCTAGTTTGAACTATTCTACTTATGATAAGGAATTATATGCTCTTGTTCGGATATTAGAAACTTGGCAACATTATTTATAGCCTAAAGAATTTGTTATACATTCTGATCATGAATCTTTGAAGCATATTCGTAGTCAAGCTAAGTTGAATAAACGTCATGCAAAGTGGGTTGAATTCATTGAATCTTTTCCTTATGTCATTAAACACAAAAAGGGTAAAGATAATATTATTGTTGATGCTTTGTCACGTCGTTATGCCATGTTATCTCAACTTGATTTCAAAATCTTTGGATTGGAAACTATTAAAGAACAATATGTGAACGATGCCGATTTTAAAGATGTTTTGTAGCATTGTCTAGAGGGTAGAACTTGGAACAAATTCGTCCTCAATGATGGGTTTGTGTTCCGTGCTAACAAACTATGCATTCCAGAAGGTTCCGTTCATCTTTTGTTGTTGCAGGAGGCGCATGGAGGAGGATTGATGGGTCACTTTGGAGTAAAGAAGACAGAAGACGTACTTGCTACACACTTCTTTTGGCCACGCATGAGAAGGGATGTTGAGAGGTTTATTGCGCGCTGCACAACATGTCAAAAAGCTAAGTCACGCCTTAATCCACATGGTTTATATATGCCTCTTCCTGTTCCTAGTGTACCTTGGGAGGATATTTCTATGGACTTTGTTTTAGGATTACCTCGAACACAGAAGGGGAGGGATAGTATTTTTGTGGTTGTGGATAGATTTTCTAAGATGGCACACTTTATTCCTTGTCATAAGAGTGATGATGCTACTCATGTTACTGAATTATTCTTTTGCGATGTTGTTCGCTTGCATGGTGTGCCTAATACTATTGTTTCAGATCATGATACTAAATTTCTTAGCCATTTTTGGAGATGTTTATGGGCTAGGTTGGGGACTAAATTGCTGTTTAGTACTACATGTCATCCCCAAACTGATGGACAAACTGAAGTAGTAAATAGAACTTTATCTACCATGTTACGGGCTGTTTTAAAGACGAACTTAAAAATGTGGGAAGATTGTTTACCTCATATTGAACTTGCTTACAATCGTTCTGTGCATTCTACCACTAAGTTATGCCCTTTTGAGATTGTGTATGGTTTTGTTCCTCGTGCACCTATTGATTTATTACCTTTTCCATCTTCAGTGCAACATAATTTTGATGCTACACAATGTGCTGAACAGATTCTTACGTTGCATAGGATTACTAAGGAAAATATAGAACGCATGAATGCTAAATATAAAGTTGCTGGTGATAAGGGACGTAAACATATTGTGTTTGATGTGGGAGATCTCGTTTGGTTGCATTTGCGCAAAGATCATTTTCCTGATTTGCGCAAGTCTAAATTAATGCCACGTGCTGCTGGTCCTTTTAAAGTGTTAGAGAAAATGAATGATAATGCATATAAACTTGAGCTTCTTGCAGAGATGGGCACGATAAGTCCTTCATTTAACATTGCAGATTTGAAACCATATTTTGAAGAAGAAGATGAGATTGCGTCGAGGACGGCTTCAATTCAAGAAGGGGAGGATGATGAGGACATCCCTACGGTTGATACAACCGTTGCACCTACAGCCACACTTCCTCACGTTCCATAATTCCACGGACCTCTCACAAGAGCTCGTGCACGCCAACTGAATTATCAGGTACTTTCGTTTCTAGGAACTATTCCTAATATTCATGAGAATATGATGCTGCCTAAATCAGATGTGTTTATGTTACTTAGAAATGATGGGCCTAGCATGGATGAGAGGGACAAGCATTGGAGCATGATCATGCATGGAGATGATGGCAGCAATCGTGTGAGGATTCAGGATGACGCTGCAAGTGAAGATTTCCGAACTTTGAAGCCACCATAATGCTGCAAGGATGCTTGGACAAAATTCACAAGTTACCAAATCATAAAATTCGTCCAAGGCTTTATATGGTGCTGCGTCACCTTATTTTATGGGTTAAACCCATGTATTTTTGTCATAGGTATTTTAGGGATTTTCTGGAGGCTGTTTGAGTGGAAAAGGGCCCATCTAGGGTTGTTTTTGGATGGCCCATTAGGGTTGTACGAAAATCCCTGCCCTTTCCCTCATATATACCTCCTTCTAGCCGTCATTAGAACTCGGATTTTGTTTAGTTAAATACTTAGCCACGAGCTACTCTTCGCCATAGGCACAAGTGTCAAATCGACCTTTTGTACTACGCACAGACAGAATCCCACCTCTTCAATAAAGCCTTCATCTTTATTCGCAATATCTTGATTGCATCTATAATTCTTGCTGGTTCTTCGATTGCTTGCAGGGATTGATCCTCGTGATCAGGTTGATCTAGCTTCGGCGTGATCAATAGCCTCGGAAGTTGGTGTATCGATTGCTAAGGCGCAACGTCTTGCACGTTTGTAGTCGGATCGTCAACGTCGACCTTCACCATAATCGATAGTTATCGTCTCATCGAAAGATCGGGCACCTTTACCCTATCATATAGATAGATATGTGCAAGAGGAGTGTGTGCGAAAAAGTCCCCTAAAAAATACGTTGTATTTTGAAAGATATAAAAAGACAAATTTCTAATAGTAAATAGTAGTAAAGTAGTAGTGAAATAATATATTTTTTTGTCAGAAATTTGTCTTTTTTGTATATCCTAAAATATAAAGTATTTTTTAACGGGATTTTTTCACGTATGCTCCTACTGTATATATCTTTCTATATATTTAACGCCATAATTTTTAAAGACGTAAAAGTTTAAAGTTTTAAAAAATTTAAAAATCTGAAACTACAAAGATCACTGGTGCCCATGTTTCAAATGAACTTTCCGAAAACGTGGGCTGATTAGATGTACTGGACTTCAACGTCAATTAAACACACTGCACATGTATTTACATGACTTTAGCCTCTGGTTTACTGGTTCAATTGCATTTGCTATGTTTTGTGTTATTATTCTGTTGAGAGAGCAGGTGCTCCATATTTGATACTGTGACATGATAACCGTTGGATGTAGGTCCAACGCTATAAGAAATGAAACCCTGATGAAATAGGCAAATCCCACAAGAAAACCCAACAAATAAAAATGTCAGTGATGTTCAATCTTCGAGCTGCAACTTGCCACTCGCGAATATACGTACAAAAATATTTATACGCAGGCACGCACGTGTGGGAAACTGGAAATCACTCTAATACATGCATTCTGTCCTTCCGCCCTCGTGCTACTTTGAACCGAACTCCTTTGACGCATTCCTTCCGCATTCAAATATACATATACTCCCTCCGTTCGGAAATATAAGATGTTTTAGCTTTGTGAAGTGAGTGTATCTAGACATCTTTTAGTGTATAGATTCAAACGAATCTATACACTAAAAGATGTCTAGATACACTTACTTCACAAAGCTAAAACATCTTATATTTATAAACGGAGGGAGTACAACACACACTTGCACGCAGCTAGGGCCATATATATACACGCAGAACCCAGCAGTCGCTAAACCATAATCCCCATCCACTTCATCAAGCAGCATCTCTTGATTCTCTCGACAAGTAACCTTAGCTTTCACGCCATGATCATGAACATGACGCAGGATGACTACGTCCAGCTGTGCCTCATGGCGCTCGCCACCGCGGCATCGGGCGGCGGCGGCCAAGCAGCGGAGGGGCAATGGCTACAGGTTACGCCGCTGTCCATGGCCGCGCCGGCAGCCTGCGAGCTCCGGTACCGGTGCTCCGTCTGCCCCAAGGCGTTCCCGTCTCACCAGGCGCTGGGCGGGCACAAGGCCAGCCACCGGAAACGGACGGCGGCGCCTGTGCTGCCCCTGCACGTAAGCGCGTCGTCGGCGGACGAAACGACGGATTCCTCGACGACGTCGGGCGGCGGCAGGCACAGGTGCTCCGTGTGCCACCGGAGCTTCGCGACGGGGCAGGCGCTCGGCGGGCACAAGAGGTGCCATTACTGGGACGGGCTGTCGGTGTCGATAACGGCATCGGAGTCGACTGCCACGGGTTCCGGGTCGTCCGCGAGGGATTTCGACCTCAACCTGACGCCGGTGCCGGAAAGGGCCACGGCAGGCATGCGAAGGTGGGGAGAGGAGGAGGAGGTGCAGAGCCCTTTGCCGATCAAGAAGCGGCGGCTGTCAGTTCCTTCCTTGGAGCTTAATTTAACAACCTGATTGGTTCTATGAAGTGCTAGAGCTGTCACAACATTTGTTCATTGTTTAGTTTCATCTGAGTGCCCGGTTTGTGATTACTTCTTCATTTGTATCTGATCTGTGTACAAACAATTAATTTAATTGTAATAATAATTTCCACCGATCAAGTAATGTTCAACATATTTCATGGAAACATTTTGGTAGGATATTAAATCACTAGATTGTGATAAGATCCTATTGGTGGTGAGATTCCTTTTGCTGAATTATTTCTATCTTAGTATGTTTCATAAATTTTAACTTGACCGTAGGTCAAATTTATTTAAATTTGAGCTACACTCACGTCGAGAATTTTGAAAGGGGGGGACTATGTGTCAAGATAAGGGAGGGAGTATATCTCACATGCGACTTTCTGAGTAAGTGGAATGACGTTATTCAATCAGTGAATTCTTTGCATTTGAATTCTAGAACAATGAATTAAAATAAGCCTTTTTGCTCCCCTGTGCATATGCTTCCTTTATTCAAAATGCATTTTTAATATATTTCAAACTTTTGAAAAAAAATCAAAGTACATCTTCATGTCCAACATGACCACGAAGTAGTTTTAAGAAAAAATGACTTTTTATGTAGCCTATGTAAAAATGACAAAAATCGCTACTAAAAATAAGCCTTTTCGTGAAGTTTTTTCGTCTTTTTTGCACATCCCACAAAAAATATATTTTTTCACGAAACTGTGTGTGAACACATAAAATTTGGTGATATACATGCATTTTTCAATATTTTTTCTATTTTTTGGTATTATAAAATTTATTTTCCGGGTAAAGGAAGCATACACCCGGAATTAAGAATAGGAGACTCTCTCCTAAGACTGTTTATTCCTAGCCTGAAAAGGGATTTGGCTAGTTCTCCTAATAAAATGATTTGGAATTCTAAGATCCTCTTAAAATCAAAAAATTCCTTTGAAACTTTCAGAACACATAATTTTCTTCTTAATTAATAAATTGGGGCAAAACTTTTGCTCCCATTTCAAAATAAAATAAAATCCTTTAGCAGTTATTTCAGAATACTGTTTTGACTAGAGAGAATCTAAGGTTCCATGTTTGCTCCTTTGTGATAAAATTGAAACAGCTCATCATTCTTCTTCGTTGTAAGCCCGGCTACCTGTGAGCCCTCTGAGGCAACTACGCGTTGGAGCTCCCCCACTTGTGCCATTGACCGATTGACGTATGGGCTATACAGACCATTGTCGGTATAACTTCACGGTAACACATGTGAGCAGATGCATGCCCTGTGGTGGATGTTTTCAGCGAATCCACCACAGGGCAGTTGTTAGTGAATCCATACAAAAGTTTCAATATCCTCATTGGTCCATTGAAGGATTCATATTTGAATTTGAATGCAACTAGCTAACTTAATTATAAATGGTACCACTAAGCTTAGAAACCATTGGAGCTTAGCAACTTATTAAAATAATGCTACGTTCCTAGGATCATTTACTATCCTATCAGCTACGCTCCTTCTTTCAGTGTCCTCGTAATCCACTTCATACTTGATACATAGTCTATGGCTTCTATGTCTCCTAAAAGATCCAACTCTTCGTACTATATCTCCTTGTCAACCTGTTGGTTATTATCGTGGTCCTCGGTGCTGAACAATTAAAATTCTAACAACGTTTTTAGAAGATAGATTGAGTACAAGCAAACTCAACAAGTTCTACAATTGGGTGTGTGATGTGTATCCATAGATCATCATCTAGGTTCCTTTGGTTTTCAAAAATGGGTTTTAGAAAAGATAAGTGTTAGTTTAGAAAAAACTATGTTTGTGAGTCTTCACGGGTTGTTAGAACTTTAATTGAGTTCTTTTTCATACTGGTTTGCAATCCTTTCTGAGAATAGGAAGTAACATGTCACGTTTTATACACTCTCGAGAGGTGCACTATTTTTCCACAAACGTCCTTTGCCTTATTACATGTGTCACCAATGGCGGAGCCAAGGCCCGACTAGCCTGGGCAGCTGCTCGGGCTCCTTTGGCAAACACTGCATTAATTTTACTACAAATAGAGAGTTTAATCTTGAGTTCTTGTGGGCAATTCTAGCCAAGTCTGCAGCTCTCAAATCTTGCCCAGGCTCCACAAATGACCTGGCTCCGCCATTATGTGTTACACTTTCTAAGGTGTGATGCATGTTACCAAGTTCCTCCAAGTCATGTCGAGCTCTATCTAATTTCGTACTCCGCCCTTTACATTGATCTGTTTGATGACCGCGACTCAAATGCCATCCCTACTGAGACACTAGCCGTCATCTTGCAGCACAAGATGGGGACGTTATAGGCTCCCACCCACTGTCATTCCTTGCTGGGAATACAGCCCAACCTAGTTATCTGAAGATATACGGAACTAAGAAGAAACTTTTAGCTCGCTCGTCCCATTCCAAGATATGTGGTCAACGTGATTTATAAAGAGCCTTGGAATAACTAACTATAGTTGTTGTACAATCAAATCTCCACCCCATGATTTTCATCATGTATGCCAACCAGAATTTCATTGCCCACCCAGTGTGATTCATTTTATTTTTAAAACACTAATTTATTTTCTTTCTGTTTGTGATTCTTTTGAAAAGATTTTTATATAAAATGTAAGGATGTGCATGATTAAACTTGTCTGGTAACTACGAGATAGTGCAGTTTGAAGGTTCTATCTGACCTTGACCTCGGATTCTACAAAGAGCAATCATCTCCATATACCAGTGCACAAACACCGCAATCGTCTGGTCGAACTAACAATGATTAGATCCTGGATTTTTATTCTCGAGAATATCCAATCTTCATGGTTTTTATAATGTTAGAAGCGCATATCTCGCATGAAAATGCATCGAGCCTGTGGTAGAATTGATCTTGTACGTGCTCCCTTTTTTCATAAATTTGGCAAAAACTTCACTTTTTTGTTTCTCACCATTGTACCACTCTCATGCTATACATTCTAGGTTTGGTCAAAATCAAACCTTTTAAACTTTGACCAACCATATAT
Organism: Dactylis glomerata; assembly: GCA_007115705.1. Taxonomy (NCBI): domain Eukaryota; kingdom Viridiplantae; phylum Streptophyta; class Magnoliopsida; order Poales; family Poaceae; genus Dactylis; species Dactylis glomerata. The sequence continues at coordinate 1,474,994 of QXEO01000340.1, forward strand.
GAAAATTATCAGTATCTATAACATCAAATACTTATACTATGAAAATGTATTTTATGATGATTCTAATAAAGTTTATTTTATACTATAGATGTTGATATGTTTTCTTATATTTAGTCAAAGTTAATAAAATTTTACTTTGACTAAACCCAGAATGCAAGGTAAGTATGGATAAATAGTAAACATATGAAATATATTTATTTTTTCTTTATACTGCAAAACTGAAATATATGACCAGAAAAATATGTGTTGTCTACTTCACGCCAACTTTGATTAGTTTTTAAAAAACACCCATCGCCTCCACCTCCTGTCCACTGGTGGCTCGGTGTTGATGATGTAAATGACCGGCCAGTTGGAAACCCCAAGAGAAGATTTGATGAATATAGCAGCAAGTTTTCCCTCAGTTATGAAACCAAGGTATATCAATCCAGTAAGAAAAAGCCAAACACTGAAGGTGATGCCTTCTAGTTGCGTGGCACTCTAACAAGGGCGCCGTTAACGATTCTTGTTAGCGCGTCTTCAACTAGCAGCAACGCGGAACCTGCACATAACACAACCAAGTACTTTGCTCCTAACTTACGATGAGGTTGTCAATCTCACCGGTTTACTGTAAACAAAGGAATGAGGGTATCGAGTGGAAAGCAATAGTAGTATGCGAGTAAAGTAAACAGGTGATAGCAATATAAAGGAAATTGGACCGGTGTCCATAGTTCACTAGTGGTGTCTCTCCATAAAATAAATAACAACATGCTGGGTAAACAAATTACAGTTGGGCAATTGATAGAATAAAGATAACGTGCATATGTCGAGAGGATCACTATGAGATTTACTTTGGTCATTACAACAAAATACATAGACCGCCATCCAACTGCATCTATGACTAATAATCCACTCGCGAGGATATCGTCCGAACACCCCACGAGTATTAAGTTGTGAACAACAGATAATTGCATTAAGTAAAGTGTGTAATGTAAACAAAGCATATGCCCTTGGATATAAGAATGTTGTTTTCTCCCTAGTGGCAACAGCACATCTACAACCTTAGAGGTTTCTGTCACTCCCCCAGATTAAATAGAGGCATGAACCCAACTATCGAGCATAAATACCCCCTCTTGGAGTCACTAGTATCTACTTGGTCAAGATAGCTACTAACAACGGAGAGCATGCAAGATCATAAACAACATAGAGATAACATAAGATAATATTCAGCACATCAACTCAATCATAACACCAATATTCATCGGATCCCAACAAACACAACATGTAGAATTATATAACGGTGATCTCGATCATGTAAGGCAGCTCACGAGATCTAAACATGAAGCACATGGTGGAGAAGACAACCATCTAGCTACTGCTATGGACCCATAGTCCAAGGTAGACTACTCACTCATCGCGCCGGAGGCAAGCATGGCGATGAAGAAGACCTCCGGTGGCGATTCCCCTCTCCGGCAGGGTGCCGGGAAGAGCTTCTGGACCCTCCCGATCTCGGGTCGACGACGACGGCGGATCGCGATGTGTTTCTGGAAAATTGATTGGACCTTTAGGTTTTTCCTATCGGGGGGTCTTTATAGGCGAAGGGGCAGCGTCAGAGGTAGACCAGGGTGGTCTCACCCATAGGGGGTGCGGGCCACGGGCTGGCCGCGCTGCCCTATGGTGAGGCCAGCCTCTGGCTCGGCTCCGACTCCTCTTCGGCATTCTGGAAGCTTCGTTTAATATCTGGACATACGGCTTTTGTTTCGTCAAATTCCGAGAATATTTCCTGTGTAACTTTTCTAAAACACAAAAATAGCAGAAAACAGGGAGCTGGCACTGTGGCATCTTGTTAATAGGTTAGTTCTGGAAAATGCATAAAAACGCCACAAAGTGTAACGAAACACTAAGCAAATGGTGTAAAAACAAGCATGGAGCATCAAAAATTATAGATACGTTTGAGATGTATCAGCATCCCCAAGCTTAACTCATGCTCGTCCTCGAGTAGGTAAGTGATAACAAAGAAGTAATTTTTGAGGTGACATGCACCTACACAATCTTGATCATCTATGTAAAGCATTGAGTGCTGGGATCAAAAGAACTTAAAACATGGGCATGAAAGATATAATCTTGATAGAAGAAACTTAGCAACCATGTTATAACATGAAAATGAACACAAACGAAAGATCATGAAAATGAAACAATGAAAGCCAAATGTGTGTTCAAATTATAAGGAAAAACATACAAATGGTTTTCAGCTTGTCCTTTATGAGAGAGCAAAACATAAATACATAGGACACCTTCAAGTTTAAGAGGGCGACTAGATACAAATAATTTAAGAACAAGTGAAACCAACATCATGAATCAATCAATGAAAACTTTGGGACAATGCACATTATACTCAGAATGACAACTATGCTCTCTTAGACGGTGCATAAAGATAGAAGGTGGTGATTCAACATAAAAGTAAAAGAAAGGCCCTTCGCAGAGGGAAGCAGTGATTGCAAGTTTTATAAACCTTCAAAAATTATGGTACTTACTAGCTTTGAGCTCTCATTGCCCCCATCATAGGCATCTTGAATGGTTAAAGTTAATGCGAATACACTTATGATGCATATGCTTGACAAATCATTAGTTGAAAACCTCGTGTCCCGTGAAATACGAATACCCAAACCTCATGCTACTCGACTTAGAGTCCCAAGCAAGCTCTTGTCATTGTAAGTATACATGTATCATCGAGAACCGCCAACGGGGTACCTCCGTGCCCGATGACATGGAACAAGCCCACATCAAAATGACAGGACAAACAGACAATGAACACCTCGACATCTCTTTTATTTACCATCGGTATAGCTTTTTATTGTGAGATGCGTCTTCGAATGTTCACTATGGGCATGCTGTAAATTTCCACCATGAATTATGCATGGCTTAGATTAGCGGCCCAGGCGTTTCTCTAACACATATACAAACTCCATGATCCCGCAAGATTCCCAAATTATTTCACATCGCGAGTATCCATAAACAAAAGATCACGATATCAACTCAAATAAGAAGTGCAATGTTGAAAGCTTGCCCCATGACGGCATGGCTGTGCTAATTTCCAACTTACAACTTGCAAGCATAACAACTCAACATAAGAGAGCCACAATGTCAAAAAATTTAGAACGAGAAAAGTAAAGTGTGCCATCAGGTTCGTGAGAGCTTTACTGACTAATTTTCGTATAACACCAAAAAGAGTTTAATTTGAAGGATAGATAAAAGCAAGTCAAATGTACTTTGGAATAGCAAATTGCTAATAGGTATGTATGGTGGACACATTGGAACAACTTGGTTTTTAGGAGTTGGATGCATGAGTAGAGCTCATACTCAGTACAAAATGAGGGCTAGCAAAAGACTGGGAGCGACCAACTAAGAGAGCAATAACGGCCATAATCATGCAAAGCGACAAAGCAACATTAAAAGAAGCATAAGTTGGCATCAAAAGTCAAAAACTAAATGATCATAGAGGCTTATGGCGACTTTGTATGAGTCTAACATGTGTGAGCATGCGCCAAGTCAACCCAAATAAAGCATCAAAGGAGAAAACCAAAATAATGCTTCCAAATAATTAAAACAACGCATGATTTTTTCAAAGGCTCATTAAGCAATCTCAGTCATTTGAGACAAGTCATGCTACAGAAAAACCACTAAGCATACTATCAAAAAGACATCAAGCACGACAAGCAAAAGCCTAGGCTGCAGTCTACACAAGCTCCTTTTTGTACCACTTTTTTTGCATAATTTTTTTTCTCTTTTCCAACACCATTCGAACCTTTTTGAAATAACTCTTTTGATGAAAACCAACATGGACCAGAGGTGAAAATACACCTTGATGCAAATATATAACAAGATCTGAACACAAATCAAGACGAAAAATGAAAACTAAAAGCAGTAGCAGAAAAAGAGAACACTCGTTGAACGATAAGAGTGAAAAACGAAGTGTTCTTGGCAAATGAAAAGCAAGGAAACTTCTCCAAAAGGAATTTGTTGGGGTCCAACCATTTATTGCAGCAAACAAAACTAAAGAAAACTGAATACTAAAACAACTGATGCTCCAAGAAAAACGCATAGTGCATCAAGCAATAAAAATATAGTGTGTTGAAAGGTGACATGATTTTTGCCGATGAAGAAGGGGTGCCTCGGGGGCATCCCCAAGCTTTGACGCTTGTACCTCTTGGATATTTATTGGGGTGACATGGGCATCCCCAAGCTTGAGCTTTTGTCCATTTTTCAACTCATCTCATCATTCTCCAATCCCTACACTTGAAAACTTCCTTCATACAAAACTAAACACAATTCTATTAGCAACATTAGTGTAAGCATAATAATGAATCAACCCTTTTTCTTCAGGTTTCAACTCAAAACCACCACATATAAACCATATACTACTGTAGCAACTTCCCCAAAAGTTCCGTGATCAAAAGAACTCAAAAAGAAAGCGATCGAGAGGCAAACACAACTAGTGGCAGAAATCTGTCGAAACAGAACAGCTGACAAAGGTCGATTTTTTCGAGGGTTTTCTATTGCTCAAATCAAAAAGTGTATAAATAATGAAAGTTTGGATATAAACTGGGCCATATGCACAAGAAATCGTAGGTCAAAAAGATATTCTGAGAATTTTCATGAATTTTTATGGTGCAGCACCGAAATCTGTTTCAGGACAGCAACATCCCCAAATCTTACCTCACTCAAATTAGAGGTTTCTCTTGGCACAACAACGAAATAAAAATGATAAGGAGCGGTTATTACAGTAGTAATAACTTCCAAGACTCAAATAAAAGAAAAAGTTCTGAAAGTAAAACAATGGGTTATCTCCCAAGAGTGCTTTTCTTTAACGCCTTTGAGCTAGGCGCAGAAAGTGCGAATCAAGTAATATCAAGTGATGAAGCATCAAGCTCATAGTTTGCTCTAAGAATAGAGTCAAAAAGCAATTTCTTTCTCTTTCTAGGGAAGTGTTCCACACCTTTCTTGAGTGGGAATTGATATTTGATGGTGCCTTCCCTCATATCAATGATGGCACCTACAGTTTGAAGGAAGGGTCTTCCCAAAATAATAGGACATGAAGCATTGCATTCTACATCCATAACAAGAAAATCAATGGGAACAAGATTATTGTTAACCATAATAAGAACATCATTAATCCTTCCCAAAGGTTTCTTCTTAGCAACATCAGCAATAGGAACATCATAATAACACTTTTCAAGCGGTGGTAAATCAAGCATGTCATAAATCTTTCTAGGCATAATAGAAATACTAGCACCTAGATCACATAAAGCATGGCAATCAAAACCATTAACATGCATATCAATGATGGGTTCCCAACCATCTTCTAACTTCTTGGGAATAGAAGCTTTTTGCTTCAACTTTTCATCCCTAATTTTCATGAGAGCATTGGTAATATGCTTAGTAAAAGCAACATTTATAGGACTAGCATTAGGAGTCAAAGCAAGATTTTACAAGAACAAAATAACTTTAGATATATTGCAGCCATCAACATCAAAATCATTAAAAGAAATAGAGCTATCATCTCCTACACTCCAAAAAATTCCAGCACTCTTTTGAGAAAAAGTTTTTACTGTTTTAGGCTTTTTAACACTAGGAGTAGGAGTTTTCTCTACACCAATCAAAGTAAGAGGATTGCTAGCATTTGGAACAACATCATTAGATGTAGTAATGGTACATACCTTTATCTTCCTAGCCATTTCATCTTCTCTTTCCCACCTGGCATGCAATTCTGCTAGCATCCTAACATTTTCATCAATTCTAACTTGGATAGCATTAGCAGTGGCAAAAGTATTGTTCTCTTTCACATCATTAGGCAACACTTTTAGTTTCAGAAGTTCAACATCATGAGCAAGGCTATCAACTTTAGAAGCAAGAATATTAATTTTGCCTAACTTTTCCTCAATAGACTTATTAAAAGCAGTTTGCTTACCGATGAAGTCCTTGAGCATGACTTCAAGCTCAGAGGGCGCGGCCCTAGTGTTGTTGGAGGAATTACCATAAGAGTTACCATAACCATTACCATTGGTAGAAGGATACGGCCTATAATTATTACTAGCAAAATTGTTCCTATAAGCATTGTTATTAAAAATTATTATTTCTAATGAAGTTTACATCAACATGCTCTTCTTGAGCAACCAAAGAGGCCAAAGGAACATTATTAGGATCAACATGAGTCCTATCATTAGAAAGCATAAGCATTATAGCATCAATCTTATCACTCAAGGAAGAGGTTTCCTCAACAGAATTTACCTTCTTACCTTGTGGAGCTCTCTCGGTGTGCCATTCAGAATAATTTACCATCATGTTGTCGAGAAGCTTGATTGCGGCGCCTAGGGTAAGGGACATAAAAGTGCCTCCAGCAGCTGAATCCAATAGGTTCCTTGAAGAAAAATTCAGTCCGTCATAAAAAGTTTGAACAATCATCCAAGTAGTCAGTCCATGAGTAGGGCAATTCTTTATCATAGATTTCATTCTTTCCCAAGCCTGAGCAACATATTCATTATCAAACTGGCTAAACTTCATAATATTGCTACGCAAAGCTATAATCTTAGCAGGAGGATAGTATCTTCCAATAAAAGCATCCTTACACTTAGCCCGTGAATCAATACTATTTTTAGGCAAAGATAGCAACCAATCCTTAGCTTTTCCTCTCAAAGAAAAAGGAAACAACTTAAGCTTAATAATATCACTCTCTACATCCTTATATTTCTGCATCTCACATAGCTCAACAAAATTGTTGAGATGAGCTGCAGCATCATCAGTACTAGCACCAGAAAATTGCTCTTTCATAACAAGGTTCAACAAAGCAGGCTTAATCTCATAAAAATCAGCAGCAGGAGCAGGTGGCGCAATAGGAGTGCAGATAAAATCACTATTATTAGTGCTAGTAAAATCACACAACTTGGTGTTCTCATGAGTACCCATTGATACGTCTCAAAGGTATCCATAATTTTTGATGCTCCATGCTTGTTTTTACACCATTTGCTTAGTGCTTTGTTACACTTCGTGGCGTTTTTATGCATTTTCCGGAACTAACCTATTAACAAGATGCCACAATGTCAGTTCCCTGTTTTCTGCTATTTTTGTGTTTCAGAAAAGTTACACAAGAAATATTCTCGAAATTGGATGAAACAAAAGCTGAACGTCCATATATTAAATGAAGCTTCCAGAACACCGAAGAGGAGACGGAGCCGAGCCAGGGGCCAGCCTCACCATGAGGGGGCGCAGCTCAGCCCCTGGCCGCGCCCCCTATGGGTGAGACCCCCCCGGTCCACCTCTGACGCTGCCCCTTCGCCTATAAAGACCCCCCGACGGGAAAAACCTAAGCACCCAATCAATTTTCCAGAAACACATCGCGATCCGCCGCCGTCGTCGACCCAAGATCGGGAGGGTCCAGAAGCTCTTCCCGGCTCCCTGCCGGAGAGGGGAATCGCCACCGGAGGTCTTCTTCATCGCCATGCTTGCCTCCGGCGCTATGAGTGAGTAGTCTACCTTGGACTATGGGTCCATAGCAGTAGCTAGATGGTTGTCTTCTCCACCATGTGCTTCATGTTTAGATCTCGTGAGCTGCCTTACATGATCGAGATCACCGTTATGTAATTCTACATGTTGTGTTTGTTGGGATCCGATGAATATTGGTGTTATGATTGAGTTGATGTGCTGAATATTATCTTATGTTATCTCTATGTTGTTTATGATCTTGCATGCTCTCCGTTGTTAGTAGCTATCTTGGCCAAATAGATACTAGTGACTCCAAGAGGGGGTATCTCTAAGGTTGTAGATGTGCTGTTGCCACTAGGGAGAAAACAACATTGTTATATCCAAGGGCATATGCTTTGTTTACATTACACACTTTGCTTAATGCAATTATCTGTTGTTCACAACTTAATACTCGTGGGGTGTTCGGACGATATCCCCGTGAGTGGATTATTAGTCATAGATGCAGTTGGATGGCGGTCTATGTATTTTGTTGTAATGCCCAGAGTAAATCTCATAGTGATCCTCGCGACATATGCACGTTATCTTTATTCTATCAATTGCCCAACTATAATTTGTTTACCCAGTATGTGCTATTTATCTTATGGAGAGACACCACTTGTCGGGGGGGATGACCCCCGGTAGGGTCAAGAGACTAGAAAGACATAAGGAAAGTGGTTGACTTTGTGCTGGTTGACCAAGGTTGGGCCTGGTCGAAATATAAGAGTATCGGCTAGGCCGGCATATAAGCCGTATCCCGGCCGGTGTTCAGATATGTCGGCATAGTCGGGATACATGGTGAAGTGTGCCGGCGTATATATGGATATGCCGGCTTAAACTAGTTGTTATATTGTGCAGGAATAGGGGAGGCCGGATTACCTGACCATGGGTCATTGGTCTGGCATATAGGTCGAGGATATGGCCAACGGCTATATCCGGGACACAGAAGTCAACCAAGGTCACATCCCCACAATCAAGAAAAGAAAACATCCACGCATGGAGGCAGATCATGGTGATAGGGTGCACAGTGGTGGTCTACCAACCATCACTGTGCCAAGTACCGACCTTGACATCACAGTGGAGAGGTCACAGTCCAGGAAGTACATCGTACAGAGATATGAAGTCACATCGAGAGCAATCAGGGAGAAAGTCAAGGGGTCCTGCCATCGTCAGCATGTCCTGTTTGGAGCGTAGCTGCTGTCTCTTGGTCCAGGTGACCGTTGTAACCCTGGCCACCCCTATATAAGGTGGCACAGGGAACCCTAGCAAAGGGAGATCACTGGTCACTCTCTCAGTTGATAGTTCGTCTTCCTCCTCTCGCAGAGAGCTTGGAAGCACCATTGTTGTACACTCCATCGATCCAGATATACAACCAGTAGAGCAGGAGTAGGGGTGTTATCTCCTTATGAGAGCCCCGAACCTGGGTAGCTTGTGTGTTCCTTTCTGTCGTGCTTCTTAGCTCGCTCCCCTTACCTGAATCCTCCAGCATCTAGTTTGGCCCCCATTTAAGCCATCCCATGGCATATGTTGTTTCACCACAATGACATTTGGCGCCCACCGTGGGGCAGATCGATATGCTGGGCGGAGTGTTCATTCGGACGGGGTCCGTGATAGCGGCGTCAGGGGTGCGCGTGGTCTCTGGCCTTGTCCAGAGGCTAGGCTCGCTCAGCTTCATCAGTGACAATGCCGGATGTCTCGGCGGCCGGCCGTTCCCTAGGGATGGCCGGATCATGTCTTTCGGTTCCCACAAGGTGTACGTGGGGACTGAGAGTGTTTGCAGGGAGAAGGTGCTGATGGCGGCGGATCCTCCGTCGCATCTGCTGGGTCACGCTGGGCGTAGCGCTCGCCCAGTAGAGTCGACAGAGGTGATGATGGCCGGCACTTCCGTGCCGCCGGCAGGTGGCGCTGGCAAAGCAGCAGCGGCAGATACTCCCTCGGAGCTGGAGAAGGTCAAGAGGTCAGCACGTCCTCCATTGGAGCGTGCAGAGAACCTGGCCGGCATTTCCGGCATGCCGGCTAGGGGCCAGCCCCTCGTCCCCATCATCGATCGGCTTCTTGAGCTGGTGCGATCCAGCGATGATCCAGAGCAGACGAAGGAGGTCCTGGAGGGATCTCATCAGGCCCTCGTCGACGAGGCCCTGGCCATGCATCAGGAGCGCGAGCGGTTCAACCGGCAACTCCGTGAGTATGAGGCTGCCCATGGTTTTACTCCTGTGGTAACCCAGCCTAGCCGGATAGAGGAAGTTAGAACTAGAGGTAGAGATCTTAACACTGAGTTAGGTAAAGATGCTAGAGCAAAGAGTCATAGTGCAACTAGTACTGTACCTAAGGTAATCTATAGCTCACAAGTAAAGAACCTTAGAGAAGTAGCAGAAGTAGCTAAGGACTTATCCAGTTTGTCCGGCGAAGCACTGCGTGAGCAGCAAGCCCGGCTTAACCATCTTTTGTCTGAAGCTACCAAGCAGCAGGAGGCCTTTAAGAAGGCAAACCCAGGTGCCGGTGCATCCCAGTACATTGCGTCGGTAGGAGGTGCCGGTGCGAGGTTGAAGGGCCAAGCCTCGTCCCCGCATCCAAGCGCCCGGCGTGCCGGAAGTGTGACCTCTGGCCGCCGGGACAAGCAAATCCAGGTGTATGATCTGGCAATTACCGGAAAACAAGAAATAGTTCAGAATAGTGCTGGCCAAGCTGACAAGAATTTCGGCAACAAGAATGCGGCCAGAATGTGCCGACCGGGCAAGGAGCACGCTCGGTCGGTGGTGGCCGGAGTAACAGTGCTGCCCAGTGACAGCAGCAGGGCGTCGGATGTGCGGCGCAGCAGCAAGGCGCAGGTCAGCCGAGACATTAGGAAGATGATGGAAATTCTGCCCTTGCGAGGACGGGATATCAGCAATAGCAGCAGCAGCAGTATCAGCAAGGCCAGCAGAATGAGCAGTACCAGCCGGAGCAGCAGCAGCAAAAAATGATTCCGGGCCCAATTGCCTCCCGGCAAGGACCTCGGTCCTTGGCCCCAAATGATGCGCACTTCAAGCTGGATAGAATTTACGAGACAGAGTTGGTGGAGAGACAAGGAGCTCCGGGTCCAATGTGCTTTGCACCCCGGATTATGGGTGAACCGGCACCTTACTGTTTTCAGCTCGCGCGTGGCGCGAGGACATATAACGGCAGTACAAAGCCGGAAGATTGGTTGGAGGACTACTCCACCGCAGTAAACATTGCCGGAGGGAACCTTAGATGGGCGGTATGCTATGTGCCGCAGATGCTTGAAGGACCAGCCAGGATATGGCTTAATAATCTGCCGGCCGGAAGTATCAATGGCTGGGTTGATTTTGAAGAGCAGTTTGTGTCAAACTTCACCAGTACCTACAAGAGACCCAACCGCCCACAGCAGCTAGTTAACTGCCGGCAAGGAGAGTATGAGACCGACCGTGACTACCTCACTAGGTGGTGCACGTTGCGCAATTCCTGCGAAGGAGTTGTGGAGCTGCAGGCTATCATGTGGTTTGCTCAGGGGTGCCGACATGGCACCATGCTGTTGCAGAAACTTCAGAGGGATATGCCGGCCTCTTTGGCTGAGACTATCAAGATTGCCGACAGTTATGCATTAGGAGATCCCATGCAGCCCACCCTTGATTCACAAGGCCAGGGGCAGACCCAGAGGAATAACAACAACGCCGAGGGATCAGGGCAGTTCTATCGCCCTGATAACCGGAACAAGAGGAGAGATGACAGGCTAGATTATCGGTATGGTTCATCACAAGTGGCGGCCGTGGAGGAAGAACAAGGGGGCGCCGGCAGTAGCCAGCGTCCGAGATATGAGGGCTATCAGCAGCCTCAGCAGCAGCAGCAGCAGCAAGCGCAGCCCTTCCAGAAAAAGAATGTCTGGATCAACAAGAATGCCGGCAGCGGCGCCGGCCAGAAGAAGCAATGGCCGAAGTATACAGTGGGTTTGGCCATGGACAAACCGTGTGTGTTCCACACATTTCAGTCGGGAAAGCCGGCAAATCACTTAACCAGAAACTGTTCATGGCTGGACGACATATTGGCAGGTCGTGCAGGTCCCTTTGGACCAGCTAGGCCACCTATCCCGGCAGCTCCATCGCCGTTGACAGGTGCAAATGCAGTTGCAGTCCCGCCCAGGCCGGTTAATCCCAGAAATCAAGGCAATGCCGGAAATGCTGGTGTGAATCAAGTTGATCAGAGCTATAATCCAGAGTACTATACTGGTGGCCCAGCAGCGGGCTGGAATGAGTATAAGGAGCATGATCAGAGCTACATGGTCTTTGAGACCGAAAGGACAGATAAGCAGAGTTTGTACCGGCGGAGCTTGGAAGTGAATGCCGTTATGTCGGCAGTCCCAAAGTTGATGTATTGGTCTGACCAGGCCATTGCCTGGGACAGGGCGGATCACCCCAAGATCATGCTAAACCCTGGAGGATATGCACTGGTGATGGATCCGACGTTCGTCGGGCCGGCAAACAATGTGAGGTTCAGTAAGGTCCTCATTGACAATGGAAGCAGCATCAACATCATGTATCGAGATACGATGCAGAAGTTGGGCATCAAGGAGAATATGCTGGAGCCAAGCAAGACAACATTCCACGGCATTATGCCAGGACTTTCATGTGCGCCGATGGGCAAAATCAGGATAGATGTCATGTTTGGCAACCGGGATAACTGCAGAGTGGAGAACCTCATGTTTGAGGTGGTCGATCTGGACAGTCCTTACCATGCATTGCTGGGCAGGCCGGCATTGGTGAAGTTCATGGCCTCTACCCATGTGGTGTATCTGAAGATGAAGATGCCGGGGCCCAAAGGAGTGATTACCATCATTGGTGATTACAAGTGCTCGATGGCGTGTGCCACGGCCGGATCTAATCTGGCCGAGACTCTGATCATAGCAGAGGAAAAGAAGAGGCTCAAGCGAGCAGTGGAGATTGCTGAAACGGTCGTGGCCGGCAAAGCTTTGCCGGGCATGATGAATCCAAGTGGCGGCACTTCCTTTCAGGTGGGCAAGGATGTGAAGAAAGTGGCTCTGGATGAGCTTTTCCCGGAGCACCATGCCCTCATCGGCGCGGGTTTGGACCCCAAATAGGAAAGCGAGCTCATCAGCTTCCTCTGTGAGAATCGGGATATCTTTGCATGGTCTACTTCAGACCTGTAAGGTGTGCCGAGGGAGCTAGCTGAGCACGCATTGCATGTAAGGCCGGATGCTAAACCGGTGAAGCAGCCGCTCCGGCGGTTCACAGATGATAGAAGGAAAGCAATGGGAGGAAGTAGCCAGGCTCCTAGCTGCCAGCTTTATCAAAGAAGTACTGCATCCAGATTGGGTGTCTAATCCGGTTTTGGTGGAAAAGAAGAAAGATGAGCCAGCCATAGTAAAGATATGGCGGATGTGTGTTGATTATACCAACTTAAACAAGGCATGTCCTAAAGATCCATTCCCGCTCCCTCGGATCGATCAAGTGATTGATTCCACAGCCGGATGTGAACTGTTATCATTTGTAGATGCATATTCTGGTTTCCACCAGATCCCATTGTATCAGCCGGATCAAATAAAGACATCCTTTATTACCCCGTACGGGGCTTATTGCTATCTCACTATGCCATTCGGTTTAAGAAATGCCGGCGCAACTTACCAGAGGTGTATGCAAAAATGTTTGCATGACCAAATAGATAAAAATGTGCAGGTGTATGTCGGCGATGTCATCATAAAAACCAAGGAGAGCAAGACTCTCATAGATGACCTCCGGGAAACCTTTGCAAATCTGAGGAGGTTCCGAATGAAGTTGAATCCGGCTAAGTGCACCTTTGGTGTGCCGGCAGGCAAATTGCTCGGTTTCCTGGTTTCCAGCCGGGGTATTGAGGTAAATCCTGGCAAGATTCGCGCCATAGAGAGAATGAAGCCGCCGACAAATCTAAAGGAAGTACAGAAGTTCACGGGGTGCCTTGCATCCCTGAGCCATTTTATAAGCCAGTTGGGAGAGAAAGCCTTGCCGTTATATCAACTGATGAAGAAGTCCGACACATTTGTCTGGACGACGCAAGCAGATGCAGCTTTCAAAGAATTGAAGCAGATGCTGTCAACAGCACCGGTGTTGGCATCTCCAATGCCCAAGGAGCCGATGTTGCTCTACATAGCAGCGACCAACAGAGTTGTCAGTGCAGTGGTGGTAGTGGAGCGAGAGGAAGGAGGCAAAACCGTGCAGCGGCCGGTATATTATTTGAGCGAAGTTCTTTCCACCTCGAAGCAAAACTACCCCCATTATCAGAAGATGACATATGGTGTCTATATGGCGGCCAAGAAGCTCAAGCATTACTTCCAGGAGCATCCAATCCGGGTGGTGGCTGAGGCCCCTATCTCGGAAATCATAAGCAACAAAGATGCCAGCGGCCGGATAGCCAAGTGGGCAATAGAGCTTTCACCATATACACCTTAGTATGACAAGAGGGATACAATCAAGTCACAGGTGTTGGCTGATTTCTTCATTGATTGGGCCGAGATACAGTATGAGCCACCATTGCCTGATGCAAACTATTGGAGAATGCATTTTGATGGGTCCAAAACAATTCATGGCTTGGGTGCCGGCATAGTTCTCACTTCACCCAAGAATGACCAGTTGAGATATGTTCTGTAGATCCACTTCGCAGCATCAAATAATGTAGCGGAGTATGAGGCACTTGTGCATGGCCTAAAGGTGTCCAAGGACATAGGCATTCGCCGGATTATGTGTTTCGGTGATTCGGATTTGGTGATTCAGCAGTGTTCCGGCATATGGGATGTGCATGATGCAAACATGGGATCCTACCGTTTCTTGGTGCAGCAGTTGAGTGGCTACTTCGAAGGTTGTGAGTTCCGGCATGTCCCCCGGGCTCAGAATGAAGCGGCCGATACATTGTCCAAGTTGGGATCTTCCAGAGAGTCAATTCCGCCCGGCATTTCGCTGGAGCATCTGAGGAAGCCATCAATCAAGCCCTCGCCGGAGTCATCATCCATATATGTTCCGCCGAGCCTGAAAGAAGCTGTTCCAATGGAGATAGATGCCGGCGCTAGTTCAGATAACCCAGGGACTGCTCTCTCAGTCCCGGGGACTGGGTTGTCATACGCGGTGACTGCTGTGTTCCGGAGCAGAAGCAAGGGAAAGGGCAAGATGTATCAAAAAGTTGTTCCGGCATACCCGGAGACTGCTCCGACATATCTGGGGACTGCTCTCTCAGTCCCGGGGACTTCACAGCCCATGGAGATCGATTATGTGTCGGTCGAAGTGATGGAAATAGACTAAGCAATATTCACCGCCAAGGAAGTGCCCTCATGGGCGCGACCACTTATGAAGTTCTTGGTGGATGGTCAATTGCCGGCAGATGAGGTTGAAGCCCGCCAGGTTATGAGAAGATCAAAAGCATACACCATCATCAATAAGGAAATATACAAGAGAAGTGCCACGGGTGTACTGCAGAGATGTGTTGAATCTGCTGAAGGCCAGGAGATGCTCCGGGAAATTCATCAGGGGGAGTGTGGTCACCACGCTTCGTCCAGAGCCCTAGTGGCAAAAGTATTCCAGCATGGGTTTTACTGGCCGACGGCACTGCAAGAAGCAGAAGACTTGGTCCGGAAGTGCAATGGGTGTCAGATGTATGCCCACCAGATTCATCAGCCGGCATCAGCATTGAAGACCATCCCGATAACCTGGCCCTTTGTTGTTTGGGGCCTAGACATGGTCGGACCATTTAAGCCGGCACGGGGGAAGGTGACTCACATTCTGGTCTTGGTGGACAAGTTCACCAAGTGGATTGAAGTAAAGCCAATAAGCAAGTGTGATGGTCACACAGCAGTGAAATTCTTAAAGGATATAATCTTGAGATATGGTGTTCCTCATAGCATCATCACTGACAATGGGTCGAACTTTGCCCAAGGGGCATTTGCCAGATATTATGAGGAGGTGGGAATCCGGTTGGACATTGCGTCGGTCGCTCACCCTTGTACCAATGGCCAGGTAGAAAGGTCAAATGGATTAGTGTTATCCGGCATAAAACCCCGGTTGATAGAGCCACTAGAGAAGACTCCCAGATGTTGGCTAGATGAATTGCCGGCAGTGGTTTGGAGCTTGAGGACAACTCCGAATAGGTCAACAGGCTATACGCCATTTTTCCTTGTGTATGGGGCAGAGGCAGTGCTTCCAACAGATGTAATACATGATGCACCAAGAGTGGTGCTATATACCGAGGAAGAGGCTAAAGAAGCCAGAGAAAATGATGTTGATCTGCTGGAAGAAGCAAGAGAGATCACACTATCAAGGACTGCAGTATATCAGTAGAACCTCAGACGCTATCATGCGCAGAAGGTGAATCTAAGGAGATTCCAAGAGGGAGATTTAGTACTCCGGCTAAGGCAAGGCACAGAAGGCCGGCATAAATTAACTCCTCCATGGGAGGGGCCATTCATTGTGAGCAGGGCTCTGCACAATGATGCCTACTATCTTATCGATGTGCAGGCTCCCAAGAAGAACAAGGTGGACAGGTCCAGAGAAGAAACCAAGCGGCCATGGAACATAGCTCTACTCTATCCTTTTTACCCCTGAAGCTTAATGTATGTCTTTCCATTTTGCTTTGTGTGCCAGCACTATATGCCGGCGCAAGACTAATGAATGAAATGTCAGCATCCCGAGGAGATCGGGCACTGCCTCCGTTATATATTGTTGTCTATGTTCAGTTTTTCATTTATATGTCGGCTGGCTTGATTTCAAGGTTTCCTATGTTGGCTTAGTAATGTGTCAGCACCAAAGGCTGCTCTTCGACTGAGCTGCTGTCCAAAACCCGGCTTCATGGCTAGCAAGAGTAGATGCCAGAGATTGTCTACACATGAAAAACGGCTAAGGAAAAATAAAGCAAGCGAACCGACATTTATCTTACTGCAAAAGTTAAAACTTGAAGTGTCGGATGATTTGAAGTCTCAGTTTCAAAGTTTGAGTACTGTATGTTTAATAAAGCAGCCTTGAGACTTATACGTCAAAAGCCGAGTAAGGTAGACAAGTAGCCAAGGTTGTGGAGTTAAGGAAACAGGAAAGTAAACTTGGTGACTTAGCCAAAAGATGATCCGGCATTCATAAGCAAGCAAACCAAATTAAAACTTGTTCAGGTAGCAAACCAAAGGAAATAAGGTATATCTTACAATTGCACCCGGCATACCGGGGATCTGATAAAACTTAAAGTTTTTGTGCTGCAAAGTTCAAGAGGCAGGAGTGGAAGCAGAGCCGCCGGCAGGTGGAGCCGTGGCAGTAGATATATCGGCTTCAGGAGTGCCGGATCCAGCAGAAGGAATGGAACCATCACCTCCGGCCAGGGCAGGACCCTGCTTCGGAGCTTCAGTGTCGGTGTCTTCAGCTTCTTCTTCATCCTGGCTGGAGTTTGAGCCCTCAGCGTCCTCAGCATTGTCCTTCTTCTCCGGCTCGCGGATGTCCCGGACAAAGGCCTCAGTGTCGGCATAGTCCACATAGCTGTGGGCTAACTCCCGGCGACGCCGGATAAACTTTGGGTCTGTGGTCCACACAGATCCTTCGCGCACAGAGCGCAAAGTCTCCAAGTCAACCTTTTCATACCAAGAGAGGAAGTAAGTGAGAGCTTCATCAGCTCCCACCCTTACACCGGAGTCCCGCCATTCCCTGAGGCAAACCTTGGAAAGCTGCAAGTCATTGCCGAGGTCAAGAGGGTCAGTGGGCGTTCTCTATCCCGGCCAGAGGGCGGAGTGTGCTTCCTGAGCACCAAGGAAAAGATCATCAGTGTAGGATGTCTTGGCTTTCTTGCGAGCTTCCAGAGCGATCAGCTATTCAGACATGTCCCAGCTGGATGAGTCAACTGGAACATTCTGGTTCACCCGATCCACCTGCAAAGGCTTCTCAACATCTTCGACGGAAGCAGGGAACATGCCTAAAAGATAAAGAAGATATTAGAAATAGGAATATATATCGGCATGAAGGTTATGCCGGAAAATATCATTATATGTCGGACAAGATGTGTCGGGCAGAAGAGGATTTGAAGCTTACTGGCGAAATTGACGTTGAGCCGGGCAATATCAACTTCCCACTTGGTGGCCTGCTCCTTCAGATGCTGCAGTTCAAGATTGGCCCCCGAGGCATCAGCTTCTGAGGTGACAAGCAGCCCCTGGACCTTCTTGAGTTGGCCATCCCTCTCCTCCTTTTCGTCCAGGAGCTCGGTAATCTGGCTCTTCAGTTGCTCCACCTCAGCTTTGTGGGTGACATCCCTTTCATCCAACTGCTTGGCCACATCCACTGAGGACACACAGTCCTAGTGGCGTGCTTCCAGTGCAGCCTTTTCATCTGCAAGGATTTGAAGTTAAATGGATTTGAGGATTTGAAGTTAAAAATAATTTCAAGATAGAAAACAATCACAAAGATTGAAGGATCTGAAGTACAGCGTGCTTATTTGAAGATGGGCAGAATCCAGCATACCTGTGAGCTCCTTTACCCTCTAACAAGCTCGGTGACTTGTTCCTCAGTAGTGGCTGAAAAATGTCGGCAAAGGGTTATGTGTCGGCTGAGTTTACCTTTCTTGGTCAGATCCAGGCATATAATGGTGTGTCGGCTGAGTTTACCTTTCTTGGTCAGATCCAGGCGAATTTTGTTGTGCTCGTCGGATAACTTCCGATGCTCGCATACCAGGTCATGATACATGTCGGCGCGTGCATTGTTCATGCGCTGCAAAAGTGTTGGGATTTGAAATGTTATGACAGAAATTTAGCATATCAGTTAAGTTGAAGATTCTACCAAGTTTTCATTTCTTGAAGACCCGGCACAGGTGCTGCGTACCTATCCCGGCCCTCGGTGACTAGGATTTGAAGCTCAAATCGAGCTTATATGTCGGTCAGGTGGATTTGAAAGTTACATCAGGTTTTAGTTTTTTGGAAGACCCGGCACAGGTGCTGCGCACCTATCCCGGCCCTCGGTGACAAGGATTTGAAGCTCGGATCGAGCTTATATGTGTCAGACAGTTGGATTTGAAAATAGCTAAGTGGAAAAGAATATTTGAAAATCCTGGATGTCCGTATCCCGGACAGCCGACATTTTCAAGGACTGGGGATATATAAGGAAAATACTTACGTTGGTGGTGTCGGCCAAAAGGTGAAGCCTCTGCTGGATGCTGAGGAGCTCACTGGCAATAGGAATGGGTTTGGACGCCAGTATAACATCAGGATTGCCAGGGGCCAGAACTTCGGCCAGTTTCTTCTTCTTAGAGCTGGCAGTATCCATGTAGTCAGCATCGTTCCACTTCATGCAGTATTCCTTGAGGGATCCAAGGCTTTTGTCACTCTTGGTCAGCAGAGAAACGCGGCCCTCAAGTTCCGGCGTCTGGAAGAAGCTGGGCCGGGCCACTGCCTTGCCAAAATGAAGTGTCATGGCAGAGCTGGAGGGTGCGGGCTTAGCAGATGCCGGCGCAGTTGTAGCAGATGGTGTCGCGGTCTTGATGATTTGCTTCATCTTGAAAGTGCCGGTCTTGGCCGGGACATCAGTCTTTTCAGGAGTTGGAGCTTTGGGCATTGGTTGTTCCGGCGCGGCCGGTGTAGCTTGTCCTGCAGAAGCTGGTACCGGGTTAGTCCGGACTTCTGGTACCTCGGGAGCTTTTCCTTTCTTTATGCCAGCGCTCTTGTCGCTTGCGCCAGCATCTTCAGCAGTTTTGGCGCCGCTGGCGGGCACGCCGGTGTTAGAAGCCTCTTGTTGAGCCCCCGTGTCCATGTGGACATCGGGGGCAGAAGTATTTTGTTAAGCTCCCGAGTCCATGTGGACGTCAGGGGCAGAGTTGTCTTGTTCCGGTGGAGGATCATCCTTCGCCGGGGAAGAGGCATTTTCGGGCGCGGGCGAAGATGTCGGCGCCGGAGAGGTGGTATGACTGGTAGCAGGTATGTCGGGGCATGAAGCAGACGCCGGCTTATCAACATTGGGGCTGGCACTGGAACTGGAGGCATGTTCCGGCGGAAGAGGAGCCCTGAGGAGGAAAAGAGCAAGTTAGTAATCAGAAGGAGAAATATGCCGGAAATAATATAAGGGGAAGAAAGTTACCTTGAGGCAACAGGTCTCTGTCTCTTGGGCTGGGGCACGCCGATCTTCTGCCTCTTATGTGTTTGAGCTGGTTTAGGGTGGGGCTTCACTCCGCGCTTCCGGCTGGCACGTTCGCCGGTGGAGGGAGGTCCCTGGTTTAGAGGAGTAGCATCGACGACTTCGTCGTCCGGAATAACTGAGGACGGTGTAGGAAATGCGTAAGCAAGTGGCATTGGGTCATAGTACATCAGGATCTCCTCGTCAGAATCATCCTCACTCCGGTCTTGAATGGAATGCCGGGATGAGGAGGCCTTACCCGCGGCAGAAGCGGCACAGGTGTTCTTCGGCAGTTTGTCTTCATGATCTGGATCTTCGGGATCCGCAACGGTGCGGTCTGCGACAATCTTGATCCGGGAGTTCTCCATATCCTGGAAGCTGAATTTCTGCATAAGACATAGCAAGTTGATCAGAAAAAAGAAGTATGTCGGCAATAGAAATATGTCAGATCAGGCATTATGGTATCGGCAACAACAGTATGTCGGCTTAAGCATTTATATGTCGGCAGAGTGGATATGTCGGGCGAAAAGCAGAAGTATCGGCTAAAGAGGTTTACCGTCGGGGCGGGGCTGTCCCGACTGTATGGCTCGAGCCCCCAGGCAAAGGTGACCTACGAAGACTTGCAGATATCTTTAACCCGCTGCAGAATGTCAGCGGGGCTTAGCTCATGAGTGGAGTGTCGAGTGGGGTCCATGGCCCTGCTCATCTGACAAATCTTGTGGGACCGGCGCTGGAGAGGAGAGACGCGCCGGCTAATGAAGCAAGCCACAATGTCCTGCGGTGTCAGGCCGGCATCCCGTAGCTCGCCCTTAACCCGGTGGAGGGCATTAACCGGCCCACCATGTTCTTCGGGTTATATGTCCAATTCCTCATCTTGAAGGGTGGCTCATCCACATATGGCGGCAGGTTGAGCAGATCGGCATCCGTGGTGTTCTTCATGTAGAAGAAACTCTTCTGCCACTTCTTGCAGGACTCGAGCAGTTCAATCTTCGGAAAGTCGGAGCCTTTCCGGGACATTATGGTGGCCGCGCCACATTGGATCATAGGTCGATCCTTCTTTTCCTGAGCAGTTTCCGGCGGATCATCCTTGCTCCGAGGCTCTTGAGCTCTTTGTTTGCGCAGCTGGAAGTATTTTGCCCATGCCTGGGCAAAGGGCTCTATGCCGGCATAGCCCTCGCAGAAAGCAGCAAAGGCCGATAGAATCATCACCGCGTTTGCCGGCAGGTGATGAGGCTGCAGGCCGTAGGTATCCAGGAAGTCCCGGAAGAAGTCGCTAACCAGCAGAGCGAAGCCCCGCTCGAAGTGGGAGATGAAGACAACGCGTTCGCCAGATTCAGGTGCCAGCACAGTCTCTCCGGCAGGTAGCCGACATGCTATGCCGGCCAGGACACGTCTGGTGGTCGTTATCCGGGATATGTCGGCCGGGGTCACCTCAGACCCCTCCCAGCCAGAGCGTCCTTGTGCTAGGGCCAGATTATCCTCCTCCGGTGCAGAGGTGGCCGTCATACTGGATGAAGCCATCATGACTGCTGGAACAGGGCGTGAGAGCCGGAGTCCCGTGTTGTTAGTCCTAGCAGAAGCAGAGTAAAGGGGGAAAGTTAGTCTCTCCGGCAAACCAATCTCACACAAGTTAGTAGAAAGAGAAGATCTACCGCCATAGTTAAATCAAAAATAATTAAGGGTAAATTCCTATGGGAAGAGCACTTATGAACTTCCAGAGAAGGTATACCGCAATGCTGAGGGAATCAATCAGAGGCTAAGTACAACAATCAGAGAAGATCTAGGCCAGAGAAATTACTACCAAGAGATTGCGGAGAGGCATGAAAGAAGAAGAACTAAGGAGGGGAAGAACTCACCGAGCTAATGGCGACGGTGGCGGAGTAATTGCAAGGTTGCAGTAAAGAGAAGAGCTTCGCCGGGCACTGCTCCGTCGGAGAAGAAGAACTGTGGCGGTGCTGAGGAAGAGGCCGGGGCGCGATGAGCAATGGCGCCGGCGTGAGATGGAACGACGGCGGCGTGGAGTATCTGTGGCTCGGTCTGGCGGAGGAGGTCTTGAGGTGAAGAGGCAGAGGAAGAAGAAGGAGTGGGGTAAAAAGTGAGAGTTACCCCCGCTCCCCTATTTATACCGCAGGGCGGTGGTCGTGGGTACCGTGGTAGTGATCCACTACCTCGATCGTTTCTGCGGAGGATCGCCACGTGGCGGCGCATCGTGGGGCAGCGGTTACAGTAACTGAGCCACTAGGCCAGTTATGGCAATGATGATAGGCAGTAATCACGCAGTGAACCGTCACTTGATGTGACCGTTCGCAGGCAGAGCGGTTGCAAGTTTCGAGGAAAACTGTCGGACTTGGCTTCTCAAGGAAGCTTCAGCTATGTGCCGGCATGACCATGCTTGAAACAAATCCCGTCCGGAATACCTTCGGGACCGGCCGGATTAACTTTTAGAGAAGGAAGAGGAGCCGACATATACACTGAGGACCGGCATATAATGTAATCGCCGGCATATAATCAAGAGTCGGGATATCAGAAAAGAGAGGGTATGTTGAACCTGCCAAGGCCCCTCAGTTAAGACTGGGGGACCTCGATAGCTTCGGGGACTAGTGTCGGGGGGATGACCCCCGGTAGGGTCAAGAGACTAGAAAGACATAAGGAAAGTGGTTGACTTTGTGCTGGTTGACCAAGGTTGGGCCTGGCCGAAATATAAGAGTATCGGCCAGGCCGGCATATAACTCGTATCCCGGCCGGTGTTCAGATATGTCGGCATAGTCGGGATACATGGTGAAGTGTGCCTGCGTATATATGGATATGCCGGCTTAACCTAGTTGTTATATTGTGCAGGAACAGGGGAGGCCAGATTACCTGGCCATGGGTCGTTGGTCTGGCATATAGGTCGAGGATATGGCCAACGGCTATATCCGGGACACAGAAGTCAACCAAGGTCACATCCCCACAATCAAGGAAAGAAAATATCTAAGCATGGAGGCAGATCATGGTGACAGGGTGCACAGTGGTGGTCTACCAACCATCACTGTGCCAAGTACCGACCTTGACATCATAGTGGAGAGGTCATAGACCAGGAAGTACATCGTATAGAGATATGAAGTCACATCGAGAGCAATCAGGGAGAAAGTCAAGGGGTCCTGCCATCGTCAGCATGTCCTGTTTGGAGCGTAACTGCTGTCTCTTGGTCCAAGTGACCGTTGTAACCCTGGCCACCCCTATATAAGGTGGCACAGGGAACCCTAGCAAAGGGAGATCGATGCTCACTCTCTCAGTTGATAGTTAATCTTCCTCCTCTCGCAGAGAGCTTGGAAGCACCATTGTTGTACACTCCATCGATCTAGATATACAACCAGTAGAGCAGGAGTAAGGGTGTTATCTCCTTACGAGAGCCCCGAACCTGGGTAGCTTGTGTGTTCCTTTCTGTCATGCTTCTTAGCTCGCTCCCCTCACCCGAATCCTCCAGCATCTAGTTCGGCCCCCATTTAAGCCATCCCATGGCATATGTTGTTTCACCACGACGACACCACTAGTGAACTGTGGACCCTGGTCCAATTTATTTTATATTGCTATCACCTGTTTACTTTACTCACACTGTTTACTTTACTCGCATACTACTATTGCTTTCCACTTGATACGCTCATACCTTTGTTTACATCAAACCGGTGAGATTAACAACCTCATCGTAAGTTGGGAGCAAAGTATTTGGTTGTGTTGTGTGCAGGTTCCACATTGCTACTAGTTGAAGACGTGCTAACACGTTATCGTTAACAGCGCCCTTGTTGGAGTGTCACTAGGCTAGCAAGCATCACCATCTGGAGTTTGGCTTTTTCCTAGACTGACAAACCTTGGTTTCTTACTGAGGGAAAATTTGCTGCTGTACTCATCATACCTTCCTCTTGGGGTTCCCAACTGGACGGCGAAATTACATCAACACCGTGCTGCATCAAGCTAATTTTCTGGCGCCGTTTGATGCTCCAAGTGAACGTGGCAACAGACAGTCCTTGTGCGTGGTGAATGACCAGCCCGTTCGGAACCCCAAGAGGAAGGTATGATGAGTGCAGCAGCAAGTTTTCCCTCAGTTAAGAAACCAAGGTTTATCGAACAGGAGAAGGGAGACGGTGACGACTGAAGGTGATGCGGACTGGCTTAGTAACACTTCAACAAGGGCGCCGTTAACGATACTTGTTGACTCGTCTTCGGCCAGTAGCAACGCGGAACCTGCACACGCACAAACAAATACTTTGTTCCCAACTTGCGATGAGGTTGTCAATCTCACCGGTTTGCTTGAAACAAAGGTTATGAGTGTATCGAGTGGAAAACAGTAGTAATATGCGAGTAAAGTAAACAGTGCGGGAAAAGTAAACAGGTGATTGCAATATGATTAAAATAGGACCGGGGTCCACAGTTCACTAGTGGTGTCTCTCCATAGATAAAATAACATGCTGGGTAAACAAATTACAGTTGGGCAATTGATAGAATAAAGATAACGTGATATGTCAAGAAGATCACTATGAGATTCACTCTGGGCATTACAACAAAATACATAGACCGCCATCCAACTGCATCTATGACTAATAATCCACCCCCGGGGATATCATCCGAACACCCTAGAAGTATTAAGTTGCGAACAACAGATAATTGCATTAAGCAAAGTGTGTAATGTAAACAAAGCATATGCCCTTGAGCATATGAATGTTGTTTTCTCCCTAGTAGCAACAGCACATCTACCACCTTAGAGGTTTCTGTCACTCCCCCAGGTGAAATAGAGACATGAACCCACTATCGAGCATAAATACCCCCTCTTGGAGTCACTAGCAACTACTCGGCCAAGATAGCTACTAACAACGGAGAGCATGCAAGATCATAAACAACATAGAGATAACAAAAGATATAATTCGGTACAGCAACTTAATCATAAACACCAATGTTCATCGGATCCCAACAAACCAACATCATAGAATTACATAACGGTGATCTCAATCATGTAGGGCAGCTCATGAGATCTAAACACGAAGCACATGGTGGAGAAGACAACCATCTAGCTACTGCTATGGACCCATAGTCCAAGGTAGACTACTCACTCATCGCTCTGGAGGCAAGCATGGCGATGAAGAAGACCTCCGGTGGCGATTCCCCTCTCTGGCAGGGTGCCGGGAAGAGCTTCTGGACCCTCCCGATCTTCGGGTCGACGGCGGCAGCGGATCGCGATGTATTCTGGAAAACTGATCGGGCCTTAGGTTTTTCTCGTCAGGGGGTATATATAGGCGAAGGGGCGATGTCAGAGGAGGGACCACGCCCCCTCACACGGGGCTGGCGCGGCCAGGGGGGTGGCCGCGCCGCCCCTGTGTCTGGGGCCCACGTGGCCCCCCTCCGTCAGCTCTTCGGATGTCTGGAAGCCTCCCCTTGATATAAGACTTCAGGAACTTGTTTCGTCCAATTCCGAGAATATTTCCTGTGTATCACTTCTGAAATACAAAAACAGCAGAAAACAGGAAACTGGCACTGTGGCACTTCGTTAATAGGTTAGTTCCGGAAAATGTATAAAAGTACCACTAAGTGTAACGAAACAATAGGCAAATGGTGTAAAACAAGCATGGAGCATCAAAAATTATAGATACGTTTGAGACGTATCAAGCATCCCCAAGCTTAACTCCTGCTCGTCCTCGAGTAGGTAAGTGATAACAAAGAATAATTTTTGAGGTGACATGCACCTACACAATCTTGATCATATATGTAAGCATTGGTGAGCTGGGATCAATAGAACTTAAAACATGGGCATGAAAGATATAATCATGACAATAAGAACTTAGCAACCATGTTGTAAACATTGAAATGAACACAAACAAAAGATCATGATAATGAAACAATGAAAGTCAAACGTGTGTTCAAATCATAAGGAAAAACATACAAAAGGTTTTCAGCTTGTCCTTCAAAGAGAGCAAAACATAAATGCATAGGACACCTCAAAGTTTAAGAGGGCGACTAGATACAAATAATTTAAGAACAAGTGAAACCAACAATATGAATCAATCAATGAACTTTGGGACAATGCATATCACACTAAGAATGACAACTATGCTCTCTTAATGGTGCATAAAGAAAGAAGGTGGTGACTCAACATAAAAGTAAAAGAAAGGCCCTTCGCAGAGGGAAGCAGTGATTTAAACATGTGCTAGAGCTTTTCATTTGTAAAACAGAGAGATAAAACTTGATTTTGAGAGGTGGTTGTCTTTGTCAACGACTGGCAATGGGGTTCTTACTATCTTCCATACAAAAATAAAGCAAGTTTTTGAGAGAGAGATTGGCACTTCGTGCTCTTTTTATAAAACTTGGCACTCCTCCCCACCTTTTCCTTTCACATACCATGGCTAACCGATTCCATCGGGTGCCCACCAACATTCACATTCTTTGGAGGAGTGCCTTTTTTTCTTTCTTTTTTTTCTCTTTTTTTTTCTTTTTGGAATAAGCAATATGGAAGATAGCAAATCCGACCACTACGTCCCCATGAGCTGAAAACAGTGTCACAAAACGAGAAGTATTTTGAAGGTTTTTGAAAGGTAGCACACGAAAATTTTACTTTGGAATGGCTTACAAATACCATACATAGGAATTTATAGTGGACACAATGGCAAACTTGGCTTTTAGGAGTTGGATGCATGAGTAGAGCTCATACTCAGTACAAGGCGAGGGCTAGCAAAAGACTGGGAGCGACCAACTAAGAGAGCAATAATGGCCATAATCATGCAAAGCGACAAAGCGACATTAAAAGAAGCATACGATGGCATCAAAAGTCAAAAACTAAATGATCATGAAGGCTAATGGCGACTTTGTAAGAGTCTAACATGTGTGAGCATGCGCCAAGTCAACCCAAATAAAGCATCAAGGAGAAAACCAAAATAATGCTTCCATACAATAAAAACAACGCATGATTTTTTCAAAGGCTCATTAAGCAATCTCAGTTATTTGAGACACGTCATGCTACAGCAAAACCACTAAGCATACTATCAAAAAGACATCAAGCATGACATGAAAAAGCCTAAGCCGCAGTCTACACAAGCTCCTTCTTGTACCACTATTTTGCACAAAGCTTTTTCTCTCTTCCAACACCATTTGAAATTTTTATAAACACCTCTTTTGATGAAAACCAATAAAGATCAGAGAAAAAATACACCTTGATGAAAAGATATGACAAGATCTGAACGCATATCAAGGCGAAAACGAAAACCAAAAGCAGTAGCAGAAAAAGATGAACGCTCGATTTTTAATAAGAGTGAAAACTAGAGCGTTCTTTGCAAATGAAAACGAGTACATCTCCTCCAAAGGGAAATTTGTTGGGGTCCAACCATTTATTGCAGCAAACAAACAAACTAAACAACCTAAGAAAACTAAAACAACTGATGCTCCAAGAAAAACACATAGTGCATGAAGCAATAAAAATATAGTGTTTTGAAAGGTGACCTGATTTTTGCCGATGAAGAAGGGGTGCCTCGGGGGCATCCCCAAGCTTTGACGCTTGTACTTCTTGGATATTTCTTGGGGTGATGCATGGGCATCCCCAAGCTTGAGCTTTTGTCCATTCTTCAACTCATCTCATCATTCTCCATTCCCTACACTTGAAAACTTCCTTCATACAAAACTAAACACAATTCTATTAGCAACATTAGTGTAAGCATAAAATATATTCAACCTCTTTTAGCTTCAGGTTTCAACCCAAAACCACCACATATAAAGTATATACTACTGTAGCAACTTCCACAAGAGTTCCATGATCAAAAAGAACTCAAAAGAAAGTGATAAAGTGGCAAAAACAAATATTGGCAGAAATCTGTAAAAACTGAACAGCTGACAAAGGACAAATTTTTGAGGGATTTTCTGTTGCTCAAATAAAAAAGTGTTCAACTAAGAAAAGTTTGGATATAACCTGGGGCATATGAACAAGAAATCGCAGGTCCAAAAGATAAACAGAGAATTTTTTACGAATTTTTACGGTGCAGCACCGAAAACAGTTTCAGGACAGCAATAACCCCAAATCTTTACCTCACTCAAATTAGAGGCTTCTCTTAGCACAAAAACGAAATAAACAAGATAAGGAGCAGTCATTACAGTAGTAATGACTTCCAAGACTCAAATAAAAGAAAAAGTACTGAAAGAAAACATTGGGTTATCTCCCAAGAGTGCTTTTCTTTAACGCCTTTGAGCTAGGCGCAGAAAATTGCGAATCAAGTAATATCAAGAGATGAAGTGCTAGGATCAGCACGTGCCTTACGTCTCCCTTTCTTACCTTTGCTCTTGACTCTAGGAAAGACATGGTTATTGCAAGGTGGAGAGGTAAATGTTATATTGCCTTTTCCCACATCGATAACGGCGCCCAGGAGCTTCAGAATGGATCTTCCAAGTGTGATTTGTCCTTTTCCTACACATTCAATAACAAGATAATCAGTAGATATCATTCTTCCTAGGATTTTTTGTAAAGACTCCTTCAGCTATTCCAAGGGGAAATATGGTGGCATTATTAGTAAGAAAAATTTCTTCTCCTCCCTCAGAAAGCTTCCAAAGGCTCAAAGATTCATAAACATCCTTTGGCATGAGACAAAATTCAGACATAATATCACAACGAGCATGAAAAGTTTCACCACTAATGGTGATTTTTATTGTAGGATACCAGCTCGAAGGTTCAGTATTTGTTGGCACATAATCAAAATGCTGGCGCAAAGTATTGTAGCAAGAACTCAAACTAGCAGTGTGAGTCTCAAGATTATTAAGTCTATTAAAAATGCTCACAAGAGAGGAATCAAAATAGGTTGGCATGCTATAAATTGTAATCAACTTTTTAATAATATTGAAGGCTTGATCTCCATCACAATGAAGGAAATCTCCTTCTGCAGTAGCATCCAAAGCATATCTATAACGAAGAGAAAGTCCAAAGTAAAAGCTACTAAGAAGCAAACTCAAAGTCATTTTAGGTTCAGTTTTTCCATGCCAATCATAAATTCTAGACCAAGCTTCTTTAAAGCTTTCCTCATCTTTCTGCTTAAAGGTAAAGATCATGTCCGCGGGGGACATAGTAGCAGCAACTAAACTAGACATAATAAACTAAAAGCAAGGAAATAACAACTAACAAGGATTCTAATTTTTTTGGGTTTTTGATATAAAACAATGCAGGTAAAATAAAATAAAGTAAAGCAAAACAAATAACAAAGTAAAGAATGTGTGTGCGAAGAACTCCCCTCGCAGAAGTCTTCTCTCTTCCCCGGCAACGGCGCCAGAAAAATAGCTGATGCTCCAAGTGAACGTGGCAACAGACAGTCCTTGTGCGTGGTGAATGACCAGCCCGTTGGGAACCCCAAGAGGAAGGTATGATGAGTGCAGCAGCAAGTTTTCCCTCAGTTAAGAAACCAAGGTTTATCGAACAGGAGAAGGAAGACGGTGACGACTGAAGGTGATGCGGACTGGCTTAGTAACACTTCAACAAGGGCGCCGTTAACGATACTTGTTGACTCGTCTTCGGCCAGTAGCAACGCGGAACCTGCACACGCACAAACAAATACTTTGTTCCCAACTTGCGATGAGGTTGTCAATCTCACCGGTTTGCTTGAAACAAAGGTTATGAGTGTATCGAGTGGAAAACAGTAGTAATATGCGAGTAAAGTAAACAGTGTGGGAAAAGTAAACAGGTGATTGCAATATGATTAAAATAGGACCGGGGTCCACAGTTCACTAGTGGTGTCTCTCCATAGATAAAATAACATGCTGGGTAAACAAATTACAGTTGGGCAATTGATAGAATAAAGATAACGTGATATGTCAAGAAGATCACTATGAGATTCACTCTGGGCATTACAACAAAATACATAGACCGCCATCCAACTGCATCTATGACTAATAATCCACCCCCGGGGATATCATCCGAACACCCTAGAAGTATTAAGTTGCGAACAACAGATAATTGCATTAAGCAAAGTGTGTAATGTAAACAAAGCATATGCCCTTGAGCATATGAATGTTGTTTTCTCCCTAGTAGCAACAGCACATCTACCACCTTAGAGGTTTCTGTCACTCCCCCAGGTGAAATAGAGACATGAACCCACTATCGAGCATAAATACCCCCTCTTGGAGTCACTAGCAACTACTCGGCCAAGATAGCTACTAACAACGGAGAGCATGCAAGATCATAAACAACATAGAGATAACAAAAGATATAATTCAGTACAGCAACTTAATCATAAACACCAATGTTCATCAGATCCCAACAAACCAACATCATAGAATTACATAACGGTGATCTCAATCATGTAGGGCAGCTCATGAGATCTAAACATGAAGCACATGGTGGAGAAGACAACCATCTAGCTACTGCTATGGACCCATAGTCCAAGGTAGACTACTCACTCATCGCTCCGGAGGCAAGCATGGCGATGAAGAAGACCTCCGGTGGCGATTCCCCTCTCCGGCAGGGTGCCGGGAAGAGCTTCTGGACCCTCCCGATCTTCGGGTCAACGGCGGCGGCGGATCGCGATGTATTCTGGAAAACTGATCAGGCCTTAGGTTTTTCTCGTCAGGGGGTATATATAGGCGAAGGGGCGATGTCAGAGGAGGGACCACGCCCCCTCACACGGGGCTGGCGCGGCCAGGGGGTGGCCGCGCCGCCCCTGTGTCTGGGGCCCACGTGGCCCCCCTCCGTCAGCTCTTCGGATGTCTGGAAGCCTCCCCTTGATATAAGACTTCAGGAACTTGTTTCGTCCAATTCCGAGAATATTTCCTGTGTATCACTTCTGAAACACAAAAACAGCAGAAAACAGGAAACTGGCACTGTGGCACTTCGTTAATAGGTTAGTTCCGGAAAATGTATAAAAGTACCACTAAGTGTAACGAAACAATAGGCAAATGGTGTAAAACAAGCATGGAGCATCAAAAATTATAGATACGTTTGAGACGTATCACCGTTGCCGGGGAAAAAGAAGACTTCTGCAAGGGGAGTTTCGCACGCACATCCTTTACTTTGTTTTAAGTTTTGCTTTACTTTATTTTTGCTTGCATCGTTTTATCAAAAATACAAAAAAAAATAGTTCCTTCTATAGTTGTTATTTTTGTTGGTCTGTTATTGTCTTGCTTTATCATGCTTTCTATCAATGGTTGGTTTCAATGAAACTAAATCTTTTTGGCAAGGTGGGTTCACAGAAGAACAACAGAAATATTATGAGGAACACCGCTTGTCACAAAAAAGGAAACACTTATGGGAACAAATTAATAGATTATATATCATTGCTAGAAACATGTGCTCTACTTATAATGTTACTTATTATTTTGATAGATCTTGTTGTTGTAGGAGGTATAAACACCTCCCTTTTTAATGTGAGTATAATAATGATGTTACTATATCTTCTTATATTAATGGAAATTATGACTTTTATGATGTGGAACAAATTGAAGAATTTATTGCTTGGAAGGGTGCATTCGAACTTGCTTATTTGCTTGAAAATACTGATGATGCACCTTATAAATATGAGGTTTGTGATATACTTAAATTTTGCTTTGATAATTACAAGGAAGAAAATGACTATATTCTTAAATATCTTAATAGATGCTCTCCAACGGAAGAGACTAATGCCTTGAAGGAGCCTATGGAAGAAGACATTGCTGAAACTGGAAGCTCATTGGATGAAAAAGAGGAGAGTGATGATCAAGAGGAGGAAGAATGGAGTTACCCATGTCTACCTCCCAATAAGAGTAACTCTTTAACTAATACCTTATTTGATCGTCCTCCATGCTTAACAAAGGAGGGTGAGTGTGATATTTATATTGTTGAGTTTGTTCATGATGCTACTGAAAATTATTATGAGAGAGGAAAAGTATGGTTGTTGGAATTCTCATGTTACTAAAACACCTCTCTTTATATTGAAAGTTCCGAAGTTGCTCTTGTTTTATCTACCCATATTTGTGACTATGTGCTTCTTTGATTTATTTTCTTACAAGATTCCTATGCATAGGAAGTGGGTTAGACTTAAATGTGTTTTATATTTGCTCCTTGATGCTCTCTTTTGCTTCAATTCATATTTCTTATGTGAGCATCTTCTCAAATTACTGAGCCTAGGTCAAAGGCGTTAAAGAAAAGCACTCTTGGGAGATAACCCATTGTTTTCTTTTCAGTACTTTTTTTTATTTGAGTCTTGGAAGTTATTACTAATATAATAACCGCTCTTCATCCTTTTTATTTCATTGTTGTGCCAAGAGAAGCCTCTAATTTGAGTGAGGTAAGATTTGGGGATGTTGCTGTCCTGAAACAGATTTCGGTGCTGCACCGTAAAAATTCGTGAAAATTCTCAGTATATCTTTTTGACCTGCGATTTCTTGTGCATATGCCCCAGGTTATATCCAAACTTTCATTAGTTATACACTTTTTTATTTGAGCAACAGAAAACCCTCGAAAAAATCGATATTTGTCAGCTGTTCTGTTTTGACCGATTTCTGCCACTATTTGTGTTTGCCTCTTTATCGCTTTCTTTTTTAGTTCTTTTGATCACGAAACTTTTGGGGAAGTTGCTACACTAGTATATGCTTTATATGTGGTGGTTTTGAGTTGAAATCTGAAGCAAAAAGGGGTTAATTCATTATTATGCTTACACTAATGTTGCTAATAGAATTGTGTTTAGTTTTGTATGAAGGAAGTTTTCAAGTGTAGGGATTGGAGAATGATGAGATGAGTTGAAGAATGGACAAAAGCTCAAGCTTGGGGATGCCCATGTCACCCTAAGAAATATCCAAGAGGTACAAGCGTCAAAGCTTGGGGATGCCCCCGAGGCACCCCTTCTTCATCGGCAAAAATCATGTCACCTTTCAACACACTATATTTTTATTGCTTCATGCATTATGCATTTTTCTTGGAGCGTCTTATTTTTAGTTTTTAGTATTGTTTAGTTTTGTTTGCTGCAATAAATGGTTGGACCCCCAACAAATTTCCTTTGGAGAAGTTGCCTTGCTTTTCATTTGCCAAGAACAATCCGTCTTTCACTCTTATCGTTCAACGAGTGTTCTCTTTTTTCTAGAACTGCGTTTAGCTTTCATTTTTCGCCTTGATTTTTGTTCAGATCTTGTTATATCTTTGCATCAAGGTGTATTTTGACCTCTGGTCCATGTTGGTTTTCATGAAAAGAGTTGTTTCAAAAAGGTTCGAATGGTGTTGGAAAAGAGAGAAAAAATTTCATGCAAAAAAGTGGTACAAAAAGGAGCTTGTTTAGACTGCGGCTTAGACTTTTGCATGTCGTGCTTGATGTCGTTTTGATAGTATGCTTAGTGGTTTTGTTGTAGCATGACTTGTCTCAAATGACTGAGATTGCTTAATGAGCCTTTGAAAAAATCATGCATTGTTTTTATTATTTGGAAGCATTATTTTGGTTTTCTCCTTGATGCTTTATTTGGGTTGACTTGGCGCATGCTCACACATGTTAGACTCATACAAAGTCGCCATAAGCCTCTATGATCATTTAGTTTTGGACTTTTGATGCCATCTTATGCTTCTTTTAATTTTGCTTTGTCGCTTTGCATGATTATGGCCATTATTGCTCTCTTAGTTGGTCGCTCCGAGTCTTTTGCTAGCCCTTGTTTTGTACTGAGTATGAGCTCTACTCGTGCATCCAACTCCTAAAAACCAAGTTTGCCAATGTGTCCACTATAAATTCCTATGCATGGTATTTGCAAGCCATTCCAAGTAAATTTTCATGTGCTACCTTTCCAAACTTTCAACTACTTCTCATTTTGTGCCACTGTTTTTAGCTCATGGGGACGTAGTGGTCGGAATTGCTATCTTCCATATTAAATTAAGTACCCCTCGACTAGGCACCTTCATCTGCTCGTCATTAATTTTGCAAGGGAGCTGGTCAGACCATTGTAATCTAATTCTAAAAAAAGAGCACTCCTCCATGGTATGTGAAAGTTGGTGGGCACCCGATGGAATCGGTTAGCCATGGTTTGAGAAAGGAAAAAAGGTGGGGAGGAGTGCCAAAGCTTTATAAAAGAGCACCAATGTGCCAAATTTTCAAAGAACTCGGAACCGCTCTCACTTGTTTATTATGTAAGATAGTAAGTCCCTATTGCCAGTCGTTGACATGAAACAACCACCTCTCAAAACCCAATTTTTATCTCTCTGTTTTACAAATGAAAAGCTCTAGCACATGTTTAATCACTGCTTTCCTCCGCGAAGGGTCTTTCTTTTACTTTTATGTTGAGTCACCACCTTCTATCTTTATGCACCGTCTAAGAGAGCATAGTTGTCATTCTGAGTATAATGTGCATTGTCCCAAAGTTTTCATTGATTGATTCATGATGTTGGTTTCACTTGTTCTTAAATTACTTGTATCTAGTCGCCCTCTTAAACTTGAAGGTATCCTATGCATTTATGTTTTGCTCTCTCATGAAGGACAAGCTGAAAACCATTTGTATGTTTTTCCGTATAATTTGAACATACGTTTGACTTTCATTGTTTCATTTTTATGATCTTTTGTTTGTGTTCATTTTCATGTTATAACATGCTTGCTAAGTTGCTTCTATCAATATTATATCTTTCATGCCCATGTTTTAAGTTCTATTGATCCCAGCACTCAATGCTTTACATAGATGATCAAGTTTGTGTAGGTGCATGTCACCTCAGAAATTATTTCTTTTGTTATCACTTACCTACTCGAGGACGAGTAGGTGTTAAGCTTGGGGATGCTGATACGTCTCAAACGTATCCATAATTTTTGATGCTCCATGCTTGTTTTTACACCATTTGCTTAGTGTTTCATTACACTTCGTGGCGTTTTTATGTATTTTTCGAAACTAACCTATTAACAAGATGTCACAGTGCTAGTTCCCTGTTTTCTGCTGTTTTTGTGTTTCAGAAAACTTACACAGGAAATATTCTCGGAATTGGACGAAACAAAAGCCGAACGTCCAGATATTAAACGAAGCTTCCAGAACACCAAAGAGGTGACGGAGCCGAGCCAGGGCCAGCCTCACCATGAGGGGGCGCGGCCCAGCCCCTGGCCGCGCCCCCTATGGGTGAGACCCCCCGGTCCACCTCTGACGCTGCCCCTTCACCTATAAAGACCCCCCGACGGGAAAAACCTAAGCACCCGATCAATTTTCCAGAAACACATCGCGATCTGCCGCCGTCATCGACCCGAGATCGGGAGGGTCCAGAAGCTCTTCTCGGCACCCTGCCGAAGAGGGGAATCACCACCGAAGGTCTTCTTCATCGCCATGCTTGCCTCTGGCGCTATGAGTGAGTAGTCTACCTTGGACTATGGGTCCATAGCAGTAGCTAGATGGTTGTCTTCTCCACCATGAGCTTCATGTTTAGATCTCGTGAGCTGCCTTACATGATTGAGATCACCGTTATGTAATTCTACATATTGTGTTTGTTAGGATCCGATGAATATTGGTGTTATGTTGAGTTGGTGTGCTGAATCATATATCTTATGTTATCTCTATGTTGTTTATGATCTTGCATGCTCTCCATTGTTAGTAGCTATCTTGGCCAAGTAGATACTAGTGACTCCAAGAGGGGGTATTTATGCTCGATAGTTGGGTTCATGCCTCTATTTAATCTGGGGGAGTGACAGAAACCTCTAAGGTTGTAGATGTGCTATTGCCACTAGGGAGAAAACAATATTCTTATGTCTAAGGGCATATGCTTTGTTTACATTACACACTTTGCTTAATGCAGTTATCTATTGTTTGCAACTTAATATTCATGGGGTGTTCAGACGATATCCCCGTGAGTGGATTATTAGTCATAGATGCAGTTAGATGGCGGTCTATGTATTTTGTTGTAATGCCCAGAGTAAATCTCATAGTGATTCTCGCGACATATGCACGTTACCTTTATTCTATCAATTGCCCAACTGTAATTTGTTTACCCAGCATGTGCTATTTATCTTATGGAGAGACACCACTAGTGAACTGTGGACCCCAGTCCAATTTCCTTTATATTGCTATCACCTGTTTACTTTACTCGCACTGTTTACTTTACTCGCATACTACTATTGTTTTCCACTCGATACGCTCATACCTTTGTTTACAGCAAACTGGTGAGATTGATAACCTTATCGTAAGTTGGGAGCAAAGTATTTGGTTGTGTTGTGTGCAGGTTCCATGTTGCTACTAGTTGAAGACGCGCTAACACGTTATCGTTAACGGCGCCCTTGTTGGAGTGTCACTAGGCTAGCAAGCATCACCTTATGGAGTTTGGCTTTTTTCTGGACTGACAAACCTTGGTTTCTTACTGAGGGAAACTTTGATGTTGTACTCATCATACGTTCCTCTTGGGGTTCCCAACTGGACGATGAAATTACATCAACACTGTGCTGCATCACCCATTCTAGCAAAGCTAAAAGCAGACAAGTAAAAACAACTATAAAGGAAACTAATTTTTTTGTGTTTTTGATAAAAACACTGCAAGCAAAAATAAAGTAAAGCAAAACAATAAACAAAGTAAAGGATGTGCGTGCAAAACTCCCCTTGCAGAAGTCTTCTTTTTCCCCGGCAACGGCGCCAGAAAACTTGTTGGTGGCTCGGTGTTGATGATGTAAATGACCGGCCAGTTGGAAACCCCAAGAGAAGGTTTGATGAATATAGCATCAAGTTTTCCCTCAGTTATGAAACCAAGGTATATCAATCCAGTAGGAAAAAGCCAAACGTCTGAAGGTGATGCCTGATACGTCTATTTTGCATCACTATTTTGTATCATAATTTACTATTATTCATTGATATATTTCATATTTAGAGATGATACTTATGTTGTTTCCTCTGTTTTTACATGTTTGATGATCATTGGAGGATTTGCTGCTGGAGTCAGAATTCTTCTGGAAAAAGGACTGTCAAGACACCATATTTCGGAAGATCAGGAAATTCCAGAAAAATACCAGAAAATTATATTTTGCCAGAAGACTGAAGAGGCCAGAAGGAGGAGGCGAGAGGAGCCACAGGGCAGGCACACACACAGGGGGCGCAGGCCCACCTCTGGCCGCGCCGGCCTATTGTGTGGCTGCCCTGGCCAACTTCTGCCATCGCCCCTTCGCGCATTTTATTGTCCCCGAAAACCTAAGTCAAGGGGGGGGCTCAGAGATAGACACCGCCGCCTCTGCGGGGCGGAAAACACCAGAGAGAGAAAAGCTCTCCAGCAGGCAGAAATCTGCCGGGGAAATTCCTTCCCGGAGAAGGGAGATCATCGCCATCGTCATCATCATCACGCTAGACTTCATCGGGATCATCATCACCATCATCCTCATCACCAGCACCTTCATCTTCACCATCGCCACGCCATCCCGCTGTAACATCTTGGGTTGAATCTTGTCAAATTCTTAGGGGAAACTTTCCCGGTGTTGATTACTCTTGTGGTTGATGCTATTGAGTGGAACCATTGAATTAAGGTTTATGTTCAGATTATTATTTATCATTATTTCACCTCTGATCATGATCCATATGATGTCTTGTGAGTAGTTCATTTAGTTCTTGAGGACATGGGAGAAGTCAAGTTATTAGTAGTGGAATTATGTTGAGTAATATTTAATGGTTTGATATTTATTTGTTGTGGTGCTATTTCACTAGTGGTATCATGTGAACGTCGACTACATGATACTTCACCATTTATGGGCCTAGTGAGATGCATTGTGTATTTGGCTACCAATTGTGGGGTTGCTGGAGTGACAGAAACCTAAACCTCCGTTGGGAAACCATTGCACCAGGGAGCGTAGGATCTTAGAGTTTAAGGCTGTGGTTAGATTTATCTTAATTACTTTCATGTAGTTGTGGATGCTTGCAAGGGGTATAATCACAAATGTGTATTTATCCTAGTAAGGGTAGTGCGCTAGCACAGGTTCACCCCCATAACACTTATCAAACCAATAAAGATTATTTAGCGGCATGAAGCGAAAGCACTTGACAGAAACTCCCGTGTGTCCTCGAGAACGTTTGGTTATCATAAGTTACACAACCAGCTTGTCCTTTGCTCTAGAAAGGATTGGGCCACTTGCAGCAATTATTATTACTGTCTTTTATTTACTCGTACTTTATTTATTTGCACTACCAAATACCCCTGAAAACCCGTTTGCTAGTATTTATAGTGAATCCTTGATCAAAATCACTTGTCAACACCTTCTGCTCCTCGTTGGGTTCGACACTCTTATTTATCGAAAGTACTACGATACACCCCCTATACTTGTGGGTCATCAAGACTATTTTCTGGCGCTGTTGCCAGGGAGTGAAGCGCTATTAAAGAGCGGAATTGGTAAAGGTAACCGTCGCTGTGAGTATTGTTTTTATTTCTGTCTTTTATTTTTATTTTATTTCCCTATGGAGAGTTCTCCATTTGGTTTCCTATTTGGCAATACTACTACCACTACTGCGGATGTGGGTGAACCACAACCACCACCTGCTCAATTAGATCCTTTTAAAATACCTATGAAAATTGTTGAACGTGTTATGGATAACTGCTATTCAGGAGATAGAACTGTCCATCCGGGTGATCACTTACTCTTTATACATGAATTATGCGAGTTGTTCAAGTGTGCAGGTATTTCATCAAGCAAAGTTAAGAGGAAGCTATTCTCCTTATCACTGAAAGGCAGAGCTGAGGAGTGGTATCGGCTGCTAAAAGATGGTCCATCTATTGCTTGGGAGGAAATTGTACCTCTCTTTTATTCCAAGTTTTATCCTCCAAGTGAAATTCATAAAAATCGTAATCGAATATATAACTTTTGGCCTCATGATGGAGAGAGTATTGCCCAAGCGTGGGGGAGATTGAAGTTACTAATGCTCAAATGTTCCATTCATGAGCTCCCCAGTAATATTGTTATTGATAACTTTTATGTGAGGCTTGCTCTTCATGACAAGGATTATTTGGATGCTTCCTGTTTTGGATCATTTACTCATATGAAAGGAGAAGCTAAATGGGATCTTCTTGACCGTATTCAAGAAAATGCTGAAGGATGGGAGAATGACAAAGGTAGGAGGTCAGGTATAAATTATGATTATGAATGCATTAAAACTTTTATGGGAACCGATGACTTTCATAATGTTAGCAGTGCTTATGGTCTTGATTCTCAGATACTTGCTAACTGTTTTAAGGCTTTTGCCTCTTATCTTGATGTTCCAAAGAAAGATTGGAACAAATATCATGCGCCTTATAAAGATTCTATTAGTCATATTCCTGCTACAGCTACTGAAGTTTGTACTGTTGATAGCATTTTGCCTGAACCTTATTTCGAGAAGACGCCTTTCCCTGATAAGGTAAAGGAGCACTCTACTTTGGTAAGTGTGTTTAATAAAAGTACTAAGAAAGCTGTAGAACTTGATGAGCAAATTACTATTAAGTCTCCTGTGGCTATAGTGAAGGACCTTGTTACTAAAGATGTAGGGGATGAACATATTATCTTTTGTGAAGATGCTACTAACATTATTTCACATCCTAGTAGGCGTAGAAAAATAAGTGTTCCTGTTATCTCTATCAGGATTGGCGATCATTGCTATTATGGTTTATGTGACATTGGTGCAAGTTCAAGTGCTATTCCTATAGAGCTTTACAGAGAAATTATGCATGAGATTGGCCCTTGTGAACTAGAAGATATTGATGTGGTTATTCAGCTTGCTAATAGAGAGACTGTCTGGCCACTTGGTATTGTTCGAGATGTGGAAGTTTTATGCGGTAAGACAAAATATCCTACTAATTTTCTAGTACTTGGTAAGGAAGCTAGTAAAACTTGTCCTATTATTTTCGGTAGACCCTTTTTGAATACTTGTGGTGCTGTGATAGATTGTAAGAAGGAGATTTTTTTTACTAATTTTAATGGAGAATCTTATGAGTTTAATTTTTCTAAGTTTGCTAAGACTTCTTATGAAAATGAAATGCCTAATGAAAATTTTCGAGTTGAACAGCTTGCCTCTATTGCTCTTGCTCCTAATAATGCTTTGCAGCAATTTATGGAGGACCATGAAAGTGATGTCTTCAGGTAGGAAAGAGAAGAGATTGACGATATTCTTCTTCGTCAACCACCATTGATTAAGCACAATTTACCTGTGGAGGATCTTGGTACCACTTTGCCACCTAAGGAAGATCCTGTTTTTGAATTAAAACCTTTACCTGATGATCTTAAGTATGCTTATATAGATGATAA
Organism: Dactylis glomerata; assembly: GCA_007115705.1. Lineage (NCBI taxonomy): Eukaryota > Viridiplantae > Streptophyta > Magnoliopsida > Poales > Poaceae > Dactylis > Dactylis glomerata. The sequence goes on from QXEO01000340.1 coordinate 1,514,742, forward strand.
GAAAATATATCCTATTATTATCAGTTCTAAACTTTTAGGAAAGGAAGAAGAAAGGTTATTAGAAGTATTGAGGAAACACCAAGGAGCTATGGGCTATACTCTTGATGATTTAAAAGGAATTTCTCCTACTATATGTCAGCACGTATTAACATGGAAGAAGATGCAAAGCCAGTAGTTGAACATCAACGCCGCTTAATTCCCAAGATGAAGGAAGTGGTAAGAAATGGGGTATTGAAGCTCCTTGATGCTGGTATTATTTATCCTATTGCTGATAGTAGATGGGTTAGTCTTGTTCATTGTGTTCCTAAGAAAGGAGGTATGACTGTTGTGCCTAATGAGAATAACGAGCTTATTCCTCAAAGGGTAGTAGTTGGTTGTAGGATGTGCATTGATTTTAGAAAGGTAAACAAAGTTACTAAGAAAGATCATTATCCTTTACCGTTTATAGATCAAATGCTAGAGAGGTTATTTAAGAAGACTCATTTTTGTTTTCTTGATGGTTATTCCGGTTTCTCTCAGATTGCTGTTAAAAAGCAAGATCAAGAGAAAACCACTTTTACTTGTCCTTATGGAACTTATGCTTATAGACGTATGCCGTTTGGTTTATGCAATGCTCCTGCTACTTTTCAAAGATGCATGTCTGCTATTTTTCATGGGTTTTGTGAAGAAATTGTGGAGGTTTTCATGGACGATTTTTTCGTCTATGGAACTTCTTTTGATAATTGTTTGCACAATCTTGATGAAGTTTTGCAGAGGTGTGAAGAAACTAATCTTGTTCTAAATTGGGAGAAATGCCACTTTATGGTGAATGAAGGAATTGTTCTTGGACATAAAATCTCCGAAAGAGGTATCGAAGTTGACATAGCAAAGGTTGAAGCAATTGAGAAAATGCCCTGTCCCAGAGATGTTAAAGGTATTCATAGTATTCTTAGTCATGCTGGTTTCTATAGGAGGTTTATTAAAGATTTCTCTAAGATTTCAAAGCCTCTTACTAATCTTCTCCAAAAAAGATGTACCATTTGTTTTTGATGATGATTGTAAGGAAGCTTTTGAAACTCTTAAGAAGGCTTTAACTATTGCTCCTATTGTTCAACCACCTGATAGGAATTTACCCTTTGAAATCATGTGCGATGCTAGTGATTTTGCTGTTGGTCCTGTCCTTGGATAGCGCATAGATAATAAGTTGAATGTTATTCACTATGCTAGTAAGACTCTTGATGCTGCTCAGAAGAATTATGCTACTACTGAGAAAGAGTTTCTTACTGTTGTTTTTGCATGTGATAAGTTTAGACCTTACATTGTTGATTCTAAAGTTACTATTCATACTGATCACGCTGCTATTAGATATCTTATGTCTAAGAAGAATGCTAAGCCTAGGCTCATTAGATGGGTGTTGCTTTTACAAGAGTTTGATTTGCATATTGTAGATAGGAAAGGTGCTGAAAATCCTGTTGCTGACAATTTGTCTAGATTGGAAAACATTTCTTTTGATCCTATTCCTGTTAATGATAGTTTTCCAAATGAATAGTTGGCTTCGATAAATGTAACTTCGCGAGACCTTCCGTGGTATGCTGATTATGCTAGCTTTATTGTTTCCAAGTATTTGCCCCCAACTTTTACAGCTCAGCAATGAAGAAAATTCTTTTATGATTTGAGGCATTATTTTTGGGATGACCCACACTTATATAAAGAAGGAGTTGGTGGTATTATGCGAAGATGTGTACCAGAATATGAGCAACAAGAAATATTGAGAAAATGCCATGGAAGTGCTTATGGAGAACATCATGCTGGAGACAGAACTGCACAAAAGGTTCTACAATCAGGTTTTTATTGGCCAACCCTTTTTAAAGATGCTAGAAGGTATGTTTTATCTTGTGATGAATGTCAAAGAGTTGGTAATATTTCTAGACGTAATGAAATGCCTATGAATTACACTCTTGTTATTGAACCATTTGATTGTTGGGGATTTGACTTTATGGGTCCTTTTCCTCCTTCAAAAGGCTATACCCATATACTTGTTGCTGTTGATTATGTTACCAAGTGGGTAGAAGCCATACCTACAAAGAGTGCCGATGGTGAGACCTCGTTAAAAATGCTTAAGGATGTTATTTTTCCTAGGTTTGGTGTGCCTAGATATCTTATGACTGATGGAGGTTCTCATTTTATTCTTGGCGGTTTTAGAAAAACTCTTGCTAGATATGACGTTAATCATAGAATTGCTTCTGCTTATCATCCCCAAACTAGTGGGCAGGTAGAACTTTCAAATAGAGAGATCAAGTCTATCTTGTAGAAGACTGTCAATAGATCTAGGAAAAACTGGGCTAGCAAGTTAAACGATGCTTTATGGGCTTATAGAACTGCTTATAAGAACCCCATGGGCATGTCCCCTTACAAAATGGTTTACGGGAAACCGTGTCACTTGCTCCTAGAATTAGAACACAAAGCTTTCTGGGCAGTGAAAGAGCTTAATAGGGATTTTAAACTCGCCGGTAAGAAAAGGTTGTTAGATTTGAGTTCTTTAGATGAGTGGAGAAACGAAGCTTACGAGAATGCCAGACTTTTCAAAGAGAAAGTTAAGCAATGGCATGATAAGAGAATTCTTAAGAGAGAGTTTCATGTTGGTGAGAAAGTTCTATTGTACAGGTCCCGTCTCAGATTTTTTGTAGGAAAATTACTCTCAAAATGGGAAGGACCCTATGTTATTGAAGAGGTGTACCACTCTGGTGCGATAAAGATTGCTTCGTTAAAATATGACACTACACAAGTGGTGAATGGACAAAGACTCAAACATTATATTACTGGAGATTCATATAATGAACATGTTGATGTTATTCAAACGGTTTCTCCGGAAGAATTTATCCAGGACAATATCCAGGAACCTGCAGAATTCGTTTTCGAATAGGTAACAGTTCTAGTCAGAAAAGGTTCGCGTTAAACTTTTCCATTAATATTTTTGTTGTTTTTACTAAATATAAAAAATCACGAGACAAAAATGGGAAGGAGAAGGAGTCTGGTGTGTCCTCACACATAGGGGGCGTGGGCCCACTCTAGGCCGCGCCCACCTATTGTGTGAGCACCCTGGAGCTCGTTTCCATCCCGGTTTCCTCCCGTGAATTGGTTTCGATGTTTAGTTTTCGCCTATATAACCCCCCGGATTGCCCGAGGTCTGTATATCGTTTTCTCGTCGTGTTTTCGTTTCAAGCTGTTTCTGTCACGAGTTGATCTCAGTTTTGGGAGCATCATGGACTCTGCAAGCAATGACAAGGAGAACTCTCTTGCAGACATCATTAATCCGTACATGAGGGAGTTGAAGATGCATCCGAAGGAGTTGTCACTCAAGGATGGGAAGTTGCAGATAGAAGATGTCCAAGGCCCTATAGGAGAAGGGAGTCTTGAAGCCAGGATGGAAGCGCTAGAACAAGAAGTTTTTAAATATAAGAAGATGGCGGAACGCGAGGTGGACATCATCTATAGGATAAATCAAGAGCTCGTCTCCAAGTACAAGAAAGAGACTACAGAGCTCTGGAACGATGTCTTGTCACTCCATGATACCACCAACAAATTACAAGCATAACTCTACGACTTGCAGAACCAAAACTGTGAGTATGAAGCTAGGTTTAAACAAATGAGTGCTGCTGCCAGTTTCAGGATATTGGAGACCGAGACATCCTTCCTTGATGGGGAACCTTTGCCTTGGAAGTTTGATGATGATAAGGACTCACCACCACCACCGAAGGAGTAATTCGTCATTGGTATTGGCATCCCCTTGGCTTGTTCCAAGCTTGGGGGAGTAACGCGGTATCACATCATTATCTTTTACTCATTTATTTTTCAAGTAGAGTCATATCATGAATAGAGAAGTTATCTTATAGAATAGTTTGCAGTGTGGAAGTATCCTCCTTAGTTGGTTATCTATGTATCCCTTGGTGTGAGTTTCGGTAATGAATATTAATGAGAAGTTTTATCGTTTACTTTCCGCACACTTTATTTTAGTTTGCAATCTTTCTTATATGATTAGTCTTATTGATTAGTATTGGTATCACTTTGGGAGCATGAGTAAATTTAGTTGGTTTTGGCAAACTTAGCTTGGTCAGTAGCAACATTACCTTGAGGTTTGAGTAGAAAAGAAGAAAGAAGTGCTTGTAGTTACATCACTTCAGTTTTCCTTCATGATTGGCTTATAAGCAATATTATTCTCAAAGTTAAAATCGTTGTACCTTCAAGGAAGTTTGCATGATTGTTCCTATTATATGTATGTTTGTTTATTTCATGCAACTCTTATGCTTGCTACCCAGCCTTGCTAGCCAAAAACCTATACTGAGAGGGAATACTTCTCGTGCATCCAACTCCCAAAAACCAAGTTACTTCCAAAGATTCCACTATAAATTCCTATGCATGGTATTTCAAGCTATTCCAAGTAAATTTTCATGTGCTACCTTTCAAAAACCTTCATATACTTCTCATTTTGTGCCACTATTTTTAGCTCATGAGGACGCAGTGGATGGGTTTGTTATCTTCCATACTAAATTAAGTACCCCTCGACTAGGCAGCTTCATCTGCTCATCATTAATTTTGCAAGAGAGCTGGTCAGGCCATTGTAATCTCAAAAAGAAAGAAAAGAAAAAGGCACTCCTCCATGGTATGTGAAAGTTGGTGGGCACCCGATGGAATCGGTTAGCCATGGTTTGAGAAAGGAAAAAGTGGGGAGGAGTGCAAAACTATAAAAGAGCACCAATGTGCCAATTAATCAACATCTCGGAACCGCTCTCACTTGTTTAGTATGGAAGATATCAAGAACTCCGTTGCTAGTCGTTGACAAAAGCAACCACCTCTCAAAACAACTTTTACCTCTGTTTTACAAATGAAAAGCTCTAGCACATGTTTAATCCCTGCTTCCCTCTGCGAAGGGCATGTCTTTTACTTTTATGTTGAGTCAACCTATTCCCTTCTATCTCAAGCAAGCATTTGAGTTGTTATATTTCACTCATCCATATGTTGATCCGTTCAATCATGTTTACTAACTTCTTTTGTTTAGTACAAGGCTTTTATCTGAAGGAATATATCTTTGAAAGCTTTCTATGATTGCAAAAAGTTTGTTTCATTGAGCATATGGTTCTTGCTATATTAGCTCTATTTTAAAAGGCTCCGTTCAAAAGCAAGTATAGTTTGTTCATTGTTCTCTGACCAAGAACTAAGGTTTGCTATCACCAATTATAGTTTACCTTGTGCATCTTTATTTGTGATTTCCTATTACTTATTGCAAGTCTACATCATATAAAGGGAAGTTGCTGTCTATTTTAATTTGTGCCTTGGTGAATGTGATGCTTCTTGTCCGTATTTTGATTATCGACACTTCACTCCATAAACCTATGGTCATGTTTACCGAGTTCAGTTTTCGCTTGGGGACAAGCGACGTCTAAGCTTGGGGGGGGGGTTGATACGTCCATTTTGCATCACTATTTTATATCATAATTTACTGTTATTCATTGATATATTTCATATTTAGAGATAGTACTTATGTTGTTTCCTCTGTTTTTACATGTTTGATGATCATTGGAGGATTTGCTGCCGGAGTCAGGATTCTGCTGGAAAAAGGACTGTCAAGACACCATATTTCGAAAGATCGGGAAATTCCAGAAAAATACTAGAAAATTATATTTTGCCAGAAGACTGAAGAGGCCAGAAGGAGGAGGCGAGAGGAGCCACAGGGCAGGCACACACACAGGGGGCGCATGCCCACCTCTGGCCGCACCAGCCTGTTGTGTGGCCGCCCTGGCCCACTTCTGCCATCGCCCCTTCGTGTATTTCATCGTCCCCAAAAACCTAAGTCAAGGGGGCTCAGAGATAGACACCGCCACCTCTGCGGGGCGGAAAACACCAGAGAGAGAAAAGCTCTCCAGCAGGCAGAAATCTGCCGGGGAAATTCCTTCCCAGAGAGGGGAGATCGTCGCCATCGTCATCATCATCGCGTTGGACTTCATCGAGATCATCATCACCATCATCCTCATCACCAGCACCTTCATCTTCACCATCACCACGCCATCCCGCTGTAACATCTTGGGTTGAATCTTGTCAAATTCTTAGGGGAAACTTTCCCGGTGTTGATTACTCTTGTGGTTGATGCTATTGAGTGGAACCGTTAAATTAAGGTTTATGTTCAGATTGTTATTTACCATTATTTTACCTCTGATCATGATCCATATGATGTCTTGTGAGTAGTTCGTTTAGTTCTTGAGGACATGGGAGAAGTCAAGTTGTTAGTAGTGGAATTATGTTGAGTAATATTTAATGGTTTGATATTTATTTGTTGTGGTGCTATTTCACTAGTGGTATCATGTGAACGTCGACTACATGATACTTCACCATTTATGGGCCTAGTGAGATGCATTGTGAATTTGGCTACCAATTGTGGGGTTGCTGGAGTGACAGAAACCTAAACCTCCGTTGGGGAACCATTACACCAGGGAGCGTAGGATCTTAGAGTTTAAGGCTGTGGTTAGATTTATCTTAATTACTTTCTTGTAGTTGTGGATGCTTGCAAGGGGTATAATCACAAGTGTGTATTTATCCTAGTAAGGGTAGTGCGCTAGCACAGGTTCACCCCCATAACACTTATCAAACCTATAAAGATTATTTAGCGGCATGAAGTGAAAGCACTTGACAGAAACTCCCGTGTGTCCTCGAGAACGTTTGGTTATCATAAGTTACACAACCGGCTTGTCCTTTGCTCTAGAAAGGATTGGGCCACTTGCAGTAATTATTATTACTGTCTTTTATTTACTCGTACTTTATTTATTTGCACTACCAAATACCCCTAAAAACCTATTTGCTAGTATTTACAGTGAATCCTTGATCAAAACCACTTGTCAACACCTTCTGCTCCTCGTTGGGTTCGACACTCTTATTTATCAAAAGTACTACGATACACCCCCTATACTTGTGGGTCATCAAAGCCTTCTAGTTGCGTGGCACTCTAACAAGGGTGCCGTTAACGATTCTTGTTAGCGCATCTTCAACTAGCAGCAATGCGGAACCTGCACACAACACAACCAAGTACTTTATTCCCAACTTACGATGAGGTTGTCAATCTCACCGGTTTGCTGTAAACAAAGGAATGAGCGTATCGAGTGGAAACAATAGTAGTATGCGAGTAAAGTAAACAATGCGAGTAAAGTAAATAGGTGATAGTAATATAAAGGAAATTGGACCGGGGTCCACAGTTCACTAGTGGTGTCTCTCCATAAAATAAATAACAACATGCTGGGTAAACAAATTACAGTTGGGCAATTGATAGAATAAAGATAACGTGCATATGTCGAGAGGATCACTATGAGATTTACTCTGGGTATTACAACAAAATACATAACCGCCATCCAACTGCATCTATGACTAATAATCCACTCGCGGGGATATCGTCCGAACACCCCACGAGTATTAAGTTGCGAACAAGAGATAATTGCATTAAGCAAAGTGTGTAATGTAAACAAAGCATATGCCCTTGGACATAAGAATGTTGTTTTCTCCCTAGTGGCAACAAGACATCTACAACCTTAGAGGGCTCTGTCACTCCCCCAGATTAAATGGAGGCATGAACCCAACTATCGAGCATAAATACCCCCTCTTGGAGAGCATGCAAGATTATAAACAACATAGAGATAACATAAGATATATGATTTAGCACATCAACTCAACATAGCACCAATATTTATCGGATCCCAACAAACACAACATGTAGAATTACATAACGGTGATCTTGATCATGTAAGGCAGCTCACGAGATCTAAACATGAAGCACATGGTGGAGAAGACAGCCATCTAGCTACTGCTATGGACCCATAGTCCAAGGTAGACTACTCACTCATCGTGCCGGAGGCAAGCATGGCGATGAAGAAGACCTCCGGTGGCGATTCCCCTCTTCGGCAGGGTGCCGGGAAGAGCTTCTGGACCCTCCCGATCTCGGGTCGACGACGGAGGTGGATCGCGATGTGTTTCTGGAAAATTGATCGGGCCTTTAGGTTTTTCCCGTCGGGGGGTCTTTATAGGCGAAGGGGCAGCGTCAGAGGTGGACCAGGGTGGTCTCACCCATAGGGGGCGCGGGCCAAGGGCTGGCCGCGCCGCCCTATGGTGAGGCCAGCCTCTGGCTCGGCTCCGACTCCTCTTCGGCGTTCTGGAAGCTTCGTTTAATATCTGGATGTACGGCTTTTGTTTCGTCCAATTCCGAGAATATTTCCTGTGTAACTTTTCTGAAACACAAAAACAACAGAAAACAGGGAACTGACACTGTGGTATCTTGTTAATAGGTTAGTTCCGGAAAATGCATAAAAACGCCACGAAGTGTAACGAAACACTAAGCAAATGGTGTAAAAACAAGCATGGAGCATCACAAATTATAGATACGTTTGAGACGTATCATCCACCATAGATTGGTTTCCCCTCCTCCCAGCCGCCTCCAACCCTAGCCCCCACCACACCCTCTCCCTCCCGCCGCCACCGCCGTGGAGTTTGTGGAGACTATTCAGGAGTCGGAGGAGTGTTGATGTTGTTGTCTTCCCCTCGGTCGGCCGTGGTGGCGAGCGAGAGAAAGGGGATGGCACCACCATCTTCCTTGTTAGGGTTGTTTGTGTTCTTCTGGTGGTGTGCGGCTGTCGCATCTTGCAGTTTCTTCCGGCCGGCCTTGGTGGCGAGGGGAGGAGGCGGCTTGATGCGTCGACACCTAAACCTGCCAGATGGTGGTGCGTTCTGCTGGTGGTTTGGGTCTACTGCTCGGGGATTCATTTGGAGGTACTGCTTGCTCTTCCCCATCTCCTGCCTACCCGATGGTCTGGAAAAGATTCTTAGCTCTCACCCTCTGGGGTGGGCACTCCTTCGGTGTTCAAAGCCCAGTGTGGCGACGACGGCGGCAGTGACACAATGGTGTTGGAAGATGCGCTGCTTTTGGATTTGGTTCCTGTACTTGGTTGGTGACGACGAGGACGATGGGCTTGGTTGCGTTTTGGAAGTACGGTGTGAGGTTCTTCTGGCAAAATGCTGAGACCATATTGTATTTTCCTTTATTTTTGGAGTCGTTTGTAATCGGTTTTGCCAATGAATTCCATCAGTTATTTATCTCGAAAAAAAACTTTGATTAGTTTGGTTATGACCAAACCTACGAAATAGAGTGGTTATTTCCTAAATTATTAAATCCACATATTTATTAAAAACCAAATTTACCGAACCATATTAACCAAATTTGTTAGAAATAATTAGCAATGTAATTAGGCTAATTGTAGCAGTTAGGATTTTGTCCAACCGCCTTAATCTGAGGCATCCCCTCAATTGTAAACCGGCTTAAAAGGCAACTGTTCACAGGGTATATATACCCAGAAATCTATCAATAAAATCACTTCATTCTCTCTCAATACTTTTACTTCAAACACGTTATCACGCACGCTGCTCTCCATGAGAGCGAAAGGCCACCGGAAAAGAACGAAGCACAACCGACCGCGTTCATCGCGGCCATCATCCAACATTCTCGTGGCACGACGGCGCCCACAACCAGCGGCTTACCTTTCACCAGCACGGTTCCCGGCGATGCTTCTCTGTACATCGGCGGCAGCGTCGCTCCGCGCTTCCCCTCTGTAAGTCGACGGCGATGTCGCTCCACGCCCAGCGCGCGGTGCGGTCGCCCGTCCTCCCGGCGACACACGCAGACGCGGCCCTCGGCCTGTCTCCCTTCGCCGCAAGGCGACGCTCCGGCGCTGCTCCTCCCGACACGCTACTCGCAACACATCAGGCAATGACCATGGCGGCCAACGGTCGGTCTGGCGAATCCCTCCGGCTGCAATTCCTTGGGGATGACTCCTTGCAGCGATGACCGACGGCGGCGCTCGCTTTTGCAACCTCCCGACGCTTCTCCTAACGGCCCGCCTGGTGCGGCGCGGAGGATGCCCGCGACCTCCTGACACGGCGGCGCAAGGGCCAACGGCCGGCTCTCCACGCGGGAGGCCCACGCAACCTCGCCTGCGGCAACCGACGGCGGCCGAGCCCGCGGCTCCCAGCGGCCGGTGCCCTTTTTGGCACTCGGCTCTCACCGGCGGCAGCCGGCATGCGCAGCAGCGCCCTCCGGTGTTGCTCGAGCCGGCCCTCCCATCGACAAGCGGCGGCTCGGTGACCACAGCCGTGGCCCCCGGACCTGCTCCTGCGAGCGCATCGCATCGGCCGGTCCCCGGCGTTGTTCCTTCGGGTCTGTCACGCAGACCCGCGCTCCTCTACTGTACGGAGACGATGGCGGGCGCTTCGCACCCGCGGCAAAGCCAGCACGCCCGATGGCACTCCTCCGAGCGCGGCTACCAAGGTACGCCGAAGCCTGAGCCCAGCCCGTGAGGCGGCAGCCCACGGCCGGCACGCGCAGCGGCGCCCTCTGGCAACCCGGGGCGTGCTCGTCCTCCAGGCAGTGCCACTCGTGCCCGCGACAGAGCTCTATGCGGCGGCCGGCCTGGTCGCCACCGCACAGCGCTGTGTACTAGTAGAAAGCAAAACGAATCCATTGACTCGTACGAAGGAAGATAACCTTATCTCTTTGGTTTTGCATTTTAGTCACTTCCTTACTATATTTACAATTGAGTCATCAGACTCATTAGATTTAGCAGTTCAGTCCTCAGATTTGATATTTTTCAGCACTTCAATCTACCATTTAATTTGGAAGACGTTTTGCTTTAGATAAAATATATTCCTGGTAGACAATCAAGTAATTATCATTTGTATAAATTGCATACCTATGCACTATATTTATACAACATGTAAAGTCACCATATAAGGCCCTCAGATCTTCACGTAATGCAAGAACGTATACGTTACTTACATTATATACTATATATTCCCTTTAAACTAATGTCATGCATAGTTCCTCTTGTGCTTATGTCATCTTATATAAACATATTCAATATTATGTCTCTAGCATTTTACAGAACATGTTATTTGGTACAACAATTCTATTTGGCACTTGAAATTTCATTTTCATGCAAAATTTCTCATTAGAGGAAATGATATAAAGATATATGTGATTATCTCGAATATTATTTGTGAAACACAAGGTGATGGCATCTACTGCATAAAGTGCAGATTATCCATTACTACGAGGCGTACTTATTCGTCATTATGGCAATAAGATTACCTATAAAGTGCTCTTCTAAATAATTTGATAACAAAGTATAACACAAGGTAATAGGATAAGGCGTCTACTGACACCTGTCAGACTATGCTTCCTACTACTGAGAGATGTACTCCATGAAAAGGAGATTATCTACAACGTGTTAACTTGAAATTCGAAGATCTACACATATATGACTTATAAGCATCTGCTTAAATTCCAAATGTTCCTCTAGAACATACTTGTTGTTTACCAAGATAAATTTTACCATCATAGTAAAAACAATTCATACATGATTATTTCATGCTTCTATTACATTGGTGAGATGTGAGATATATAATCAATGAACATTGTTGAAATGTCTATCAAGACAATCCATGATAAATAGATATTTTTCAAAAACTACTATTTCTATGTCATATGATGATAATTATATTCACCGTGAATAACCAATGTCAAAGGTATGTATCCATGTTTTGGTGCAAAATATAATATCACCCATCACTTTGGGAATAAATTCCAAAACATTGATATAAATAACATTTGATGTCTCAACATTGAATGTCTACCCTATGGTCATTACAGAATCATCTTGACCATTAACATATGCTCGTTTAGAGCATTTTTCATAAATTTAAATTTACTAACATAGTAAATGAGTTGCATGATCATCTCATGCAGGACATGGCTATCATTCCCATTAGTGGAAATTGTTGAACTCACATTACATGAGAGAAATTGATTAAATATCGATTTTCCTATAAATCTCCATCAAGGAGATATATGATGCATAAATGTAATGGTAATAGTTTCTCAAACACTTTTGAGGACTTCTACTACATTGCGGGTTTTTTTTTCCTCTTTCTGTTGTTTATATAATCAACTCAAAGTTGATATTTTCTGATCAGAAAAATGTTATAAAGATCTGATCAAAACCGCTAATGTACTTTACATCGTCCTTTGATAATAATGCATCAGCATTATTATATTTATTTCAGGCTAAAACTATATGATAACTTCTTCTGAAGAATCATTAAATACACCCTACGGTGATATACAATTACCTAAAATTCATACTAGTAGTCAATGAACTACAAATCTCCTTGGTTCAAAATGAACCATGAGAAATTAATGTAAAGTTGAGGTAACATGACAAACAGAAACAAAGTGAACCTTATTAAAAGGGATAAGCTAACTATCAAGTTTATCAAATATGTTATTGTATGAATCATCATACATATGCATTTCCAAATTCCCAAATCATTGGTTAGGTTAAGCCATAAATGCATCAATTAATATGAGTTCAATGGGATAACTTCGAAGCTCACTTCGATAAGCACCAGAATATAATATGGTTGCTGATTGTACTTATAATCTTCATCAGAATGAGAGCGTAAGTATAATCTGGTAGGAGATACACTCCTTCGCAATAATAATTTGATTGAGGAATAAAATTTCCAAGACATTTCGATGACCTTGTTTAGTCTCATAATTATCCCATTATGTCACTTGGCCTATAAATATACTACTTCATGTGGTATATTGTCCAATAATATCATGTTCTTTAGACATGACAATTTAATGTATGAACCAAATTCATACTAATTTTGTTGCGTACAAAGTAATTAATCAAAATGTTGATAAATTTAACATTTGGCATAATCGCCTTAGTCACCCCATCATAGGGATGATATAAAAAGTTATCAACAATCTTGTTGGTCACAACTTAAAAGTTGCAAAATTCTCAAGTCTTCAAATTTTATGTGCACCACATGTGCCATGAGAAAATTATTTATTTTTAAGGCTCTCTCACCTTAAAATTAGAAATGAGCCACTCAAATTCTTGAATGTACACAAGAAGATAACGGTGGACTATTCAACCATTATATGGGTCATATAAGAACATGGTATCCATAGGCGCATCCTATAGATGGCCTTACAAGGTTCTCTAATCTCCTCAAACCCATGATCTTACTAAATTAATTTCTCAATTATCAAATTAGAGCAAATTATCCTAAGACATGGATTAAGACCATGTGGATATCATCTTAATGATCATTTAGGATTTTACTAAGTACCTCATGTACAGACCCAAAATGGTGCAACTAAACTCTTTATCAAAAGAGTAACTAATTAAATGACCATATCAAGAAAATTGAATTACACCAACCTCTTGTTGGAGACATGCGTCTTTACATGGCGCAAATCTAATAAAGATCATAATAACTACATATCATACTGCTTCCCCTTGCAGTAAGTACGTGGATATCAGAAAAGTATTTCCTATCTGCGATAATTCAGTCATATACTGATATCACCACCCCAACGTACATCATGGGCTCTCACATCAAATTGAGATCTATGTGAGAAATAACTAAGGTATTATCCGTCAAATATTTGACCCTAACAAGGAAGTTATTGATAGTCCGTACGTTGATTGCATTTGCAATAAGGACATTTTCGGTATTAGAGGGAGATTAGTACCACAAAGAATGCCGATAAATAAAGTAAAAATGTCATAGACATTCAGTCCTCATATTCACGTACTTAAAAAAAAAATTAAACATGAAGTTCAATCATAAATTTGCAACACATTGCAAATCTGCCAAATACATTTACTGAGAATAAAGATGTCACTACATCATATTATTCATGCAATCCATATGCAAGAAGAGTGGAGGTACCTAATTCAAACACTCTTCCCCCACATGAGAGCAAAAGGGGGAGAAACCTTCTCACATGGATTTAAGTTCTTATATGAATCCGCGGAATGGAGGAAATTGTATCCTCAAACTGTAAATGTAATTCAACCTCAAGTTGAATAAGACAAAATGGATGCTCATCATCCAAACCAACACAAATGTGCACACGATTTTAAGTGTTGGACATCGAAACACGTTGACTCTATTGTTATGGGAAATCACGAGGAGTTAAATGATGTAAATGATATTTCCACAAATCCATTGATTCAAAAGAATCATATAACATAAAGCCTACATTTGTCGACATATATTTATTCTTAAAATTGCTAAAAACCTTTAGGGCCCTGAACCAAAGTCCATGGCAGAGTGCCTCATGCACTCATATATTGGTTCAACTAGAAGGAAGCAATTAAATAAGAATAGCACTCGCTCAATGAAAGAGAGGTATCTACCTTAGTAATACCTACTCCTCATAAGGATTTTTCCTCTGAAAGATCAATAACTTTTTGTTAATAATGAAAACAATGAGGTGGTGAAAAAGCGAGGCTTGTAGCACAAGGGTTCATGCAGAGACCCAACATCAATTATGATGCAACATACCCTCTTGGTATATGTGGATTATATTTCGATATTACTATTATTGGCAGTTACAAATAATCTATTCATGCAGTTGATGGATCCATACACATATGGATCACTCATTTTGGATACCTATATTAAAGTCCTTCAGGGCTTAAATCCAAAAGAAAATCGCAACATGCATTTGTGTAAATCTTCAATAGTCACTCTATGACTTGAACAGATAGTCGGAAAAATTATATGGTACAACCGACCAAGAGAATTCCTTCTACAAAGGGATTACTCAAATAATGATGTTTGCTTACATGTAGTCATAAACAAGATCCCTTACTGGATTATACATGACCTTTGTACATGTAGATGACTTTATCATCAAATTATATACATGAAAGGTGCTTGCAATCATCTTATGACGGATATTTGGATTAAACCAAATACCAATCAAGTGTACAACTTGAGTATATCCCCTCAGGAATACATATTTATCAGTCTTCATGTATCCATAAAGTATGGTAGTAAATATGGATAAATCATATCAACACATATGGCCATACTATCCCTATCAAGGTACAAATCATTCATTAGTCAATGATGAAGTGATATTGGGACCCATATTTCCATATCTCACAAACTACATCATATGTGACAATATTTTTGTTGTCAGATTATTAAAGTGCAAAATCCAACGAAACGTTGGATGAAGTAATATTCTTTGGTATCTTCAAGGCACTAAATATCTTGATTAATTCCTATCTTGATTAATTCCTTTAGGAAGATCAAGGTTTGACTATCATGTGATATACATATATTGGCTATAATCATATGATCCCAATAAATGCCATATCATGGACTGAACTCACTAGAAGATCCTTCTCAAGGATATCTTCATAATAGACTCTAAAGTCTATGCTCATTAATCATTCACTTCGAAGCATCAAACAATTTATATGGCTTCACAGAATGATTAACCACATTCAAAATGATGTGGATAGGATTCAACAGAATTACCTACCATATCTATCAAGATAATACACACTTGTATTACTCAATTGCATGTGGGTTATATAGTGAACAATATTGCAAAGCAAAATTGCTAGTAAAATAGTACTTCCCAAAGTGGGCATATTGTTTTTGCAAATATATCATGTGAAAATCTAACAGATTTATTCACAATGTCTTTGACTACCAACTTTTGTTTTCCATAACTATGGGGAATTGGTATGAGAAAACTTCAAGATTTGCACAATTCAGGGGGAGTAAACTCCCTTATTATAACCCATTGATGATCTTTTCAGATCATATATATATTGTACTCTTTTTCCCTTGATGAGTTTTTCCTAATGATTTCTCATAGAAGGTTTTTAATGAGACAATATAAATACAAGTGTTCATATATGCCATATCGTTTTCTCCTTATATTTTTCCCGTTGGGTTTTAAAGGAGTTTTCAGTGGCACATCATATTGCACTCTTTGCAATATTTACATAAGATATGTGTCATACCTCCTATTTTTCCCCATTGGGGTTTTTAGAAGGAAGTACTCGAGACATATGTGTTATTCTCTGAACTCACTAATGAGATTTTTCCTTTTCAAGGTTTTTCCCATATGAGTTATTAAGGAGATAACAATCACTATATGTTGTATCATTTTCTCCTTCTTTTCCCTCTTGGGTTTAAAGGAGTTTTAACAACATATCAAATACAACTCTCCTCATATTTTTCCCACTGGGTTTTTGGGGGAGAGATTCTAAAGATGAAGAATTTTCAAGATGATAGATTTACAAAGAACAGTATTGTTTACAAGGGCATCCTATTTACAAGAACACTCTCAAGACTAAGCAAGAAGATTTCTGAAGATTATACAAGATATTTTCAAGAAATGGCGTTGTCCAAGGGGGAGTGTTAGAAATAATTAGCAATGTAATTAGGCTAATTGTAGCAGTTGGGATTTTGTCCAACCGCCTTAATCTGAGGCATCCCCTCAATTGTAAACCGGCTTAAAAGGCAACTGTTCACAGGGTATATATACCCAGAAATCTATCAATAAAATCACTTCATTCTCTCTCAATACTTTTACTTCAGACAAAATTGATGCAGGGAGTCCTCGCTGCACTTATGAGACCCAACCGGGTGAAAGTTAATCAAAATCCATCCAAAGATGTGTGTGGCCAGTGGCCACTTGCAATACAAATGAGTAGTGTGAAACCAAACGCACGACAGCAAAACACAATTGGACTTGAACTCTGGTCGCACAACAACAACCTTAGCTGACGGAACTTGGTCAACTTGCGACTAATTGACCAATAGGTAATATCAGACGGATAGAGGGAGTAGCTGGCCACTGCCCGTTGACAATGTACCATCAGACGTCACTGACTCACTGGACACGAGGCTAGGTGCAGGGCGCGAGCGGGCGGCCGCACAAGCACTTGTTGGGGACGAAGTGGTTGGGCCCGAAGCGGTGCGTGTACCGGCCCTGCGGTATGGGCCCGCACAGGTTGTTGTAGCCCACGTCGAAGCGCAGCCACTTCCTCGCCGCCGCGGCCGCCGGGATGGTCCCGTAGATCATGTTGTGGTCGATGGACAGGATGTCCAGCGCCTCCGGCAGCTCGACGCGGCCCAGGTCGAACGCGAACCGGTTGCGCGACAGCCTCACGGCGTTCAGCTGTTTCTTGGCGCCGAAGAGCATCGACGCGTCGCCGGTGAGCTGGTTGTCGGCGAGGTCCACGTCGCCGAACTCCGCGTCCGCGAACGCGGCCGGCAGCGGGCCGGTCAGGTTGTTGCCCACCAGGGAGAGGTCGTACACGGTGGCCGTGGGCGGGATGGCGCCGGAGAGGCGGTTGCCGTCGAGGCGGAGGAAGGTGAGGTCGGGGAGGGCGCGCGTGCCGAGGAACTCTGGGATGCGGCCGTAGAGGCGGTTGTAGGCCAGGTTGACGCTCTGCAGCGCGGTGAGGTTGGCGATGGCGGCGGGGACCGGCGCGGAGATGTTGAGCGCGAAGACGGTGAGGTCGGTGACTCGGCCGGTGGTGCTGTTGCAGGAGATGCCCAGCCAGGAGCAGCAGGACACGGTGGAGTTCCAGCCTGAGAGGTCCGGAGGGTTGCCCAGCGCCGACTTGATGGCCAGGAGCGCCGCCTTGTCGGACTTGTCGCAGAGGGCGCCGTCGGCCGGCGCCGCGGCTGCCGCGAGGACGAGGACTGCGACGACGAGGACTGTGGTGCCGCGGCGGAACGGACTCGTGAGCTGCATGGTGGCGGTGTCCTGTTGAAGAGTGACCTGATTTTTCTTTGTTAATTGTGTGGGATTGCAAGTGTGGAAGTATATAGGGGTTGGCAGGAAACGAGTTCGGTGTACATTGTTGACTGAGATCGGATGGCACACAGGCATGTCGTGCGATCTTCCGAGACCACATGTTACACATCCTTAGAGTTGTCCTGCCAAATTCCATGGGGCCACATTCATGATGCACGCATGGGACATGTTTGGCCACTCTGACGACTGTGTGTTGTACAGCGATGTGCAGACATGGAGGAGCGCCAATATCTTTGCTTTGCATCGTCACATCTTACTTCACCACGGCAACACAAAGTTATGGGAACTACAGGTCTACAGCTTGTAACATGAAGAGAATGAAATTCCCCTCCTCTCTAGTGAGGGCATCTATTATGCTAGAGCAACTCTAACGGATCATGGATAATACCTCGACCTGAATGATAACCTGTCACTATCCGGTTTTGGGCCAAAAAAATTTGAGCCGAACAGATCACGGATATCGCCGCGGCTTGGATAAAATTTTCGGGGTGCATCGATTTTGGCCCCTTGGCGCGCGATATGTGCAGTTTTGGGCAGATGAACTCCAACACCCCCGATCGGTAGGGATCAGTTCGCGCCACAAAAATTTAAGCTTATTCTGAGCGTGCGTCCTTCAAGCTCCCCGATGCCATCGCTCGCTGCCCCGTTCTAGGATAGATCTCCGGTGTTCCTAGTTGTTTCCGTCTGTTCTGTGCCATGGAAACGACTCCCCTCCCTCTGCTGCTCCTTTCCACCCTCTTTGATAGTCGTGCCCCGCCGCCCGTTGTCACCGGACCGAAGGTAATCTTCCTCAAATATTTCAGCCTTTTTAGACTTGGCATTGGCGGAGCTTTTTGTGAATAGCTAGTTCTTCTTTGTATATGAGCTCAAATTTAGTGCATTTTTTACTACATGATTCCTCGTCATCGGATGATTCCGACATTGAGGATTGCTTCTGGATGATGATGTCGAGAATATCCCCTTGCTTGCCGCCCTGTAGAAGTGTGAGGAGAGCAACAAACGGAACGCGGACGCCCTATTTTCCCATTTTTTGAGTTTTCATTATTTGCTTTTCTACATCTTTTTTACTTCTTTCAAATTGGACAATTTTGAATTTTTGAAAAACAATAATATTTTAAACTTGTTCAAAAAATTTAATTTTAGACATTTTCCAAAAACAAAAAAGTTCATATTCTTAAATTCTTCATATATGAAAAAATGTTCAGATTTTGTAAAGTATTCAATTTTTTAATTTCAGACATTTCCAAAAATAAAAAATGTTCAGATTCTAAAATTGTTCATATTTAAAATTGTCAGATTATAAAATTTATTCAATTTTTAAATTTCAAACATTTTTCAAAAAATAATGTTAATTTTAAATTATTCAATGAAAAATATTCAGATTTTAAAATATCTCAAAAGTTGAAATTTTCAGAAACTTCTTTATAATATAAAAATTCTGAAATGTTTAGATTTCAAAGTTTTAATTTTAAAAAACATATAAAGTGAGAAAAACAACAGAAAAATGAAAAAGGAAAGAAAAGAAAGGCATCATGGGCTGGCCCAAGACACCCGACCAGGTGAGCGCCGCGGGTTCCAGGCCGCACAGCTTGGTGTATAGGCGCCCAACAAACATGGTAGTCTAGCATCCAGAAAAGCCCGCCGCCCGCGATACGAAGGCCACAGAAGCTGCTCCGCACCGCAGCAGAAACACGTGGAGCCGTAGGCCCGATCTGAATCAGTTCAGTCCAAAAAGCCAGCGCATGCGCATCGCGGTACATATATTCCAACCAAACGACCACGCAAGCAAGCGCATCATCATCATCATCGTCTCACCGCCCCCACCTCCTGAGATCCCACCGATCCCCGAGTCTTCCTTCACCTGCCGGCCGATCTACCCAAGCTTCTCTCCGCGATGAGCTGGTGGTGGGCGGGCGCGATCGGCGCCGTCAAGAAGCGCCAGGACGAGAACGCCGCCGCCGCCGAGCCCTCCTTCCAGAGCGTCGCGCTCGTCGTCGGATCCACCGGCATCGTCGGCACCTCCCTCCTCGACATCCTCCCGCTGCAGGACACCCCCGGCGGGCCCTGGAAGGTCTACGCTCTCTCCCGCCGCCCGCTCCCGCCCTGGTCCCCACCGTCATCTCCCGCCATCACGCATCTGCACCTCGACCTCGCCGACTCCGCCGCCGTCGCCGAGGCCCTCGAGCCCCTCAAGGACATCACCCACGTCTTCTACGCCGCCTGGTCCAGCCACCCGACGGAGGACGAGAGCCGCCAGCAGAACTCCGCCATGCTCCGCAACGTCCTCTCCGTCGTCGTCCCCAACTGCCCCGCGCTCGTCCACGTCTGCCTCCAGACCGGCCGCAAGCACTACGTCGGCCCCTTCGAGGCCGTCGGCAAGATCCCTTCCCCGGACCCGCCCTACACCGAGGACATGCCCCGCCTCGACTACCCCAACTTCTACTACGACCAGGAGGACGTCCTCTTCGACGAGGTCTCCCGCCGCGAGGGCGCCGTCAGCTGGTCCGTGCACCGTCCCACCCTGATCTTTGGCTTCTCTCCCCGGAGCGCCATGAATGTTGTCGGCAGCCTATGCGTCTACGCCGCCATCTGCCGCAAGGAGGGCGCCAAGCTGCGGTGGCCTGGGTCCAAGGTCGCCTGGGAGGGCTTCAGCGACGCCTCGGACGCGGACCTCATCGCCGAGCACGAGATCTGGGCGGCTGTCGATCCGTTCGCCAAGAACGAGGCTTTTAATTGCAGCAATGGGGATCTGTACAAGTGGAAGCTGCTCTGGCCCATGCTAGCTGATCATTTCGGGCTGGAATGGACTGGGTACGAGGGGGAGGAGAGCCGGTTCAACCTTGCCGAGGCCATGGCTGAGAAGGATGCTGTGTGGGCGGAAATTATCCAGGAGAACGAGCTCATCACCACCAAGCTGGAGGAGGTCACCAATTGGTGGTTCGTTGATACCTGCTTCAATCTGGAGATCGAGCATTTGGATAGCATGAACAAGAGCAAGGAGCATGGCTTCCTTGGCTTCCGCAACACTGTCAACTCCTTCAACACATGGGTCGAGAAGATGAAGGTTTTCAAGATTGTTCCTTGAAACTTTATTTTCAGTATCTATTCTTCTTTACTCTTCTACTTCATGCAGCATCTCGTTTTCTTTCCATTTTTCAAGTTACTCTTGAAATTAGTGTCATTGCAAAATCTTTGTGTGTTTGGGAGGGTCACATGTTGTAAAATTATGTAATCTAGAATAAACTAGAACCAAATAAAGCTCATCAAATCGTGAATGAATTACTCTTGCGCAATGCTCATCATATGTTAATTTGCAAATTTAAGCATCGGATAATTGTTTTGATGTTATGGTCATTGTTTTGTCTTTGAATTTGCTGTGACATTTAGGCCATCATTTTCCATCACCTGGTCATTTTTGTAAGAGAGAAGTAGTACTTCTGTTTGGTATTGCTGTTCTGTCGCTTTTGCCTGTAATTGATATGCTTGAGATAGCATCCTTCACTGAGAAGGAAAAAGGGGCGACAACATCACCACATAAAGGCATATTACTCGTTCCTGATCTCTGTTCATTGATATTGCAAATAGAGGCAAACACGATAGCAAATAACTATGGCAGCAATTTAGTTTCTGCTAAATATTTCCAGGAAGTTGATCTCCAGAAGCAACAAACACTTCTATGGTAGAACAATTTCGAATGATCACTTCAATCTTTCTTGTGGAGTTCTCTTTTTTTTTTTCCCTGGAGGGAGAGGCATCTTGATTCTTGAATTCAGCTTTCTGTTCCAAGGAAAAAACTTCAGCATGACACTACATCAAAATAAGAATGCGGCCTCATTTGATTTGGTCTTATCACCACGTTATGGGTTTTAAAACCAAACCTCCAGCTTAAAGCGGGCACGTCTGTTTGATTGTTCTAAATGATTGACGTTGCTGTTGGCATGTCACTGATTGGGTATTGAAATCCGATTCGGTATCGTGTTTTCTGTCTCTCTAGGTAGATAGATACACGGAACAGCTAAGCTGCTCCAATCATGGACATCGATGTGATCCGCAATCGCAACCGCAGCTGAGCTGCTGCAGTTGTAGACGTCGATCTAATCAGCAAGCGGTGGAATGTTTTTCCGTGATGAACATGGTTGGTTCGCGTGCATGTGTATATGTATTTTCTTACGGACGGAGGACAGCGCTCCACCGTGTCACTGTCACAATTGTTGGTATCCAATGATCCAATAAGTATACCGCATATTAGTCATTATCAGCAGAAGAAATGGCATCACAGATTTCGGAAACACTGTGCGTACGACAGTTTCCTTACGACTTGCGTACGACGCAGAATCAAACGAGGGAGCGGCTAGCTATGACTTCCTAATGAACCGTGCCGGCAGTTATTAACCCGCATCTCCAGCCGCGCCCTCTGAAGCGTCTTTCAAACTGCACGCGATCAAGCATTTGGGGGACGCCATCGCATGTTGCTGCTTTTAGGCCGCGTCGCTACCCAGCCGCGTTCTCTAAGGGTGTGTTCGGTTTGAGAACCAAGTGGAATGTAATGTCATGGTTCCATTCCCAAAGAATGGGTTGGTTTCATTCTTGTGTTCAGTTTGAGCTAGAATATGGAATGGGTTGGTTCCGTTCTTGTGTTCAGTTGGAGAGTGGAATGTGATAGATAATGGGAATAGAAGGTGTGAGCATGTATGGGGTGCGTCTAGCAGAATAAAGTTATGAGAGAATAGAGGAGTTGAGTGAGTGTGGGTGGCTTTAGCATAGAGGAATGGGGAGATTCCACCGATTTTGAGGAATGGGTGCATTCTGGATCTGGAGGGAATATTCTCTTTTGAGGAACCACCTCGTTCCGTTCCATTTTCCAACTGAACACCGGAATGAGGTCTAGGTGCGGAACCATCCCATTACATTCCACTTGGTGACACCAACTGAACACACTCTAAACCTCGCCCCAAACGAAATTTAAAATAAGAAATTTGTATGTTTTCATTCAAATTTGATTATATATTACAAAGTTTGAATGAAAACGGCTAGCGCTTATCGATCCTAGCCTACTCGATGTCTTTGTCGTTGTCCTCCCTCTTCCGCTTCTCCACAGGCACCGCCGCGGGACACCGCTCCCTCCTGATGCCTAGCAAGAGAGCTCGGCGTTCCGCCGCGTCCTCGAGGAGGCGTTGCCGCTCCTCTGCGAACAAGTGGTAGCCCGCGTCCTCTGTCGGTGCTTGCTAGACGGAGAGCTCGAGCGCGTGGCGGAGCTCCTCCTCCTCGGCCTGCGCGCGGGCACGGGCAGAGTTGTTGGCCTCCTTCGCCGACTCGAAGGACACGAGCAAAGCCCGCTGCTTCGCCACCTTCTCCTCCTGGTTGGGTAGGTTGTTGAGGAAGGCGAGGTTGTCACTTGCGTCGTCCTCCGCCTTGGCCTCCTGTTCCTCGGCGAGCTTCGGGTTCTCTTCCTCCTAGTCGTTGTCCTTGAAGTAGAGTTCGTCGTCCTTCTTGGGGATGTCGGCCGTGGGAGGTGGTGGGGGCGGTGGAGATGGTGGTGGGGCGGTGGAGGCACCTGGCCCCGGTCGAGCATCGCGTAGGTGGTGATGAGGCGACGCGGCATGGTGAGGTGGAGGCAAAGAGGAAGAATGTCGGCAGATGTGGAGGCCATACCGCACGGAGGCGGGCATTTGATAGCCGGTGGCAGCGCGGGAAGACGAAGGGAGAAGGCGCGAGAAGCGGTGGGAAAATGCACGGGAAGGCCACCGGCGGCAATGCGTGGAGGAGGCGCAGCGACGATGAGACGTCTCGCCTACCCTCGCCTTGGGAATCGCCGTCGCCATTAAGGCAAAGCTGTGTCGCTTCAGATCGTGCGGCTGACGAGGCAAGCCCGCGACACGCGAAGCGTACCCATGAATTATCCGGCGCTCCTGCAACGTCCCCTATGTACTGGGGATGGGCTCGGGGCGCCGGACATCGTATTGGGCCGCGTCAAACCCAAAAAGGCCTTTGGGCACGTGGCTGAGGGTGATGAAACGTCCGATGCGCCCCAAATCGCTTTGGGGAACGGTTTAGAGGACGCGGCTGGAGATGCTCTAATACTAAGACCTTGTTTAGTAAAGTTTAGATATGTATTTATAAGCGTCCGCATCAAGCCTGGGCTTGATAAGAACAACATGTTTTGGAGAACAGAGCAAAGTGATTTAGTGAAACTCACAATACTGGTTCTCATGGTTCTCATGCTTATGGACGGCAAAAACCGGGTTTCATCCTCGGTGGGCTGAGCGTACCACGGCGAATCCAAGTATGCTTGTGGTGCACAGAACACTGGTTAAAAAAAATCCTTTGTTTAATGTCTATTTTTCACCATATGTGCAATTCTTAAAATAAGTTTTTTAACAACTGGGGCACTTCCGTGCACCCTGTTCTTTAGCCCTCTAGCTCCGCCGCTGTCCTAACTATGCAACAACAAGTTGATTACTCATATGTATAATCTTTTTAATGGGTACTCTTCCTGATTTTCTTCTAATCTTTCTACTTGATTAAAACTTTGTGATAAAGATGGCTACGTGCATGAATGATAAAGAAATCTGAGGTTAATGTCTTGATAAATAAATCTTGTGCTTACACCATGTGCTTTGTAAGAAGGGATACACAATATTTAGTTCATGAAAAAATAAGTATATCCGGTGCTTCCACCAATCATGATGCTTATGTTGTCTCTTCCATTAGCAGTTAGGCACAATTCCTCTAATTTAGTTATCTTGATCCCAATCCCCTTATATTCTTAAAATAAATATAATAGAAGTTGCTTGACAATGTTATACAATGTCCATATATAAAACATTTCTTATCTTGGTTGTGGTGACCCACCACACCACTGTATGTGCCGTGCACAAGCCTTGATATACCACGAATAAAACACCATTCCAAAAGTATTACACCCATCAGAGTGGTAAAACAGAAATATTGCAGGTCTAAAGCATAACTATAGAATTATAACTTTCATCATACAAAACATCTTCGGAACCTCCTCAACACTAAAGGAAATTATTTTATTTCTCATATACGACAGATGGATTGATTTGAGATTAGGATTTGGATGCATATCAAGATATGTGGATTGATTTCTGGTATCCTTTGCTTGAATGAAGTTCTAAGAATGACTGTTTGGTTATAAATTTGGGAATAAGGCAAGATATGAGGATTTGTTTATGATCATGAGATCAAACATAAGCTTGAATTTGGAATTATGGAATATGGTTTTAAGAATAAGTAGAGAGGATATAAAGTATATGAATGTTTTCCCTCTATCCTAAAGAAGATAGTGATCACCTCCTTTCTTCATTACTCATCCTTCATCATCTCCTCTTCCTATTTCCATGTTAATTTTATGAGCTTGATCTAAAGCTCTTAAAATACTTATAGTAGAGATAATCTTCATCTCCTTATATTACTAATAGATCCAATAGCCCTAGGGTGCTAAACTCAACTCCCTTGGAGTATTTAACTAACTTTTTGTTATCATGTACATGCTCTTTTCCTCCACAAGATATCCCCATGTATGAGTTTTTTATTCATTGTCTAATTTATATTCCCTTTTTTCTTTTTTTCTTTCTACTTTCATTCTTCCTTTTCATTTATGTTTTCATGCTTCTTCTAAAATAATTGCTTTACCTTTTGTATTTAGTACATAAATGTATTTTTTAGATACATAAAACATCTTATGAACACTCCTTTTTAGATACATCACATATGATTTTTTTTTTCAAATACATCACTTCCTTTTTTAGATACATGAATTTTCGAATACATACTTTCTCTCTTCACTAATATAAGATGTTTTTGTAAGCTAATTTAGCTTGCGAAAATGTCTTATATGAGGTGACAGAGGGAGCATTTTTGTGTATGGAGATAATTTTTTACATAAAATGAACATGTTATTTCGTACCCAAACATTTTTTGACATTTAGCTTGAACAAATTTGGAAGTTGCATTAACAAATCTTAGGAACACTTATATTTGCATAGTTTTGTGTCTCTCAAATATTGTTTTGAATATCTTGGTAGTAATAAAAAAGAAAAGTACAATAGGACACAATTTTATTTTTTAATTGAAATTGTGAATTCATGATTCTTATAATGCACTCGTATCACTGCTGGAAAAAAGCCCTTCAATCCCGGTCAGTAACTGCCATTAGTCCCGGTTGCCCAACCGGGACTAGCAAAGTGGGATTAAAGGCCCCCACCCTTTAGTCCCGGTTGCAAATGAACCGGGATTAATGGCCTTCCACGTGGGCATGGCTGGGAGCGCCGGCTCGGGGACCTTTAGTCCCGGTTCGTAATGAGAACCGGGACTAAAGTGTTTTGTTTTTGTTTTTATTTTTGTTTCAGATTATAGGTTTAGGGTTTATGCTTAATTAGGGTTCATTTTAATTTCAAGCGAGTTTCCGTACCCATATTCTATGACTAGTACATACACATTACACATTGGTGCATGTGTATATAATATTATACGATGTCTTGCGACTGTATATACTACAATTTCAAACAAGTCTATGTACAACTATTTTTCAAACAAGTTTCAAACAAGCTAAGTTACATGGAGATCACTAAATTACATATAGCGTTCCTCGTCCTCCACATAGTGTTCTCCTTTCTCATAGAGGTCCTCCCTCAGCATGAATCCCACCAGCTCCTCTTGAATTGCTTTTATGCGCTGGGTTGGTAGGAGTTTCTCCCGCATCACATACAACTTTAATAAGATCGATATGGATATATATAAGTTGGATGAAACTCAACAAAATTGATTATAATAAAAGAAAACTATGAATATTATTTACGTACATCAAAGTCCGTCGAATGTACTCTCCGCTCACTGGTGTACCACCGGATGAACTCGCAGACGTAGAATCCACAGAGATTGGTCCCCGGTGGTTGCCGCAAACTCTTTGTCTTTTTAAAAGTTAGCTGTTCTTTGAATTCACCTACTACCGACCTTCTGAAACGTGTCCAAACGCTGCAGGGCAAAGAAAATGAACAAATGAGTTATTAAATACTTGATATCAGGAAATTAATGAAATGAGCTGATATAGTCGGGTAATGATTGAAATTACTTCTGCAGCATTGCTTTCATGTCGCTAAACAGGACGCCGGGCTTATCCAATGAGTCCAAGATTACAACACTTGATGTGTCAAATTGAATCTTTAGCAAAATCCAGTGGTAACTATAGACACGCATGCATAACTCATCAATTACACACTTAACATCGAGTAAGCAAAAAAGAATTTGTACAAGATAGAAACACTCACTTGAAGTTGTAAGGAAATAGAATTTCCCTTTTAAGACTTTGCTTGGTAAAAAATCTGAACAGGTCATTCTCCACGTCTTTGGGGTGACCTTGTAACGTCTTTTCATTAACGATATATGGGTCAATGAAACCAACGTCATAGATTCCCTTTTGTTTGCATTCGAACATCTTAAATCTGCATAATAGCGTACAAAAATCATATAGTTAATTAAGATAATATATTACAGGCAATGAACAAGCTTAGCTAGATACTTGAATATAAATCACTTACAGACAATAGACACTCATGATAGACTTGTCGAAGTCGCGCTGATTGAATAACTAAAACAATTCATCCAATGGAATATGTATCAGGTATCTTTTGAAGTAATGCTCCTCTCTAACGTCCGCGCTGATAAAACGTCTGAAGTCTCTTTTTTTGTGCGCCTTGTACCAGCCATTCAGATTTCGCATATGTGTTGATAGACCGCCTTCCTCCTCAGGCTTGATCAGATCCCCCCCCCCCCATAACATATCTCTCTACTATCTCTCCCACTGGTGCTTCTTCAAGGCCTAACAAAGCTAGAAGAGGCATATTCAATCCGTCCGCTGTCTCTTTGGCCTGCATTACACTTATACCCAATAGTTTTGCAGCTCCTACTACTCTGGGTCCAATAACAATCGATCCATATCCAAATCGGCTTTGAAGGACGTATGGATATCGGGGGGGGGGGGCGACTATGAGCGGGGAGACCGATTGATTCTTCTGTTCTACAAGCTGGAGAATTTGTTTTCTGCTTCTTTTTGCCTTGGCCAAGTCACTTTGCCTTTCAATTTCGTGTTTATAGTCTGATGGCAGACTTTGATTATATTGGGGCTCTGCAGTAAGCATACCGATAGTCCACTTCTTGTCTTTATCGCTGTATGTCGGCTTGGGCTCAGGCTCTTTCGGTGCAAAAAAGGCCTTCACTTCGGCGCGTACTATCACGGTGTTTTCCTCGGGAATCCGGTCATAAGCTCTCTTGGCAAGAGGCTTTAGCGATGGCTCTGGTATCTTCGTGGTCTTATGTACTACTGATACGGCTCAAACGTATCTATAATTTTTTATGCTCCATGCTTATTTTTACACCATTTGCCTTGTGTTTCATTACACTTCGTGGCGTTTTTATGCGATTTCTGGAACTAACCTACTAACAAGATGCCACAGTGCCAGTTCCCTGTTTTCTGCTGTTTTTGTGTTTTAGAAATGCTATACAAGAAATATTCTCAAAATTGGATGAAACAAGTTCCAGAAGTCTTATTTTTCCCGGAAGAGGACCGAAGACCGAACGAGAGCCGGAGGAGGGCCAGGGGCTGCCCACACAATAGGGGGGTGCGGCCCAGCCCCTGGCCACGCCCACCCATTGTGTGACCACCCTGGTCGCCTCCTGACGACGCCCCTTCGCCTATAAAAATCCTCCCGACAGAAAACCCTAAAAGAATTGGCAATTTTCCAGAAAGAGTTCCGCAACTCCGCCGCCGCCGCCGACGAATTTCGGGGGACAGAAGTCTCTATACCGGTACCCTGCCGGGACGGGGAAGTGCCCCCGGAGCCATCTCCATCGGTCTCCATCACCGTCTTTGCCGTCTCCATCGACCTCACCGCCATCTCAATCAACCTTGCTGTCTCCTATGATGAGGAGGGAGTAGTTCTTCCCCAGGGCTGAGGGCTCTACCGGTAGCTATGTGGTTCATCTCTCTCTTCCATGATGTGATCTTTATGTGATCATGAGCTTTGAATCTAGTTGAATTGGTAGATGTTATTATTCAGATATTATGCTACTCGCGTGCTTTATATTTGTAATCTCCAGAGATACCTTGTATCATGGTGTGAAGGTGACTAGTGTGCGCATCATGTGTATCTTTTTGGTTAATGTCTCTATGAATTGTTGGTGTTTGTTGGAACCATCTAGTGCGTTCATGGTGATAATATGGGACAATCTAGTTTGGTTACATACGGACTTTGAGGAGTGCTTCGTAGCCCTACGCATGATTAGTGTTCGTTTTCCATTGGAGAATTGTTTTGAGTTGCGTATTGATGATAGTATCTATTGGTTCAATTATGTTATATTTGTTGAGAGTATGTCCACTAGTGAAAGTATGATCCCTAGGCCTTGTTTCCAAGCTTTGCACACCGTTTCCTTTCAGTTTGTTACATGTTTGCTCGCAGCGATACTTATTTCAGATTACATTTACTACTTATAATTATCACTACTACTTGTATTTCACTATCTCTTCGCCGAACTAGTGCACCTATACATCTGACAAGTGTATTGGGTGTGTTGGGGGCACAAGAGACTTTCTGTATCATAATTGCAGGGTTGTTTGAGAGGGATAGCTTTGACCTCTTCCTCCCTGAGTTCAATAAACCTTGGGTGATCCACTTAAGGGAAACTTGCTGCTGTTCTATAAACCTCTGCACTTGGAGGCCCAACACTGTCTACAAGAACAGACGCGTGCATAGACATCAAGCTCTTTTCTGGCGCTGTTGCCGGGGAGGTAAGGTAAAAGGTACTCACATTCTTTGGTTACTAAGTCTTTTAGTTGCTGGTGAGTGCTCGGAGTTATTTCCTTTAGATTCTGCAATTATATCTTTTTGTTTCTTGTTTTTATTTTCACTAGTTAGGCTTAATGGAAAGTAAAGAGTTCTTTAGTCTTTTTCCTGAGTTTAGATTTGAAGAGAAAATTGAAAAACCTTTGGAGCTTAATTTGCATGCTAATAGTGTTGTTATTATGAATGCTTTGAACACCGTTATTGCTAATGCTATTGAAAAGTCTAAGCTTGGGGAAGCTGGTTTTGTTAAGCATGATATTTTTAGTTCCCCAGCTTTAGTGGAGAAAGTTTGCTCTGATGATATTTTATCTCCCATATGTGATAATTCTTATGATGCTTGTGCTCCTCATCCTTTTAAAATACCTATGAAATTTATTGATCGTGCTATGAATAACTGCTATTTAGGAGATGGAACTGTCCATCCCGGTGATCATTTGCTCTTTATACATGAATTATGCGAGTTGTTCAAGTGTGCAGGTATTTCGGTGAACCAAGTTAAGAGGAAGCTATTTTCTTTATCACTGAAGGACAGAGCTGCGGAATGGTATAAAACACTGAAGGATGGCCGACCTGTTGACTAGGAGGAAATTGTACCTCTCTTTTATTCTAAATTCTATCCTTCTAGTAAGGTTTATAAAGATAGGAATTATATTTATAATTTTCATCTGCATGAGGGAGAAAGCATTGCCCAAGCGTGGGGAAGATTGAAGTCACTAATGCTCAAATGTCCTATTCATGAGCTTTCCCGTAATATTGTTATTAATAATTTTTATGCAAGGCTTTCAGGACATTACAAGGACCATCTAGATGCATGCTTGGATGGGTCTTTCACAAGCAAGGATGTTGACACCAAGTGGGATCTGCTTGAAACAATTCAAAGCAATATCAATGATTGGGATAGCAACAAAGGTAAAGGATCAGGTATAAATTACGAGCATGATTGCATTAAGTCTTTCGCTGAAACTGCTGATTTTCAAGAGCTTAGTGCTAAATATGGTCTTGATCCTCAAATTATGATTGATTGTTTTATAGCTTTTGCTTCTCATATTAATGTTCCTAAAGGAAAGGAGGACTTCTATCATGAACCTTATAAGGACACTTGCATAGAAAGTGATATTGTTATTGATGATTGCAATAAACATGCTCAAATTTCTGAAAGTACTACTTCCTATAAGCATGTTAATTTTTGTGGAGTACATAGACCTTGTGAACAGAGTCACAACAAGGAAGATTATTGTATCCACCACGCGAATGAAGAAACCCGAATGTGGCACAAGGCTATAGGCGAGCTCGGTGAAAAGGTCTGTGAGCTTTATCCTTTTCTTTGTGAGTTTTGCGATGACATAGGGCATTTTAATTTTCAATGCTCAGGCCCTAATAGTCGCCTTTCTAATGGAATGAGTACCGCAAGTTTGTATTGTGATGACAAAGATTACTCTCAATCAGCATGATGAGCTTACTTTGTTTTTGGGGTGTGAAGAGATATCTAGAAAGATTTCCTTGGTAGACATGAATGATGTTGATATTAATAGCACCCTTCGTGGTTGTCGTCTCTATTGCGTTAAAGATTGCCTCGCAAATACTTACATACAAAATCTTACAAAACATGATGTTTTGCCAAGCTATGACAGGACTAATAGATGTTTCTATCTTAATAATAGAGAGAAGGAATCCTCCAAAGTTTCTTCTGTTGTTCCCGTTAGCAAACCAGATTATGTGGAGAAGATGCCTTTCAAGTCTCTCCCTCCTAAAGGAGAGAGTAAGAAGAGTATAAAGAAGAATAAGAATAGGAGTAAAAGGCGAGAGGAAACGGTATCTTCCCCTAAGCATGTTGCTCCTACTATAGATTATGATAATTCTGATTGGGATGATGTTCCCATGCCTGTTACCTATGTTAGTGATCATGATGGGGAAAAGCACTCTACTTTTGATATTAAATTTTTTTGGGTACCAATTCGAAGGTTAATAATTGTTGTACCATTAGTACTATCCATGTTCCTTCTTATGATGATATGTTTGATGAATATGCTTTGCGAAATAGCTGTTCCCTAGCTTGTGATGATACTAAACCTCTAGTTTATGATGGTTACAATGATGAGTATAATATTTTCAGTTCACCTACTTTTGAGGAGAAAATTAGTTATGATTACAATATGCCTCCTGTTTTCGATGATTATGGTGATGAGAATAATTATTCTGTTGAATATGCTCCTACTACGATTGTTCATGTGGGGAGTATTAATTCTTTTATGCATGTGGCTCATGATAGGGATGCTTTATGTGATAGTTATATTGTTAATTCTATTCATGATGCTACTGAAAGTTACTATGAGAGAGGGAAACATGGTTTGATGGACCTCAACAATATTGAGTTTCCCCTCTTTATGTTACAATTCTTGAAGTTGTACTTGTTTTGCCTTCCTATGCTTTTTGCTTTGCGCTTTCATGACTTGTCTCTTTACAAGATTATTTTTCATAGGAAGTGGTTTAGATTTAAATATGTTTCATATTTGCTTTTTGATGCTCTCTCTTGCTTTAAGTTCCTATATAGCGCCTTTGCCTTAAGCTCTTTTATGGCGCCTACATGAGCATCTTTGCAAACTACTGCGCCTAGCTCAAAGGCGTTAAAGAAAAGCACTCTTGGAAGATAACCCATTGTTTTACTTTCAGTTCTTTTTCTTTTATTTGAGTCTTGGAAGTTATTACTACTATAATAACCGCTCCTTATCATTTTTAATTCGTTGTTGTGCCAAGAGAAACCTCTAATTTGAGTGAGGAAAGATTTGGGGAAGTTGCTGTCCTGAAACAGATTTTGGTGCCGCACCGTAAAAATTTGTGAAAATTCTCAGAATATCTTTTGGACCTGCGATTTCTCGTGCATATGCCCCAGGTTATTTCCAAACGTTTATTAGTTTTGCACTTTTTGATTTGAGCAACAGAAAACCCTCAGAAAAATCGATCTTTGTCAGCTGTTTTGACAGATTTCTGCCACTATTTGTGTTTGCCTCTTGATCGCTTTCTTTTTTAGTTCTTTTGATCCAGGAACTTTTTGAGGAAGTTGCTACAGTAGTAGATGCTTTAATATGTGGTGGGCTTGAGTTTAAACCTGAACCAAAAGCGTTGATTCATTATTATGTTTATGCTAATGTTGCTAATAGAATTGTGTTAAGTTTTGTATGAAGGAAGTTTTCAAGTGTAGGGATTGGAGAATGATGAGATGAGATGAAGAATGGATAAAAGCTCAAGCTTGGGGATGCCCATGTCACCCCAAGAAATATCCAAGAAGTACAAGCATCAAAGCTTGGGGATGCCCTGAGGCACCCCCTTCTTCATCGGCAAAAATCAGGTCACCTTTCAAGACACTATATTTTTATTGCTTCATGCACTATGCGTTTTTCTTGGAGCGTCAGTTGTTTTTGCTTTCAGTTTTCTTTTGTTTTGTTTGCTGCAATAAACGGTTTGATCACATCATGTTTTTTTGGAGAGAGAGCTATGCTCCGTTTTTCATTGCCAAGAACACTCTAGTTTTCACTCTTTTCGTTCAACGAGTGTTCTCTTTTTCTGCTACTGCGTTTATCTTTCGTTTTTCGCCTTGATTTTTGTTCAGATCTTCTTTTATATTTGCATCAAGTTGTATTTGGACCTCTGGTCCATGTTGGTTTTTATCAAAAGAGTTGTTTAAAAAAAAGGTTCGAATGGTGTTGGAAAAGAGAAAAAGTTTCATGCAAAAAAGTGGTACAAAAAGGAGCTTGTTTAGACTGTGGCTTAGAGTTTTGCATGCCATGCTTGATTGCGTTTTGATAGTATGCTTAGTGATTTTTGCTATAGCATGACTTGTCTCAAATGACTAAGATTGCTTAATGAGCCTTTGAAAAAATCATGTGTTGTTTTTATTATATGGAAGCATTTATTTGGTTTTCTCCTTTGATGCTTTATTTGGGTTGACTTGGCACATGCTTACACATGTTGACTACAAAATAAGTCGCCTATAGCCTCTATGATCATTTGGTTTTTGACTTCTGATACCACTTTATGCTTCATTCAATGATGTTTTGTCGCTATGCATGATTATGGCTGTTATTGCTCTCTTAGTTGGTCGCTCCCAGTCTTTTGCTAGCCCTCATTTTGTACCGAGTATGAGCTCTACTCGTGCATCCAACTCCCAAAAACCAAGTTTGCCATTGTGTCCACTATAAATTCCTATGCATGGTATTTGTAAGCCATTCCAAGTAAATTTTCATGTGCTACCTTTCAAAAACCTTCAAAACACTTCTCGTTTTGTGACACTGTTTTTAGCTCATGGGGACGTAGTGGTCGGATTTGCTATCTTCCATATTGTTTTATTCCAAAAAGAAAAAAAGGAAAAAATAAAAGAAAAAGGCACTCCTCCATGGTATGTGAATGTTGGTGGGCACCCGATGGAATCGGTTAGCCATGGTTTGTGAAAGGAAAAAGGTGGGGAGGAGTGCCAAGCTTTATAAAAGAGCACAAAAGTGCCAATCTCTCTCTCAAAAACTTGCTTCATTTTTGTATGGAAGATAGTAAGAACCCCATTGCTAGTCGTTGACAAAGACAACCACCTCTCAAAATCCAGTTTTTATTTCTCTGTTTTACAAATGAAAAGCTCTAGCACATGTTTAATCATTGCTTCCCTTTGCGAAGGGCCTTACTTTTACTTTTATGTTGAGTCTCCACCTTCTACCTTTATGCACTGTCTAAGAGAGCATAGTTGTCATTCTGAGTTTAATGTGCATAGTCCCAAAGTTTATCATTGATTGATTCATGATTATGGTTTTGCTTGTTCTTAAATTACTTGTATCTAGTCACCCTCTTAAACCTAAAGGTGTCCTATGCATTTATGTTTTGCTACTCCATGAGGGACAAGCTGAAAACCATTTGCTCTTTCCTTTGTGTTTCTTTTCATTGTTTCATTTTCATGATCTTTCCTTTGTGTTTCTTTTCATGCTATAACATGGTTGCTAAGTTTCTTATTGTCAAGATTATATCTTCATGCCCATGTTTTGAGTACTTTGATCTCAGCACTCAATGCTTTATATAGATGATCAAGATTGTGATGGTGCATGTCACCTCAAAAATTATTCTTTTGTTATCACTTACCTACTCGAGGACGAGCAGGAGTTAAGCTTGGGGATGCTGATACGGCTCAAACGTATCTATAATTTTTGATGCTCCATGCTTGTTTTACACCATTTGCCTTGTGTTTCGTTACACTTTGTGGCGTTTTTATGCGATTTTCGGAACTAACCTACTAACAAGATGCCACAGTGCCAGTTCCCTGTTTTCTGCTGTTTTTGTGTTTCAGAAATGCTACACAGGAAATATTCTCGGAATTGGACGAAACAAGTTCCAGAAGTCTTATTTTTCCCGGAAGAGGACCGAATACCGAACGAGAGCCGGAGGAAAGCTAGGGGCTGCCCACACAACAGGGGGCGCGGCCCAGCCCCTGGCCACGCCCACCCATTGTGTGACCACCCTGGTCGCCTCCTGACGACGCCCCTTCGCCTATAAAAAGCCTCCCAACGGAAAACCCTAAAAGATCGGCAATTTTCCAGAAAGAGTTCCGCAGCTCCGCCGCCGCCGCCGACGAATTTTGGGGGACATAAGTCTCTGTTCCGGCACCCTGCCAGGATGGGGAAGTGCCCCCAGAGCCATCTCCATCGGTCTCCATCGCCGTCTCCACCGTCTCCATCGACCTCACCGCCATCTTCATCAACCTTGCTGTCTCCTATGATGAGGAGGGAGTAGTTCTCCCCCGGGGCTGAGGGCTCTACCAGTAGCTATGTGGTTCACCTCTCTCTCCCATGATGTGATCTTTATGTGATCATGAGCTTTGAATCTAGTTGAATTGGTAGATGTTATTATTCAGATATTATGCTACTCCCGTGCTTTATATTTGTAATCTCCAGAGATACCTTGTATCATGGTGTGAAGGTGACTAGTGTGCGCATCATGTGTATCTTTTTGGTTAATGTCTCTATGAATTGTTGGTGTTTGTTGGAACCATCTAGTGCATTTATGGTGATAGTGTGGGACAATCTAGTTTGGGTACATACAGAATTTGAGGAGTGCTTCGTAGCCCTACGCATGATTAGTGTTCGTTTTCCATTGGAGAATTGTTTTGAGTTGCATATTGATGATAGTATCTATTGGTTCAATTATGTTATATTTGTTGAGAGTGTGTCCACTAGTGAAAGTATGATCCCTAGGCCTTGTTTCCAAGCTTTGCACACCGTTTCCTTTCAGTTTGTTACATGTTTGCTCGCAGCGATACTTATTTCAGATTACATTTACTACTTATAATCATCACTACTACTTGTATTTCACTATCTCTTCACCGAACTAGTGCACCTATACATCTGACAAGTGTATTGGGTGTGTTGGGGACACAAGAGACTTTCTGTATCGTAATTGCAGGGTTGTTTGAGAGGGATAGCTTTGACCTCTTCCTCCCTGAGTTCAATAAACCTTGGGTGATCCACTTAAGGGAAACTTGCTGTTGTTCTACAAACCTCTGCACTTGGAGGCCCAACACTGTCTACAAGAACAGACGCGTGCGTAGACATCAACTACCTTATCAGTAGTACTAATCTTAGCGGCCCTGCTCCGCTTTTCCCCCGTCTGAGTAGTATTGGGGGGCGGCTTCGCCTGACGCGCTGGAGGTGCACTGGAGGACGTGGGCTGATGCGCGGGAGGTGCACTGGAGGACGTGGGCTGACGCGCGGGAGGTGCACTAGGGGGTGGCATCAGCTGACGCGTCGCCCGAGGTGGACTCGAGGGTGGCGTCGGCTGACACGGTGCCCAAGGTGGACTCGAGGGTGACGTCGGCTGATGCGGCGCCCGAGGTGGACTCAGGGGCGGCGTAGGTGGACGACGTTCACCCGGGGAGGGTGGACTTGCATTTCTCGGAGTCGGTGGCCTTGGCGCTGAGCCTGGAAACTTGATGTATTTCTTTTGCCATAAAACGATTTGGCGCTTGACATCTCCAAGTCTCTGATCCCCTTCAGGTGTAGCAAAATCAAGCTCTAGGTCCTCAAACCCCGAGACTATGTCAAGCACCGAGACACGAGCATAGCCAGCCGGTATCAGGTTCCCATGGTGGAGTGCTTCAGGTAGACAAGGTAAAGCGTCGCCGCTCGCTACCTTGAAGGTCATGTTCTTCATTGGCTGATGTAGCTCACAATTTGTCATCTCCCTAACATCATCCACGGGGTAGTGATGGCGCGGTGATGAATGGTGCCAAAGAACTTGTTGGCGTGTAGTTGATGAAGTAAATGACCGGCCAGTTGGAAACCCCAAGAGAAGGTTTGATGAATATAGCAGCAAGTTTTCCCTCAGTTATCAATCCAGTAGGAAAAAGCCAAACTCAAGAAGGTGATGCTTGCTAGCCTAGTGACACTCTAACAAGGGCGCCGTTAACGATAACTTGTTAGCGCGTCTTCAACTAGTAGCAACATGGAACCTGCACACAACACAACCAAATACTTTGTTCCCAACTTATGATGAGGTTGTGAATCTCACCGGTTTGCTTGAAACAAAGGTATGAGCGTATCGAGTGGAAAGCAATAGTAGTATGCGAGTAAAGTAAACATTATGAGTAAAGTAAATAGGTGATAGCAATATAATGGAAATAGGACCGGGGTCCATAGTTCACTAGTGGTGTCTCTCCATAAGATAAAATAACACATGCTGGGTAAACAAATTACAGTTGGGCAATTGATAGAATAAAGATAACGTGCTAAGTCGAGAGGATCACTATGAGATTTACTCTGGGCATTACAACAAGATACATAGACCGCCATCCAACTGCATCTATAACTAATAATCCACTTGTGGCGAATCAATCCGAGAACTCCACAAGTATTAAGTTGCAAACAATAGATAACTGCATTAAGCAAAGTGTGTAATGTAAACAAAACATATGCCCTTGAGCATATGAATGTTGTTTTCTCCCTAGTGGCAACAACACATCTACAACCTTAGAGGTTTCTGTCACTCCCCCAGATTAAATAGAGGCATGAACCCAACTATCGAGCATAAATACCCCCTCTTGGAGTCACTAGTATCTACTCGGCCAAGATAGCTACTAACAACGGAGAGCATGCAAGATCATAAACAACATAGAGATAACATAAGATAATATTCAGCACATCAACTCAATCATAACACAATATTCATCGGATCCCAACAAACACAACATGTAGAATTACATAACGGTGATCTCGATCATCTAAGGCATC
This sequence comes from Dactylis glomerata, assembly GCA_007115705.1. Classification (NCBI taxonomy): domain Eukaryota; kingdom Viridiplantae; phylum Streptophyta; class Magnoliopsida; order Poales; family Poaceae; genus Dactylis; species Dactylis glomerata. The sequence goes on from QXEO01000340.1 coordinate 1,552,580, forward strand.
TCACGAGATCTAAACATGAAGCACATGGTGGAGAAGACAACCATCTAGCTACTGCTATGGACCCATAGTCCAAGGTAGACTACTCACTCATCGCACCGGAGGCAAGCATGGCGATGAAAAAGACCTCCGGTGGCGATTCCCCTCTCCGGCAGGGTGCCGGGAAGAGCTTCTGGACCCTCTCGATCTCGGGTCGACGGCGGCAGCGGATCGCGATGTATTCTGGAAAAGTGATCGGGTATTTAGGTTTTTCCCATCGGATGGTCTTTATAGGCGAAGGGGCATCGTCAGAAGTGGACCAAGGCGGCCACACACATAGGAGGCACGGCCTAGCCCTAGGCCGCGCCGCCCTGTTGTGTGGGCCCCTCGTGGCTCCACTCCGTCTCCTCTTCGGTTCTCTGGAAGCTTCGGTGAATTTCTGGATGTTTGGCTTTTGTTTCGTCCAATTCCGAGAATATTTCCTGTGTAACTTTTCTGAAACACAAAAATAGTAGAAAACAGGGAACTGGCACTGTGGCATCTCGTTAATAGGTTAGTTCCGGAAAATGCATAAAAAGCCACGAAGTGTAACGAAACACTAAGCAAATGGTGTAAAAACAAGCATGGAGCAACAAAAATTATAGATACGTTTGAGACGTATCAGCATCCCCAAGCTTAACTCCTGCTCGTCCTCGAGTAGGTAAGTGATAACAAATGAAATAATTTTTGAGGTGACATGCACCTACACAATCTTTATCATCTAAGTAAGCGTTGTGTGCTGGGGTCAAAAGAACTTAAAACATGGGCATGAAAGACATAATCTTGATAGAAGAAACTTAGCAACCATGTTATAATATGAAAAAGAACACAAATGAAAGATCATGAAAATGAAACAATGAAAGTCAAACGTGTGTTCAAATCATATGGAAAAACATACAAATGGTTTTCAGCTTGTCCTTCATAAGAGAGCAAAACATAAATGCATAGGACACCTTCAAGTTTAAGAGGGCGACTAGATACAAGTAATTTAAGAACAAGTGAAACCAACATCATGAATCAATCAATAAAAACTTTGGGATAATGCACATTATACTCAGAATGACAACTATGCTCTGTTAGACGGTGCATAAAGATAGAAGGTGGTGACTCAACATAAAAGTAAAAGAAAGGCCATTCGCGGAGGGAAGCAGTGATTGCAAGTTTTATAAACCTTCAAAAATTATGGTACTTACTAGCTTTGAGCTCTCATTGCCCCCATCATAAGCATGTTGAATGGTTAGAGTTAATGCGAATACATTTATGATGCATATGCTTGACAAATCATAAGTTAAAAACCTCGTGTCCCGTGAAGTATGAATACCAAACCTCATGCTACTTTACTTAGAGTCCCAAGCAAGCTCTTGTCATTGTAAGTATACACGTATCATCAAGAACCGCCAACGGGGTACCTCCATGCCCGATGACATGGAACAAGCCCACATCAAAATGACAGGACAAACAGACAATGAACACCTCGACATCTCTTTTATTTACCATTGGTATAGCTTTTTACTGTGAGATGCGTCGTCGAATGTTCACTATGGGCATGCTGTAAATTTCCACCATGAATTATGCAGGGCTTAGATTAGCGGCCCAGGCGTTTCTCTAACACATATACAAACTCCATGATCCCGCAAGATTCCCAATTCATTTCACATCGCGAGTATCCATAAACAAAAGATCACGATATCAACTCAAATGAAAGATAGTGCAATGTTGAAAGCTTGCCGCATGACGGCATGGCTGGGCTAATTTCCAACTTACAACTTGCAAGCGTAACAACTCAATATAAGAGAGCCACAATGCCAAAATTTTAAAACGAGAAAAGTAAAGTGTGCCATCAGGTTCGTGAGAGCTTTACTGACCAATTTTCGCATAACACCAAAAAGAGTTTAATTTGAAGGATAGATAAAAGCAAGTCAAATGTACTTTGGAATAGCAAATTACTAATAGGCATGTATGGTGGACACATTGGCAAACTTGGTTTTTAGGAGTTGGATGCACGAGTAGAGCTCATACTCAGTACAAAATGAGGGCTAGCAAAAGACTGGGAGCGACCAACTAAGAGAGCAATAACGACCATAATCATACAAAGCGACAAAGTGACATTAAAAGAAGCATAAGATGGCATCAAAAGTCAAAAACCAAATGATCATAGAGGCAATGGTGACTTTGTATGAGTCTAACATGTGTGAGCACTGGAAAAGTGATCGGGTATTTAGGTTTTTCCCGTCGGGGGGTCTTTATAGGCGAAGGGGCATCGTTAGAAGTGGACCGAGATGGCCACACACATAGGGGGCGCGGCCTAGCCCTGGGCCGCGCCGTCCTATTGTGTGGGCCCCTCGTGGCTCCACTCCATCTTCTCTTCGGTTCTCTGGAAGCTTCGGTGAATTTCTGGATGTTTGGCTTTTGTTTCATCCAATTCTGAGAATATTTCCCGTGTAACTTTTCTAAAACACAAAAACAGCAGAAAACAGGGAACTCGCACTGTGGCATCTCGTTAATAGGTTAGTTCCGGAAAATGTATAAAAATACCATGAAGTGTAACAAAACACTAAGCAAATGGTGTAAAAACAAGCATGGAGCATCAAAAATTATAGATACGTTTGATACGTAATAGGTAGCGAGATCCTAGTGCATCATCGATAATCCGTGCATCATGCTCATCAGCTGGGACCTCCGTGGAAGCCACGCTGCTTCTCCGCTGACTATTAAGATCCAATGCTGGATCTTCCTGCAGCCGAGATCTGCCTCCCTAGCTAACTTGATGCATCATCCTCTTCATGTCGGCTAATTCACGTTCTACCTTGCCGATCCGATCTGCTTCCCGATCCTTCTTTCTCTTACGGCTTTTATAACCATACGGATCTTCATGCTGGGAAAACCCTTCCTTCCATGGAACACCGGCGCCTTTGCCTCTTGTTCGTCCTGTGTGTTCAGGATTCCCGAGGGCGTGTGTCAGCTCATCGTTCTCTCGATCGACACGGATCAATCCCGCTTGAGCATCCTCCATTGCCTTAATAAGTTTTGCTATGGGAGTAAAGGTCTATTTCCGATGAACACACTCCCCTGTTGCCGGGCCTAACGATCCTCCATGTCCGTACCACCAGTGCTTGGCCCTTTCGGGCCATCCCTCTGTACCTAGAGTGATTCCTTTATTCCTCAGTTCATTCTCCATAGCTTCCCACTTAGGCACTGCATTCTTGTAGCCGCCTGGCCCCAAAATATGGTGATGTGCCTTCTTCTCAGCATTTGCCTTATTTTTTTCTGACATTTCCTTGGCTCTCTCTGAAGCCTTGAATGCCACAAATTCAGGACACTGTTGTCTCAACTTCTCATATGCTCCTTCGAATACTGGAGTTTTCTCTTTCGCAATATACTTCGCGTATAACATTTTCTTGAAGCTCCGGAATGCTTCACCCATCTTCTTGAGAGCGTAATGTTTGACTTTCCTCCTCCTTTCACATCCACCCGGAATTTCATTACCATCATCATCCATCTTGGAGTACTCCGGAGGTAGAATGAAATTTGCCACGAGCTTCCTCCAAAGGTCTTTCTTGGATCTTTTGTTCACAAAAGTAGCTCCAAGACGTGCCTTCTTTGGCTCGTTCCATTCTTGAACCATGATCGGGATCATGTCCCTAACAATCACTCCGCATTGATTTATAAATTTTGTTGCGTGCTATTTTGGCTCCAACGGTTTGCCATCTGGAGATACTACATCGATGCTCAGCTTCTGATTCGCATTCAACTTTTGGCTCAGACCTCGTTTAGAATACGATTTGCTCGATCCGGAGAGCTGAGAAAACAAAAAGTTGTTAATACATATATGCATATTCCCTTCGTATCACCAAAAGCTAAATCTATATACCTTGCCATCGGCGTTTGTTTGCAATTACCGTTCGGCATCGGTGTTTGTTTGCCCTTCGTCGTCAAACGTTTCTATCTCCATTCCGTCACCGGAAGGGTTAAGAAAGGACAAAACATCTTCTTCAAGTTCATCTTCTCCGGTACCTTCTCGGCCGACACCTTCTCGGCCGGCTACTCCGGGGTCTTCTCGGTCGGCACCTTCTTGATGCACATATACATTCTCACCGCGTATCATGCCATATAAGAATTCTTCAGGGTGGCTTGGGTCATTTTCATCGTCCATGTCTCTTCTAAAGACAGGTAAAACAAGTTAGTGACACATATTTGATTAATAACCAAAAAAAGGGGTGTTGGCCGGGTGCCGACGCGGTGGGGGAAGACCCCCTCACCGCATCGACGCCCGGCCAATGCCCCCTTTTAGTACACATATTTGATCAATAACCAAAAAAGGGTGCGTTGGCCGAGCACCGACGCGGTGGGGGAAGACCCCCTCACCGCGTCGGTGTCTGGCCAACGCCCCCATTTGGTACATATATTTGATCAATAAGCAAAAAAAGGGGCGTTGGCCGAGCGCCGACGCGGTGGGGGGAAGACCCCCTCACCGCGTCGGCGTCTAGCCAATGCCCCCTTTTAGTACACATATTTGATCAATAACCAAAAAAAAGGGGGCGTTGGCCGGGCGTCGACGCGGTGAGGGAAGACCCCCTCACCGCGTTGGCGTCCGGCCAACACCCCCATTTGGTACATATATTTGAACAATAAGCAAAAAAAAAGGGGGCATTGGCCGGGCGCCAACGCGGTGGGGGAAGACCCCCTCACCGCGTCGGCGTCCGGCCAACGTCCCATTTTTTCTTCTAACTATTTTTCTAACTATTTTTTTCTAACTAATTCATCTAACATTTTTTCTAACTAATTCATCTAACTATTTTTTCTAACTATTTCTTCTAACTAATTCATCTAACATTTTTTCTAACTAATTCATCTAACATTTTTTCTAACTAATTCATCTAACATTTATTCTAACTAATCATCTAACATTTTTTCTAACATTTTTCTAACATTCTGCAGGGGGGCGTCGAAGGGCGTACCTGCAGGGGCGTCGGAGGGCACCGGCGGCGGTTGTGGTGTCGAAGGGCGCCGGCGGCGGTGGCGGCGGCCCTCGAGCCGGGGGCACGCGCGGGCGGCGACGGTGCAGACCGGCGGCGGCGGCCCTCGGAGGTACGCGCGGGCGGCGATGGTACCAGACCGGTGGCACGCTCCTGCAGACCGGGGGCGCGCGCGGGCGGTGACCGTACCAGACCGGGCGACAGCGGCGCGGCGGTGGCGGCGGCGACGAAGGCGAAGGCGCGGGCGACGGCGGCAGGGCTTCGCTTCCGTCGGAGCTTGCTCTGTAACGCCTTCGCCTTCGCCTTCGTCTTCGTCTGGATCGAGAATGGAGAAGGACAGGGGAGGCGCGATCTTTTATACCCCGGGACCTTTAGTCCCGGTTGGTAATTCGATCCGAGACTAAAGATCCTTTAGTCCCGGGTCGTTTTACCAACCGGGACTAAAGGTCACCCTTTAGTCCCGGTTGGTAAGGAGGTCCGGGACTAAAGGCCCATTTTGGGCGGTTTCCAAAGTTTGCGCGCGCAGGGACCTTTAGTCCCGGGCCGTTTCACCGACCGGAACTAAAGGGTGTTTTGAATAAACTTAATAGATTGCAATTCATAACTTGACTGAAAATTCAAATTAAATTTCTGAGAAATCTACAACTGCAAATTGAGTGATCCAAAATCCTAAAAATCACAAATTTAAATATCTATCAAACGCCACTGTTCCCATATTTGTATGATAATCCAATAATTTTACATAATTAAAATACTCCAAATATGCTTATAGAAACTTTGAAAATTTATATCTAAAGATTTACAAATCTAAATTTAGTGAAACCAATTGTATTAGTCTTGTTTTGAATTTATGTACAAAATAATGCTGGTCTTGTTTCCTGGAAACAATTAGAAAAAATATTCATGAATTGCTCATTTTATTTGTTCATACACTTTGCTAAAATTTGAAATATGCTTAAATAAGGATGTATTTGTTACTTAGTAATTCATTATAGAAGTATTAAACATTATTAACTTTCTTATTTAGATTTATAAACCTCTAATTTATATATTCATAAATTGCTCATTTTATTTATTCATACACTTTGCTATAATTTGAAATATGCTCAAATAATGCTATATTTGTTATTAAAATGGTTTAGTAATTAATTATATAAGTATTAAACATTATTAACTTGCTCATTAATAGTAAAATGCTTTAGTAATTCATTGTGATGCCATGGTGCACCCAAAATATTGGAACAATATATTACATAAAATGTTTAATACATGATTACACATCATTTCTTCGCTAGTGTCCCTTGCTTATGATTGTGGCATAACCATGGGGTATCTTCATCATTTAACTTGAGGCTTATGTCAGTGTTCACTTTGAAGGGCAGAATTTCACCAAACTGATTATAATCTTGTGACATGTCTGTCTTGTCCTCCACTCCCATGATGGTTCTTTTCCCTGAAAGAACTATGTGGCGCTTTGGTTCATCACATGATGTATTCGCTTTGGTTCTTTTTCTTGGTTTGCTAGTCATGTCCTTCATATAGAAAACCTGAGCCACATCTTTGGCTAGGACGAATGGTTCATCAAGGTACCCTAGATTGTTGAGATCCACCGTTGTCATTCCGTACTGCTCGTCCAACTTTACCCCGCCTCCTGTTATCTTCACCCATTTGCACCGAAACAAAGGAACATTAAAGTTAGGTCCATAATCAAGCTCCCATATCTCCTCTATGTAACCATAATATGTGTCCGTTCGCCCTTTGCCGGTTACTGCATCAAAGCGGACACCACTATTTTGGTTGGTGCTTTTTTTTATCTTGGGCGACCATATAAAATGTATTCGCATTTATCTCGTATCCTTGGAAAGTCAATATAGTCGAAGATGGTAATTTGGTCAGCAAGTACAGCTGCTCTTAAAAAACATTGTCATTCATGAGACATCTTTGCAACCAATCGCCGAAAGTCGCCATGTGGAGCTGTAAAACAAAGGACTCAGACTACCCTGGGTTTGCTTGGCGTACAATATTCTTGTATTCAGTAGCGGAGCTAGAACTAAAATTTAGGTGTGGCGGAATGAAAAGAGTTTACACAAAATTAACTAATCTATACACAATACACATATGTGTTATGAAGATTTTTTAAATTTAGGTGTGGCGTGAGCCAGACCTTGCCAGATTGGTGGCTCCGCCATTGCTTGTATTCCTCACTGTATGGAGCCACCAAGAGGGAATTTTGTAGAACTGTGTAGTGTGCTTGAGTCAAAGAATGACCATCCCTACATATCATTGGTTTCTTTCCGATCGTGTCTTTTCCACTCAGTCTCCCCTCATGACGCGATTGAGGAAGACCAATCGGCTTAAGGTCGGGAACAAAGTCAGCACAAAACTCAATGACCTCCTCTGTTCCATATCCCTTGACGATGCTTCCTTCTGGCCTAGCACGGTTACGAACATATTTCTTTAAGACTCCCATGAATCTCTCAAAGGGGAACATATTGTGTAGAAATACAGGGCCGAAAATGGAAATCTCTTCGACTAGGTGAACCAGGAGGTGCATCATAATATTGAAGAAGGATGGTGGGAACACCAGCTCGAAGCTGACAAGACATTGGGCCACATCATTCTGTAACCGTGGTAGATCTTCTGGATTGATTACCTTCTGAGATATTGCATTGAGGAATGCACATAGCTTCACAATTGCTAGTCGAACATTTTCCGGTAGAAGCCCCCTCAATGCAACTGGAAGCAATTGCGTCATAATTACATGGCAGTCATGAGACTTTAGGTTTTGGAACTTTTTCTCTGCTATATTTATTATTCCCTTTATATTCGATGAGAATCCAGCTGGGACCTTGATACTGCTCAGGCATTCAAAAAGTTGATCTTCTCTTCTTTAGTAAGAGCGTAGCTGGCGCGACCTTGAAACAGTTCTGGATGCCGGTCTTCTGGGTCTTTCACACATTGCTGGTCCTATCGAGCTTCCTTTGTATCTTTTGTCTTCCCATACACACCCAAGAAGCCTAGCAGGTTCACGCAAAAATTCTTTGTCACATGCATCACGTCGATTGCAGAGCGGACTTCTAGGAATTTCCAATACTCAAGCTCCCAAAATATAGATTTCTTCTTCCACATGGGTGCGTGTCTGTCTGTGTCATGCGGAACAGATTGTCCGCCAGGACCCTTTCCAAAGATTTCTTCTATATCTTTGACCATATCGAATACATCATCACCAGTATGTTCCTTAGGCTTGTCCCGGTGATCTGCCTTACCGTTGAAATGCTTGCCTTTTTTTCTTACGGCATGAGTTTTGCTAAGAAATCGACGGTGCGATAGGTACACATTCTTCTTACAATTAGCTAAATATATACTTCCAGTCTCTTGTAAACAGTGCGTGCATGCCTTGTATCGCTTGTTTGTCTGTCCTGAAATGTTACTAAGAGCAGGCCAATCATTGATGGTAACAAACATCAACACTCGTAAGTCAAATTCCTCTTGTTTGTGCTCATCCCACACACGTACACCTGGTTTGGCCCACAGTTGTAAAAGTTCATCAACTAATGGCCTTAGGTACACATCAATGTCGTTGCCGGGTTGCTTCGGACCTTGGATGAGCACTGGCATCATAATGAACTTCCGCTTCATGCACAACCAAGGAGGAAGGTTATAGATGCATAGAGTCACGGGCCAGGTGCTATGACTGGAGCTCTGCTCCCCAAAAGGATTGAAGCCATCTGTACTTAGACCAAACCGTATGTTCCTTGCGTCACATGCAAAATCTTTAAAATTATTGTCGATCTTTCTCTATTGAGACCCATCAGCAGGGTATCTCAACATCCCGTCTGACAAACGGTCCTCTTTGTGCCATCGCGATAACTTGGCATGCTCTTTGCACCGAAACAAACGTTTGAACCGTGGTATTATAGGAGCATACCACATCACCTTGGCAGGAACCCTCTTCCTGGGAGGCTTGCCCTCAACATCACCAGGGTCATCTTCTCTGATCTTATACCGCAATGCAGTGCATATCGGGCATGCAGTCAAATTCTCGTAGTCACCACGATAGAGGATGCAGTCATTAGGAAATGCATGTATCTTCTGAACCTCTAAACCTAGAGGGCAGACAATCTTCTTGGCTTCGTACGTACTGGTGGGCAATTCGTTATCCTTTGGAAGCATATTCCTCATCATTTTCAGCAACTTTTCAAATCTGGAGTCAGATAGACCTTCCTCTGCCTTCCATTTCAACAATTCAAGTGTGCTACCCAGCTTTTTCAGACCATTTTGGCAGTTTGGGTATAACGACTTTTTTTGATCCTCTAACATGCGATCCAACTTCTCCCTCTCCTTATTAGTTTCGCATTCTCTCCGTGCATCAGCAATGGTCCGACCGAGATCATCAGGGGGCTCATCATGTGCCTCTCCTTCAGCTTCCCCTTCAGCTCCCTCCTTCAGCTTCTCCCATGAAAGTATCACCGTATTCAGGGAACCCAGGATAGTTGTCATCATCCTATTCTTCATTGTCTTCCATTGTAACACCTCTTTCTCCGTGCTTGGTCCAACAATTGTAGCTGGACATGAAACCGTGCTGAAGCAGGTGCACGTGAAGGGTTCTTGAGGAAGAGTAATTCTTCTGATTCTTACACACACTACATGGACAGACAACAAAACTATTCCGCTTATTCGCATCAGCCACACGGAGGAAACCCTGCAAGCCCCTAATGAACTCGCTTGAGACTTGGCTACCGTACATCCATTGCCGGTTCATCTGCATTATTATGTAAGTATATAATAAACCAAATTAATACAAGGAATGAACTCATATTGCATATAAATAATATATACTCCCACATTACCCTCTAACATTACTCCACAAATCTCTCTATTTTCTTGAGCATAAAAAGAGCTATGTGCATGGAAATGAATCAAGAAAATGCCTCATACTTATAAGTTATTATTGCAAACAAATCCTACTCAAAAGTTATTATTGTAAATCACATAAGCTCACAATTACTCCCACATTACTTTCTAACATTACTCCACAAATCCCTCTATTTTTTTGAGCATAAAAAGAGCTATATATGTGCATGAAAATTTTCTCCTCCATACTCATTTTGGTCAACATATAAGTACACCACCTCTACACATGTGCAAACTAAGGAATTAATTTTAGCTCAAATTCTATATAAATCAAATAAACTCCCATAATTACTCCCAAATTAAAGCCACAAATCTCACCACATCTAGAGCATTATATGAGCTAAACTAGCAATTAAAGATGAGAGAGTGAAGTTGCTAACCTTTTGAACCAATTGGATAGATGAAATAACTCAAAATCTTGGATAATTTTGATAAAAAAAATTGGGCATGACCTCCCCACTCAAGCCAAGATCCCGACCACCATTATTGTACTACAGGCTCGGGGGAAGAGAAGCTCCATTTTATAGACGAATGTCTTTAGTCCCGGGCCATGTTAAAGGCCAGGATTAAAGGTCGCCCTTTAGTCCTGGTCATTAACACGGGCCGGAACTAAAGGCCGCCGCCCGAGGGGTTCCCGCCCGCCACCCCTTTAGTCCCGGTCCGTGTTAACGACCGGGACTAAAGGTCCATTACGAACAGAGACTAGATGTTGGTCATGCCCCAGCGGCACGAACCGGGACTAATGCCCCCTTTAGTCCCGGCCCAAATAGTTTGGGGACTAAAGGTTGCGGATAGAAGCCTCTTTTTCCACTAGTGTATAGCTATCTTCTTAGTTGACATTTTTTGATAAAGAGCTATTTATCTTCTTAGTTGACAATATGTTCTTTTGTTATATCTATTTTTCGGAAGCACAGTGTTTTGTTTTGTAGAGGAATCAGCCTGCAACGTTTTTTATCAGAACACGCGATTTTTTTGTTTTGAACTCAGAGCACGCGATTAAGCATGGCGTAGCTCCAAATTAATGGGCCAGCCCAGTTCGTGTATGTGTCACTACCGTAGCTTGAAGCAACGAATAGGAGCAGATCTTCCAAAGCCCCTTAACCATCTATATGGTTTTATTATCACTAGCCTTCCTGGCAGATCTGAAGCTTGCACATGATGCGCCGTCGTCTGCAAGTCAAGACCCCGTCAGCCACCAGCTCCAGCCAAAGTGCGCTGGGCCGCGCCACCGTATGGCCAGTGTAAGATCAACGTCGACGCAGCGTTGTGTGACAGTGTGAGCTAAATATTTCTGGAGCAGTGGGAGCGGTTTATCGCGATGAAAACGGGATGCTTCTTGGCGCCTCTTGCCTCTGCTATAGTTATAGAACGACCCGGCAGCGCTGGAGGCATATGCATGCGCCGAGGTTTTATCTCTATCAGAAAATCTACACGTTTCAAAAATTGTGTTGGCAGCAAACTGCTTAACACTTTTAGGAGAGATCAAGGAAGGAAGCTCTTCTTCCTATGCTACAATCTTGAAGGAGGTAAAAGTAGAGACCTCGTCAGTTCACTATAACTATCATCGTCCATGAAAGAAGACTTTAAATGTAGAGGCTCACAAGTTTACTAGAAGCTCTGTTTCTTTACAACAAGGCTGCCATGTTTGGCTTTGGGTTTTGATCAACAAATGATTATTTTCAGCTTAAAAAAGGAGATCCCATGAATTCATGCACACATGGTCGGATTGTGTTAGCTCCTGGCTTTCTGCTAACTGCATGTGAAGGTGACAACACCTCAGTTACAGTAGTAGTAAGATTTAGTCACCGTAGTGGTAACGTATTAACACTTCCATAATAGTTTTTGTCACAAGGTCTAGCTAGAAAGAGTAGGATTGAAATGGTATAATAGCAATGAACGATATAAACATGAATAAATTAAACAATACACATGCAGTGTCCACACACACACACACTCTCCCTGTCTCTCGTATTATCTCTGACCTCTCTCTCAAGGCAAATAAATATTACCGGCACAATGTGAGCTCTACTGCACACATAAAAAGACCCAAGTCCGGCCCTTGTAAAATTACACAAACAAAAACAGGAAAATGGTGTACGGCCAGTGTGACATGGCCACAAGCATCAATCACTTGTGATCGCTCTCGGGATCTAGGCGGCGAGCATCGCCACCGCCGCAAGCGCCGCTAGGATCACGGCCGCCATCTTCTCGGCAGTTCTTCCCGCGGCATTCTGCAACAACCAATGGCAATGTATAATTAGGTCGGCTTGAGTGCGACTGCAGATGAACGAAACTATGCAATGTGCACGCCGCCACCGCAACATGGACAGTACTTCAGTGATGCCCGTATGCTAATTACTACAGTATGCTCTTGGTACCGGCTTGTGGGTCACTCGTTGATCCAACAGTGCTCTACAGCACACTGTGCAGTGTTGATTGTGTTTGGGTAGCAGTCATAGATCTTCTTCATGGGCCGTATATACGTTGTACTTGAGTGATTACGAGCACTTTCCCTTTTGTTTACCACGGATGATAAGGACATGCTTTACCATCGAAGTTAGCAGTTGCCATGCTTGAACAACGTTTGAGCGGTGGTTCCTCCCTAAGAACATTTGGCAAACTGCTCTTTCGGTGCTGTACGTGTACGTAAATTGCCTACCACCACTACATGAGTGATGGCCGTACTTGGTGCATTTTCACCTGACGCTGCGGCATTAGTGTGTGGATCGCAGAGTTGGTAAGTAAGTTAGTGAGCGTACCGCGGTGTCGGCGGCGGTGGAGTCTCCGTTGGGCCCGGGAGCCTCAGCGTCAGAGATGGTGGGTGTCTTGGCGACGGGGGCCACGGCCAGGGCGGCCGGAGCAGGGGCGGACGCCTTCTTTTTCTTGTCCTTGGTCGTGCGCTTCTTCGTCTTGGCGGGCGCCGGCGCGTGTGCCTCGGTTGGTTTCTTCTCTGGGGCCGGCGCGGCGGCTGGCACGTCGGCAACGGGCGCGGGGGAAGCGGCCTTCGGCGCCTCAACGGTGGGTGGGAGTGCCGCCGGTGCATCTGCGGTTGGAGGGAGTGCCGCCGGTGCCTCTACGGTGGGAGGGAGTGCCGCCGGGGTAGGTGCGGTGGCCTTGGCAGGCGGTGCAGCCGCGGGGGCCTTGGTCTTGGGCATGGGCATGGGAGGAGCTGCGGCCGGGGCCTTGACCGGAGCCGGTGTGACGGGGGTGGTGGTGGGCGCGGCTGCAGGAGCCGGGGTGGTAGGGGCAGGCTTGGGCGCAGGGGTCACCGGGGATGGCTTGGGCGCCTGGGTGGTAGGGGAAGGCTTGGGCGCAGGAGTAACCGGGGATGACTTTGGCGCAGGGGTGGTAGGGGAAGGCTTGGGTGCAGGAGTAACCGGGGAGGACTTTGGCGCAGGGGCGGCGGGAGTGGTGGGCGGCGCAGCGGCGGGTGATGTTGCGTCGGCTGGCGGGGCTTGGGTGGTGGGCGGCGCGGCAGCGGGAGATGTGGCGTCCGCAGGAGTGGCAGGGGTGGCGGTAGGCGTCGCGGCAGCGGGGGCTGTGGCGTCGGCAGGCGTGGCGGGAGTGGCGGTAGGCGTCGCGGCAGCCGGGGCTGTGGCGGTGGCAGGAGTGGCGGTAGGCGATGCGGCCGGAGCCGGCGTGGCCTTGGTAGACTTGGGCGGCGCGTTGGCCGGGGATGCCGCGCCGGCAGGAGTAGTAGGAGTGGCGGTAGGTGTCGCAGCCTGAGCCGGCGTGGGCTTGGCAGACGTGGGCGGCGCGTTGGCCGGGGCGGCAGCGGGTGACTGCGCGAGGGCGTGCGTCGCCAGAAGGCAGAGGAGCGCAGCGCACAGGACGGCGGGACGCGCCATTGCGATCTGCAAACTTGTTGGCCTGCCTGTTTGAGTTTTGAGTTGGGAGTGGGAGTGGGAGTGATGGAATGGGCAGAAGGGTGGCACTGGGAATATATAGGCGGGTGGGGAGACGCGACCGAGGTCCGTCGTCCTAGTCTGTTGTGCCTCTGCGTCGCCCCGCCGAGTAGGGACCGTGGCGTGCCGTTGGAGCGGTAGGTACGCCGGGGTCGGGCGGAGGACCCCGATCGAGACAGGCAGCGCGCGCTTGGTTGTCCCGTGCCGTTGGCGCGCTGGTCGAAGCAATGGCGCTCTCCTTCGCTGGTGCGCCGGCCTTCTGGTTACTTGGCAAGTATAAGAGCATCTCCAGCCGTCCCCCGATTGGGCCTCGACGGCCGTTTTTTACATCCGGACGGCGGTATTCGGCTCAGTCGCACCTCCGGTTTCTCATTTCCCCCTGGATTTGGGCCTTAATCCATCCGGCGAGCCCAGGCCATCCCGGTCCCCCGGGGCGTGTTCGGGGACTCCGGACGAGAGAAAATCGGGAACGGGCCCGCTCTGTCGGCGAGAGAACACGCAAACCCTACAATCTGGTCGCGAATCCCCCTCTCCCTCCCCTCGTTGCTCTGTTGCCGCCGGCATCACCCCTCGCCAATCCACCGGCCGGTTGCCTGAACTTCGCCGTCCCTCCTCCCACCAGCCCTCACCAGACTATATTCCACCGTCCGGCGTGCCGTCTGGCTATATTCCGCCGTCGGGCAACTCCTCCCGTCGCGCTTCGTCGACACGGCCGGCAGGTGTTCGTCCATTTGCCTGGCCGGAAATAGACTCGGACGACGAGGAGGAGCAGATGTTCGCCGAGATGTTTGAAGAAGAGATGGCAGCCGCCGCCCAAGACGAGGAGCATATGCTGATCTTAGCTTGCCTGTCGGGCTTGTACGCGGAGGCGGCCATTGGTCGCCGTGGTGGGTCGGCACCAGGTCGTCGAAAGTGCAAGCCGAGGCAGCGAATGGAGGGCTACTGCATACTCTACGCCGACTACTTCGCCAACAATCCATTACACGGTGAGGCTGTTTTTAGGCGTCGTTTTAGGATGAGCCGGAAGCTTTTCCTGAAAATTGTCTATGCCCTTCGAGACTAAGACTCCTATTTTAGATGCAAGCTAGATTGCACCGGCATGGCAGGGTTTTCCGCCCTCCAAAAATGCACGGTGGCTATGTGGATGCTGGCATATGGAGCTCCTGGTGATACTACCGATGACTATCTTCGGATGGCGGAGTCCACCGCCTTTGATTGTTTCTACCGGTTCTGTAGGGCGGTGATAGCAGTGTTTGGGGACACGTACTTAAGATCACCCACTGTCCAAGACACTGCTCGGATCCTCGCTTTCAATGAAGCTCGAAGATTTCCGGGGATGCTTGGAAGCATTGACTGCATGCATTGGAAATGGAAGAACTGTCCGTTTTCCTGGCAGGGAATGTACAAGGGTCACAAAAAAGGCTGCACTGTGATACTTGAGGCAGTGGCTACCCATGATCTCTGAATTTGGCACTCTTTCTTTGGTATGCCGGGATCCAACAACGACATCAACGTCCTGCAGTGCTCGCCGATCTTCTCCAAGCATGTTGAGGGTCATGCTCCCCCGGTTGACTTTGTGATCAATGGCCGATACTACAACAAGGGATACTATCTTGCAGACGGTATCTATCCAAAGTGGGCAACATTTGTGAAGACTATCTCGGGTCCCATCCTCCCGAAGGAGATGGAGTTTGTGAAGGCACAAGAAGGTTGTCGAAAGGACGTCGAGCGTGCATTTGGTGTCCTCCAGCAGAGATTTGCTATAGTCCGGTTCCCCGCTATGAGTTGGTCCAAAGATCAGATATGAGAGGTGATGAACTGTTGTGTGTGCTTACACAACATGATTGTTGAGGATGAGCGAAAGTATCCGATCCCGGCGAGCGAACAAGCTCTACCATATGAGAGAGAGGGTCCTCTTGCACAGCCTAATCACTAGGTGCCGGCATCGTGGACTGCGTTCATCGCTATGTGTCAGGAGATTCGAGACTCCACTATGCATCAACTACTGCAGGATGATCTGGTGGAGCACATATGGAGGTTTCGACGCAACACCAACTAGTTTTCTATTTGATTTGTTTGAAAACTTGTCAAATTATTTGCTTGTTTTGTTAAACTGTATGAAATTCGCCAAACTGTAACGTTTTATTTGAGCCAAATGTTGGCAAACTATATGAAATTCACCGAACTGGAACGTCTATTTGTAAAAAATAGCCACAAACGCCGATTTCCTGGCGTCTTCCTGGGGTGCCGGCTGGAAGTTCGGCGCTCCCCACGCCCAATTTTCGTCCAATCTGGCATAATTTACCGCCGGATTTGGCCGTGGGGGGCGCCAACGGCTGGAGATGCTCTAAGGCATCTCTAGCGACGGGCCGATGCAAACAGTTCGCGCACGTCGGAATCAGCGATCGAACGGGAGCGTCGGTTGCGCACGCTCCAGCGGTGCGATGTAACCGGACCAACTCACGCGGACCGACACATCCCTGTCTAAAATTTAGGCCAGATTTGTGTCGGCTCGGACAGCGTGCGCGTCCTCCCGCGTCGCCTAATTAACTTGGCGGTCCCTTTTGCCAGTGGCACACAAGCCACTCTTCCCCCTCCAAAACCCTTGCCTAAAAGTTGAATGACGGCAGTGGAAGCGGAAGCGATGGATCCCGTCGCCAATGCCGCCGTGGCGCCTGCCGCCTGCCAAGGGCCGAATAAGCAACCCAAGGCGAGGAAACCGGCAAAGGACTTGACGCCACGCTCTCCAGGTTTGGTGACCTCTGCCCGACGTCGTCGGGGTCGGTAGGGCCTGCCGTAGACCTCAACCAGACACCGTCGACAGGGGACACCACCCCGGCATGCCAGAAGAAGCCTTGCCGCATCCCTACTGCCGACATGCCAAGGGCAGTCAACCTATTCGACAAAATGCACGAGCAGGCTATGGTGCCCACCGAGGAGGTAGAGGCTCATCCCACTTTTCAATTGTCATTGCCGGTATGCTAGAGCGCCAGCCCAAAGCTAGTCATGGTCGATGCACGTGCAGGATTTCATGGGGCACGATGGCGAGGCCATCATGCAGTACATGATCAACGACGAGGGCGAGTACACCCAGGTCGAGGCCAATCCTGAGCCTGGGAAACACGGCTACGACATTAGCGCAGAGACATTATTTCTACCGCCGGCGTGTCCACGGAGGAAGGGATGACAACCACGACATTGGCCACAACACTGTCCTCTTGCTTTCCTGAAGGAAAAAAGGATCAGTCAAAGGACGGCGAGCTACACGCCGGCAGAGGACAAGGTCCTTTGCGAAGCTTGGTTAGAGAGATCCACCGATCCCATTTGCGGCACCAAGCAAAAGGCATCCAAAGCGATCGGAGTGACCTATCCCTTTCCAAGAGATGGGGCGTCATCCATGCCGAGTATAGCAAGTTTCAAGGGGTCGTTCGAGAATATCCAAAAAAGGCAAATTAGCGGCCTCTCCCTGGTGGACATGGTAAAACCTATTCATTCCTTGTTGTTCTTTTTTGCTTATGCATGACACCATTTATTCAAGGCGGCCTACCACAACAAGGCCTTCACACTGAGTCATTGTTGGAGTGTTGTCAAGGAATCCAAGAAATGGGAAGATAGCTTTGCCCTTTGGCAAGAGCTCGAGAAGAAGAAGGGCAAAGGCAACGGCAATGCCTCAACGGGCGATGTCATCGATGTTGGTGCCCAGAAGCCTTGGGTAGGCAACCCTCAAGGCGAAGGCCTGACAGCTGATGGCCGGAAGCGCCGGCCTCCAGGACACAAGGCTTCCAAGGCCGAAATCGCCCGGCACGTCGGCTCCCTAGCGTTCCAAGAAACCTTCAAGGAGCTTATGACCAAAAAGGAAGAGGCCAATGCCGAGAGGGAGGCGCGGTGGCATCGAGACAAAGAGGCCACCACAAAGAGCTTCGTTGACCTCCAAGAGCGGTTTGTTGCCGCTGATGAAGCCCTTGCCAAAGCAAGGATGTTGGAGTCCGAGGCCGAGACAAAGGCCTTGGAAGCCGAGGCCAAGGCAAGGCTCCTGGAGGCCGAGGCCAGGACCAAGCTCTTGGAGACCGATGCCAATACCAAGCTCCTCGAGGCCGAAGCCATGCTCATGGCCGAGGAGAACAAGATCATGCTCACCGATTTGGAGACTATCTCTGACCCCGTCCGACAGGAATGGTTGGAGAGTAGACAAAAGATGATCTGGGCGCGCTAGGCTTGAAGGGTCGGCAATGGCGATGGCATGGCGCTCGCGATGGCAATGGCATATAAGAATGCCTACGTGGAAAACTTGCATTTTTTGGACATATTATAAGTTATTGCCTCATTTTGCATATTTCGGATGAACTGGCCACGAGTTGGCCTTTGTCAGGAAGACAATGGCATATGTTTGCTACTTATTTGCTTGCAAATTATATGTGTTTTGATGATTTAGTTTTACCAATCTTCTAAACTGGCTGTGCTGGCCAGTTTGCTGAAAGCCTGACTGACCGAGACAGCTAGTGGCGGACACGCGCGCTACTAGGCAGGCCGAACAGTGATTTTTCTGTCTAGACTTTGATACAACCAGAATGGACCATTTGCGTCGGCCAAATGCCGCTAAAGATGCGCTAAGGTCCTGCTCTTACTCCTACGGCCTTGTTTGGTAATGGTGAATTCTAGTGTTTTTTAGTGGAAAATCCACCGTGTTTTGGGTGTTCACACTTCCATCACAAATTCCTCTCCCAGACGTGAGCGTAAAAAACGCGAGACCCAGCTCGCGTCTTGAATACTCGTTGGGTTGGCGTGTTTTCAGACTTTTCCTCCCGCTTACACCCCTGTAAACTGGGCTGCCAAACATGCTTTGGAAAGTATTTCCGTGTAACGGGTCGGGCCGGTAAAATACACGCCTATACTTAGAAACCAGGCTGCCAAACAAGGCTTACAGAGTTATGCGAGAGGTTACCCGCGTATCAGGGACCGGTGCGGCGTCGCATCGGCCTGGCGGTTGTTGTGCATACGTGTATGCGCGTGTCGGTGCGTCAAGTTTTGGTGGGGAAACCTTGCGTTCGGGGTCCAGCCAAAGCTATGATCGATCGAGCAGCAAACTTTTGGCTTTTCTTTCGTGGCCGCTGCAAGGATGGCTCCTAGTCCTAGTAGTACTAGGTTGCTCATCCCGGAGATGAAGGGAAAGCGCAGATCACTTGCCCCGGAAGCTTGGACACCTAATATACCTTGGATCTTCAGAGCATCATTGGCAGATGATTATGTCTGGCATACACTTTGTGCACCAATAATAACTATTCATGGAAATAGTTTGTGTTACCAATATCTCAGTTCCAGTTACTCTAATGTAAGCGAGGGAAAGTTGTCACCATGTCGCCGTACAAGACAGAAACCCTAACAACCAAGATCAGCCGGAGAAATCTTGCGCAACAATGAATGTGTCTCCTTTTCTTTACAGGCAAAGTAGCTACTATTCCCCGTAAGTGATGTTTAAGGAAGTAGGGTTCTTTCTTTACATTATACTCCTTCCGTTTTAAAAATATAAGATGTTTTAGCTTTATGAAGCTAGTGTATCTAGACATCTTTTAGTGTATAGATTTAAGCATACCTATACACTAAAAGATGTCTAAGTACATTCACTTCATGAAGCTAAAACATCTTATATTTCTAAACGGAGGGAGTAGTTGGCATCATCAATGGCTAAGCTGTTAGTATGGCACATTTCAAGTATAGGGGTGCTACAGTGATGATATAGCGGGGCTAAAGCATATTTCGTGAAAGGGTGCTTGCTAGAAGGATCGGCGGTAGTTAAGCCATTATTATCAACGGGGAATATGTTAAGGGAATGACGAGTGGTCAAAAGGAAGGATCACTTGTGTGTCGCAACGTATACTCGTGTTGCAACAATGGTGAATGCGACCCATCATTAACATTTCCAAACAAGAGCTCTGGTCCTCTAACTCTGTGTATGACCAACCGACTGTTTTAAGACTGAAAATGGGCTGCAAACTGATTAATCATTTCAAGCTAGCGTCTTAGGGCTACTATAAGGATTTCATGACGCAGTATTACTTTTTCTAGGACATAACTGTACTATTGCAGAGTACAGACTTCTTAGGCAAATTTGAAGACAAGAGAATCTGATCGCCTTCTAATGGTGATACACAAGCTGTGCTCCTATTGTCTCACGTGCTAATTTCTGTGATAGAGTAGTTCATAAGCACAACTATTTGCCAAGCCTTTTTTCCCCATACGTCTCGACATTGGAGCCGGGTTTCATTATCAAGGATAACAGAACAAATGTCATCAAGTCTTAATGCAAAAGCGAGAAGAAACAAAGAAAAGACGAAAAGATTTTTAAGAACTAAAATGCCCAAAACCACATGGTTCTTTTTGGGGAGGAGACGGGAGTTCACCACCAGGTGGGAGAGAAGCCTAACCAAAGAAAATATTACAGGCATCCCAGAAATGACCAAAAAGTAGACAGTTTTCAAAATTTCCCCACTGGCCTTCAAAAGCGATTTCCTCTTTTTGCTTTCAAACTTGCTCCATCTTCTCATGTTGCCTTCAGCTTACATCTTCAATCACAATCACCTCCTCACCCTCTGCAAAATCAGCTTCTTGGAGGTGTAGCGTGGAGTTCCTCCTGGCCATCTCATACATTCCAGCTGCAGCTTGCTGAAGTCGCAGGACGCCCACCATCATTTCTTTTTGAGAACTTTTACGGTACCCGGTACTCCACCAGAGGGGATCGGAGTACCAGTCAAATCTAAGCGTCCATTTTTAGGGGTAATTTAGACTTTTATCTCTGCTAATACATGGTAGTTATTGTTTTCCCCTGTAATTTCTCGATCTAACTGCCCAGTCCCCTCTCGTCCTGATGGAGCGCCTAGACCCCATCTCCTCCGACGCAAGCGGGGAACTCTGAACCCGATCGAGCACGCCAATCATCCCTCCCTATTGCCGATCGAGCGCGCCACCCACTTTGTATAGTTGTAGAGATTCCATTTTAATCCTCAATTTCATATACGAACTCACAACGACCAATTGATCCAAAATTCTGAAATTAGAGGCAAAGGGGGCTGCAATTGGTGTGGACACAGGGACGTTTTCTAGGAACTACAGTCTTGAACGGGACAATGCTCGCATACAACACCGGCTAGCGCAACATATGGAGCTGCGCGCATGCGAGGGCGGCGCCGCCGCGGCAATACTCATGTTTTTTGGTGCGCATGAGTTGAGGAATAAAAGCACAAGAATGGTGGCGGCTTGCACTGCATATCAATAGCAAGCAGCTTCGCCGGACGTGGTCGCTGGACAGCGGCAGCAAGGAACTCGCGGCGTGACGAGCTTCTGTATACAAAGGAAATGGCGTCAAAAAACATGAGGAAAGAGGACAGAGAAGAATCTGTGTTATCGATTACTATTTTACCCCTAACACTAAGGTACTCCCCAGATTTTGGACGTGGTACTCCTTAAGCCCCGTTTTGGAGTACGGGTGAATAGTAACCATTAGATTGAGATGAATAAACGGTCCCTATTTATTTCAAGGTACTGTAAAAGTCCTTTTTTGATGCTTGCACCCTGTAAACCTGTCCAATATCGAAGAAAAGCACACATGTAACAGATGAGTTCTACAGGTGATGATATGAGCTTTCCCTCAAAAGCAAAAACGGTTTCTAGTCTTCCAAATTGACCAACAAAAGGCTGCAATAGCAACTATATGTAAGTTGGGGCCAACTGGCAAGAATTTTGCAATCCACCAAAAATACTGAGTAAAACAGAAAGATCCAGTAGAAGCACCCAAAAAGCTACTGATTGTACTCCACATGTACACAACAGCAGGGCAATCAAAGAAAAGATGTTTAATTGATTCTTCAGTTTGACAGAATTGACAAGAGTAGTTTCCCACCACCCTCTTTTTTTCATATTGTCTCTGATAGCAACTGTGTTATGCCAAATTAACCACAACCAAATTTTAATCTTAAGTGGAAGTTTTGCTTTCCATAGTTGTTTGAAGGATCTATCCACTACTACAGCAGAAAGCTTTGCATATAGAGATTTGACAGAAAAGATGCCAGATTTGGTATATTTCCACACAGGTTTATCAGGGTTATCATTCAATGTAATTCTTTAACAAAGCAAATTATTCCAGTAGTTCTTCATAGTTTCTCACCACATACGCTTGATGATTAAAAAACTTAGATACGGACACGGATCTGAAGTCCTAAAATATTCTGATTAGACATGCATGCTAATTAAGACCGACCGATCGACAGTTGAGATGGGCAAGGCCGGGGCCCTTGAACAGCTTAATTAGCTTGGATCGATCCTGCAGCTCCAACAGCTCTCTGACGTCTACTCCGAAACGGCAATGCTGATATGGACTTGCTCTTGCTCAATAAGCAGATCGGTCAGTAGCAGCGAACACAACGGAAGTAGGAATATCGCTTTCCGTCCAGCAGCCTATACACTGACGCTGAGTAACTGAGTTCTAATTTGTTGTGCAATTGATCATATGATTTGGAGTCCATACACGTCTGTGCGCAACGTCATTGTCTTACATAATCTAGCTCCGCCGAAGAAGGTGCGGCCGACGATCATTCAGTCCCATTCACCGACAGTGTCCGACCATTATTTGGGCTCGATTTCCGCTTCTGTTGGTGCGTTGGAACGAGCAGGTCATGTAAGATTCAGCAGGGCGAGGGGTTTGATGGTCACATGAACTAGTGGCGCTGGGTCTTCATTTTTTTGAAAGATCGCTGGGTCTTCATTGTGTAAGGGAGAAAGTATCCTATGCACCAAACAAATCTGTGCACCTCCTGCAACGGCTGCCTATGGGCCGTTGGATCGGGAAGGAAGGGACCGGATCCAGCTATAAGCTGGCCACTGGTTTGAAGAAAAAAATGGTGCTAGCCACGGGAGAAAACACTGAACTAATCCATGCGACCGTGCCGAGATAGATCTTGTTTATGCATGAGCCATGATTTCTGAAATGTGGAATTTGTTTCTGCACTAGGTCATGTCAATTTCACGTACGCTAGCTTCATATTTTTAGATAGACTACATCTCAAAAGAGCAATAAGCTCCCTGGGCTTTGACGCCCTGTGGTTGCTCGTGATGTGTCCTCCTGAGGTTTCTCGGTGCAGGCCGACCGACATCGCTAAAGCAACGGCTCAGTCCACTGGTGAAAAAAAGGCCATTGGTCTCGGTTGATAAAAGGCCCATTTGTCTCGGTTGTAGCAACCGGAACTAACAAAGCGGGACTAAAGTTTGGAGCTTTTAGTCCCGGTTATTTACGAACCAGGACCAATGGGCCTCCACGTGGCCCGGGTCATGTGTTGCGGCAGGAGGACATTTGGTCCCGGTTCGTAACGCAGACCGGGACTAAAGGTCCGTTCAGAATAAAATTTGTATTTTCTTTTTTTATTTCTCTATTTTCTTTATTTCTCTATTTTTCTTTATTTCTCTAATATCTAATCACCTCTATTCTCATGTCAAATTAGATACTTATGGCTCTCACTCCATTGCTCTAAGCTCCCTGGGTTTTGACGCCCTGTGGTTGCTCGTGACGTGTCCTCCTGAGGTTCCTCGGTGCAGGCTGACCGACATTGTTAAAGCAACCGCTCAGTCCACTGGTGGAAAAAAGGCCATTGGTCCTGGTTGGTAAGGCCCATTTATCCCGATTGTAGCAACCAGGACTAACAAAGCGGGACTAAACCGGTTATTTACGAACCGGGACCAATGGGCCTCCACGTGGCCCGGGTCATGTGCTGCGGCAGGAGGACCTTTGGTCCCGGTTCGTAACACAATCGGGACTAAAGGTCCGTTTGGAATAAAATTTGTATTTTCTTTTTCTTTATTTCTCTATTTTTTTTTATTTCTCTAATATCTAATCACCTCTATTCTTATGTCAAATTAGATACTTATGGCTCTCACTCCATTCTCATGTCAAATTATATACTTGTGGTCCTCACTTCCCGGTCGGTCACCCATCCTCACATTGCTTCACCCTTAGCACGATTAACTTCTCCATTTCTTGCATAGTAGCTTTCAAGACTGGGCTCGCGACTTCTTGATATTGGTATGCTACCAATTCTATTAATCTATACACTTTGGAAACATATAATATTACTTTTTTAAATTCCAAATAAATTCACAAAATAAGCAACAATGATTAAGTAATAATAAGCATGAATGAATTCCAAATAATTTTTATACATAATTTAATTATTAATTTTTAATAATTAAAATATTCAAAAAAGGCCAAAAAACTTGAAAAATCCAAAATTCGAAAATTAATAGACTTGTTAACCAAACAAGAGGGAGTACATTTTTTCATATATATATATATATGCACTCGCATACCACACCACACACACATCTAGCTAGTAGCCTTCTAGGTTCCAATAACTCTTAGCAATCTCGAAGCCCAAGCGAGCGTCTAGAGCGGCATACAACACTTGCTTGTCGCTTAATGGAACTTTGGCCCAACCATATATAAGTTTATCTTCTTCTTCTTCTTCTTCTTCTTCTTCCTCGTCGCCCTTCTTCTTGTTCTTCTTGATCCTCTTCTTCTTCTCAAGCTGTGGAGACCCAGCATACCACTGCATGTGTAGTATGCAAGTCGTTGACATAATACTAATGAAACACCATCTCACTAGTATTACATCCATCAGAGTGGTACAACAGAAACATCGCAGGTCCATGGTATGTCTATAGGATTACAATTTCAGCATACAGAAGATCTTCAGAACCTCCTCAACAGGTAGAGGTTTAGTCCTGACGACTACAAACGAGAAAGAATCAAGGAAGACTAAACTAAACTACAACTAATGCATTTTAGCTTGCTACTCAAATATAGAGTTACTCTAACTACTAAGGTTCTAGGATTAGGAAACTAGTTCCTTTCTAACCCTAATCTAGTTTTTCTCCAAGCTTCATACAATTGTAGGCTCCGCTGATAATCATGACGTTGGTAGAATGCTTCATCTTCATCTTCAATGTCTCGAGGTTGTCTCCTTGGGTTGCCTTCAGTCTAATTCTTCATAGTCTAGAAAGGGTTTAAGAGATTGGGGTGAGTAACGAGCATTACCCAGCAAGTTTCTTTAGAAAGAAGTTGTGTGATATGCACTAACTAAAGCCATGGACCCAAAAGAGTCGTAGGCCAATGCAAGGTTTTATCAAAGTTTCTTGAAAGATTGCTTTTACTTATGAAAACTATGCCCAACAGCCAACACATGGTATTAGTGCCTTGAGAGCACCTTTCCTGCCGCGTTCGCAGCTCCTTCCCGGAACAAGGGGTAACATGTCACATCTTTTTACACTCTGCAGAGGTGTGTCCTTCCAAAAGAGATCAAAGCCTTGCTGCCCAACCGGGCGATCTTTCCCGTCCACACTTCCTTGGTGTGGGGCCCAGTTATTGATCCAAGCCAATCACTGCCTTCTCCGCACAACGCATGCCCACCCAATTCACGCAAGCAGGTTGTGCCCCTGATATTTACCCCCAACGATGAAGTACCTAGGCGTCCCTTGCGGACCATCATAGACACCAGTGCCATGAGAACTTAGGTGTCCCACCCATATGCAAGTAGTCCCGCAAGATCTACCGCGACCGGCAACTGGCTGCCCGTTGACATGCGAACGAGAGAAGATACAGCTAACTTTCCCGTCCCATTCCAAGTCTCTTGGACGACATGGTTTTTACGGCACAAGAATAACTGTGGCATTGGTAGTTAGACCTAGGTTTACTTTCCCGTGCAAGTGGAACCTCCACCACCACAATCTTACCGTGGTTCCACCTGCCAGCCATCCTAGGTTATCACCACTGGTCGATAACCACTAGTCATATTACTTATGAAAATAGATTTTTCATCCTTTTTGAAATGTTAGAGTTTGAAGTCAACACTTTGCAAGTAGTTTCAAAACCAGTGCAACCAAGAGATATGAGCAAGATAAACTTGCCTTTTTGATTGCGAGGTTATGCAAGTCAAGGTCTTCGATACGTAGGAAATCCAAATATTGAAGTAGCACCATCATCTGGTAAAGATGATGTTAAAAGAACTGCAGCATGATATGCAAATTATATGCTATGCATCGCTCTAAGCGTATCCTAACCCCCCAAATGGTTTAGTATAAAAAGTTGTGATGACTTCTTTATACTGAGTTGCACTTTTAGATTCACTCTACAACAAGGTTGTTAAGGATTTTAGATTGACTGACAAACTTTTAAAGTAATAGAATAAAGCTTCATACAAGAGTTATTGCAAAAGACTATTATAGCAATGAGTGAAAACTTGAAAGTAACACTTTCTAAGTGGTATCTTGTTATTAGCAAACAAGTAGTTGGTTATGGACAAGCAAAGCTAAAGTAATTCTTATTTGATAAGAATACCCAGTTAGTATTAGGGTTGACAACAATCTTAACACCAAATAGAGTTATATAAGTTTAAGATTAATGGAATGGTTTGTTACTTACTTTCAATGTTTCTTGAAAGAATAACATTTGAAGAACATATTTCTTAGTGATTAGAAGCACTACACCTTAGGTTTAGTGTTCTAGGGTTAGCATAATTCTATCATAACCAGAGAGTAGTTAATAGATGAGCCTAGGAAAGAAGCAAACTAAGGTTTATTCAAACTTGGAAGATTTTTAATGAAGCATGTAGTGATTATGCAAATTTGTTTAGGAACTTCTCATGATTAATCATAACTGTAAAGAACACAATTATTGAGTGATAGATGATAATTCGAAGGCATAATTTAATTCTAGTGATGTTTTCATATTTTTCTTATTTTTTTTAAAATAATAATAAGGGAAATCACTTTTAGGGTTTTTATATATTTTAATAACTCAAGATTTAAGAGTAAGAGTTTAAATAATAAAAAGGAGAATTTATTTGATGGTCCCTAAAATTAAGAAGCACTTAACTGTATGTTTACTTATTTAAAGTATTTTCCTGCTATCAAATAAAACTGATTGGATTAAAGTTGTTTCATTATTTAAACTTATTTTTTCCTAATCTAAACAAAACAAAACTAATCCTATAAAGCTAATTGGGCCAAACCCAACTGGTCCAGCCGGACTTGGCCCAACCGACCGAGTCGGCCTGGCCTGGCCTGGCTTGGGTCAACCCCACCCGGCCCCAATCCCTCTCACCCTCTCTTCTCACACGCACGCACACCAGCACATCTCGTCCCCCTCTCAGACTTGATGCGGCCATCGCGCCGCCGCTGCTCCCGGCTTGCCGCCGGCCAACTCCGGCGTTGCCGCAGCACGGTACTTCTCCGCCCCCATGTTTCCCTGCAATCCTTCTTTTTCGATTTGTCTCTCATGGCCACGCTCGCTTGCCCCGACCCTGCGAACCCTAGTGGTCGCCGACGCAACTCCGGCCGGTATCGGCCGACTCCGGCGCCGCCACTTCTTGTTACTACTCCGCAGCCTCACCTCCACTAGTGTGACTTGGTGTCCGTGGCTCCACGCAGGTGTCCTCGACCCCCTATGCGATGTCGCCGAGGTGCTCTGCCTCTGCCACAGCCGCCGGCCGCTGACGCTTCTTGCATGTTGGCGAGCCCTCGGCTAGGCCTCCTCCACCGGAGTCCTGAGGTCATGGTTGTGCTCCTGCTTCTACCCCGCTTCGCCCTCCACCTGTGCCTGCAGGACGGCAGCAAGCTGCAACCTCGGCGTCCCCTTCAATCCGCTTACTAGCGATGCTGCTGCTGTGGTGGCGTAGGTGATGTTTTCGGGTGGTGTTGTGGGTGGTGCCGTGCTGCAGGTGTGGTGATGCCGCTGTGCTGGTCTACCCCTCATCCTCGACGCCGGTAGGATGGTGTTGTCGGCGCAACCCCGGCGTCGCTTCCTTTGCCTGCTATACTGTGAGCTAAATCCCCTTCCTTGCCTCTCTACTACTTGGTAATGATGGTCTGGCCATTGAGCCATGGCTTGATTGTGTCATTTAACTATTAATCTGTTATGGTGTCTCTACTGTGATGCTGCTGATTACTTGCAAGAATTCAGTTAAATTGCTTAACTGAACTTTATACTCAGTTATACTAGTTTATCTATTACTGTTAATTGCTGGATGATCTCAGACCAAATAATACACCAGTATCACTGGTATAGATAAATGGTTAGCTTGTTGGCTTGATGGGGAGCTTGTATAAATAATTTCTATGGCTCTGTTGTTGGATTTGAGATGACTATAGGTCTGAAACTATGGCTAGTTTGATGAATTAATTGATTCTCCACCAAAGATATGAACTGAATTCTCATTCAGTGATGATTTTAATTTGGCTAAACTAGATGTCATATTTAGCTCATTTGATGCGTTTGGAATGACTGCTGCTATCCTACAAACTATTGTGCAGCCTCATTGAGAGTGTGCACAATAGTTCTAGGAGATTTTTGAAATGGCTGCTATGATCTAATTCTTGTGGTGACTTTGGTTGCTGTTGTGTGCAAAAATAAACGTTGACTAAGCAATCTACTGATAAGAACAGAGGTTTACTTGCTTGATTTCTTGTCCCTGCCAATGATGCAAAAGGCTGAGGCAAAATTATCTTGGATAAGAACAGGTACTACTCATAGCTTTTTTATTATTTAAGACCCTGTGATGATGCTTGCATAGCAACTCTATGCATGTCTGAGGGTTATGCACCCCTCTGTCCTCCTAGGTGAAAACCTGGTAGAAGGGCAGTTGAGTGTGTGTCCTCTTCTTTGATGATTTCTACTATGCAACAAGATTAAGCAGATAGCAAGGTCTGGCTGACAGGTGTGGGGCAAACTTTACCTGTTGCCCCTTGTCCTGCTGCTGGTGGTGGTTTGCTGTGTTTTGCTGGGGATGTCCTTGACTGGCTTGGTCAGTTCCTTCTAGTCTTGCACTGCTCCCCCCTGACGCCTGGCCTTGCACCTCTGGATGCTTGGCCTGCTCCTCCTGGGTGCTAACCTGCTTCTAGTTCCTGATGCTTGCCCTTACTGGTTGTGGGTCGATTCTTCCTTGATCTTGATCAGGTCTTCGTCTTCACTAAGTGATCATGGTGATTGCTTTAATTTTGCTAGGTTTTTCTGGTGATGTTCTGGGAGTATTCTTGATGTGCTTGAGATTGTGGTGATGGTGTTTGTGTCAACCAGTGCATGTGTGTGGGGGTGTGCTGCGGTGCTGGTACTTGCTTGAACAGCAAGCAGTGTTCAGCACTGTTTAATTTATACGGCTTCTCCTTTTCTGGTGTGCTGACAGCACACCAGTGACTCCTCTCCATGCACTAATGTGTGAGCAGTGTGCTTGCATGCCTGCGCATGGTGGCCTGAGATCTTTCCCTGACTTGGATGTGGATAAGTTCCACCATCGGATGGTTATCTTCATGGGACATTTATCCTGACCTTGCCAATTGGCAATCCAGTTTTGTTGTTGTGTTTATTTTGCAGGTGTAGTAGAAGAGAAGAAGAAACTACATATTAGTTTAGTTTACTGCAGCTTTTATTTTCTATTCGTTATTCCATTTTGTAATCTTTTATTCCTTTCCTTTATTTATTCCTTAAATTATTTGTGTAAACCAAATTGTAAAGACATTGTAAATTGTGTATGATATAAATAAAGTCCAAGTTTTCTCTATTTAGCTATTTCCTAAATTCAAAACATTGTAATTCAAATTTTATTTCCAAATTCGAAGTTTAGTTTTAATTTTTTTTCTTATATTTGTATATTTGAATTCAAATTTACCCTTTCCACGAACAATGAATCGAAAGAGGTTATGTCGAAATCTATCGCACTCTTTAGGGTTACACCAATTTCCCCTTTGAGATTCATATAGGATCTACTCCACTTCATAAGTCTAGGTATTGGTTACTTCCTAAGGATGGTTCTAGTCTAGACCAGAATTATGGTTTATGATGTGATGATCACCCGGCCCCTATATCAAATGACTTATTCTAATTAGAATTTGAGTGAGGTCTAAAGTCTCCTAGTTGGCCTTTATAGGAATGGCTCTAGTGTTCTTAAGTTTTCTCACCTAGAGTTAAGGTAAATCATATACTCAAACTGACATGAGTTAACCTCTCCACTTCTCTTATTTGGACTCACTAGATTAGGACATAAGAATGTAGAATAGATCATGGTTCAAGAATAGGACTTGTGTAGACTTCTTTAGCATGAAAGAAGTAGGTTTCAAGAATACCATGATCATCTTGGTGTGAATAAATATTTGGTTCTAAAATGGTGTGTCAAGCATTTTAGTTTTACCTCACTTTACTCTCTTATAACTTATGTTGCTCTCTCTACCCAAAACAAGGTTTTAGCAAAGATCATATTGAAGTTTATCGCGCTCTGGTTGATGTGGTACTTCAATTCCATCAACTCAAGTGAAACTCCAATCACTTTGATATGTTTTATTTAAACGCGCGAAAATTACCCAGATTTTCTATGCATGAAATGCAATGTACACATCTGTTGCCTCTATTTTGTGACCTCAAAACCTGGGATATTACACAAGCTTTGTCCCAATAGTAGCATTGGACAGATCGTAAAGACTCGGAATTGGTTTCTTGGAGGTCGTACACCGATGGAATTTGAATTCCGTATGATTGCAGCATGCACATGTCATTGCCGATAGCCGCGCCGCAGAATCTAATGGTGGGGTCCCCCAAGAAATCCCTGGGCAGCTGCGGCACATGATCGGCCCGACATATTTGGAAGACCAAAACCTCGGACGCCACCGAGAGTTGAAGGACGGCGGCACGCTGATGGAGCTTATTGATACGTCCAAAACGTATCTACTTTCCCGAACATTTTTGCTGTTGTTTCTCCTATAATTTGTGTGTTTTGAATACAACTAACACGGACTAACTTTGTTTTCAGCAGAATTGCCCTGGTGTCTTGTTTTTGTGCAGAAATCCAACTTTTCGGAAAAATCTCGGAAATTACTGCAAAATTCCTATTTTACCAGAAGACCCATGGAGCCAGAATACGAAACGGAGAGGGGCTGGGAGGCCACCACACCACCCGCGCCAGGGTGTGGTGAGGCCACCCCAGCCGCCTCCTCGAGCCCTCCTTTCGCCTACAAATACCCTTCGACCTAAAACTATCGGGGGTTTGGCGTTTTTCCCAGATAGAGTTCCGCTGCGCCACCACCATCAGAAACCGCGATTCCAAACCAGAAACTCCATTCTGGCACCCTGCCGGGACGGGGATTTGGAGGAGAACTTCATCACCATTATCACCAACATCTCTCCATCAATGACTCCCCCATCCATGTGTGAGTAATTCCCGCTATAGGCGAAGGGGATGGTAGGGATTGGATGAGATCATTCATGTAATTTGCTATGAGATTGTTAGGTCATGGTGCCTAGTATCTATTGTTAGTGCTTATGATATTGTTGCAACTTGTTGTGCTTAATGCTTGTCACTTTGGGCCCGAGTGCCATGATCTCAGATCTGAACTTGTTATTGTTTTATAATGATACTTGTTGTTCATGATCTTACCTGCAAGTTGTATACACATATCGTTGTTCGGAACCCGAGGCCCCAAAGTGACAGCAATTGGGATAACCGGAGGGGATGGCTATGATGTGAGGATCACATGTGTTCATCGAGTGTTAATGCTTTGCTCTGATACTTTATTAAAAGGAGTACCTTAATTACCAGTAGATTCCCTTGAGGCCCTGCTGCAAACAGGCTGGTAGGACAGAAGATGTCGTGCAAGTTTCCCATTGCGAGCACGTACGACTATATAAGGAACACATGCCTATGGTTGTTTAGTACTAGGATGCTTTATCATTATTTATCTGCAATTGCCCATGTCTTGCTGATTTCATGAATTATCTTATCCATGCAACGCCCGTACATCCATCCCTATGCATACAATATTTAATCCTACTGTTTACTATTGCTACTATTACCATCTTTACTTTATTATTGTTGCTGCTATTTTACTATTGTCACCACTATAAAACTATTGCTACTGATAAACTGCTGCGAGCAAGTCTATTTCTAGGTGCAGCTGAATTGACAACTCATCTGTTAAGGCTTATAAATATTCTTTGGCTCCTCTTGTGTCGAATCAATAAATTTGGGTTTTACTTCCCTCGAAGACTGTTGCGATCCCCTATACTTGTGGGTCATGAAGACTATTTTCTGGCGCCGTTGCCGGGGAGCATAGCTTTATTTGTAAGTTCACTTGGGATTCATATTGTTCGCTGCAATCCATTCATCATGGGTAAACTTCGGGATGGAAAAGTTCCTATATTGCCATCCACTACAAGAAGAGGTATGACTCTGAACACCTCTGTTGCTCTTGATTCACCATCTGTTATGAGTAAGTTGCTTATACCACCGCATGCACATGCTACTTCTTCTACTGAGTTTGAAAATGCTACTGATAGTTTTGATGATGCTTCTACTGTGCTTGATGAGAGTGGTTCGTTAGGTTCGTTTTTAGAAGCTACAATTGCTAGGACTAAGCAAATGGGGAACGCTACTGTTACACCTGCTAGTTCACCTGAGTCTAGGGAATACCCTAGTGACGATTTTGATGATGCTTATATTGAGCTAGATGATGCTTTTATTGATGAATTTCATGCTACTAGTGATGCTGGTGTGATTAGAGATCTTCTTGCAAGACGTGCTGTTAGATACAAGTTATCCCCTGATGCTAAGTTTGCTGCTTCTCCCATACATATTAGTGATAAGGACTATGATTTCTCTTTGGAATTATCTTACATATCTATTGTTGAGAAAGAACCTTTTTGTGGTACTGAAAGTAAGAGTGCTATGGAGCACATGAATGAGCTTTCTTCTTGGAGTAATTTTTTTCTGATGATACTAAGCTGCGTACTTACTTTGTTGCTAAGATTTTCCCTTTTTCATTGAAAGGTGCAGCTAAAGCTTGGTTTAATAATTTGTCTCCTGGATCTATTGATAGTCCTATTGCTTTGGTTAACGCTTTCTTTCAGAAATATTTTCCTGCTAGTGCTCAACATCTGCTTTGTAGAAAATCTTTGACTTTGAGCAGGTAAAAGGAGAGAAACTACCGGAATCATGGGGAAGGTTTTGCTCTTTAATTAGAGTACTGCCTGGGGAGCCATTGCCTAAAAATGAACTCCTTGATATATTTTATAATGGACTAACTGTTGAATCGAAGACATATTTGGATAGTTGTGCTGGTGGTGTTTTCAGGAAAAGGACTCCTGCTGAAGCTGAAGAATTAATGGCTAAAATAAGCTAGAATTATGATGATTGGACTATGGCCGAGTGATACGTCTCCAACGTATCCATAATTTTTGATGCTCCATGCTTGTTTTTACACCATTTGTTTAGTGTTTCGTTACACTTCGTGGCATTTTTATGCATTTTCTGGAACTAACCTATTAACAAGATGCCACAGTGCCAGTTCCTTGTTTTCTACTGTTTTTGTGTTTCAGAAATGCTACACGGGAAATATTCTCAGAATTGGACGAAACAAAAGCCACACGTCCAGATATTTCACAGAGCTTCCAGAAGACCGAAGAGGAGACGGAGCTGAGCCAGAGGGCGGCCTCACCATAGGACGGCGCGGCCTAGGGCTGGCCCATGCCCCCTGGTGGTGTGGGCCCCCTGGTCCACCTCTGACGCTGCCCCTTCGCCTATAAAGACCCCCCCCCGACGGGAAAAACCTAAACACCCGATCACTTTTCCAGAAACACATCGTGATCCACCGCCGTCGTCGACCCGAGATCGGGAGGGTCCAAGAGCTCTTCCTGGCACCCTACCGGAGAGGGGAATCACCACCGGAGGTCTTCTTCATCGCCATGCTTGCCTCCGGCGCGATGAGTGAGTAGTCTACCTTAGACTATGGGTCCATAGCAGTAGCTAGATGGTTGTCTTCTCCACCATGTGCTTCATGTTTAGATCTCGTGAGCTGCTTTACATGATCGAGACTACCTTTATGTAATTCTACATGTTGTGTTTATTGGGATCCGATGAATATTGGTGTTATGATTGAGTTGATGTACTGAATTTTATCTTATGTTATCTCTATGTTGTTTATGATCTTGCATGCTCTCCGTTGTTAGTAGCTATCTTGGCCGAGTAGTTGCTAGTGACTCCAAGAGGGGGTATTTATGCTCGATAGTGGGTTCATGCCTCTATTTAATCTGGGGGAGTGACAGAAACCTCTAAGGTTGTAGATGTGCTATTGCTACTAGGGGGAAAACAACATTCATATGCTCAAGGGCATATGCTTTGTTTACATTACACACTTTGCTTAATGCAATTATCTGCTGTTCGCAACTTAATACTTGTGGAATTCTCGGATTGATTCGCCACAAGTGGATTATTAGTCATAGATGCAATTGGATGGCGGTCTATGTATCTTGTTGTAATGCCCAGAGTAAATCTCATAGTGATCCTCTCGACATGCACGTTGTCTTTATTGTATCAATTGCCCAACTGTAATTTGTTTACCCAGCATGTGTTATTTTATCTTATGGAGAGACACCACTAGTGAACTGTGGACCCCGGTCCTATTTCCTTTATATTGCTATCACATGTTTACTTTACTCGCACTGTTTACTTTACTCGCATACTATTACTATTTTCTACTCGATACGCTCATTCCTTTGTTTACAGCAAACCGGTGAGATTGACAAACTCATCGTAAGTTGGGAGCAAAGTATTTGGTTGTGTTGTGTGCAGGTTCCGCGTTGCAGCTGGCAAAGCAAAGCACTGGACGAGGCGCCTTATAAATTGTCCGGAGCTGTCGCAAGCTAGCAAGCATCACCTTCAGTCGTTTGGCTTCTTCCCCTTTGGATCGATAAACCTTGGTTTCTTACCGAGGGAAAACCTTGCTGCTATATTCATCATACCTTCCTCTTGGGGTTCCCAACTGGACGGTGATTCACATCAACCGTACCGCAAGCAGCAAGAATTTTCTGGCGCCATTGCCGGGGAGGAAAAAGAAAACTTCTGCAAGGGGAGTTTCGCACGCACATCCTTTACTTTGTTTTTAGTTTAGTTTTACTTTATTTTTACTTCCATCGTTTTATCAAAAACCCAAAAAAATTAGTATCCTTTATAGTTGTTATTTCTTTACTTCTAGTTCATTATGTTGTTCCCTAAGTACGCTTTGGAGGACCTCTCAGTGGGTAGTGGTTCAATTATTGGAAAAAGTAACATCGAGGAGTTCTTTAATCATATTAGTATGCATAAAGATGTTGAGAAAAAGTCTTTGGCTGAGCTTGCCCCTTGTTATGAAGTTGCTTCTGCTTATTTGATTCACATGTTGGAAGCTAGGTTTGCTAGCCTTAATCCTTTTATGCAATACATGTTTCTTAAGCTTCATGATATTGAGGATCCTAAAAAGAAAGCTTTTATCTTGGAAACTTTGCGCATAGAATTTAGAGATGTTGCCATTGAAGCTAGGAAAGTTCTTAAGCGTTTTAATAAGCTTGTTTCCCCTATAAAGGTTGTTAGTACAAACAATGAGGGAACCGAGATACCTATACCTAGCAAGCTCTTGGGATTGTATGAAGCCTTTGAAAATAATTTTGATTGGATCTGTCCCAAAAATCTTTTTAGTGATTTGAGTGAACCAAAGTGTGATCACAAGGGGTCTTCAAAAACTTATGTGGATGAAATACAATGCCTTATTGAAAAGACTTCTGCAGTTGATCTTTATGGTTCACTTGATGTTACTTGATTCGCATTTTCTGCGCCTAGCTCAAAGGCGTTAAAGAAAAGCACTCTTGGGAGATAACCCAATGTTTTTATATTCAGTTCTTTTTCTTTTATTTGAGTCTTGGAAGTTATTACTACTGTAATAACCTCTTCGTATCATTTTTATTTCGTTTTTGTGCCAAGAGAAGCCTCTAATTTGAGCGAGGTAAGATTTGGGGATGTTGCTGTCCTGAAACAGTTTTCGGTGCTGCACCGTAAAAATTCGTGAAAATTCTCTGTATATCTTTTGGACCTGCGATTTCTTGTGCATATGCCCCAGATTATATCCAAACTTTCATTAGTTGAACACTTTTTGATTTGAGCAACATAAAACCCTCTAAAAATTTGACCTTTGTCAGCTGTTCTGTTTTGACAGATTTCTGCCAATATTTGTGTTTGCCGCTTTATCGCTTTCTTTTTAAGTTCTTTTGATCACGGAACTTTTGGAGAAGTTGCTACAGTAGTATATATTTTATATGTGGTGGTTTTGAGTTGAAACCTAAAGTAAAAAGGGGTTGATTCTATGTTATGCTTACACTAATGTTGCTAATAGATTTGTGTTTAGTTTTGTATGAAGGAAGTTTTCAAGTGTAGGGATTGGAGAATGATGAGATGAGTTGAAGAATGGACAAAAGCTCAAGCTTGGGGATGCCCAGCACCCCAAGAAATATCCAAGAAGTACAAGCGTCAAAGCTTGGGGATGCCCCCGAGGCACCCCTTCTTCATCGGCAAAAATCAGGTCACCTTTCAATACACTATATTTTTATTGCTTCATGCATTATGCGTTTTTCTTGGAGCGTCAGTTGTTTTTAGTTTTTAGTTTTGTTTAGTTTTGTTTGCTGCAATAAATGGTTGGACCCCAACAAATTTCTTTTGGAGAAGTTGCCTTGCTTTTCATTTGCCAAGAACACTCCGTTTTTCATTCTTATCGTTTCAACGAGTGTTCTCTTTTTCTAGAACTGCGCTTAGCTTTCATTTTTCGCCTTGATTTGTGTTCAGATCTTGTTATATCTTTTCATCAAGGTGTATTTTTGCCTCTGGTCTATATTGGTTTTCATCAAAAGAGTTGGTTATAAAAAGTTTGAATGGTGTTGGAAAAGAGAAAAAGCTTTATGCAAAAAAGTGGTACAAGAAGGAGTTTGTGTATACTGCGGCCTAGGCTTTTGCATGTCGTGCTTGATGTCTTTTTGATAGCATGCTTAGTGGTTTTGCTGTAGCATGACTTGTCTCAAATAACTGAGATTGCTTAATGAGACTTTGAAAAAATCATGCGTTGTTTTAATTATTTGGAAGCATTATTTTGGTTTTCTCCTTGATGCTTTATTTGGGTTGACTTGGCGCATGCTCACATATGTTAGACTCATACAAAGTCGCCATTGCCTCTATGATCATTTAGTTTTTTACTTTTGATGCCATCTTATGCTTCTTTTAATGTCGCTTTGTCGCTTTGCATGATTATGGCCATTATTGTTCTCTTAGTTGGTCGCTCCCAGTCTTTTGCTAGCCCTCATTTTGTACTGAGTATGAGCTCTACTCGTGCATCCAACTCCTAAAAACCAAGTTTGCCATTGTGTCCACTATAAATTCCTATGCATGGTATTTGTAAGCCATTCCAAAGTAAATTTTCATGTGCTACCTTTCAAAACTTTCAACTACTTCTCGTTTTGTGACACTGTTTTTAGCTCATGGGTACGTAGTGGCTGGAATTGCTATCTTCCATATTAAATTAAGTACCCCTCGACTAGGCAGCTTCATCTGCTCGTCATTAATTTTGCATGAGATCTGGTCAGACCATTGCAATCTAATTCTAAAAAATAAAAAAAGGCACTCCTCCATGGTATGTGAATGTTGGTGGGCACCCGATGGAATCGGTTAGCCATGGTTTGAGAAAGGAAAAAAGGTGGGGAGGAGTGCCAAAGCTTTATAAAAGAGCACCAATGTGCCAAACTTTCAAAGAACTCAGAACCGCTCTCAGTTGTTTATTATGGAAGATAGTAAGACCCCATTGCTAGTCGTTGACAAAAGCAACCACCTCTCAAAACCCAAGTTTTATCTCTGTTTTACAAATGAAAAGCTCTAGCACATGTTTAATCACTGCTTCCCTCCGTGAAGGGCCTTTCTTTTACTTTTATGTTGAGTCACCACCTTCTATCTTTATGCACCATTAAGAGAGCATAGTTGTCATTCTGAGTATAATGTGCATTGTCCCAAAGTTTTCATTGATTGATTCATGATGTTGGTTTCACTTGTTCTCAAATTACCTGTATCTAGTCGCCCTCTTAAACTTGAAGGTGTCCTATGCATTTATGTTTTGCTCTCTCATTAAGGACAAGCTGAAAACCATTTGTATGTTTTTCCATATGATTTGAACACACGTTTGACTTTCATTGTTTCATTTTCATGATCTTTTGTTTGTGTTCATTTTCATGTTATAATATGGTTGCTAAGTTTCTTCTATCAAGATTATGTCTTTCATGCCCATGTTTTAAGTTTTTTGATCCCAGCGCACAACGCTTACATATATGGTCAAGATTGTGTAGGTGCATGTCACCTCAAAAATTATTTCTTTTGTTATCACTTACCTACTCGAGGACGAGCAGGAGTTAAGCTTGGGGATGCTGATACGTCTCCAATGTATCCATAATTTTTGATGCTCCATGCTTGTTTTTACACCATTTGTTTAGTGTTTCGTTACACTTTGTGGTATTTTTATGCATTTTCCGAAACTAACCTATTAACGAGATGCCACAGTGCCAGTTCCCTATTTTCTACTGTTTTTGTGTTTCAGAAATGCTACACAGGAAATATTCTCAGAATTGGACGAAACAAAAGCCAGACGTCCAGATACTTCACGGAGCTTCCATAAGACCAAAGAGGAGACAGAGCCGAGCCAGAGGGCGGCCACACCATAGGGCGGCGCGGCCTAGGGCTGGCCCGCGCCCCCTAGTGGTGTGGCCCCCCTGGTCCACCTCTGACGCTGCCCCTTCACCTATAAAGACCCCCCGACGGGAAAAACCTAAACACCCGATCACTTTTCCAGCAACACACCGCGATCCGCCGCCGTCGTCGACCCAAGATCGGGAGGGTCCAGAAGCTCTTCCCGACACCCTGCCGAAGAGGGGAATCACCACCGGAGGTCTTCTTCATCGCCATGCTTGCCTCCTGCGCGATGAGTGAGTAGTCTACCTTGGACTATGGGTCCATAGCAGTAGCTAGATGGTTGTCTTCTCCACCATGTGCTTCATGTTTAGATCTCGTGAGCTGCTTTACATGATCGAGACTACCTTTATGTAATTCTACATGTTGTGTTTGTTGGGATCCGATGAATAGTGGTGTTATGATTGAGTTGATGTACTGAATTTTATCTTATGTTATCTCTATTTAGTTTATGATCTTGCATGCTCTCCGTTGTTAGTAGCTATCTTGGCCGAGTAGTTGCTAGTGACTCCAAGAGG
Organism: Dactylis glomerata; assembly: GCA_007115705.1. NCBI lineage: Eukaryota > Viridiplantae > Streptophyta > Magnoliopsida > Poales > Poaceae > Dactylis > Dactylis glomerata. The sequence goes on from QXEO01000340.1 coordinate 1,591,513, forward strand.
GGGTATTTATGCTCGATAGTGGGTTCATGCCTCTATTTAATCTGGGGGAGTGACAGAAACCTCTAAGGTTGTAGATGTGTTGTTGCTACTAGGGGGAAAACAACATTCATATGCTCGAGGGCATATGCTTTGTTTACATTACACACTTTGCTTAATGCAATTATCTGTTGTTCGCAACTTAATACTTGTGGAGTTCTCGGATTGATTCGCCACAAGTGGATTATTAGTCATAGATGCAGTTGGATGGCGGTCTATGTATCTTGTTGTAATGCCCAGAGTAAATCTCATAGTGATCCTCTCGACATGCACGTTGTCTTTATTCTATCAATTGCCCAACTGTAATTTGTTTACCCAGCATGTGTTATTTTATCTTATGGAGAGACACCACTAGTGAACTGTGGACCCCGGTCCTATTTCCTTTATATTGCTATCACCTGTTTACTTTACTCGCACTGTTTACTTTACTCGCATACTATTACTATTTTCCACTCGATACGCTCATTCCTTTGTTTATAGCAAACCGGTGAGATTGACAACCTCATCGTAAGTTGGGAGCAAAGTATTTGGTTGTGTTGTGTGCAGGTTCCGCGTTGCAGCTGGCAAAGCAAAGCACTAGACGAGGCGCCTTATAAATTGTCCGGAGCTGTCGCAAGCTAGCAAGCATCACCTTCAGTCGTTTGGCTTCTTCCCCTTCGGATCGATAAACCTTGGTTTCTTACTGAGGGAAAACCTTGCTGCTATATTCATCATACCTTCCTCTTGGTGTTCCCAACTGGACGGTGATTCACATCAAATGTACCGCAAGCAGCACTGAGCCAACACCAGCACCAACACCAGCGCTGACACCAAAGAAGAGAGGAATGATAGAGTTAAATGATGAAGCAATGAGGGAAGCCAAGAAATCTCTTATGGAGAAGGGTATTAAATCCGAAGACGTGAAGAATCTACCACCTATAGAAGAACTATGTAAGCCAATCCCTTGCTCATCCACTATTGAGGTACACTCTCTCCAACGCTTTGATAATAGAGATATTCCTTACTCTAAACCTCCTGATCAATGCTTAGATGAGTTTGATAATTTTATTGTTAAGCAAGATAATTTTAATAAGAGAGTGCATAATCATTTGTTGGAAAATTCTAGAGCTATTAACAAGTTGTAGGATATTGTGGAGAGAACCTCCAATGATGTGAAGACGCTTGTCAAACATTTTCAAATGGTTTAGACTCAAATTGATCAGCTTACCAAGGTGCAAAAAGACTTGCTAGTTAATGCTGCAAGAGAAAAACAAGCGTGTGAAATATGCAATAGAGGTGGTGCTACTAATCAAGATCCCTTATATCCTGAAGGGCATCCTAAGAGGATCGAGCAAGATCCTCAACGTGCTACAAGTGATGGTATTCCTCTCAAGAAGAAGAAGAAGAAGAAGCACAAAACAGTTGCAGAATCTTCTGAAACGGGTAAGGACCCTAATAGTGTTTCTATTTCTGATGCTAGAACCGAAAGTGGTAATGCTTCCGATAAAGAAGAAGTTGAAGAGGAACCAGAAAAGTTTGCTAAGAATGCAAAGTACACTAAGGAAGACTTCATTGCCAACAAGCATGGTAATGAGAGAGAACCTTGGGTGCAAAAACCAATGCCTTTTCCTGGTAAGAAGCATAAATCCAAAGAAGAAGAACACTACAACAGGTTTTGTGAATGGATGAGACCTTTATTTTTGCAAATTCCTTTGACTGATGCTATTAAAATGTCTCCTTATTCAAAGTATATGAATGATATTGTTACTAACAAAAGGAAGATTCCTAGTAAGGAAATTTCCACTTTACTTGCTAATTACTCTTGTGATGGTAAAGTTCCGGAGAAGCTTGGAGATCTAGGTATACTGACTATTCCTTGCTCTATTAAAAATAACTATGTTAGAACTGCCTTATGTGATTTGGGAGCCGGAGTTAGTGTCATGCTTTTTCTCTCTATAAGAGACTTGATCTAGAAAAGTTGATATCGACTGATATATCTTTGCAAATGGCTGATAAGTCTACTACTATTCCTATTGGTATATGTGAGAATGTTCCTGTCCAAGTTGCTAATAATTGTTTGATATTAACTGACTTTGTTGTGTTGGAAATGCCTGAAGTTGATAATATGTCTATTATTCTTGGGAGACCTTTTCTAAATACTGCAGGTGCTGTTATTGATTGCAACCAAGGGAAAGTAACTTTTAATGTCAATGATAAAGAGCACATGGTCTATTTTCCTAAGAAGATTGATAGAAAATATGCTCTCAACACAATCAAGAATATTGAGACCATCAGAGTTGGTCAAATTATTTGTTCAAGGCCAAAGCCCAAAGAAGAATATCAAATTGTTATGGTTGGGACTATGCCTATCAAGGTCGTGGTAACATAATCATTTAGTGAAATGCAAAGTTTTGCTTCATAGAACAGTGGTTTGGTAACAAGACTTGATCAACCTTGTTAACAAAGCAGTTTTTGAATGAACAAAACTATGTTTTCACCGCATTTACTTTTGTTTCCACCTTGTTCATTTTTGTTTCCGGTGTTTAGTTTCATATTAGAAAATCTTAGAGCTGCTGTAAGCTTGGTTTGGATTTGCTTACTATCGTTCCATCTTTGTTTTCCCGAGTTTTATTCTCTTATCATTTTCTGAAAAATCCTCGAAAATAAAGTTTCTCGAAAAATTCTGGAAAATTCTTTTTAAATTTTTATGCCAAAAATGGGGCAGAGAGGCACCTGGGACACCTCAGGGGGACCCACCTTGCCACCTCACCACAGGGTGGCGCGGCCCAAGCCTGGCCACGCCGTGGCATGGTGAGGGGCCCCCTGGCCCTCCACTTACCTCTCCACCCTCATTTCATTCTCTCTCCCGAAATATCTCCACACCTCAGTTCAAACCCGTGTTCTTGCTATTCTTCCTCGCTATTTTTCGATCTCCTTGCTCAGCCCATCTTTGCTGCTGAGATTTGGAGCATTTGTTCTCCGGTATGTGACTCCTTCGATTGTTCAATTAGAATTTTGTTTAGTGGAGTATTTCTTGAGTATTTTAGCTCTATAGGTGACAGGTGAAATGAGTTTTCATGCTTGTTCTATTGCTTAGAAATGTTATTTTGATGCAGGTTAGCCCTCTTGTAATTCCCTCTAGTAGTTTCCTACATTTGCTTGTCTCAAAATCATTTTTTATGAGTTTGCTAAAAAAATTCAGAAATGGAGGAGAATGCATACCAACTCTTTCTACATGAACTAGAGGTGCATGAGTGATGGTGCGGTGTTGAAGTAGATGACCGACCAGTTGGGAACCCCAAGAGAAGGTGTGATGAGCACATAAGCAGTTCTTCCCTCAGTTATGAAACCAAGGTTTATCGAACTAGTAGGAGAAAGAACCAATCTTAAGAAGGTGATGCTTGCTAGCTTCGTGACACTCCGGACAATGGCGCCAAGAATATTGTTGGTGTGTCTTCACCCAGCAGCAATGTGAAACCTGCACACACAACAAACAAGTACTTTGCTCCCAACTTACGATGAGGTTGTCAATCTCACCGGTTTGCTATAAACAAAGGATTGAGCATATCGAGTGGTAAAAGGATAATAGTATGCAAGTAAAAGTAAACAGTGCGAGTAAAGTAAAACGGTAAAACAATGTAAAGGAAATTGGACCGGGGTCCACAGTTTACTAGTGGTGTCTCTCCATAAGATAAATAACAACATGCTGGGTAAACAAATTACAGTTGGGCAATTGATAGAGTAAAGATAACGTACATACATCACGAGGATCACTATGAGGTTCACTCTGGGCATTACGACAAAATACATAGACCGCCATCCAACTACATCTATGACTAATAATCCACTCGCGGGGAATCATCCGAGGACCCCTTGAGTATTAAGTTGCGAACAACAGATAATTGCATTAAGCAAAGTGCGTAATGTAAACAAAGCAAATGTCCTTGGATACAAGAATGTTGTTTTCTCCCTAGTGGCAACAACACATCTACAACCTTAGAGGTTTCTGTCACTCCCCAAGATTAAATAGAGGCATGAACCCAACTATCGAGCATAAATACTCCCTCTTGGAGTTACTAGCATCTACTCGGCCAAGATAGCTACTAGCAACGGAAAGCATGCAAGATCATAAACAACATAGAGATAACATAAGATATATAATTCAGCACATCAACTTGACATAGTACCAATACTCATCGGATCCCAACAAACACAACATGTATGATTATATAAAGATGATCTTGATCATGTAGGGCAGCTCACAAGATCTAAACATGAAGCACACGGTGGAGGAGACAACCATCTCACACATCACTCCGGAGGCGACCATGATGGTGGAGAAGGCATCCGGCAGGGTGCCGGGAAGAGCTCCTGGATCCTCCCGAACTCGCGGCGACGACGGCGGCGGCTTGCAGTATGTTTCATGGAAAAGAGATCCGTCCCTTAGGTTTTTCCCGTTGAGGGGTCTTTATAGGCGAAAGGGCATCGTCAGAGGTGGGACTAGGCGGTCTCACCATGGGGTGGCGCGGCCAGGGGCTAGGCCGCGCCCCCCTATGGTGTGGCTGGCCCATGGCCCCCCTCCGTCTCATCTTCGGTCTTCGCGAAGCTTCGATAAAAATAGGAGGTTTGGCTTTTGTTTCGTCCAATTCCGAGAATATTTCCTGTGTAACTTTTCTGAAACACAAAAATAGCAAAAAACAGGGAACTGGCACTGTGGCATCTTGTTAATAGGTTAGTTCCAGAAAATGCATAAAAACGCCACGAAGTGTAACAAAACACAAAGCAAATGGTGTAAGAACAAGCATGGAGCATAAAAAATTATAGATACGTTTGAGATGTATCAATGAGGTCATGAGAGTTCACCGTGAAGAGGAAATCTTTCCCTCAATTTGTCCATGCTCAGAGTTCATGAATGCTGCCGGGATCCTGCAAGACTTCCAAACTCTAATCTCTAATGCAGGATTGGAACACTTTGTTGATGATGAACCTCTCCAATATGCTAAACTAACAATGTCTGTAGTGCAGGATTTTAGATTCAGTTGGTCCTCATCTAACCCCATGATTCATTATAAAATTTACAATAAATCTGTGGACTTGCCCTTTGATGTTTTCTGTGCAGCTATTAGAGTACCATAGTGGGGATCGCGCGAAAAGATGAGGGAGCAGCCTAGGCCATTGATGGACTTATATGAGGAGATTTGTCAAGGAAGAAGCTTCTCAGGAGAGATTGGTAAAATTTGGAATATTCATTTCCCGTCCATTCGATATTTTGCCTACTTTATTACCATGTATGTTCTTTCTAGGAAAGTTGCAAATAAGTTATCCTCCTATGATCTAGCTTTTATTGCTGCTGCTTTGAGATGTGATAGGACTTATAATTTGGGTGCTTTAATAGCTTTCCGTATTGATGCTAACCGTGAGAAAGGGGGAGTTTGTGGAGGCCTTATTGCTTCACGCTTATTAGCTTTGCATGGTGCAGTGCCTCATGTTTTAGACCTTCAGTTCCCCGTAGAGAGGCTTGATTTTAATTCTATGTTACTTCATAAGTTTGTTTCTCCTCATGCTTGTTTGGATAACTTGTCGTTTGAGATAACCTTTTTCAAGAAATCAACCTGGAAGGTAGTGATGGCTGATCGATCAGTCCACTTGCCTACACCTCTTTTGTTTAACCTTGATCGCAGGAATTGATGGTCACTCACAGAGGATGAGCTCGACGCATACATAGAGGAGCACCCTCCGCCCGTGCACGAGGATGGAGAGGCGACCGAGGAGTCGGGCTGGCCCTCCAACACTTGGGAGTTTCTGTACCAGCAGTCCTATTATGATTATGCACCATATGCTTCATCTTCACGAGAACCAGGCTACGACCATGCCAATGCTGACCCACCAGCTTGGGGCGATTACTGGAGATGGGATTGATCTCCACTTAGGCCAAAAGCCTAAGCTTGGGGGAGGTACGCCGATGATACACTCATCTACATATCATATTTTGTCGGTACTTTGTATATCCATATTTCACTTTCTTTATTTTCTTTGTTGATCTTGTTCTTATTTCTTCTTTCTAAAACACAAAAAGACCAAAAATATTTCCGTTGTTTCTCTTTGCTTGCCTCTTTAGTTTTCTAGCTTTGGTTTGCTTTGTTCCCTATTTTCGGTTTGGTATTTGAAAAATCCAAAAATATTTTACTTTGTTTGCTGTTTCCTTCCGTTCTTGTTTCAAAATTAGAAAACCCAAAAATATTTGTTCGTTCTTCTTCGGTTTTGTAAAGTTTATTGCAGAGTTCAGTCTCCCGTGACTCCATTGGAGCTTGGTAGTCACTTCATATTATTCAAGCCACACAAGTGATAGGCAATAATGACGATGTATGACAATTCGAGATATGGTAAGAGGCTGGTATGAACTCTATTTGTTTTCATTTTTGTACATATACTCATCTATGTGGACGAGCTTAGTCTGTTCATGTAAGGTATATGTTATCTAATGGATGCTTTGTAGTTCTTGCTCTCATATGATTAGTTCTAATTTACTAATAGTTTGTAGCATGTCATGTAGATGCTTGCTTGCATTATTTTATTCATAACATGGTATGACATTGTGGTATCCTCCTCTGAAAGTTTCATTTGAATTGACTTGGCACATGCTCAAGCATGCATATGACTGAACAAAAAGTCAATTAAGCCTCAATGATTTACTTTGCCTCAGAGTTCTTGTATCATTTTTATGCCTATATTAATTTTGTTTTGTCGCAAGCATGATTATGATAGTTATTGCTCTCTCGATTGTCGCTTCCCAGTCCTTTGCTAGCCTTCACTTGTACTGAGAGGGAATACTTCTCGTGCATCCAACTCCTGAAAACCAAGAAACCCCAAAGAGTCCACTATAAATTCCTATGCATGGTATTTGCAAGCCATTCTAAGTAAATTTTCATGTGCTACCTTTCAAAACTTTCAAATACTTCTCATTTTGTGCCACTGTTTTTAGCTCATGAGGACGTAGTGGTCGGAATTGCTATCTTCCATATTAAATTAAGTACCCCTCGACTTGCATGCTTCATCTGCTCATCATTAATTTTGCAAGGGAGCTGGTCAGACCATTGTAATCTAAATCTAAAAAGAAAAAGAAAAAAAGGCACTCCTCCATGGTATGTGAAAGTTGGTGGGCACCCGTTGGAATCGGTTAGCCATGGTTTGAGAAAGGAAAAAGTAGGGAGGAGTGCCAAAGCTTTAGAAAAGAGCACCAATGTGCCAAATTTTCAAAGAACTCGGAACCGCTCTTACTTGTTTAGTATGGAAGATAGCAAGAACCCATTGCCAGTCGTTGACATGAAACAACCACCTCTCAAAATAAATTTTTATCTCTATTTAAAAAATGAAAAGCTCTAGCACATGTTAAATCATTGCTTCCCTCTGCAAAGGGCCCTTCTTTTACTTTTATATTGAGTCTTCATCTTCTAACTTTAAGCACTTTCTTGAGAGCATAGCTATCGTTCTTAGTGTAATGTGCTTGTCCCAGAACACGGTTAATTGTGGTATATCTTTGATGCTTGTTGATACGTCTCAAACGTATCTATAATTTTTGATGCTTGTTGTGGGAATTTAGAGACAGTAGCCATGGGGATGGCTTAACAGAGGGGCTCGACGGTGGTGACGATGGGTCCGGCTCGGGATTGCGCCAACGGAGACACCTCGGTTACCCAGGTTCAGGGCCCTCCACGCTGGAGGTAAAACCCCTACTTCCTGCCTGCTTTCTATTATCTTCACAGTGGTTACAACGCTCCTCGAGCAGTTCGTCTAGAGGAGGAAGAAGAAGATGGATCGGATCCCCTAGGCTAAGGGTCCAGACCCCCTTATATAGGCAGGGGTCTGGTTATAGATTAGGTGGCCGGCTGCCCGGCTGCCGGCTTCCCGCGGCTGCATCTTCGGCGTGATCTTCTGGCCCTCCTCTGTCCTCTTCTGACGATTGCACTTTATAAAGCGCCTTTTCCCCCTTGGACCGGCATCTGGGAGGCATATGCCCTTCCTTTTACCTCGGATCCTTTCGTGGGGAGAACTCTTGCTCACTGATTGGTCGAGCCTGGGCGTGGCATGCGTCACTCCCGTCCTTCGCCTCTGTCAATCTTGTCAGGGCCAGACCACTTTCAGCGAAATAGTCGTTGGAGGAATCTTGTCTTCGTCGCCCGGCTCTGGCTCTCCTCGGTGGAGTCACCAGCCGGCTGCTGGTGCAGCCGGCCCTTTAGCTAGAGCCGGTCTTCCTTGCTTGACGCCGTGGAGACTCCTAGGACGCCAGCCGGCAGACAGCGCTGCCCTTGGCATACCCCCGAAGTCATCCCCATGACACTAGCCCCCGAAACTGGCGAAGTCTCATGGGTTTACATGGGGCTTCGGCGGGTTCCTTTCCTCGCCGAAGTCTGGTTTGTTTCCGTTGAAGTCCCAGGAGTCTATCGTCCGGCTTGGAAGTTATTGATCTCGAGGTCAAGTCTCGCGGAGCTTTACCGGCCATCTCGGGATGTGCCGGCTCCAAGACCAATCCGGCTGGAGACCGCCGTGTGGCCGCGAGCCGGTGCGCAGCCCCTTGGAACTTGTGCCGCTTCAGGCCCTGACCCCACGCTGCGGCCGGCGCAGTGCTGCAGTGTCCTGTCTTGTCACTTGGACTCTTTGGGCTCCGTAATGATTCTAGAGAACGTCATGGGGCGAAACGAGGTCTACGTCAGTGATGCGTCCCATCGAAACGCCACGCGTTCGATTTACTCGCATTAAACCGACTTGGCTTTCCATGCCTCACCGTCCTTTAAGTCTCGGAGCTCTCGAGGGTTTTCCCCACTCCCGAGCGCCTTCACTCCTCCTCTTCGCCGAGCGGCTCCCTCAGCATCTCTCGCTTAGCTTCTTCGCCTCCCATGTCGTCGTTTGGAGCCCTTAGCGGAGCTGGGGCCGGAGCCCCCAGCGGGTCAGGCGAGCGTAAGCGCGGCCGCCCGCTCGGGAGCCAGAATAGGGCGAAGGACCCGGCGGCGACGCCGCCGGTCCCTCGGAGACGCGGCCACCCTCCGGGCAGCTGCAACAAGAAGACCTTGGTGGCGCTGGCAGTTGCGGCCGCTGCAGAGTCTTCCAGGGCGGCTCCCGCCGTCGCCATCGCCGCGGCCTCCGTAGGGGTGGTTGCCTTGGCCGCCGCCAACACCACGGCCCCCGCGGGAGCAACCTCCGTCGCCGGCCTTGCCGCGACTCCCCTAGAGGCGGCGGTCGCCCTCGTCGGCGCCGCGATGGCGGTCGGAGCGGCCCCTCCGGGCCTCGCCGGCGGAGGCGTCGGCGGCTCATCCGGCGCGGCCGCCGCCAAGGCGCGCAAGCGCCGGCGCTTGCCGCCGCGGCAGCGGCTTTCCTACACCCCGAAGCATGGGTTCACCACCTCCGTGGTGCACCTGCGGGCCGGGTGTGAGGAGCGCCTACCGCTCCCTCCCAGCTTCGTTGGCACCATGGGGAGGAACCCCCCGACGAGCTTCATGGTGGAGGAGGGCAGCGGTGGCCAGCCCCTATACCTCGTCGAGGTCCTCCACGATGAGGAGGGGAAGAGCTACCTCACCGACGGCTGGACGAGGTTCCTTGATGACTACGACCTGAAGTGCGGCTGGACCCTCATCTTGACCCACCGCACTAGGTCGCTGGTCCTCTGCGTAGCGTCGTCGACACCTCCGGCTGCGCCCGTGCCTACTCCCCCTGGCCGTGTTCGGTGAGTGCCCCCACAGCTCCTTCCTTGACGACGGCTTCGTCAATGGAGGTCCGGGAACTTAGGGGGGGAGTATCTTTTGTTGTCTTGGCCCTTAGCATGGCCTATATGATGTAACCGCCCGTCGGATGTTAAGAACTCTTTCAATTTCCTGCAAGTCTTTGCTTGTCTTTCTTCATTTGTTGTGTGCCTGTTCTTGTGTGAATGTCTTTTGTTTGCATCGTAATGCGGTGACAATTCCACATCTAGGATTCTTCCTTCGCTAGAACCATCGCTGTGCGAGCTCGTAGGTAGGGGCTAAGACAACCACCAACTTACGCAGACATCCCTGGCGAGGTCTTCTGGTTTCAGCATGGAGGGAGACGTGCCTCTGCTGGCCGGCTTCAGGAGACGCAAGTTAACGCCGGCTCGAGGGGACTGGAATGGAAGCTAAGTCCTGTGTTGGCTCGGGCGAGGCCGGAGCCGGCACGCTTCCCTTTCCCGAGCCTTCGCATAACCCTTGCCGCGGCTGGAGTAAACCTCTAGGTCTTCTGGCTTTAGCCATTTCTTTGCGAATGCTAGATTTCAATTTCGTCGCTCATTTGCTAGTCATGTCGCAGCGCCAACTGATCGGATAGCCGGCGAGGGATTGGAGCTGGCCCACTTTTAAGGGCCAATTCCCCTTCCCCCTAGCCCCCGAGTTTTGGGGCAGCTGGAATGACAGCTGGCTTGAAACTAGCTTGTTCCGCATATGGTGCCAACGCCGAGCGAGGTAGCTCTAGCTTCGAACCTCTTTGATGTGGCTACTCAGCCTAAACATCGAGAAACTGTGACCATCGACCATTCGCTGGCCTGCCTTAGCCTGGTTCCCTCAACTTTTTCCTTAATCTCCCCACCCTTCGGCCCTTCTACCCCCAACCGGCAGCCTGGTGCTGGTTGATCTCCCTTGGGCCGGCAGCCGAATGCCGGCCTAGGGTGGGAGCGTGCCGCGGAGTGAGAAGTAGTACTTCGGTTTATCGGTTACCCGGCTCGAGCCAGCCAATGCATGGTTAACGAGCACTGTCTTCAACGCTTAGTTGAGCGACTTTCTATCATTTATGGTTTTCCTCTGCGACTTTCCTTCGTATGTGGCCTGCCGGCTCCTATTCGTCCGGCTGCGCGGAGTCGGAAGATGGAGGTTGGGCTCGAGACCCACTTCATACATAGTACTCATCCGGCTGACGAGGAATCGATTGTTTTTAGGGCAGCCGGCTGTGGCTCGGTGCCCGGAGCCGGCTGCTGGTCAAGTGAATAACGCAGGAAGCAAAACATACATGAAGTGTTTTCCTCGGAGCCGGCCGTAACTAGCCTCTCCGTCATCCTTTATTCATTTACAAGTTTTTCGGGGTACAAGCTTTTGCCTTAGCAGAAGAAAGGTCTTAGGAGACTGACATTCCAGGGACGCTCCGTCTCCTTGTCAGAGTTATCCGCCTTGTTCTTCTTGGGCTCTTGTGCGTCGATGAGGAAATATGCCCCATTGCCTAGCACCAGGCTAACATTGAACGGTCCCTCCCAGGGAGAGGACAGCTTGTGCATGCCTTTAGTGTTTTGGACCAGCCGGAGTACAAGATCTCCTTTGCGAAACGCGAGTGGACAGATTTTCCGGCTATGGTATCGTCGCAGCTGCTGCTGATAGAGCGCTGATCTGGCCAAGGCCTGCTCTCATGCCTCCTCGAGGAGGTCGATGCCATCTTCACGAGCTTCTTTTGCTTGCTTCTCCGTGTACTGGATAACTCTGGGCGCATCAAATTCGATATTAGTGGGTAGCACCGCTTCGGCTCCGTAGACCAGGAAGAAAGGTGTGAAGCCGACAGAACGATTTGGGATGGTGCGCAGGCTCCAGAGCACTAAGGGCAGCTCTTCGACCCAGCAGCCAGCTGAACGCTCGAGAGGCTCAACCAGTCTTGGTCTGATGCCGGCCAGGACCAACCCATTTACTTTTTCCACTTGCCCATTGGTCTGAGGATGCGCCACTGATACTAAGTCCAGCCGGATGCCCTTCTGGCCACAGTACTCTGCGAAGACTCCCTTTACAAAGTTTGTCCCGTTGTCAGTGATGATGCTGTGGAGAACTCCATATCTCGTGATGATCTCATTTGAAGAACTTGAGGGTGGATGAGCCATCAAGTTTTTTGATTGGCTTTGCTTCGATCCACTTGGTGAACTTGTCCACTGCGACCAACAGATGCGTCAAGCCCCCGGGTGCTGTTTTGAATGGCCCCACCATGTCCAAGCCCCAGACAGCAAATGGCCAAGTGAGCGGGATGGTCTTGAGGGCTGCCGCTGGAGTATGCGATGCTTGGAGAAACGCTGGCAGCCATTGCAGTGCTTCACCAGCTGCTCTGCATCCTTCTGGGCTGTCGGCCAATAGAAACCATGGCGGAAGGCCTTAGCTACCAACGCTCTGGAAGATGCGTGATGCCCGCACTCCCCTTGATGTATCTCTCTCAGCAGCTCTATCCCTTCTTCCGGCTCGATGCACTTCTGGAAGATTCTTGACACGCTGCGCTTGTACAGTTCATTGTTGATGATGGTGTACGCCAGCGCGCGACGTTGGAGTCGCCTAGCCTCTGCTTCGTCCTGAGGCAGGTCCCCAGTGATGAGGTAGTTGGAGAAAGGCTCTGCCCAGGATGGTATCTCCCGTATGTGGAAAACACTAGCGACCAGGGGATCAGCAGCCCCTGGGGTCCATCGTTGTGCCGGCTTCGCATGGTTGGCCGGCTGTGGGGGCCGGTCCGGAGACAGCAGCCCCCGTGTCCTTCGTCGAGCCGGCTGCGCTGGGCTGGCCCGCTGCATCCTTCAGCCCCGAGGTGGCAGCCCCCGAGTCCGATGGTGGCGCCTGAGCCGGAGCAAGGTCTCCAGGCACGAAGATGGAGGTGGACTCCGGCGAAGGCTTGATGGATGGCTTGCGGATGATCTCCAATGACACCCCAGCCGGGATGTCTTGCTTGGTGGAGCCGATCTTGGACAGTCGGTCCGCTTCGTCGTTGTTTGCCCTAGGGACATGATGGAACTCGCAGCCTTCAAAGAATCCACAGAGCTGTTGCACGTAGAAGTATAGGAGGCCATGTTGGCGTCCTTGGCGTCCCATTCCCTGGAGACCTGGTGCACCACCAGGTCGGAGTCTCTGAAACAGAGGATTCTCCAGATGCCAATCTCCTTGGCCAGCTTGAGCCCATGCACCAGGGCCTCGTATTCCGCAACGTTGTTCGATGCACGGAAGTGCATTTGCAGTACGTACTGCAGCTTGTCTCCCTTAGGAGAGGTGAGGACGACGCCGGCTCCCAAGCCCCCGAGCATCTTGGAGCCATCGAAGTTCATGCGCCAGTAGGTGGAGTCTGTAGCCAGCGGCAGGTACTGGTGCTCTCCCCAATCGGCGAAGAAGTCTGCTATGATCTGGGACTTGATCATCGTTCTGGGCTTGTATTGAATGGTATGAGCTGCAAGCTCAATCGCCCATTTGGCCACCCTGCTAGTTGCATCCTTGCACCCTATGATCTCTAAGAGTGGAGTGGTGCTCACCACCCTGATAGGGTGCTCCTCGAAGTAGTGCTTCAGCTTGATGGCCACCATGTACACACCGTACGCGACCTTCTGATAGTGCGGGTAGTTTTGCTTGGAGAGAGTGAGCACCTCACTCAAGTAGTACACTGGGCGCTGAACCGGTAGCTCCTTGCCTTCCTCAGTGCGCTCCACCACGATCACGACGCTGATGACCCGCGGAGTAGCTGCGATGTAGAGCAGCATTGGCTCTCGCGGAGCCGGCGCTGCCAAGATTGGCGCAGTAGACAAGGCTCGCTTGAGGTCGTTGAAGGCATCATCAGCGCGCTGGGACCAAACGAAATGGTCCGTCTTCTTCATCAGCTGGTATAGCGGCATGGCTTTCTCCCCGAGCCGACTGACAAACCGGCTGAGCGATGCCAAGCATCCGGCAAACTTCTGCACATCTCTGAGCTGGGTGGGCGGCTCCAGGGCCTCGATGGCTTTTATCTTCGAGGGGTTAGCCTCGATCCCTCGCTGGGAAACAATATAGCCTAGGAGCTATCCAGCCGGCACGCCAAAGGTGCACTTCTCAGGATTGAGCTTCATGCGATAGCGCCGCAGGTTGGCAAAGGTCTCCTTGAGATCGTCCAGGAGTGTGCCGCTCTGCTTTGTCTTCACCACCACGTCATCCACATAAGGGTGTACGTTCCGCCCAATCTGCCCTTGCAGACATCGTTGCATGGTTCGCTGGTAAGTAGCTCCAGCGTTCTTCAAGCCGAATGGCATGGTGACATAGCAATAGGCTCCATATGGGGTGATGAAGGATGTCTTGATCTGATCCGGCTGGTAGAGCGGGATCTGGTGATAGCCTGAATAGGCATCCAGGAAGGACAGCAGGTCGCAACCAGCTGTGGAGTCGATCACCTGGTCGATGCGTGGCAACGCGAAGGGATCCTTGGGGCAAGCCTTGTTGAGGCTGGTGTAGTCGATACACATGCGCCAAGTGTTGTTCTTCTTCAGGAACAAGACTGGGTTTGCTAGCCAGTCAGGGTAGAATACCTCCATGATGAAGCCGGCTGCGAGGAGCCGGGCAATCTCCTCACCGATGGCTTTCCTTTTCTCTTCTGCAAAGCGCCGCAGCGGTTGCTTGACCGGCTTGGCATCCGGCTGGACATTGAGTGAGTGCTCAGCCAGCTCCCTCGGCACACCTGGCATGTCTTTTGGAGACAATGCGAAGATGTCCCAATTCTCATGGAGGAAGCTGGTGAGCTCGCTTTCCTATTTAGCAGAAAGGCCGGCGCCGATGATGACGTACTTGGAGGGATCGCTCTCATCCAGCAGGTTCTTTTTGGTGTCATTGGCCGGCTTGAACTGCTCCACCGGCGACTGGCGAGCCGGCACATCTTGCTGGGTTAGCTCCACGCGATGGAGGAGTTGTCGCTTCTCCTCGGCGATGACCAACGCTTCCGCCAGTTGCGAGCTCTCCTTGGTGCACGCCAGAGACTTCTTGAAGCTTCCCGAAACGGTGATCACGCCCCTGGGCCCTGGGAGCTTCGTCTTTAGATAGGCGTAGTGCGGCACCGCCATGAACTTGGCCAGAGCTGGGCGGCCAAGCAATGCATGGTAAGGACTGCTGATGTCCACCACCTCGAACCAGATGGGCTCGCGGCGGCTATTTCCCTTCTCCCCGAAGAGAACCTCCAGCTACACCTTACCCAAAGGGGTGCAAGAATGCCCAAGCACGATGCCATGGAAGGTGAGCCGGCTCGGTTTCAGCAGAGCAAGCGGGATGCCCAACTTCTCCAGTGAGCTTCGGTAGAGAAGGTTGATACTGCTGCCACCGTCGATGAGCACGCGGGAGAACCGGCATGTGTGCGTATCGGAGCATATGACGGGGTCCAAGACCAGAGCGTATTCTCCAGGGCTGGGCATCAGTCGCGGATGATCTTCGCACCCCCAGGTGATGGCCACGTCGGACCAGTGCATGAACTGGGGCTCTGCAGGCATGACGGCGTTCACCTCCGCCTCGTGCCAAAGGTCGTTCCTTTTGTCTTTGCCCGGGGTAGTAAAGATGTGATATTGTTCAACATCCGTCGGAAAGTCTTCCTCGCCTTGATCCAGATCGTCGGCAGCCGGCTCATGCTGCTGGTCCTCCTGACCTTTAGCCGGCTGCGCCTGCAAGTCTCCAGGGAGCTGCCGAGCGCGCTGCTCCAGCTCTCTCATGAAGCGGCACTGGCGTGTGGAGTGGGTCGCTTCCCTGCCAGGGGTGCTGTGGAACTTGCATGGCTGGTCAAGTGCAGCATTGAGCGTGTACTTGCCCTCCTTGCGCCCTTGACCGCCACCTGCAGCCCCCGGGCCTCCTTGGTCGGTAGCCGCTCGCTTTGAGCTAGCAGATCCCTTGGGGAGCGTCTTCATGTGGTCAAGCCACAAATGGATGTGCAGGGCCGGCTGGCGAACTTGAGGCTCCAGCCCTGGCGTTGGTGCCGGGACTGGGCGCGGCCTACCAGCTCTGCCAGCCTGCTGGGCACGACGACCTCGGGCGTTGCCGTTCGGGGCGCACCACCCTGTCTGCGCCCCCCATGGCCTAGGCTTGTCGATGGCGGCCGCTGGACCTGGCTAGGGCCCGCAGCAACGAGTCCATGGCCGCGCTGTTGGCCGCGGTCAAGCTCGTCTGGCGCGCCTCCATGCGCGTCGTAGAACTCGCGGAGCGTGGTGCTCATGCGACGCCGGACAGCCTCCTCCTCGGCCGCCCTGCTGAGGAGGACAAGGCGCGTCCGCTCCAGGGCCTCTGCTACCCGGGCGGAGTTGATGACGTGGTCGAGCGGTGCATGCAGGTCCACGACGGCGATGTCCGAGGTGTCCTGCTCTGAGAGTGGAGCGTCCTGCTCCTACAGAGGAAGGCGTTCGAGCGACGGGCGCGCGGAGCGCGGTGGGTCGCCGCCCTCCTCGTCTCCCAGGGCTATCACTTCGACCATGGCGCCAAAGTCGCAGATTTCGCCGTAGCTCGAGCCTCCATCACTGAGAGGGTCGAGGACGTCGGTTACCTCCTCTAGGAAGGGCTTGGCAACATAGAAGCGGTGGCCGCCGATGTCGAGGAAGGAGCCGCTGTCGCCGAAGCCGTCCTTGAAGCATGCCAAGTTATCGCTAACGCAGTCGAGGGTGCCGAACCTCTAGACGAGGCTGGAGGCGACCCTCTCGCCGGAGATTGATGGGGATCCCGGCCGGAACTTGACTCCGGTCGTCGCCACGCGTTGCCCCACGGTGGGCGCCAACTGTCGCGGGAATTTAGAGACAGTAGCCATGGGGATGGCTTAACAGAGGGGCTCGACGGTGGTGACGATGGGTCCGGCTCAGGATTGCGCCAATGGAGACACCTCGGTTACCCAGGTTTAGGGCCCTCCACGCTGGAGGTAAAACCCCTACTTCCTGCCTGCTTTCTATTATCTTCATAGTGGTTACAACGCTCCTCGAGCTGTTCATCTAGAGGAGGAAGAAGAAGATGGATCGGATCTCCTAGGCTATGGGTCCAGACCCCCTTATATAGGCAGGGGTCTGGTTACAGATTAGGTGGCCGGATGCCCGGCTACCGGCTTCCCGCGGCTGCGTCTTTGGCGTGATCTTCTGGCCCTCCTCTGTCCTCTTCTGACGATTGCACTTTATAAAGCGCCTTTTCCCCCTTGGACCGGCATCTGGGAGGCATATGCCTTTCCATTTTCCTCGGATCCTTTCATGGGGAGAACTCTTGCTCGCTGATTGGTCGAGCCCGGGCGTGGCATGCGTCACTCCCATCCTTCGCCTCTGTCGATCTTGTCGGGGCCAGACCACTTTCGGCAAAACAGCCGTTGGAGGAATCTTGTCTTCGTCGCCCGGCTCTGGCTCTCCTTGGTGGAGTCGCCAGCCGGCTACTGGCACAGCCGGCCCTTTAGCTAGAGCTGGTCTTCCTTGCTTGACGCCGTGGAGACTCCTGGGATGCCAGCCGGCAGACAGCGCTGCCCTTGGCATACCCCCGAAGTCATCCCCACGACAATGCTCCATGCTTGTTTTTACACCATTTGCCTTGTGTTTCATTACACTTCGTGGCGTTTTTATGCGATTTTCAGAACTAACCTACTAACAAGATGCCACAGTGCCAGTTCCCTGTTTTCTGCTGTTTTTGTATTTCAGAAAAGCTATACAGGAAATATTCTCGGAATTGGATGAAACAAGTTCCCAAACTCCTATTTTTCCCGGACAAAGGACGAGGACCGAAAGATAGCCGGAGGGGGGCCAGGGGCCAGCCTCACCATGAGGGGGCGCGGCCCAGCCCCTTGCCGCGCCCCTGGCCGCGCCCCCCTGTGGTGAGACCCCCCTGGTCGCCTCCTGACGACGCCCCTTCGCCTATAAAAAGCCTCAGGACGGAAAACCCTAAATCAATCGGCGTTTTTCCCAGAACAGTTCCGCAGCTCCGCTGCCATCGAAGACAAATTTCGGGGGACATAAGTCTCTGTTTCGGCACCCTGCCGGGACAGGGAAGTGCCCCCGGAGCCATCTCCATCGGTCTCCATCGCCGTCTCCGCCGTCTCCATCGACCTCACCGCCATCTCCATCAACCTTACTGCCTCCGATGATGAGGAGGGAGTAGTTCTCCCCCGGGGCTGAGGGCTCTACCAGTAGCTATGTGGTTCACCTCTCTCTCCCACGATGTGATCTTTATGTGATCGTGAGCTTTGTATCTAGTTGAATTGTTAGATGCTATTATTCAGATATTATGCTACTCCCGTGCTTTATATTTGTAATCTCCGGAGATACCTTGTATCATGTTGTGAAGGTGACTAGTGTGCGCATCATGTGTATCTTTTTGCTTAATGTTTCTATGAATTGTTGGTGTTTGTTGGAACCATCTAGTGCGTTCACGGTGATAGTGTGGGGCAATCTAGTTTGGGTACATACGGACTTTGAGGAGTGCTTCGTAGCCCTATGCATGATTAGTGTTCGTTTTCCATTGGAGAATTGTTTTGAGTTGCATATTGATGATAGTATCTATTGGTTCAATTATGTTATATTTGTTGAGAGTGTGTCCACTAGTGAAAGTATGATCCCTAGGCCTTGTTTCCAAGCTTTGCACACCGTTTACATTCAATTTTGTTACATGTTTTCTCGCAGCGATACTTATTTCATATTACATTTACTACTTATAATCATCACTACTACTTGTATTTCACTATCTGTTGGGGACACAATAGACTTTCTGTATCGTAATTGCAGGGTTGTTTGAGAGGGATAGCTTTGACCTCTTCCTCCCTGAGTTCGATAAACCTTGGGTGATCCACTTAAGGGAAACTTGCTGCTGTTCTACAAAACTCTGCACTTGGAGGCCCAACACTATCTACAAGAACAGACGCGTGCGTAGACATCAAGCTCTTTTCTGGCACCATTGCCGGGGAGGTAAGGTAAAAGGTACTCGCATCCTCCTGTGTGAGTGCTCGAAGTTATTTCCTTTAGATTCTGCAATTATATCTTTTTGTTTCTTGTTTTTATTTTCACTAGTTAGGCTTAATGGAAAGTAAAGAGTTCTTTAGTCTTTTTCCTGAGTTTAGATTTGAAGAGAAAATTGAAAAACCTTTGGAGCTTAATTTGCATGCTAATAGTGTTGTTAGTATGAATGCTTTGAACACCGTTATTGCTAATGCTATGGAAAAGTCTAAGCTTGGGGAAGCTGGCTTTGTTAAGCATGATATTTTTAGTTCCCCAGCTTTAGTGGAGAAAGTTTGCTCTGATGATATTTTATCTCCCATATGTGATGTTTCTAATGATGCTTGTGCTCCTCATCTTTCTAAAATACATATGAAAATTGTTGAACTTGCTATGGATAACTGCTATTTAGGAGATGGAACTGTCCATCCTGGTGATCATTTGCTTTTTATACATGAATTATGCAAGTTGTTCCAGTGTGCAGGTATTTCAATGAACCAAGTTAAGAGGAAGCTATTTTCTTTATCACTGAAGGGCAGAGCTGCGGAATGGTATAAAACACTGAAGGATGGCCGACCTATCGATTGGGAGGAAATTGTACCTCTCTTTTACTCTAAATTCTATCCTTCTAGTGAGGTTTATAAAGATAGGAATTATATTTATAATTTTCATCCGCATGAGGGAGAAAGCATTGCCCAAGCGTGGGGAAGATTGAAGTCACTAATGCTCAAATGTCCTATTCATGATCTTCCTCGTAATATTGTTATTAATAATTTTTATCCAAGGCTTTCAGGATATTACAAGGACTATCTAGATGCATGCTTTGATGGGTCTTTCACAAGCAAGGATGTTGACACCAAGTGGGATCTGCTTGAAACAATTCAAAACAATATTGAAGGTTGGGATAGCGACAAAGGTAAAGGATCAGGTATAAATTACGAGCATGATTGCATTAAGTCTTTCGCTGAAACTACTGATTTTCAAGAGCTTAGTGCTAAATATGGGCTTGATCCTCAAATTATGGTTGATTGTTTTAAAGCCTTTGCTTCTCATATTAATGTTCCCAAGGGAAATGGGGACGTGTATCATGAACCTTTTAAGGACACTTGCATAGAAAGTGATATTATTATTGATGATTGCAATAAACATGCTCAAATTTCTAAAAGTACTACTTCCTATAAGCATGTTAATTTTTGTGGAGTACATAGACCTTGTGAACAGAGTCACAACAAGGAAGATTATTATATCCACCACGCGAATGAAGAAACCCGAATGTGGCACAAGGCTATAGGCGAGCTTGGTGAAAAGGTTTGCGAGCTTTATCCTTTTCTTTGTGAGTTTTGCAATGACATAGGTCATTTTAATTTTCAATGCTCAAGCCCTAATAGTCACCTTTCTAATCGAATGAGTACCGCAAGTTTGTATTGTGATGACAGGATTACTCTCAATCAGCATGATGAGCTTACTTTGTTTTTGGGGTGTGAAGAGATATCTAGAAAGATTTCTTTGGTAGACATGAATGATGTTGATATTAATAGCACCCTTCGTGGTTGTCGTCTCTATTGTGTTAAAGATTGCCTTGCAAATACTTACATACAAAATCTTATAAAACATGATGTTTTGCCAAGCTATGACAGGACTAATAGATGTTTCTATCTTATTAATAGAGAGGAGGAATCCTCCAAAGTTTCTTCTGTTGTTCCTGTCAGCAAACCAGATTATGTGGAGAAGATGTCTTTCAAGTCTCTCCCTCCTAAAGGAGAGAGTAAGAAGAGTATGAAGAAGAAGAAGAAGAGGAGTAAAAGGCGAGAGGAAAGGGTATCTTCCCCTAAGCATTTTGATCCTATTATAGATTATGATAATTCTGATTGGGATGATGTTCCCATGCCTGTTACCTATGTTAGTGATCATGATTGGGAAAAGCACTCTACTTTTGATATTGAAAATCTTTTTGGTACCAATTCTAAGGTTAATAATTGTTGTACTATTAGTACTATCCATGTTCCTTCTTATGATGATATGTTTGATGAATATGCTTTGCGAAATAGCTATTCTCTAGCTTATGATGATACTAAACCTCTAATTTATGATGGTTACAATGATGAGTATAATATTTTCAGTTCACCTACTTTTGAGGAGAAAATTAGTTATGATTACAATATGCCTCCTGTTTTTGATGATTATGGTGATAAGAAAAATTATTCTGTTGACTCTGCTCCTACTACGATTGTTCATGTGGGAAGTATTAATTCTTTTATGCATGTGGCTCATGATAGGGATGTTTTATGTGATAGTTATATTGTTAGTTCTATTCATGATGCTAGTGAAAGTTATTATGAGAGAGGGAAACATGGTTTGATGGATCTCAACAATATTGACTTTCCCCTCTTTATGTTGCAATTCTTGAAGTTGTACTTGTTTCGCCTTCCTATGTTTTTTGCTTTGCGATTTCATGACTTGTCTCTTTACAAGATTATTTTTCATAGGAAGTGGTTTAGATTTAAATGTGTTTCATATTTGCTTTTTGATGCTCTCTCTTGCTTTAAGTTCCTATATAGCGCCTTTGCCTTAAGCTCTTTTATGGCGCCTACATGAGCATCTTTGCAAACTACTGCGCCTAGCTCAAAGGCGTTAAAGAAAAGCACTCTTGGGAGATAACCCATTGTTTTAATTTCAGTTCTTTTTCTTTTATTTGAGTCTTGGAAGTTATTACTACTGTAATAACCTCTCCTTATCCTTTTTATTTCGTTTTTGTGCCAAGAGAAGCCTCTAATTTGAGTGAGGTAAGATTTGAGAATGTTGCTGTCCTGAAACAGTTTTTGGTGCTACACCGTAAAAATTCATGAAAATTCTCAGAATATCTTTTTGACCTGCGATTTCTTGTGCATATGCCCCAGGTTATATCCAAACTTTCATTAGTTATACACTTTTTGATTTGAGCAACAGAAAACCCTCTAAAAAATCTACCTTTGTCAGTTGTTCTATTTTGATAGATTTCTGCCAATATTTGTGTTTGCCGCTCTATCGTTTTCTTTTTGAGTTCTTTTGATCATGGAACATTTGGGGAAGTTGCTACAGTAGTATATGCTTTATATGTGGTAGTTTTGAGTTGAAACCTAAAGCAAAAAGGGTTGATTCATTGCTATGCTTACACTAATGTTGCTAATAGAATTGTGTTTAGTTTTGTATGAAGGAAGTTTTCAAGTGTAGGGATTGGAGAATGATGAGATGAGTTGAAGAATGGACAAAAGCTCAAGCTTGGGGATTCCCACGCGCCCCAATAAATATCCAAGAGGTACAAGCGTCAAAGCTTGGGGATGCCCCCGAGGCACCCCTTTCTTCATCGGCAAAAATCAGGTCACCTTTCAAGACACTATATTTTTATTGCTTCATGCATTATGCGTTTTTCTTGGAGCATCAGTTGTTTTTGCTTTCAGTTTTCTTTTATTTTGTGTGCTGCAATAAATGGTTTGATCACATCATGTTGTTTTGGAGAGAGACTTATTCCGTTTTTCATTACCAAGAACACTCTAGTTTTCACTCTTATCGTTCAACGAGTGTTCTCTTTTTCTGCTACTGCGTTTAGCTTTTGTTTTTCGCCTTGATTTTTGTTCAGATCTTGTTTTATCGTTGCATCAAGGTGTATTTTGACCACTGGTCCATGTTGGGTTTCATCAAAAGAGTTGTCTCAAAAAGGTTCGAATGGTGTTGGAAAAGAGAAAAAGTTTCATGCAAAAAAGTGGTACAAAAAGGAGCTTGTGTAGACTGCGGCTTAGACTTTTGCATTTCGTGATTGATGTCTTTTTGATAGTATGCTTAGTGGTTTTGCTGTAGCATGACTTGTCTCAAATGACTGAGATTGCTTAATGAGCCTTTGAAAAAATCATGCGTTGTTTTTATTATATGGAAGCATTTATTTGGTTTTCTCCTTTGATGCTTTATTTGGGTTGACTTGGCACATGCTTACACATGTTGACTACAAAATAAGTCGCCTATAGCCTCTATGATCATTTGGTTTTTGACTTGTGATACCACTTTATGCTTCTTTCAATGATGTTTTGTCGCTATGCATGATTATGGCCGTTATTGCTCTCTTGGTTGGTCGCTCCCAGTCTTTTGATAGCCCTCATTTTGTACTGAGTATGAGCTCTACTCGTGCATCCAACTCCCAAAAACCAAGTTTGCCAATGAATCCACTATAAATTCTATGCATGGTATTTGCAAGCCATTCCAAGTAAATTTTCATGTGCTACCTTTCAAAAAACCTTCAAAACACTTCTCGTTTTGTGACACTGTTTTCAGCTCATGGGGACGTAGTGGTCGGATTTGCTATCTTCCATATTGTTTATTCCAAAAAGAAAAAAAGGGAAAAAGAAAAGAAAAAGGCACTCCTCCATGGTTTGTGAATGTTGGTGGGCACCCGATGGAATCGGTTAGCCATGGTTTGTGAAAGGAAAAAGGTGGGGAGGAGTGCCAAGCTTTATAAAAGAGCATAAAAGTGCCAATCTCTCTCTCAAAAACTTGCTTCATTTTTGTATGGAAGATAGTAAGAACCCCATTGCTAGTCGTTGACAAAGACAACCACCTCTCAAAACCAATTTTTATCTCTCTGTTTTACAAATGAAAAGCTCTAGCACATGTTTAATCCCTGCTTCCCACTGCGAAGGGCCTTTCTTTTACATTTATGTTGAGTCTCCACCTTCTACCTTTATGCACCGTCTAAGAGAGCATAGTTGTCATTCTGAGTATAATGTGCATAGTCCCAAAGTTTATGATTGATTGATTCATGATTATGGTTTTGCTTATTCTTAAATTAATTGTATCTAGTCACCCTCTTAAACTTGAAGGTGTCCTATGCATTTATGTTTTGCTACTCCATGAGGGACAAGCTGAAAACCATTTGCTATGTTTTCCATATGGTTGAAACACACACGTGACTTTCATTGTTTCATTTTCATGATCTTTCCTTTGTGTTTCTTTTCATGCTATAACATGGTTGCTAAGTTTCTATTATCAAGATTATGTCTTTCATTCCCATGTTTTAAGTTCTTTGATCTCAGCACTCAATGCTTTACCTCGTTGATCAAATTGTGATGGTGCATGTCACCTCAAAAATTATTCTTTTGTTATCACTTACCTACTCGAGGACGAGCAGGAGTTAAGCTTGGGGATGCTGATACGTCTCAAACGTATCTATAATTTTTGATGCTCCATGCTTGTTTTTACACCATTTGCCTTGTGTTTCGTTACACTTCGTGGCGTTTTTATGCGATTTTCGGAACTAACCTACTAACAAGATGCCACAGTGCCAGTTCCCTATTTTCTGCTATTTTTGTGTTTCAGAAAAGCTACACAGGAAATATTCTCGGAATTGGACAAAACAAGTTCCCAAACTCCTATTTTTCCCGGACAAAGGACGAGGACCGAAAGAGAGCCAGAGGGGGGCCAGGGGCCAGCCTCACCATGAGGGGGCGTGGCCCAGCCCCTGGCCGCGCCCCCCTGTGGTGAGACCCCCTGGTCGCCTCCTGACGATGCCCCTTCGCCTATAAAAAGCCTTGGGACGGAAAACCCTAAATCAATTGGCGTTTTTCCCAGAACAGTTCCGCAGCTCCGCCGCCGTCGAAGACAAATTTCGAGGGACAGAAGTCTCTATTCCGGCACCCTGCCGGGACGGGGAAGTGCCCCCGGAGCCATCTCCATCGGTCTCCATCGCCGTCTCCGCCGTCTCCATCGACCTCACCGCCATCTCCATCAACCTTGCTGCCTCCGATGATGAGGAGGGAGTAGTTCTCCCCCGGGGCTGAGGGCTCTACCGGTAGCTATGTGGTTCACCTCTCTCTCCCATGATGTGATCTTTATGTGATCATGAGTTTTGTATCTAGTTGAATTGGTAGATGCTATTATTCAGATATTATGCTACTCCCGTGCTTTATATTTGTAATCTCCGGAGATACCATGTATCATGTTGTGAAGGTGACTAGTGTGCGCATCATGTGTATCTTTTTGGTTAATGTCTCTATGAATTGTTGGAACCATCTAGTGCGTTCTCGGTGATAGTGTGGGACAATCTAGTTTGGGTACATACGGACTTTGAGGAGTGCTTCATAGCCCTACGCATGATTAGTGTTCGTTTTCCATTGGAGAATTGTTTTGAGTTGCATATTGATGATAGTATCTATTGGTTCAATTATGTTATATTTGTTGAGAGTGTGTCCACTAGTGAAAGTATGATCCCTAGGCCTTGTTTCCAAGCTTTGCACACCGTTTACATTCAGTTTTGTTACATGTTTGCTCACAGCGATACTTATTTCATATTACATTTACTACTTATAATCATCCCTACTACTTGTATTTCACTATCTCTTCGCCGAACTAGTGCACCTATACATCTGACAAGTGTATTAGGTGTGTTGGGGACACAAGAAACTTTCTGTATCGTAATTGCAGGGTTGTTTGAGAGGGATAGCTTTGACCTCTTCCTCCCTGAGTTCGATAAACCTTGGGTGATCCACTTAAGGGAAACTTGCAGCTGTTCTACAAACCTCTACACTTGGAGGCCCAACACTATCTACAAGAACAGACACGTGCGTAGACATCACTTGTACCTTCTATATTTTTACTTCTAGTCTTCTCTTGAACTTCAGAGGTATTTCAGCATTTATGTTTTGCTCCACAAATAAAGGCAAGCGGGATACCACACTTTCATATCTTATTATGAACATTACAATCTTGTAGCTTTTTTATGTTCATGTTGCTTGTTATTAGTGCATTGGCACTCTTTCATAGCTTGCTTGACTATGAGGTAACATTAGTTGCATATTTCTTATTATGAATTGCCTGAGTACTTGATCATATAGTGAGAATATATACCTCTTATCAAGCAAATGTGTTCGTGAAAGTTTCTTTTATCGCTCTTAGTTGTTAACTGAATTGCTTGAGGACAAGCAATAAGCTAAGCTTGGGGGGAGTTGATACGTCCAAAACGTATCTACTTTCCTGAACACTTTTGCTGTTGTTTCTCCTCTAATTTGTATGTTTTGAATACAACTAACACGGACTAACACTGTTTTCAGCAGAATTGCCCTGGTGTCTTGTTTTTGTGCAGAAATCTAACTTTCAGGAAAAATTCCAGAAAATACTGCAAAATTCCTATTTTACCAGAAGACCCACGGAGCCAGAATACGAGACGGAGAGGGGCTGGGAGGCCACCGCACCACCTGGTGGCACGGCCCAGGCCTGGCCGCACCAAGGTGTGGTGAGGCCACCCCAGCGGCCTCCTCGAGCCCTCCTTTCGCCTACAAATACCCTTCGACCTGAAACTATCGGGGGTTCGGCGTTTTTCCCAGATAGAGTTCCGCTGCGCCGCCACCATCAGAAACCGCGATTCGGAACCAGAAACTCCGTTCTGGCACCCTGCCGGGACGGGGATTTGGAGGAGAACTTCATCACCATCATCACCAACGTCTCTCCATCAACCATCCATGACTCCCCCATCCATGTGTGAGTAATTTCCGCTGTAGGCGAAGGGGATGGTAGGGATTGGATGAGATCATTCATGTAATTTGCTATGAGATTGTTAGGGCATGGTGCCTAGTATCTATTGTTAGTGCTTATAACATTGTTGCAACTTGTTGTGCTTAATGCTTGTCACTTTGGGCCCGAGTGCCATGATCTCAGGTCTGAACTTGTTATTGTTTTATGATGATACTTGTTGTTTATGATCTTACCTGCAAGTTGTATACACATATCGTTATCCGGAACCCGAGGCCCCAAAGTGACAGCAATTGGGATAACCGGAGGGGATGGCTATGATGTGAGGATCACATGTGTTCACCGAGTGTTAATGCTTTGCTCCGGTACTTTATTAAAAGGAGTACCTTAATTACCAGTAGATTCCCTTGAGGCCCTGCTGCAAACAGGCTGGTAGGACAGAAGATGTCGTGCAAGTTTCTCATTGCGAGCACGTACGACTATATACGGAACACATGCCTATGGTTGTTTAGTACTAGGATGCTTTATCATTATTTATCTACAATTGCCATGTCTTGCTGATTTCATGAATTATCTTATCCATGCAACGCCCGTACATCCATCCCTATGCCTACAGTATTTAATCCTACTGTTTACTATTACTACTATTACCGTCTTTACTTTATTATTGTTGATACTATTTTACTACTGTCACCACTATAAATTGTTGCTACTGATAAACTGCTGCGAGCAAGTCTGTTTCTAGGTGCAGCTGAATTGACAACTCATCTGTTAAGGCTTATAAATATTCTTTGGCTCCCCTTGTGTCGAATCAATAAATTTGGGTTTTACTTCCCTCGAAGACTGTTGCGATCCCCTATACTTATGGGTCATCACTTATCGCGAGGGGTGGTGAACTTGCAGTCCAAGCCCACACATTTGATCGGTGCGGCGTCGAGGAACCACTGCTTAATAGCGTGGAGCCACATCTCCACCATTGATGCACGGAGAGTTTTCATGATGGTGAATTCCATCCCTTCGGCGGTGATATTATGCACCCGCATTGCTGGCTCCATTGAAATGAGAGGGAGAGAGAGAGCTCGATCGCCGGCCATGCTATTGGTGTGGTTTTGGCGGTGAGATGCTATGGTGGTTTTGGAGGAGAGATTAGGAGAGGAAGATGATGATCAAGAAAAGCTTAATAAGGTTCCTTATATAGTATTAGAGAGAGGGAGAAGAAGAAGAGGCTGCCGGTGTGATTAGGCCGCCGGCCGGCGAGTCTCTCCCGATGCGTTTGTAGATTACCGAAGCGATCGTAATGGCCGCAACGATACCGAAGCGATCGTAACTGGCGCGGGAGAGCGGCGGTTCTTTTGAACTGCCCTTTAGTCCCGGCTCGTGGAGCAAACCGGGACTAAAGGGTGCCCTATAGTCCCGGTTTGCGTCACAAGCCGGGACTAAAGGCCCAAAGGCATTAGTCCCGGTTGGTGGCGCAAACTGGGACCAAAGGACCCATTTGAACCGGGACTAATGCCCTCTGGCCCACATTTTCAGTTGAACTGGGACTAATGCCCCTTTAACCGCGGACCGAACACGTTGGCGACTAAGAGCATCACTAGCAGAGCCCTTAAAAGGGGCAAACCCTTATATCAACCGATTTTTTACTATTTTGAACCTCTAAACGGCGCAGATCAGAGCCCTTAAAACTGTAAACCCGTAAAAAAAATTAAGGGTTGGGCCAAAATCTTGGTGCCAACCTGCACTAGTGGGGGTTGGTAGGCAAACTGCACACCCTACCCGTATCGGGCCATTCTTTGTGCGCGACGGAAAATTCTCCTCTTCCCCTCCTCCCGCAGCCGCCGCTGCCATGGCCTCGTCCCAGCCGCCGCTGCCCCCGCCACCCGTCGCAGCCGGCGCCACTCCGGCCGCACCTCCGCCGGCCGCCGCCGCGACCCCGCCCGCCGCCACCCCGCCCTCGGCCGCTGCCGATGTAGCGGCGATGGTGGCCGCCACCCACGTTGGCTAGAAGAGGCGGCAGTCGGGCACTCACCTGCTCCCACTGGCTGCCGCCCTAACTGCCGCGTCGGCCGCCGCCCTCATCCCCGTCCCCGCCGCCCCAACTGCCGCCGCCGGCCGCCGCCCCGTCCCCGCCGCCGCTGTCCCGACTGCGGCACCGGCCTCTGCCCCCGTCTCGCCGGCCGCGGCCCCCGTCCTGCCGCCCCCGCTCCCATCCCGCCGGCCGCCGCTCGTCCTCGCCTGGCCGCGCGGCTGAAGGCCGCCACGAACAAGGCCGCCGCCGCCAAGAAGACTGCGTTGGTGAAGATGAAGAGGCCGATGAGCCGCGGCAAACGGCCGCCGCCCCCAACCACGACCGCAGCTGCTCTGCCACTGGTCGCGACCCCTCCGCCCGTCTTCTCCACGCTGCCGACGCCCAACATGTTCGAACTATAGCGAGGTAGATGATGTTCTTTTGGTTAGAGCTTGGTCGCAAGTGGGTTTGGATGCGGTCACCGGCATGGATCAAACCGGCAAAAGATATTGGCAACGCATTGAAAACAAGTATTGCAAGCTCAAACCCAAGACAAGCACATTGGCACCTCGTTCTTACCGATTGCTTCAAGGCCAGTGGGAGTTGCTAAAACCCACTTGTGCTCGTTGGAGTGCGGCTATGGACAAAGTGAGGTTGCAACCACCAAGTGGATGTGTTGAGAGTGACTATGTAAGTACAATTATTTTCATCTAATTCTTGTATCATGCTAGACTATGCTAGTTGTTAATTCTTGTATCATGCTAGACTATGCTAGTTGTTAATTCTTTTATCATGCTAGCAGTTAATTCTTTTATCATGCTAGTTGTGATTTATGTTTGCGAGTATGCCATGTAGGAGACATATGCTGACTTGCGGTACAAGGACATGGCCGGTTCCAAGGGCAAATCATTTCCCTTTAAGCATTGTTGGCCATTGCTTCAACATCTTGACAAGTGGAAATTGAGGGATGAAGAAACCGCACCGAAGAAATCGGATATGCTTAAAATGGATGATAGTGATGAAGAAGGAAGGAACCAAGCCAAGCCCGAGGGAAACAAGAAGGCAAAGGAAAGGATGAAGATAGAAGCCGAGTCCACAAGCTTGAGGGAGAAGATTGAGCAAATGATCAAAACTAAGGAGACAATGACAATGAAGACATTGGAGACAAAGCTTATTATCACCGAGAAGAAAAAAGAGGTGAAGCTTGCACAATTGGAAGCTCGCCGAGAAGAAGCCAAGCGCAAGGTCAACTTCGAGGAGAGGATGCTCAAGATCAAAGAAGCCAAAGCATGGAAGGAGCTCATGGCCGAGGAGAAGGAGCACATGATGATGCCAAAGAAAGACATGGATGAAGACCAATTGATGTGGTGGAATGACACCAAGGCGGACATCATGGAGAGGAAGCGGCAACTGCGTGGTGAGTCCTCTACTCTCCGTGGTGAGTCTCCGATGAGTGGTTGTGGCGATGGTGGTGTGGACAACTCCACCGGTGCTTGATGTTCGCATGTGTTCTTGGTGATGGTAGTGGTGCCAAGATTCTAGTTTTTGGTGGTGCCATGAAGTAGTAGAAGGAGGAGATGATGATTATGTGATGTAAAACTATTAAACCATGCATCATATTCATAATCATTTGCAAGTTTGTTGATTATGTTGTTTTGTTTGGCATGTCTACCATAATATCTGAATTCTTGAGTTTTGAGGGTCCAAAACGGTCGGCGCGGATCAGTGCCCTCAAACTCAACCCTTATAACAGAATATTCTGTTATACGGGTTGGGTATGAGGGTACTGATCTGCGCCGGCTGTTTTGGACCCTCAAAACTCGTTTTTCTCAACCCTTAAACATGATATAAGGTTCATGTATAAGGGCTCTGCTAGTGATGCTCTAATGGAGGCGAATGGAAGCCCTTTTTTCTATTAGTGGTCCCACGCCTCCTAGGCTCCCTCCCGCAAACTGTTAGAAGTAAAAGGATGAGCGCGAGGTCAATGAAGCTGCGTGGAGCGACCCAACCCAAACATCCGTCGCGCCATCGACCCACAGACCACAGTGTGCCGGCTGACGCCGTTCCTCACCTCCCGCACGTTGCCACCGCCCATTGGGGTTCACCGGCCGTCGGACCAGGACTCTGTGCGCCACCACGCTCCTCCGCTGCCTCCTGGGCTCCAAATCGCGGTGCCATGAATCGCCTCCTTCAGCTGGGAAGAAGAGAGGCGGCATGGAGCGGCCGTTGAGGCCACGAGCGGGGCCACAAGCACGGTTGGTGGGTCCCTGGAGTGGTGCATTGGGGGCGGCGCGACGGCGGTTCCCAGGAGCGGTGGATTTTAGGCACGCCGGGATCCCATCTTATGCGGACCGCAGGGGAACAAGATGGGAGCGGTGGATGCGTGGGCGATGCGGGCGGTCGGGCGGAGGCGGTCGGGTTGCAGCGGGATGGAAGGAAGGAAGCAGGCCGGGACAGACCGGCGCAAGCCACCACGGCCAACCACCGCCGTACGCCACCACGGCCGGCGACCCACGCGCACCCCACCGCGTCTCACACTGGTTGCCGGCCAAATCCGGCCGGAAACAGCCGCCTGCGCCTCCATCAACAAACACCCGCCGGGGCACCCTCGGGATGTAGGAGCGGGGCAGGGAGAGATGAAGTGGATGGGGAAGGGGCTTCGCCGGTCGAGCTGTAGGCGAGGGCGGGGCCCGTGCCGGTCGCGATGCAGGGGAGGCCAGGAGGGGTAGGGGCGCCGGTCGGAGCCGCACCAGCGTTCTCGATGCAGGGACGGGATCCTTTATTTCGTGCTTTGGGAGGCAGAGGCAACCTGGGCGCGTCCCTTCTGCCGTTGTCCCTCGGAGGCGGCTGCGCTGGTGCAGGCTTGTGGATGTTCCTGTGGTGACTCGCGGTGGGCTTCGCCTTGCATCCTGTGCGGCGTGCGTAGAAGGTCCATGCTTAGCTGCCGCTCTGTTCTTCACTACATCCCGGCCAAATTTGTTTCTCAATCTTGAAACAATCTCTGATGGCGGCTATATGGAGCGTGATGGGGCGACGGTTCTGAATCAAAGAATTCCATGAGCTGAGTGTGGTATTGCAGATTTCAATGCACATGAGTAAAATGAACTCTGCCCTATTCTTCATTTTTTAATTTAAAAAACCATGGCGCTTTCAGCAATGCGATGGCCTGGTAGAGATAGTCGTGGGATGGAGGTAAGGCTTGTTGTTATTGTTCGGCTTTTGCAGATTCCCCTTAACAAAATTCAGAAGACGACTAAACCTGAAGATCTGCAATTGTTGTTTGTTTTGGACGAAATCGACAAATTTAACCTTTGACTGAAACTTCAGCACAAAATGAATCTAGTTTGAAACTATTTCAAAATCTAACCCTTTTTTGTGGAGCCTGTCACGATGGCGCTACCCTACATTATGTGAAGCCTTTCTCAATGAAGCTACCCTTTCGCCAACGTGGCACAGGCGGACCCCATATGTCATAGGTACAAGAGGGTAGCTCCATTCATAATGGCTTCACAAACCATAGGGTAGCTCCATTCACAATGGCGCTACCTTGTTAATGGGCCTGCCCAATAGTGCGCCTCGCTGTGGCTACTCCGGGTGGGACTTTTTAGTCCCACCTCGGAAGCTGAGGAGGGTGCAGAACAGCATATAAGCCCCGGTCTGAGAGGTTTGCTGTGCTCCTCTCAGATCCGGTGCATGTGTGTGTGCGTTCGCTACCCTGTGGGCCTAGAGGGTGGGTCTCGCTAGCAGTTGATACGTCTCCAACGTATCTATAATTTTTGATGCTCCATGCTTATTTTTACACCATTTGTCTAATGTTTTGTTACACTTCGTGGCACTTTTATGCATTTTTTGGAACTAACCTACTAACAAGTCGCCATAGTGCCAGTTCCCTGTTTTCTGCTGTTTTTGTGTTTCAGAAGTGCTACACAGGAAATATTCTCGGAATTGGACAAAACAAGTTCCTGAAGTCTTATTTTTCCCAGAAGCTTCCAGAGATCCGAAGAGGAGTTGGAGGGGGGCCACGAGGGCCCCACACACCAGGGCGGCGCGGCCAGGCCCCTGGCCGCGCCCCCTATGTGTGAGGGTGCCTCGGGCCACCTCTGACGATGCCCCTTCGCCTATAAAGGCCCCCCGACGGAAAAAACCTAAAGACCCGATCACTTTTCCAGAACACATCGCGATCCGCTGCCGCCGTCGACCCAAAGATCGGGAGGGTCCAGAAGCTCTTCCCGGCACCCTGCCGGAGAGGGGAATCGCCACCGGAGGTCTTCTTCATCGCCATGCTTGCCTCCGGAGCGATGAGTGAGTAGTCTACCTTGGACTATGGGTCCATAGCAGTAGCTAGATGGTTGTCTCCTCCACCATGTGCTTCATGTTTAGATCTCATGAGCTGCCCTACATGATTGAGATCACCGTTATGTAACTCTACATGTTTGGTTTGTTGGGATCCGATGAATATTGGTGTTATGATTGAGTTGCTATACTGAAATATATCTTATGTTATCTCTATGTTGTTTATGATCTTGTATGCCCTCCGTTGTTAGTAGCTATCTTGGCCGAGTAGTTGTTAGTGACTCCAAGAGGGGGTATTTATGCTCGATAGTGGGTTCATGCCTCTATTTAACCTGGGGGAGTGACAGAAACCTCTAAGGTTGTAGATGTGATGTTGCTACTAGGGAGAAAACAACATTCATATGCTCAAGGGCATATGTTTTGTTTACATTACACACTTTGCTTAATGCAATTATCTGTTGTTCGCAAATTAATACTCATGGGGTGTTCGGATGATATCCCCGTGAGTGGATTATTAGTCATAGATGCAGTTGGATGGCGGTCTATGTATTTTGTTGTAATGCTCAGAGTAAATCGCATAGTGATCTTCTTGACATATCACGTTTATCTTTATTCTATCAATTGCCCAACTGTAATTTGTTTACCCAGCATGTATTATTTATCTTATGGAGAGACACCACTAGTGAACTGTGGACCCCGGTCCTATTTCCATCATATTGCTATCACCTGTTTACTTTACTCGCACTGTTTACTTTACTCGCATACTTTTACTGCTTTCCACTCGATACGCTCATACCCTTTGTTTCAAGCAAACCGGTGAGATTGACAACCTTATCGCAAGTTGGGAACAAAGTATTTGGTTGTGTTGTGTGCAGGTTCCACGTTGCTGCTCGCAAAGCAAAGCTTGGACGAGGCGCCATATATAAATTGTCCGAAGCTGTCGCGAAGCTTGCAAGCATCACCTTCAGTCGTTTGTCTCTCCTCTCCTGATCGACAAACCTTGGTTTCTTAACTGAGGAAAAATCTTGCTGCTATATTCATCACACCATCCTCTTGGGGTTCCTAACGGGCTGGTCATCAACCACGCATCAAGATAATTTTCTGGCGCCGTTGCCGGGGAGGAAGTAGAAGACTTCTGCGAGGGGAGTTTTTCACACGCACATCCTTTACTTTGTTATTGTTTTGCTTTACTT
The DNA here is from genome assembly GCA_007115705.1 of Dactylis glomerata. Lineage (NCBI taxonomy): Eukaryota > Viridiplantae > Streptophyta > Magnoliopsida > Poales > Poaceae > Dactylis > Dactylis glomerata. The sequence continues at coordinate 1,625,180 of QXEO01000340.1, forward strand.
TATTTATTTTACCTGCATCGTTTTTTATCAAAAACCCAAAAAAATTAGAATCCTTGGTAGTTGTTATTTCTTTACTTTAGTTCATTATGTTGTTCCCTAAGTATATTTTGGAGGACCTCTCAGTAGGTAGTGGTTCAATTATTGGGAAAGATAATATTGAGGAGTTCTTTAATCACATTAGTATGCATAAAGAAGTCGAGGAAAAGTCCTTGGTTGAGCTAGCCCCTAGTATTGAAGTTGCTTCTACTTATTTAATTCACATGTTGGAAGCTAGGTTTGCTAGTCTTAATCCTTTTATTCAAAACATGTTCCTTAAGCTTCATGAATTTGAAGATCCTGAAAAGAAAGCCTTTATCTTGGAAACTTTGCGCTTAGAATTCAAAGATGTTGCTATTGAATCTAGGAAAGTTCTTAAGCGTTTTAATAAACTTGGTTCACCTATAAAGGTTATTAGTACAAACAATGATGGAACCGAAATACCTATACCTAGCAAGCTCTTGGGATTGTATGAAGCTTTCGAAAATAATTTTAACTGGATCTGTCCTGAGAATCTTTTTAGTGATCTGAGTGAACCAAAGCGTGATCACAAAGGGTCTTCAAAAACTTATGTGGATGAAATACAATGCCTTATTGACAAGACCTCTGCAGTTGATCTTAATGCTTCTTCTAAAAATATTTGATTCGCAATTTTCTGCGCCTAGCTCAAAGGCGTTAAAGAAAAGCACTCTTGGGAGATAGCCCAATGTTTTTATTTTCAGGACTTTTTCTTTTATTTGAGTCTTGGAAGACATTACTACTGTAATGACCGCTCCTTATCTTGTTTATTTCATTGTTGTGCCAAGAGAAGCCTCTAATATGAGTGAGGTCAAGATTTGGGGATGTTGCTGTCCTGAAACTGTTTTCGGTGCTGCACCGTAAAAATTCGTATACATTCTCTGTATATCTTTTGGACCTGCGATTTCTTGTGCATATGCCCCAGGTTATATCCAAACTTTCATTAGTTGAACACTTTTTGATTTGAGCAACATAAGACCCCTAAAAAATTCAGCCTTTGTCAGCTGTTCTGTTTTGACAGATTTCTGCCAATATTTCTGTTTGCCGCTTTATCGCTTTCTTTTGAGTTCTTTTGATCATGGAACTTTTGGGGAAGTTGCTACAGTAGTATATGCTATATATGTGGTGGTTTTGGGTTGAAACCTGAAGCAAAAGAGGTTGAATATATGTTATGCTACACTAATGTTGCTAATAGATTTGTGTTTAGTTTTGTATGAAGGAAGTTTTCAAGTGTAGGGATTGGAGAATGATGAGATGAGTTGAAGAATGGACAAAAGCTCAAGCTTGGGCATGCCCATGCATCACCCCAAGAAATATCCAAGAAGTACAAGCGTCAAAGCTTGGGGATGCCCCCGAGGCCCCCCTTCTTCATCGGCAAAAATCAGGTCACCTTTCAAGACACTATATTTTTATTGCTTCATGCACTATGTGTTTTTCTTGGAATGTCAGTTGTTTTTAGTTTTTAGTTTAGTTTTGTTTTGTTTGCTGCAATAAATGGTTGGACCCAACAAATTTCTTTTGGAGAAGTTGCCTTGCTTTTCATTTGCCAAGAACGCTCTAGTTTTCATTCTTATCAAAAACCGAGTGTTCTTCTTTTTCTGCTACTGCTTTTGGTTTTCATTTTTGCCTTGATTTGCGTTCAGACCTTGTCATATCCTTTCATCAAGGTGTATTTTTGCCTCTGATCTTTATTGGTTTTCATCAAAAGAGGTGTTTATAAAAATTTCAAATGATGTTGGAAAAGAGAAAAAGCTTTATGCAAAAAAGTGGTACAAGAAGGAGCTTGTGTAGACTGTGGCTTAGGCTTTTTCATGTCATGCTTGATGTCTTTTTGATAGTATGCTTAGTGGTTTTGCTATAGCATGACTTGTCTCAAATAACTGAGATTGCTTAATGAGCCTTTGAAAAAATCAGGCGTTGTTTTTATTGTATGGAAGCATTATTTTGGTTTTCTCCTTGATGTTTTATTTGGGTTGACTTGACGCATGCTCACACATGTTAGACTCTTACAAAGTTGCCAATAGCCTCTATGATCATTTAGTTTTTGACTATTGATGCCATCTTATGCTTCTTTTAATGTCGCTTTGTCGCTTTGCATGATTATGGCCATTATTGCTCTCTTAGTTGGTCGCTCCTAGTCTTTTGCTAGCCCTCGCCTTGTACTGAGTATGAGCTCTACTCGTGCATCCAACTCCTAAAAAACCAAGTTTTCCAAAGTGTCCACCATACATACTACTAGCAATTTGCTATTCCAAGTAAATTTACTTGCTTTTATTTTCTCTTCAAATTAAACTCTTACCAGTGTTATGCGAAAATTGGTCAGTAAGCTCTCACGAACCGAAAGGCACACTTTACTTTTTCCTGTTCTTAAAAATTTGACATTGTGGTCTCTTATGTTGAGTTGTTATGCTTGCAAGTTGTAAGTTGGATACTAGCCCAACCATGCTGTCATGGGGCAAGCTTTCAACATTGCACTTCTTATTTGAGTTGATATCGTGATCTTTTGTTTATGGATGCCCGCGGTGTGAAATGAATTGGGAATCTTGCGGGGATCATGGAGTTTGTTTATGTGTTACGGAAACGCCTGGGCCGCCAATCTAAGCCATGCATAATTCATGGTGGAAATTTGTAGCATGCCCATAGTGGACATTCGACGACGCATCTCAAAATAAAAAGCTAAACAAATGGTAAATAAAAGAGATGTCGAGGTGTTCATTGTCTGCTTGTCCTGTCATTTTGATGTGGGCTTGTTCCATGTCATCGGGCACGGAGGTACCCCGTTGGCGGTTCTCGATGATACACATATACTTACAATGACAAGAGCCTTGCTTGGGACTCTAAGTTGAGTAGCATGAGGTTTGGGTACTCATATTCACGGGACACGAGGTTTTCGACTTATGATTTGTCAAGCATATGCATCATAATTGTTCTCGCATTAACTTTAACCATTCAAGATGCTTATGATGGGGGCAATGAGAGCTCAAAGCCGGTAAGTACCATAATTTTTGAAGGTTATAAAACTTGCAATCACTGCTTCCCTCAGTGAAGGGCCTTTCTTCTACTTTTATGTTGAGTCACCACCTTCTATCTTTATGCACCATTAAGAGAGCATAGTTGTCATTCTTAGTATAATGTGCGTTGTCCCAAAGTTTTCATTGATTGATTCATATTGTTGGTTCACTTGTTCATAAATTATTTGTATCTAGTCGCCCTCTTAAACTTGAAGGTGTCCTATGCATTTATGTTTTGCTCTCTATGAAGGACAAGCTGAAAACCATTTGTATGTTTTTCTTTATGATTTGAACACACGTTTGACTTTCATTGTTTCATTTTCATGATCTTTTGTTTGTGTTCATTTTCATGTTTACAACATGGTTGCTAAGTTCTTATTGTCAAGATTATATCTTTCATGGCCATGTTTTAAGTTCTTATGATCCCAGCTCACAAATGCTTACATATATGATCAAGATTGTGTAGGTGCATGTCACCTCAAAAATTATTCTTTGTTATCACTTACCTACTCGAGGACGAGCAGGAGTTAAGCTTGGGGATGCTTGATACGTCTCCAACGTATCTATAATTTTTGATGCTCCATGCTTATTTTTACACCATTTGTCTAATGTTTCGTTACACTTCGTGGCACTTTTATGCATTTTCCGGAACTAACCTACTAACAAGTCGCCACAGTGCCAGTTCCCTGTTTTCTGCTATTTTTGTGTTTCAGAAGTGCTATACAGGAAATATTCTCGGAATTGGACGAAACAAGTTCCTGAAGTCTTATTTTTCCCAGAAGCTTCCAGAGATCCAAAGAGGAGTTGGAGGGGGGCCACGAGGGCCCCACACACCAGGGCGGCGCGGCCAGGCCCCTGGCCGCGCGCCCTATGTGTGAGGGTGCCTCAGGCCACCTCTGACGATGCCCCTTCGCCTATAAAGACCCTCCGACGGAAAAAACCTAAAGACCCGATCACTTTTCCAGAACACATCGCGATCCGCCGCCGCCGTCGACCCGAAGATCGGGAGGGTCCAGAAGCTCTTTCCGGCACCATGCCGGAGAGGGGAATCGCCACCGGAGGTCTTCTTCATCGCCATGCTTGCCTCCGGAGCGATGAGTGAGTAGTCTACCTTGGACTATGGGTCCATAGCAGTAGCTAGATGTTGTCTCCTCCACCATGTGCTTCATGTTTAGATCTCATGAGCTGCCCTACATGATTGAGATCACCGTTATGTAATTCTACATGTTTGGTTTGTTGGGATCCGATGAATATTGGTGTTATGATTGAGTTGCTATACTGAAATATATCTTATGTTATCTCTATGTTGTTTATGATCTTGCATGCTCTCCGTTGTTAGTAGCTATCTTGGCCGAGTAGTTGCTAGTGACTCTAAGAGGGGGTATTTATGCTCGATAGTGGGTTCATGCCTCTATTTAATCTGCGGGAGTGACAGAAACCTCTAAGGTTGTAGATGTGTTGTTGCTACTAGGGAGAAAACAACATTCATATGCTCAAGGGCATATGCTTTGTTTACATTACACACTTTGCTTAATGCAATTATCTGTTGTTCGCAACTTAATACTCATGGGGTATTCGGATGATATCCCCGTGAGTGGATTATTAGTCATAGATGCAGTTGGATGGCGGTCTATGTACTTTGTTGTAATGCCCAGAGTAAATCGCATAGTGATCTTCTTGACATATCACGTTTATCTTTACTCTATTAATTGCCCAACTGTAATTTGTTTACCCAGCATATGTTATTTATCTTATGGAGAGACACCACTAGTGAACTGTGGACCCCGGTCCTATTTCCATCATATTGCTATCACCTGTTTACTTTACTCGCACGGTTTACTTTACTCGCATACTTTCACTGCTTTCCACTCGATACGCTCATACCCTTTGTTTCAAGCAAACCGGTGAGATTGACAACCTTATCGCAAGTTGGGAACAAAGTATTTGATTGTGTTGTGTGCAGGTTCCACGTTGCTGCTCGCAAAGCAAAGCTTGGACGAGGCGCCATATATAAATTGTCCGACGATGTCGCGAAGCTTGCAAGCATCACCTTCAGTCGTTTGTCTCTCCTCTCCTGATCGACAAACCTTGGTTTCTTAACTGAGGGAAAATCTTGCTGCTATATTCATCACACCTTTCTCTTGGGGTTCGCAACGGGCTGGTCATCAACCATGCATCAGCAGTATTGTCCCATCGACGGGTGGGGTCATGGACCCCAGTTGACCCTCAGGCGGGCATTTTTTATTTTATTTTTAGGTAGCGCCATTGAGAGTGGCTTCACACCATGTATGGTAGCGCCGCTATCATTGGAGCTACCCTTCAAAGAAAACGAGGCCTCGAAAACGACTAAGTCCTGAAGGGTAGCTCCAATGTCAAAGGAGCTACCCTACATGATGTAGCTCCTTTCAGCATGGCGCTACCTAAAAATAAAATAAAAATGCCCGCCTAAGGGTCAACCGGGGTCCATGACCCCACCTGTCGGCGGGGCAGTACTGCAAGCGGCACCCAGGCCCTCAGGCCCACAGGGCAGCGAACGCGCACGCACATGCATGCACCGGATCTGAGAGGAGCTCAGCAGCCCTCTCAGACCAGGGCTTATATGCTGGTATACGCCCCCCTCAGCTTCCGAGGTGGAACTAAAAAGTCCCACCCGAAGCAGCCACCGCGCGGTGCACTAATGGGCCGGCCCATTAACAAGGTAGCGCCGTTGTGAATGGAACTACCCTATGCTCCGTGAAGCCATTGTGAATGGAGCTACCCTCTTGTACCTATGACAAGTGGGGTCCATCCCTGCCACGTTGAGAAAGTGGTAGCTCCATTGAGAAAGGCTTCACACCATGTAGGGTAGCGCCACCGTGGCACACTCCACAAAAAAGGATTAGATTTTGAAATAGTTTCAAACTAGGTTCATTTTGTGTTGAAGTTTCTGTCAAAGGTTAAATTTGTCGATTTCATCTTTGTTTTGCTGGTATGCTCACACACACCACTAAGAATCAGGGTCAGCACATCACAATGTATTGAGTAGTCATGTCACAAGATCTATGGTTGTCATGTGGTTTAGAACTATCAACTCACACATGCATATAAATTAGTGCAATATAGAGATTGGATAGCTCAGTCATTGAGACGTGAATATTTGATTGTCGTCCAAGTTCTTTCATTAAGTTTAGTTCCACATAGTTTTCTACTATATAGAGAAGAGTGCAAAATAGACTTGATGCACTTGCGAGTTCAAATTTTGTCAGCAGTAAGATTTATTTGTTTCAGCATCAGAATATTACAGTACAAATGAGCTCCACATTAGATTTTTTTTTGTTAAATATTTTTCACACTACAAAGTTCATAGTTTGATCTACAGTTGTGCAGAGACAGTTTAAAATGAGAAGGGACGTGGGTCAAGGAGTTTTCTAGATTGCAAACATCATTTATTCTACCTATTCTAATCTTTTTAATTTATAGGTACATGAAACTACCTAATTAGACTGCGATTTTTTTAGCGTGAGTATACATGAGATTCTTTTGCAGTGTTGCATTCTTTTGGTGTACATATTTGCTATGTGTTCCAAGAGCTCTAAGCTCCCTAGAAATAGGGAGTTGTGGGCTACGCCCACCGTGCCAGCCCTACCTGTCGGCATGTGGTTCCTTTTTTTAATGTTTAGCATGTGTGTCGATGTGGTTTGTTGCGATGTATGTGTGCATGTTGGTGTGTGCTAAGTTGTATGAGTCGGTTTCTGATTCATTGCAGGCACACAACTGGTACCTGGAGCCTGTCGTACGAGCTGCCTGTTTTCGGTCGCTTCGGTGTTTCTATGTTTTCTTGTTGTTTGCTTGGCGGATGCGCTGGGTTTCGGTCAGTGCGGCCACGACTTGTGTCGATGTTGGTGGCTGCTGTCCTGGGACTTGGATCGGTGTTGTTTGCTACGTGTCTCACCTTGAGAAGATTTGCATCTTTCATTTTTTTTCATGGCCCACTTTGTGCTCCGTTGTTATCAACTTGGGTGGAATGCCGCCATTTTCGTGCTCATTGTGGCTGTGTGGTGCATTGATGGTTGCGGTTGATTTGGTCTTAGACTTTGAGTTGAGGGGGTGGTTTGTTTTTGTGCCTCCGTATCTGCGGCATGGGTTGTCGTTTTGGGATTTTTGGTGGTGGTAAACCGGCTAGCTCTGCAGTGATATGCTGATCTCGGCATATAAGATCATGGGGTGCCTCCTCCTAGAACCAGTTGAAACAAATCTGAGCACCACAAGTTGGTCCCTAAGGATTTTCTACTTTCTCCATTGCTTTCAATGGAGAACCCCTAGTTTTCGTCTGCACTTTTGGTACTATCCGCTCCTTGGGATACAACTAAATGTATTTATTATGAAGGAGGAGCTACGGGCATGTTCAGGGAGGGATCAACACCGTTCTGGACCAGGGACGTCAAGGAACGATAATGCAGCTCCGGCCTATATGCTGACAAACCTGGTCTACGTAACCACGACATTCAAGATCGTTGACATACATCTTTACATGATGGAGTTACAGTTTTCCTTTTATGCTAGAATTAATATGTAGACTTTGCCTGAGCAGCTCGCTCTATAAAATTTCTAACCTACGTCCTAGAATTTAGTTATCATGGCTCATCCTATAATTCAGTTATCATGGCTCAGCTATTACAAGACATCACTGATGTGTCTTATTTTCCTTCTGTATCCAACGGGTTACTTGGAGGGCTCGGATCTTATTTGATGCCATGTTCAGTCACACTGTTATTCCTTTTGAAAAGAAGTATGAGAAAAGGAACTTTATGTTGGTGTTTAGCAAATTATTGTTAGGAACTTTATGTATATGTGTTTCGAGGAGTCTGTCCATTATTAGCTTATATATTTCTTTTTATCGCCAGCATTGTTATATCTGTTATTATTCTTCAGGTACATTTTTTATGAGTGTTTAGTTTTATATACACATTCACTATTTAGTCTGCCTTCTGTTTTTTGGGTGGTGTGATACTTTATCCACTGGATTGGCTTTATTTGCATAAATATAGCACTTGACTATTGGGTGAATGTGAGGAATTTGACACCTAGAGCGATGCCCTTATACCCATGCATCCAAAGCATCTACGGCCAGCCAATGTTTTGAAAAAACGATATGAAAAAAAATCAAAGTTGCTAGGGCCAGACGGATTTTTTTCTGGCAACTTCTTTGTTGTGTGCGCCGACGAGCTATTTTCCTCACATTTTTTCTATATTTTTTTAAATATATAATGATCATCATGGTGGTATGCATACATCATCTATCTAATAATACACATGAAACATTAAATGATAACAACAGAGAACGGCGCGGCAATGCGCGCGAGGTCCTTCTAGTACATATTTAAACACGATGCGTGTGACCAAGCGGGTAGAATTAATGATGCAATATCGCACACTTTTGATGAATCTTGTCTTTTCATTCTCCATCCAACAGTCCACAAGCTCTTGATGCACAGGTGCATAAATTCTTTCAGTGCACTGGATACGTTCTTTTGTGTAAGGTTTTAGTTTCTATCAGATAATCTTGATAACAGCCGGAAATTCAATTCGGCTCCCATGTGTATATGCTCCATATGCTAATAAAATATATTTCTAAGTGTCAAAAAATTCGAATGAAAAATTTCGCATGTACATCTCCATAATCTATGTGTGTTCGTAAAGTTTCGCAAAAAAGACATTGATCGGTGTAAAAAAGACAAAATAAATACCATAAAATGTCTTGCTTTTAGCATCATTTTTTTTTACGTAGCCGAAAAGACATGTCGGTTTTTCGTGAAACAACTTTATGCACACGTAACATGTGAAGACGTACGTGCAAATTTTTCATTTGAATTTTTTAATATTTCAAAATATATCAAATATTACATTTAAATAAAAGGAACATATGCACCTGGAAGCCAAAGACCTTTTCCAATAACAACAACCAATTGTCTTACAAGCTTTGGATCAAGCAGATATGCTCAATAAAATTTGGGTTTTTCTATTTCCCTCCTAATGCGGGACGCAGTGCGTTCCACCCACGAGGGTGGGACTTTGGGCCTCTGCCCGTTTGATGCGTTGGACGTGCTAGGGTTGTCCGGTTCTTTTGTTATTTTTTCTGTTTCTCCATGTTTCGTTTATGTTTTTCGTTTCTATTTTTGTTTCTTTTCTTTTCTATTATTATGAAATGTGAATAATTTTAAATCCCAATATTTTTCAAATCTGAATATATTTCAAGTCAAAACAAATCTTAAATTTGAACCTTTTTCAAATTGGAATAAATTTCAAATCAGAACAAATTTTAAATTTAAACACTTTCCAATTCTGAACAATATTTAAATTTAAATATTTTTTGAATTTCAACATTTTTATAAATCTAAACTTTTTAAAAATCTAAACTTTTTAAATTTACAACATTTGTTGAAATATCTTGAAACGAGGAAAAATGGAGAAAGCAAAAAGGAAAACCGCAGCGATTTGTAAGAAAATGAACTTTCAAGCAATGGGCGGACCATTGGAGCGAAACGCATGGGTGTGACGCATTGTGTTCCACAAAGTGTGGGAAATAGGCGGTCCCGCTAATTCCACCCCTTGCCCAAGTACCACTTTCTAATAGTTAAAGGCTTCACTTGGCCCAAACATGGCCTACAAGCTAGCTAGTTGGCTTTATCCTCCTCTTGGGCCGGATGGCCGGCTGGTTAGCGGCCCTTATGCTTTCTCATTTTTGGAGTCTAAGTTTTATGGGTCTTAGTTTCTCACAACTTGTTTGTACTAAACCAGCTGTTTCTAATTAATAAAGTGTCCGCTTATTCTAATAAAAAAATACAAACACCTCTCTATTGCAAAGATTGATTTTCCGCTACGTAGGCTACCTTTGTGCCAACCACTATCCTGAGATATCGGGAGGCCTTACATCACCAGTCCTAGATAGAATTGAAAGAGGGCCCATAAAGCTTCGGGTTGCATCCATATTTTGTTTTTATTATCTCCAAAGAGGAGTCTACATCGGGTAGTCCTATATGCTACTTTAAGCGGCATCATATGGGAGCGCCCCGCACACCCCACGCACAATATAGCGCGGTCAGTTGGGCTGCATCCACATCTCCACACTTCTTGCTAGTGCTAATCTTCTTCAACTTGCTTTCTGAAGCTGTTACCACCACTTGTGAAGATTTTAAAATTAAAGAACCTACTTGGACTAAGAGAACCTCCTTCACAACTTGTTGCTAAACATTCTCATTTGACTTAGGAACTTGACTTTATTTTCTTTTGAGCTCCTTAGACCTAATCGTATCACTAATCTTGTTACCCTTCTTCTAAGGTTTGTCATTAACATTTGAAAAAGGATCACTTAATGAGCCATCCTTAGACTTGGGTTTTGTGTACCCTTCAATCTCGAAAGTGATACGAAAACCCTCTCCATTCATGCCTAATGTTGATGAGTTTTTTCGGCCTTCTTGGCTGCTTTCAATGCCACCTCTACACATTAGGATTGGCGTTGCCCTCAACCTCCATTGGGACCACCGCCAACACCACTTGCAGTTGTATTGTGGTTGCAATGATAGCTTTGCACAAAACTAGCCCATTGTCAGTCATTGTTGCCATAGTTCCAGAACTCGCACTATCCCCGCGTGCAGCCGATACTAGCCTAGGGATCCTGCCATTCGTCGGACAGAAATTGCAACATCTACCCCGATAACCTGCTCCTGCAGATATGTTGTTACAACCACCATAGAATTGTGGCCTCTACGGCTGATGATAACAAAACTCTGCATTGTTTCCCACACATTGGTTAAAGCCATTACTTCCATCATAGTATCCTTCATTAAAAGTACCAAACTACCCTTATGTAAATTCTACTAACCTTGATTGTTGAAGTTCTCCTGGCCATCCATCCAACCTTCCTTAAAACCCTTATTTGAGCAATAGTCAATATCAAAGGTATCAAAAGGAGGCTAAAAACCCTAAGAACCTTGGCCATTGAAACCACCTGCACCATCGAGGTGGCTAGTATCTAGGTGGCCGGTTTGGTCGAATATCAGCTTCCCCTCCCCTCGGCCAAACCTTGTCTTGGTGGCTGCTAGAAACAAGGAGGTGGGTTTGGACCATGCATCTGCTGCTGGCCACCTTGGTTCACAACTCTTGGAGGTCCGCCTTGCAGGAAGCGTTCTATGTGCCCGTGATGGCGTGTAGATTACACCCCGTTGGGAACCCCAAGAGGAAGGTATGATGAGCACAGCAGCAAGTCTTCCCTCAGTTGTGAAACCAAGGTTTATCAAACCAGTAGGAGAAAGCCAAACTTCAGAAGGTTGATGCTCACTAGCTTCGTGACAGCTCCGGACAATTTATATGGCGCCTCGTCTAGGGCTTAGCTTTGCACCAGCAGCAACATGGAACCTGCACACAGCACAACCAAGTACTTTGCCCCAACTTACGATGAGGTTGTCAATCTCACCGGTTTGCTGTAAACAAAGGATTAAGCGTATCGAGTGGTAAAAGGTAATAGTATGCAAGAAAGTAAACAGTGCGAGTAAAAGTAAAACGGTAATAGCAATGTAAAGGAAATTGGACCTGGGTCCATAGTTCACTAGTGGTGTCTCTCCATAAGATAAATAACAACATGCTGGGTAAACAAATTACAGTTGGGCAATTGATACAATAAAGATAACGTACATACGTCATGAGGATCACTATGAGATTCACTCTGGGCATTACGATAAAATACATAGACTGTAATCCAACTACATCTATGACTAATAATCCACCCTCTGGATATCGTCCGAGCAACCATCGGGTATTAAGTTGCGAACAACAGATTATCGCCTTAAGCAAAGTGCGTAATGTAAACAATGCAAATGTCCTTGAACACAAGAATGTTGTTTTCTCCATAGTGGCAATAACACATCTACAACCTTAGAGGTTTCTGTCACTCCCCCAGATTACTAGAGGCATGAACCCAACTATCAAGCATAAATACTCTCTCTTGGAGTCACTAGCATCTACTCGGCCAAGATATCTACTAGCAACGGAGAGCATGCAAGATCATAAACAATATAGAGATAACATAAAGATAATAATTCAGCACATCAACTTGACATAGTACCAATACTCATCGGATCCCAACAAACACAACATATAGAATTACACAAAGATGATCTTGATCATGTAGGGCAGCTCACAAGATCTAAACATGAAGCACAAGGTGGAGGAGATGACCATCTAGCTACTGCTATGGACCCGTAGTCCAAGGTAGACTACTCACACATCACTCTGGAGGCGACCATGGTGGTGGAGAAGGCCTCCGGCAGGGTGTCGGAAAGAGCTCCTGGATCCTCCCGATCTCGAGTCGACGATGGTGGTGGCTTGCAGTATGTTTCGAGGAAAATTGATCGGGCCTTAGGTTTTTCCCGTCGAGGGGAATATATAGGCGGAAGGGCGGCGTTAGGAGGTGGACCAGGGCGGCTCACCCCCTGGTGGCACGGGCCAGGGCTAGGCCGCGCCACCCTAGGGTGTGGCCGGCCTGTGGCCCCCCTCCGTCTCATCTTTGGTCTTCGCGAAGCTTCGGTAAAAATAGGAGGTTCGGCTTTTGTTTTGTCCAATTCTGAGAATATTTCCTGTGTAGCTTTTCTGAAACACAAAAACAGCAGAAAATAGGGAACTGGTACTGTGGCGTCTCGTTAGTAGGTTAGTACCGGAAAATGGATAAAAACGCCACAAAGTGTAACAAAACACAGAGCAAATGGTGTATAAACAAGCATGGAGCATCAAAAATTATAGATATGTTTGAGACGTATCAAGTATCCCCAAGCTTAACTCCTGCTCGTCCTCGAGTAGGTAAGTGATAACAAAAGAATAATTTTTGGGGTGACATGCACCATCACAATCTTGATCAACGATGTAAAGCATTGAGTGCTGGGATCAAAGTACTTAAAACATGGGCATAAGAGACATAATCTTGACAATAAAACTTAGCAACCATGTTATAACATGAAAAGTAACACAAACGAAAGATCATGAGTAATGAAACATTGAAAGTCAAGTGTGTGTTCAAATCATATAGGAAAAACATAGCAAAGTGGTTTTTAGCTTGTCCTTCATAAAATAGCAAAACATAAATGCATAGGACACCTTCAAGTTTAAGAGGGAAACTAGATACAAATAATTTAAGAACAAGCAAAACCATAATCATGAATCAACCAATGATAAACTTTGGGACTATGCACATTAAACTTAGAATGGCGACTATGCTCTCTTAGATGGTGCATAAAGGTAGAAGGTGGAGACTCAACATAAAAGTAAAAGAAAGGCCCTTCGCAGAGGGAAGCAGGGATTGCAAATTTTATAAACCTTCAAAAATTATGATACTTACTAGCTTTGAGCTCTCATTGCCCCCATCATAGGTATCTTGAATGGTTATGGTAAATGTGAGTACAATTATGAAGCATATGCTTAACAAATCATAAGTTGAAAACCTTATGTCCCGTGAAGTACGAATACCCAAACCTCATGCTACTCGACTTAGGTCCCAAGCAAGTTCTTGTCATTGTAAGCATACATGTATCATCGAGAACCGCCAACGGGGTACCTCCTGCCCGATGACATGGAACAAGCCCACATCAAAATGACAAGACAAACAGACAATGAACACATCGGCATCTCTTTTATTTACCATTGGTATAGTTTTTTATTTTGAGATGCGTCGTCGAATGTCCACTATGGGCATGCTGGAAATTTCCACCATGAATGATGCATGGCTTAGATTAGTGGCCCAGGCGTTTCTCTAACACATATACAAACTCCATGACCTTACAAGATCCCAACTTATTTCACATCGCGAGTATCCATAAACAAAAGATCACAATATCAACTCAAATGAGAGAAAGTGCAATGTTGAAAGCTTGTCCCATGACGGCATGGCTGGGCTAATTTCCAACTTAGAACTTGCAAGCATAACATCAACATAAGAGAGCCACAATGTCAAAATTATTAAAAGCGAGAAAAGTAAAGTGTGCCGTCAGGTTCGTGAGAGCTTTACTGACTAATTTTCACATAATGCCAAAAAGTTTAATTTGAAGGATAGACAAAAGCAAGTCGAATGTACTTGGAATAGCAAATTGCTAACAGGTATGTATGGTGGACACATTGAAAGACTTGGTTTTTGGGAGTTGGATGCACAAGTAGAGCTCATACTCAGTACAAAATTAAGGCTAGCAAAAGACTGGGAGCGACCAACTAAGAGAGCAATAACGGCCATAATCATGCATAGCGACAAAACATCATTAACCGAAGCATAAAGTGGTATCACAAGTCAAAAACCAAATGATCATAGAGGCTTATGGTGACTTTGTTAGAGTCAAACATGTTGTAAGCATGCGCCAAGTCAACCCAAATAAAGCATCAAAGGAGAAAACCACAATAACATGCTCCCATATAATAAAAACAACGCATGAATTTTTTCAAATGCTCATTAAGCAATCTCAGGCATTTGAGACAAGTCATGCTACAGCAAAAACTACTAAGCATACTATCAAAACGACATCAAGCATGGCATGCAAAAGTCTAAGCCGCAGTCTAAACAAGCTCCTTTTTGTACCACTTTTTGCATGAAATTTTTTCTCTTTTCCAACACCATTCAAACCTTTTTTAAACAACTTTGATGAAAACCAACATTGACCAGTGGTCTAAATACACCTTGATGCAAAGATATAACAAGATATGAACCAAAATCAAGGCAAAATACGAAAGCTAAACGCAGTACTAGAAAAAGAGAACACTCGTTGAACGATAAGAGTGAGAAATAGAGTGTTCTTGGCAATGAAAAATGGAGTGTGTCTCCTCCAAAAGAAATTTGTTTGGGTCCAACCATTTATTGCAGCAAACAAAACAAAAGAAAACTGAAAGCAAAAGTTAAGACGCTCCAAGAAAAACGCATAGAATATGAAGCAATAAAAATATAGTGTGTTCAAAGGTGACCTAATTTTTGCTGATGAAGAAGGGGTGCCTCGGGGGCATCCCCAAGCTTTGACGCTTGTACCTCTTGGATATTTCTTGGGGTGACATGGGCATCCCCAAGCTTGAGCTTTTGTCCATACTTCATCTCATCTCATCACTCTCCATTCCCTACACTTGAAAACATCCTTCATACAAAACTTCACACAATTCTATTAGCAACATTAGCATAAACATGATAGTAAATCAACCCTTTTGGTTCAGTTTCAAACCCAAATATACCACTGATACGTCTCTAACGTATCTATAATTTTTGATGCTCCATGCTTGTTTTTACACCATTTTCTTAGTGTTTCGTTACACTTCGTGGCATTTTTATACATTTTCCGGAACTAACCTATTAACGAGATGCCACAGTACCAGTTCCCTATTTTCTGCTATTTTTGTGTTTCAGAAAAGTTACATAGGAAATATTCTCGGAATTGGACGAAACAAAAGCCGAACATCCAGAAATTTACCGAAGCTTCCAGAGAACCGAAGAGGAGACGGAGAGGGGCCACAGGGCAGACACACCACAGGGCGGCGCGGCCTGCCCCTAGCCCGCGCCCCCTGGTGGTGAGGCCACCCTGGCCCACTTCTGATGCCGCCCCTTCGCTTATAAAGACACCCCGACGGGAAAAACCTAAACACCCGATCACTTTTCCAGAATACATCGCGATTCGCCGCTGCCGTTGACCCGAGATCGGGAGGGTCCAGAAGCTCTTCTCGGCACCCTGCCGGAGAGGGGAATCGCCACTAGAGGTCTTCTTCATCGCCATGCTTGCCTCCGACACGATGAGTGAGTAGTCTACCTTGGACTATGGTTCCATAGCAGTAGCTAGTTGGTTGTCTTCTCCACCATGTGCTTCATGTTTAGATCTCGTGAGCTGCCTTACATGATCGAGATCACCGTTATGTAATTCTACATGTTGTGTTTGTTGGGATCCGATGAATATTGCTGTTATGATTGAGTTGATGTGCTGAATATTATCTTATGTTATCTCTATGTTGTTTATGATCTTGCATGCTCTCCGTTGTTAGTAGCTATCTTGGCCGAGTAGATACTAGTGACTCCAAGAGGGGGTATTTATGCTCGATAGTTGGGTTCATGCCTCTATTTAATCTGGGGGAGTGATAGAAACCTCTAAGGTTGTAGATGTGTTGTTGCCACTAGGGAGAAAACAACATTCTTATGTCCAAGGGCATATGCTTTGTTTACATTATACACTTTGCTTAATGCAGTTATCTGTTGTTCGCAACTTAATACTTGTGGAGTTCTCGGATTGATTCACCACAAGTGGATTATTAGTCATAGATGCAGTTGGATGACGGTCTATGTATCTTGTTGTAATGCCAGAGTAAATCTCATAGTGATCCTCTCGACATATGCACGTTGTCTTTATTCTATCAATTCCTCAACTATAATTTGTTTACCCAGCATGTGTTATTTTATCTTATGGAGAGACACCACTAGTGAACTGTGGACCCCGGTCCAATTTCCTTTACATTGCTATTACTGTTTACTTTTACTCGCACTATTTACTTTCTTGCATACTACTATTGTTTTCCACTCGATGCGCTCAATCCTTTGTTTACAGCAAACTGGTGAGATTGACAACCTCATCGTAAGTTGGGAGCAAAGTTCTTGGTTGTGTTGTGTGCAGGTTCCACGTTGCTGCTAGTGCAAAGCAAAGCCCTAGACGAGGCGCCTTATAAATTGTCCGGAGCTGTCGCGAAGCTAGCAGGCATCACCTTCTGAAGTTTGTCTTTTTCCTACTGGTTTGATAAACCTCGGTTTCTTACTAAGGGAAAACTTGCTGCTGTGCGCATCATACCTTCCTCTTGGGGTTCCCAACTGGGTGGTTATCTGCCCGCATCAAGCTAATTTTCTGGCGCCGTTGCCGGGAAAAAATAAGACTTCTGCAAGGGGAGTTTCGCACGCACATCCTTTACTTTGTTTTTGTTTTGCTTTATTTTATTTTTGCTTGCATCGTTTTATCAAAAATACAAAAAAATTAGTTTCCTTTATAGTTGTTTATTATATCTAGTTTAGTTGCTGCTACTATGTCGCCCGAGGAAATGATCTTCACTTTCAAACAAAAGAGTGAGGAAAGTTTCAAAGAAGCTTGGTCTAGAATTTATGATTGGCATGGAAAAACTGAACCAAAAATGACTTTGAGTTTGCTTCTTAGTTGCTTTTACTTTGGACTTGCTCTTCGTTATAGATATGCTTTAGATGCTACAGCAGAAGGAGATTTCCTTCATTGTGAGGGAGATCAAGCTTTCAATATTATAAAAAAGTTGATTACAATTTATAGCATGCCAACTTATTTTGATTCCTCTCTTGTGAGCATTTTTAATAGACTTAATACTCTTGAGACTCACACTGCTTGTTTGAATAATTGCTATAGTACTTTGCGCCAGTATTTTGATTATGTGCCAACAAATTCTGAACCATCGAGTTGGTACCCTATGGTAACAATCACCATTAGTGGTGAAACTTTTCATGCTTGTTGTGATATTATGTCTGAATTTTGTCTGATGCCAAAGGATGTTTATGAATCTTTGAGTCTTTGGAAACTTTCTGAGGGGGGAGAAGAAATTTCTGTTACTAATAATGCCACTATATTTCCCATTGGAATAGCTGAAGGAGTTTATACAAAAGTCATAGGAAGAATGGTATCTACTGATTATCTTATTATTGAATGTGTAGGAAAAGGGCAAATCACACTTGGAAGGTCTCTACTAAAGCTCCTGGGCGCCGTTATAGATGTGGGAAAAGACAATATAAGATTCATCTCTCCACCTTGCAATAGTCACGTCTTTCCTAGAGTCAAGAGCAAAGGTAAGAAAGGAAGACGTAAGGCATCCGTTGATCCTAATGCTTCATCACTTGATATTACTTGATTTGCACTTTCTGCGCCTAGCTCAAAGGCGTTAAAGGAAGGCACTCTTGGGAGATAACCCATTGTTTTACTTTCAGTTATTTTTCTTTTATTTGAGTCTTGGAAGTTATTACTACTTTAATAACCGCTCCTTATCCTTTTTATTTCATTTTTCTGCCAAGAGAAACCTCTAATTTGAGTGAGGTAAGATTTGGGGATGTTGCTGTCCTGAAACAGATTTCGGTGCTGCACCGTAAAAATTCGTGACAATTCTTAGACTATATTTTTGACCTGCGATTTCTTGTGCATATGCCCCAGGTTATATCCAAACTTTCATTAGTTTTGTACTTTTTGATTTGAGCAACAGAAAACCCTCGAAAAAATCAACCTTTGTCAGCTGTTCTGTTTTGATAGATTTCTGCCACTATTTGTGTTTGCCTCTCGATCGCTTTCTTTTTTAGTTCTTTTGATCACGGAACTTTTGGGGAAGTTGCTACAGTAGTATATGCTTTATATGTGGTGGTTTTGGGTTGAAATCTGAAACAAAAAGGGGTTGATTCATTATTATGCTTACACTAATGTTGCTAATAGAATTGTGTTGAGTTTTATATGAAGGAAGTTTCCAAGTGTAGGGATTGGAGAATAATGAGATGAGTTGAAGAATGGACAAAAGCTCAAGCTTGGAATGCCCATGCACCCCAAGAAATATCCAAGAGGTACCAGCATCAAAGCTTGGGGATGCCCCCGAGGCACCCCTTCTTCATCGGCAAAAATCAGGTCACATTTCAACACACTATATTTTTATTGCTTCATGCACTATGCGTTTTTCTTGGAGCATCTTTAGTTCTGCTTTCAGTTTTATTTTGTTTTGTTTGCTGCAATAAATGGTTGGACCCCAACAAATTTCTTTTGGAGAAGTTGCCTTGCTTTTCATTTGCCAAGAACACTCCGTTTTTCACTCTTATCGTTCAACGAGTGTTCTCTTTTTCTGCTACTGCATTTAGCTTTCGATTTTCACCTTGATTTGTGTTCAGATCTTGTTATATCTTTGCATCAAGGTGTATTTTGACCTCTGGTCCATGTTGGTTTTCATCAAAAGAGTTGTTTTAAAAAAGTTTGAATGGTGTTGGAAAAGAGAAAAAGCTTTATGCAAAAAAGTGGTACAAAAAGGAGCTTGTGTAGACTGCGGCCTAGGCTTTTGCATGTCGTGCTTGATATCTTTTTGATAGTATGCTTAGTGGTTTTGCCGTAGCATGACTTGTCTCAAATGACTGAGATTGCTTAATGAGCCTTTGAAAAAATCATGCGTTGTTTTAATTATTTGGAAGCATTATTTTGGTTTTCTCCTTGATGCTTTATTTGGGTTGACTAGGCGCATGCTCACACATGTTAGACTCATACAAAGTCGCCATAAGCCTCTATGATCATTTAGTTTTTGACTTTTGATGCCATCTTATACTTCTTTTAATGTTGCTTTGCCGCTCTGCATGATTATGGCCGTTATTGCTCTCTTAGTTGGTCGCTCCCAGTTATTTGCTAGCCCTCATTTTATACTGAGTATGAGCTCTACTCGTGCATCCAACTCCTAAAAACCAAGTTTGCCATTGTGTCCACTATAAATTCCTATGCGTGGTATTTGCAAGCTATTCCAAGTAAATTTGCATGTGCTACCTTTGAAAAAACCTTCAAAATACTTCTCGTTTAGTGACACTGTTTTCAGCTCATGGGGACGTATTGGTCGGATTTGCTATCTTCCATATTGTTTATTCCAAACATAAAAAAAGAGAGAAAAAAAGGCACTCCTCCATGGTATGTGAATGTTGGTGGGCACCCGATGGAATCGGTTAGCCATGGTTTGTGAAAGGAAAAAAGGTGGGGAGGAGTGCCAAGCTTTATAAAAGAGCACAAAAGTGCCAATCTCTCTCTCAAAAACTTGCTTCATTTTTGTATGGAAGATAGTAAGAACCCCATTGCCAGTCATTGACAAAAACAACCACCTCTCAAAACCCAATTTTTATCTCTCTGTTTTACAAATGAAAAGCTCTAGCACATGCTTAATCACTGCTTCCCTCTGCGAAGGACCTTTCTTTTACTTTTATGTTGAGTCACCACCTTCTACCTTTATGCACCGTCTAAGAGAGCATAGTTGTCATTCTGAGTATAATGTGCATTGTCCCAAAGTTTTCATTGATTGATTCATGATGTTGGTTTCACTTGTTCTTAAATTACTTGTATCTAGTCGCCCTCTTAAACTTGAAGGTGTCCTATGCATTTATGTTTTGCTCTCCATGAAGGACAAGCTAAAAACCATTTGCTATGTTTTTCCTTATGATTTGAACACACGTTTGACTTTCATTGTTTCATTTTCATGATCTTTTGTTTGTGTTCTTTTTCATGTTATAACATGGTTGCTAAGTTTCTTCTATCAAGATTATATCTTTCATGCCCATGTTTTAAGTTCTTTTGATCCCAGCGCACAATGCTTACATAGATGGTCAAGATTGTCTAGGTACATGTCACCTCAAAAATTATTTCTTTGTTATCACTTACCTACTCGAGGACGAGCAGGAGTTAAGCTTGGGGATGCTGATACGTCTCAAACGTATCTGTAATTTTTGATGCTCCATGCTTGTTTTTACACCATTTACTTAGTATTTCGTTACACTTCGTGGCATTTTAGTTCTTTTGATCACGGAACTTTTGGGGAAGTTGCTACAGTAGTATATGCTTTATATGTGGTGGTTTTGGGTTGAAATCTGAAACAAAAAGGGGTTGATTCATTATTATGCTTACACTAATGTTGCTAATAGAATTGTGTTGAGTTTTATATGAAGGAAGTTTCCAAGTGTAGGGATTGGAGAATAATGAGATGAGTTGAAGAATGGACAAAAGCTCAAGCTTGGGGATGCCCATGCACCCCAAGAAATATCCAAGAGGTACCAGCGTCAAAGCTTGGGGATGCCCCCGAGGCACCCCTTCTTCATCGGCAAAAATCAGGTAACCTTTCAACACACTATATTTTTATTGCTTCATGCACTATGCGTTTTTCTTGGAGCATCTTTACTTTTGCTTTCAGTTTTAGTTTGTTTTGTTTGCTGCAATAAATGGTTGGACCCCAACAAATTTCTTTTGGAGAAGTTGCCTTGCTTTTCATTTGCCAAGAATACTCCGTTTTTCACTCTTATCGTTCAACGAGTGTTGTCTTTTTCTAGAACTGCGTTTAGCTTTTGTTTTTCCCTTGATTTTTGTTCAGATCTTGTTTTATCTTTGCATCAAGGTATATTTTGACCTCTGGTCCATGTTGATTTTCATCAAAAGAGTTGTTTCAAAAAGGTTCGAATGGTGTTGGAAAAGAGAAAAAAAATTATGCAAAAAAGTGGTACAAAAAGGAGCTTGTTTAGACTGTGGCTTAGACTTTTGCATGTCGTGATTTTTTTTTGATAGTATGCTTAGTGATTTTTGCTGTAGCATGAGTTGTCTCAAATGACTGAGATTGCTTAATGAGCCTTTGAAAAAATCATGCATTGTTTTTATTATTTGGAAGCATTAATTTGGTTTTCTCCTTAATGCTTTATTTGGGTTGACTTGGCGCATGCTTACACATGTTTGACTCATACAAAGTCGCCATAAGCCTTTATGATCATTTTGTTTTTGACTTTTGATGCCATTTTATGCTTCTCTTAATGATGTGTTGTCACTATGCATGATTATGGCCGTTATTGCTCTCTTAGTTGGTCGCTCCCAGTCTTTTGCTAGCCCTCATTTTGTACTGAGTCTAAGCTCTACTCGTGCATCCAACTCCTAAAAACTAAGTTATTCCAATGTGTCCACTATACATACCTATTAGCAATTTGCTATTCCAAAGTACATTTGACTTGCTTTTATCTATCCTTCAAATTAAACACTTTTTGGTGTTATGCGAAAATTGGTCAGTAAAGCTCTCACAAACCTGATGGCACACTTTACTTTTCTCGTTCTTAAAAATTTGACATTGTGGCTCTCTTATGTTGAGTTGTTATGCTTGCAAGTTGTAAGTTGGAAATTAGCCAAACCATGTCGTCATGGGGTAAGCTTTCAACATTGCACTACTTATTTGAGTTGATATCGTGATCTTTTGTTTATGGATACTCGCGATGTGAAATAAGTTGGGAATCATGCGGGATCATGGAGTTTGTATACGTGTTAGAGAAACTCCTGGGCCGCCAATCTAAGCCATGCATAATTCATGGTGGAAATTTACAGCATGCCCATAGTGAACATTCGACGATGCATCTCAAAATAAAAAGCTATACCAATGGTAAATAAAAGAGATGCCAATGCGTTCATTGTGTGTTTGTCCTGTCATTTTGATGTGGGCTTGTTCCATTTCATCGGGCACGGAGGTACCCCGTTGGCGGTTCTCGATGATACGTGTATACTTACAATGAGGTTTGGGTATTCGTACTTCACGGGACACGATGTTTTCAACTTATGATTTGTCAATCATATGCTTCATAATTGTACTCGCATTAACTTTAACTATTCAAGATGCCTATGATGGGGGCAATGAGACCTCAAAGCTACTAAGTACCATAATTTTTTACGGTTTATAAAACTTGCAATCACTGCTTCCCTCTGCGATGGGTCTTTCTTTTACTTTTATGTTGAGTCACCACCTTCTACCTTTATGCACTGTCTAAGAGAGCATAGTTGTCATTCTGAGTTTAATGTGCATAGTCCCAAAGTTTATCATTGATTGATTCCTGATTTTGGTTTCACTTGTTCTTAAATTATTTGTATCTAGTCGCCCTCTTAAACTTGAAGATGTCCTATGCATTTATGTTTTGCTATTCCATGAAGGACAAGCTGAAAACCATTTGCTATGTTTTTCCATATGATTTGAACACACGTTTGACTTTCATTGTTTCATTTTTCATGATCTTTTGTTTGTGTTCTTTTTCATGTTATAACATGGTTGCTAAGTTTCTTCTATCAAGATTATGTCTTTCATGCCCATGTTTTAAGTTCTTTTGATCCCAGCACTCAATGCTTACATAGATGATCAAGATTGTGTTGGTGCATGTCACCTCAAAAATTATTCTTTGTTATCACTTACCTACTCGAGGACGAGCAGGAGTTAAACTTGGGGATGCTGATACGTCTCAAACGTATCTATAATTTTTGATGCTCCATGCTTGTTCTTACACCATTTTCTTAGTGTTTTGTTACACTTCGTGGCATTTTTATGCATTTTCTGGGACTAACCTATTAACAAGATGCCACACTGCCAGTTCCCTGTTTTCTGCTGTTTTTGTGTTTCAGAAAAGTTACACAAGAAATATTCTCGGAATTGGATGAAACAAAAGCCGAACCTCCTATTATTTACTGAAGCTTCCAGAAGTCCGAAGAGGAGATGGAGGGGGGCCACAGGGCGGCCACACCATAGGCGGCGCGGCCAGCCCCTGGCCCGCACCCCCTATGGGTGAGGCCACCCTGGCCCACCTCTCACACCACCCCTTCGCCTATAAAGACCCCCTAACGGGAAAAACCTAAAGACCCGATCAATTTTCTAGAAACACATCGCGATCTGCCACCGTCGTCGACCCGAGATCGGGAGGGTCCAGAAGCTCTTTTCGGCACCCTGCCGGAGAGGGGAATCACCACCGGAGGTCTTCTTCATCGTCATGCTTGCCTTCGGCGCGATGAGTGAGTAGTCTACCTTGGACTATGGGTCCATAGCAGTAGCTAGATGGTTGTCTTCTCCACCATGTGCTTCATGTTTAGATCTCGTGAGCTGCCTTACATGATCGAGATCATCTTTGTGTAATTCTACATGTTGTGTTTGTTGGGATCCGATGAATATTGGTGTTATGTTAAGTTGATGTTCTGAATTTTATCTTATGTTATCTCTATGTTGTTTATGATCTTGCATGCTCGCCATTCTTAGTAGCTATCTTGGCCAAGTAGATACTAGTGACTCCAAGAGGAGGTATTTATGCTCAATAGTTGGGTTCATGCCACTATTTAATCTAGGGGAGTGACAGAAACCTCTAAGGTTGTAGATGTGTTGTTGCCACTAGGGAGAAAACAACATTCTTATGTCCAAGGACATTCGTTTTGTTTACGTTTTAGACACTTTGCGTAATGCAGTTATCTGTTGTTCGCAACTTAATACTCGTGGCGTGTTCGAACGATATTCCCGTGAGTGGATTATTAGTCATAAATGCAGTTGGATGGCGATCTATGTATTTTGTTGTAATACCGAAAGTAAATCTCATAGTGATCCTCGTGACATATGCACGTTATCTTTATTCTATCAATTGCCCAACTATAATTTGTTTACCCAGCATGTTGTTATTTATCTTATGGAGAGACACCACTAGTGAACTGTGGACCCCGGTCCAGTTTCCTTTACATTGATATTACTGTTTACTTTTACTCACACTGTTTACATTCTTGCATAATACTATTGTTTTCCACTCGATACGCTCAATCCTTTGTTTACAGCAAACCGGTGAGATTGACAACCTCATCGTAAGTTGGGAGCAAAGTTCTTGGTTGTGTTGTGTGCAGGTTCCACATTGCTGCTGGTGCAAAGCAAAGCCCTGGACGAGGTGCCTTATAAATTGTCCGGAGCTGTCGCGAAGCTAGAAGGCATCACCTTCTGAAGTTTGTCTTTTTCCTACTAGTTTGATAAACCTCGGTTTCTTACTGAGGGAAAACTTGCTACTGTGATCATCATACCTTCCTCTTGGGGTTCCCAACTGGGTGGTTATCTGCCCGCATCAGTATGCAAGAAAGTAAACAGTGCGAGTAAAAGTAAAACGGTAATAGCAGTGTAAAGGAAATTGGACCGGGGTCCACAGTTTACTAGTGGTGTCTCTCCATAAGATAAATAACAACATGCTAGGTAAACAAATTACAGTTGGGCAATTGATAGAATAAAGATAATGCACATACGTCATGAGGATGACTATGAGATTCACTCTGGGCATTACGACAAAATACATAGACCGTAATCCAACTGCATCTATGACTAATAATCCACCCTCCAGATGTCGTCCGAGCAACCATCGGGTATTAAGTTGCGAACAACAGATTATCGCCTTAAGCAAAGTGCGTAATGTAAACAATGCAAATGTCCTTGAACACAAGAATGTTGTTTTCTCCCTAGTAGCAACAACACATCTATAACCTTAGAGGTTTCTATCACTCCCCCAGATTACTAGAGGCATGAACCCAACTATCGAGCATAAATACTCCCTCTTGGAGTCACTAGCATCTACTCGGCCTAGATATATACTAGCAACGGAGAGCATGCAAGATCATAAACAATATAGACATAACATAAAGATAATAATTCTGCACATCAACTTGACATAGTACCAATACTCATCGGATCCCAACAGACACAACATGTAGAATTACACAAAGATGCTCTTGATCATGTAGGGCAGCTCACAAGATCGAAACATGAAGCACAAGGTGGAGGAGACGACTGATACGTCTCAAACGTATCTATAATTTTTGATGCTCCATGCTTGTTTTTACACCATTTGCTTAGTGTTTTGTTACATTTCATGGCATTTTTATGCATTTTCTAGAACTAACCTATTAACGAGATGCCACAGTGCCAGTTCCCTGTTTTCTGCTGTTTTTGTGTTTCAGAAAAAGTTACATAGGAAACAATCTCGGAATTGGACGAAACAAAAGCCAAACATCCAGAAATTTACCGAAGCTTCTAGAGAACCGAAGAGGAGACAAAACAGAGCCAGGAGGTTGCCTCACCACCAGGGGGCGCGGCCCAGGGCCTGGCCGCGCCGCCCTATGGTGAGCCCCACCTGGTCCACTTCTGACGCTGCTCCTTCGCCTATAAAGACCCCCCGACGGGAAAAACCTAAAGACCCAATCAATTTTCTAGAAACAGATCGCAATCCGCCGCCGTCGTCGATCCGAGATCGGGAGGGTCTAGAAGCTCTTCCCGGCACCCTACCAGAGAGGGGAATCGCCACCGGAGGTCTTCTTCATCGTCATGCTTGCCTCCGGCGCGATGAGTGAGTAGTCTACCTTGGACTATGGGTCCATAGCAGTAGCTAGTTGGTCGTCTTCTCCACCATGTGCTTCATGTTTAGATCTCGTGAGCTGCTTTACATGATCGAGACTACCTTTATGTAATTCTACATGTTGTGTTTGTTGGGATCCGATGAATATTGGTGTTATGATTGAGTTGATGTGCTGAATATTATCTTATGTTATCTCTATGTTGTTTATGATCTTGCATGCTCTCCGTTGTTAGTAGCTATCTTGGCCGAATAGATACTAGTGACTCCAAGAGGGGGTATTTATGCTCGATAGTTGGGTTCATGCCTCTATTTAATCTGGGGGAGTGACAGAAACCTCTAAGGTTGTAGATGTGCTATTGCCACTAGGGAGAAAACAACATTCTTATGTCCAAGGGCATATGCTTTGTTTACATTACACACTTTGCTTAATGCAGTTATCTGTTGTTCGCAACTTAATACTCGAGGGGTCCTCGGATTGATTCCCCGCGAGTGGATTATTAGTCATAGATACAGTTGGATGGCGGTCTATGTATCTTGTTGTAATGCCCAGAGTAAATCTCATAGTGATCCTCTCGAAATATGCACGTTATCTTTATTCTATCAATTGCTCAACTGTAATTTGTTTACCCAGCATGTCATTATTTATCTTATGGAGAGACACCACTAGTGAACTGTGGACCCCGGTCCTATTTCCTTTATGTTGCTATCACATGTTTACTTTACTCGCACTGTTTCCTTTCTCGCATATTACTATTGCTTTCCCCTCGATATGCTCATTCCTTTGTTTACAGCAAACCGGTGAGATTGACAACCTCATCGTAAGTTGGGAGCAATGTATTTGGTTGTGTTGTGTGCAGGTTCCGCATTGCTATGAGTTGAAGACGCGCTAACAAGTTATTGATGCTCCAAGTGAACGTGGCAACAGACAGTCCTTGTGCGTGGTGAATGACCAGCCCGTTGGGAACCCCAAGAGGAAGGTATGATGAGTGCAGCAGCAAGTTTTCCCTCAGTTAAGAAACCAAGGTTTATCGAATAGGAGAAGGGAGACGGTGACGACTGAAGGTGATGCGGATTGGCTTAGTAACACTTCAACAAGGGCGCCGTTAACAATACTTGTTGACTCGTCTTCGGCCAGTAGCAACGCGGAACCTGCACACGCACAAACAAATACTTTGTTCCCAACTTGCGATGAGGTTGTCAATCTCACCGGTTTGCTTGAAACAAAGGTTATGAGTGTATCGAGTGGAAAACAGTAGTAATATGCGAGTAAAGTAAACAGTGCGGGAAAAGTAAACAGGTGATTGCAATATGATTAAAATAGGACCGGGGTCCACAGTTCACTAGTGGTGTCTCTCCATAGATAAAATAACATGCTGGGTAAACAAATTACAGTTGGGCAATTGATAGAATAAAGATAACGTGATATGTCAAGAAGATCACTATGAGATTTACTCTGGGCATTACAACAAAATACATAGACCACCATCCAACTGCATCTATGACTAATAATCCACCCCCGGGGATATCATCCGAACACCCTAGAAGTATTAAGTTGCGAACAACAGATAATTGCATTAAGCAAAGTGTGTAATGTAAACAAAGCATATGCCCTTGAGCATATGAATGTTGTTTTCTCCCTAGTAGCAACAGCACATCTACCACCTTAGAGGTTTCTGTCACTCCCCCAGGTGAAATAGAGACATGAACCCACTATCGAGCATAAATACCCCCTCTTGGAGTCACTAGCAACTACTCGGCCAAGATAGCTACTAACAACGGAGAGCATGCAAGATCATAAACAACATAGAGATAACAAAAGATATAATTCAGTACAGCAACTTAATCATAAACACCAATATTCATCGGATCCCAACAAACCAACATCATAGAATTACATAACGGTGATCTCAATCATGTAGGGCAGCTCATGAGATCTAAACATGAAGCACATGGTGGAGAAGACAACCATCTAGCTACTGCTATGGACCCATAGTCCAAGGTAGACTACTCACTCATCGCTCCGGAGGCAAGCATGGCGATGAAGAAGACCTCCGGTGGCGATTCCCCTCTCCGGCAGGGTGCCGGGAAGAGCTTCTGGACCCTCCCGATCTTCGGGTCGATGGCGGCGGCGGATCGCGATGTATTCTGGAAAACTGATCGGGCCTTAGGTTTTTCTCGTCAGGGGGTATATATAGGCGAAGGGGCGATGTCAGAGGAGGGACCACGCCCCCTCACACGGGGCTGGCGCGGCCAGGGGGTGGCCGCGCCGCCCCTGTGTCTGGGGCCCACGTGGCCCCCCTCCGTCAGCTCTTCGGATGTCTGGAAGCCTCCCCTTAATATAAGACTTCAGGAACTTGTTTCGTCCAATTCCGAGAATATTTCCTGTGTATCACTTCTGAAACACAAAAACAGCAGAAAACAGGAAACTGGCACTGTGGCACTTCGTTAATAGGTTAGTTCCGGAAAATGTATAAAAGTACCACTAAGTGTAACGAAACAATAGGCAAATGGTGTAAAAACAAGCATGGAGCATCAAAAATTATAGATACGTTTGAGACGTATCAAGCATCCCCAAGCTTAACTCCTGCTCGTCCTCGAGTAGGTAAGTGATAACAAAGAATAATTTTTGAGGTGACATGCACCTACACAATCTTGATCATATATGCAAGCATTGGTGAGCTGGGATCAATAGAACTTAAAACATGGGCATGAAAGATATAATCATGACAATAAGAACTTAGCAACCATGTTGTAAACATGCAAATGAACACAAACAAAAGATCATGATAATGAAACAATGAAAGTCAAACGTGTGTTCAAATCATAAGGAAAAACATACAAAAGGTTTTCAGCTTGTCCTTCAAAGAGAGCAAAACATAAATGCATAGGACACCTCAAAGTTTAAGAGGGCGACTAGATACAAATAATTTAAGAACAAGTGAAACCAACAATATGAATCAATCAATGAACTTTGGGACAATGCATATCACACTAAGAATGACAACTATGCTCTCTTAATGGTGCATAAAGAAAGAAGGTGGTGACTCAACATAAAAGTAAAAGAAAGGCCCTTCGCAGAGGGAAGCAGTGATTTAAACATGTGCTAGAGCTTTTCATTTGTAAAACAGAGAGATAAAACTTGATTTTGACAGGTGGTTGTCTTTGTCAACGACTGGCAATGGGGTTCTTACTATCTTCCATACAAAAATAAAGCAAGTTTTTGAGAGAGAGATTGGCACTTCGTGCTCTTTTTATAAAATTTGGCACTCCTCCCCACCTTTTCCTTTCACATACCATGGCTAACCGATTCCATCGGGTGCCCACCAACATTCACATTCTTTGGAGGAGTGCCTTTTTTTCTTTCTTTTTTTCTCTTTTTTTTCTTTTTGGAATAAGCAATATGGAAGATAGCAAATCCGACCACTACGTCCCCATGAGCTGAAAACAGTGTCACAAAACGAGAAGTATTTTGAAGGTTTTTGAAAGGTAGCACACGAAAATTTTACTTTGGAATGGCTTACAAATACCATACATAGGAATTTATAGTGGACACAATGGCAAACTTGGCTTTTAGGAGTTGGATGCACGAGTAGAGCTCATACTCAGTACAAGGCGAGGGCTAGCAAAAGACTGGGAGCGACCAACTAAGAGAGCAATAATGGCCATAATTATGCAAAGCGACAAAGCGACATTAAAAGAAGCATACGATGGTATCAAAAGTCAAAAACTAAATGATCATGAAGGCTTATGGCGACTTTGTAAGAGTCAAAACATGTGTGAGCATGCGCCAAGTCAACCCAAATAAAGCATCAAGGAGAAAACCAAAATAATGCTTCCATATAATAAAAACAACGCATGATTTTTTCAAAGGCTCATTAAGCAATCTCAGTTATTTGAGACAAGTCATGCTACAGCAAAACCACTAAGCATACTATCAAAAAGAAATCAAGCATGACATGAAAAAGCCTAAGCCGCAGTCTACACAAGCTCCTTCTTGTACCACTATTTTGCACAAAGCTTTTTCTCTTTTCCAACACCATTTGAAATTTTATAAACACCTCTTTTGATGAAAACCAATAAAGATCAGAGGCAAAAATACACCTTGATGAAAAGATATGACAAGATCTGAACGCATATCAAGGCGAAAACGAAAACCAAAAGCAGTAGCAGAAAAAGATGAATGCTCGATTTTTTATAAGAGTGAAAACTAGAGCGTTCTTTGCAAATGAAACGAGTACATCTCCTCCAAAGGGAAATTTGTTGGGGTCCAACCATTTATTGCAGAAAACAAACAAACTAAACCAACTAAGAAAACTAAAACAACTGACGCTCCAAGAAAAACACATAGTGCATGAAACAATAAAAATATAGTGTTTTGAAAGGTGACCTGATTTTTGTCGATGAAGATGGGGTGCCTCGGGGGCATCCCCAAGCTTTGACGCTTTTACTTCTTGGATATTTCTTGGGGTGATGCATGGGCATCCCCAAGCTTGAGCTTTTGTCCATTCTTCAACTCATCTCATCATTCTCCAATCCCTACACTTGAAAACTTCCTTCATACAAAACTAAACACAATTCTATTAGCAACATTAGTGTAAGCATAAAATATATTCAACCTCTTTTAGCTTCAGGTTTCAACCCAAAACCACCACATATAAAGTATATACTACTGTAGCAACTTCCACAAGAGTTCCATGATAAAAAAGAACTCAAAAGAAAGCGATAAAGTGGCAAAAACAAATATTGGCAGAAATCTGTCAAAACTGAACAGCTGACAAAGGACGAATTTTTGAGGGATTTTCTGTTGCTCAAATCAAAAAGTGTTCAACTAAGAAAAGTTTGGATATAACCTGGGGCATGAGCACAAGAAATCGCAGGTCCAAAAGATAAACAGAGAATTTTTACGAATTTTTATGGTGCAGCACCGAAAACAGTTTCAGGACAGCAATAACCCCAAATCTTTACCTCGCTCAAATTAGAGGCTTCTCTTGGCACAAAAACGAAATAAACAAGAGAAGGAGCGGTCATTACAGTAGTAATGACTTCCAAGACTCAAATAAAAGAAAAAGTACTGAAAATTAAACAATGGGTTATCTCCCAAGAGTGCTTTTCTTTAACGCCTTTGAGCTAGGCGCAGAAAATTGCGAGTCAAGTAATATCAGCAGATGCATTAAGATCAACAGCAGAGGTCTTGTCAATAAGGCATTGTATTTCATCCACATAAATTTTTGAAGACCCTTGGTGATCATGCTTTGGTACACTATTCTCATCAAAAAGATTTTCAGGACAAATCCAGGCAAAATTATTTTCGAAAGCATCATTCAATCCCAAAAGCTTGCAAGGTATAGGTATCTCGGTCCCCTCATCATTAGTATCAATAACCTTTATAGGTGAACCGAGTTTATTAAAATGTTTAAGAACTTTCCTAGCTTCAACAACGACATCCTTAAATTCTAGGCGCAAAGTTTCCAAGATAAAAGCTTTCTTTTCGGGATCCTTAATTTCATGAAGCTTAAGGAACATATATTGCATAAAAGGATTAAGACTAGCAAACCTAGTTTCCAACATGTCAATTAAATAAATAGAAGCAACTTCAATACTAGGAGCAAGCTCAACCCAAGACTTTTCCTCATCTTCATCGTGCATACTAATGTGATTAAAGAACTCCTCAATGTTACTTTTTCCAATAATCGAACCACTCCCTACGGAGAGGTCCTCCAGAATGAACTCAGGGAACAACATGATAAACTAAAGTAAAGAAATAACAACTACCAAGGATTCTAATTTTTTTTTGGGTTTTTGATATAAAAAACAATGTAGGTAAAATAAAATAAAGTAAAGCAAAACAAATAACAAAGTAACGAATGTGTGTGCGAAGAACTCCCCTCGCAGAAGTCTTCTCTCTTCCCCGGCAACGGCGCCAGAAAAATAGCTGATGCTCCAAGTGAACGTGGCAACAGACAGTCCTTGTGCGTGGTGAATGACCAGCCCGTTGGGAACCCCAAGAGGAAGGTATGATGAGTGCAGCAGCAAGTTTTCCCTCAGTTAAGAAACTAAGGTTTATCGAACAGGAGAAGGGAGACGGTGACAACTGAAGGTGATGCGGACTGGCTTAGTAACACTTCAACAAGGGCGCCGTTAACAATACTTGTTGACTCGTCTTCGGCCAGTAGCAACGCGGAACCTGCACATGCACAAACAAATACTTTGTTCCCAACTTGCGATGAGGTTGTCAATCTCACCGGTTTGCTTGAAACAAAGGTTATGAGTGTATCGAGTGGAAAACAGTAGTAATATGCGAGTAAAGTAAACAGTGCGGGAAAAGTAAACAGGTGATTGCAATATGATTAAAATAGGACCGGGGTCCACAGTTCACTAGTGGTGTCTCTCCATAGATAAAATAACATGCTGGGTAAACAAATTACAGTTGGGCAATTGATAGAATAAAGATAACGTGATATGTCAAGAAGATCACTATGAGATTTACTCTGGGCATTACAACAAAATACATAGACCGCCATCCAACTGCATCTATGACTAATAATCCACCCCCGGGGATATCATCCGAACACCCTAGAAGTATTAAGTTGCGAACAACAGATAATTGCATTAAGCAAAGTGTGTAATGTAAACAAAGCATATGCCCTTGAGCATATGAATGTTGTTTTCTCCCTAGTAGCAACAGCACATCTACCACCTTAGAGGTTTCTGTCACTCCCCCAGGTGAAATAGAGACATGAACCCACTATCGAGCATAAATACCCCCTCTTGGAGTCACTAGCAACTACTCGGCCAAGATAGCTACTAATAACGGAGAGCATGCAAGATCATAAACAACATAGAGATAACAAAAGATATAATTCAGTACAGCAACTTAATCATAAACACCAATATTCATCGGATCCCAACAAACCAACATCATAGAATTACATAACGGTGATCTCAATCATGTAGGGCAGCTCATGAGATCTAAACATGAAGCACATGGTGGAGAAGACAACCATCTAGCTACTGCTATGGACCCATAGTCCAAGGTAGACTACTCACTCATCGCTCCGGAGGCAAGCATGGCGATGAAGAAGACCTCCGGTGGCGATTCCCCTCTCCGGCAGGGTGCCGGGAAGAGCTTCTGGACCCTCCCGATCTTCGGGTCGACGGCGGCGGCGGATCGTGATGTATTCTGGAAAACTGATCGGGCCTTAGGTTTTTCTCGTCAGGGGGTATATATAGGCGAAGGGGCAATGTCAGAGGAGGGACCACGCCCCCTCACACGGGGCTGGCGCGGCCAGGGGGGTGGCCGCACCGCCCCTGTGTCTGGGGCCCATGTGGCCCCCCTCCGTCAGCTCTTCGGATGTCTGGAAGCCTCCCCTTGATATAAGACTTCAGGAACTTGTTTCGTCCAATTCCGAGAATATTTCCTGTGTATCACTTCTGAAACACAAAAACAGCAGAAAACTGGAAACTGGCACTGTGGCACTTCGTTAATAGGTTAGTTCCAGAAAATGTATAAAAGTACCACTAAGTGTAACGAAACAATAGGCAAATGGTGTAAAAATAAGCATGGAGCATCAAAAATTATAGATACGTTTGAGACGTATCAAGCATCCCCAAGCTTAACTCCTGCTCGTCCTCGAGTAGGTAAGTGATAACAAAAGAATAATTTTTGAGGTGACATGCACCTACACAATCTTGATCATATAAGTAAGCATTGGTGAGCTGGGATCAATAGAACTTAAAACATGGGCATGAAGATATAATCATGACAATAAGAACTTAGCAACCATGTTGTAAACATGCAAATGAACACAAACAAAAGATCATAAAAATGAAACAATGAAAGTCAAACGTGTGTTCAAATCATAAGGAAAAACATACAAAAGGTTTTCAGCTTGTCCTTCAAAGAGAGCAAAACATAAATGCATAGGACACCTTCAAGTTTAAGAGGGCGACTAGATACAAATAATTTAAGAACAAGTGAAACCAACAATATGAATCAATCAATGAACTTTGGGACAATGCATATCACACTAAGAATGACAACTATGCTCTCTTAATGGTGCATAAAGAAAGAAGGTGGTGACTCAACATAAAAGTAAAAGAAAGGCCCTTCACAGAGGGAAGCAGTGATTGCAAGTTTTATAACCTTCAAAAATTATGGTACTTATCGGCTTTGAGCTCTCATTGCCCCCATCATAAGCATCTTGAATGGTTAAAGTTAATGTGAGAACAATTATGATGCATATGCTTGACAAATCATAAGTTGAAAACCTCGTGCCCCGTGAATACGAGTACCCAGACCTCATGCTACTTTACTTAGAGTCCCAAGCAAGGCTCTTGTCATTGTAAGTATATGCATATCATTGAGAACCGCCAATGGGGTACCTCCGTGCCCGATGACATGGAACAAGCCCACACCAAAATGACAGGACAAGCAGACAATGAACACCTCGACATCTCTTTTATTTGCTATATTGTTTAGCTTTTTATTATGAGATGCGTCGTCGAATGTTCACCATGGGTATGCTGCAAATTTCCACCATGAATTATGCATGGCTTAGATTGGCGGCCTGGCGTTTCCCTAACACATATACAAACTCCATGATCCCCACAAGATTCCCAATTCATTTCACACCGCGGGCATCCATAAACAAAAGATCACGATATCAACTCAAATAAGAAGTGCAATATTGAAAGCTTGCCCATGACTGCATGGCTGGGCTAGTCTCCAACTTACAACTTGCAAGCATAACAACTCAACATAAGAGACCACAATGTCAAATTTTTAAGAACAGGAAAAAGTAAAGTGTGCCTTCCGGTTCGTGAGAGCTTTACTAACCGAGTTTCGCATAACACTGGTAAGAGTTTAATTTGAAGAGAAAATAAAAGCAAGTCAAATTTACTTGGAATAGCAAATTGCTAGTAGGTATGTATGGTCGACACAATGGAAAACTTTGGATTTTAGGAGTTGGATGCACGAGTAGAGCTCATACTCAGTACAAGGCGAGGGCTAGCAAAAGACTGGGAGCGACCAACTAAGAGAGCAATAATGGCCATAATCATGCAAAGCGACAAAGCGACATTAAAAGAAGCATAAGATGGCATCAAAAGTCAAAAACTAAATGATCATGAAGGCTATTGGCAACTTTGTAAGAGTCTAACATGTGTGAGCATGCGCCAAGTCAACCCAAATAAAGCATCAAGGAGAAAACCAAAATAATGCTTCCATACAATAAAAACAACGCATGATTTTTTCAAAGGCTCATTAAGCAATCTCAGTTATTTGAGACAAGTCATGCTACAGCAAAACCACTAAGCATACTATCAAAAAGACATCAAGCATGACATGAAAAAGCCTAAGCCGCAGTCTACACAAGCTCCTTCTTGTACCACTATTTTGCACAAAGCTTTTTCTCTTTTCCAACACCATTTGAAATTTTTATAAACACCTCTTTTGATGAAAACCAATAAAGATCAGAGGCAAAAATACGCCTTGATGAAAAGATATGACAAGATCTGAACGCAAATCAAGGCGAAAATGAAAACCAAAAGCAGTAGCAGAAAAAGAAGAACGCATCGATGAACGATAAGAGTGAAAAACTGAGCGTTCTTTGCAAATGAAAACGAGTACATCTCCTCCAAAGAAATTTGTTGGGGTCCAACCATTTATTGCAGCAAACAAACAAACTAAACCAACTAAGAAAACTAAAACAACTGACGCTCCAAGAAAAACACATAGTGCATGAAGCAATAAAAATATAGTGTTTTGAAAGGTGACCTAATTTTTGCCGATGAAGAAGGGGTGCCTCGGGGGCATCCCCAAGCTTTGACGCTTGTACTTCTTGGATATTTCTTGGGGTGATGCATGGGCATCCCCAAGCTTGAGCTTTTGTCCATTCTTCAACTCATTTCATCATTCTCCAATCCCTACACTTGAAAACTTCCTTCATACAAAACTAAACACAAATCTATTAGCAACATTAGTGCAAGCATAACATATAATCAATCCTCTATTTGCTTCAGGTTTCAACTCAAAACCACCACATATATAGCATATACTACTGTAGCAACCTCCCCAAAAGTTCCATGATCAAAAGAACTCAAAAGAAAGCGATAAAGTGGCAAACACAAATATTGGCAGAAATCTGTCAAAACTTAACAGCTGACAAAGGTCGAATTTTTTAGGGATTTTCTGTTGCTCAAATTAAAAAGTGTTCAACTAAGAAAAGTTTGGATATAACCTGGGGCATGTGCACAAGAAATCGCAGGTCCAAAAGATAAACAGAGAATTTTCACGAATTTTTACGGTGCAGCACCGAAAACAGTTTCAGGACAGCAACATCCCCAAATCTTTACCTCACTCAAATTAGAGGCTTCTCTTGGCACAAAAACGAAATAAACAAGATAAGGAGCGGTCAGTACAGTAGTAATGACTTCCAAGACTCAAATAAAAGAAAAAGTACTGAAAAGAAAACATTGGGTTATCTCCCAAGAGTGCTTTTCTTTAACGCCTTTGAGCTAGGCGCAGAAAATTGCGAATCAAGTAATATCAGATGATGAAGCATCAATATCAACTGCAGAGAACTTTTCAATAATGAAGGAAAATATGTTCAACTGAGTTTTTGAAAATCCTTTATGATCACGCTTTGGCACACTACTTTCATCGAAAGGATTTTCAGGGCAAATCCAACTGGAATTCTTTTCCCAAGCATCATGAATTCCTATAAGTTCATAAGGTATTGGTACTTTAAAATCATCGGGCGTACCAACAACCCTTACAGGCGAGCCAAGCTTATTAAACTTCTTAAAAACTTTCCTAGCCTCAATTACGACATCCTTAAATTCTATGCGCAAGGTTTCTAAGATAAAAGCCTTCTTTTCGGGATCCTCAATTTCATGAAGCTTAAGGAACATATATTGCATAAAAGGATTAAGACTAGCAAACCTAGCTTCTAACATGTGAACTAAATGAGCAGAAGCAACTTCATAGCTAGGAGCTAACTCAACCAAAGACTTTTCCTCAACTTCCTCATGCATACTAATGTGATTAAAGAACTCCTCAATGTTACTTTTGCCAATAATCGAACCACTACCTACTGAGAGGTCCTCCAGAACGTACTTAGGGATAAACATGATAAACTAAAGTAAAGAAATAACAACTACCAAGGATTCTAATTTTTTTGGGTTTTTGATAAAAAGCAATGCAGGTAAAATAAAATAAAGTAAAGGAAAACAATAACAAAGTAAAGAATGTGTGTGCGAAGAACTCCCCTCGCAGAAGTTTTCTCTTCTCCCCGGCAACAGCGCCAGAAAAATAGCTGATGCTCCAAATGAATGTGGCTACAGACTGTCCTTGTGCGTGGTGAATAACCAGCCCGTTGGGAACCCCAAGAGGAAGGTATGATGAGTGCAGCAGCAAGTTTTACCTCAGTTTAAGAAACCAAGGTTTATCGAACAGGAGAGGAGAGACAATGACGACTGAAGGTGTTGTGGAACCTGCACACACACAAACAAATACTTTGTTCCCAACTTGCAATGAGGTTGTCAATCTCACCGGTTTGCTTGAAACAAAGGTTATGAGTGTATCGAGTGGAAAACAATATAGTATGCGAGTAAAGTAAACAGTACGAGTAAAGTAAACAGGTGATAGCAATATGATGGAAATAGGACCGGGGTCCACAGTTCACTAGTGGTGTCTCTCCATAGATAAAATAACACATGCTGGGTAAACAAATTACAGTTGGGCAATTGATAGAATAGAGATAATGTGATATGTCAAGAAGATCACTATGAGATTTACTCTGGGCATTACAACAAAATACATAGACCGCCATCCAACTGCATCTATGACTAATAATCCACTCCCGGGGATATCAATCCAAACACCCTAGAAGTATTAAGTTGCGAACAACAGATAATTGCATTAAGCAAAGTGTGTAATGTAAACAAAGCATATGCCCTTGAGCATATGAATGTTGTTTTCTCCCTATTAGCAACAGCACATCTACCACCTTAGAAGTTTCTGTCACTCCCCCAGGTGAAATAGAGACATGAACCCACTATCGAGCATAAATACCCCCTCTTGGAGTCACTAGCAACTACTCGGCCAAGATAGCTACTAACAACGGAGAGCATGCAAGATCATAAACAACATAGAGATAACAAAAGATATAATTCAGTACAGCAACTTAATCATAAACACCAATATTCATCCGATCCCAACAAACCAAACATGTAGAATTACATAACGGTGATCTCAATCATGTATGGCAGCTCGTGAGATCTAAACATGAAGCACATAGTGGAGAAGATAACCATCTAGCTACTGCTATGGACCCATAGTCCAAGGTAGACTACTCACTCATCGCTCCGGAGGCAAGCATGGCGATGAAGAAGACCTCCGGTGGCGATTCCCCTCTCCGGCAGGGTGCCGGGAAGAGCTTCTGGACCCTCCCAATCTTCGGGTCGACGGCGGCGGCGGATCGCGATGTGTTCTGGAAAACTGATCGGGTCCTTAGGTTTTTCTCGTCGGGGGGTCTTTATAGGCGAAGGGGCGATGTCAGAGGAGAGGCCAGGCGGCCACACACGGGGGTGGCGCGGGCTAGGGGCTGGCCGCGCCACCTGTGCGTGTGGGCCCCTGGTCCATCGCCTCCTACTCTCCTTCGGATCTCTGGAAGCTTCCGGGTAAAATAAGACTTCAGGAACTTGTTTCGTCCAATTCCGAGAATATTTCCTGTGTATCACTTCTGAAACACAAAAACAGCAGAAAACAGGAAACTGGCACTGTGGCACTTGTTAATAGGTTAGTTCCGGAAAATGCATAAAAATGCCACTAAGTGTAACGAAACAATAGGCAAATGGTGTAAAAACAAGCATGGAGCATCAAAAATTATAGATACGTTTGAGACGTATCAAGAGACCACGGGTTCGAGGGCCAAGCGCTTTGCTAACAAAAGCAATGGGATAACTGTCCTGAAGAAGGATTGTACCAATGCCTGCATCAGATGCATTAGTTTTGACAGTGAATACTTTAGAGAAATCCGGAAGACGCAACTGTGGTGCAGAAATAAGGGAAGCT
This sequence comes from Dactylis glomerata, assembly GCA_007115705.1. Classification (NCBI taxonomy): domain Eukaryota; kingdom Viridiplantae; phylum Streptophyta; class Magnoliopsida; order Poales; family Poaceae; genus Dactylis; species Dactylis glomerata. The sequence continues at coordinate 1,664,232 of QXEO01000340.1, forward strand.
TTCAGCAGTTGAAAGGTTTGCTCAGTTTCTTCAGTCCAGATATAAGGTACTCCTTTGTGAAGCAGATTGGTTAAGGGTTTTGCAATGACCCCATAATTCTGCACAAACTTCCTGTAGTACCCAGCTAACCCAAGGAAACTTCGTAATTCCTTGGCATTTGTGGGTGCAGGCCAATCTCTGACAGTTGCAATTTTGGATTGGTCTGTGGCAACACCAGAAGCTGAAATAACATGGCCCAAATAACTGATACTTTGCTGGGCAAATTCACACTTAGACATCTTTACTTGCCACTGATCAGCTTGGAGAGTTTTGAGAACAAGATTTATGTAACATCCCAGGATGTGAGGCTAGAAATAGAGAGAACACAGAAGTGTGCATTGCATTCATGCATACAATCTGGGAAATTTTTGCGCTTTTAAATAAAACTTGTCAAAGTGATTGAAGCTTCTCTTGAGTTGATGGAATTGAAGTAGCTCATCGACTGAAGTGCTATAAACATGACCTTTGTTAACAACCTTGTTTTGGGTAGAGATAATAACAACAATCAAAGGAGATGAATGTGAGGCAGGATTAATATGTTAACACATCATTTTAGGACCTTATAACAAATTCTACCATGATCACCATGGTATTTCTTAAACCTAAATCATTGAAGCCATTCCTAGCTTAAAGGAAGACAACACAAGTCTTACCTTGACTCTTAATCTACTTTATTCTCATATTTTGATTATCATAATCTTTCACATCTAAATCCATTCATCTCCAAGACAAGAGGAGTGAGTCTATATCAAATCAAGTATCATTCTCATCTCTTAAGATGATACTTTAGGATCTAATCCACAAATTCAGAAGAGGGAAAGACTAACCTAGTACCAAGATGGTTAGAGGAGTTTACAATAGAGTTTAACTACTTAACTAATTATCCAGTACTTCTGGGTATTATATAATTCACTCTTAAACTTGTTACCAAAATTGGTAAACCACAAGGTCTAGAGTGCATAAAAGCCATACATTCTTATTTAAATCATAACTTATTAACTATATGAGATATAACAAAACTAAGCTTATTTACATTACATTAAATAGTTCAAACTATTTGAATAAAAATAATTATGACCATTTTGAAACTCTTATGATCATGCCTTGGTGAAATCAAATAAAATCATTCAAAGTTTGAACATGACCTTTGCTAACCTTGGATATTTTGAGCACAACTTATAATAGGAACAAATAAGATATGACAATATGCATGATTCACAATAACATGATCATTTCAAATATGAACTTTGGAAGTTAAACTTCCAAACAATTAATACAACATCAATTGATAACAATTCAATTATGGATTACAAATATGTATAAGAATATGAATTGATTTAGCCACAAGTCTATTTAGTGCCAAATGCCACTTGGCTGTCCAAAATAAAGATTATTAGAGGATAATCATCATGCCACCTAGGATAGTTATCCACTTCAAAATATCTTCCTATACTTCAACCCCAAGTAATGCACTTCAAAATATCTTCCTATACTTGAACCCCAAGTAATGCTCATAGTTATCCACTTGGAAATATCTTCCTTTACTTGAACCCCAAGTAATGCTCATGCATGAGAGCTTGACAACAAGTAGCTTACTCACCTTGCTCAAACAAGAGTCATCACTTGAGGTGTCAACTTGTGGTGAGCCTCAAGATACTATAAAAGGAACCCCTTGGCATCCATTTTGACACCATAAAATCAGGGTAGGAGGACACCAACGAATTTGGGCCATATCATACATTTGATAGGGCCAAGAAACACCACCATCACACCAGCAACACCACCACACAATCCACCCTGCTCATGAGTTGAGCAACAGGGCAGGATTCACCACCAGCAGCACAACCACAAGAACCAAACTAGCAAAACCAAGACCAAATGGTTACTTAGTTCAATTAGGAACTAGGTCAAGCAGCTAGGAGGTGCAGGCATGCCACAAGATGCAGGTTTATCAGATTTCCCGAAGAACAAGCTTCACAAGACCACCAGGTTGGTCTAGTATGAGAGGAGAGGAGTGTAGTTAATGGGAAAAGGGAAGCACTAACCATAGGCATGAGAAACATACCTCTAATTCAAAATCATCATTGGCTAAAACTAGGAGCAAGCAATAGTATTTACTCTAACCAGATTTGTAGGAAGAAAATAGTGAGAGGTGTGAGGAATAGGTTTGATAAACAGATATCATCCATCATCAGGAGAGAGTATAGGAGTCAAGAAAACCTATCCTTGTTAGGAGGGGAGCATTCTTATGGAGAGCCATAGAGACCCTTGGATCAAGTATATATTTTACTTAAGCAATGAAACATGATATGGGTAGTAGTAACCCAAACCTAAATCTTAACTCCGAAATTCCTATTTAGGTAGAATCTATATCAAACTAACCATATATTGGGTGTGATCCCTATCCTCTAATAATGATGACATAATTCCATCATCCTCAATATCTTTATCTATCCCATTGGACCCTACTCTACTATTCATATTTCCAGTTATGCATCACTTTGTGATCATGAGTAAAACCCTAGAACCACATCCTATAATTTAGCCCATGGATTATGTCCACACCATAAACATTCTTAGTATCAACCATATTATTTATCCAGTGATTAACTTGAACATGTTAATATGTGCATGAGTCTTAACATCAAATAAATAGCATCATGTTCATGGGTGCACATACCCTACTAGGAAATCCAATACTAGCAAATATTATAAATAATAGTTCTCCTTTCATTCTAATACAAATATAGTGTCTATATACTCTTAAGAAAGTTATTCAAGTTCTTAGAAAAATAAATGGAACCCTAAAATGGAACATTTAAAATCATCTCTACTAAGACTCTTAATAAAAATCCTAACCAATCTAATAGTATCATGTGCTAATGCCCCTAAACATTATCTTAGTACATCATATTATCCTGTACAGAATACTTGGAGAATTATATAAAAGGCCCCAAATTCCAAAATTTTGTAAAACAGATTTGAATTCCAATTAGCAATATAGGATTGAAAATAGAAAATAGAAAAGAAAACAAAACAGAAAAAGGGGAAGCTTACCTGGCCGCAGCCCAACCCAATCGGCCCAGCAAGCTAGCCCATCGAGGCCTAACTTGAATACCGATTCGGTATTAGGCTGAGGGGCGGGACCCACTTATCAGGGGTCGACGTCTTCGTCTTCCTCTTTTCTTCTGCACGGCGACGACACCGCAATGAAGAGCTCCACATCGACGTAGCCTTCGCTGACCACCGCCGCGACTTCGTCGACCGACATGTCATCGTTCTCATCCATACATGCCTACTGGCAACCTCAGCGCCGTGATTCGTGCCCAAAATGTGTGAACCATTACCGCCGCATCCCGTTCGTTGCCGACGCCTTGCCTTTGTCCCCAAGCTCTTCCCCGGCCTATAAACTCACCGGGTGGTCTCCCTGAACCCTAGCTTGCCTCGCCGCCATCCCTTAGACTCTATATCCCTCTCTCTCCAAGCTTCTGCAACATCACCGATGGACCTCGCCGGAGTTCATGTCGGGGCCGTCAGTAGAGGTTACCCCAAGCTCCCTGGAGTGGCCTAGGAGATGGTTCGTGCCTCGTAGAGCATCCTGGAGGAGTGAATCAAGCCGAGGTGCTTCCAGTTGAGCGAATCGCTCTGTTCCTTCTCGCCAGACATCATCGAGATCCGCTCAATCTCATCCAACTCCGGTCACCAGAGTCCTCTTCGACCATCCAGTGTCCATCACGGTGAGCATACGAATCTATAGAGCTATTTTGTGCATCAAATGGTGAGCCGTAGCTCGAGTTCGGTAGTTGGCCGGAGTTCGCCGCCGTAGGTGAGTTCGCCGGGGGAAGCTCCGGTGACCAAATATTGGGGGCGCTGCTCCTATTCTACTCAGCATTGAGTCCCGGTTCGTTTAGGCCTAATTTCGTAGCATCACGAGCCGTAGAGTGCCGTCGTCGTCGTTGTCTACCTCGCCGGCGGCGAGATCCTGTCCCCAGTCAACTTCTTGACTCGGCCTTGCCTACGTGGCATTGACCGAACCCCGGGCCCCACTAGTCAGTCTGTTTGACCGAGTCTTCTTCCTGCATGGCTGTTGACTCAGCCTTGACCCCACCTGTCAGTGTCTTAGGCTAAGTACCGGTTCAGTACAAAAAGGTTTAGTCTCATTTAGAAATTCTAGAAAAACATCTGAATCTTAGATAATTCATAACTATTTCAGTTTTAATCAGAAAAATGCAAATAATATATCAAATTGTTCACAAAAATAAGACCTATCTGTTTGTACTGTAAGATTATATACTTGTGTGGAATAATTTTGAGTGAAATTTAAAAACATGTTTAAGTACTATTTTTGGATATGAATATGAAACAAATTTAGGAATCAAATAACTTTTCTGAATGAGAAATGAATGTTTATAAATTCAAATTAGTTTATTGAAACAACATTTCATTGTTTAAGTTTAGTACTTTTAAAACTTTACTATTAGTATTTAAAAACCTAAAACTATTTCCATAAATAAATTTAAATACTACAATCAAGAAAAATCCTAAACAACTATTGGCTTGTATTAAAATCTATTTTCAATTATAATCTGGTAATTGAAAATTGTCTTATTAAGAGTTACTTTTAATCATGAGAATGTCTACAAATCAATTTAGGAATCATTAAAAATTGTGATTCAAACACTACTAGCTAATAATAAAGAAACTTGTGTTTTATTAATCACTTCAACCTTCCTATCAAATAAATGACCACTAAAATGTAATTTTGTACTAAATGTCCATTATGGATTATGTTCTTCAAAAGTTATTCTTTTAAGAACATATCAAATAAGAATTTTACCAAACCATAAACTTTCTAAATAATAATTGCTTAGATAGGTTAAGATTGTTGTCAACCCTAAACTAATGAATGATGTTATGCATATGCTTACTTCAATCTTGCATGTCCATGATCAACCAATTGTTTGCTAATTATAAGATGCAACTTAAAATTGTTACTTTCATGTCTTCACCATTAACCATCATTCTCTTGTAGCAAGGAATGATTATAAAACCCTAAAACAATAGCTCTTGTTGAAGTCTTATTCTTTTACTAGCACTTGATAGTGATCTAACCTAAAATGCTTAACAACCATGTTATGGTGTGATTTAAAAGTGCAACACATCATGAATAAATCACCATAACTCAATGATAACAAATCATCGGGGTTAGATTACGCTTAGATCAATGCATATCATATCTTATGCATATCATGCTGCAGATTTCTAACATCATCCCTACCGAATGATGATTGCTATTTCACAATTGGGATTTCTTGCATGGGACGGAGAAGTTAGCTGTATCTTTTCCCTCTCACATACCAACGGATCAGTAGCGAGGGTTGTCTTGCCTAGGCTACTATACTGTAAAGGGGGGAAATGCGTTTCCTGCCAGTCTACCTATAGTATAGGGGGGACAGACTTGCTAATTGATCTATGATGGATTGTAATAGTCATCCGGATCAGTCTACCCATATTGTATAGGGGCGGGCATCAGTGTCCGAAAGGACCAATGCGCCAATAAGTCTACATATGAGGTATAGGATAGGATGGACTTACAAATGGGTGGGTCTGTGGGGTCGCGGAGAAGAACAGTGATTGGCTTAGATCACAAGACTGGGCCCCACACCAAGGAAGTGTGGACATGAAAGACTCGCCTGGTTGAGCAGCAAGGCTTTGATCTCTCATGGGTACAAGTGACCACCTCTGCAGAGTGTAAGAAAGTATCAAGATACTTCCTGTTCCGGGAAGGAGCTGCGAACGCGGCAGGAAAGGAGCCCATCGAAGCTCTAATCAACCTGTGAAGGCTGATGGACATAGTTCTTCTGAATAAAAGCAAGCTCTTGAAGAAATGTTTACGAAAACTTGCATTGCCGAATGACTCTTGAGTCTAAGGCTGTAGCTAGTGCATAAAACACCTTATTCCTTATATGAACTTGCTGGGTAACGCTCGTTACTCACCCCACTCCCTCGTAACCCTTGCTTAGATTGGGAGGCAACACAAGGAGTCACTCTCAAGACACTAAAGATGAAGATGAAGCCCTCTACCAATGTCAGAGATGTCAATGAAGTCATCAACTATACCAAGCTTGGTGGAAAACTAGAATAGGAATAGAAGGGACCCAATTCCCTAATCCTAGAACCTAAGTAGTTAGGGCTAGTCTGTAGTAAGCCAACTGCATTAGCTGTCACTCTAGTTTAGTCTTCCGCTTATTCCTTCTCGATTGTAATCGCCAGAACTAAACCTCTACCTGTTGAGGAGGTTCTGAAGATCTTCTGTATGCTGAAAATTGTAATCCTATAGACATACCTTGGACCTGCGATGTTTCTGTTGTACCACTCTGATCGATGTAATACTAGTGAGACGGTGTTTCATTGGTGTTATGTCAACGACTTTCATACTACACATGCAGTGGTATACTGGGTCACCATAATTTAGATGATGCAAATGGTCTTCATAAGAGCAACTGTAAATAAGTATGTCGTCAAAGAAGACGAGGATAAACTTACACAGAAATGGAGCAAGAGTGGCATTCATGGCACTGAGAAAAGTTGTCGGAGCACCAGTGAGACCAAACGCCATCACATTGAATTCAAATTGACCATGATGAGTTTGAAAAGCTGTTTTAAACTCTTCTCCTGGGGCCATATGGATCTGATGGTAGCCTGCTCAAAGATCTAGCTTGGAAAACCAACTAGCACCTGCCAACTCATCAAGAAGTTCATCTATCACTGGTACAGGGTACTTGCTTTTGATAGTCAACGCATTTAAATGCCTATAGTCCACCACAATGCGCCAGCTATTGTCCTTCTTGCAAACTAAAATGATGGGCGAGGAAAAAGCACTGTTACTGATCTGAATGACTCCACTATCAAGCATTTCTTTGATCTGCTTCTCAATTTTAGTCTTGAGCTGTGGTGTGTAACGGTATGGCTTCTTGGCAACTGGCTGTGCTCTAGGAATCAAAGGAATTGTATGATCACAAAACCATCTGGGGGTAAGCCAACTGGTTCTGAAAATACTGCTTGATATTCATTCAGAATTTGTTGCTTTTCATCTGCTAGAGGAGGTGATAAAGTGCTAGAGTCATGAAGTAGAGACAGATCCACAATTTTACAAGCAAAAGAAGTGGGGTTCTGGCCTTGCAGTGTCACTGGAATGCCCTGGTAATCAAAAGACATCCACTGCTCTTCCCAGTCAATTCTCATGGGACTATGCTGAGAAAGCCAGTCCAGTCCAATAATTCCATCATATGCTCCTAGTGGAAAAAATTTGAACTGGTTGTGGAAAGTGTGTCCTTCACAAATCCAGGGAGACAGCAGTAGACCTTGATCACAATGCATGAGAGCCCCATCTGCTATCTTAACATGCAAGGTTTTGGGTAATGCAGCCACGCCAGAGAACAGAGAAGCAAATTTTGTATTGATAAAGGAATGAGTGCTACCAGAATCCACCAGAAATTGCAGTTCATGTCCTTGTATGTTAACATTGATCTTGAAAGTGAGATGACTTGGATCCTTGATCACAGTATCAGCTAGCATTAGATGGAGTTTAGCAGTCGTGCCAGAAGAAGAAGCTTGATCAGAATCAGAAGCTTCAGGTGGAAAGAGGCCCAGTACTTCCTGCAGAACATGTAACTGCACAGTGCCCTTGCACTGATGTTCCTTGAACAACCGTTCACCACAAGTGATGCAGAGGCCACGAGCACGGCGGTACTGACGAAGAGCTGACCATTTGTCGTCAGTAGAGCCGGCAGATGCAGAAGCACTTGTAATGGGTGGCAGTTGCTTGGTGTCAGCAACTCCAGTAGGTTTCTACACCGGTGGCGCAGGTAGAGGAAGAAGGCGTCGTGGTGCCGGCAGAGCCAACACTTGTGGCGGTGCTGCAAGTTGATGTAGACGTTGTTGACGCCATGCCCTTCCATCCCCAATCTCTTCCTGCAACAAGGCGAGGGAATAGGCAGTATTGAGATCGCCAGGACACTGAATTGCAATAACAGCGCAAATCTGAGGGTGTAAACCATCTAGGAAACGGGTAATGAAGTGTATGGTATCTAAGTGTGGTTAATAAGCAGCTAACTGATCCATTAAACCAGAAAATCGATCTACATAGTCTACTACTGTGGTGTCCTGATGGATGTGATATAACTGACAAAGCAGAGCTTGGTGTTGATTACGGCCAAATCGCACTACTATCCAACCACAGAATTCCTCCCAAGTGGTGGATGGAATTTTGCGTTGAACAGATTGTAACCATCGTGCAGCGGCTCCCTCAAACTGCATCGTGGCGATGGTGATCCACAACGAGCGGTGAGTTCCATACAAGGCAAAGTAGTCCTCGCAGCGTTGCTGCCAGAGTTTTGGACAGACGCCGTCGAATTTTGGGAAATCGATTTTGGGAATAGATCGGAAGTGGCCATGCGATTCATCAGGAAGAACTGTAGGAATAGAGCGAGCGGGCGCACCTCTTACCGGAGGAGGCACATAGAGACCAGAGGTCTTTGTAGCCTTCCCCCGACGAAACTTGTCATCGCTGCGTCCATGTGGACAGCATTCAGGTTCGCGCGGTGTCGGCGGAGGTGAGGTTGCTGGTGCCGACGGAGTCGCGGTCGGTGGAGATGCACCGCGCTCGAGCCGCAACTGGATCTCGCCGAGATCTGCGCGGATCTCGTTCAGCGTCTCCAAGGTGGAGCGCTGCTGCTCCTGGAGCGACGCCGTGGTCGCTTGATGGTGTTCCTCGAGCGCCACCTGCGCCGCCACCTTCTGATCTTCGATGATCTTGTGCATCGCATCGAGCATCTGCTCCTTGGACCAGGATTCGATATCCATGGTGCGATTGCGTGTGAATTGATGAGTTTGGTGGTGGTTTGGTGGAGGAAAAAATTGATCCAGGATTTGAGGGCTCTGATACTAGATTGTTAACTCTAAACTATGAACTCGACGAATCACGGCGATTAATCTCTGGTAATTCGAATATTCAGTAGCTACACCTTCTTGCACAGCAAGATAGCATCGGCTGAAGCCTCCTGTTCCAAGCCAAAACTTACACGTTACATTTTACGCATACATATAGGAGACGCTCGTCGTATCGCTTTGCTTCAGTCACGCAGGTGGGCCGGGAGTTGGCGGGCCCGACTGCTCCTTCTTGGGCCGGGTCCAGTAGCGTCAAGTATGGCACTTGATGGTTCGTTGACACTAGCGGATTACATGCTTCAATCAATTATGATGGCTCTAGTTTTTGGAAGATTTGTGTAGTCCCATAACCAGACTCGCAATACAGTTTATGAAAGGACTACCATCAATCATAGTAAGCCATGTATATTTTTACAGAATTGTTTTCTATTATGCCATGGGTTTCTGCTTCGGTACACCCCTCCATTAAACTTAACTTAAGCTCAAACACATCAAGGGCTGAGATCGCTCGGTACCTCTTTGTAATTAAGTTACGAAGGCGTACAGAGCAATCTCAGTCCTTGATGTGTTTGAGTTTGGGTTGAGTTTGAGGGAGGGACGTGTACCAACGCAATTATGCCATGATCTCAATATTTTTCTGCACAAACTCTAGTTTTGTCATTAGTTGCATTTTCTAAGCACGTGCAATGCACGTGAGTAGACACCCAAAAAATTGTGTACCCTCACAACATTTCTTTATAAAAACTAAGAAAAGATTGGTGTTGCTAAATATTAGTACCGTGGGGCGGGGTCGAAAGAGTTCGAGGCCCGCTAACAGGCCTTGCAAACTTCTTGAGAGAAATTGAACCAAATGCATTATGCATGGTTGCTACTTATTAGCATACAAATAAGAAATGCATGATATAGACAAAACAAATGAAGTTTATGGAATATTATAACATGAAATTTGATCAAAATACAGTTTCAACTCTAACATTGCCTTCTACTTATCTCCTCATCTTACTCAAATAGAGTATTAATGAATTACGGTACTTCCGCTCACATGTCTTCTAGGCAAGTTGGTCAACATTGCAATCACTGATCCTTCTTGCCTCTCTAATGATGATGCCTTTCCTATACTTCACTTCATGAAGAAGGAAATCTCAGTTATGAGATTGAACGCATGCCAGATCTAACAATGTCAATAACAAGTTGGCAATGTGGATCTCTAAATCACTTGATACAGTAGATAATTGAATAAATCAATCTACATGGTTCAGGTAGTACAGTTTTGGACAATTTGAGAATTTGAACTCGCACGCATAATCAGCACATTAGCCCTTGAGAAAGTAAATATGGCAATATATATGATTTTATCTTCATGTATAGTGTTTTGAGACAATTGCTTTGGGAGCCGACAAACTGTTATATGAGCCCACCTTATAGACATTGGAAAGAGATCTTGTCATCCTTGTATTCATGTATATTGTCACTTATTATTGTGATATCCGTTTCTATTATCTCCAGATGATATCACTTTCCCATATTGTCTCTAAGAATCTATCACTGTAGGGAGGATTTACAAATGAAGAAAACTGGTTAGACAATAAAAGAAGTCAGACAGAGTAAAGTATATATCTCATAGCAAGTCAAATAGCTTCAGAGAGTGGATTTTCTAAGCGCTGCCTCAGCTGTACCCTCTATCTGAACTGTTAATAGGTGCATCAAGATCCGTGCTAGTCTTTTTTTGCCCTCTCAAACAACTTCTCTTTTTTGTATCTCTCACTCTATATAACATTTGAATCTGAAACTTTGCAGTTCACTGAAACATTTGAGATAGAATGTGGGAAAAATAGTTCAGGATTTTTATTATACTATATATATACTTTTTAAAACAATTTTTGTTGAATTTTAAATATTTAAAAAAGTTAAATTTCACAAAAAAAATCTGAACTATTTTTCTCACATTCGAGTTGTAATATTACAGCGATCTGTAAAGTTTGAAATCTATATATTACATAGTTTGAGAGATATAAAAAAGATAAATTCAAAAAAGTATGAGGGTGTAGGTGAGACCCCGCCTAGATAAAACTTTTCCCCACAACTGAAAGTAAGGGTGTGCAAATTCTCTAGTCACATGGGTCTGTTTCGGTACTGACATCGGAAGTACTGTTTTTCTAACCCTGAAGCAGATCTCAACTACCATGGGAATTCATCGTTGCCTAACTAAGACTAATTGTTAAAAATCTAAAGCATGACACAAGCGGCTGATCTGCGTGGTTATAGGTAAAAGGAATAAAAATATATTTAGCAAAGACATCGATGATATAAGCAAATTATTGAACAGGCCAATTTTGCGCTATCTTTTGGAGACGGTATTTAAACTTGTAATTAACCCAGTTAGTGTGGTAGTTCCATGACCTATTATGGATCATGTATGGGCTGATGGGCAGGACATTGCATTGTGACTGTCGGTCTATATTTGCAGTAAAGCCACACCATCCTCAGCCACTTGCCAAATGCAAACAATCTAAATCTAAAAAAAACAGTGCAGCTCAATGCTTCCCAAAAGCAACGGAACAAGAAGAAAATAATTGAATCTGAAGCTCACCTCAAGAACCGAGCCAAACACATGGGAACGGCGGCGCGGCGTCGCTGTAAATGGCAGGGCGGGACATGCCATAGAGGACGTCGTTCTGGGGCTTCCGCCGGCGATGGGGACGACTTAGCGGTGCACTAGCGGAGGCCATCGGCGCTGGTGGGGGCAAACACGATTGTCGATGGGCGGCGTCTAGGTCGTATGCGTGTGACCGCAGCCATGATCTGTGATTTTGGCTGGGGCGGTTGATCGGGCTGTGAAGGGCATAGGGCAGGTGGCCAGTTACTCTTTCTGTGATTAGAGGTGAGCTTTATTGGTACGGGGCGATAGGATCTGCGTTTTACCGGTGATTAAGGCGTGATTTGCCCGTGGAGCCGCGAGACGGGACGAACACTGTTTTACCGCCTAACATGGGTGTTACGTCAAGCGTTAGATGCTTGTTTGACGGCTGTGATCTTTTGGATCTGCCCCCTTCTGTGCCTTTTTATATTACTCTTTGCCGTGATTAGAGGTGAGCTTTATTGGTACGGGGCGATAGGATCTGCGGTTTACCGGTGATTAAGGCGTGATTTGCCCGTGGAGCCGCGACAACGGGATGGACACTGTTTTACCGTCTAACACGGGTGTTACGTCAAGCGTTAGATGCTTGTTTGACGTCTCTGATCTTTAGGATCTGCCCCCTTCTATGCCTTTTTATATTGATATAGATGTATGAGATAGTTGGGTCTATTTCTTTTTTTTAACGATGGTGGGATCTGTCTCAAGCAATATTTTTTACGTAACTTTTGCTGTTTGGAGCATGCACGTGTTAGTACGTTCTGTTTCCTCTTTTCATTTTTAACTTCTCATACGTGCCATTGCCCTATTGTCTGTGCAAACTATTTTTACGTAACTTTTTTATCTTTAAATCTTGGTCATATATTTTAGATCTAACAACTAAAATTAATTTAGATGATGTAGATTAACGTGGTGTCTCTATTTTAGAATCTCGTATTGTGCTTTTAGTATATAATAGATAGATAGATTCTTGGACAAAGTATAGCATGTGATTAAACTGTAGTCCGAGCTGACAATCCAAGTAGCAACCGTATGCATGTTTAACAATCTTTTTGAAACAATTGTAGGTATTTATGGAAACTTCAGGATGTGATTTGCATCCTGACATTGCTTATGAAGGTAAACTAATCTTAAAGGAGTGTGATGGACATCCCCTTACAATAGCAAGCATCGGTGAACTTCTGTCTAGCAAGCCTATGACTGTTATTGAATGGAAGAAGTTGAATGATCATTTTAGTGCTGGGTTGGAGAGCACCCCGAGTCTTCAGTTGATAAGGGCAGCCCTTTCGCCAACCTATGATGATTTGCCATATCATTTACAGTTGTGCCTTTTGTATTTATCCATTTTTCCTAAAGGACACAACATTAGGCGCCGGCGCCTAGTAATAAGGTGGATTGCAGAAGGTTACTCACGTCAGACTCATACCAATAGTGCAGAAGAGATTGGGGAGAGCTACTTTCAAGAACTTATCAACAGAAGCATTATCAGGCCATCAAAAACAATGCCTTCTAGTGTCGGAGGTACTAATTCTTTCCAAGTCAATAATATTCACCGCAGGATCAGTTTCTCAAAGGCAATGGAGGAAAATCATGGTTTTGTGCTTGGCAGCACCTATAACGACCAAGATACAGGACGGTATATTGTTATAATCAGCAGCGAGTCAGACAGGAACTATCTTGATAGTATGGATCTGTACCATGTACGATCATTGACGGTGTTTGGGGCGTGGAAATCATATTTTATTTCTAGCAACATGAGGTTGCTTCGGGTGCTGGATTTGGAAGGCACCTCAGGTTTAAAAGATAATGACCTGAAACAGATTGGAAATTTTCTTCACCTGAGATATCTTTCTATTCGAGGGTGTGTTGATATTTACCATCTTCCTGATTCAGTTGGTAACCTGTGGGGCCTCCAGATGCTGGATATCAAAGGTACAAATATCATCAAGCTGCCAACTACTATCACCAAGTTGAAGATGCTACAGTACATTCCTGCTGGTAATGTACCACTTAATGATGGTGCCACCTCATCGTTAAGCAAAATTTCAAGAAAGGTTCAAGAAGGAATTGGTGAAGCAATTGGTGATACTGAACTGCCTGAAGCAATGGCCAAAACAGTTCAGTTCAGCGCGTCTGTCTTGCACTTCTTGATACCTAGTCCTACCCGTGGATTAGATATGCATGGTGTTGAAGTTCCCGATGGTATTGGGAACCTGAATGCTCTGCAGACACTCGGTGTTGTCAATGTGTCAGCAGGGAGGGCCATACTAAATGATCTTGAAAAGTTCACCCAGCTGCGCAAATTAGGAGTTACTGGTATAAATTGGAAAAACAGCAGGAATGTCCTCTCCACCATTGGAAACATGTCACTCCTGATTTCCTTGTCAATGGGATCAGAGGGAAAGCCAGGCTTGAATGGTATTCTAGATTACATGTTCTCGCCTCCCAAACACCTTCAGAGCCTCAAGTTATATGGAAATCTAGTGACATTGCCAATATGGATCAAACAGCTCCAGCTGGCGAAGCTGAAGCTGCAGAGTACCCATTTACAGTTTGGTCTCGCCATGCAAGTCCTTGAGAAGATACCACATCTGTCCATCTTGCGCTTATGCATGGAGTCTTTTCAGGATAAGAAACTTGCTTTCCATTTCCAGCGAGACTCTTTCTTCAGTTTGGCCGTGCTTGAGCTGGCTTACCAAGATGGCATAAAATCAGTAAAAATCGATAAAGGTGCAATGCCTAACCTTGAGCTACTGCAGATTAATGAGTGCGTCCATGTTGGAATGATATTCTCTGGCCTGTCGTTTCTCCGAAGCCTCAAGGAAGTTGTGCTCAAGGGTGACTATGACGCCAATTTCATGGAACACTTGCGCACAGAGCTTGCTTTAAATCCAAACAAACCCGTTCTGACCGTGGTGGCCTAAGCTAGGTCTACCCAGACCTACCGGGTTAGTACTTGAGTCTAGAGTCTAAATTGATGCGCATTGCATGTTATAATGATTTTAATGATGGAGTAACAGAATCATTTTTCTTTAATTATTATTAGTTTCAATATTTGGAAGCGGAAAGGTTTGTCCCGAAGAAGGTTTTCCTGCTACTTCAAACATTTGAAGTTTCTTTTAGGCTACAAGTTGTAAATGGACTGAAAAAGTTTACCCCCAATAAAACAAATTGATATTTATCATATTTTTTTGAAATAGGGCAGCTCTAGCATCAATTGATGCATATAATACTTTTTATTAGTTTATTCAGTAGTCTCCATATCAGTATACATTATTACAATTCACAGATCATATAAAGTCTACATGGATAAGCCATTTAAACAAAAGGAGGCAATCATCACGTCAATCTTCAATTAGTACTATGCCAGCCGAACCGGTTGTAGAATTCCCGTGCTACCGTTACCAAACGGTTGCACCAAATATCCATGGCCGAGTACTCCTTCACCCGCTTGAGAAAGGGCCAAATATGGATCCAATGGGTAGCCATAGAGATAAAATGTAAAAATGATGGAGAGCTTTTCTTTTTAAATATAAAATCATTACGGCCGTTCAATATAGCCCGAACCAAAGCGCACACGCCAACCTAATGGGGTCTTTGTCCATCTTAGCTACCCTATTTAACCAACTTCCAAATAAATTAGATATATTAGAAGGAGAGGTAATATTAAAAGTCATGTGTACAATACGTCAAATGATTTTTTTCAAAAGGACACGTAATAAAAAAAGTGTTCAATTATCTCATCTTTATCACAAAAACAACAGTTAGCAGAACCATGCCAATTTCATTTCATTAAATTGTCTTTTGTTAGAATGACTTTCCTATGTAGAAACCTTATTTTTTAAGGAATTTTAATTTTCAAATGTACTTCTTGAGATACACATTATGACCATTAAGCAAATCTAGATACATGGACTTCACTGTATAAAAGACCAGAAGTTGCAAGCTTTCAATTAAACACATCATCCTCATCCATTAGATAAACTAGAATTAATCGATGAAGTAAATAAATCTATCTATCCTATTTATTCCCACTTAACGTGTTTGTCTAAAACAAATACTCAAAGGGGCCAACTCCAACACGTGGGCTACTGTGCAATTTATGCGGTAAACGATTTTATAAAGAGAGGGGTATTCTTCCGGTAGAGGCTTCTCTCCTAACCAAGAATCTTCCCAAAAACTTGTTCTTAAACCATTGCCAACTACAAACACACCTGTTGCTATTTGCTAAGAACTCATCTTTAACATTCATATATCCTTTTAAAAAGGAAAGTCAGTTGGTTTAGCCGAAACTTGGGATAGGGTTTTCGAGTGTAAATATTTTTTATGCAGCAGCTCTTGCCACTTATCTTCTTTATTAAAGATTTCATAAAGTCATTTATTAA
Organism: Dactylis glomerata; assembly: GCA_007115705.1. Classification (NCBI taxonomy): domain Eukaryota; kingdom Viridiplantae; phylum Streptophyta; class Magnoliopsida; order Poales; family Poaceae; genus Dactylis; species Dactylis glomerata. Next base: position 1,680,240 of record QXEO01000340.1, read on the forward strand.
GTAATCTTTTATTCATTAGGTCCAACACCTCCTCGCCTAATCTGCCTTGTCTCTTGGTCTACAAATTATATCCCATTTGGTCAATCTATATTTCTTTTTATAACCATCACTTTGCCAAAAGAACCAGGATCTATAGGAGTCTAGTATCTAACGAACCCCTTTTTGTATTTCAAAAATGATAGCACAAACGTCGGTAAACTTGTTAGGACAGAATTAATAAGAACTAGGCGATCCCCATAAGATAACATCTTCCTAATCCAACTACTATTTTTTTCTCAAAATGATCTTTCACCGGTTTCCACTCACCATTCTTTAAGATAGTGAATTGGTATTCCTAAATATGTAAAAGGTAGTGACCCAATATCACACCCACATAGAGTTTTATAGTCATTTCAACCTCTTTAGCTTTCCCAAAGCAAAATATCTCGCTCTTAAGAAAATTTATCTTTACACCAATAATTTTTTTTAATGCATAGAACTAATTTCATGTTGAAAGCCTTATTCACATTGTGTTTCAAGAAGAGAATAGTATCATCCGCATACTGTAAAATGGATATGTCACCATTTTACCAAATGTGGGACAAGATCACTAACTTGCTCATCTTCCTTAGCTCGAGCAAATAAAATTGCTAACATGTCCACAATTAAATTAAAAATAATCTGAGATAAAGGATTTCTGTGGCGAACGACTTTCTGTGTTTGAAAGTAATGACCTATGTCATAATTTACTTAAGTTTCACACTTCCTTTTTAAATAAAAGGCTGAATTCGCGTACACCACTATTGATCAAAACCTTTCATACGTTTGTTGAAAAAATGACCACTTAACCTTATAATATGTCTTTTCAAAGTCGATTTTAATGAGGACCCCAACCATCTTCTTTCTGTGACGCTTCCAAAAATGTGTCTACCCGGTATAAATCTATACCTTATAATAAAGGGAGTAAGGGTTCCATGGTTTGGTTCGTCGGTCGGATGTTTTGCAAAAAAAAGCCCTCCATAATTTTGTGAATCGACCCGCAGTCCAGTTTTGAGTCAACCCTCGCTCGTTATCTCCCTCACTTGTCCCGATGAAGATGGACAATGCCCCTCCCTTCTCTGCCATAGACCAGGCGCATAGCTCGCGACCGGAGGCGTGCGGGCGCGAACGGCGTGCCAGGCGAGGGTAGCCGGCGGTGTGCGGGAGTGGACGGCCTGGCGGGCGCGCCCCGCAGACCAGGTGACTACGGTGGCGGGGAGGTTCTAGGAAGGCGTGGGCGGCCGGAGGTGTGCGGGCGCGGATGGCACGGATGACACGGCTGGCGCAGGCGGTGATGGCACCGCTGGATATATAGATCACCGACCAGTTGGGAACCCCAAGAGGAAGGTATGATGAGCACAGCAGCAGTTTTCCCTCAGTAAGAAACTAAGGTTTATTGAACCAGTAGGAGAAAGCCAAACTTAAGAAGGTGATGCTTGCTAGCTTAGTGACACTCCAACAAGGGCACCGTTTACGATTCTTGTTAGCGCGTCTTCAACTAGTAGCAATGCGGAACCTGCACACAACACAACCAAATACTTTGCTCCCAACTTACAATGAGGTTCTCAATCTCACCGGTTTGCTGTAAACAAAGGTATGAGCGTATCGAGTGGAAAACAGTAGTAGTATGCGAGAAAGTAAACAGTGCGAGTAATAGTAAACAGGTGATAGCAATATAAAGGAAATTGGACCGGGGTCCACAGTTCACTAGTGGTGTCTCTCCATAAAATAAATAACAACATGCTGGGTAAACAAATTACAGTTGGGCAATTGATAGAATAAAGATAACGTGCATATGTCGCGAGGATCACTATGAGATTTACTCTGGGCATTACAACAAAATACATAGACCGCCATCCAACTGCATCTATGACTAATAATCCACTCGCGGGGAATCATCCGAGGACCCCTTGAGTATTAAGTTGCGAACAACGGATAACTGCATTAAGCAAAGTGTGTAATGTAAACAAAGCATATGCCCTTGGACATAAGAATGTTGTTTTCTCCCTAGTGGCAACAGCACATCTACAACCTTAGAGGTTTCTGTCACTCCCCCAGATTAAATAGAGGCATGAACCCAACTATCGAGCATAAATACCCCCTCTTGGAGTCACTAGTATCTACTTGGCCAAGATAGCTACTAACAATGGAGAGCATGCAAGATCATAAACAACATAGAGATAATATAAGATATATGATTTAGCACATCAACTCAACATAACACCAATATTCATTGGATCCCAACAAACACAACATGTAGAATTACATAACGGTGATCTCGATCATGTAAGGCAGCTCACGAGATCTAAACATGAAGCACATGGTGGAGAAGACAACCAACTAGCTACTGCTATGGACCCATAGTCCAAGGTAGACTACTCACTCATCGCGCCGGAGGCAATCATGGCGATGAAGAAGACCTCCGGTGGCGATTCCCCTCTCCGGCAGGGTGCCGGGAAGAGCTTCTGGACCCTCCCGATCTCGGGTCGACGACGACGGCGGATCGCGATGTGTTTCTGGAAAATTGATCGGGTCTTTAGGTTTTTCCCGTCGGGGGGTCTTTATAGGCGAAGGGGCAGCGTCAGAGGTGGACCAGGGTGGTCTCTCCCATAGGGGGTGCGGGCCAGGGGCTGGCCGCGCCGCCCTATGGTGAGGCCAGCCTCTGGCTCGGCTCTGTCTCCTCTTTGGTCTTTTGGAAGATTCATTTAATATCTGGACGTTCGGCTTTTGTTTCGTCCAATTCTGAGAATATTTCCTGTGTAACTTTTCTGAAACACAAAAATAGCAGAAAACAGGGAACTGGCACTGTGGTATCTTGTTAATAGGTTAGTTCTGGAAAATGCATAAAAACGCCATGAAGTGTAACGAAACACTAAGCAAATGGTGTAAAAACAAGCATGTAGCATCAAAAATTATAGATACGTTTGAGACGTATCAGCATCCCCAAGCTTAACTCCGGCTCATCCTCAAATTTTTGAGGTGACATGCACCTACACAATCTTGATCATCTATGTAAAGCATTGAGTGCTGGAATCAAAAGAACTTAAAACATGGGCATGAAAGATATAGTCTTGATAGAAGAAACTTAGCAACCATGTTATAACATGAAAAAGAACACAAATGAAAGATCATGAAAATGAAACAATGAAAGTCAAATGTGTGTTCAAATCATATGGAAAAACATAGCAAATGGTTTTCAGCTTGTCCTTCATGAGAGAGCAGAACATAAATGCATAGGACACCTTCAAGTTTAAGAGGGCGACTAGATACAAATAATTTAAGAACAAGTAAAACCAACATCTTGAATCAATCAATGAAAACTTTGGGACCATGCACATTATACTAAGAATGACAACTATGCTCTCTTAGACGGTGCATAAAGATAGAAGGTGGTGACTCAACATAAAAGTAAAAGAAAGGCCCTTCGCAGAGGGAAGCAGTGATTGCAAGTTTTATAAACCTTCAAAAATGATGGTACTTACTAGCTTTGAGCTCTCATTGCCCCCATCATAGGCATCTTGAATGGTTAAAATTAATACGAATACAATTATGAAGCATATGCTTGACAAATCATAAGTTGAAAACCTCGTGTCCCGTGAAGTACGAATACCCAAACCTCATGCTACTCGACTTAGAGTCCCAAGCAAGTTCTTGTCATTGTAAGTATACACGTATCATCGAGAACCGCCAACGGGGTACCTCCGTGCCCAATGACATGGAACAAGCCCACATCAAAATGACAGGACAAACAGACAACGAACACCTCGGCATCTCTTTTATTTACCACTGGTATAGCTTTTTATTGTGAGATGCGTCGTCGAATGTTCACTATGGGCATGCTATAAATTTCCACCATGAATTATGCATGGCTTAGATTAGCGGCCCAGGCATTTTTCTAACACGTATACAAACTCCATGATCCTGCAAGATTCCCAAATTATTTCACATCGCGAGTATCCATAAACAAAAGATCACGATATCAACTCAAATAAGAAGTGCAATGTTGAAAACTTGCCCCATGACGGCATGGCTGGGCTAATTTCCAACTTATGACTTGCAAGCATAACAACTGAACATAAGAGAGCCACAATGCCAAATTTTTAAGAACGAGAAAAGTAAAGTGTGCCATCAGGTTCGTGAGAGCTTTACTGACCAATTTTTGCATAACACCAAAAAGAGATTAATTTGAAGGATAGATAAAAGCAAGTCAAATGTATTTTGGAATAGCAAATTGCTAATAGGTATGTATGGTGGACACATTGGAATAACTTGGTTTTTACAAGTTGGATGCACGAGTAGAGCTTATACTCAGTACAAAATGAGGGCTAGCAAAAGACTGGGAGCGACCAACTAAGAGAGCAATAACGGCCATAATCATGCAAAGCGACAAAGCAACATTAAAAGAAGCATAAGATGGCATCGAAAGTCAAAAAACTAAATGATCATAAAGGCTTATGATGACTTTGTATGAGTCTAACATGTGTGAGCATGCGCCAAGTCAACCCAAATAAAGCATCAAAGGAGAAAACCAAAATAATGCTTCCAAATAATAAAAACAACGCATGATTTTTCAAAGGCTCATTAAGCAATCTCAGTCATTTGAGACAAGTTATGCTACAGCAAAACCACTAAGCATACTATCAAAATGACATCAAGCACAGCATGCAAAAGTCTAAGCCGTAGTCTACACAAGCTCCTTTTTGTACCACTTTTTTGCATGACATTTTTTCTCTTTTCCAACACCATTCGAACCTTTTTGAAATAACTCTTTTGATGAAAATCAACTTGGACCAGAGGTCAAAGTACACCTTGATGAAAAGATATAAGAAGATCTGAACACAAATCAAGGCAAAAAACGAAAACAAAAAGCAGTAGCAGAAAAAGAGAACACTCGTTGAACGATAAGAGTGAAAAACGGAGTGTTCTTGGCAAATGAAAAGCAAGGCAACTTATCCAAAAGAAATTTGTTGGGGTCCAACCATTTATTGCAGCAAACAAAACTAAACTAAACTGAAAACTAAAAACAACTAATGCCCTAAAAAATGCATAATGCATGAAGCAATAAAAATATAGTGTGTTGAAAGATGACCTGATTTTTGCCGATGAAGAAGGGGTGCCTCGGGGGCGTCCCCAAGCTTTGACGCTTGTACCTCTTAGATATTTCTTGGGGTGACATGGGCATCCCCAAGCTTGAGCTTTTGTCCATTCTTCAACTCATCTCATCATTCTCCAATCCCTACATTTGAAAACTTCCTTTATACAAAACTAAACACAATTCTATTAGCAACATTAGTGTAAGCATAATATTGAATTAAACCCTTTTTGCTTCAGATTTCAACTCAAAACCACCACATATAATGCATATACTACTGTATAAACTTCCCCAAAAGTTCCGTGATCAAAAGAACTAAAAAAGAAAGCGATAAAGAGGCAAACAAATAGTGGCAGAAATCTGTCAAAACAGAACAGCTGGCAAAGGTCGATTTTTTCGAGGGTTTTCTGTTGCTCAAATCAAAAAGTGTATAACTAATGAAAGTTTGGATATAACCTGGGGCCTATGCACAAGAAATCGCAGGTCAAAAAGATATTCTGAGAATTTTCACGAATTTTTATGGTGCAGCACCGAAATCTGTTTCAGGACAGCAACATCCCCAAATCTTACCTCACTCAAATTAGAGGCTTCTCTTGGCACAACAACGAAATAAAAAAGATAAGGAGAGGTTATTACAGTAGTAATAACTTCCAAGACTCAAATAAAATAAAAAGAACTAAAAGTAAAACAATGGGTTATCTCCCAAGAGTGCTTTTCTTTAACGCCTTTGAGCTAGGCGCAAAAAGTGCGAATCAAGTATTTTCGAAAAAGGCATTAAGATCCATTGCAGAAGTCTTTTCAATAAGACATTGTATTGCATCCACATAAGTTTTTGAAGACCCCTTGTGATCATGCTTTGGTTCACTCAAATCGCTAAAAAGATTTTCAGGACAGATCCAATCAAAATTGTTTTCAAAAGCCTCATGCAATCCCAAGAGTTTGCTAGGTATTGGTACTTGGGTTTCTTCATTGTTTGTACCAACAACTTCTACATGCGAACCAAGCTTATTAAAATGCATAAAAACTTTTCTAGCTTCAATAGCAACATCTCTAAATTCTCTACGAAAAATCTCCAAAATAAAATCTTTCTTTTTGGAGTCTTCAATATCATGAAGCTTAAGAAACATGTATTGCATAAAAGGATTAAGGCTAGCAAACCTAGCTTCCAACATGTGAACTAAATAAGCAGAAGCAATTTTATAACTAGGAGCAAGCTCAGCCAAAGATTTTTCCTCAACATCTTTATGCATACTAATATGATTAAAGAACTCCTCAATGTTACCTTTCCCAATAATAGAACCACTACCTACTGAGAGGTCCTCCAAAACATACTTAGGGAACAACATAATGAACTAAGAGTAATAAAGTAACAACTATAAAGAAAACTAATTTTTTTGTGTTTTTGATAAAACGATGCAAGCAAAAATAAAGTAAAGCAAAACAATAAACAAAGTAAAGGATGTGCGTGCGAAACTCCCCTTGCAGAAGTCTTCTTTCTCCCCGGCAACGGCGCCAGAAAACAACTTGATGGCGCCGGTGGATATATAGATCACCGACCAGTTGGGAACCCCAAGAGGAAGGTATGATGAGCACAGCAGCAGTTTTCTCTCAGTAAGAAACCAAGGTTTATCGAACCAGTAGGAGAAAGCCAAACTTAAGAAGGTGATGCTTGCTAGCTTAGTGACACTCCAACAAGGGCACCGTTTATGATTCTTATTAGCGTGTCTTCAACTAGTAGCAACGCGGAACCTGCACACAACACAACCAAATACTTTGCTCCCAACTTACGATGAGGTTGTCAATCTCACCGGTTTGCTGTAAACAAAGGTATGAGCGTATCGAGTGGAAAACAGTAGTAGAATGCGAGAAAGTAAACAGTGCGAGTAATAGTAAACAGGTGATAGCAATATAAAGGAAATTGGACCGGGGTCCACAGTTCACTAGTGGTGTCTCTCCATAAAATAAATAACAACATGCTGGGTAAACAAATTACAGTTGAGCAATTGATAGAATAAAGATAACGTGCATATATCGCAAGGATCACTATGAGATTTACTCTGGGCATTACAACAAAATACATAGACCGCCATCCAACTGCATCTATGACTAATAATCCACTCACGGGGAATCATCCGAGGACCCCTTGAGTATTAAGTTGCGAACAACGGATAACTGCATTAAGCAAAGTGTGTAATGTAAACAAAGCATATGCCCTTGGACATAAGAATGTTGTTTTCTCCCTAGTGGCAACAGCATATCTACAACCTTAGAGGTTTATGTCACTCCCCCAGATTAAATAGAGGCATGAACCCAACTATCGAGCATAAATACCCCCTCTTGGAGTCACTAGTATCTACTTGGCCAAGATAGCTACTAACAACGGAGAGCATGCAAGATCATAAACAACATAGAGATAACATAAGATATATGATTCAGCACATCAACTCAATGATACGTCTCCAACGTATCCATAATTTTTGATGCTCCACACTTATTTTTTACACCATTTGCTTAGTGTTTCGTTATACTTCGTGGCATTTTTATGCATTTTCCGGAACTAACCTATTAACGAGATGCCACAGTGCCAGTTCCCTGTTTTCTACTATTTTTGTGATTCAGAAAAGTTACACAGGAAATATTCTCGAATTGGACGAAACAAAAGCCAGAAGTCCAGATATTTACCGGAGCTTCCAGAGAACCGAAGAGGAGACGGAGAGGAGCCACTGGTGGGCCACACCACCAGGGGGCGCGGCCTGGGGCTGGCCCGCGCCCCCCTATGGTGAGCCCCACCAGGGCCATTTCTGACGAAGCCCCTTCGCCTATAAAGACCCCCCGATGGGAAAAACCTAAACACCCAATAACTTTTCTAGAATACATCGCGATCCGCTGCCGCCGTCGACCTAAAGATCGGGAGGGTCCAGAAGCTCTTCTCGGCACCCTGCCGAAGAGGGGAATCGCCACCGGAGGTCTTCTTCATCGCCATGTTTGCCTCCGGCACGATGAGTGATTAGTCTACCTTGGACTATGGGTCCATAGCAGTAGCTAGATGGTTGTCTTCTCCACCATGTGCTTCATGTTTAGGTCTCGTGAGCTGCTTTACATGATCGAGACTACCTTTATGTAATTCTACATGTTGTGTTTGTTGGGATCCGATGAATATTGGTGTTATGATTGAGTTGATGTACTAAATTTTATCTTATGTTATTTATGATCTTGCATGCTCTCTATTGTTAGTAGCTATCTTGGCTGAGTAGTTGCTAGTGACTCCAAGAGGGGGTATTTATGCTCGATAGTGGGTTCATGCCTCTATTTAATCTGGGGGAGTGACAGAAACCTCTAAGGTTGTAGATGTGCTGTTGCTACTAGGGGGAAAACAACATTCATATGCTCGAGGGCATATGCTTTATTTACATTACACACTTTGCTTAATGCAGTTATCTGTTGTTCGAAACTTAATACTTGTGGAGTTCTCGGATTGATTCGCCACAAGTGGATTATTAGTCATAGATGCAGTTGGATGGCGGTCTATGTATCTTGTTGTAATTCCCAGAGTAAATCTCATAGTGATCCTCTTGACATATCACGTTGTCTTTATTCTATCAATTGCCCAACTGTAATTTATTTACCCAGCATGTGTTATTTTATCTTATGGAGAGACACCACTAGTGAACTATGGACCCCGGTCCTATTTCCTTTATATTGCTATCACCTGTTTACTTTACTCGCACGGTTTACTTTACTCGCATACTATTACTGTTTTCCACTCGATACGCTCATTCCTTTGTTTACAGCAAACCGGTGAGATTGACAACCTCATCGTAAGTTGGGAGCAAAGTATTTGGTTGTGTTGTGTGCAGGTTCCACGTTGCTACTAGTTGAAGATGCGCTAACTCGTTTGATCGTAAACGGCGCCCTTGTTGGAGTGTCACTAGACTAGCAAGCATCACCTTCTGGAGTATTGGCTTCTTCCTCTCCTGATCGACAAACCTTGGTTTCTTACTGAGGAAAAACCTTGCTGCTATATTCATCATACCTTCCTCTTGGGGTTCCCAACTGGACGGTGCTTTACATTATCAACACCGTACCGCATCAAGCTCTTTTCTGGCGCCGTTGCCGGGGAGAAAAAAGAAGACTTCTGCAAGGGGAGTTTCGCACGCACATCCTTTACTTTGTTTTAAGTTTTTCTTTACTTTATTTTTACTTGCATCGTTTTATCAAAAACACACAAAAAATTAGTATCCTTTATAGTTGTTTATTATGTCTAGTTTAGTTGCTACTACTATGTCGCCCGAGGATATGATTTTCACTTTCAAGCAAAAGAATGAGGAAAGTTTCAAGGAAGCTTGGTCTAGAATTTATAATTGGCATGGAAAAACTGAACCAAAAATGACTTTGAGTTTGCTTCTTAGTTGCTTTTACTTTGGACTTGCTCTTTGTTATAGATATGCTTTGGATGCTACTGCAGAAGGGGATTTCCTTCATTGTGATGGAGATCAAGCCTTCAATATTATAAAAAAGTTGATTACAATTTATAGCATGCTAACTGATCTTGATTCCTCTCTTGTGAGCATTTTTAATAGACTTAATACTCTTGAGACTCACACTACTAGTTTGAATGCTTGCTATAGTACTTTGCGTCAGCATTTTGATTATGTGCCAACAAATTCTGAACCTTCGAGTTGGTATCCTATGGTAAAAATCACCATTGGTGGTGAAACTTTTCATGCTCGTTGTGATATTATGTCTGAATTTTGTCTCATGCCAAAGGATGTTTATGAATCTTTGAGTGTTTGGAAGCTTTCTGAGGGGGGAGAAGAAATTTCCCTTACTAATAATGCCACTATATTTCCCGTTGGAATAGCTAAAGGATTTTTTACAAAAGTCCTAGGAATAATGATATCTACTGATTATCTTGTTATTGAATGTGTAGGAAAAGGACAAATCACACTTGGAAGATCCCTACTGAAGCTCCTGGGCGCCGTTATAGATGTAGGGAAAGGCAATATAAGATTTATCTCTCCACCTTGCAATAGCCACGTCTTTCCTAGAGTCAAGAGCAAAGGTAAGAAAGGAAGACGTAAGGCACCCGCTGATCCTAGCACTTCATCACTTGATATTACTTGATTCGCACTTTCTGCGCCTAGCTCAAAGGCGTTAAAGAAAAGCACTCTTGGGAGATAACCCAATGTTTTTACATTCAGTTCTTTTTCTTTTATTTGAGTCTTGGAAGTTATTACTACTGTAATAACTGCTCCTTATCATTTTTATTTCGTTTTTGTGCCAAGAGAAGCCTCTAATTTGAGCGAGGTAAGATTTGGGGATGTTGCTGTCCTGAAACAGTTTTCGGTGCTGCACCGTAAAAATTCGTGAAAATTCTCTGTATATCTTTTGGACCTGCGACTTCTTGTGCATATGCCACAGGTTATATCCAAACTTTCATTAGTTGAACACTTTTTTATTTGAGCAACATAAAACCCTCTAAAAATTCGGCCTTTGTCAGCTGTTCTGTTTTGACAAATTTCTGCCAATATTTGTGTTTGCCGCTTTATCGCTTTCTTTTTTAGTTCTTTTGATCACAGAACTTTTGGTGAAGTTGCTACAGTAGTATATCTTTATATGTGGTGGTTTTGAGTTGAAACCTGAAGCAAAAGGGGTTGATTCAATGTTATGCTTACACTAATGTTGCTAATAGATTTGTGTTTAGTTTTATATGAAGGAAGTTTTCAAGTGTAGGGATTGGAGAATAATGAGATGAGTTGAAGAATGGACAAAATCTCAAGCTTGGGGATGACCAGCACCCCAAGAAATATCCAAGAAGTACAAGCGTCAAATCTTGGGGATGCCCCCGAGGCACCCCTTCTTCATCGGCAAAAATCAGGTCACCTTTCAACGCACTATATTTTTATTGCTTCATGCATTATGCGTTTTTCTTGGAGCGTCAGTTGTTTTTAGTTTTCAGTTTTGTTTAGTTTTGTTTGCTGCAATAAATGGTTGGACCCCAACAAATTTCTTTTAGAGAAGTTGCCTTGCTTTTCATTTGCCAAGAACACTCCGTTTTTCACTCTATTCGTTTCCACGAGTGTCCAGATATTTACCGGAGCTTCCAGAGAACCGAAGAGGAGACGGAGAGGAGCCACTGGTGGGCCACACCACTAGGGGACGCGGCCTAGGGCTGGCCCGTGCCCCCCTATGGTGAGCCCCACCAGGGCCACTTCTGACGATGTCCCTTCGCCTATAAAGACCCCCCGACGGGAAAGACCTAAACACCCCATCACTTTTCCAAAATACATCGTGATCCGCCGCCGCCGTCGACCCGAAGATCAGGAGGGTCCAGAAGCTCTTCCCGGCACCCTGCCAGAGAGGGGAATCGCCACCGGAGGTCTTCTTCATCGCCATGCTTGCCTCCGGCGCGATGAGTGAGTAGTCTACCTTGGACTCTGGGTCCATAGCAGTAGCTAGATGGTTGTCTTCTCCACCATGTGCTTCATGTTTAGGTCTCGTGAGCTGCTTTACATGATCGAGACTACCTTTATGTAATTCTACATGTTGTGGTTGTTGGGATCCGATGAATATTGGTGTTATGATTGAGTTGATGTACTGAATTTTATCTTATGTTATGTCTATGTTGTTTATGATCTTGCATGCTCTCTGTTGTTAGTAGCTATCTTGGCCGAGTAGTTGCTAGTGACTCTAAGAGGGGGTATTTATGCTCGATAGTGGGTTCATGCCTCTATTTAATCTGGGGGAGTGACAGAAACATCTAAGGTTGTAGATGTGTTGTTGCTACTAGGGGGAAAACAATATTCATATGCTCGAGGGCATATGCTTTGTTTACATTACACACTTTGCTTAATGCAGTTATCTGTTGTGCGCAACTTAATACTTGTGGAGTTCTCGGATTGATTCGCCACAAGTGGATTATTAGTCATAGATGCAGTTGGATGGCGGTCTAGGTATCGTGTTGTAATGCCCAGAGTAAATCTCATAGTGATTCTCTTGACATATCACGTTGTCTTTATTCTATCAATTGCCCAACTATAATTTGTTTACCCAGCATGTGTTATTTTATCTTATGGAGAGACACCACTAGTGAACTGTGGACCCCGGTCCTATTTCCTTTATATTGCTATCACCTGTTTACTTTACTCGCACGGTGCGGTGACCCAGCATACCACTGCATGTTGTAGTATGCAAGTCGTTGACATAACACTTGCGGAACAAGCCTCCACAAATATTACATCCCTCAGAATGGTACAACAGAAACATTGCGGGCCTAATTACAAACTGATCCACATTATATTACAGACCAAAGCGTGATGATAACGAAATGCTCCCATTAAAGAGAACACCTCAATTGCTTAGTGTTTACAGCAACTGAAAAGCTCAAATAATTAAACACGGGAAGAACTCAACAACTTATTCATAATCTACAGTTGCTCGGTTCCTCGGCTCCAGTACTACCCTAATAGTTAGTATTCCTTCACTCTGACTCCTCGCCGGAGGATGCTCCGTAGCGAATGATGTAATCCACGCCTTTGACACCGCGAGAGAGATCCGACTCCTCGTAGAAGATGTCCTGCTGGCCTTCGATTGCGTTCAGAGTGGCTTCATCGAGCTCTTCACAGTCTAGCAAGGGTTTAAGAGATTGGGGTGAGTAACGAGCGTTACCCAGCAAGTTTCTTTAGAAAGAAGTTGTGTGATATGCACTAACTACAGCCACAGACCCAAAAGAGTCGTAGGCCTATGCAAGGTTTTGTCAAGGTTTTCTTGAAAGATTGCTTTTACTTTAGAAAACTATGCCCAACAGCCAACACAGGTGTAGTGCCTTGAGAGCACCTTTCCTGCCGCGTTCGCAGCTCCTTCCCGGAACAAGGGGTAACATGTCACATCTTTTTACACTCTGCAGAGGTGTGTCCTTCCAAAAGAGATCAAAGCCTTGCTGCACAACCGGGCGTACATTCCCGTCCACAATTCCTTGATGTGGGGCCCAGTCATTGATCCAAGCCAATCACTGCCTTCTCCGCACAACGCATGCCCACCCAATTCACGCGAGCAGGTTATGCCCCTGATATTCACCCCCAACGATGAAGTACCTAGGCGCCTCTGGCGGACCATCATAGACACCAGTGCCGTGAGAACTTAGGTGTCCCACCCATATGCAAGTAGTCCCGCAAGACCTACTGCGACCGGCAGCTGGCTGCCCGTTGACATGCGAACGAGAGAAGATACAGCTGACTTTCCCGTCCCATTCCAAGTCTCTTGGATGACACGGTTTTTACGGCGCCGGACTAACTGTGGCATTGGTAATTAGTCCTAGGTTTACTTTCCCGTGCAAGTGGAACCTCCACCACCACAATCTTACCGTGGTTCCACCTGCCAGCCTTCCTAGGTTATCACCACTGGTCGATAACCACTAGTCATGTTCATTTATGAAAATAGGTTTTCCATCTCTTTTGAATTGTTAGAGTTTGAAGTCATCACTTTGCAAGAAGTTTCAAAAACAGTGCAATCAAGAGATATGAGCAAGATAAACTTGCCTTGTGACTGAAAGGTAATGGAGTCGGATACTTGGCGTTGCTCCTGATCTCCTTGTTCTACAGAAACCCAAGCATTGTCCGGTAAGGACAATGTTTCAAGAAATAGTTGGATGCTATGCACAATGATATGCTATGCATTGTGAATTATGATCTTGGTTTTTCTTATTTGTGTGTTTTACCCACTTTCTAGGGTTTAAAGAGTTTCTAAAAACACAAGTTATATTTGTGTGTTTTACCCCATTGGAGTGTTAAGACAATTTAATAAAGATTTTGAATTTAAAGTTTAAGTTATAAAACTTTTGTGGAATTATTTGAAAAGGAAAAGATTTAATTTTAAAGGAAGAAATTCAATTAATAATAATATAGATATTAATTAAGGTTTTTGAAAATAGAATTTTAAAAACTTTAAAATAGATCTAAAATATTATTTCAGAGATTGGAATTTATTCTAATATTTAATTCAGTAAAGAATAAGAAAATGTTTTATTAATGTTATTTGAATTTTTGATTTTTATTTGAATTCAAGAAATGAGATAACATTTGAATTTGGAATTTTTGTTTAAATTAATTTGCCAACAGCCTTTTTGGCCCAGTTGGCCTGCTGGCCCAATTGGCCTGCTGGCCCAACCGGCCCACCCGGCTCTGCTTAGCCAGCCGGCTCGGGTCTAGGTCGAACCACCGACCCAGCCCAGCCCCTCACTCGCTCACCTCCTCCTCTCCTCACTCCCTCTGGCGACTGGATCGCCACCGCCGTCGCCTGGCCATTCTGGCCGATTCCGGTGACCATCGCCGTCGCCACCTTGGGCTAAATACTCACCCCAGCGCCCTCTTCCACCTCCATCGAACCGTTCCGTCCATTGCGTCCTCTCTGAGGAGATCCATGGCCGGATCCCGCTCGGGATTTAGCATCAGGTTCGCCACCGATCTCGACACCTCGCCGGCTTCTTCCTCGACGCCTGCTGTGCTTCTTCGAGAGGACCTCTGTGTGTGTGTGCACGCTGGTGGAAGCGCCAGATGCGGTGCTCCCGGTGGTGTCGCGGTGAAGACTTCCTCGGGTGGCATCTAGCCGGCCGCTCGGGCACTGCGCCGCCATGCCGCCTAGACACGCGCCTGGGCGAACGGTGAGCGTATTCTTCATCTTCTCTACCCCGCTCTTCTCTTCTCTGGCCCTGGTCTCTGGCCATCTGGTCAAGACCAGTGAGCCAAACTCACAGAGCTTGCTCAGTGATGCTGCTGCTGGATGTATGTTTGATTCAATTAACTGTGATGGTGCTATGCTATGTGATAATCTGCTTGCTCCTTTTCTTCCTCTGTCAGCACACTTACTGACAGAGGTGTTGTTTCTGAACCTTGCATACTTGCAAGTTTCAGTTAGCACTTTACATGTGCTAGCAGTGCTGTGCTCTCTTAGCTAGCTCTAACCTGTGGTATGCTAGATAATTCCCCTGTGGTTGCTGATGTCTCCACACTGTGGTGTCAACTGAATGTGGTTATTCAGTTAACTGTTAACACATGTTCAGTGATAAGTATGTTGTGTTAGCTGCTGACACTTGCTTATCCCTGATAACCAAGTGATAAGATGCTATGTTGTGTTGCAGACTTCTGTGACATTAGCTAAAGCAAGATTGATATGATTCCTAGTTCTTGTTAGCTAGGGAGATGATTTATCTACTGTATATGCACTTGTGTGTTCATTATTCAGTTAGTTGTGGTGAGGTGCAAGATCTTATGATCTTGTGCCCAGCTGCTACACCTGTGATCCATTTTTGGTGAAACTTGCCCCTTTAACTTAAGCCTGTGATGCTGGTCTGAGGCTAGGAGTAGCTTGTGAGGTGCTAAACTTGTTTGTGTGCCCACTGCTACCTATTTGGTGATGCTTGCAAGACTTGTGTTCTTGAGGTGCATGCCCAACAGGACATGTGCCCAGCACAAGTTTCTCTGTGTTGATTTAATCTTTGTGATGTGCCAGTGAAGTGCAAACTGAGGCTTTTAATCAAGATTCCCAATGATGAGTTCGGTAAAGCATATCTTTGCTAAACTGAGGGCTTATCCAATAGCAAGTCATGCTGGAAACATGCACTAGCAGTGATGTGCTTGCAGGGTTCCTACCTGTTGCCTGTAGTTGTGCAAAGATAGTGTTGTGTACAGTTTCAGTTGCTTGCTGTTGGTGATGGCTTGCTTCTGGCTTGCCTTCTCCTCCTGGCTCAGCTTCAAGCTTGTCCTTCACCTCCTGGACCTGCTCCTGGCTGCTAATTGTCCTTCTCCTCCTGATATGAGCTGCTGGTTCTTCTCCTCCTGGCTTGGTCTTGAGCTTCAATTGGCCTCCATGGTTTTGCTGGATGTTTTTGAGTGATGATTTGCAAGAACTGGTTCTGTTCTTGGTATGTGGTGCAAGGACTCTGATGTGCTTGCATTGGTGCAGTGCTGGAAGTGTGTGTGCTGCTTCCCCTGGTGCTCCTCATCTGGTCGACTGCTAGCTTTGCTAGCAGCTGTGGTGCTGCCAGCACAAGGTTCTCATGCAGTGACTAAGCTCCTTGTGAGCTGCTTGTCACCATGGCTTGGTCTGATCCTAAACTGGCCGTGTTGTGAATCTGCTGTGGGCTGTCTTGGGTTGTACCCAGTAACTTAACAGATCAGATACTACACTTGTCCAAACTACTCAATGATGCAATGGCAAAATCTTTGCCCTAGTCTGAGAGTAAATAACTCTAACCTTTAATCTTTTGCTTTGTTTATTTTTGGCTTTGTTTTGCAGGTTGTAAACTATGAAGATTAGAAGATGGACTTCAAGAAGATCACTAGAAATAGTTTAGAGCTAGGTTTCTTTTTATTTTAATATCCCCTGTAATCTTCTTTTCAATTTGGCCTTGATGTAAAGACTTTGTATAATTGTGGAATATCAATAAAGTATTATTTCTGTTTATTTAATATTCAATTCCTTTTCTTTTATCTAACTCATTATTTGATTGAGATAATCCATTATTGTAAATTAAATATTCAAATTTGTGATAATTCAAGAATAAATTCTAAATTCCAACAACACTTAAATATCATCTTCAAGAGATCCTAACAAACCTTTAGCAATCAAAACACCTCTAACTCTAAAGATGCTTTGAAAGAAGTTTGCTCACCCAGGTTTGTTTTTAATTTGCGAAAAATTTACTCAGATTTTAGATGCATGAATGCACAAAGGTCCTAAATCTACCCTTCGTTTTGTTCTAAATGCTGGGATATTACAGTCTTCCCCCCTTATCAGAACTTCATCCCGAAGTTAATACTTTGTGTACCTGAAGAGTTCTGGATATGATTGTCTCAAATCCTCTTCTTTCTCCCAAGTTGCTTCCCTTTCGGAGTGATGATTCCATTGTACTTTGCAGAACTTGATTGCACGATTCCGAATCCTCTTCCAGTTTTCCTCTAGTATCTTTATTGGCTTCTCCTCATAAGTCAAATCTGCTTGAAGATCCAAGTCTTCATGAGTAATAGAATCTTCTGGTGCTTTCAAACACTTCCGAAGTTGAGAAACATGGAAGACATTGTGAACTTGCTTCAATTTTACTGGAAGCTCTAATTCAAAAGCAACACTTCGGTTTTGACTCAGAATCTTGAATGGTCCAATATACCTTGGGCTTAACTTCCCCTTAATACCGAACCTTTTGACTCCTTTCATAGGACTAACCTTCAGATAGACCAAGTCCCCCACTTTGGGTTCCCATGTCCACCTCTTTTGATCTGCATAACTCTTTTGTCGACTTTGAGCTATCTTCAAACGATCTCAGATGGTATCAATGATGCCTTGCTTCTCTTTGATGAAATCCATTTCAAATTCATGGTTGCCTCCCGGCTCAAACCAACATATTGGAGATCTGCACTTGCGTCCATATAATACTTCAAATGGTGCTGCTTTCAAACTGCTTTGATAGCTGTTGTTGTAAGAGAACTCTGCTAGTGGTAAGTTCTCATCCCATGAACCTCCAAAATCTAGCGCACATGCCCGTAGCATATCCTCCAAGATTTGATTTGTTCTTTCAGTTTGCCCTCCAGTTTGAGGATGATAAGCTGTGCTGAAGTCCAATTGTGATCCCAGTGCTGTATGAAGATCTCTCCAGAATATTGATGTGAAAATAGATCCTCTATCAGAGACAATCTTCTTGGGTACTCCATGCTTGCTGACGATTTCTTTTACATAGATCTCCACTAGCTTTTCTGCACTATCCTTTTGGTTCACAGGCAAGAAGTGTGCACTTTTGGTGAGGCGATCAACTATCACCCAGATCATATCTTTGTGCCTCTTGGTTAGAGGTAAACCGGTAATAAAGTCCATTCCGATTTCCTCCCATTTCCACTCCGGAATGTCCAAAGGTTGAAGTAACCCTGCTGGACTTTGGTGCTCTGCCTTAACTCTTTGACAGGTATGACATTCTGCTACATACTTGGCTATGTCACGCTTCATGTTATTCCACCAGAACAACTCCTTGAGATCCATGTACATCTTTGTACTTCCCGGATGTATGGAGTATGGTGTCTCGTGGGCCTCCTTGAGAATCAGCCCTTTGATCTCCGGTATATCTGGCACACAGATTCTGTTCTGGAACCAGAGTGAATCAAAATCACCCAAACGGAATTCAGATGGTCTACCCTCTTCAATCCTGCGGATTTCTTCGGCGATGAAAGGATCTTCATCTTGTCTTCTGAATATAGTGTATTTCAAATCACTTTGTCTTTCCTCCATTACTCTCATAGTGTGAATACTCCCCAAAGATTGGACCTCCAGACATTCTATTTCCAGTCTTTCCAGGTCCTTAAGCAAATCCTCCGGAAGTTCTCTATCCATTTGCTATGTTACAGTACTCTTCTGGCTTAATGCATCGGCTACCACATTAGCCTTTCCAGGAGTATAATTAATGGTAAGATCATAATCCTTGATCAACTCTAGCCATCTTTTCTGCCTCATGTTCAACTCCTTCTGAGTAAAGAAGTATTTCAGGCTCTTGTGATCGGTGTAAAGCTCACATTTGGCTCCATAAAGAAATTGCCTCCATTGCTTGAGAGCAAATACCACTGCTGTCAATTCTAGATCATGTGTTGGGTAATTGACTTCATGTGGTTTAAGTTGTCTTGAACCATAAGCAATTACCTTCCGGTCTTGCATCAGAACACAACCCAGTCAATTCTTGGATGCATCGCAGTAAACTGTATAATCCTTTCCAGATTCTGGTACTGCTAAGATCGGTGCTGTTGTGAGTTTCTTTTTCAGCTCTTGAAAACTCTCTTCACATTTCTCAGACCACTCAAATGGAGTGTTTTTCCTTAACAATTTTGTCATCGGCCCTGCTATCTTAGAGAATCCTTCGATGAACCTCCGATAGTATCCGGCCATTCCTAGAAAACCTCTTATTTCCTTCACATTGGTTGGTGCTTGCCAATCCAAGACTGATTGAACTTTGCTTGGATTCACAGCAATCCATTCCTTGCTAATAACATGACCAAGGAATTCTACTTGATCCAGCCAAAATTCACATTTGCTGAATTTAGCATATAGCTGATGTTCCCTTAACACTTGCAATGCCATTCTGAGATGTTTGGCATGATCCTCTTTATTCTTGGAATAAATCAGAATGTCATCGATAAACACTATCACAAACTTGTCCAAATATGGCATGAAAATCTTGTTCATCAAGTTCATGAAAATTGCCGGAGCATTGGTCAGACCAAAAGGAACAACTAAATATTCATGATGGCCATACCTTGAGACAAATGCAGTCTTTGGTACATCTTCAGGCTTTATCTTGATTTGATGATACCCAGATCTCAGATCAATTTTTGAGAAAACCCCAGCTCCATGAACTTGATCAAACAGATCTTGAATTCTTCGTAAAGGATACTTGTTTTTGATGGTGACATTGTTCAGATTCCTGAAATCCCCACACATTCTTCTGCCTCCATCTCTTTTATCAACAAATATGACTGGCGAACCCCAAGGTGATATACTTTCTTGGATGAATCCCTTACTTTCCAACTCATCTAACTGCTCCTTCAGTTCTTTCAACTCTTTAGGACCCATTTTATAGGGTGCTTGTGAAATTGGTGCTGTGCCTGGCTTCAGATCAATAGTGAATTTTATTTCCCGATCCGGTGGCATTCCCGGCAATTCCTGGGGAAATACATCCATGAACTCGTTAACCACGGGAATATCTTCTAGTTTGGCCTCTTTCAGTGAATTGAGTTGAATTCCAATCTCCACATGGATATGCTTATCTGCTTGGTATGTGATTCTCCCACCTCCAGGCTTCCGGATTGACACAGTCTTCTCCTCACAATCAATGTGTGCTCCATGATCCGACATCCAATCCATTCCCAGAACAACTTCAATGTTTTTGAGTGGAAGAACGTAGAGATCGGCAAAGTAAGGACAGTCACAGATCGTAATGACCTGGTCTGGTATGCATTGGGATACTAAAAGTTTACCCCCGGCCGTCACAACAGTCATAGGATGTGCTATCGCCCAACACCTTAACCCATACTTTTCAACAAAATCTTTGGAAATGAATGATGTAGTGGCACTGGTATCAAAAAGAACTTTACCGGGATGAGTAAGGATGCTTAGCGTACCTATGACCGCCGTTTCTGAATTGTTAGCTTCTTCCAGGGATGTGCAATTTAACCTCCCAAAGTTCCGGCCTCTTTTTCCGTTGTCGTTCTTGCTGCTGCTGCCACCTCCAGATGCAGGTCTACCACCTCCTCCTGACTTACCACCACGATTATCCGGCCATCCACCAGCTGGTTTATTAGGACAATCTGGATGGATATGCCCTTCCTTCCCGCAAGCATAACAGATAATCCTTGGCTTGTTGCAATCTTTCTGAACATGTCCTGGAAGTCCACACTTGTGGCAGAGGATCTGACCTTTAGGTGAAAACACCTTACGATTAGGTGGAGCTCCTCCTGTCCTCACCCTGGGTTTGAAACTCAGGTTTGGAGTACTTCGGGTTGGTTGCACTTTCTTGGCCTCCGTCTTGGATCTCTTCAGTCGGCTCATCTGAACCAACTTGTAATCATTTTCCCAAGTAATGGTTGTATCCATGAGTTCTTGGAAGTTACGCGGCTTAGTCAACTTCATCTGCATCGCCGCGTATGGATCCAGTCCCCTGAGAAACCTTTTCACCCTCTTACTGTCAGTACTTACCTCGTCACTAGCGTAACGAGATAGTCTTGTGAATTCCTTGATGTAAGCTATCATTGTTGCACTCCCCTGCTTGAGGTCTTCAAATTCCCATCTCTTGAGCTCAACCACACTTTCTGGCACATGAAAGGTACGGAATCTTTCTTTGAACTCTTCCTAGGAAAATACCTTCTCCGGAAGTTGAAGTGTCACTTCGTTGTCCCACCATGCTGCGGCTGGTCCTGACAGAAGGTGTACAGCATAACGAACCTTCTCCTCGTCATTGGCTCCCACCGCTTTCAATTTCCTTTCGGTGTCCATGAGCCAATCTTCCGCATCCATTGGTTCCACCGCGGATGCAAAAGGAAGTGGTTTTGCATTGAGGAAGTCAGAAAGACTTACCCCTCTTGCCTCCGGAACCCTTCCGGCTCCAACATACCCCATGAGTTCTTGCATAAATTTGTTCTGTGTCTCTTGCATGAACTGCATATACTGCATAAAGCTTTGCTCTGCCAAAGGCCTGAACGGTGGTGGTGGTGGTAAATGAGCTTGATTTTCTTGATCAGCCTTAGCTTTGGCTTTGATTTCTGCCTGCTGGTCATTTATTGCCTTCGTTTGAGCTTCCTGTGCCAAACGCTGCTCATCAGCTTCGGTAGCTAAACCCGTATCCATAGCCCCTCTAGTCCTGAAACATAAAGCGAAGATCTCATAATTACACCATGCCCATGTTTTCTGAGCTTCACTTCATGCTCAGAACTAGTCACACAATGGAAAGCAGAAATCCAAATCCAAATGGAAGATCGCAAGAAAACCAAATACCAAATACATATTATACATTCCATACAAACCGATACAAGGTCGTTATTACAACACGTACTCTCACCCGTGGAGTACACTCATAGATCGAGACTGGATAGTTCTAGCGTCTCTCTTATTATAACAACGTACTACTAGCACTAGTTGCATTCACAGATACAACTAAGCTTCGGTCTTGGTCTTGACATCCTGTCCTGTCTCACGGCTCATAGTACATGCCCGGAGTCCACCCATGATGGCGTGTAGTCCGGCGCACTGTCTCAGGAACAAACGGCCTACCACCCGGAACATAGTCCGAGTCAGAAGTGTCCATCGCAGAAGTATCGCTCAACACTAGTCCATTCAGTCCGAGGTAGCTCTCAAAGTACACCCCGGTCTCGTGAGCAGACATAGTAGGAAAAGGCTCCGCCTCTCCATAACACACACTCTCTGTGCAGTAGGTGTGATCAAACGGTGTTTCCTGCTCCATAGGTGTCTCAACTGGCTCCTGACTCTCAAACTGAACCTCCATCGGATCCTCCTCCTCAACAGATACAACAGGAGTGACTACGACATCGCCACTCCCTGCTGTGTGAGCTGTCCCTCCATAAGAGCTGGTATACTGCTGGCCGTCTCCCAGCCAGTCAAACCTCCAACCATCAGAATTCTCAATAGGAAGCTCGGACTCCGAGACCCCCTTGAGACCCTGCTGCGCCTCCATACTAGAAGTGATAACTGGGTAGTGAATAGGCTCAGGAGTGAGTGAATACCTAGAAGGTCCAGGCTGTGTCGGGTAACTGTGCTTTCCCACATTCGGTGAGAAATGAGATCCCTCCGACTCCTGCCTAGTCAACTGTGCTCGCTCCTGCCTCCTAGTAGTGTCTGTGAGGTCATCGAGCATCTCCGCCTTGTCCTCCACAATGACCTGGTGAGTGTTATACAGTGAACCTACCATCTTCCTGTACCTATCAAGAAGTCTGGCTGCTAACTTCGGCTTCTTCTTCACCAGAACATCATGATCCATTCCCGGCTCATCCATCAATGAGTCATGTGGAATAGCGGTAAAAGTGGTACCTGCTAACTCCACCGCTCTGTACTCCTGATAGTCGCAATAACTCTCACTACTGCCTTGTGGTAAGCTGCAATCTCACCTCTTCCCTCTCCGGAAGGCTGAACTGCACTAGGTGCTAATCCATCTGGTAGCATGATCACAACACGGTACTTAACCACAGTCCCGTCATCCTTATAAGTATAAGTCTTAATAGGAATGACGGTGCTGAGTCCAAAAGCCCGTAGTAGTGACCCTAACTGCTCAGTCAAGGTTCCCTCATAGTCTTCCAGAGTCTTCCTATGTGACCAAACGGTACGTGCTGGAATTCTCGATGCCATAATAGCTGTTACAAGAATAAGGTACAGAATTAGTATGATGCATCATAATAAAGAATTGTAACACTAAAAATATGACTAGGTTATTCTCAAGTGAATAACCATCATAATTTTTAGAGAACTCTTTACCGTTGCTATTAGGCTCCTACAGGTTCTATCCCTTTGCTAGATTTCCAACCTAAGGTCAAAGCAATTGCTCTGATACCAGCTGCGGTGACCCAGCATACCACTGCATGTTGTAGTATGCAAGTCGTTGACATAACACTTGCGGAACAAGCCTCCACAAATATTACATCCCTCAGAATGGTACAACAGAAACATTGCGGGCCCAATTACAAACTGATCCACATTATATTACAGACCAAAGCGTGATGATAACGAAATGCTCCCATTAAAGAGAACACCTCAAGTGCTTAGTGTTTACAACAACTGAAAAGCTCAAATAATTAAACACGGGAAGAAATCAACAACTTATTCATAATCTACAGTTGCTCGGTTCCTCGGCTCCAGTACTACCCTAATAGTTAGTATTCCTTCACTCTGACTCCTCGCCGGAGGATGCTCCATAGCGAACGATGTAATCCACGCCTTCGACACCGCGAGAGAGATCCGGCTCCTCGTAGAAGATGTCCTGCTGGCCTTCGATTGCGTTCAGAGTGGCTTCATTGAGCTCTTCACAGTCTAGCAAGGGTTTAAGAGATTGGGGTGAGTAACGAGCGTTACCCAGCAAGTTTCTTTAGAAAGAAGTTGTGTGATATGCACTAACTACAGCCACAGACCCAAAAGAGTCGTAGGCCTATGCAAGGTTTTGTCAAGGTTTTCTTGAAAGATTGCTTTTACTTTAGAAAACTATGCCCAACAGCCAACACAGGTGTAGTGCCTTGAGAGCACCTTTCCTGCCGCGTTCGCAGCTCCTTCCCGGAACAAGGGGTAACATGTCACATCTTTTTACACTCTGCAGAGGTGTGTCCTTCCAAAAGAGATCAAAGCCTTGCTGCACAACCGGGCATACATTCCCGTCCACAATTCCTTGATGTGGGGCCTAGTCATTGATCCAAGCCAATCACTGCCTTCTCCGCACAACGCATGCCCACCCAATTCACGCGAGCAGGTTATGCCCCTGATATTCACCCCCAACGATGAAGTACCTAGGCGCCTCTGGCGGACCATCATAGACACCAGTGCCGTGAGAACTTAGGTGTCCCACCCATATGCAAGTAGTCCCGCAAGACCTACTGCGACCGGCAACTGGCTGCCCATTGACATGCGAACGAGAGAAGATACAGCTGACTTTCCCGTCCCATTCCAAGTCTCTTGGATGACACGGTTTTTACGGCGCCGGACTAACTGTGGCATTGGTAATTAGTCCTAGGTTTACTTTCCCGTGCAAGTGGAACCTCCACCACCACAATCTTACCGTGGTTCCACCTGCCAGCCTTCCTAGGTTATCACCACTGGTCGATAACCACTAGTCATGTTCATTTATGAAAATAGGTTTTCCATCTCTTTTGAATTGTTAGAGTTTGAAGTCATCACTTTGCAAGAAGTTTCAAAAACAGTGCAATCAAGAGATATGAGCAAGATAAACTTGCCTTGTGACTGAAAGGTAATGGAGTCGGATACTTGGCGTTGCTCCTGATCTCCTTGTTCTACAGAAACCCAAGCATTGTCCGGTAAGGACAATGTTTCAAGAAATAGTTGGATGCTATGCACAATGATATGCTATGCATTGTGAATTATGATCTTGGTTTTTCTTATTTGTGTGTTTTACCCACTTTCTAGGGTTTAAAGAGTTTCTAAAAACACAAGTTATATTTGTGTGTTTTACCCCATTGGAGTGTTAAGACAATTTAATAAAGATTTTGAATTTAAAGTTTAAGTTATAAAACTTTGGGATTTCTATTTTCGTGCCCCTGGGTCGTTAGTTGTACTCAGTTTTCCCCAGCCGCTTAGTTTTTCCTCAGTTTTCCGCTCGCTCTAGTTTGAAACCCCTCGCAGACGCTCGGACGGGAGGTTTGCCGTTTAGTTGACCGTTCCGTGCTGACGTGTGGGGCCGCGTCGTGTGGGGCCGCGTCGCGTGGGGCTGGTAGAACGGGACCGCGTGGGACAGGACGAGACCGCGTTTGGTTGTACGTGAGAGCTCGGTTTTGTCTCTCTCGGCCCAAATTGGCATTTTTCAGAGCGCATTTTTCCCCTCTCTCTCTCTCTGTTACAGTTCTCTCTCTTTTCACCAAATTAGTATCAAATCTAGAGAAGCTTCTATCTCTGTCTTTCTTTAATGATTGTTGCCTTTTGGCCCTCGTTTTTTGCCCAATATGTTAACAAATCTAGTAGCAAATCTAGAAGCTAGTAGAGGATAAATTCACCGCAGCATAATAAATCGAGAAAATATAGGAAAGCTGCATACAGCAGCCAACATAGCATATATATATATATATTCAGGACAGATCCAACAGTACTACCGATCCCTAGATCCAACATAAGCTACATTTTACATGGGATTAAGCTTGGAGGCTGCGCAGGTGAATCCCAAGTGCTTTGTGTTTGGCCATGAACGCATGCACGTTCACGGTCGTTCCAACTCTAGCGCCGCCAGTGGCACTGCCAAGGGATTCGGCATGGTTCACCAGGCAGTTGAAGTCGGTGGCGCGGAGCCTCCTGTTGCAGAAGGGGCACCTGTAAACGCCTCGAGCAAAGTGGCGATCGTAATGGCCAGACTGCAGCCTCCTGAGGACGTGACGAGTCTTGGTGTGGAAGGACTCATCGTCGCTGTCGACGTCGCTGCTCTGCACCTGTCACGTAGCACCAAAGATAGAAAAACACGGAGTCAATTGCAGCGATGATGGAACAGAGAGTGAACAAAAGATCATGATGATAATATGGGCACGAAAAAAAGAAGCCTCAGTTACATTGGACACACTTATATCCAGGATTTGGGTCAGTGAACCAAAGATCATGCACAACAAATTTGTACACACCAATTGTTCACAGACCAAACCCTGAATCAATTTGTGCCCAAATATTTATCATCATCGGCACAAATTAACGGGATGGGATTGATTACTCACATAAGTTAACCGAATCGTAAACAAAAGCAAATCACAAACACTAATAACGCTAGATCTATCATAATAACGCTAGATCTATCATAAAAGGATTGAACTAGGAACAGACGAACCCTAATAACGCTAGATCTATCATAAAAGGATTGAACTAGGAACAGACGAACAATAATATCGCTAGATCTAACACAAAAGGATTGAAATGGCATAAGAACAAGGGAACAAAGGGTTACCTCCGGGTAGTCGTCGACGATGCTTGTGTCGTAGGGGTTCGCCGGCGCGACGTACGGCACTGGTTCGTACGGGTCTTCGTACAGGTCCCAATCGACGGGGGCCTGGACGGGTGTCTGGACGGGGGCGGCGGCCATTGCGCCGGCGGCTGATGCGCAGGTGCCTACGTCGGAAGCAGCGACGGGGGCCTGGACGGGGCCGGCGGCTGATGCGCCGGCGGCCGATGTGCCGGCGACCGATGCGCCGGCGGCCGATGAGTCGGCGGCCGATGTGCCGGCGGCCGATGCGCCGGCGGCTACGTCGGCAATGGGCATCTCATGCTTCTCCATCGCCGGGGTTTTTTCTTAGGGGTTTTTTCGACGCGAAGTGGAGAAGATGATGGGACAGGAGAGGCGGTTGCAGTGAGAATGAGAGAGTGGGCAAGCATCGAGAGAGAGAAGAGGGGCTCTATAAAGACGAAGGTGGCGTTTGGTGTACCGCAACACGCGTCCGCTATGCACGGCTGCAGTGTGCACCGCGACACGAGGCTAACCCTTCGACGTTTGGTGTATTCAGTTCTACCCTCGGGCCTTATTCAGAAATTTTATATGCACTCAGTTTTCCCCTCGAGTACTAGACTGGCAAGTGCAATATACTCAGTTCTACCCTCAAGTAGCTGGTCAACAGAGAGTCAACAAATGAGATTAACATAGCTAATTGAGTCATTTCATGCGCAAAAAAATCCAAAAAAATAAAAACATAGTGGCACCTACTCATGGAGTCTTCCTACGCAACCTGCCACCTTAACCAACATAGATAAATCATGTTTTACCACAAATTGCCACTTCTCATAATCACTAGTAGCTATGAAGATGCATGGTTTTCCACTCAAACCCCTTTGCAAAACATCTTCCCCAAAACATAGTTTGTCTAAATGGGGCCATAATTGTCACACTCATGTATATTTGAATTGCAAATAATTTGATGTAGCCCAATATGAATTATATTGTACAAAACATGCATTTTTCATTTTGTAATTATTTTGTTTGAATCCCTTAGTCTATTTACTATTTACGTGCCCTTGGTTTCTTAGTACTACTCAGTTTTGCCCTCAAGTACTGTCACAAATGCTCACAGAAACCCAAACTTATCCTGATTGGTTGAGCAGTTGTCACACGGATCGACTCCACGAACCGTTGATCCACTGATCTAACGGGCAGTATACCCCTATCCGTCTCTTCGTGGCCACCCCTCTCTCTCTCTTCGTGGCCACCCCTCTCTCTCTGTCGGTGGATCAACGGTTGGTGGAGTCGATCCGTGTGCATTTATGGATTATTTTACCACGTAACTATATTCCCTCTATTTATGCATTATTTTCCACGATTTAAAAATGTTAAACTAAAAAGTGGTAAACAAGAGACATACATATCACCCCTATTATCAACTATCTTTAGCATTCCTTTTCTTTTAGGGAATTTAGTTTTGGTAATTTGAAATGGCCCAAAAGTGGTATAATTTTGGTAGAAACATGAGACATACATGTTTGGCATATTTCGGGCATTTCGGTGAATGAATTATTTATCACCCCCCCTAACAATTATCAACTTTCTTTAGCATTCCTTTTCTTTTAGGGAAAATAGTTTTGGCAATTTGAAACGGCCCAAAAATGGTATAATTCTGGTAGAAACATGAGACATACATATTTGGCATATTTGTGGGATTTCGGTAAATGGATTATTTATCACCCCTCTAACAATTATCAACTATCTTTAGCATTCCTTTTCTTTTAGGGAATATAGTTTTGGCAATTTGAAATGGCCCAAAAATGGTATAATTCTGGTAGAAACATGAGACATACATATTTGGCATATTTGTGGGATTTCGGTGAATGGATTATTTATCACCCCTCTAACAATTATCAACTTTCTTTAGCATTCCTTTTCTTTTAGGGAATATAGTTTTGGTTATTTGAAACGTCCCAAAAGTGGTATAATTTTGGTATAAACATGAGACATACATATTTGTCACCCCTCTAACAATTATCAACTATCTTTAGCATTCCTATTTTTTTGGTAATTTCGGTGAATGCACACACTAACTTTGAAAACAACTACAAGTACATGTAACTGAATAATGGATTTGTAACAAGGGATCCCTTGTAACAACTTCTAGCGCTTGACGAGCAATGATAAGAATCCGATCGCAATTATACAACAAAAAAAACAACCAGCCATCAGATTAGCTTGCTTCTTCAACTCGATCAGCTGCTTTAACTGCTTGTTCATTTTCTTCAGTTCTCCCTTCACTTCCACCAGTTCTGCATTGGGAGCATTAGGCATAATCGGGACGGCCCCTCTCTCCACCGCATTCTCTACAGCAAGTACCCCCCCTCCCAAATTGCGCTCCCCAATACCGCCAATTGATTCCTGCAATTTAAGCCTCTGAACGTACACATCGATCCACTCGAAATACCTGCATTTCTTCAGGATCTGAAAACAACAACGTGAACCCTAAATCCCAAATTCGAGGGAATAACAAGAAAATCGAGAGAAAACAGAGCAATTGGAGCGAGATCTAACCTTATCCCCCTCTCTATATGGCAAGCTCTCGCATGCAAGGAACTCACGTCCACGGTTGCCGTTGTCGTTCGTCTTATAGATCGACCGCTTCAGAGGCTCTTGGCGTGGGCAGTCAGGGCATCTTGTCAAAGGCACGGGTCCATACTGCGGCCATGAAGAACGGGAGGTCGAAGAGAAACTAGACATCACCCGCCTGCCGGGGAAGGGCTGCCGCTGCCGGAGAAGAAGAACAATGGGGTGCGGGGAAAGAAGGGGGAAGCAATGGCACGGGCACGGGCACGGGCGCGGGGCTGGCTCGGGCTCCCATTTTGCAATGGGCACCTGGGTAAGCTGTGGGTCCAGCGCGCTAACGTGGACAAGTTGCGGGTCCCACGATGATCTGGATAAGTGGAGGCGTGTCCACTGCGGGGCACCAACAGCGGCCCCACTTGCCAGCACCAACCAACGGTCAACTTAACGGGATTCCTCCCGTCCGAGCGTCTGCGAGGGGTTTCAAACTAGAGCGAGGGGAAAACTGAGGAAAAGTTAAGCGGCTGGGGAAAACTGAGTACAACTAACGACCTGAGGGCACGAAAATAGAAATCCCTAAAACTTTTGTGGAGTTATTTGAAAAGGAAAAGATTTAATTTTAAAGGAAGAAATTCAATTAATAATAATATAGATATTAATTAAGGTTTTTGAAAATAGAATTTTAAAAACTTTAAAATAGATCTAAAATATTATTTCAGAGATTGGAATTTATTCTAATATTTAATTCAGTAAAGAATAAGAAAATGTTTTATTAATGTTATTTGAATTTTTGATTTTTATTTGAATTCAAGAAATGAGATAACATTTGAATTTGGAATTTTTGTTTAAATTAATTTGCCAACAGCCTTTTTGGCCCAGTTGGCCTGCTGGCCCAATTGGCCTGCTGGCCCAACCGGCCCACCCGGCTCTGCTTAGCCAGCCGGCTCGGGTCTGGGTCGAACCACCGACCTAGCCCAGCCCCTCACTCGCTGACCTCCTCCTCTCCTCACTCCCTCTGGCGACTGGATCACCGCCGCCGTCGCCTGGCCATTCCGGCCGATTCCAGTGACCATCGCCGTCGCCACGTTGGGCGAAATACTCGCCCCAGCGCCCTCTTCCACCTCCACCGAACCGTTCCGTCCGTCGCCTCCTCTCCGAGGAGATCCATGGCCGGATCCCGCTCGGGATTTAGCATCAGGTTCGCCACCGATCTCGACACCTCGCCGGCTTCTTCCTCGACGCCTGCTGTGCTTCTTCGAGAGGACCTCTGTGTGTGTGTGCACACCGGTGGAAGCGCCAGATGCGGTGCTCCCGGTGGTGTCGCGGTGAAGACTTCCTCGGGTGGCATCTAGCCGGCCGCGCGGGCACTGCCCCGCCATGTCGCCTAGACACGCGCCTGGGCGAACGGTGAGCGTATTCTTCATCTTCTCTACCCCGCTCTTCTCTTCTCTGGCCCTGGTCTCTGGCCATCTGGTCAAGACCAGTGAGCCAAACTCACAGAGCTTGCTCAGTGATGCTGCTGCTGGATGTATGTTTGATTCAATTAACTGTGATGGTGCTATGCTATGTGATAATCTGCTTGCTCCTTTTCTTCCTCTGTCAGCACACTTACTGACAGAGGTGTTGTTTCTGAACCTTGCATACTTGCAAGTTTCAGTTAGCACTTTACATGTGCTAGCAGTGCTGTGCTCTCTTAGCTAGCTCTAACCTATGGTATGCTAGATAATTCCCCTGTGGTTGCTGATGTCTCCACACTGTGGTGTCAACTGAATGTGGTTATTCAGTTAACTGTTAACACATGTGTCGTCGTGGTGAAACAACATATGCCATAGGATGGCTTAAATGGGGGCCGACTAGATGCTGGAGGATTCGGGAGAGGGGAACGAGCTAAAAAGCACGACAGAAAGAGACACTGATCTACCCAGGTTCGGGGCTCTCGTAAGGAGATAACACCCCTACTCCTGCTCTACTGATTGTATATATGGATCGATGTAGTACACCACAATGGTGCTTCCAAGCTCTCTGCTAGAGAAGGAAGATGAACTGGTAAGTGTAAGAGTACAGAGTGACCAACCAACAACTATCAGCCAACCTTTTTCACCCTTTACAAGGGCTCCCTATGCCACCTTATATAGTGGTGGCCAGGGTTACAACGGTCATACAAGACCACAAGACAAGGGCTACACTCCAAACAGGAGCTGGTGGCGATGGCAGAGACCCTTGACTTCGCCCCTGATTGCTCTCGATGGGACGCCATATCCCTGTACCTTGTACCTCTTGAACTGTGGCCTTACCTCCATGCGGTAAGCTCGTACTTGTGCACAGTGAGGGTAGGTAACCTCCACTGTGCACCCTGCCATCTTACTCTGCTACCATGCTTGGATGTTTTCTTCCTTGATTGTAGGGATGTGACACCTTGGTTGACTTAAGCATCCCGGATATGACCGTTGGCCATACCCAGGACTTATATGCCGGACCAACGACCTACGAGGGTCGGGTAATCCGGCCTCCCCTGCTCCTGCACAACACACCAAATAGGTAGGCCGGCATATCTGAGTATATGCCGGCACACATATATCAGTATTCCGGCTATGCCGGCATATCCAGACACCAGCCGGGATACACATTATATGCCGGCCTGGCCGATGCTCTTATATTCCGGCCAGGCCCTTCCTTGATAACCCGGCATAAAGTCAATCATAGACCTTGTGTCTCTCTAGTCTCTTGACCCTACCGGGGGTCATCCCCCCGACACTAGTCCCCGAAGCTGCCGAGGTTCCCCAGTCATAACTGTGGAGCCTTGACAGGTTCAACATACCTTTCTTCATTATGCCCCGGCGATCATATTATATGCCGGCACATCTGCACGTATCCCGGCCTCTGTTCCTGTTCCAAAACTTATTCCGGCCGGTCCCGAGGGTATTCCGGACGGAACATACACATCGGGCAATTAATCCGACATATAGACGAGTCTTCCTCGAGAAGCCATGTCCGACAGCTTTGCATCGAAACTTGTAACTGCCCTGCCACCTCGAACGATCACCCACGATGTGACGGTTCACAGTGCAGCAGTTACTTCTCGCCGTCATGGCACGGTTACAGGAACCGCCGCCCCACTCTGTGCCGCCACGTGGCGCCTCGCCGCAGAAACGGTCGGGGGAGTGGAGCACTCCCACGATCCCCACGACCCTGCCTCTTCGCTATAAACAGGGCGGCGGGGGTAAACGTATCCTTTTACCCCCCACCACCATCGTCTTCCTCGCCTTCCTCGCCTGCTACTCTGCCTCCTGCGCTCCACCGCCGGTCCGAAGAGCAGCATCGCCGCCGCAGCCGACCTGCTCCCCGCCGACGCCGACGCCCGACGACGCACGGCATCACCTTTGACGACGCCGCCGCCGCCGCCTCTTCTCTCTGCAGCATTGCAGGGAGATTGGATCTTCCTGCACGCTCGCCGCCGCTCCATCGTCGCCGGCCAAGCTCCGGTGAGACCTCCCTCTGTTCTTCCTCTTTCACGCCTTTTACAACTTCGCACCGGTAGCCCCACTTGCACAGATCTGCTTCAGTCTCAGAGCTAGTTTTCCTTTGATTCGACTAGCATTGCTAGGCAACGCTCGCAGGTGTTCATCTTTAGGAGTTTTACCTTTATTTGTTTCCTATTTTAACTGTCTCGGTAGATCTTCTATTCCTGCTAACATCTGTGAGAGTGGTATGCCGGAGAGACTAACCTCCCTCTTTTCTCCGGCCTTGATAGGAATAACATCACGGGACTCCGGCTCTCACGCCTTATCCCGGCCACTAAGATGGCATCTTCAAGCATGACGGCTACCTCGGCCTCTGAGGAGGATACCTCGGCCCGAGCTCAAGGACGCTCCGGCTGGGAGGGGTCGGAGGTTACTCCGGCCGACATATCCTGGGTCACCTCCACCAGGAGAGTTCCGGAGGGCGTAGCATGCCGGCTACCCGCGGGAGAAACTGTGCCGGCACCTGAACCCGGCGAACGCGTCGTCTTCATCGCCCACTTCGAGCGGGGCTTCGGACTGCCGGCATCGGACTTCTTCCGGGACTTCCTCAACACCTACGAGCTACAACCTCATCATATCCCGGCCAATGCCGTGATGATCCTCTCCGCCTTCGCTGCTTTTTGCGAGGGCTATGCCGGCATAGAGGCCCTTACTCAAGGCTGGGCGAAGTACTTCCAACTGCGGAAGCAAGTCGTCCAAGAGCCGCCCCGGAGCAAGGACGACCCGCCGGAGACGGCCCAGGAAAAGAAGGACCGCCCCATGACCCTCTGCGGCGCGGCCACCATCATGTCCCGGAAGGGCTCGGACTTCCCCAAGGTGGAACTCCTGGAATCTTGCAAGAAGTGGCAGAAGAGCTTCTTCTACGTCAAGAACACCACCGACGAGGACCTGCTCAACCTGCCGCCATTTGTGGACGAGCCACCCTTGGCCATGACGAACTGGACCTATAACCCGAAGAACTCGGTGATGCCGGTGAATGCGCTTCACCGGGTTAAGGGCGAGCTCCTGGATGCCGGCCTTACTCCTCAAGACCTGGTGGCCTGCTATATAAGCCGGCGCGTCTCCCCTCTGCAGCGCCGGTCGCACAAGATCTGCCAGATGAGCGGGCCAATGGACCCCACCCGGCACTCCACACACGAGCTGACTCCGGCCGACATTCTGCGCCGGATTAAGGATGTCTGCAAGTCCTCTCAGGCCACTTTTGCCTGGGGGCTAGAACCATACAGCCGGGATAGGCCCGCCCCAACGGTAAACCATCTTATCCGGCACATAGATACTTAAGCCGACACATGCCTGTTTGCCGACATATATCATATCGATCCGACATACCTCTTCCACCGGCATATTTCCTTGTCTGAATATTTGACTTTGCTGTTTATACAGAAATTCAGCTTCCAAACCATGGAGAACTCCCGGATCAAGATCGCGGCGGACCGCACCGTTGCGGATGTTGAAGATCCGGATCATTGGGATAAGCTTCCCAGGAGCACCCGTGCTGCAGCTGCCATGGGTAAGGGCTCTTCATCCCGGCATTATACTCAAGACCGGAGTGAGATTGATTCTGACGAGGAGATCCTGCTGTACTATGACCCGATGCCACTTGCGTA